>CANJKZ010000328.1:985000-2274862 GCA_947471745.1 Closterium sp. Naga37s-1
CCCTGGGACCCGTTTCCAGTTACCACTTGATCCTGCTGCTGCTGGCGGTGCTGCTGGTGCCGCTGGTAATTCTGCTGCCACTGCTGCTGCCGCTGCTGCTGATTCTGGTGCTGGCTGTGTTTCGTTGGTTCCTGGTGCTGCTACGGATGGTGCCGGTGCTGCTGCAGCGGCTAGTGCTGGTGGTGCTCATGCCTCACATATGCAACCGCTCCGCAGTTTCAGCCATGACGGGATGGAATTCTGCAGCCCAGCTGCCTCTGCTCTTGCTGGTGCGGCTAGCACAGGTAGTGCTGGTGCTTCTTGTATGCACCCACTATTCAGTTTCGGCCACGATGCTAAGGCCTTTTCCAGTGTCACGGCTGCTGCTGCTGCTTACTCTGGTGCTGCTGGTTCTGCTGCTTTGCTCCCTCGTGCTGCTGCTGGTTCTGATGGCGCTGGTGCTTCACGTATGCACCCACTATTCAGTTTTAGCCACGATGCCAGGGCGTTTTCCACTCTCATGGCTGCTGCTTCATCTGGCGCTGCTGCTTCCTCTGGTGTTGATGGTGCTGCTGGTGCTGCTGGCGCTGCTGGTGCTGCTGGTGCTGCTGGTGCTTCTGGTGCTGTTGGTGCTGCTGCATTGCTCCCTCGTGCTGCTGCTGGTGCTGATGGCGCTGGTGCTTCACGTATGCACCCACTATTCAGTTTTAGCCACGATGCCAGGCCGTTTTCCACTCTCATGGCTGCTGCTTCCTCTGGCGCTGATGCTTCCTCTGGTGCTGCTGGTGCTGCTGGCGCTGCTGGTTCTGCTGGTGCTGCTGGTGCTTCTGGTGCTGTTGGTGCTGCTGCATTGCTCCCTCGTGCTGCTGCTCCTGCTGCTGCTGCTGCTGCTGGTGCTGGTGCTTCATGCACGTACCCCCCGCATAGTTTCCGCCATGATGCGATGGCTTTTTCTAGCCTCACTGTTACTGCTTCCACTGGTGCAGCTGCTGCTGGTGTGAGCAGTGCTGCTCGTCCTACAGGGGGCTATCCTGCAACTACTGGCTTTATTGATAGCTCTTCTGACCTGGGTATTGGCTCTGCTGCTTTGCTCCCAGGTGCTGCTGCTACTGCTGATGCTGCTGCCGGTGCTTCACCTTTCAGCCTCCCAGCTCACCTTCCTTTCAGGTGGTCTGGCAAAGCAGGTTCATACCCAGGGGCAGACCTATCAGGAATGACAGGCAGAGTGGAGACTGCTTCTGCAGATGCTGCTGTCTCCTCTGCTTTCGCTGCTTCTGCAGCAGCAGCAGCTGTTGCGTCTGGTGCTCTTGTTGAAACTGCTGCTGGGTGGGGTGGTGATGTTCGGTCCTCTCATTCCAGATTAGGCTCAGCAACGGAAGCTGGTTCGGCAGCTGGCAGCTCTGGTATGGTGACTGGCCCTGGATTTGCTGCTGGTTCTGGGATTAGCGCTGGAGCTGCAGCTGGAACGGCGTCAAGAGCAGGGTACAGTGTCAGTTCTGGTGTGAGGTTTGGAGCAGGTGCTGCTATTGCAGATCGTTACCGGTTTTCACCGGTGCTGGTGGGTGCAGAGAGGCATGTGAGTCAGTTGAATCAGGAAGTATTTTCAGGAGGAGGAGGAGGAGGAGGA
Source organism: Closterium sp. Naga37s-1 (assembly GCA_947471745.1). Classification (NCBI taxonomy): domain Eukaryota; kingdom Viridiplantae; phylum Streptophyta; class Zygnematophyceae; order Desmidiales; family Closteriaceae; genus Closterium; species Closterium sp. Naga37s-1. The sequence continues at coordinate 986,607 of CANJKZ010000328.1, forward strand.
GGAGGAGGAGGAGGAGGAGGAGGAGGAGGAGGAGGAGGAGGAGGAGGAGGAGGAGGAGGAGGAGGGGAAGGAGTAGGAACAGTTGCAAGCAACCAAGTGTTTGTTCCAGGATTTAAGCCTTCTGGTATGGCCGGACCTTCACCGAGTCTAGCCAGATATCCACCTAACCTGGCCGGACCTTTGTCTCAGGCATGGTCCCATCAAACCCCCAGTGCAAGCCTGGCAACGTATCTTGGCATTGAGCCTTCAGCAACCTCTGTGCAAACACCTTTAGAAGGCTCTATAAAGCAAGGCCATAGAGCAGGCTTCTTAAGCGATGTGAGTATATGTAGGACAGTAGTTGACCAAGTCGCCACTGGGGAGAAGTTACGGGAAGAGCAAGGGGTGGAGCTTGAATTGGAACAGCTTCAGAGAGAGTGGATGATTCAGCTGACTGAGAGGAGAAGGATGATGCAGTTGGAAGGAGAGAGTAGGGAGGGGAGGGAGGATGGTGGGGGAAGTGAGATGGATGTGGAGTTGCCCTTCAATCGACAGTTGCTATCTCAAGACGAAGTAGTGGAGAAAGGTGCAAAGAAGAAGCTAGAGAGTGACAAGGAATGCATCTAAAAGGGAACTTTGAAGCATCTAGAAATATATGTATATATGTATATACACACAAGTATATATAGTGCATTATGTATTTCTTGCACTTGTGGAGTTGAGGCGATGAAGCAATCTCCAAGGAATCATTCTGTAATGAGTTGGTTTATGGTCATTGGGAATGTTCGCAAAGCAGATTCCACGCAACAGTTCATGTCCTTTACGTATGCTCGATGGAATTGCATTCTAAGACGGACGAAGTGTCAAACATATGTGTATTTTAGTCTAATAGGCTATAGTGATGCTAGCTATAGAGGGTACAACCATTTTATGGTTGTACTTGTATTGCCTTCTTCCTAGTCATTCCCCATTCCTGTCTTCCTATTCTAACATGGTATTAGAGCATGATCGTTCCTAGGGCCCACCGAACGTTCCGCCCTGCCCTGCTTCCCAGCCCTGCCTTGCCCTGCCTGGCTGCCGCCAGAGCTGCCCTGCACGCTGCCCGGCGCTGACCTGCCCTGCGTGCTCGCGCTGCCTGCGCGCTCCTGCCCTGCCCCGAGCATACCGCCAACTGCCGCTACTGCCTGCGCACGCTCCTACAGTTGCTACCGCTACTGCTCCTACCACTGCTGCCACTGCACCTACCGTTCCAGCTACCGCCACTGCAGTTGCTACTTTAAACCTTGCGCCGCTGCTGCTGACTGACACTGCCTACCATGGCCACTATCACTGTCTTACGTCAGCGGCAGCCGAGTGTGCAGGAGTCTCTCTCGCCGCAGCAGCTTCGTGAGTGGGCTATTTGGTGGGGCAGCCTCGGTGGCGGAGCTAGCCGTGCTCGTCGGCGGAAGCCGCTTTCGCCACAGCAGCGTCGTGAGTGGGCTGTCCTATCGGGTGCTACTACTGGAGTTACCTGTGATTCTACTCCTGCTGGTAGTGTCGCTAGTAGACGAGGAGGTTCCGGGGGTGGACAGCAGCAGCAGCAGCGTTCGCTGGAGACTCTCTCCCCGCAGCAGCTTCGTGAGTGGGCTGTCCAGTGGGGCAGCCCCAATGGCGAAGGGTTTTAGGGTACTCGTACTGGGGGTGTAGAGGCACCTGGTGGCGTAGAGGCTACTAGTCTCGGTGCGTGTGACTTAGCTAGCGCAGGGGCAGAGCCTGAGGAGGCCTTGCACACTTTTACCCTAGACTCAGACGCGTCTCGCTGCTTCTTCCGCGACAGCACCACAGTCACACCGCTCACAGCCCCTGTCCCTGTCACACTGACCAACCCATCCGGCAACCCGGTAGTCACGCGTGGCGCCATTGTTCTCCCTTGTCCGGCGGCCCCTTCAGGCCTCCTCACAGGTCTCCACCTCCCCTCGTTTGCTAAGAACTTGGTGGCTACCTCTGTCCTCCAGGACCAGTGGGTCACTGTCACCCAGCCTGGAGGCGAGCTAGTGGCGATCTGTATGGACTCACGCACTGGTGAGCACCTCGCCACGTTCACTCGGAGGCCTAGGTCTGGCCTGTACACACTGACCACTAAGTCTGCACTGGTAGCTGAGTCAGGTCAGGTAGCTGCGCCGGTTGAGGTTTCTGCGCCTTGCTCGTGTCGTCTCCTCACGCACCAGACTCTCCTCTGACACCACCGTCTTGGCCACCCCTCCTTGCCACGCCTTCATGGCATGCACTCCCGTCTCCTTGTCTCTGGGCTTCCCAGGTCCCTGCCCCCGCTCCCGAGGTCGCTTGCACCGCCGTGCCTTCCCTGTGTCGAGGGGCGGCAGCGCGCCGCTCCTCACTCCTCGTTTCCTCCGACCACAGCTCCTCTGCAGACCCTCCACATGGACGTGTGGGGTCCAGCCCGAGTCCCTGGACAGGGTGGAGAGCGCTACTTCTTGCTGGTTGTAGACGACTACACGCGCTACACCACGGTCTTCCCCTTACAAAACAAGGCGGAGGTCCGCAGTATCCTGATCCGCTAGATCCGTGCTGTCCGTCGTCCACTCAATGCTTGGTTTCAGCACGACCTCCCGGTCCTGCGACTGCACTCTGACCGAGGTGGTGAGTTTTCCTCCGGCCTCCTCGATGACTTCTGTGGTGCTGAGGGCATCCGCCAGACGTTCATGCTTCCGGCGTCTCCACAACAGAATGGGATTGCAGAGTGCCGCATTGGCTTGATGAGTGAGGTTGCTCGCACCTCCTTCGTCCATGCGGCGGCTCCCCATTTCCTGTGGCCGTTTGTGGTCCGATACGCTACAGAGCAACTCAACCTCTGGCCCCGTGTCTCCCACCCGGAGACCTCTCCCACTCTGCGGTGGACGGGCGAGGTTGGTGATGCGTCGGCGTTTTGGGTCTGGGGTGCCATTTCGCTTGGTCGCGACCCCCCCGCGGAGAAGCTCTCTCCCCGCACTCTTCGTTGCGTCTTCCTTGGCTTCCCTGCCAACGCCCCGGGCTGGCAGTTTTACCACCCAGGTTCTTGTCGTGTCCTCTCCTCCCAGGACGTCACTTTTGACGAGTCTGTCTGCTTCTACCGTCTCCACCCCCACCGCGGTTCCCCCGTGCCCCTCTCGCCTCTCGCACTGGTCTCCGACCCCCCCAGTAGCCCCACTCCCCCCGCAGGGTCCTGCTCCCTCAAGTGTGTCTCAGGTTGACCCGTCCTCCTTGGTTGAGCCAGTCGAGGTCTCTTCTGACGTCTCTGGCCCAGCTAAGGGGGGTGACCCGACTCCTGCTGTCACCGTGACCCCTCGCCGCTCCGCGCGCTTGGCGGTCCCTCCTGGGTTTCCGCCTCGACCGTCTTCACCGCCGTTGCAGCCTGTCGCTGTGGACTCTGGTGCTGCATGTGGTGGTGCCACTGGGGGTGCGGACTCTGGGGGTGCTGGTTCTGGGGGTGCTGAGTGTTCTCTGGGTACAGGAGGTACTGGAGGTGCGGGTGCTGGTGGTCCTGGTACGAGTCGGCAGGAGGCTCTCTCGCCGGAGCGGCTTCATGAGTGGGCTGTCCAGTGGGGCAGCCCTGGTGGTGGAGCTAGCCGTCTTCGAGCGGGAGGTACAGGGACTGCTGGAGCTGGAGGTGCTGGGACTGCTGGAGCTGGAGGTTCTGCTACTGGTGGTACTGGGGTTGCTAGTGCTGGTGGCACTGGTGCACGTCGGCAAGAGACTCTCTCGCCGGAGCGGCTTCGCGAGTGGGCTGTACAGTGGGGCAGCCCTGGTGGTGGAGCTAGCCGTGCTCGTATTGCTAGAGCTGGAGGTGCTGGGACTACTGGTGCTACTGGAGGTACTGGAGGTGCTGCTGCTGTGGTTGCTTCTGCGGGCAGTCCTGGTGGTGGCGCTGGACATGCTGGAGCTGCAGGTTCTGGAGGTGTTGGCCCTAGAGGTGCTAGTACTGGTGTTCCTGGAGTTTGCCGTGCTGGAGGTATTGGTACTGGAGGCACAGGTGTTACTAGAGGTTCTGGAGGTGCTGGCCTTGGAGGAGCTAGTGCTGGTGTTCCTCGAGTTGGCCGTGCTGGAGGTAATGGTACTGGAGGTACTGGTACTGGAGGCACAGGTGCTGCTGGAGGTACTGGAGGTGCTGGCCCTGTAGGTGCTAGTGCCGTTGTTCCACGAGTTGGGGGTACTGGCGGTGCTGACAGTGGAGGTGCTACTGGAGGTACTGGAGTTGGTGGTGCTAGTCGGCAGGAGTCGCTCTCGCCGCAGCAGCTTCGTGTGTGGGCTGTCCGTTGGGGCAGTCCCGGTGCTGGAGCTGGAGGTACTGGTTCTGGGGGTGCTGTTGCTACTGGAGCTGGAGGTTCAGGGGGTGCGACCACTCAGCCGCAGCAGTCTGCGCTTTGTCACCTTCTCAGTCTCCCGCCTGCTGTTACTGAGTTCCCGATTGCTGGTTATACTCCTCCGGTACTATTCCCACCGACTGTCCAGTCTCAGCCATAGCTACTGCCTGGCTCCCCAATGCCTGCTCCTGCTTCTCACACTGCGGTGATAGAGTCCTTCACTGAGCGTAGAGAGCCTGCGTCGCGTCCTGTCACGCCTGTCCGTTCTCGCCGTGATGTGCGTCCTCGTCCTACACCTGTCCCTGGCACACACATGATGGCTGTTCGTCCTTCCTCTGTTCCACAGCATGTTGTCCTGCCGTCTCCTCCTGCGTCTTCTTTTCCTCATGTTCCTGACCCTGAGTCAGACCTTGTCCGTACTGCCAGTCCGACTGTCACTCGTCTCCTTGCCACGGTTGTTTCCTTTGAGTCTGCTGCTGCGTCTGCCTTAGTTGCTGAGCTTGTTGACTTTACTGCTTTGTGCCGCCTTAACTACGCTGCGAGTCTTGTTTTTGACTCTTCCTGTCCTCCGTCCGCCGGGGGTGCGCTTGCCCTTGGCTGTGACGTTCTTGAGGACAGGCAGTTTGAGCTGGAGTGCCTAGCGGCCGCTGCACCTCATCTCGCGTCCACGCTACTTTGCCCTGAGGGAGACCCGGATGCATTGAACATCCCGACCCCGCGCACTTACGCAGAGGCGATCACGGGTCCGTACTCCTCTCAGTGGCAGATAGCCATGGACGCAGAGATGGCTTCCTGGAAGTCCACAGGCACCTACGTCGACGAGGTTCCCCCACGTGGAGCGAACATAGTCGATGTCATGTGGATTTTTAGAGTGAAGCTGCCGCTGGGTTCTCCGCTTGCCTTCAAGGCGCGTTACGTTGCTCGAGGCTTCAGTCAGCGACAGGGGGTCGACTTCTTCTAGACCTTCTCCCCCACCTCGAAGATGACTACTCCTCGGGTGCTGCTGCAAGTTGCAGCACAACGTGACTACGAGCTGCACCCCCTCGACTTCTCCACAACTTTCTTGCAGGGCAGCCTTCACGAGGAGATCTGGCTGCGCCGCCCATCTGGCTTCACTGGGTCGTTTCCTGCGGGTACCCAGTGGAGCCTCCAGCGGCCAGTCTACGGTCTCCGCCAGGAGCCCCGAGAGTGGCACGACACTCTGAGGACTACACTTGCGGCTCTTGGGTTTGCTCCTTCCTCTACTGACACGTCGCTGTTTCTACGCACCGACATTACCCTGCCGCCGATCTACGTTCTCGTGTACGTCGACGACTTGGTTTTTGCTACTGCTGACACTGAGGCGCTGGCCCTAGTGAAGGCGGAGCTGCAGGAGAGACACACCTGCACTGACCTGGCTGAACTGCGCAGCTATCTTGGCTTGCAGATCACCCGGGACAGAGCACGGCACACCATCACCCTAACTCAGTCACACATGGTGCACCAGGTCCTTCAGCGCTTCGGCTTCCAGTTCTCCTCGCCACAGCCCACTCCTCTGTCTACCGGCCACTCGCTCTCAGCTCCACCTTCGGACGATTCCGTAGAGCCGAGTGGTCCATACCCAGAGCTTGTGGGTTGCCTCATGTATTTGATGACTTGCACACGACCTGACCTCGCGTACCCTCTCAGCCTCCTGGCTTGCTACGTGGCTCCCGGTAGACACCGAAAGGTGCACTGGGATGCTGCGAAGAGGGTACTGCGTTACTTGTGCAGTACATCGGGCATGAGGCTTGTGCTTGGAGGACCAGGTTCAGTTGTTCTCACCGGTCACTCAGAGGCTTCTTGGGCTGACGACCAGACGACTCACCAGTCGACAGAGGGGTACAGTTTCAGCCTCGGCACTGGTTCTGTCTCGTGGAGGTCCACTCGCTCTTCTTATGTACTTAGTTCTAGCTGTGAGGCCGAGATCTACGCTGGGGCTATGGCTGCACAGGAGCTCCGCTGGCTGACCTACCTGCTGACCGACTTGGGTGAGCAGCCTCGTTCTCCTCCAGTTCTGTACGTCGACAACAAGGCCATGATTGCCTTATGCCAGGACCAGAGACTGGAGCACAGAACGAAGCACATTGCTCTCCGTTACTTCCTCAAGCGAGAGCTGCAGCAGCGTGGTCAGCTTTGTCTTTCTTAGGTGGCCACACAGGCCAATACTGCTGATGTCTTCACCAAGACCCTTGGGTCTAGTGATCATCAGCGTTTCTGCACTGCTCTTGGGCTTGTGCCCACTGTGCCTCACCTGCTTGTCTCTTGATCTTGCTTTGTACTTTGATATATAAACCTGCATGCTTCACATTGCTAGGTTATAGTCATTGTACTACTTGAGTTATTATCAAAATGCATGTGAACTGGCCTTGTGGCCGCTTGCTTGCGCTCAAAATGTGTGGTGATCTTGAGATCCACCCTGAGCTTTTCTTTGCTTTGCTTCTTCTCTTGACTGGTCTTGTGACCCTTTGTTGGTCTTGCTATCCCTCACTTAGCCTATGGGGGTGTGTCAAACATATGTGTATGTTACTCTGATAGGCTATAGCGATGCTAGCTATAGGGGGTACAACCCTTTTAGGGTTGTACTCGTATTGCCTTCTTCCTAGTCATTCCCCATTCCTGCCTTCCTATTCTAACACGAAGATATGCTATGCTTGTTGCATTTTCGAGACCAATGCCCGTCTGATGGACCAACAAGTTCCTAATTTCAACAAATTGGTTCCGGGTCACATATTTTGCCTTCTAACTACCATTTTCATTGAGTGCTCAATTTTACCCAGCTATTGGGTGAAATAGTAGTATTTAACCCGAGCTCCCGTTTTTTCATCGGGCGTTACGTGAAAGCCAGGAAGAGTGGAGCTCGCACACTCACTAGACGAGGCTGGTATGCTCGACGTCCTATTGGAGGCCGCCACATCAGCAAAGCCTCACACCAGAAATCAGGCGCTTCGCACGTTGAGCCATTCCTCCTAATCTGAATATGTCAGACCGCCTTCTCACCCATCCTCCTCCCAAATATCCCTCTGCAAATCCTCCTTCGCTTTCCTTGATTCTGTGTGCTGCAGTTACTGCTTTTTTACCTTTGCAGTTTTTTGCTTTTAAACAACGACTTTCAGCTTCTCCTCTCCCGCTCTCTCTCTCTCTCTCTCTCTCTCTCTCTCTCTCTCTCTCTCTCTCTCTCTCTCTCTCTCTCTCTCTCTCTCTCTCTCTCTCTCTCTCTTTGTGTTTCTCTTACGCTGTGTTTCCCCAGACGCCCAGGTCCTGTCGAATGATGAGCAATTTCTTTTTGCCTCTGCCCTCCCATTTCTCTCTCCTCTCTGTCAGAACATTATAGCTTATACATTTGTGTAGGCTGTAGTGGGGTAGCCCACAAGGGGTACAAGCCATTTAGGGTTAGTACTTGTACCCAACTATTTGCTAGTTCATTCATTCTCGTTCATTAGTTTAACATGGAATCAGAGCAGGTTCCTTGGGCCCACCACCTGCTACGCTGCTAGTAACCGCCCCTAGGCCCGTCGCTCCTAGCCTATGCGGCCCGTTGACCCCTAGCCCGCGCCCGGCCCCGTTCCTAGCCCGCGCCCGGCCCCGTCGGCCCTTAGCCCCACGCCCGACCTCGTACCTAGCCTCGCGCCCGGCCCCGTATCGCGCCCGGCCCCCCCCCCCCTCACCTAGCCTCGCGCCCGGCCTCAATTCCGCGCCCAACGCCCGGCCCCGTACCTAGCCAGCGCCCGGCCCCGTACCTAGCCTCGTGCCCGGCCCCGTATCGCGCCCGGCCCCGTATCGCGCCCGGCCCCGTACCTAGTCTCGCGCCCGGCCCCGTATCGAGCCTGGCCCCGTATCGCACCCGGCCCCGTATCACGCCCGGCCCCGTATTGCGCCCGGCCCCTTCTCGCGCCCAGCCCCGTACCTAGCCTCGCGCCCTGCCTCAGTTCCGTGCCCAACGCCCGGCCCCGTACCTAGCCCGCGCCCGCCCCAGTACCTAGCCCGCGCCCGGCCCCGTACCTAGTCTCGCGCCAAGCCCCGTATCGCGCCCAACGCCCGGCCCTGTACCTGCCCAGCGCCTGGCCCCGTCCCTTGCCCAGCGCCCGGCCCCGTACCTAGCTCGCGCCCGGTCCCGTACCTAGCCCGCGCCCGGCCCCGTCCCTAGCCCCACGCCCGGCCCAGTACCTAGCCCGCGCCCGGCCCCGTACCTAGCCCTGTGCCTGGCCCCGTTCCGCGCCCAACGCCCGGCCCCGTACCTGCTCAGCGCCCGGCCCTGTACCTAGCCCGCGCCCGGCCCCGTACCTGCCCTGCGCCCGGCCCTGTTCCTAGCCCGCGCCCGGCCCCGTACCTGCCCAGCGCCCGGCCCCGTACCTAGCCCGCACCCGGCCCCGTCCCTGCCCTGCGCCCGGCCCCGTTCCTAGCCCGCGCCCGGCCCCGTACCTGCCCAACGCCCGGCCTCGTACCTAGCCCGCGCCCGGCCCCGTACCTACCCAGCGCCCGGCCCTGTTCCTAGCTTGCGCCCGGCCCAGTACCTAGCCTGCGCCCGGCCCAGTACCTAGCCAGCGCCCGGCCCCGTACCTAGCCCGCGCCCGGCCACGACCCCTAGCCCGCGCCCGGCTCCGGCGGCCTCTTAGCCCCACTGTCACTGCTACTCCTGCTTCAGCTGCTACTGCTACTGCTACAGCTGCTACTGCTGCTCCTCCGTCCTGCACAGCTATGGCTTCGCTTCGTGTACTTGCGTTTGATCATGAGGGTAGACCAGTTCAGTTTGACACGTGGCTTGACGACCTGCAGCTGTACCTACTGAGCGATTCTAAGGACAGTGTCTCGCTTTTTGACCCAGTCTCCCCAACAGCTTCGTGAGTGGTTTCTGCGTGGGGCGTCTGGGGGTAGTTGCCCGTATGTCATGCGCACGGGTGACCGTGCTGGTCAGACTTGCGGGAGGCTCCACACTCAGCACCGCTGCTTCTCCCGCCTCGACGACGCTTGGCGTGCTGAGTTTGGTGACGACGTCGAGCTCCCTCACTAGGCAGAGCTGCTTAAGTCTAGGATTGCTATCTTTGACCTAGAATTTGATGCTAGTCTTTCTGCTATGTATGCTTTGTTTGTTAGTGCTGAGGGTGACTGTTACCGATGTGTGCCGCCTGACCCAGGTATCGCTGCTGCTGCTCTAGGTGCTAGTGAGTCTGGTACTCTCCCTGGTACTGTGCCTGCTCAGGCCTTGCACATCTTCATGCTGGATTCGGGCGCTTCCGCTTGTTTCTTTCGTGAAAGCACCACTCTCACCCCTCTCTCTACACCAGTCCCGGTCCGACTGGCTGACCCCTCTGGGGGGCCAGTCGTGGCCCATTCCTCCACTGTCCTCCCGTGTCCGGCGGTTCCGTCCGGCTCACTCTCAGGTCTTATCCTCCCCTCGTTCTCTACGAACTTGGTGAGTACCGCTGCCCTCCAGGATGCGTCTTTCCCATTGATCATTCACTATGGAAGTCAGTTTTATTTTTTGATAGTTTTTGCCTAACTGAATGTTCTTCAACATCTCCAATATGCGTTTGTTTTCAAGATTTTTCCGATTAAAAGAAAAAATATTTTTGCTATATATTTTCTTCGATTGTTCCTTATATAATAATAGATTTTTTTGTCCTATCTCTTAATCTTTTTCATAAGTTATTGTGTTTTTTTTAGATTCTGAAAACAGGTGAAATGGTCAAAGATTCTCTAATGTTTTTATTTGCTAAGAGTTTATTAGAACAAATAATGTTATTGAGTGTTTGCTGTAATTTCTTTACATATAACCATCGATGGTCACTACCACCACTCCTGGGGGTCAGCGTGTGTCGATCTGCACGTGCATACGGACGCGCCGTCACCTGGCCACATTCACTCGTCGGCCAGGGTCGAGTCTGTACACCCTCGCTACCGAGCCTCCTCATGTAGCTGCGTCTGCTCAGGTGTCCACGTCAGGTCAGGTCGCCGCCTCTTGCTCGTGTCGCCTCCTGTCGCACCAGACTCTTCTGTGGCACCACCGCCTGGGTCACCCCTCCCTGCCACGCCTTCGTGGCATGCACTCTCGTCTTCTTGTCTCTGGTCTACCCAGGTCCCTGCCTCCCCTGCCGCCCTCGTCTGCGCCGCCCTGCCTTCCCTGCGTCGAGGGGCGGCTGCGCGCCGCTCCTCACTCCTCCTCGTTTCCCCCAACGTCTGCTCCTCTGCAGACTCTCCACATGGACGTGTGGGGCCCAGCCCGCGTTTGTGGACAGAGCCGCGAGCGCTACTTTCTGCTGGTGGTTGACGACTACACGCGGTACACCACGGTCTTCCCCTTGCGCAGCAAAGGTCAGGTCGTTGATGTCTTGATCCCTTGGATCCGCACAGTCCGTCTCCAGCTCCGCGAGCGGTTCGGTCAGGATCTTCCTGTCCTGCGTCTGCACTTTGACAACGGTGGTGAGTTCTCCTCCAGCCTCTTGAGGGAATTTTGCCGTGGGGAGGGCATTCTCCAGTCGTTCACGCTTCCGGACTCCCCTCAGCAAAATGGGATTGCTGAGCGCCACATTGGCTTAGTCATGGAGGTCGCTCGTACCTCCATGATCCATGCGGCCGCTCCCCATTTTCTGTGGCCGTTTGCGGTCCGGTACACTACGCATCAGCTCAACCTCTGGCCCCGTGTCTCCTTGCCGGAGACTTCGCCCACACTGCGTTGGACGGGGAGGGTTGGCGATGCGTCGGTGTTCCAGGTCTGGGGATCTCGTGCCTTTGTTCGCGATACGTCTGCGGACAAGCTCTCCCCCCGTGCTATCCCCTGTGTCTTCCTTGGCTTTGTCCCTGACGCGTCTGGCTGGCAGTTTTACCACCCCACCTCGCGCCGTGTCTTCCCTTCTCAGGACGTCACGTTTGACGAGTCGGTTCCCTTCTACCGTCTCTTCCCCTACGGCTCTGCCCCTCCCCCGCCTCCACCGCTCTTCCTTGCTCCCGGTCCCCCTCCGGTAGACCCCCTCCCGCCCCAGGGTCCTGCTCCCTCAGGTGTGTCTCAGGTAGACCCTCTTCCTGGTCCTGCGCATGTTCAGGTAGCTGTCGGCTCAGGTGCTGCTCGAGGTGCTGCGTCTGGGGGTGCGGGGCGTTGGGGTGCTGCGTCTGCGGGTGCGGGGCCTGGGGGTGCGGAGTCTGAGGGTGCTGAGACTGGGGGTACTGAGCCTGGGGGTGCTGACCCTGAGGGTGTTGAGCTTGGGGGTGCTGCGTCGGAGGGTGCTGCGTCGGAGGGTGCGGAGTCTGGAGGTGCTGAGCCTCCGGGTGCTGCTTCGTCTGGAGGTTCTGCTGGTGCTTCGCCGAGACTGTCTCCGCAGCAGCTGCGTGAGTGGTTTGTTCGGCGCGCACGCCTTTGGAGTGGAGCTACCGGAGCTGGGGGTGCTGGAGCTGCTGGAGCTGGAGGTGCTGGAGTTGCTGCTGGAGCTGGTGTTACTGGAGGTACTGCGACCACTGGTCCCGGAGGTGCTCGTACTCGGGGTAATGGAGCTGCAGGGACTGGTGGTGTTGAGGGTTCTGGAGGTGGAGACCCTACGGAGTCTGGAGGCCCTGGCGCAGGCGGCGCTGGAGTTGGAGGCCCTGGTGTTGGAGGTGCTGGAGCTGGAGGAGCTGGAGCTGTTGACCCTGGTGGCGCTGTGCGGCCGCGACCGTACTTCGTTCCCCTAATTCAGCAGGTTCTTGGTACCCCGTCTTCTGCCTTACTCCTCCCCTCCTTTTTCCACCGCCTGACCAGTCTCAGCCGCAGTTACAGCCGGCCTCTCCACTGCCTGCTCCCTCTCCTTACACTAAGCAGTCCGGCGGCCTTACAGAGCGTCGTGAGCGTGCGTCTTGTCCTGTCTCGCCTGTTCGCGCTACTCGTCGCGTTCCTCGTTCGTGTCCTCTCTTCCTGAGGTCCCTAACCCTGAGTCTGACCGCGCTCGTGCTGCCAGTCCCACTGTCGCTCGTCTCCGCGCCACTGCTGTCACTGACCCTTCCTTTGAGTCTACTGCTGCGTCTGCTCTTGTTGGTGAGCTGCTTGACTTTGCTGCTGCCTGTCGTCTAGACTACGCCACTGCTCTTGTTGCTGAGTCTGCTGAGTCTGAGTCTGCCAGTCCTCCGTCCGTCGGGGGTGAGTGTGCTCTTGGCACGGACGTCCTTGAGGACAAGAAGGAGGACTTTGAGTGTCTTGCAGCTGCTGTACCTCGTTTCGCTTCCATGCTGCTTGCCCCTGAGGGAGACCCGGATGCTCCAGACATCCCGACTCCACGCTCTTATGCTGAGGCGATTACAGGTCCTTACTCCTCTCAGTGGCAGGCAGCCATGGATGCCGAGATGACATCCTGGAAGTCCACAGGCACCTACGTCGACGAGGTTCCCCCACCTGGGGCGAACATAGTTGATGGCATGTGGATCTTCAGGGTGAAGCGGCCGCCAGGTTCTCCGCCTGCCTTCAAGGCGCGTTACGTTGCTCGAGGTTTCAGTCAGCGACAGGGAGTTGACTACTTCCAGACCTTCTCCACCACCCCGAAGATGACTACTCTTTGGGTGCTGCTGCACGTCGCTGCTCAGCGTGACTACGAGTTGCACTCTCCGGACTTCAGCACAGCTTTCCTGCAGGGCAGCCTGCACGAGGAGATCTGGCTGTGCCGACCACCTGGTTTCACTGGGTCGTTTCCTGCAGGTACCCAGTGGAGCCTCCGCCGACCAGTCTACGGTCTCCGCCAGGTGCCTCGCGAGTGGCACGACACGCTAAGGACTACACTTGCGGCTCTTGGGTTTGCTCCTTCTACTGCTGACCCGTCGCTGTTTCTATGCACCGACACCTCGCTGTCGCCGTTCTACGTGCTCGTGTACGTCGACGACCTTGTCTTTGCCACTGCTGACACTGAGGCACTGACCCTTGTGAAGTCCGAGCTGCAGAAGAGACACACCTGCACTGACCTGGGTGAACTGCGTAGCTATCTTGGCCTGCAGATCACCCGGGACAGAGCACGGCACACCATCACACTGACTCAGTCACACATGGTGCACCAGGTCCTTCAGCACTTCGGCTTCCAGTTCTCCTTGCCACAGCCCACTCCTCTGTCTACCAGCCACTCGCTCTCAGCTCCACCTTCGGACGAGTCCATAGAGCCGAGTGGTCCGTACCCAGAGCTTGTGGGTTGCCTCATGTACTTGATGACTTGCACACGACCTGACCTCACGTACCCTCTCAGCCTTCTGGCTCGCTACGTGGCTCCCGGTAGGCACCGAAAGGTGCACTGGGATGCTGCAAAGAGGGTAATGCGTTACCTGTGCAGTACGTCGGGCATGGGGCTTGTGCTTGGAGGACGGGGTCCAGTTGTTCTCACCGGTCACGCAGACGCCTCCTGGGTTGACGACTCAGCTACACAGTGGTTGTCACAGGGTTACACCTTCAGTCTTGGTTCCGGCTCTGTGTCGTGGCGGTCTACCCGCTCGTCTTCGGTTTCCAGCTCCTGTAGTGAGGCTGAGATCTACGCCGGGGCTATGGCTGCTCAGGAGCTTCGCTGGCTGACCTACTTGCTGACCGACTTGGGAGAGCAGCCTCGTTCGCCTCCAGTTCTGTACGTAGACAACAAGGCCATGATTGCCTTGTGTCAGGAGCACAGACTGGAGCACAGAACGAAGCACATCGCTCTGCGCTACTTCCTTGCTCGAGAGTTGCAGCAGCGTGGCCAGCTTCGTCTTGCGTACGTGACCACTCGGGCCAACACTGCTGATGTCTTCACCAAGGCACTTCCGCCTGGTGATCATCAGCGCTTTGTTACTGTGTTAGGCCTTGTGCCTACTTTGCCTCACTTGCTTACTGCTTGACTCTGCTTGTACTATGATCTATATATATACCTGCATGCTTGCACTTGCTAGGGTATGATCACTGTATTGTTTGTTCTCTTTATATAACTCTGCATGTGAACTGGCCTTGTGGCCTTTTGCTTGTGCTCGGACTGTGTGGTGACTTTGTGATCCACCCTGAGCTTGCTTTGCTATTCTTGACTGGTCTTGTGACCACTTGTTCTCCCGCACTTTGCCTATGGTGGTGTGTCAGAACATTATAGCTTTTACATTTGTGTAGGCTGTAGTGGGGTAGCCCACAAGGGGTACAACCCATTTAGGGTTAGTACTTGTACCCAACTATTTGCTAGTTCATTCATTCTCGTTCATTAGTTTAACACTCTCCCCCTCACCTTTCTCACCCTCTCTGTTCCCACCACAGACACTCAAGTCCTTGCTAATGAGCAAGGGTATTCTACCTCTGCTTTCATGCTCACTCTCCCACCTGACCCCTGTGCCCGCCTCTCCTGACGCTCATTGCGTTGATGCCAGGAATGGCCGTGTGTTTGGCCCTGTTGGTACTACTGCTGATTGTGCTAATGCTAGGGCTGATCCCGTTGTTGGTCCTGAAGGTGCTCGGGATGGGCAAGGAGCAAGGGGGGGGGGAGCAAACGCGGGCGACGGAAGAGCAGTAGCAGCAGCAGTAGCAGCGGGAGTAGGAGGTTGGATTAAGTTAAGGGAATTGTGGCTGTATGGCATGCAAGCAGCAATCATTTCATGCCACTGTAACGAGCTGGAATTGGCAGAGCCATCGTTTTTTCAGCTAAGTGTTTTGGTTGGGCAAACCACCGCTGGCTAACTTAGCTCTCTAGAATGAAGTCGACAAACCAGTGAAATAGCCTTAATGTATATGATTTGGTTGGGAGAAGTAGTTATGGGTGGTGGAGATCGATGGCGGGGTTGGATTTTGACACATCGCCAGGTCCTCAGCGCTGCGCAGAGCGTGTTGATGTCGACGATTTTATCAGCAGCTGCAGCCTCGTACAGATGTCAGTGTAGCGGATTTCTTTTCATCACCACATTGCAACCGTCCAATTTCGTCCCAAGCATCTTCATGCCAAACCCAAAACCATCGCCACAATTCATCCGATCTTTTAGTGCTTCTTCACGAATGGCCAGCGGTTTCCCATCCACCTGTTGCACGTCAATATCGGGAACTCACCTGTTCAACTTGACTCTGATTTGTTTTGTCGTTGACAAGTTGATGAGGTTGTGACTAGCCATGTCGAAAAAAAAAAAAAAAAAAAAAAAATTGTACCCGTTAACCCTGCAGAGAGTCCCCCTATAACGAGAGTGGACTACAGAGGAGGGCATGGGGTTGTGCAGGTGATTGTAACATTCTACTAGTGCTCTAACTACTTGCTGTGTTCACAGAGAAACTTGGCAAGAATTTCACTAAGAAATTGAGAAGAGCAGTAGATTACAATGAGGCATGCAAGAACAATAGATCTCTATAGCAATGAAGGCATTGGAACACCTAGCAAGCATTATGCAAGGCGAACTGCTAACGCTGGAGCAAAGCGGCTCGACAATCAAGGCGGCCTGCTAGCGTAGTAGAAGGGCGATGTGCCAACGCTGCAACAGGGTGGCCTGCCAACGTTGCAGTCACAGGTGAGCATATGCACATATGTGCGCACCTACCGAGTAGGTGCAGGTCAATGGTTGCACTGTCAAGCACATTGCACTGGTGCCAGGTAGAAAACGTGTTGACGGTTTCGCCAGATACCTACCGTTGAGCACCCGTGATGACGTTATGCATATCAACTTTCGCTAAAACCTCATGGGCTAAATTCACACACCTCCGTAGACTTTCGCAGTCAAGGGAATTCGGCCAACCAGTTTACCAAGACGAGGCTCGCCAAACATAGCCCGTCAATCAGAGGACGGGCTCGTTGAAAATCACCCCGTCGATCAGAATTTGTGGACGGGCTGGTCCATCAGAGGACGAGCTCGTCGAACGACACCCCGTCAATCAGAGCTCGTCGATGGGCTAGCTGATCAGAGAACAGCCTCTTCAAAAACCACTCCGTTGATCAGAGGACCGACTGGTCGACGTTTTCTGTTGTCTTAACCCGAGAGCCAATTCAACGACCACTTTGTCAAATTCACCATGTCGCCACAGAGAACGCTTGCACCCAAGTGAGGGAGGGGCCTCTCACTTCGACAAACCTTCCCTACCACTAGCACAGAATGATCCAAGTGTTTATCCACTTTATTCATCTGATTGCGGTCGATTGCATAGATAGGTACCATAACTCGGTGTGAATGTTGACTCCCGAACGACAGGGTCTCGTTAGTAGGGCGCTCGTTTGCTAATAACTCGTAACCTTTCCCGACCCCTCTCCGTCGTCCTTCTTCCCCTGCTTCAACTTCGAGGTGTCTCTCTTGAGGTGACTCAGCTGGTTGCATAAAAAGCACGGCCCTAAGGCTCGGCTTGGAGCATCTACACCGTTGATCGTGGGTTGTTGAATCGATCTACGAAAGCTATTGCCCTCCCGGAAACTCGCTCTCACCTATTGCATCAGCGCATCTGTTGATTCGACCAGCTGGACGGCCTCCTTGAAGTCTTGTAATCGCATGCGTCATGCATAGTACTTGAGACATGTGACATATTTGTCGAGTCATTCCGCATCGCCCATATCGTCCACTTGGTCGACCAAAGCGCAAAATGTCGCAGTGTAGTCTTACACCGATTTCGGCTAATTCTATGCGCGCAGCATCATGTGAGCACAACTCGAGGCAAATACATGCTCGAATCTTGGTCGCAAGGCAGCGCCCCACTCCTTCCATGTGCGTATCATAGCCACTATGAAGATTGATGTTGCTCGTTTCTTGACAAGTATCAAAGCCCCGTCGTTCGCACGTGTTGTTCTTGCCGAAGTCCTATCAGATATCAAAGTGATAATACAAAACCAATGCGAGCGGCATCGTCATTAACATTAGCAGCAATAAAAGCACCTCAATGTTGAAAAGCCACCCTGAAACAATGATAAAGTTGCTACTTAAGTTAAACTTGAGCAAGTTCATTGACTTGATCTTTACGGTTGTTGCAATTGTTGCTGCTACAGTTGGTGTTGCCTGCATCATGCTACATCAATCGACTCTTGAAGCTCGCTCAACACGGTGTCACTAGCTGAGATGCTCCCGTATTCTTCGTCGACCCCTAACGCTCTTCACCACGCAACTGGTATAGCTCGGCGCTTTCCCCACGCAGTCGCTCGACCTCCATCGTCAGTGTCTACATGCTTGACCACATCACCTGAAATTATTGCATCATGTCGTCCAGTGCTGTCTGGTCCATGTTACTCAAGCTTCTCTGAACTGGCAGGGGGGGGATTAGCGTTTCTTATTACATTGATGAAAGCACAAACTCTATCATAGGCGGAGTGAAATAATCGTATATGTGTTACAGACCAACCGTTTTGTTGCCCACCAGGTCTATCACCCCCCTTCCTTAGACCACCCCGGAAACGCAAGAGTAATGTTGGAAAGTAGTTTTGATACCAAGCGTTATGCGTTGTCAAAGAAGAGAATGCATACACTTCAATATCGAAGAAGTGATTATATGTAGTAATTGAAGAAATGGCCCTAAACCCTAAACCCTAGCGAATTAGGCGTTGTCTTCGGGGCCGCAAATGTTGGGTGCTGGTTCTGGGTTGTGAAACCCAAAGGCGACTCGAAGTACGTTCGGGAGGCGAGGTCATCGGACCAAGCCCGTTCTTTCGAATATTGGGGTCGTACGGGTATGTCGTGACCCAAAAAGGAATTAAGAAAATCTCGTCCATAGAGAGACAAATATGATTCAAACGATATGTGGAATATACATATATACAAGACCACGAAGATTTTCACGCGGAAAATCACTGGAAGGAATACGGACCCATGGAGGGTGCATTGTTAAGTGCGTATTCCTTGTGCTACGGTACTGTTTTGTTGAGAGGCACAGCTGCGCAGCATATCCGATTTCGAACGAGAACATTGCAAAGTTTCCACGCAGGGACCCATTAGATTCCTCCGCATAATTCATGGCCAAGCATCCAGCTCAACAGATTTTTCTTCGACGCCCAACCCGAACCTATGTTGGCATCTTCGCAATCTTTCGAAATTATCTACAGACCTGAACTGTGTGAAGCCGCGTTTTTCTGCTGTGTTTTCGCTTCCGTGGTGTCACAAGAACCAATGTCTTGTCACACTGTTTTCGGATTGGATTCGTGATTGCTTTGGCAGCTGGAGCAAGAGCTGTCAGTCTGGCCCATGCTTGTGGCTGGTGCTAGAAGTTCTCTCCAATTCTGCAGGTCTCATGGGCTGCTGGTGCCTTCAGATGCACCCATCCATCCTGGAAAAATGGAATGCCAAAACACGCGTGACACGTCTCAGAGACGAATGGATGTTTTCAAACCTCCCATGGATGCTGCATGTTTCAACTAGTAACGGTTCCCACGCCCTAGCAATCTTAGCAGCAACAAAGAAGTGCAATGTTTTTATCAGTGAGTCTCAATTGCGAGATTTCGTTGCTGTAATGGTAGTATCATAGTACCTGTATATTCCGCCGCTAGTACTCGACATGTTTCATGAGCTAGTTTGCAGATTCATCTAGTTGTTTGCCGACCAAAGCTCTGAGCAAACGACAGGTTAGCCGCTGGCACTCTTGGGTTACAAGGACACTCAATCATTGCCATTAAGAACAACTCTAGAAAACTTATCCAGAGAGGTCTAAGAAGGAAAACCCAGTCAAGCTTTGCACAACTTGTAGTTTTGGCCGCTTGTGACAAAACATCCCTTTCTGTTTCGTAATTAAACCAACTCCGTAACTTTTTATTTCACTATGTAAAAAAAAAAGGTTGTTTTTTTACTCTCCCATTCCTTTTTTTCATAAAGGAACTCCGGCGAGGAGAACTTAAAGCGGAGGTTGGAGTAAATTTTAACTCGTGCCACCACTGGCAGTGGTTGATGTTAAGGGGAATGGAGTGTTGGCCCCGCCCTCGCTTGGGCAACGCCGACGACTTGGTCGGATGTACGGGAGTAGCAGCCGATCGTTCACTGTGGAAGAGCTACTCGATAGGCTTTGTCGAGCTGCAGGGGACCGCTGTGGTGTTGCTGTCGACCAAGGAGCTCGACAGTTGCGATTGACTGGTCTGGGCGACGGGTGTGCCGTCGACCAGGAGGAGCAGTTCGTCCGGGAGGTCGACGGACCACTCCGACGAGTGAGCAGCGGTCGACAAGGGGAGCTCGGCGACAACAGCTGAAAATTCTGATCGACGGAAGGGGTCCGTCGACCAGGGGGTAGCTCGACGGGAGCTGTGGTCGACCAAAGGGACTCGGTGGTCGACCAGAGGCACTTGGTGGTCGACCAGAGCACCTGGGGTTGTCCAGGTAATTTGCTCGGCTAGTTCTGCGTAGGCACGCGAACGTCGTCGAGGTCGCGATGGCAAAGGCGACTTCGGGTTGGTATCCCGAAGTCGATGTGGCTCGTCAGGTGCAGACAACAGCCGACGGATGCACAACGGTGCAAGTCGGGCCAATCGTCTGCACGCACCTGCGAACGTGCGCACTGTTGTCTTCTACGGGGCAACGCTGGACAGCCGTTCTGCTGCAGCGTTGGCACACCGTCGACCTGCTGTGTTGGCAGGTCGCCTTTCTGCAGTGCTGGCACGGCTCCTCTACGCAACGCTGGCAGGAAATCGACCATGCTGTGCTGTCGATTGACAGGGCTAGCTGCAGAGTTGCTAGGTGCCTGATGTAGTCATCCTTGTCATTGCTTGTTTAACAATTCTGTAATTCGAACTTTGCTAGTGAAACTCTTGCCGATTTCTCCCGTGATTGCGCAAGCACTAAGGAACTAGGCAAAACTACGATCACTCCTAGTAGTTCGTGCCAACCCCCGTAGTCTAGCTCACTACCGTTGTAGAGCGAATCTCCGCAGTTGAGACGCCAGTAACTTCTATCGAGTCAGAGGCGCGGCTAGTAGTGTACTAGCTAGCCCTTTTGCTGCTCACAAAGCATGTGGTGGTACTAGTTTCAAGCATTGCCGCATTCCTTGCTTGAGGCATACCTTGTTAGAGTCTCTCGAGTGCTTTGAGAACATCCAATGATGTTCCAACCTCAATATGTTCTAACTCATTAGCTGCGTTAATGATACTCACTTTCTGATGCTCGTGGCTGTTCTGCTTTGGAGAAGAGCGAAGTGCTGAGACGGAAGGTTGAAACCAGCGTGACTTGACAATGGACGGTGGTTAGACATGCATCAGACATCAACTCGTCCATGGCAGCAGCCTACAGACACCAGCAAAAGATCACTGTTGAAAGTTTCAGGAGGGATCAGTATTGGGAGGATCCAAATTGTGTGGATCAGCAAACTCGGTGGATCAGGAGACCTAGCGACTTGAGAAGATAAGATGACCTGACAATCTCTTGAAGAAACTCAATTCCGTGATGAGGAGAAGCAGGTCGATTAGCAAAGATTTGATGGAAGACCAAGAATTGATGGAGCAAGCTATGGCGACTCATCCCGGGGAACCTCCTCAAGAGGATGCCGCGGCGATGATGTTCAACACTGCATTGGTTGATCCGGCATTGGTTGACCCTGCATTGGTTGACCCAGCCTTGGTGTCTCTGGATCAAGCATTGCTGACTCAGTGCATGCTGGACCACCAACGCATGCTGAATCAAAGCGTGTTGAACCAACCGTTGCTGAACCAGACATTGGTGGAACAAGCATTGCTGGACCAATGCACGCAGGGCCAAGTGTTGCTGGATCAAGCAATTCTGAATCAAGCCTTGGCGAACCAAGGCATGCTGGACCAAGCCTTGCTGGACCAGGACATGCTTTCGAGCTTTGCCATGGATCCTTCTTGGATAAACATCCATCACATTCTCACACAATCGTACAACGATGATGGAGCCGCTGCTGCCACAGCAGCAGCAGCAGAAGCAGTGGCAACAGGAGAAGGAGCAGCAGGAGCAGCAGCAGGGGGAGGAGGAGGAGTAGAAGCAGCAGCAGGAGCAGGAGCAGCAGGATCAGCAGCAGCAGGAGCAGCAGCAGGAGCAGCAGCAGCAGCAGGTGCGTCAGAGGAAGGAAGGCAGCAACTGGCAGAAGCAGTGAGCACACCAAAAACCCCTGCTAGCAGTCATACCAGCCGCTATACCTACCCCAGAATCACCATCAGTCCCAGAAGCACCGGCAAGTCAACAAGCATGAGCCATTGCAGAAGCAATAGCAATCTCTTAAACCCAGCAGCGCCGCCGGACCTTCTTTTGGCCAGATCCCTAGTAGGCCAGCCGCCATATCCCCTCATTCAATTGCCATCTCCCCAGATACAGCTGCCGTACCTCCTGATTCAACTAATACATCTCCCAATGACGGACATTCACTGTCTGGAGAAGCTGCGGCAGTGCGTGGTGGTTCAGAAGGGGCAGTGACAGGGGCAATGCGACTGGCTGGGGTAGCCGCAAGACTAGAAACTTCAGTCAACACTGCGGCAGCTGTAGAAGATGTGACCTTAAGGGATGTGACAATAGCAGATATGGAGGAAGGCTATGTGACAGGAGATATGGCAGCAGAGAGTGTGACAGTAGGTGGTTTTAGAGCACCTGCAGTTTCCCCAGTGAAGATGAGGAGAAAGCAGCAGAGGCATCATCCGTATGAGGAGAAAGTATCTGCTGCTGCTGCTGCTGCTGCTGCTGCTCTTGGTTATGCAAGTTTTTCCCCTTATGCGCCTCGCAATGTTGCATCTGCTTCTCCTGATTCTTCTTCCTCATCTGCTTTTGCAGCTTCTACTTCCTCCCTTGCCTCTTCCATGTCTGGCTCTGTCACCGCTACTTCAGGCCACAGCCCCTCTGTCGGTGCCCCTGCTGCTGTTGCTGCTGCTGAGACGAATCAACCGATGGTTGCCGCCGTCACTGCCACTTCACACCAAAGCCCCACCGTCGGTGCCCCTGCTGCTGCTTCCGCTGGCGCAGACGATGCTGCCGCCACTGCTGCTGCTGCTGCTGCCATGTTTGCGTCTCCTGGAACATCAACGGGCACAGCACTGCGTTTAAAAGCCGAGGAGAGAAGTGCAGTGGAAATGCCGCAGCACCAGAAGCAGCAGCAGGAGCCGGAGCCACTGCCGTTGCAGCAGGCGCAAGAGGAAGGGGAGGAGCAGCAGCAGCAGCAGCAGCAGCAGCAGCAGCAGGACTTGCGTCAGGCAGCAGTATCTGCACCACCGGGAGCACCGAGAGCCTCTCCCGTGTCTTGGATGGTGCTGGAGATGGGGAGGGGTTCGATGGGGTGTGAAGAGGTTCTCCTGTATGCGTGCCAGTTCTGCGGCAAGAGATTCGCCCAGCCGCAGGGGCTGGGAGGCCACATGAATGCCCACCGGCGAGGTGAGAAGAACAGATCGAGAACCCTAAACCCCGAATCTTTGTGCAGGAGCATGCCGTTTGGGAGACCTGTATGAGACCTGTATGAGACCTGTATGAGACCTGTATGAGACCTGTGGTAATAAGTCTGGTCACCTGTAGCAGCGAGTGCGTGCATACATTCCATCAATGTGCCGCTCCCTTGTGCGGGTGTGGTAGATTCATTCCTCTCACCTGTGCGTGTGGTGCTGCAATCCATTGATGTGCTATGAAACACCTCTCCACCACTCCCTAACGAACACTCTCTCCGCGTTTCCCTTCACACTGCCTCCAGTCAGAGAGGCAGAGTCCCATCAGCAGGCAGCCCTGCCGCCAGGCGGATCCGCAGGTAACCAGGCACACAGGCAGATCTACCCGGGGCTCTCTCGCTGCCTGCAGCCCAATCGCTGCCTCAGCTTTTCTCACCTTTACACACTCTCTCTCTCTCTGTCTCCCCTCACATGCCCCGCAGACTGAGAGGCAGAGACTCAACAGCAGGCAACCATGCCATCACAGTCCCCAGGCGCACAGGCAGATCCACCCGGGGCTCTCTCACTATCTTTCCCCTGCAAACTCTCTCGTCTCCCTTGCACACTCTCTCCTAGTCTCGCCTGCATACTCTCTCCTTGTCTCGCCTGCACACTCTCTCCTTGTCTCACCTGCATACTCTCTCCTTGTCTCGCCTGCACACTCTCTCCTTGTCTCGCCTGCACACTCTCTCCTTGTCTCCCCTCACACCGACTAACAGATCGAGAGGCAGAGACCGTTCAGCAGGCAACCCTTCCACCACAGCCCCCAGGCGCACAGGTGGATCCACCCGGGGTTCTCTCACCACAGGCAGCCCAGACAGCGCCTGCAGGATAGTCGCTCACTGCAGCCCAATCGCTCACTGCGGCACAGTCGCTCACTGCGGCACAGTCGCTCACTGCGGCACAGTCGCTCACTGCGGCACAGTCACTCACTGTGGCACAATTGTTCACTGCGGCACAATCACTGCCTCCAGCACAACCTCTCACTGCAGCACAGCAGCTGACTGCAGCAGAGTTGTTTGGGATGCGGTACCAACTCCCTGGGACCCCTTTCCAGATACCACTTGATCCTGCTGCTGCTGCTGCTGCTGCTGCTGCTGCTGCTTATTCTGGTGCGGGTTCTGTTTCATTGGTTCCGGGTGCTTCTAGTGCTGCTGCTGGTGCTGGTGCTGGTGCTGATGGTGATGGTCCTGCTGCTGCTGCTGCTGCTGGTGCCTCACGTATGCACCCATTACGCAGTTTCAGCCACGATAATATAAAATTTTCTAGCTCAGCTGCCTCTGCTCCTACTGGTGCGGCTACTACAGGTAGTCCTGGTGCTTCACATATGCACCCACTATTCAGTTTCAGCCACGATGGGATGGAATTTTCCAGCCCAGCTGCCTCTGCTCTTGCTGGTGAAAGTAGCACAGATGCTGGACTTGCTTCACGTATGCACCCACTGTTCAGTCTCACCCATGATGCCAAGGCCTTTTCCAGTGTCACGGCTGCTGCTGCTGCTACTTCTGCTTACTCTGGTGCTGCTGGTTCTAGTGCGTTGCTCCCTCGTGCTGCTGCTGGTGCTGATGGCGCTGGTGCTTCACGTTGGCATCCTCTATTCAGTCTCAGCCATGATGAAAAGGCGTTTTCCACTCTCATGGCTGCTGATTCCTCTTGTGCTGCTGGTGCTGCTGGCGCTACTGTATCGCTCCCTTGTGCTGCTGCTGCTGCTGCTGCTGCTGCTGCTGCTGCTGCTGCTGCTGGTGCTGGTGGCGCTGGAGCTTCACACACGTACCCCGTGCACAGTTTCAGCCATGATGCAATGGCTTATTCTAGCCCCACTGGTACTGCTTCCGCTGGTGCAACTGGTGCTGGTGTGAGCGGCGCTGCTCATCCTACAGGTGGTTATCCTGCCTCTACTGGTTTCAGTGGTGGCTCTGCTTACCCACATGGTGACTCTGCTGCTTTACTCCCCAGCGCTACTGCTGCTTCTGCTGCTGCGGGGGCTTCATCCTTCAACCTCACAGCCCACCTTCCTTTCAGATGGTATGGCAAAGCAGGGTCATTCCCAGGAGCAGACCTATCGGGAAGAACAGGCAGAGTGGAGACTGCTTCTGCTGATGCTGCTGTCTCCTCTTCTTTCGCTGCAGCAGCAGCAGCTGCATCTGGTGCTGTTGTTGAAACTGCTGCTGGGTTGGGTGGTGATGTTCGGTCCTCTCATGCCAGATTAGGCTCGGCAATGGAAGCTGGTTTGGTGGCTGCCAGCTCTGGTTTGGCGACCGGGCCTGGATTCGCTGTGGGTTCTGGTTTTCACGCTGGCGCTGCTGCAGGAACGGCATCAAGGGCGGGGTACAGTGTCAGTTCGGGTGTGAGGCTTAGAGCAGGTGCTGCTAGTGCAGATCATTACCGGCTTTCACCGGTGCTGGTGGGTGCAGAGAGGCATGTTACTCGGTTGGATCAGGAAGAACTCTTACTTGGTGGTGTTGGTGGAGGAGGAAGAGGAGGAGGAGGAGGAGGAGGAGGAGGAGGAGGAGGAGGAGGAGGAGGAGGAGGAGGAGGAGGAGGAATAAGAGAGGGAGTAAGAACAGTAGAGCTCCAATCGTTTCATCCTGCTACAGTTGCAAGCAACCAAGTGTCTGTTCCAGGATTCAAGCCTTCTGGTATGGCCGGACCTTCACCGTGTCTAGCCAGATATCCACCTGGCCTGGCCGGACCTTCGTCTCAGGCATGGCCCCAGCAAACCCCGAGTGCAAGCTTGGCAACGTATCTTGGCATCGAGCCTTCAGCAAGCTCTTTGCAAGGAGATTCACTAAATTCTTTGAAGCAAGGCCATAGAGCCGGATATTTTGGTGTAGGCTCCTTAAGGGATGTGTATTTAATTGGGACAGTTGGTAACCAAGTCGCCGCTGGGGAGAAGTTACGGGAAGAAGAAGGGATAGAGCTTGAATTGGAGCAGCTTCAGAGGGAGTGGAGGATTCAGCTGACTGAGAGGAGAAGGATTATGCAGTTGCAAGGAGAGGGTAGGGAAGGGAGGGAGGATGTTGGGGAAAGTGAGATGGACGTGGAGTTGCCTTTCAATCGGCAGTTGCAAGCTCAAGAAGAAGAGGTGGAGAAAAGTGTAAAGAAGGAGCAGGAGAGTGACAAGGAGTTAATTTAAAATGACGAACTGAGGCATATAGAAATATATATGTAATTGCTCAGTAAAATGAATTTTAGCGTTTGGGTCATTGAAGCAAAGTAGAAATGTCTAAGGAAGTTAATATTAAATTGTTGTAGAGGACTCTCCTCTTCTTTAACATGAACTGGGATTTGAACTAAACAATAGAGCACTCTGTTAGCTTTCCAATGAGCCGTAGATCACCTCGATCGCCTAAGTATCGAGCGAGATATAGGCGTTTATGTGCTAGGTAGTGCTCTTGGAATCAAGGAGAGGAGCTCTCTGGATTTTGTAGTCGAATGTATCACATACAAAGTGATTCTCGTTTTCAGTATGAAAACATGCAAACAAGGCAAACACATTTATAGCTACTCAACACATCGGGTCGCGCATGTAACATCTAGTCACTACGAGATGCATCACGAACATTCGTGTAACAATTCAAAGGGGTGAAATTCAGCACCCGAATTTCACCGAACCGAATTCTTTTAGCGTTTTGATCTGTCCCTGGGGCATGGTTCTCTCCGGGGCTACCTTGGTCCAGGCAAAGACCTGACCTGGGGGGTTCAGGCGGAGCTGGACAAGCCAAAAAAAAAAAAAAAAAAAGGTTGTTGACGCAAAGTAGCTATGTCTAAGAAATCATTCTGTAACGAGTCTTTAGTGAAGCAGAGTTGGTGGTTGGTCATTTTGAATGTCTGCAAAGCAGATCCGCTTCCACGACCAACATGGCGTTTCTGATGCAGTTCACAATAGCTCAGGTCCTTCACGTATACTCACGCCTTTGGCGTTCGTTTCTCGACGCCGGCTCGTCCTTTACCTGTTGCATTTTCGAAACCTTGTGGTTTCATGCCCAACGGACCTTTCACGAATTGGTTCCGGGTTACATGTTATGCCTTTGAACTACCATTTTCATTAGGTGCTCATTTTCAGCGAACTATTTTGGCTTCGCGTATTTTTACTGGGTACTCGTTTTTTCATCGGGCGTTACGTGGAAGCCAGGAGAGATGGAGCTTTCACACGCACTGGACGAGGCTGGTATACTCGACGGCCTATTGGAGGCCGCCACGTCAACAAAGCCACACGTCAGAAATCAGGCGCTTCGCGCGTTGAGCCGTTTCTCCCACTCGGAATATGTCAGTCCACCTTCCCACCCACGCGCTTCCCAAATACCCCCTCTCCCAGTCCCCCTTCCCTTCCCCGGATTTTGCGAGCCCGCTGTTGCTCATTTTTACGTTGGATGTCTTTACATCTAGATTATAGCATTCTGCCTTCCGTTCACCCGTTGCCGTTCTCTCAACCGCTCTGCTTTCCCCACAGACACTCAATTCGCTACTGCTCTGCAATGTCATTTTGCCTCTGTGCAACAACGCCGTGAGAGCACACGTATGTGCACGGGCATTTACCACCCTTGCTTCAATCCCATCACCCCCCCTGCTCCCCAAACAGACACTCAAGTCCCTGCTAATGAGCAAGGGCATTCTGCCTCTGCTCGCACGCTCGCTCTCCAACCTGCCTCCCTTGCCTGTCGCTCGCACTGCTGACACCGGGTCTGGAACTGCTTCTGACGTTGTTGCTGCTTGTGCTGTTGATTGTGCTGACGCCGGGACTGGCTCTCCAGCTGGTCTTGAAGGTGCTGGGGTGGGGCGAGGAGCAAAGGGGGTGGGACAAGGAGCAAGGGGGGAGAGGCAAACGCGGACGGCGGAAGAGCAGCAGCAGCAGCAGCAGCAGCAGCGGGAGCAGGAGAAGGAGGTTGGATTGAGAGAAGGGGACTGTGGCTGTAGGGCGTGCAAGCAGCAGTCGCTGCATGCCACTGTAGCGAGCTGCCTGTGGGGTCTGGCGTGCGCGCACCCAGGGAACAAGCGAAAGGTGGGTGGAGTGGAGAGCGGTGCAATGGGGTGCGATTGGGTTGAGATGGCAGGAGACAGTTGAAGAAGGGTGGAGAGATGTTTTTTGGTTGAGACGGTGAGACAGGTTAAGATGGGTTGAGATGGTGGTGTTGCTAGTGCGAGCTTCCATTGGGACCTGGCATGTGCTCACGGTGTGACTGTGGTGTGACTGTGGTGTGACTGTAGTGTGACTGTGGTGTGACTGTGGTGTGACTGTGGTGTGACTGTGGTCTGATTGTGACTGTGGCGTGATTGTGACTGTGGCGTGATTGTGACTGTGGCGTGATTGTGACTATGGCGTGATTGTGACTGGCGTGATTGTGACTGTGGTGTGACTATGCTGTGACTGTATTTATGCAGAGCAGCTTGGGGAGGAAGGCGTTCTGGACCTGCTCGCTCGGATCCTGCACCACCACTGCCGCCACCATTGGCACCGCACTGATCGCCGCAGTAACTACTTGAATCGCACCCACTGCTGCAATCACCACCAGGCGCCTGCGCGAGAGTGTCGTGCTGCGGAAGTGAAACACGACGGCACCAGGAAAGTCCGCTCGATGCGGGAAGCCTCAAGGCGAGACTACATGAGGCGAGAATACTTGAGGCGGGAAGGCGATGTGTTGGCTCTCAAATACTCCTGCCTCGCTGTGTGGAGCATCTGCTACTCTGTAAGAGCGTTCTTATTAGACACTCTTTTCCATCATTCCGTTCAGTCTGTTTCAAGCAACTAGAGGTCTCCTCATTTGTTATTCTCACTCACTTGTCTTCTCCGCCCACTCTCTCTCCCTCTCTCAGGTTGATTCAAATTGCCTTCGTGCTGAGGCAGCAGGCCTGCTGCCGTTGCTGCTCGCCTTGCTTCACCACCATCGGCCCTCAGTGCAGGTACTCTCACAGCTTCACTCCCACCATCAACCCTCGGCAGGGTGTTTTTGAGAATTCTCAAAAACACCCGGTAGTCTCATCACAACACGTTAATCACCATCAGTGCCTTTGCTGCGCCACTGAGTCAGCAGGCGTGCTGCCATTGCTCCTCGCCCTGCTTCGTCACCATCGGCCCTCAGTGCAGGTACTCTCACTCTCACCGTCCGCCCTCTTTTTCCCCCGTTCTTCCCTTTCCGCCCCTCTTTCCTCTTCCCCAAGCCTTCTCTATTTCCAACTATTGTGTCTCCCCTTTCTCACTCCCCACTTTCTCACTCCCCACTTTCTCACTCCCCACTTTCTCTCTCCCCCCATTCTCTCTCCCTTTGCTCTCTCTCCTCCCACTCTGTCCTCCCTTTTTCCCACACACACACAGTATGCAGCAGCGGGGGCATTGTGGCACATTTCAGCCAATCAGATCCTAGGGCCCGCTCTAATCGTGCACTACAGGTGCCTGCCTCCCCTCCTGAGCCTCCTTGATCAATCTCTGCCCCAGTCAACGCATGTAAACTGCAGTGAGTGCCAGTCAACGCATGTAAACTGCAGTGAGTGCCAGTCAACTCTAGTCAACTGCAGTGAGTGCCAGTCAACGCAGGTCAACGGCAGTGAGTGTGCATTGTTCCAGCAGAATGAAGTTGACCGAAGAGTGAGGGAGAGGGGAGAGCAAGGGGTGGTAGGAGCGAGAGGGGTGGAGAAAGATGAAGAGCGGCGAGATGGGGAAGGAGGTGGAGGCGGAGGAGAGGAGAGAGAGGGAGGAGAGGGAGGAGAGGGCGAGGAGATGGGAAGGAGAAGGAGTAGAGAGCAAGGCGGGGTAGAAGAAGTGGGTACAAGTGAGAGAGAGTATTCCAGGGAAGAAGAGGAGGAAGGGGGGGAAGAAGGGGAGGAGGGAATGGAAGAAGAATCTGAAGAAGGAGAAGAGGAAGAGATGGAAGAGGAAGAGATGGAAGAGGAAGAAGATGAGGAGGAAGAAGAGGGAGAGGATAAAGAGGAGGAAGAGGAGGAGGGGAAGCGAGAAGAGGCTCGGCTGTATGCATGCTTAACTCTTGCTAATCTCTGCCTGGTGCTGGAAGGTACTCAATGCACGTTGGAAGTTGAAGGTACGCAGGAGGACATACAGGATGGCAGTCAACATGCCTTGGCCAATGCTTGTCATTCCGATGTGACAAGTGCAACACATCTCTCTGTGGGCAAGCAAGACACCCTGCCCTCCTCCTCCTATTCCTCGCCTCCCCTCACACAAACACGGCACCTCCTCCTCTCCTCCCCCACACTCCCCGCTATCTCCACTTTCCTCCTCTCCTCCCACCCCGAATCCCTCCCCCTTCACCTCATCTGGACCACCGTCTCTCCGATAGTACGGCTGCTGCGCTGCCACGTGGCGCCGGTCCGAGGGCTGGGAGCGCTGCTGGCTGCTGCAGTGTGCAAGAGCAGGGGAGGCAAGGACGAGCACGGAGCAATGTTCTTCTTAGAAGGGGCTGTGGGGATTCTGATGGAAATGGCGGCTTTTGAGGCGCCTCAGAAGAGGGAGGAGGATGGAGCAATGGCTGAGCACCGTGCTATGGCCATATCAGAGGGGGCTGTGGGGGTTACGGTGCGGACGGTAGAGGAGGTTGGGCCTGGTGGGGTGGAGAGAGAAAAGCAGGAGGAGGAGCAGAGGGAGGAGCAGAAAAGAGCCCAGTGGGAAAAGAAGAGGGGGAAGAAGAGGCAGGAGGAGAGGGCGGAGCAGGAGGGTCGAGTGCGGGTGAAAGCAGCGGAGTTTGCTCGCCTTGCCCTGGGCTACCTCGATGTACCGCTGACCAAGCTGCCCTCTGCGCCTACCAGAGGCACACCCACCAGCATGCCTTGCCGTGAACGGCCTTACCGTGGTGCTGGTGAGGGGCGTGGTGGGACCAGGGAAAGGAGCAGCGTTCCTGGTTTCAGTGAGGGCAGGAGTGAGAGTCTGCCATGTGAGGAGAGGAGCAGCAGTGGCAGCAGCAGCAGCAGCAGCAGCAGCAGCAACAACAACAGCAGCAATAGCAGCAGGGGTGGGGCAAGCAAGGCTGCAGATACCACATCTTGTGTGATCTGCTGTGAGGAGGCGGAGTGCCCCCCCATTGACCCGTGCGGCCATGCTGTTGCTTGCCCCTCCTGCCTCCTCTGCCTCGTCTCCCGGAAACAGCCCTGCCCCATCTGCCGTTCTGCCATTGGTTGACTAGTTCCGTCTGCCAACAGCAGTGGCGGCGGCGACAGCAGCAGCAATTGCAGATGGGGTGGGGTTTAGGGTTTAGAATTTAAGGTTTAGGGTTGCCATTCTGTTGCCTGCTCCTCCTGCTTCCTCTGCCCTGTCACCCGGAGACAGCCCTGTCTCATCTGCCGCTCTGCCATTGGTTGACTGATCTTCGAAATGTTGCTTCTGTGGTAGGTGCGTGCTGCGGTTGGTTCCAGGTGCCGTTTTGACAGCATCCGCAGCAGCTAACCCCAGCAGCATATAACAGCCCTGCCCCACCCCACGCCAAGCCCTTCTCAGTCTCTCATCTGCATGAACCAATCTTGTCCTGTTTCTAAGATCGGCCAGCATGGGTTGACTCTACTAGCTGCAACACCACCTCAAGGTACTCTTATCGGATTGTGTTGTGTTTGTGAGTTGTACAGGGTATGGTAATGCTGATAGCCGAAATTACATTAGTAAGAGTAGCAGTGATGGGATTGGTACACCACTTCTAGTATTGATAATGATATAACTGGTAATGAGGTAGCGTCAACTACAATAATATGAATCTGTACAAAAACACAGACAGGCTTCTGAACCAGATAAAATCTGGTGAGAACCAAGTCGTCTCATGACTCGCGGTTTTGAGTCGCCTCAAATTAATTATGTCAGCCTGTGTACCCTCGGTGTAGCTCCCGCTCCCTCAGGTCCAGGCTGCTAGGTGCTCACATCTCTACTCCAGTGTCTATTCGCGCCAGTTGAGTGCTCTCCGCCGATCCGCTGCTGCTGACTGAGGGGCGGGGGAGGCATGAGTGCGGTGGGGGACGCGTAACTCACTCTCAGTCAATGCGAGACTGTTGCGTGCTCACATCTCTACTCCAGTGTCAATTCGCGACAGTTGAGTGCTCTCCGCCGATCCGCTGCTGCTCACAGAGCGGTGGGGGAGGGGCGGGGCAGCAGCAGAGTGTGTGCGGCGAAGCATTCTGGTGAGAGTGTGCCTGCCGCTGCTGCTGGCGCTGCTGCTAGTGGTGGTGGTGCTGTTGCTGTTTGTGGTGCTGGTGGGAAGAGCAGGATGGAACAGTGCATGCATGTGTGACTGTAAAGGGTGTGTCAGTAGATGGTGTGGCTGTGCAGGGTGTGACTGAAACGGTGGTGGCTGGATCTCCAGCACAATAACCGAGATATCGTCATGGATCTTCCTGCGCTGGGTGCCGAGGGGGAGCGAGGAGAGGGCGGAGGGGTGGGTGCCTGTGTGCTCTGCAGCCCTCTCAATAGCTTCTCTCACCAACCCCTCTGCAATGTTTCCACTACCGTTGCTGCTGTTGCTGTTGTTGTTGCTGCTGCTGCTCGTGCTTTGAGTTACCGCAGGCGGTTTTCGAGAGCTCTCAGTGGCCATCTCAAGAGCTTCTTTCACCAGCCCCCCTGCTATGTTGTTGCTGCTGCTCCTTGTAAATTGGTTGTCTGTTACTGCTGTTTCCGTTACTGGCCCTGCCGCTGATCGTGCTGCACCTGCACCTGCACCTGCACCTGCTGCTGCTCCTGTTACTCTTGCTGCCCCTGCTGCCCCTGCTCCTCCTGCTGCTCCTGCACCTCCTCCCCCACGTCCTCTCTCTTCCCCCACCCCTGTCTCAACCCACTTCTTACTGCCAATCCGAAAGCTTTCCCCCAAAGACATCCCTCTGGTCAGCCTACGAACTCCCGAACCTCCATGTGCCGAACCTAAAATTCCCGAACCTCCATGTGCCGAACCAGCTGCTGCTGGCTGGAGGAAGAATCTGGCTAGGGTGGGTCCGAGGCAGTGGGAAACGTCCTTGGTTTGCATGTGCTGATACAGACCGTCGGATGAGAGGATGAGGAGCCGATCCGACGGTGAGATTCGCACGTGGCGGAGGTGCGGCAAGGAGGAGAGGTATGGTTCCGAAGCTGAAGCTGAGGCTTGGTACTTGACTCGGAACATGCCCAGCAGGGCATCGTTGATTGTTTGCTGCAGTGAGGGGCGATAGGGAGGTGAGAAAAGAGGGGAGGAAGTCAGTGGGGTGATGTGTGTAGGGAAGGGAGAAAAGGGCAGGACAAGGAATGGCAGGGCAGGGCAAGCTCTAAAAGGTAAGCACTCACGTTCTTGAGGTAAGCACTCACGTTCTTGAGGTAAGCACTCACGTTCTTGAGGTAAGCTGCACCAAAGGCGCGTGTGAGCTTGATCTTGCCCTTTAGCCGCCCCCTCTTGATGACGTCACTGTCGGCATGCGCCTGCTGCACCCGCCGCACCTCCTGTAGTTTGCATGGGGGACGGGGTGCGAGGGGTGTTGTTCGTTACGGGCATTGCATGTTATAAATTACTGTTAGCCTGTCGTGCGTGTGTTCTAACGGGAGGCAGGTTGTACCTCTTTGTTGTGAGTTCATTTCCATGGCCCCAAAGTGGAAACTCACAGCAGCATCAGTTGTGACGTGAAGCGTCCGGAACTTTTGAGGCGCCTCAAAAGTTGTGAAGTGTCCGGAACTGCATGATGTCGTGGTTTGAGTCGACTCATTTTGTTCCTGTGAGTCGACTTAAAACGGAACTTCATAAGAGTCACTCGGGGGAAGAGAGGTAGGTCTCCCTCTTTCATTACTCGAAAGGAGAAATGCGAGGAGGGGAGGAGGGTGATAGAAGAAGAGAGTGGACTCACAGCAGCATTGCTCGTGTTGTGGTCCACTGTCAGTCTCTCTGCCTTACACCTCCACACTCCCCCTCCTCTGCCTCCTCTCTTCTCTCCTCCTGCTTCCCCTCCTCCTGCACCCCTGCTTCCCGCACTTTCCATTTCCCCAACAGCCCCACTAATCTCACCCCTCTCCCATTTCTCCCCCTTCTCCCACATATCCCCCGTTTCCCCCACTTTCTCTCTTCTGCCACTCCCTTTGCTGCTACCACTCCCCTCTCCCTCCCCTCTTCCACCACTCCCCCATCCCCCACTTCCCCCTCGCCCACGTCCCCCTTCCCCGCTTCTCCTCCTTCCGCTCACACGGCTAGCACTCCCTCCCCCTCCCTCTCCTGCCCCTCTCCTCAACACCCCCCGCCATCCCCTCCCCACCTCTTCCCCCCTTACAATCACCGCCCTACTATCCCCCAAATTAATCACATAAACATCGGTCCCTGTGACTATAGCAGCAACTAGAGACGCCCCTCCTACCGCATACTCTGGCTGGTCTTTAGAGACGTCTTTAACTCGCGTCAGAAAGGAGGACTCGGTAGAGGCAAGGGCGCGTTCTAAGGCGCCTAAGATCATTTGGTGCCTTCTGTGGTCGTTACCTGGCTCTTGCAAGGCCTTTGGCACATGGAAAGGGTGCTGCTGCTGCTGCCGTTCCTGGTGGTGATGGTGGTGGTGGTGGTGGTGCTGCTGCTGCTGCTGCGACTGTTTCTGACTATGTCCCACGACTTGTTTGATCCCCTTCCCTTCCTCCTTCCCTTCTCCATTTCCTTCTCCCTCCTTCTCTCCCCTCAGCTTTCCATTCTGAGAAGCATCAGACCCTCTCTCCTGCTGCACCCCCTGTGTCTTTTCAGATGCACCCTCCTGGCCCATTCTGCGATCCTGGTTATCCACAGGGAATGCTTCTTGGTCATCCTGGTTATCAGAAGCTTCCGACCAATCAGAGTGGCTTCGCTCCCTTGGGAATGCTTTCCTGCTCGCCCTCCCCACCTCACCCAACGTCCACCTTAGCTTACCCTTGGACTCATTCCCGCCCGTTCCCTCACACGCACCCTCCTGCTCCAATCCCTCTGTCTCTTCCGAAGCTTCTGACCAATCAGAGCGGCTTCGGTCCCTCGGGAACGCTTTCCTACTCGCCCTGCCCATCTTACGCACCATCCACCTCATCTTTCCTTTCAACTCACCCCCACCTGCTGCACTCTCACACTCACACCCACACTCACACTTCCCTTCCAAACCACCAGATGCACTATGGCCTTCTTGCCCCCTCCCACTCTCCGTGCATGCTTGACAGTGCAGGCCGCATGTGAGATGCTGGCCGTTTCTGTGACACTCCTGGGAGGGCACGGAGGGCAAGCCGCCGCCACCACAACCGTCCAGGTGCAGAGAATTTACTTGAGAGTCCAGGTGCAGTGTATGCAAGCCGCACGCGTCCAGCTGGTGGCACAGTGCGGTGTAGAGGTGTGCGAGCAGGTAATCTACGGCGTGGTGCTCTGCAAAGCCGTCATACACCGCTGCAAAGACAAAGCCCCGGGAGGGTGAGACGAGCACGTGGGAGCGGTCCTCTCCTGCCATTGCCACCGCCTCTTCTTGCTCTCGCTGCCGTTGGTGTTGCTGCTCATCCTTCTGCTTCTGATCTTGTCGTTGCTGCTGGCCCTGCTGCTGCTGCTGCTGCTGCTGCTGCCCCTGATGCTGCCCCTGCTGTTCTTGTTGCTTCTGTGCCAGCTTCAAAGCCTCCGCTGATGCTCCAGCTGTAGCAGAAGCACCACCAGCAGCAGCAGCAACGCCATCCATGCGCCAAGCCACCAAAGCCTCTGCAGCAATACCCCGCCCTGCCTCATCCCCCTTCACCCTCCCACCTCCACCTCCTCCTCCTCCTGCTTCCCTCGCTATACTCACCCCCCCCTCGTCATTGTCACACCTCGATTCAGCGGGACCACCTCCGAAACAGCACAGAAAACCACCGCCTCGGCCCGGTCGTCTCCTTCTCCCTGCGCCTTCTCCCGCCTTCTCCCCCTCCCCGTCCTCCGTTCCCCTCTCCTCACTGCCTTCTCCCGGCCCCCGCTCCTGCACCTTCCCCTGCGCCTGCTCCTGCTCCTGCGCCTGTGTCTGCGCCTGCGAATTTGCCTCCGCCTGCCCCTGCGCCTGCACCTGCTCCGCCTCCGCCTCCGCCCTGCGGAACGGGTGCGTGAGCGCGGACCAAGCGAACCCGGGGGACGATCTCAGCGGGCAGTACGGTGCGAGGCGCACTCCCCCGTCCGCCTCCCCGCTTCCGCCTGTCGTGTCGTTTCCGCCAGCCGCATCTCCGCAAGTCGGTGCATTTCCGTCAGGCGAGCGCCCATGGTCCCCCGCGAAGGGGTCGTTCGCCGCAATGCACGCGCCGTGGATCCTCACCACCGCCGTCCACCGCCGCCCGGACCTTCCGCCGCAGCCAGGCCCGCCGATTCCGGCACCAGGGCCGCCGCCCCCGCCACCGGCGCGGGCGACAGTCCCGCGCGTGACAGCAGAGGCGGCGGCGTCGTTCTCGCCTGCTTTCATTCCTTGACTATCAAGCGGGGAGCTGCAAGCAGCAGTACGGTGGTTTCGCCGTCGTTCTGGCTGCTATGCGTAATACGCCTAATGTGGTTTAAGAAGTTGATCAGGTTAGCAGCGGTGCTCCGCGATCAGCGTATTTTCGGCTGCCGCGTCGGTTACGGAACACACTGCTTTGTACTATACTGAGCGCACTTATGTGCTACGGGAGGAAGAGTATTGCTGGATAAACGGGTTCTGACTGCTCTGCTTTGCAGGATGTCTCTAATTACAGGAAGGCAGTGAGTGGTGAGGGGCTGACTTGCTGGCGCGGTGCGAATGCGGCAATCAGGAAAAGTCACAACCATTCAATCTCTCTCAGAACCCTATTTAACCGATGTAGAACAAGAGCGAACCATTTTGCCCCGCAAAGCGTTCACCCAAACCGCGATCTTCATTGCCAGGGTTTGAGTGTTGTGGTGGAGGTCATCCACGAAAGTTCACTGTTCACGAAAGATTGTTATGGTCGGACGAACAGTAACAAAAAATTACGAGTCAGCGAAAGTCCAGCGTTGGAGAGAGGAAGGAGAATTACTGGTCGGCGAAACGAATCCAGTGTGCTTATCCAATGTGCTTCGCAATTTATGAACAAATGGAGATCGACCACGTAAGCTGATATTCCTCCAATTAAGGTCCCCCAGTTTATCAATAAGACGAGGACGAAAGCAATATATTTCCATACAGTTTGTGATCATAAGCTGCTAGTGAAGCGAACCATGACGAGGACACAATAGAGGTGAACTTACCCCCTAGATTGCTACTGGATGTGAAGAAACTAGAGGTTCTAGCATAGACATAATTCCTGGAGACCCTGTCGTTGTAAACAGACCCTGGTTCAAACATAGAATACTCCTAGTTTCCTGTATTTGAGGCAAACACGCCTCTAGAGGTATGCGTGTTTCGTCTCTAATCCTCGTCGTTAGCTTGTTCGCCAGTTATGCGTCTCCAGTCGTGAATCTGGTATCGCGTGGATCGCTGTGCGCAGCTTGCTGCATCTCTCTATGATCAACAGCATCAAGCCTTGCTTGTTACGCTTGAAAACACAAAGAAGCCGGTTTTTGCTGGCAGACTCATTTTCGACTGTTTCTATCGCAAGAATGAACCAGCTGAACCTCGAGCCGCCAGAGAAGCCGCTTCCAGGTGACTGCTGCGGTAGCGGTTGCAGCCCGTGCGTGTGGGAGACGTATTACGAGGAGCTGGAGAAATTCAACGCAGCTAAAGCCAAGGCTGAAGCCGAACCGAAGGGTGTGATGATGAGTCAATCGCAGAAAACGGAGTCATGTACCGCTCCTTGTCAACAAAAATGACATCTAATCTTCTGTACGGTACAACAAATGCTGTTGACGTACCGTACCTCTTTTCATTGTTCACTGACCCTTGCCTTGTTGAATTTTCGCTCTAATCCAGTCTGCTTCATACACAAGTCAAGCAACTCTGCTTGATAGATAAGGGTTTCAAAACTAGAAGCTTATGACCAAACCGTCTAACGTTTCAGAAAACCAAAGCGTTGCTCCCCTCTCCCCCCCACCCCTGAGCTACCACATCCAACTGAGCCTCCCCCACTGCCTTAGCCTGTTCCCCATGTGCCATTTCAGTCAACTCCGAAGTCACTTATTGGGTCGACTCAGAAATCCAGAGCATTGCTTCCCCCGCCTGAACTACCACATCCAACCGAGCCTCCCCCGCCGCTTGAACCTGCTGCTCCCCCTGTGGCATCGATCGGGGGTGGGTGTGCCTCCTCCACCACTATCTGTCGCTTTCTGTTCACTGCTCTCAGCACCAGAGTGGTCACAGCCGGCATACGAGGCACCTGATAGGGGAAGAGGACATCATGAGAGGCAAGAAACGAACTAAGAGCCGGTGGCATCAATGTGTTGGCATACGAGGCACCTGCAGAAGTAATCAATAAACCTCAGAATTCGAAACAACTCATTGTCGTTTTCCTGCGTTGAATCTAGCGTACCTGGGTATTGACATGGTCACTGACTCACTGTTGCCATGCAGGTCACATTATGTCCCTGCTGCAACGTTCCCTGGTTGACGGCCCTGATATGACTGATTACTTTTTTCAGAATCAGATGCAATGCAATGCCAGTGGGCTTACCAGGGAGTTGTGCATGGAGACATTGCGGATGCGTATGAGACCCAGAGCGTCCTTGTATCGGAGATACCACTGGCCAGCTCTGCATCGTCCTCTGCCCTCTTCAGCACAGCTCAGCACACCACCACTCCAATACTTCGAAAATGCTTACATACCAGGGAGTTCTGCACGGAGACTTTGCGGATGCGAATGAGGCCCAAGGCGTCCTTGTAGTCCGAGATGCCACTGGCCATCTCTGCATTGTCCTCTGCAGCACAGAACCAGCCAATCACACACAGATTTAGTAAAAATTGTGAAGAATTGGCATGCAGTTGTAGAAACAAGCACACGAGAAAGTGCATGCACACATGCACACATGCACACAGTGCGGAATGTATGAGAGGTAATGAGATAGGCCATACCTTCCAGAGCATCGCCAGCACCACGTCTGCTGCATGCTGCAGCCTCAGTCTCAGCAGCACATTCAAAGCACTACCAATGTACACATGCATGCCTGCACACACTGCACCCTATTCACCACCTACCTTCCAGTGCTTCCATTGCCAACTCCACGTCTGCTGCATGCTGCAGTCTCAGTCTCAGCAGCACGTTTGAGAGAAGCACGCACTACGAATGCGCACTTTATGCATGCACAGTCACCAGGCTCCCCCCTACCTTCCAGAGCCTCCATCGCCAACACCACGTCTGCTACGTGCTGCAGTCTCAGCAGAACATTTGAAAAAACGCACTACACATGCACACTTCATGATGCATTCACCAGCTACCACCCACCTTCCAGTGCTTCCATCGCCAGTACCACGTCTGCTGCATGCTGCAGCCTCAGCAGCACATGTGGAGGAACGATCCCTTTATCTCTAGGCACTGTTACAAGGACCGTCACTGGTAAAGTGCGGACACAGCCTTTCAACCACTGCAGCCATGCAAGTACCTGCGAGGCCTGCAGGGTTGGAAACGGAGAAATTCAAGAACGAAGCAGGAAATTTCACGGAACAATGAATTTTGTTACAGGTAAATAGGTAAATGATTCATTCAACCGTTCTCGTTCAGTTCCCACTTTGATTGAGTATCCCCGTCTCGATTCCATTTCTGGACTCACCTGGGCATCATTCCCTGAC
The DNA here is from genome assembly GCA_947471745.1 of Closterium sp. Naga37s-1. Lineage (NCBI taxonomy): Eukaryota > Viridiplantae > Streptophyta > Zygnematophyceae > Desmidiales > Closteriaceae > Closterium > Closterium sp. Naga37s-1. The sequence continues at coordinate 1,025,773 of CANJKZ010000328.1, forward strand.
AGCAGCAACGCGGGAGGAGCTCCCAGAGAATGCACACCAATGCGACCCACCCTTCCCCCCCCTTCTCCCCCTCGCCCGCCACCTCCGCTTCCTCCTCCTCTCCCTTCCATGCCTCGTTCCCCAATTCCTGTAGACCCCCCAGGTGTGGGGGAGTCAATGGAGGAGAGGAAGCCTGACACACGGCCAAAGAAGCCTTGTGTGAAATCTGACGCTGATCCCGAGCCCTCCTCTTCCCCCTGATGCTGCTGCTGCTGCTGCTGCTGGTGTTGCTGCTGCGCCTGCTGAGCGCAGTTGCCATCTGTCCCTATCATCATCACCGCATCTACCCCCATGGGTACACACGTGCACAGCTGCTGCGCGTGCCTTAGCGACGGCCGGGACAGCGGTGCGCGGAGGTCAAACTCGGTGCAGTATGGTACAGACGCACCTACCGGCCCTCCTAATCCCACTCCGGTAAACTGGGGAGCCAAGTGCTTATATTGCCATGCTATTCTTAACCCATCACCCCCCTTTCCCCCCTCCCCCACACTTTCTCCCCCTCCGACTCCCCCTGCTCTTCTCTCCTCCTGCGACCAACCCAGGCCTTGAGGCTCGGAAAGCCCTCCCGGACCTGCCCGGCCAACCGGACCTGCGAGCGCTCCCGAACCTGCCATTCCCTCGGCTGGCGCCGGGAGCGTGGCGAGAAAGGCTTGGGGATCGGGGAGGGGCGAGAGGAGGAGGAGTGGGTGGGAGTGGGAGAGGCCTTGAGAGAGAAAGTAGCGGAGGAGGATGAGGTGGAGGGGTGAGAGAGGGTCCTCTAGCAATAGGACGATACCGCCCACTGGATAGCCCCCTCCTAGGGCTTGTGGTTAGATGGATTGAGAGAAGAGGGTGAGGGGGAAGAGGAGGTAGAGAAGGGCGAACATGAAGGGACGGGGAAGGGGGTGATGTGAAGAGAAGGAGAAGGGGAGGAAGGAGTAGCGGAGGAAGGAGAAGCGGGGGCAGTTTGGGGAAAGAGGGGGAGCATGGACCGGTTAAGGAAGCCACAGCAGGTTGGTTGGACAATGGTGCTTGGGAAGAGAGGCAATCTGCATGGGGAAAACATGATGATTCCTGTGCTCTCTGTGGTTCCTGTGGCTGTTCCTCCACTGCTAATAACGCTACCAACTCGTCCGGTCGTCGTTATTCCCGCCGTCGCGGGACGCCCTCGGCGAATGAAGCTACTCGCGCCGGCCATGACGATCGTGGATATGCAAACTGTAGAATGCTAGCTAATTCCGCGTCGCGACTCGACTACGATTAGTCGGAAATGCTCTCACACTCATGGTTCAACACATGTAGCAGAAGCTTTGTGTCCGCGAAGTGAAGACCCTATCCGGTAACAGTTTGTAACTGTTGTGAAATCAAAACATTTACTACAAGCAAATAATGATTTCCAGTTGGGTGATACATGTGCAGAAACATACATTCATATCTAAACCACCCATATCAAAGCTTTGATAAACAACTCATATGAGCCAACCAAAAGTCACTAATGATAAACAATTGTCAGGATTGACAGAAATTTAAAATGATATGTGACATGCATGCTTAGGGTACATTCCGCGCTAGACACTTTCTCAAAGAAAGTGTCCCAATCGATTTTGGCCCGAGTCGCCCTCAAATGTCTCGAGTCCAGATGTCCCAATCGACCAATGTACCGCGACATTGTACGACCAGGGCAACAATTATGTGTGATCAAATATGATTGGTGATTTCTGGTGGGGGCCCAGGGTTTAGCCGCGTCATACGCACCACCACTGCCAGGCCCGCAAATGAACATGGGGGGTGGCGGGGGAGGTCGCGGGGTGTTACCGACGGCTGCGCAACCCCCAATAATTGCCATACACAAAATTACGATGGCCGCAGTACATCACAGACAAGCACAACATAAAGCAAACAGTGCTCAATTCGAGCCACAACGCTCGCAAGATCTACGCACCATGGCTGAGCCAAGGCCCATCCCGTTCATCGTACGCCTACTTGTCGCCTGGGTCACGTACTACTACACAATCTTCCACGAGACAGTCGCCAAGTCCTTTGTCGGACTGATTGAGGCTGGTATACTCGATGACGCGGACGAGCATTCCTCGTCTCTTGGGGACGACAACGCGGAGAATGTCAAACATTATATATGTTGTGTTAGTTTAGGCTACAGTGGGTTAGCCTATAGGGGGTACACAATTCTAGGGTTAGGTACTTGTACTCTTTTCATTGCTAGTTCATCCATTCCTGTTCAGTGATTCCAACATGGTATAGAGCAGGTCCTTCATAGGACCGAAATTTTCTAAGGGCCCACCACTACGTAACTACCTACCTACCTACCTACCCGTGCCCTAGGGCGCCTCGGCGTGTCACGCCCCTAGAGGCCCCTCTTGACGGCCCCGCGCTAGCCCCGTTCAGGCCCCGTCGGCCCCTTTAAGGCCCCGTTCAGGCCCCGCGCTAGCCCCGTTTAGGCCCCGTCGGCCCCGTTTCAGGCCCCGTCGGCCCCACGCTAGCCCCCCTCAGGCCCCGTCGACCCGCGCTAGCCCCGTTTCAGGCCCCGTCGGCCCCTTTTCAGGCCCCGTCGGCCCCGCGCTAGCCCCTCTCAGGCCCCGTCGGCCCGCGCTAGCCCCGTTTCAGGCCCCGTCGGCCCCGTTTCAGGCCCCGTCGGCCCCGCGCTAGCCCCTCTCAGGCCCCGTCGGCCCGCGCTAGCCCCGTTTCAGGCCCCGTCGGCCCGCGCTAGCCCCGTCTCAGGCCCCGTAGGCCCCGCGCTAGCCCCTCTCAGGCCCCGTCGGCCCCGCGCTAGCCCCATTCAGGCCCCGATCGGGCCCGCGCTAGCCCCGTTTCAGGCCCCCTTCGGCCCCGTTTCAGGCCCCGTCGGCCCCGCGCTAGCCCCGTTCAGGCCCCGTCGGCCCCTTGCTAGCCCCGTCAAGGCCCCGTTTGGCCCCGCGCTAGCCCCACTCAGGCCCCGATCGGCCCCGCGCTCGCCCCTCTAGGGCCCCAACCGGCCCCGTGCCTACCTCGCCGACCCGTGCCCACCACCCAGAGGCCCCGGGCGGCCCGTTCCCGCCGCAGCACAAGAGGGAAAGCGGGCGGCCCGTCCCCGCCGTGACCTGAGCCGAGCCGCGCGCCCCGAGCCGAGCCGCGCCACCCAGCCGAGCCGCGACCCGACCTGAACCGAGCCGCGCCGCCCTGCCCTACCTGGTTCGTCCTACCTGCTTCTCCTACCGCTACTGCTGCTATTTCTACTGTTCCTATGGCTAGCCCACAGGTTCTCGTGTTCGATGCTGAGGGCCGCCCTGTGAAGTTTGACACCTGGCTCGATGACCTGCACCTCTACCTACAGCTCACAGCCAAGGATGACATCTCACTGTACGATCACGCCCTAGGCCTTGTCACTGCCCCTGCTGCTACTGCTGACAGCACTGCTCGCTCACAGTGGCAGACTCGTGATGCCCACGCTCGCTTCGCCATTCGCAACTCCCTGCCGATAGACGAACGCGAGCACTTTGGTCAGCACAAGACTGCACCGGCACTGTACACAGCTGTAGTTGCTCGCTACTCCTCACCTGCCTCTGCCGCACTAGGCCGTCTCTCCCTCCCCTACCTGTTTCCCGACCTGGCCTCCTTTCACACAGTCGCTGACCTCATCACGCACCTCCGTACTAGTGAGGCCCGCTTCCGTGCCGCCATGCCTGCTGAGTTCCTTGCCACGCACCCCCCTCCACTCTGGCTCACTCTCTATCACCTAGTCACCCGCCTCCCTGACACACTGCGTGCTGTCAGGGACCACTTCCTAGCTCGTTGCCCCACTGAGCTCACCATTGCCCTCCTCGAGAAGGAGCTACTTGCAGCTGAGGCTAGCATAGTCGCTGTAGGTGCCTCTCGTGGCGACCCCCGTACCCCGTTCTTTGAGGGGTGTTCTCCTTCCCCCCTGCTTCCCTCTGTCGCCTCTGCTGCTGCTGTCGACCTTCTTGGTACTGAGAAGGTCGGCACTGCGTCTGCCTCGAGCGGACGCCGCAGCGGCAAGGGCAAAGGGGGCAAGGGTAGTGGCGGTGACGGCGGGGGAGGCGGCGGTGGGGGCGGTGGAGGCAGTGGGGGTGGTGGCTCGGCTGGAGGGGCGAGTGGTAGCGGTGGGGGTGGTGGCGGCAGCGGCGGGGGAGGTGGCAGGAGTGGAGGCGGCGGTTGGGGTGGCGGTGGACGAGGCGGCGGCAGGGGTTGGGGTGGTCGAGGAGGTGGCAGCGGTGGTGGTGGCCGTGGAGGCGCTGGCGGTGGCCAGGGCCAGCAGCACACTCTCTCGCCCCAGGAGGTCCGTGAGTGGTACTCTCAGCACGGGGGTGGGGGTGGTCTTAGCTGCACGTACGTCATTCGCACTGGTGACCGCACTGGTCAGCAGTGTGGACGACCGCACGCCACACAGCGCTGCTTCTCTCGTCTCGACGACGCTTGGCGTGTTCAGTTCCCTCAGGCCACTGAGCTGCCCCGCTGGCTTGATCTCCTGAAGAAGGGGATTGATATCTATGCTCTAGACTTTGATGCTATTCTATCTGCCATGTATGTGATGTCTACTAGTGGAGAGGGTGCTGAGTACTTGTGTGTGCCGCCCGACCCGGGCATTAGGGCCAGTGCGTCTGCCGCTCCAGGTACTCACGTGTCGGCTACCCCAGGTGCTGGTGAGGCTGCTGCTCTAGGTGCTCGTGTGTCTCCCCCCCTTGGTACTGCGTCGACTGCCGCACTGCACACCTTCACACTGGACTCAGGTGCTTCTCGCTGCTTCTTTCGTGACCGCACTGCCCTTGAGCCGCTTGCTCGACCAGTTGCTGTCTCCCTTGCTGACCCCTCTGGGGGTCCGGTCATTGCGACCTCTTCCACTGTCCTTCCCTGCCCTGCGGTCCCGTCGGGCACACTGTCAGGTCTCCACCTCCCCTCGTTCTCTACGAACTTGGTGGCAGGCTGTGCACTCCAGGACGGGGGTGTTCACCAGTTCACCCCTGCCTACGAGCGCGTGACACACTGCACGTGTGCTCGTACGGGCCGTCACTTGGCTACCTTCACTCGGCAGCCGGGGTCGGACCTGTACACACTGACTACTGAGTCCCCTCAGGTTGCTGCGACTGCGTCCGCGTCCGCGTCAGGTCAGCTGTCCGCCCCCTGCTCGTGTCGCTCTTTGGCACACGAGACTGTCCTCTGGCACCACCGCCTTGGCCACCCGTCTGTGCAGCGGCTTCGTGCCATGCACTCCAGGTACCTTGTCTCTGGCCTGCCCAGGGTCCTTCCTCCTCTCCCACCCTCGCCTGCTCCTACCTGTCTCCCCTGTGTCGAGGGACGGCAGCGCGCCGCTCCTCACTCCTCCTCGTTCCCCCCGACGACTGCTCCCTTGCAGACACTCCACATGGACGTGTGGGGCCCAGCCCGCGTCCGTGGTCAGGTTCAGGAGAGGTACTTCCTGATAGTTGTTGACGACTACTCGCGCTACACCTCGGTCTTCCCCTTGCGCACCAAGGGTGAGGTCCCTGATGTCTTGATCCCTTGGATCCGCAGAGCCCGTCTCCAGCTCAGCGAGCGTTTTCACTCGGACTTTCCTGTCCTGCGCTTGCACTCTGACAGAGGTGGTGAGTTCTCCTCCGACCTCTTGGCAGCCTACTGTGCTGAGCACGGCATTGAGCAGTCGTTCACGCTTCCGGCTTCTCCACAGCAGAATGGGGTTGCGGAGCGCCGCATTGGCCTGGTCATGGAGGTCGCCCGTACCTCCTTGATCCATGCGGCTGCCCCCCACTTTCTGTGGCCGTTTGCGGTCCGGTACGCTGCGCATCAGCTCAACCTCTGGCCCCGTGTCTCCTTGCCGGAGACCTCGCCCACGCTACTGTGGACGGGGGAGGTTGGCGATGCGTCGCGTTTCCGGGTCTGGGGGTCTCGAGCTTTTGTCCGCGATTCGTCTGCGGACAAGCTCTCCTCCCGTGCTGTTCCCTGCGTCTTCCTCGGCTTTGTCCCGGACGCGTCTGGTTGGCAGTTTTACCACGCCACCTCGCGCCGAGTCTTGCCCTCCCAGGACGTCACTTTTGACGAGTCCGTCCCCTACTACCGCCTCTTCCCCTACCGCACTGCCCCGCTCCCCCCCCCGCCTCTCTTCCTCTCGCCAGGTGCTGCTGTTGCAGACCCCCTCCCCCCTCAGGGTGCCGCTCCCTCAGGTGTGTCTCAGGTAGACCCGGTTGAGCCTGTTGAGGTAGCTGTCGACTCTCGTCTTGCTGGGGGTGCTGAGCCTGGGGGTGCTGAGCCTGGGGGTGTGGAGCCTGGGGGTGTGGAGCCTGGGGGTGTGGAGCCTGGGGGTGTGGAGCCTGGGGGTGTGGAGCCTGGGGGTGTGGAGCTTGAGGGTGCTGAGCTTGGGGGTGTGGAGCCTCGTGGTACTGAGCTGCGGAGTCCGGAGTCTGGGGGTTCTGCGTCTGGAGGTACGAGGTCTGGGAGTCCTGCACCTGGAGGAGCCCTCTCCTCGGAGCAGCTACGTGCGTGGTACTTAGAGTACTGTAGCCTCCGGAGAGGTACCACTCGAGCCGGACGTACTACTGGGACTGGTGCTAGTACTTCTTCTCCCGTTCGGGAGCTCCCCTCCCGCGAGCGGATCCGTGAGTGGTACGAGCGGCGCTGCACTCTTCGGAGTGGCGTGCCTCGTGTTACGAACCCCGCTGCTGTTGGAGCTGCTGCTGGTGCTGAGGACCCGGGCGTTGGAGCTGCTGCTGGTGCTGCGGACCCGGGCGTTGGAGCTGCTGCTGGTGCTGAGGACCCGGGCGTTGGAGCTGCTGCTGGTGCTGAGGACCCGGGCGTTGGAGCCGCTGCTGGTGCTGAGGACCCGGACGTTGGAGCTGCTGCTGGTGCTGAGGACCCAGGCGTTGGAGCTACTGCTGGTGCTGAGGACCCGGGCGTTGGAGCTACCGCTGGTGCTGAGGACGTGGGCGCTGGAGCTGCTGCTGGTGCTGCGGACCCTGGTGCGGGTGTCCCTGCTGGCTCTGGTGTCGCTGCTCGGTCTCAGCCGTACTTTGTTCCGCTCCTTCAGCAGGTTCTTGGTCAGCTTCCTCCTCCTTTTCCTCCTCCCTCCTTAGAGTGTCCTCAGCCTGTCCAGCTGCAGTCGGCGTTACCGTCTGCCTCCTCTCTCCTTGGTCCTGCTCCTTACACTGGTCCGACTGGAGGTCTTACTGAGCGGCGTGAGCCTGCGTCTCGTCCTGCGTCGCCTGAGTCTCGTCCTGGGTCGCCTGTCCGCACTGCTCTCTCTAGTCGTCGAGTCCAGCGTCAGCGTCTTCCTGCTGTCCCAGGCACTCACCGGATGGCGCTTCGTCCGTCCACTGCTCCACAGCGTGTCCCACTGCCGTCTCCTCCTGCTTCCTCTCTTCCTGCTCTTCCTGACCCTGGGTCAGACTCTCTTCGTGCTACCAGTCCTGCTGTCACGCGTCTCCTGGCCACTGTTGTCACTGACCCTTCCTTTGAGTCTGCTGCTGCGTCTGCCTTAGTTGCTGAGCTTGTCGACTTTGCTGCTCGCTGTCGTCTAGACTACGCTGCTAGCCTAGTTGCTGAGTCTGAGTCTGTCTGTCCTCCGTCCGTCGGGGGTGAGTGTGCTCTTGGCACTGACGTCCTTGAGGACAGGCAGGAGGAGTTCCAGTGCTTTGCTGCCGCTTTGCCCCATCTCGTGTCCATGCTTGTTGCCCCTGAGGGAGACCCGGATGCACCAGACATCCCGACCCCACGCTCTTACGCAGAGGCGATGGCCGGTCCCTACTCCTCTCAGTGGCAGTCAGCCATGGACACAGAGATGGCTTCCTGGAAGTCCACAGGCACCTACGTTGACGAGGTTCCCCCGCCTGGGGCGAACATCGTCAGTGGCATGTGGATTTTCAGGGTGAAGCGGCCGCCGGGTTCTCCGCCTGTCTTCAAGGCGCGTTACGTTGCACGAGGCTTCAGTCAGCGCGAGGGAGTTGACTTCTTCCAGACCTTCTACCCGACCCCGAAGATGACCACTCTTCGGGTTCTGCTGCACGTCGCCGCTCAGCGTGACTACGAGCTCCACTCGCTTGACTTCAGCACTGCTTTCCTGCAGGGCAGCCTGCACGAGGAGATCTGGCTGCGCCGTCCACCTGGCTTCACTGGGTCGTTCCCTCCTGGTACCCAGTGGAGCCTCCGACGGCCAGTCTACGGTCTCCGCCAGGCACCTCGTGAGTGGCACGACACACTGAGGACTACGCTTGCGGCTCTTGGGTTCGCGCCTTCTACTGCTGACCCGTCGCTGTTTCTACGCACCGACACCTCACTGCCGCCGTTCTACGTCCTTGTGTACGTCGACGACTTGGTCTTTGCTACTGCTGACACTGTGGCACTCGCCCACGTGAAGTCGGAGCTGCAGAAGAGACACACGTGCACAGACCTGGGTGAACTGACAAGCTATCTTGGCTTGCGGATCACCCGGGACAGAGCACGCCGCACCATCACCTTGACTCAGTCACACATGGTGCAGCAGGTCCTTCAGCGCTTCCGCTTCACGTACTCCTCGCCTCAGCCCACTCCTCTGCCTACCGGTCACTCGCTCTCAGCTCTGCCTTCGGATGAGTCCGTAGAGCCGAGTGGCCCGTATCCAGAGCTTGTGGGTTGCCTCATGTACCTGATGACCTGCACTCGACCAGACCTTGCATACCCTCTCAGCATTCTTGCACGCTATGTCGCTCCCGGCCGTCACCGGAAGGAGCACATGGATGCAGCTAAGAGGGTGTTGCGCTACTTGTGCAGTACGTCGGGCATGGGGCTAGTGCTTGGAGGGCGAGTCCCAGTTGTTCTCACTGGGCACTCAGACGCTTCTTGGGCAGACGACCAGGCTACTCAGCGGTCGTCTCAGGGTTACTCCTTCAGTCTTGGCTCTGGTTCTGTTTCTTGGCGTTCTACTCGCTCTTCTTCTGTTCTCAGCTCCAGTTGTGAGGCTGAGATCTACGCCACAGCCATGGCGGCCCAGGAGCTACGCTGGCTCACCTACTTGCTGACCGACCTTGGAGAGCAGCCTCGTTCTCCTCCAGTGCTGTACGTCGACAACAAGGCAGCCATTGCCTTGTGTGAGGAGCACAGACTGGAGCACAGAACGAAGCACATTGCTCTGCGTTACTTCCTCGCTCGAGAGCTGCAGCAGCGTGGTCAGCTTCGCCTGCGTTACGTGGCCTCTGAGGCCAACACTGCTGATGTGTTCACCAAGGCGCTTCAGCCTTGTGACCATCAGCGCTTTTGCACTCTTCTAGGCCTTGTGCCTACTGGACCTCACTTGCTTACTTCTTGAGTCTGTTGTACTGTGATCTCTATATATAAACCTGCATGTGAACTGGTCTTGTGACCACTTGCTTGTGCTCGGAATTTGTGTGGTATCCTTGAGATCCACCCTGAGCTTGTTTTGCCTTGCTTTGCCTTGACTGGTCTTGTGACCCCTAGTTCTCCCCCACTTTGCCTATGGGGGTGTGTCAAACATTATATATGTTGTGTTAGTTTAGGCTACAGTGGGTTAGCCTATAGGGGGTACACAATTCTAGGGTTAGGTACTTGTACTCTTTTCATTGCTAGTTCATCCATTCCTGTTCAGTGATTCCAACAGAGAACCGCTGTCACAGAGCGAGAGTACGGCGGCAACGCCATGCGCTGTGGGTTGACGACCTGCAACACATGCGGGAGAACGATTTCCAAGACATGTTCAGAATTAATCGCGCCATACTTGAGCACATCAAGACTGGCATGCGCCAATGTCTTGAACCAATCGTACATCGGTCCTGGCTTACAATGGACACAGCTTTGCTCATCCCTATAAAATACTTAGCAAGCGGTATCTCGTTCGTCGATATGTCATACCTCTTTGGGGTCTCCAAGACACTCTGCCACGAGCTAGTCGACCTCTTCCTCACCGAGTTCCCCGCCCTCTTCAAGGCCGCCTGGGTGCGATTCCCCACACGAGCAGAACTTCCATAGTTGGCGCATGAATTCGCCGCCATCAAAGGTGTGCCTGCAGTGGTGGGAGCTATAGACGGGACCCACATCCACATGAGAGGGATGGAGGGGCACCGGACCGAGTATTGGACAAGGAAATCGGCATACGCAGTGCAGCTCCAGATCACATGTGATGCACGGGGAAGGATATGGGATTACCTCATCGGTTATCCCGGCAGCGCGCACGACCAGCGTGTGTTAAAAAACTCCGCAATATTGGAAAGGTTACAGAACGGTGACATAGACCCCTACCAAATTGTCGGGGATGCGGCATACCCGCTCAGAGAATACTGCCTAACGCCACTGCATGCCCCACGCGGAGAGGATCTGATGGACGACTGGGCCCAGTGCTTTAACTACTGCCAGAGCGCTACGCGCATGGCGGTGGAGAGGTGCATCGGCGCCTTCAAAGGAAGATGGCACCTCTTCAACGGGCGCAATGATTGCAGGTTATGGCGCATTCTTGCCGGGGCCGCTTGCTGTGTGATCCTGCACAACATGTGAGAAAACATGGCAGACGTGAGGCGCGTGAATATGGCCTGGTTCCATCTGCCCCGCAACCGCGACCCATGGTGGACAAGGGGAGCCGTCGCGGATCACAAGTGGGAACCGTGTGTCCCCGCGACACAACAGGCCCTGAGGGAGAGAAGGAAACGACTAGGGGAAGCTTTGCAAGAATCTTACGCTAATCGTCGGCGCCGCGGACCCATATCTCCACATCGTCATCAACCGGAGTGACGGTGTTGACGTCGCCGGCATCGCCTCCAACTGCGTCTGGCGAGGCACGCCCGGGAGGTGGTGCAGACTCCCCGCGTGGCGGAGGAGGGCTGAAGTCCGTCGTTTCGCGATGCACATGCGGTGGAGCTGATTCAGTCATGCGCTCGCGGGCCAGGCGCAAGTCCTGCGCCATCCATTCGCGGACGAGACCCTCGATGCGCGCCATGGCGTCACCGTGGCAATCCTTGATGGTCGTAGATACAAGCTTGGCGGCTTGCATAGTCGCCGTCTCATGTACCCTGGCGCGCTTAGGTGTAGCGTCGGTTTGCGGCAGCGGTGCTGTAACAGAAATGCATGGAAGCACGCAAGTTGTGATTAGTAGCTTCAATAGTGTACGATCATTCTAACGATTGACGTTTGACACCCATAATTGACCAGGGAACACGCATGCGGAACAAGAACCGAACCTCACCTGTGAAGGTCGGCGTCGAAGTGACGGGCTGGGAGGAACTTGGTACCTCCATGCCCGCCTGCACGTTGACGTTCGTTGCGCCGCCGCCGTCTACCGCATGCGGTGCGGCTGCAGCGGTGTCCTTGTTGAAGAGCTCCAAGTACGGCCACCATGGCGGTTTTTCCACATATCCGTTGCCCGAACCACCATCTCCCCGCTTGTATTCCTTCCAAAGCAGCATCAAGTTGCGCCACTGCTTCTGCAATGCATTGACGTTCCTGCACCAACCCGGGTTCGACTCCTTGATGTGCGCGAGAAGGCGCACCCAGTACTGCGTCCCCTGCTTGCCCTTGAGCGGCTCGAGTTCGTCCTTGGTGAACCAACGCGCCGCGGCGAAGATGGTGCTTTCCTTGTCCGACCACATGCCCCTCTCTACCGGGGCAGCCGACCGCTTCTTCCGGGGCTCCTGTCGTGCCGGTGGTGCAGCCGCCTTGCCGTTGCCTTTGTCAGCGGCAGAAGCACGAGGGGTGATCCGTTTCGGCGGCCGAGGCACAGGTTGCACTTCCTCCTCCGCGTCGTCGTTGCCGTAGTCATCGTCTCCCTCGTCGTCCGACGGCGACATGCCCGTATCCTCAGGCTCTTCGTTCTCCTCGTCACTGCCGACGGCTTCGTCGGCATCTTCCTCATCGTCGTCATCCACGAATTTCTCGGCGACGGGCCTAACTGTTGCACCGGTTCGAGGAGGCTGACGGCGCACACGTGACGGACCGGCGTTGGGTGACGGTGCACTAGAACCCTGCCCGTCAGGCGCGGGCGGAGCGGATAAGCCGGTAGGATGACGGCCGTTAGCGATCTCCTGGTTCATCCAGCGGATGTACGGGATATCGTTAAGGTCCTTGGGGCAGTCGTTAAGGGATTGGCCCTTACGCTTACGAGCCATTACGGGAACACAGAGCGTCTAGATCTGGTGTGACAGGGAGGAAAATGTTAAAGTTTGACTGGAACAGGCTATACACTTCTTCTATCTGATGCTGTATGTGTTTGGAGGAGGGGGAGTTGAGGGGAAAGTGTATTGACCATGGGGGGAAGCTGCGCTGGCGGGAAGTGCGCGGGCCTGTCAATAATTCCGTGTGTGTTGGCTCGACCAATCACGCTGCATTGAACGCGTTGATAGGGATATGGGTGTCTGTTGAATGTTGTCTATGTACATGGAGCATGTGTGGACATTTGGCACCGCGTGCGATACCGTATTCTCCCGGATATAAGACCCGGGGGACTTTCCTAAAATAGAGGCAAATTGGTTAGGGTGAACATTTAATCGGAACGAGTTGTATAAGACCCGGGTACACTTATTAATCAAGTACAGTTATGTGATTTAGGGTGTACCATTCGTTTTTTTTTTGGGGGGGGGGGGGGGGGGGGACTTTTATTTTGCACGTCCAATTCCACCGCTTACAGCACTCCGAACCTCATATCGCGTGTGACACGCGTCGTCCAACTAGGCACGACGGCGGAAATCACACCATTCGAGGCGAACCGCACTGCACCTTGAGTGTGCGGTTCCCTCAGGTGCCCACATCCAGAACCCCCCCCCCTTCTTTGCATCACGTCTGTTCCTTTAGCGACAGAGCAAGGGACAGGCTCTGGACGTGGTGCGGAACGGATCCCTCACAACTCCAGCAGGCAGCCGAGCTTGTCACATCGTACCCCAGCGCTGTGTCTATTGCTTCTGATTCACTTCGTTAGCTTAGCCGCACTACAAAGAACGGCTCATGGCGCTAGTAGGTCGTCATGCGCCCCAAGTACGATACGGTAGTTTAGCAATAGAGTTCCACCATGTCGGCTTTCGAAAGTCCTTGGCGTACGCGCCGTGCCTCGATGACTTCATCGCGGCCGGCCATCGTTGTGATTACTAGCCCGCATCCGCCAGCACCACCTGCGCCTCCCGCACCTCCTGCCCCGCCTGCTCCACCGGCGCCGCCTGCGCCACCCGTGTTTCGCCCGGGTTTCGTTTCCCACCAGGACCGGCCTCTCTTCGAGCCCCCGGACGAGGAGGGCTTTCCCGCGCCAGAAGACGTCAGCGAAAACCGCGATGAGACCGACGAGGCGGCCTACGGTGTTGGCGACTTCCCCATCCCCACCTTTCCCGAAGACCTCGTCCACGATGAAGGTGGTCCCGAGGCAACGAAGGACGCCACGCCTGCAAGTTCGCGTTCACGCAAGAGTACGCACCGTCGCACGGCGCGCACCATGGGTGAGAAGTGGCAGTGGCTTCTGCGGATGAAAGACGAGAATCTGTCAATTCGTCACACGGCCCGTCTTGCAGGGGTTCAGCCAATCAGCGTCCGCCGTTGGCTGAGGATCGCGCAGGAGATCGAAAAGGCTGCACCGTGCAGGCGTCGGCTAAAGGGTGGCGGTCGGCGGGCGAAATACCCCGACATGGAGCAGGCCGTGTACAAGAAGCTCCTGAACTTCCGCGGCAGGGGGTTAGCGGTCCCGATCAAGCTCATCAGGCAGTGGAGCAGGACGTTCATGAAGCACCACCACCCGGACGTCGCTTGGATGGCCTCCGCGCGCTGGACGTTTCGCTTCCGTGCACGGTGGGGCCTCGCCATCCGTGTGAAGACGAAGATCGGGCAGCGCCTCGCGAAGGGTATGTATAATTTGCTTCGCGACTCATTGACCCTCCGTGTTAGAGTATAAGCCGCCTCCCGCTGTTTACCTGGGTGAGTCACTTCGTTTACCGGTTTTTTTTTTTCGTTTACAGATTGCAAGCCCAAATGCGAGTCTTTCTGGGAGTTCGTACGGCGGAACGTCATCAAGTGGAGCATCGACACGTGGAACGTCATAAACGCGGACCAGACCCCTGTGTTCTTGGAGATGCCGTGCGACCGGACTCTTCACCACCGCGGTGAGAAGTCTGTGCACGTTCGCAGCGCGGGGTACGAGAAGCAACGGGTGACCGTGATGCTGGGCGTCACGGCGGACGGACGCAAGCTCCCAGCGATGGTCATTTTCAAGCGCAAGACCATCCCTAAGATCCGCGTGCCGCCAGGTAATTTTCGTATTGGCCCTGAAGCCGCGGTGGGTGATATCTCAGTACGTTTAACAATCTCCCCGTGCACTTGCGTGTTTCTCGTATGCAGGTGTCATCATCCGCGCTCATGAGAAGGGGTGGATGGACGGCAAACTCGTCGACGACTGGGTTAACAACGTCCTTCTCCCTTTCATCAAGCCGCCTCGTGGCATCCGTCGGTCCAAGACCCTCCTGGTGTTGGACTCCTACCGTGGACACATCACGGACGGCGTTCTTGCGAAGCTCAGGTGGCACCGTGTGATCCCCGCCATCATCCCGGGGGGGTGCACGCCCCTGCTGCAGCCCCTTGACGTGAGCATCAACCGCTCCTTTAAGGCGGGACTGCGCACGTTCTACAACGACTGGTTCGCCGATGAAGGGGTGAACAGCTTCACCCCCGCAGGTGCGTGTACCTTAAGGGTTCTAAACCGTAACAAAAGTGAGAGCACATGTTGACACAATAAACACACTCACTCGAATCTGTGTGCGTTGGTCGACCTTGCAGGGAACCTGAAGAGGCCCCCCGCTGAGACGGTGCTGAAGTGGATCGCCCAGTCATGGAGCGACGTGCCGGAGCACATCATCGTCAAGGCGTTCCTGACCACCGGCATCAGCAACGCCGTTGACGGCAGCCAGGATCACCTCGTCCTGGCGCACATGCGGGATGCTGGCCAGGTCGAGGTGGGAGAGGACGTCCACTCCTCCCCCTTGGTGGATGAGTGGGTCAACCCCCTCTACACCACGACTGCTGACGACGAGGAAGCTGCCCGGGAGGCGGACGACGAGGACTGTGGGGACATGCCCGCGGAGGAGGAGGAGGCGGAGGAGGAGGAGGAGGAGGAGGAGGAGGAGGAGGAGGAGGAGGAGGAGGAGGAGGAGGAGGAGGAGGAGGAGGAGGAGGAGGAGGCCGAGATGGAGGCGGAGGAGGAGGAGGAGGAGGAGGAGATCGAGGGGGAGGCAGAGTGGGGAGACGTGGAGGAGGACGATGTGGAGTAGGGAATAGGGGGGTGCAAGAGAAAGGTTAGCTAAGCCGGACCGTAGATGTGTATGACTGTGTTGCTTGATGTACCGTAGTATTGACTCGTTCCATGCCTTCACATCGTGTCTAGTGTGGATCCAAGTGCAGTATTAATTCTAAACTGTTGGGCAATGGTTTCTTTAACAGAATCCCCTCCCCTAGGGGAAGGGGGGGGGGTCTTATACTGATTATAGGCTTAGGGGGGGTCCTCTCACATATGCTACATATTAAGAGTCCCAGTACCGTTCAAACGTCCCGGGGGTCTTTTTTTCGGGAGGGTCCTATATCCGGGAGAATACGGTAACGTGAATGTGTTGCGCTGGCGTGCAATTAGCGCGCGATTGTTCCGCAGTTCACGTCAACCAATGATTAGTGCGTTCGGCGACACCCAAGTGCGGCCCGGGTTTCGGACACCTGCCAGCATAAGCTGTACATACGCGTCACAATCGATTGGACACTTTCTTTGAGAAAGTGTCCAGCGCGGAATGTACCCTTAGACGAGGGAGAAAAGGGAATGATGATCCTGCTAATTTTAAATCAAGTGCTACACTACACATCCACAAATAGAATGAATATGAGGGGCTCGCACTTGCATCATCAAATCTACCTACATACGTATTAACAGCATGTGCTGTGATGTGCATATCAGGGAGAACAACAAACGGGCCACCTGCTGCATGTCCCTAGGAGTGACCTCCCCTATGCTCTGTACCTCCTCTCGCTCCTCCACCAGGGCTTCCCATCCCACTAGCCTCAACGTTGTTGCAAGCACAATCACATGAGCCACGCACTAGGTATTGACAGCATGTGCTGTGATGCGCATATCGGGAGAGAACAACAAACGAGCCACCTGCTGCACGTCCCTGGGAGTGACCTCTTCGATCGTTTGCACCTCCTCCACTAGTGCCTCCCATCTGCCCGCCCTGGTTGAATACTCACAGAGGACCCTCGCCAGGCCGGAATTGCTGCCTAGGAGCTCCTGGTAAGTGAGGCAAAAGAAAGGGCGAGGGGCACAGAGAGAGAGGGTAGAAGGATACGGAAGAAATGAGGCATGCTTGGGTCGGTAGGGGGGGGGACGTAGCACGTCCCGGGGAGTGACCTCCTCCATGCTCTGCACCTCCTCCACTAGTGCCTCCCATCTTCCCGGCCTGGTTGAATACTCACACAACACTCGCGCCAGACTGGAATTGCTGCCTAGGAGTTCCTGTGGGGAGACGAGGGAGGAAAAACAGAGAGGGGGGCAAGGAACGAGAGGGGAAGGGAAAAGAGAAGCATGCTTGAAGTGATGGGAGTGAGATTCCGTAAGGGGAAACTATTACACGTCTCATCTGGGAGTGACCTCCTCCATGTTCTGCACCTCCTCCACTAGCGCCTCCCATCTGCCCGCCCGCGTGGAATACTCACAGAGCACCCGCGCCAAGCCGGAATTGCTGCCTAGGAGCTCCTGTTGAGAGAGTGGGAGCAGCGAAAGGGGAACAGAATGACACAAATTTGACAAGAGTTGGAGGATGGATGAGGAAAAGACAGGACTCACAAGAGACGATCGCAGAGGGCAACTGCAATCGAGGCACACTCACAAGGACGCCGAACCGAAGGGACTTGCGAACCCGAGCGAGGTCACTCTCGGGCGCACGTGTGCCCACCATGTGCTTTTCAGTCGACTCATACGTTTTTTGTTTCGACTCATAAGAGAGGCTAGCTGGGCAGGACTCACAAGGAAGCCAACCCGGAGGGAATTGCGAGCGCGAGCGAGGCCGCTCTCAGGCACGTGCGTGTGCGCCATGTGCTTTTGAGTTGAATCATAAGAGAGACTAACCAGGCAGGTTCACAGGTCCTTTGAGTCGACTCATAAGAGACAAACTCGGCAGACTCACAAGGAAGCCGACCCGGAGGGACTTACGGACCCGAGCAAGGTCACTCTCTGGCACGTGCTTTTGGGACAGATCATAACAGAGCCAGGCAGATTTACAAGGAAGAGACAAACTAGGCAGACTCACAAGGAAGCCGACCCGGAGGGATTTGCGGACACGAGCAAGGTCACTCTCTGGCACACGAGTGTCCGCCATGTGCTGCAGCTGCTCCTGTAGCGCTGCTGCCACTGCATCAGTTGTGCCGCCTGTGGGGAATTGAAGGACATATACACAGAGCATCACCGGCGGTTTGAGATGTGAGGATAAGGATAAGGGCATGTGTGTGTCCGCCATGTGCTGCAGCTGCTCCTGTACCGCTGCTGCGACCGCGTCTGTGGTGCCGCCTGTGGGGTAATTGGGAGAGTGGGGAGAGGGATGAGAGCAAAGTAAGTGTGAGGTCACTCTCAGGCGCGCGTGTGTCGGCCATGTGCTGTAGAGTGGGGTAATGAGATGCAGTGAAGAGTGGGGCACATGGGAGCACGGTACATACACAGGTGCATGGGATGACATTAACATGGTATGATATTAACTGCACAGAGGGGCGCAGCATGGGATGGGTAGTGCATGTGCGAAGAAGGGCGTGGTATGGTATCATGCGTCCAAAGGGGTTTTGCATGGTGTCATGTGGGTAAAGGCCCAGGGGCATGGTATGGTATCATGTGAGCAGAGAGGCATGGGGTGTTACCGAGAGGAGGGAAGGCGGAGAGCAGGAAGAGACTGGGGCGCTTATCCCCGGGGTAGGTCTCTGTGGCACTGGCTGAGAGGGCCTTGCCTGGCAGCACTAGGTTCTGAAAGGTTAGGAGGAGGAAGGAGGAGGGGCGAGAGGAGAGGAGAGGTGAGAGGGGATGGTTGAGAAGGGAGTGAGGAGAGATGAAAGGGAGAAATGGGACAAAGACAGAGTTGTTGGCACAGGGAAAAGATTGTTCAGACAAACGAAACATCAAATGAACGAGAAAAAAAAGCTAACAAACAAACTAGGGAGCAAGAGAGCGAGTGAAGGTAACGGAAGGATGGATCTCACTTTGTATAGGCGGGACGAGCGAGAGCCGTAGAGCAGAGAGCTGATTACAGAGATGACTGGATCGTCCACCGAGGATGAGGAGGGACGGAAATAACCTGCATGCACATGCAGTTGTGTCGAGGATGATTCCATGCCACGAGGGAGGAAAAGAGAGGGTGGCGCCCAGTGGGAGAGGATGGAGAAGAGGAGGACTGATAAGGGAAGCTCACAAAAGAAAAGGAGATCCTGCCACTGTAACAGGAAATGTCTCGTTGCCACTGGTGGCAACATACCACATTGGATTGGATGAAGAAAGAGCGGAAAAACAAATTTCCGCACACCCAGGGTGTTTTACCTTCAAAGTACTGGCGGGTTAGTAGCACCGAGAGGGTGTTTCACCTTGGAAATACAGTGGGTTAGTACCCATGCTCATTCTCATCTCCCTCTCCTCCCCCACAGCAGCTGCTGCCATTCTCGCCGCCTCCCACCCCTCGGAGAGTCTTACCTTCAAAGTACAGCGGGTTAGCACCCACACTCATTCTCATCTCCCTCTCCTCTCCCACTGCAGCTGCTGCCATTCTCGCCGCCTCCCACCCCTCGGAGTGTCTTACCTTCAAAGTACAGCGGGTTAGCACCCACACTCATTCTCATCTCCCTCTCCTCTCCCACTGCAGCTGCTGCCATTCTCGCCGCCTCCCACCCCTCGGAGTGTCTTACCTTCAAAGTACAGCGGGTTAGCACCCACACTCATTCTCATCTCCCTCTCCTCTCCCACTGCAGCTGCTGCCATTCTCGCCGCCTCCCACCCCTCGGAGTGTCTTACCTTCAAAGTACAGCGGGTTAGCACCCACACTCATTCTCATCTCCCTCTCCTCTCCCACTGCAGCTGCTGCCATTCTCGCCGCCTCCCACCCCTCGGAGTGTCTTACCTTCAAAGTACAGCGGGTTAGCACCCACACTCATTCTCATCTCCCTCTCCTCTCCCACTGCAGCTGCTGCCATTCTCGCCGCCTCCCACCCCTCGGAGTGTCTTACCTTCAAAGTACAGCGGGTTAGCACCCACACTCATTCTCATCTCCCTCTCCTCTCCCACTGCAGCTGCTGCCATTCTCGCCGCCTCCCACCCCTCGGAGTGTCTTACCTTCAAAGTACAGCGGGTTAGCACCCACACTCATTCTCATCTCCCTCTCCTCTCCCACTGCAGCTGCTGCCATTCTCGCCGCCTCCCACCCCTCCTCCCTGCTCCCTGATCGCCAGGCGGGAGAGGCAGAAGAAGAGGAGGAGATGGAGGTGGGGTTGAGAGAAGGAGGGGTGGAGGCGAGAGGTGTGGAGGAGGATAGAGGGAGTGGGAAAGCCGATGCGAGGAGGAGGGGTGAGGAGGAGGAGGCGAGGGAAAAGGGGAGGGCTGGGATGGGTTGTGAGGGAGGGAAGATGGGTTGCCAGGGTGCAAAGTACTTTGTTGCTAGCCGCTCCACCTCTGCTGCTGACACGTCTCCCACCTGCCATGCATCCAGGCAAGTAGACAAACAAACAGCCAGATGCAAGAAGGGAGAAAGGGAGGGGGCTGGGATGGGTTGCGAGGTGAGGTGATGGGCTGCCTAGTACTTAGTACTTGGTACTTGGTTGCTAGCCTAGCCGCTCCACCTCTGCTGCTGACACATCCCCCACCTGCCAAGCAACCAGGCAAGCAACCACCCGAAAGGGAAAAGATTTGACTACCACACATGCAAGCAAGCGGGTTCTAGGATTTCATACCACCGCGCATGTGAGCTTGTCAGGCGTGTAGTGCTGCTGAAAGAATGCCTCCACCTCCTTCCTTCCTAGGCGATCAAAATCAGATGCTGGGAGAGAGCCAAGGGCATGGAGGGGAGGGGAAAGGAGGGCAGGTTTATGAAGGAGCAGAGAGGTTGAGCAGAGGGAGGGAAGGTGCAGGCAGAATGCCTCCGCCTCCTTCCTTCCAAGGCGATCAAAATCCGAGGCTGGGAGAGAGCCAAGGGCAAGCAGGGAAAAGGAGAGGAGGGCAGGAGCATGGAGGGCAGGAGCATGGAGGGCAGGAGCATGGAGGGCAGGAGCATGGAGGGCAGGAGCATGGAGGGCAGGAGCATGGAGGGCAGGAGCATGGAGGGCAGGAGCATGGAGGGCAGGAGCATGGAGGGCAGGAGCATGGAGGGCAGGAGCATGGAGGGCAGGAGCATGGAGGGCAGGAGCATGGAGGGCAGGAGCATGGAGGGCAGGAGCATGGAGGGCAGGAGCATGGAGGGCAGGAGCATGGAGGGCAGGAGCATGGAGGGCAGGAGCATGGAGGGCAGGAGCATGGAGGGCAGGAGCATGGAGGGCAGGAGCATGGAGGGCAGGAGCATGGAGGGCAGGAGCATGGAGGGCAGGAGCATGGAGGGCAGGAGCATGGAGGGCAGGAGCATGGAGGGCAGGAGCATGGAGGGCAGGAGCATGGAGGGCAGGAGCATGGAGGGCAGGAGCATGGAGGGCAGGAGCATGGAGGGCAGGAGCATGGAGGGCAGGAGCATGGAGGGCAGGAGCATGGAGGGCAGGAGCATGGAGGGCAGGAGCATGGAGGGCAGGAGCATGGAGGGCAGGAGCATGGAGGGCAGGAGCATGGAGGGCAGGAGCATGGAGGGCAGGAGCATGGAGGGCAGGAGCATGGAGGGCAGGAGCATGGAGGGCAGGAGCATGGAGGGCAGGAGCATGGAGGGCAGGAGCATGGAGGGCAGGAGCATGGAGGGCAGGAGCATGGAGGGCAGGAGCATGGAGGGCAGGAGCATGGAGGGCAGGAGCATGGAGGGCAGGAGCATGGAGGGCAGGAGCATGGAGGGCAGGAGCATGGACATATATGTACTAATATACACAAACATAAATGTACCAATATATACAAACATATATGTACTAATACATACACACTGTAGATACAATGAAACACATACGGTATCCAATGGTGGGGCGTCCATAGGGGCTGTTGGGAAACGCCCGCTGCGCAAAGGCCTCTGTGAAGCGGCCATAGGGGGTGTTGTCTATGCGCAACCGCCTCTCTTCCCTCACCACCTGGTGCGGTGGGGTGTGCAGTTTGTGATTAGGTTGAGGTGCGGTGTGGTTGAGTGCGGTGTATTAAAGCTTGAATGAGTTTATGGGCTCTACTGGGAGGGGAACGCCCGCTGCACAAAGGCTTCGACCGTAGGGCGTGTTGTCGATGCATAACCCCCTCTCCTCCCTCACCACCTGGCATGGTTGAGTGCGGTGCAATGTGGTTGGGAGCAGCGTGATGTGGTTGAGTGCGGTGCAGCAAAGTAGAAACGAGTTTATGTGCTCTACTGAGAGGGAAACGCCTGGGCTGAGCAAAAGATTCCGTGCAGACGCCCTTAGGGGGTGTTGTCTATGTGCAGACGCCCTTCCTTCCTCCCTCACCACCTGATGCGGTGGGTGCAGTGCGGTGCAACGAAATTGACATGGGTGCATTCCTACTGCGAGATGGGTCGGCCAGATGGGTTCATTCCTGCCTCATCCCATTCCCCCCCACCCACATTCCCCCACACCCACATTTTCCCCCACCTCCAACACCCTCACCTCCTTCTCGCTGTACAGCTCTCGGAACACAGGTGCCAGGAACCGGCCGCTCTCAACCGCTCTAGACTCTAGACCCCTTATCACCATCCACCTTTGTTTCCTTTCCACCCCATGCGTCATCCTTCACCTCACTCCCTTCCCCCTCACCTCCTTCTCACTGTACAGCTCGCGGAACACAGGTGCCAGGAACCGGCCGCTCTCAAGCGCCATCCAGAGCTCGAGCTTGTTGGCAGGGAGCGAGACAAAGTACTCTGGTGCAGCAGGAGGGAATGGAGGAGAGAGGGAGGGTGGGAACCCTGAACATGAGAAAGAACATCGGAGTTGTGGGGAGAACATGGCTGCAGCCATGAACGGGCCGCTCTCTCTCTCTCTCTCAAGCGCCATCCAGAGCTCGAGCTTGTTGGCTGGCCGAGAGACAAAGTACTCTGGTGGGAGGGGTTGAACGGAGCGAGAGGGGGGAGGTGGAAAACTTGAATGTTAGAAAGAACCAGTTGTGAAAAAAACTAGAACTCAGGAGATGTGGGAAGAGGGAGAGTAGTTGAAGCAGGAACCGGCCGCTCTCAAGCGTCATCCAGAGCTCGAGCTTGTTGGCGGGCAGGGAGACAAAGTACTCTGAGAGGAGGGGGCGAAGGAAGGGAGGGGATGAATGGGAGAGGGGGTGAACGGAGAAAGGGAATCGAATGAGGGAAGAAGATGAGGGAGAGAGAGAGGGTGAAACCATAACCTCTTCTCCCCTTCTCCCCTTCTCCCCTTCTCATCCTTCTCATCCTTCTCATCCTTCTCGCTCCCATCCCTTCCTTCTTCCCCCCCCCCACCCACGCACGTGTGGGGTCCTGGCTGGTAGTGGTCGCGTTGAAACCCCACGCCCCCCTCGTTACTACGAATGATTCTCCTCCCCCCTTCTCCCCCCTTCGTTACCCTCTCCCTCTCCTTCCCCCTTCTCCCCTCCTTCCCCTCCCCCCCACCCACCCACGCACGTGTGGAATCTTGGCTGGTGGTCGCATTGAGCCCCACGCCCCCTTCTCAACCCCAAAGACACCCCTCACACACCCTTTCTCCCCCTCCCCGCTCGCTCCCCAACCCTTCTCTCCCACCCCCACGCACGTGTGGAATCTTGGCTGGTGGTCGCATTGAGCCCCACGCCCCCTTCTCAACCCCAAAGACACCCCTCACACACCCTTTCTCCCCCTCCCCGCTCGCTCCCCAACCCTTCTCTCCCACCCCCACGCACGTGTGGAATCTTGGCTGGTGGTCGCGTTGAGCCCCACGCCCCCTTCCCGCGACACCAGGGCGCCGAACGCGTTTGGAACAGACAGCTCCGCCGCCTGCTGCTGCAGGCGAGCCTGCAAGGCAACAGAGTGGTGCCGAGCAGTGCAGAGTGGGGCAAAGTGGGGCAGAGTGGGGCAGAGTGGGGCAGAGTGGGGCAGAGTGGGGTGGAGTGGGGTGGAGTGGGGTGGAGTGGGGTGGAGTGGGGTGGAGTGGGGCGGAACGGGGCAGAGTAGCAGGCAAGGGTACTTCGTGTGTGTTGTGTATGTATTTGGGGCATTTCGGCGTATTTGTGTGCGTTGGAGTGGGGGGAGGGCGAAAAAGAGAGGGAAGAGGAGGGGAGGGGATGGGATGTGGGTATGGTACGGGTGTGCGATAAGTACGAACAGGACATTGCCTGCTGCTGCTGCCCCAAGAAACTGCTAGTGGGAAACAGGCAAAATAAGCACCGTGATTTTCTAGAGAGAAAACAGAATAGACTAACAAAACCAAGCACACACGGAGAGAGGAGATGAGCTCATGTTGCTGTCGTTGTGTGGGCCCTTGAGTTGAGGTGAACATTTCCGACTGTTCAACTCAAAAGTCACCACATGACTCAAGAAAGTTCACGCACTCAACGGCCCACTCAAGGAGAAACGTTTGGAGGCGTTTTGTTTTACGAATTGGCAAGAAACACCTTCCCTTGAGAAACACCTTCACTTGAGAAACACCTTCACTTGAGAAACACCTTCCCTTGAGAAACACCTTCCCTTGAGAAACACCTTCCCTTGAGAAACACCTTCACTTGAGAAACACCTTCCCTTGAGAAACACCTTCACTTGAGAAACACCTTCACTTGAGAAACACCTTCCCTTGAGAAACACCTTCCCTTGAGAAACACCTTCCCTTGAGAAACACCTTCCCTTGAGACAGACATTCAGGCATTAGGATACAGACTTGAGACGACTTTTGAGGCGCCTCGAAAGGACCCCCAGCTTGAGACGATTGGTCAACGGAGTGAACAGTGTCTTCAAAACCAGGGGGGCGCGTGGGGGGGGGGAGTCAAGTTCGTGTGCGTGGCGTGGCGGGCAGGCAGCGGTCTGCTCCAAAAGGAGTTGTCGTTATCGTTTGTTTTTTTTTAATTATTATTGCCAGGAAACACCTTGGGCATTCAGGCATCAAAATTCAGGGTTCAACATCCAGACTTGGCATCCAGACTTGGGAGCTAAAGCTTGAAAAAAAACCTCCATTCAGCCGCTTGACTTGGGTGCACTCACGAATTCGTCCTCCAGCCGCTTGACTGTGCCCTCTGCTGCCCCGCCCTCCCTCGCCTCCTTCAGCCCGTAGAACGCTGCGGGGGCAGCGGGTGGAGGGCGAGAGGTGGGCAAGGGGATGAGTGGAGGAGGGGAAGGGTATGTGGGGAGGGGGGAGAGGGGGAGAAGGATGGTCACTTGCTGGAAATTGGGGAGGTGGTTTCAAACTTTCGAGACAGAGGCAGTGCCTTTCGAGACAGAGGCAGTGCCTTTCACAAGATAATTCGACACATTTTCACCTCAGGCTCGTTCCGCCCATTTTCAATTATATTAGTACTTCGTTTCTTCTATGAGTTCAATCTAAGCGTCCTCTCTACACTCACCTTCGTCTACAAGCTCCAGCAGCCGAGCCTCCTTCTGGGCGTCTCTCGTTCCTATAACGGGGGTGCCTTTAAACGCCAGATGTTCCAATAAATGAGCCACGCCCGTGCACCCATCCGCCTCGTCTGCCGCCCCCACGTCTGCGTACGTGTGGCACGAGACAATCGGCGCCGCCCGCCGCTCCACTACAATCCAACGCATGCCGTTCGCAAGCGTGAACGTGCACACCCGCTCCGATAAGCTATCGAGCACCGAGCCCACACTTGTACCCGCTCCCCCGCGCCCCTTCCCCTCCACTCCCCCGCTCTCTTCCCCCTCCACAAACCCTAATCCGTTTCCTCCCCTCCAACTCCTCCCTCCTGGTATCACCAGCCCTGCTGCTGCTGCGCGTTCAGCAATCCCCCCTGCAGCAGCAGCCGCAGCGGCAGTTGCGAGAACCTGACGCCTCGTAACTGCCATTCCCTTACGAACCTTCCCGTGCTGTTCGGACCGCCTCTCGTGCTCCTCCGACTGATTCTCAAACTCCAATCGTCGCTCATTTCCCTCTCTGCTCGATTCTCCGCCGTTCTTTAAGCTTGCGTTCCGAACTTCTCCACTCAATCCGCCGTTTCTCTCCGCTAACCGCACTTTCTCCCCCCTAACCTCTGTATCTCCGCGGGGTATCTCCCCCACAGGCTCCACCGGCTGTTGGCGGGAAGCAGCACGCGCGGAAGAGGCGGGCGGGTTAATAGCGGATCGGCGCAATGGCGCGCGGGAAGCGATGCGGAGGGAAGCGACGCGGCTGGATAACGGGACTCTGGCGAACGCGGAAGACGCGGAGAAACTAGAGTTTTCCGCCGCGCCAGTTCCGCTATAACGGAGACACGGCGACGCCGCGTGAAACGCGTACGCGGAAAGCTCCGCGGAAGCCGCCATGGCTTCTCCGGAGGAGGCACGCGGACGAGAGGAGCTAGACAGGCGACGGCGGTGAAGTGGAGAAGGACGTAGCAGTTCTGCGACCATAATCACTGGCGGGACCAATACAGCTTCAAAACCTTTAGCGACTAGCACCGAGCAGTACCGCTCAGAACTCTGACAGATGACCGACACAAAACAAGACCTCAGAATTTTTGCTCGTACTTTCACTGTCGTACTTTCGTACTTTTTCATTGAAGCCTCGGGTCGTCCCATCTGGGGTCATTTCGCCTAGCATTTACAGAATGTACCACTCTCGGTCCATTGAAGCATAACGGCTTTCATAACGCGCCTAGATGTTTAGAACGAGAAAATTAGACATTTCAGATGGGTCTGACAGAGACCCTCCGAAGCTCGAAAATGGTGAGCATTGGGCAATAACCACAATCAAGCAGATGTGATGTTAGTGACTAAGAATGAGGGGAGTGACTACTATCAATGATGATGATGAGGGGAGTGACTACTATCAATGATGATGATGAAGGGAGACGATGATGCAATCGCTTCCTCTTTGACGCTCTCCCGCCATCTCTTCGCATCGCACCCATTCCTCCTATCCCTCGAATCTCGCTCCATCAAATCACCGACCGACTACCGTACCTCTGCCACCCACAAATTTATCCACTCTCCAAACCTCCCTCCCAAACCCTCGTTATTGATTCTCTCATGCATTAAGACCAAAACTTAGAAGCATCCCTGTCACTTGCATCGCAAGTCAAGCCCTCACAGCCACCTCCTGTCCTCTTCCACCTCCTCCTCCTGTGTGCAATCCCAAAACCTTAAGCCCCTGCGCCTGGCCGAGGTCAGCAGCTGCACTATCGCTGGGGAGGAATGGGCAGCTGGGGACGGGCCTCTAGCATCTCATACTGTAGCACGAAGTTGTCCTGAGGATGTTGCGGGGTGGTGGGGTGGGGGGGGGGGGAGGAGGAGAGCAGAAGAGAGCGGGGAAGGTTGGCATGTCAGTGTGTTATGAGAAGAGCCAAGGGCCTCTAGCATCTCATACTGTAGCACAAAGTTGTCCTGAGGGTGTTGAAGTGTGGGGGGGGGGGGGAGGGCGGAGAAGGAGAGGAGAAGAGGGTAGGGAAGAAGAGTGTTATGAAAAGAGCCAAGGGCTGGGGACGGGCCTCTAGCATCTCGCACTGTAGCACCACCACGTTTTCCTGAGGTGTGTGGGAAGGTGGGTACGGGAAAGCAGGGAAGAGTGAGTAAGGGTGAACCCTCAATGTGCTGCAGACAGAAATCGATAGCTGGAAATGGGTCTACGGCATCTTGTGCTGTAGCACACAGTGGTCCTGCCCCTTTTCCCGCTTTCTTGCCTGTCTTTTGGATCGACTCAAAAGTCACCTCAATAGCTGGAAATGGGCCTAGAGCATCTCGTGCTGTCGCACACAGTGGTCCTGCCCCCTATACCACGGCCTTGCCTGTCTTGAGACCCTCCACACCACTCACCTTCCTGCCAGTCTCCCACACGGTAGGGTCAAAGAAGTAGTGAGAGCCGCGCTCGTACGTGGGGGTCTTCACCACCGACTGAGTGCATTCCTCCCTGTCCCTTGCCCCTGCCTTCCCCCACCTCAAAGCCCGCTCTCACCTCCCTCCTCTCCCCAAAACACGCACCTTGCGCCCGGTCTCCCACACGGTGGGGTCAAAGAAGTAGTAGGAGCCGCGCTCGTAAGTGGGGGTCTTCACCACGGGCTCGCTGTTGGGCACGCGTGTGAACCACACCTGATGCTCCTTGTGGTAGAACCACCCGCGGTTGCACCTGCCGGGAGGATGTAGGGACGGGTGGGATGGGTGAGATAATGCAGGGAAGGCAGGGGTGCTATGAACTGAACTTCTTGCTGTAGGCGTGAATATATATATTTTAACATTAACTACAGAGTCTGACGTGTGAAGTGCTACAGTTGCATGCATGTACAGGAGAGTGCATGGGTGCATAGTAGGCAGTATAATATGCCCGTCTATGCGCAAATTGTATGTGCAAGATCTGCCATGCAAACGGTGTCAAAATATTAGATTAGAGATGCAAAATGTGGGATGCGAGATGGTCCATGCAATGCAGAGCACTCACAGTTCATCAGCAGAGAACAGCTGCGCCTCATCATGCGGCATGCTGTTGCGCCGGCATAGGAGGGAGGCATCACACATAGGAAACACAAACGCAAAAGTAAGGGGGGGGAGGGGGGCGAACAACAGCATTACGGAGGAAAAGGGGAGGTAAGGTGGAGGCAGGAGGCAAGGAGGAAGGGGTGGGAGGTGGGAGGACGGAGGGTCGGAGTATGAGCCATCGGCTGGGAAACAGCAGTAGTGAAGGGGATCGATTGGAACAAAAGCCTGTGTTGGTGGGTGGGACGATCGTTTGTCAGGCAACATCCACCCACCCACCCATCCTCCATGGCTAACTATCATGCACTGTAACACAGAGCTTTTTACCAGAGCCACAAAACCACAAAACTCAAAGCTCAGAACGTAAAGCTCATCACAACCCAAAGCTCAAAGACTTGGCCAGCTCAAAAAGTCAACCCTTGTAAAAATTTTAAAACCTTTAGAGCTCACCTGTAGAATATATAGAAGAGCGTGCCCTGCTGGAACTTGGAGAAGTAGCCCGGCTGCAGTCACACAGTCACACGGACGAGCGCGAGAGGAGAGGGCGAAGGGGACGGTGCAGGATGGTGGAAGAGAAGGAGGGGAAGGGGAGAGGGATGAGGATGCATGGCTTGATGCTACCTAAAGGAACAAGGATTTGAAAGGAAGCAGCACAGACGGATCAGCAGACGAGGCATGCGTTGGATGCAGCAAGCCAGCAGGCTAAACCCCAACTCAGCTCTAATCAGCTCATCCATCTAGAGACCAGCAGAGCCGGAATTGACTGACCTGCAGACGAGGCATGGGTTGGATGTAACAAGCCGGCAGGCTGAACCCCGGCTCAGCTCTAGACTGCCCATCCGACCAGAAGTCTATTATTCCACTTATGAGGCCCCTAATCAGGCAGACCCAGCATCAACTGACCTGCAGGCGAGGCGTGGGTTGGATGTAGCAAGCCGGCAGGCTAAACCCCGGCTCAGCTCTAGACTGCCCATCCGACCAGAAGTCTATTATTCCACTTATGAGGCCCCTAATCAGGCAGACCCAGCATCAACTGACCTGCAGGCGAGGCGTGGGTTGGATGTAGCAAGCCGGCAGGCTGAACTCCGGCTCAGCTCTCGTCGGCCCATCCGCCCACGGCGACGCAAACGTGCGGTACAGATTCTCCCGCGAGTTTAGATTCAGCCCGAGAGTCGTCAGATCGGTCCCCAGCGCCAGCGTCGTCAAATCTGGATCGCTCATCCGAATCACACTGAGCAGCCCCAGCAACCCGTACTTATCTGGCCCGTCTACACCTTGCTCCTTCCCTGCTCCCAACTGCCCGCCTCCTGCTTGAGCCTGCTGCTGGGGCCCCGTGGGACCAGGTGTATTGGACCGAGAACCAGGTGCCGAACCTTGCTGCTCTCCAGCCTTTCCCCCTCCCTGCCCTAACAGAACGTTTCCAGAGCCGTCTGCGTGCCGCAAACTCGATCCGTCTGCCCCCCGTGTCTGATCCTCCTGCTGCTCCTGCTGCTGCTGTTGCTGCTGCTGCTGCTGCTCTTGTTGCTGTTGCTGTTGCTGTTGCTGTTGCTGTTGCTGCTGCTGCTCTTGCTGTTTCTGCTGCTGCTGCTGCTGCTGCTGGAGGGAAGGGCTAGGACTGGCGGAGCGTTGCAGGATAAGCATGGAGCTACTGGGAGCACCTGGTGCATTGAAGGGCGGAGGGGACGAGAGCATGCGCTGATCTAGATGCTTCAAATGTCCCCCCTGCTGCTGCTGCCCCTGCTGGTGGTGGTGCTGGTGGTACTGGTAAAGGTGGGGGTTGTCATGCAAGCTAAGGTGCTGCAGCTGCTGCTGCTGCTGCTGAAGCATGTCCAAGTGGCTTCTGATTGACCCTCCTGCGCCTTGCTGCTGCTGCTGTTGCTGTGCGGAACTGTCCTTGTCCCCTCCGTTGTCCGCGCCCGCTGCAGGATCAAGCAGCAGGCAGACGAAAGCAAGCAGGAAAGAGAGAAAGAGTCGATCAAAGGCCTCCTGGAAGCTTAAGCTCAGGCTTGCATTTACAACACCTGCACCGTACAGCAGCAGCAGCAGCAGCAGCAGACTGATAGGCAAATATGCAAACACCATGAAAGAAGGACACGCATGCAGACCTAGGCAAGCACAAACCCACCAGTGCGGCTGGGCAAGGCACACGCACCTTTGAGGCCGGGCAGGGCAGGGAAGTCCTCGTTCTGTATGCTGAATTCCGGCCCTCCCTGGTGTAGCAGCGCGTTCAATGGAGCCCCTTTCCTTAGCACTGCCGCTGCTGCAGACCCTGCACCTGAGGGGATTGAGAGCAGCACAGATGCGGGGTTGAAGGAGCAGAATTGAGAGGGATGGGGGCAGTGTGTGAGAAAGTTGACAGATGGGTGCAGGTGAAAAGGTTGGGAGGGTGTGCATGAGGGGGGCGAGGAATAACCATGACTTGACTGCGGGGCAAGAACACATAGCAGTTGAAAAGAAAAAAGAGAACGCTAACATGGGAATGGAGCAGATAAAGCAGGTGCATCAGACGCATCATGTCGGTTCAAGTGCCTACCTGAAGCCATGGCTGCACTCCCAGGTGGCCTCGTGTTGAGCGTGGGAAACTCGCTCATGTCAAACGCTGCACCATCACCCTCTCGCTGCTCGCCTCTCCCGCCCAATTGCTCCTGATCCTGCCCTCCCTGCCTCGACTCCTCCCCCTGCTCGCCCTCCCCTTTCGACCCGTCCCGTTTGCCCTCTCCCTGCCCCTGCCCCTGCCCCTGCTTCTGTAGCAACACTGACCCTCCCTGCATCTGCCCCTGCTGTCCCTGCTGCTGCATGTGCTGCTGCTGCTGGTCGAGGAGCAACGAGGAGGGGCCTAACTGCCCGTTGACTGCTGCCATCTGCTTCGGCTGCTGCAACATCTGCTGTTGCTGCTGCTGCTGCTGGGATTGCAGGTAGCTGTTGCTGGAGAGCATGCCCGCAGGCGTACCAGCTGCGGGTTACAGAGGCAGGGAGAAGAGAGCGGATGGTTAGAACTGAGCAACGGCAATGGATAAGGGCAGGCGATAAAAACAATAAAAGGGGACGGAAAGGAGGGGGGAGGTGTGGGTGTGTGTGTGGATGGAGAGGGGGGACACTCGGAGTTTAAGTCCAAATGAAGCAGCCTCGCACTCACCGCGGTTGATCATAGCCATCACGTCTCCCGACGGCTGGTAGGACGCACCCTGCAACCCCTGCTGCCCCCCCTGCCCTTGCTGCTGCTGCTGCTGTTGCTGTCCAACCCCCACCTGCTGTTGCTGGTGATGGTGTTGCCCCTGCGATTGCAACCCTAACGCCAACATCTGCTGCTGCTGCGCCTGCTGCTGCTGCTGTCCCTGCCCCTGCCCGGACATCATTCCTGTTCCCAACGGCCGGCCAGGCCCCTGCACGCCCACCGCCCCTACACTTCCCCCCAGCCCTACCGAACCCAACGCGCGCGCTCCCCCTACCGTCGACATGCCCAGCGCGCCTGCGGGGTTCATCGCCCGAGACAGCCCCGCGCTCGCCCCCGCGCCTGCCCCCGCGGAAAGCCCCATCCCTCCGCCCGCCCCTGCCATGCCCAACGACCCGGGCGCGCCTAGTCTCCCCGCAGACCCCGCAATCTGCGACGGGTTCACCCCTAGACCCG
The DNA here is from genome assembly GCA_947471745.1 of Closterium sp. Naga37s-1. Classification (NCBI taxonomy): domain Eukaryota; kingdom Viridiplantae; phylum Streptophyta; class Zygnematophyceae; order Desmidiales; family Closteriaceae; genus Closterium; species Closterium sp. Naga37s-1. The sequence continues at coordinate 1,057,081 of CANJKZ010000328.1, forward strand.
CGGAGCCAATTGTTCTCTGTCCAGGCACGTTACTCATCCCGCTCATCCCGCTCATTCCGGTCATCCCGCTCATTCCCCCGCCCGCTGTTGCTACTCCGGGCGCGCCTGCTCCGCCGGATAGTCCGCTCATGCTGCCGGCGAAAGGGTGGCCGCCTACTAAGCTCACTCCGCTCCCACGGTTGGTCACCGCACCTGTGTGCGCGTGCAGCCCTGGGATCTGCTGCTGCTGCTGCGACAGCGGAGATGGCGGTGGCAGTTGGTGGATGTGGTGTTGGTGGTGATGGAAGGAGGAGTTGTTGTTATGAGGACGTGGGGGAAGAGCGATGAGGTTGCAAAAGAAAAGAGAACGCGAGAGTTTTGCGTCACGAAGGGAGAGGGAGAGAAAGTGGGAGAGAAAGAGAGAGAAAGAGTGAGGAAGAGAGAGAGAGAGAGAGAGAGAGAGAGAGAGAGAGAGAGAGAGAGAGAGAGAGAGAGAGAGAGAGAGAGAGAGAGAGAGAGGAAGGGAGGGAGAGAGAGAGAGAGAGAGAGAGAGAGGAAGAGAGAGAGAGAGAGAGAGAGAGAGAGAGAGAGAGAGAGAGAGAGAGAGAGAGAGAGAGAGAGAGAGAGATGCAGCGAGACGCAGGCGGACGAGCACAAGGCGAGCACATGACAGATAGCCAGCCAGTCACGAAACGCCAAGAGCGCCAAGCAAACCCCACCCTCGCCTCAGCTTCCTCGTGCTGACCAGTGCTTTTTACAACAACCTAAAAGCCTCGGAGCAAGCAAAATTTATCCTCCCCACACTCCCCCCCCCTTTCCTCCTCCACCTTCCTCACCGCCTCTTTCCCCCATTCCCCTTGCCTTACCTGCTGCAGGTTGGTAGGGAGTGCGCTGGTGCTGAACCGGCCTGCCGCCATGTTGCCTGCGGACGGAGGTTGCGACTGCGCGGAGGGCACTCCGCCCATTCCCGTGCCTCTCGTAAGTGCGTTCTGCATACTCTGTATGCTGTACCCCGTCGCTTGCACATTGTGCAGCGATTGCAAGTTACCTGATTATATACGGAAGGTACAACAATGGAAGAAATTTCAAGGAAGTTCTGCGTGTCCGGTGTGCTGAAGCCGGTCACCAGCGAGTGAAAGTTGCCACATGACGGAGAAGTTGTGTTGGAAAAAAAAAACAAACAAACCAACAAAAAAAGACTGCAAAAAACGAGACGGGATAAGCTCTATGCAATTGCAAGTCCACGCCACGAAAAGAAAGAACGCGCCCACCAGACGCGTGGACGAGAGCTCAGCTTACCTCCCCATGAAACGTCCCTGGACCTGTGTGTGGTGCTGGTGACTTCGCCGATTCAAAAAAACAAAAAAAACAAAAAAAAAGGAGACTCAGCGTACCTCCGTGATGGAACGCTCCTGGATTTGCTGCTTGTGTCTGTGGCGCCGCAAACGATGATGCGAACTGGCGACTGGAGTTCCCCGAATCAAGCACGGCTGGTGTTGATGTGTTAAGCATCGACTGCTGCATCGACTGCTGCAAGGCCATAGGACAAGTCATTTTGCAATCTGTCTGTGTAAAAAAAACGCACAGAATTGCGAAAACGGCGAGCCAACAGGGAATCCGCAAGGAAAAACAAGGTTTCCAGCCAACAAATTGACAGTCTCAACCCGCGACGGCAGCGGATGCCGAGGATACGGAGGCGACCGCGAGAGTGTAGAGACATACCTCCTTGACAGAGGCATCTTGTCTATAAGGGTAGTACATTGTCGGATCAACGCTGAACATCTACCGGGCATTTCGCTTTCTTCGCAGATCCAGCTTGCCTGAACACATTCCACCAACCACTAAGCATCAGTCGACACACAGTAGTCGTTAACCACCCAGCACCGGACGCGTGTCAAATTCCCTAACTTATGAAAACCGCTTAGCATTCGGAAACAGCGATGAGCTAGCCTAGGGAGACAATAACCTTCAACTACTTCCGAAAATATCTAGCGCTTCGTTTCTGTCAAAGATCCAGTTTCCGACAGCTTAGTCCAACGCAAATCTGCCGTTCCAGACCGCGCTGCTCAAGGCAACCCTTCCCGTCTGTTAAATCTAAGCCCAAAGGACCAGCAAATACTGTTCAAAGAGATTTAGGATGCCTAATGGGGACCATGAAAGGAGCATATCGGACTCAGTCCTCCACCGTGGGGAACTTAACGAACAGCTGTACAGGCGATTGCAGCGTCGACCGTGAGTATGAGGACTACTCTACAAGGCCGACGCAAATTGGCTAACGATCGCGATATTATCGTGTAAATGACGGAGTGTATTTACCTAAAGGAAACACCTCAAAACCGCAGAAACGAGCTATGCAGCCAACTCAAGTTCCCGTAGCTTCGTCGCAACCGCAACAACAAGAAGGTCGCAACAATTAATCTCTAAGTGGATAAGGTGTTGTCAGATATGGGAACGAACGGAACGTTAGCAGTCCATATTGCGACAAGGACACGTTGTCAATGGATACGGAGAACGGCCATGATTTGAACTGGAAGGAGGAAGAAAGGAAAAGAAGCAAAAACTGTGGGATTTGGTAACCCTAGCTTTTATGCTCACTGCTCCACAAGCAGCAATCGAAATCGCGAGTCACATGCCACCCGAAGAAAAGAGGCGGAGCGAGAAGAAGGGGAAAGGAAGCGGAGAGGATGAGATAGGCAGGGGGGAGAAGAGGATAGCGGACGGCTGTGGATGACGGGGTGGGGCGTGGGCGGTGGGAAGCGGTGTACAATATGCGCGCGCAAAAGGCGGTTGCGGGAACAAGGCTGCGCAACAGACCAGCTAGGGCGAAAACTGCGATGAGTGGTCATCAGGCTTTTGGTCAGAGGGCCTCAGCCAAACGCACATTCAAAATCCAGAAAATGTGATTGTTGAGGAGATTCTACTATCGAAAGTTCAGTCAGCGTGAAGTGTCACTAAAGTGTACACCGAATGCTATGCTTTCCAAAGTCATCAACAATAAGGTACAATTGCGGACAGAAATCCTACCTCTATTAGATCACATCTTCACATGCATCCAACTGGTTCAAGTGCAGCTCAAACTATGGGTAAGAGAATCAACCAGGCAGAATTCAGCAGTCATGAAAATCCAGTATATGAAGGGGACAGCAGAGTTAGGTCAGACGGGCAGCAGGAGTGGAACAAAATGAAGCGACGAACCAAGAATGGTGCAGCGGGAAAACGTTCCGGTCTTGATAATCCTAGTAAATGAGCTAGCATCAATAGAATTGGCTGGGACATTGCACAGTTCTCAGCACAGGGCAGTTAAAACAGCCCTGGTGGCTGATACATTGATGGTGCACGAACTTGTCTGTTCACTGCCGAGCCAAGGCCATTCTGGCCATCACTCTGTGGCCAACTCAGTGCTGCAGGACTGAGCGAGCGAGGGGCATGAAGAAAAGCATCCGAGTGAGTGAGGGGATTACTCGGAACAAAGGCTTCTGGAAACTGTGGAGCTTGTGCGAAAACATGAGAGTGCTGAAGAGCAAATGTGCCACTCTGGCTGCTGTTCCCCAGAAACTGGTAGATAGGAGCTGCTGGTAGATATTCAAAGCTCCCACTCGGGACAGAGTGATTCTCAGTCTGAACGGCTTGCGACAATGGCTGAAAAGAACTGGCTCCTTGAGAGAGCGGCGGCTGATACGACGAAGGCAAGGAGTTGAGTGGGTCCGACAAAAATAAGGAGGACGAAAAACCAGAAGTGGTTCCAGAGGCGAAGGCAGCCTGCTGCTGCATTTCAGCATTACCCATTTGCCAGTTGGTACTTTGCTGTAGTCCAGAAACACTGCTGGTAGTAGCAGCTGCAGATATATGTGGCATTTGGTCGGCTTCAGCATCACAGACCGACCCTAAGGGAGCATTTGTTGAAGGTGGAGGAGATGACATCTGAAGCTCAATGGTCAGCGATACTGGGTTCTTGCAGATGGGGCAAAGAGCCAATGATGGAGAGCACTTGGCACATGTACACACGTGAGAACACTCCAGAAGAAGCTGCAAAAACGTGAGAATTAATCAATCAGAGCTGCATTCTCAATAGCACGGTTCTGTAGAGAAGATAGAAGAACTCACCACAGTGGCAGGCTGGGACTTGCAGACCACACAGCATCCATAACTAGCATCATCTGCTTCACCTGCACTTGATTCTGATTTCACACATGAAAGTTCTGTAGAGTTGTTGCCATAAGAAGAATCAGACGGTAGATTCTGAACAGGAAGGAGTGGTTCTGGCTTTGGATGTGAGACTTGAACTGAAAAAGGCTGTGCAACCCACTTTTCCTTCACAGAAGAATCAGCACTACGAATTGACTGATTAGAAGGATTTGCTGGCTTCGGCTTCAAGAGCTCCGGGAAAGCTTCCGATGCGAGAGGAACAGCAATGGCCGAAGTGACTGCTGCGGCCTGATTAACCCTCTCAGAATGACCAAGAGGTTTAGCTGATTCTGTGTAGTAGGTCTTTCTCATGTACTCAAGGGTCGTCAGAAGATGATGAAATGCTTGCGAAGTTAGCAGACTTGACACTCGGTCGACCCTCACATTCAACATGCTGTAAGTGGGAGGGAGGGGTAGGGAAAGAAGAGCCAACCGAAAAGGGGGCAGGGGGGGGGGAGGTGTAAAATTCACAGAAGGATGAGATGATGGTGGGGTGCGACAAAGCGGAGAATTGGCAGAGGAAAACAGGGATGGGGTGTAGAGGGAGATAGCAGAACGGGACCCACCTATATGCTAGCTGAAACGTAATGGAACAAACAATGAATCATCAAATTGTTCCATAACTTCTGTGATTGTGGTCAAGGAGTACATAAGTGAAGCACAAAATGTATACTGGCTCAATTGCATGTAAAGACTATGCGACTTACTCGTCAGGAAGGATGCTCAATCCAAAACACAGAATTTCCAGGGCTTGCTCAGACTTGGAAAAATATGAAACATGTGCAGCAGCCTCGAGAAGTTCATCAACAATTCTTGCCCGTGACGCTGATGGTACTGCACTCTCGACAGCATAATATGTAAGAACAATATGAATGAACCACTTTCCAGCAATGCAGCGCTTAACAAAACTTACAAGATGGTGTTGCAAGACACGCTCGAAGCAGCCGCCCACTCTGCAGCGGGGAGGTATCACAAGCCATGTCTGAAAAGCAGCCAGACATGGACCCCAGCATAGTCTCGGCTACTTCCACCAGATCCAAGCTGAGACAAGCGTAATAGAAAACGAGTCAGCTAACAAATGCGTATGGAAGTGGTTGAAATAAGAAGGAGCCTCAAGCACTATACCTCAAGAGGCCTTGCATGGAGCGAACTCCAGCGCGGGTCTTTAAGAGCTTATTACCACCACTCGCCATATTCAGAGCAGCAGCAATTGCGTGCGTTGAAGGCAATGACCAGCGAATACTCTCAATCAGAAGCAGTGATGCCAGCTGAATTCATCGAAAACACCAGTTATGACGCAAACAATAGCTTCACAAAGAAAACAAAAACGGCAGTAGGTCGAGACTTACCCCATGCTGTCCAACATGAACTGACGTTTCTTGATCTTTACCAAGCTCCGCACAGATTTGTGCTAAAGAAGTGAACGCTAAGGATGGTGGAATTCGTGCTTTCATTCCCATAGGCGGGCGTAAGGAACAAATGCATATTTCAGCCTGCAGAAGTTTATGCAATGACAAAATGAATTCACTGGATACACAACTGAAAAGCAGCTCAAAAGGGATACTGGGAAAAACAGCAACTTACGATTCTTTCAATAACATAGACTGCAAACTGGTCCATCACCATTGAAAGCTGCACAGTAAAAACCGTGAATCAGTCTGTCGCTTTGAAGACAAAGAGATAGAGGGAGAGCTTCAGGAGCCTTACAATGCTTCCTTTAATGCTTTCCATAACCATCTTCATTTCTTGAGCTCCATAGAGGCACACAAGCTGCCAGACCACCAGACAGGTTGTAAGATAATGCATCCATCTTCCTGAATCAGTGCAAAATTCCTTCTAACTAACCATTTTCTGAATTGTAAAGGTACCCCGCTGATCTTTTGAAGAAGTCACTAGCCCCTTGTCACGGGTCAAAAAGCGCACAATGGAGGTGAAGCCACACTCCCCATGAACCACCTCATTCCTCGCATTACTCGCATAGTCAAAAAGCTTTTGCAGGACATAATTTCCTGACACTAAACAGAGAATGTCAGAGAACGAAGAAATAGGAATTCTGAGGACCAATGGCGAAGGGTGGTGACTCACAATGTGTTGAGAGCTTTGCGGCATGAGGAGCGAGACTTTCAAGAGCTTGTTTTCCCACCCTATACCTTCTAGGGTTTCCTGGACGCAAGTGGTAGGCCAGGTGCCTTGACCCCTGGTAGTGTATGAAACGCAGCAGGTCAATACCAAATCGCTATGACAACGAATAAACCATTCATGCAACAACGTACTGTGCGATCATAAGCCATGGCGACGAAGTCATCGTAAGGCTTCAGAGGAGGGACAATGTAACCTTCTTTCAGGTCATCCGGTCGCGTGTTCAACCGCAATCCACTCCCATCAGCCCCAGTGACGCTTGGAGGAGGAACATACTCATTCAATCCCCCAACTGAGACAACTCCGCTCCGTCCATACCGAACAATTTCTTTGGCCAACCCTTTGGCGCTCCCAGCTCCAATGAGTAACTGAAAGGATTGCCTTTCTTCTCGCAAGTAATCATCTTGAGGCTTGATGCATTTGACTGGAGGTAACGTGTTGGAATAGCTTTCAACAATCTGACGGCAGAAAGGGCAGCGGACTCCTTTATCAGCCTGCATGCAACGAGACGTAAGGATTCACGTTCATGATTACTCTAGTTGCAACCATGGCTACTGACAAACAACCACACAGAAACTGGTTAGCATCACGACCTTGAAAACAGCGGACTGTCTGAGCTTCTGGACGCAATCTGCGCACGCTTTGTGGCGGCAAGGGATGAAGTATAAGTCCGCAGACGTGTCTTCACAACATATCGCACAAAACTCGCCATCGGAACCTTCTGACTTCTCCTCATCGAGCTTCAAAGACGAACGCAAACCATCAACCAAAGAATCGTGCGCCATCCCTCCCTTAACTCGGGCTTCTTGAGAACTTAGCAATCTGTTCAGGAACGACATGATGCTGACGGTTCGCTGGCCAGCCTGAATTTGCTAAGGATAAACTGGCTACTAAAAGCGCTGCTCGGAGGTGCGGTTGTGGATGTGGGAACAGCAGCAAAAGTTGAACTGTACCAAAGACGCTAAAGTGTGTTCAGTAATTTGTTGGCAACAACCAAAACTGGCGACTGTCACTTCGCCACAACCCTTTTGTGTCAATAACGAAACATCCACTAGGGAAAATGTTTGCAGCTGGAACCTGGTTGTTCCTTCCCTTCTTTTCTCCTTCCATGACTTGAATTCATTTCTGCCTGGAACCTTTCACACAAACCACATCCCAGCTCCCCATCTCCACGATGAATCCAGGTTATTCACCTTCGAGCGTGACTGAGGTCACAAACGCACCAGATGAAACCACGTCAGGTGTAGACGAAGCGAAGGTCACAAGCACACCAGATGAAGACGCCCACGCCGTATTATCATCTGCCCTCATCAATTCCTCCGTTGAGCTCAACACATGGAGCTCCATCAAGTCTCTGCGCGGATTAAGCGTATCGACCCCACCGGAATCACCTGTCACCGCAGCACTTGCCTTCTCTGAAACTTACTGGGTATGTCTGCCGTTCTTGCTTATGTCATCCCAGCCTAAGTTAACGCTGACAAATGCGCAGAAGAAGAACATGCTAACATATGGGGACAAAGTCCCTGATGGTTTCGTTGACGTTTGGGGAGCAGCCGAGCAGTTTCCATTGTCATCATCCATCATCCTTGACAATTTCCCAGCGACCGTTGAGGCTGTTCTAGTGGACAGAAAGTCAGACGCTGAGCTGATCCTTCTTGAACGCAAAGCAATTTTGATTGATAGTCCAACCAGTCCTTCCGGCGCCTGCACAACTGCAAAACTTGGTTGGCGAGGCATCGCAGTTCGTTTGGCAGAGCTTGTTGCAAACCGTATGGGAGGAACAGCAGAATCAGACCAGACGCTGCAGTCTGACTGGCGATCTGTATATTGGAAGATCAAGAGCGCATTTCGGAGTCACTACATTTCACTTGGCTTGATTACTTCTGGATTGATCAGGCACAGGGTCCTTCTCTTTAAGGTATGTCAAACTTGCTTTACCATTTGCGTTTTGTTTGAGTGATCTCCATTGGCACGTGTTGTCTTCCAGGTGCTGGCGGATAAAGTTGGCGTACCCTGCTGCGTTGTCCGTGGTCGCTTTTACACTGGCACAAAGGATGATGCAAGGGCCAAGATTCGAGATGAAAATGGTTCAGAATATGTGGTTGACCTAATGAAAGCGCCAGGCCTTTTAGTCCCGGTTACAAACCTGGAAACGCCTACAATTTCACCAATTGCAAGTCCTGTTGGTGAATACTGTGAAGTGGGGACAGCGCTCTTTCCCATATTGGTGGCATCGATGGCGAAATTACAGTGGAAGGACGGTACGTGTACAACGGTTCAATTTTAAGCCTGTTAACCTTAAGCTTTGACTCGAGTCACCCTAACAGGACCAGAACCTGATTCTCGGAAAACACGTTTTGGGCAAACGCCTCCGAGTGATCAATCTGGTGCTAATAGTGGATCAGATGTCGGAAGCAGCAGCCCAATGTTTCGTCCCGAAGACAGGAAGAAACGCAGATCACCTTCCTGGACGGATGGGTGGGGTTCCCCACAAGTTCCCATGCTTGTTGCAGATGTTGCCAAGGAGAATCCACGATTTGCTCAGAGGCTAAAGGTATTACAAACTTTCATCATGACAGGTAAATGCGTGTCATCAACTCATGTTGAAACTTTCTTTCTCAGGCTGTTCTGCAGTCTCCTGATAAAGAAAAGCGACAGCTGTTTTCAGACAATCAGGTAACAAGTATCTTATTGTTCTCAGTCATAAGCATTTTTTCAAGTTTTTGCCTGACCAGAACATCTTAATCTGTTCAGGCTGTGGAAACAGAGGAAGAAAGGTTGGAAGCAGGTAATGCATGAAGGAAAGCTTGAAAATAAGCCAGGTGAAGTGTTCATGTGCATTTTTCAACAGAAGGGTGTATTCATGGCAGATAAAAACGACAACAACGGTGAAAATGCTTCGCAGTCAGTATGTGAAGACCCAAACGATTTTAGTTTCGCAAAAGAGATCAAAATATATACGATGGATGGCTATTTGATTCCAAGGGGGGCAGTGTCACTTGGAGAACGAGTGGGACTAGGTACGTATTGTATTGTGGCCCAAACAATCAAAGCTCCCATATATTCAATAACTGTTTTGCAATTGCAGGGTCCTTTGGAGAAGTGTTCAAGGGCGAATGGAATGGCTTTGTACGAATTTTTATTCTGGCTTTGCTTGGTCTGGTTGGCGGATTGTACCCTGTTAACACTCGCTTTTGGCAGGAGGTGGCAGTGAAGAAGCTGATCGATCAAGAAATTCCAGCTGACGCAGTTGAAGATTTCAAGTCTGAGGTACCGTATTCATATGGCCGAATCCTTCCCGCATCATCATAGTTTTAATGTACCCTGGATAATCTCACTCTACCGCCGAGCACAGGTTGCTATGATGCATCGGCTACGTCATCCGAACATTCTGCTTTTCATGGGTGCAATTATTGACCCTCCACATCTGTCAATTGTGACAGAATTTCTCCCAAGGTATGTGTGTTTTGTAGCATTACGTGATTGTGAACCCTCGTGGTTAACTTCTTGGAGTGGCAGGGGAAGTATTTTCCGACTGCTGACGAGGCCAAATGCATCTTCAAGCATGGATGAGCGACGACGATTAAAGATGGCCCTGGATGTGGTGAGTTAGTGCTCTTGTAGGATCCCCTTCTACAGTAAACGCTATCTGAGTGACGTTATGTTTGCAGGCAAAGGGGATGAATTACCTTCACTGCTGCAACCCTCCTATCGTTCACAGAGACCTCAAATCTCAAAATCTTCTTGTGGATAAGAATTGGGTCGTGAAGGTAAAACATTCTTCTATGTGCGTTATTTCTTGGACTGTGAAACGTGCAGCGACACTGACACAGGTGCCTTCTAGGTTTGTGACTTCGGCCTGTCAAAGATCAAGCATCAGACTTATCTCTCGTCAAGGACTGCAGCTGGAACAGTATGTATGACCCATTCTGCTCCACTGTTGCTGTAGCTGAGTTTGACGTCACCTGTCATCTTTTGCAGCCAGAGTGGATGGCCCCAGAAGTGCTGCGTAATGAACCTACAAATGAGAAGTGGGTTGTTTGCTTGTGCTCCAGCCGCTCCCGCCTAAACATCCGGCTCATTTTTCCACTCTTTCCCCCCTCTTTTAATCATAACAGTTCAGTAAATGTGTGCTTTCTGTTCAATTTGTTTTCAGGAGTGATGTTTACAGTTTTGGTGTAGTCCTTTGGGAGCTCTCAACCATGCAACGCCCGTGGAGAGGCTTGAACGCCATGCAAGTTGTTGGAGCTGTTGGATTCCAGCAAAGGAGGTTGGATATACCAGCGTCAGTTGATCCTGCTGTTTCAGAAATCATCAGAGCTTGTTGGGCAGAGTATGTCCCATAACCTTTCGAGTTTCCCCTTCTTGGATTCTCGTTTCTAAGGTTCCCACTTTTTTTTCCGAAACAGGAAACCTTCTGAAAGGCCATCATTTTCACAGATCGTGCATGAACTCAAAGCCCTGCACAAAAGGTGGACTTCTCCAGTGAGCCCAAGGTCACCTACATGAGTGGAACGATTATGTGCTGGCAGAGCTTGTGCCCACTTGTGCTCTGCTCTGGTGTCTTTGGTTCAAGGGGTGAGCATGTGAATATACTGTGTCATAGCTTGAAAAGCTAACCCTATAACACTGTCATGACAATATCAATGCTCCAAGTGAAGTTACTACTGATACGGTGTGCAAAACGCTCTATGCAGTTGCTGATTCTGGCATTTTGAACCAAACATGATGAGGCACAAGAGACCCCTCGTGCTTTGCCATATATTGAGCATTCATCCTGCAAAGAATCATTGGGCGCATGGACAGAAACTAATGAAGTTGGCAAACTCATCATGCATGCGGCCACAAAATCTGCTGAGGAAGGGAAGATAACGAGGGTGGCAAAGATTGGGGATTAAAAGCATGACGGGTAGCAATTAGCTCACTTGTCCACGTCAAGGGGGCGCAGGGGATCGAAGGGTTCTGGGGTCACTCCAGCTGCAAATCCAGAAGCAGGCGCTGCTGCTGCACTTTGTGGTGCTGGTGTTGTGGCAGGGGATGCTGCTGCTGCAGCTGGAGCAGCTTGAGCTTGAGGCCAAGCCTGGCACCACAGTAAAAAACGATGTGAATACAGAGAGGTCCATCCAAGTATGCAGTCAAGCCAGTACACTATGAGCTAAACGTATTATTGAACCCCGCTAGTCCCCTCATTAATATATATATATATATATATATATATATATATCTGACTGCTTGAAACTTTCTAATGTGCACATACCTGTTGTTGGCCGTAGCCCCCGTAACCTCCATATCCACCATACGAAGCATACGCTCCCTGGTTGTAGCCCCCTGAAGCATCGTAACCACTGTACCCTCCATAGTAACCAGTGTTACCAGCAGCAGCGCCCCAACCACCTGCTGCTGCTGTGTTGGGATCATGCTGCTGCTGTGGCTGCTGCCACTGAGAGCCTTGGGAGGGGTTAGTTGAAGTACGCTGTGCAAAGAATCACAATAAAACAAGGAGACAACAGAAAATTAGCAGCCAGGAGAGGCATTAGAGTGAGAAAAACGAAACAGAGAAGTGGTATGAAGCTAAAAGACACATCCTGCGTATAAAAATGTCCAGATGGTTTCATTATATGTACATGACCACATGGAATCCCTCTGACCACACGCATGCACAAGTACATGCATGCGCATGCAAATGCACATACACATGCACATACACATACACATACACATACACATACACATACACATACACATACACATACACATACACATACACATACACATACACATACACATACACATACACATACACATACACATACACATGCACATACACATGCACATGCACATACACATGCACATGCACATGCACATGCACATACACATACACATACACATACACATGCACATACACATGCACATACACATGCACATGCACATACATATGCATGAGGTATAAATACCTTTGAGGCGGGATTGCGGCCCCATGAGAGCCGCACAGACTGCTGCCCGATGACTGTGCCATGCATGTTCCTCAGCGCCTCCTCTGCCTGCGATCTGACAGTGGGGGGAGGCGAGGAAAAGGAGGACGGAAAGCAGTAAACAGCACGGAAATTGATTCTGATGGGGTGCCTCAGAACCCAATGACCGTGCCATGCATGCTCCTCAGCGCCTCCTCTGCCTGTGATATAACGACGGGGGAGGATTAGCAGGACGGAAAGCAGTAAACAACACAGAAATTGCTTCTGAGGTGTCTCAAAACCCAAAGTCCGTGCCGTGCATGTTCCTCAGCACCTCCTCTGCCTGTGATCTGCCAGCGGCGGAAGGAAACGAGGTGGGGAATGGAAGAAGTGAGGGAAGGAAGCAAGCAAAACAAGGAAAAGAACAGGGAAAGGAAAACAAAAAAAGGGCGGACAGTAGTGAACAGGGAAAAGTGGGATACTGGTTGGGACACCCTGTCAGAATGCAGGAAGGGTGGCGAATGTCAAGGCACATGAGCCATCCACCCCCACCCACCCAATGCACCCACCGGTGTCGGAACTGCACGAAGCCACAGCCCTTGCCAAAGGGAATCTTCACATATACCAGCTCGCCCCACGGCCCAAACACCGCTCTCAGCTGCTCGTCCGTCACACTCTGGTCCAACCCTCCCACAAAGATCTGCCGTGGGATGGGCAGTGAAACAGCAAGAATAACGGAACGCAAACATTGCTGTACGATCGACTCAAACACCACACCACCTCAGCTCGCTCCACAGCCCAAACACCATCCTAAACTGCCCATCTGTCACACTCAATTCAAGCCTGCCCCCCTCCCCCCAAACAAAACAAAGACGAGGAATGGACAGTGAAATAGGAAGCGGGAAGGAGAAGGTCGCTTTAGAGTCGACTCAAACACCATCTCAGCCTTTCCCGTCCAACCAGATACCACGCTCAGCCCCTCACCTGCCACAATCCGGTTCAAGCCGCCCAGCCCACACATATCTAGAATGACCCAACAGCACCCGGTTCACGATCCATGCCACAGTGTTAGTAGGGTCGTCCTCTCCCTCTGGCTTCTCAGCCTAAAGATCTGACCTCGCCCCTCCCATTGACCAGCCACCATACAATCTGCTCACTCACTGTGCTGTTGGTCGGGTCGTCCTCTCCCCCTGGTCCCTGTGGCTGGAGGCCTGCCCTCGCCCGCCCCTTGCCCAGCCAACCCACAAATTGCCACACATTGCCACACATTGCCACAAATTGCCACACATTGCCACAAATTGCCACACATTGCCACACATTGCCACACGTTGCCACACATTGCCACACATTGCCACACATTGCCACACATTGCCACACATTGCCTCAGCTCACCGTGGTGTTGCTGGGGTCGTCCTCGCCCCCTGGTCCCTGCACCTGGGGCTGAGGGCCTGCCCTTGGACCTCCGCCTTGCCCACCCTGCGGGCCACCTGAAGTGAGGGCGAAGATCAGGTCAAGGAAAACAACTAAATGCTTCAGGAGAGGTGCCATTTGGATCGACTCAAAGGTCACCTCGCCCCTTGCGCCTCCGCCTTGCCCACCCTGCGGGCCACCTGAAGTGAGGGCGAAGATCAGGTCAAGAAATCGCGTAAAGAAAGGAACAAAGCGCCTTGTGAGTTTGAAAGATTCTGAAAAGTGACTCCAGCCTGCCTCCTGTGCCCAAGCTTCTTGGGAGTGGTGACGCTGATGCGCATGGGGCGGGAGGAGCACATCACATTCCCACCTTAACCCACCGCCCGCTACCCATCTTTACCCCCTCCTCCCACAGCCTGCCGCCCCCTAGCCTGCCCTCACCTTGCCCCGGCGCTCCAGGCTTTTTGGGAGTGGCGACGCTGATGCGCATGGGGCGGGAGGAGCACATCACATCACACATCTCCACCCTACAGCCATTACCCATTCTTACCCTGCTCCTTCCTGCCACATCCTGCCGCATCCTGCCACATCCTGCCACATCCTGCCGCATCCTACCCCATCCTGCCCCATCCTGCCCCACCCTCTTCCCCTTACCCTGCCCCGGAGCTCCAGGCTTCTTGGGAGTGGCGACGCTGATGCGCATGGGGCGGGAGGAGCACATCTGGCCGTTCATCTCGTGCAATGCACGGTCCCGCTCCTCCTCTGACGAGAATCGTACGAAGCCATACCCCTTGGTGCGCCCGCTCACATTGTCCACCACCACCTGTTGTTCAGTGGAAGGGAAATGGCAGATAGAGCAGGAGGGGGGGGCGGAATGGTGAAGAGGGGTGGTGGGGAACGGAGGGGGATTCAGTCCTTTACACAGTAAGCCATACCCCTTGGTGCGCCCACTCACATTGTCCACCACCACCTGATCAATAGCGAGGAAGGAGAAGCAGGGAACGATGGGGAAGAGGGGAGGGAATTGAAAGAGGGTGGATTCAGCCCTCTGAGGAGAATCGCACGAAGCCATACCCCTTGGTGCGCCCACTCACATTGTCCACCACCACCTGTTATATAGAAGGGGAAGGCAGAGAGCGGGACAGGCGCGGGGAGCGCAGGAGGGAGGGAGGAGTTGGAAGATTTTGATGGGAAAGGAAAAGACAGTAAGTCCACAAAGGAAAGCTGCACAAAGCTATACCCCTTGTTCGCCCACTTACATTTTCCTCGACCCTAAACCTTCCCTCGAGCTTGAAGTTCTAAAACCCAAGCCCTGAGCCCGCTGCCCTAAGCCCTTCCCTTGCCCTCACCTAAAACGGAGCCGTAGCAGCAATGGAAGGTTCGCAAAACAGATAGTCTTTCACGTCTGGAGGCCAGGTCTTGGAGGCCAGGTCTTGGAGGCCAGGTCTTGGAGGCCAGGTCTTGGAGGCCAGGTCTTGGAGGCCAGGTCTTGGAGGCCAGGTCTTGGAGGCCAGGTCTTGGAGGCCAGGTCATGCCTGCCATACGCACCCCTCAACCTCAACCCTAAGCTTGGAACTCTTAACCCGGAACCATGAGCCATGAGCCCTAAACCCTCCCCCTGGCATCACCTTGGCGCCTCTCACGGAGCCGTAGCGGCAGCGGAAGGTTTCACAGAGCAAGTAGTCGTTCACGTCTGGAGCGAGGTCGCCCACGAATATGGAGAACTCCTGCCCGTCCGCTGGCCGCCCACCACTGGTAGTACACACACAGTATGAAGAAGAGAATTGCGAGGGGAGAGGGGGGAGAAGGAGGAAGGTGTTACGGAGGCCAGTCGCCTGTCCACGAATATGGAGAACTCCTGCCCGTCCGCTGGCCACCCACCACTGGTACGGAGGTGGGGGGAGAGGATGCAGAGGGGAGGAGGTGGGGAAAGAGAGAAAGGCGCAGGCAGGAGTTCTCCATATTTGGTGGTCGCCTACAGATATGGAGAACTCCTGCCCATCCGCCGGGCGCCCACCACTGGTACAAAGAGGGGATGCGGGGGAGAGGGGGCATGGTGGGCGGAAGAAAAGAAGCAGGATGAACACATCTGACAGAGCCAGGTCGCCCACGAATATTAAAAACTCCTGCCCGTCTGATTGAATTACACATCTGATGTGCCCACCACTGACATGGAGGGGTAGGGGATGCAGGGGGAAGTGGAGGGGAGGTGACGTGGCGACATGCACACGTGTAACAAATGCACGCACCGCACCCACTAGAGCAACTGCACTGGCATTGTGGACTTCTCGAATGTCCTCCCCTCCCTCCACTGCTTCCCCCACCGCCCCTGCCTCCCTCTCTCCCCTGCTTGTTTATTTCCTCACCACTCTTAACCACCCTCTCCCCTCACTCTTTTTCCCCAGCGCCGAACGCTGCCCAATTGACACGGAATGGATGCCGCTCAGCCTGAGGCATGGGCGTGCCCTGGTAGGTGGTCAGAGCGTGCGGTGCTTCCAAGTACCTCCACCCACGCACCCCACCTCCCCCCACACCACACCCCACGCCTTCCCCGCCCTTACTTCACGCATTCCACATCACCCACACCCCAACCTTTCCCGCCTTCACCCTTTTTCCCCGGCGCCAAACGCGGCCCAGTTGATGCGGAAGGGCTGCTGCTCCGCCCGAGGCATTGGCGTTCCCTGGTAGGCCGCTAGCGCCTGCTGCTCTCCCAAGCGTCTCCGCCCACACACCCCGCCCCACCCACACCCCACCCACGCCCCACGCTTTCCCACTCTTCCCCCACGGATTCCCCCTCCCATACCCCACGCACTCCCCAACCTTCCCTCATGCATTCCCCGCACACAACCACATTCCCTTCCCCACGCTCACCCTTTTTCCCCGGCGCCAAACGCGGCCCAGTTGATGCGAAACGGCTGCTGCTCCGCCTGAGGCATGGGCGTGCCCTGATAGGCCGCTAGCGCCTGCTCCGCTGCTGCATGAGTTGTGAACTCCACGAACCCGTACCCCTCGGGCTGCCCTGTTGCCCTGTTGCGAATTATCTTCGCATTTGCAACCTTTGGCGATGGACACGGGGGGAAGTACCACGGTAAAAAGGGGGAGGAAGCGGGTTTGGGGGAGGAAGCGGGTTTGGGGGAGGAAGCGGGTTTGGGGGAGGAAGCGGGTTTGGGGGAGGAAGCGGGTTTGGGGGAGGAAGCGGGTTTGGGGGAGGAAGCGGGTTTGGGGGAGGAAGCGGGTTTGGAGGAGGAAGCGGGTTTGGAGGAGGAAGCGGGTTTGGGGGAGGAAGCGGGTTTGGAGGAGGAAGCGGGTTTGGAGGAGGAAGCGGGTTTGGAGGAGGAAGCGGGTTTGGAGGAGGAAGCGGGTTTGGAGGAGGAAGCGGGTTTGGGGGAGGAAGCGGGTTTGGGGGAGGAAGCGGGTTTGGAGGAGGAAGCGGGTTTGGAGGAGGAAGCGGGTTTGGGGAGGAAGCGGGTTTGGAGGAGGAAGCGGGTTTGGAGGAGGAAGCGGGTTTGGAGGAGGAAGCGGGTTTGGAGGAGGAAGCGGGTTTGGAGGAGGAAGCGGGTTTGGAGGAGGAAGCGGGTTTGGGGGAGGAAGCGGGTTTGGGGGAGGAAGCGGGTTTGGGGGAGGAAGCGGGTTTGGAGGAGGATAACTAAATAGCAGTTCAATTGAGCTCCAGTATCGTCCGTCCAACTTGGCAAATAATTGAAAGAGAGATCTTATAGGATTTTTTTAAAACGCTTGGACACCTTAAGACCTCGTACGTGGCAGAAAAGGTAAGTCTCGTCCATAGTGCCGATCCTTGAAATCTTTTTGTTTTACCGAAACGTTTGTTGTAGAGGTCGATGGAACACCGACTGGCGCCGCCTGTGGAACAAAAACTCCCATCGATGGAACGCGTACTAAAGAATACGCCTCGACCATCCAGTACTGGAGGTCTCTGAGAGATATATTCTTTACAGCTGGATCTTAAAATTACTCGCAATTTCTAGAGTTCAACGGCACGCCAACTGACCTGGCCCGTGGACGCGAACGCGTTCCAGAGGTACGTCTCGTCCATCCAGTATTGCAGATCGCCCACCCACAGCGTCCGCGGCTCATCCGCTCCGCCTGCGCCGGCGCCGGCGCCGGTCGCGGCTTGCGCTCCTCCCCATTGCCCCGCGGGGGCTGCCGGCTGCATGCTGGCGTGACGCGTACGAACGAGGAACGACGAAGGGATGGACGGGAGGAAGGAGATGAGGACACAAAAATCTATCGCTAAATGGGATAATAAAGAACCCTAATAATATCAGGGAACGTAAAAATCCAAGACGGGGTGTTGGAGTGGGAAGATATGTTCTCGTTATTGAGTCAATCGGTCGTGTAACAATCTCAGCTCAATTAATGTTCCCGTCAAACTTCCCAACCGTATCTTCCCAATCTCCTTTTCAGCACAACCAGTGTTGTAAGAACATACATTGACCCTTTTGAATGCAAGAATTGCAATCCAACGAAGTGCAGCGTTCGTGCTCTGCACTAGAAGTACAACCTGAATAAAAAGCTAACAATAAACTTTCACTAAGCTCACGTACCCCTAAGCTATCTCGACTCTGGAGCTGCCCTTCCTTGGACCTCATTGCACCTCCATTCTCCATCCACTAAACCACAACCCCGTTGGTAGCAGCATCAACTGCTCCATCAACAGCCGCATTATCAGCATTTAAACCTTTCCGCGCATACGATCGCCGATACAAATCATCCACTTGCGTGAGGTAGTAGGTGCCGGGCTGAAGGCGATCCGTGGGAGTGGCTGGGGTGAAGGAGCATGCGCCGTAACAGGATTCCATCAGGTGCATTGTCTTGACAAACTCCTCTGGTGTTACCTGGTAACAGGAAAAGGCAGGCAGGGAAGCATGTATGCATGAGTGGAGAGAGGAAGCAGACCAGGCACGCGTGTTCATGTCATGTTGATCTGTGCACCTCTGCTTCGAACTTCGCTTGAGAGAACTTGCCAGAAAGAAAACCCAAATTGTTGAGATTCCAGCGGTTGATGCACATTCAGGTTTGTGGGTTGTATTGAAACACAGCTTGGAAAGAGCAGTGTCGTCACCAACACAGCTTTGGTGCAAGACCTGAGCAGATGGTTAACATCCAGATGAACAGTGAGTGTGGTGAGGGAGAAGGGGAGGGAAACGGCTTGAAGAGGGGGCACTGTCACCACTCATCCACACCCTCCCCCCCGCACACCCACCCACCCACCCACACACACACACACACACACACACACACTCGCACCCCCCCTCCCACACACCTTGGTTCGAGACTCAAGAAGCTGGTGCACGTCCAGATGAGTAGTGAGTGTGGCGAGGGAGAATGGGTCAGCAGCTTGGCGCACGGTCAGCGAGAAGAGCGTTGACATGAGGCCAGAGCCATAGGAGAAGAGCAGAATCCGACGGCCCTCCTGGTAAAGATGAGAGAAACATGAGGAAAGGAGAGGGGAAGAGGCGAAGTTGGAATTGGGAGAGAAGAGGGTGCTAAAGCTTCTGAAGAAAGGCTGCTACACCTGTACCAAGTGCTGCCCCTGCTGTGCAATCAGGGAGGCGAGGCGGCCATAGAGCGAAGCGCAACACATGTTGCCCACGCGCTTGCCCACTAGTGAGTGCCCACCATGAGTGCTCATAGGCGCACCTATAACTAGAGCCACCACACGTACCAGCTGCTGCCCTTGCTGTGCGAGCAGGGAGGCAAGGCTGCCATAGAGCGAAGCACAGTACATGTTGCCCACGCGCTTGCCCACTAGTGAGTGCCCACCATGAGTGCTCATAGGCGCACCTATAACTAGAGCCACCACACGTACCAGCTGCTGCCCTTGCTGTGCGAGCAGGGAGGCAAGGCTGCCATAGAGCGAAGCACAGTACATGTTGCCCACACGCTTGCCCACGAGGGTGGTGGGGCCCACCTTGCTGCTGTACACTGGACCTGCCACCCGCATGGCCGTCTGTAAGCAGGGGGCCAGGAGAAGGGCCACAGGGGCACGGGTGTAGCGAGACGGAAGGTAAAGCGAGCTGGCTTAGTCACAAGCGTTACAAGTGTCCCTGCGATCATCTGTCAAGTCCCAAGCAAATCTGTCCACAAGGCTCTTTTTTTTATCCTCTCCATCCACGAACGGCCAGATAAGTGCCCATGGGATCACCTGTTCTAGGTACCACCAGGCAGAGTGAAACGACAGCATGCAAGCAGCTCACCTTCTCCAGGTCTCTGCCCACGAGGCTCTTCTCTTCTGCCAGCCTTTAGAGGCGCCTCAAAATTCATCTCATTACCCGGAAATATTTAAGGCGCCATGATAGCTCAGCAAGCAGCTCACCTTCTCCAGGTCTCTGTCCGTGAGGCTCTTCTCCTCGTCCAGCCCCACAAAAGGCTGCAGTGCATCCGCCTCCCCTGCACCCAGATATGAGCTGCATGGGCGTGGGAGGAAAAGGGTCAATGGGAGGGGGGGAAGGGGAGAAGCAAGGACATGTCACGTGAGTGCTTGTTCCTGCCCTCTTGGCTCTCGCAGTTTCTCTATGCCTCACCCTGTTCACTCTTCTCTTCATGACATTAAGCACCAACCGTGGCAGGCTCTTCTGCATCTGAAGCCCACACACTCATGGCCATGTTGGCCCCTACGCCCGTTACCCCTTACGCCCTTTCCTCCCTGCGCCCGTCCCCTCTTGACGTCGTTGAACACCAGGCGTGCCAGGCTCTTGTGTCTGTTACCCAGCCTGTATGCCTTGTGACCTTGTCCCATTGCCCCTGTCACCCCTGCGACCCCATTGCCCCTACAGGCTACAGCCCCTCGTGCTTGCCCACCTGCTCACTCCCCTCTTCACATCGTTGAATACCAGCCGTGCTAGGCTCTTCTGCACCAGCTGAGACACGCAGGGAGGCGGGGAGATGGGAGAGGGGAAGGGGGGAGGGGAAGGTGCGTGTCAGCAGAAGCATAGGGCTTGGCATCACCATGGTACTATGCCATGCCCTATCATCTTGCCATGATACCATCCCAAGGCATACGGTGATTTTAATGAGAGGGATACTAGTTGCAGAACACACATCGATTGGTGAGTGAGTTCGCAAGTCTGCCTGCTCACTGGTGCAAGTGTGCGCAAGTTATGTACGAAAGCACACGCCTTGCATGAACCCTGAGTCTTGTGCATCGCCGCACCTTGTTGTAGGGCGAGTGGAAGAGGTGACTTTTGAGTCGACTCAAAAGCCACTTTGCGCATCGCCGTACCTTGTTGTAGGGCGAGTGGAAGACCACGGATTCAGTGTCGCCCAGTGAGAACGCAGAGCCATGCTTCTTGGCGTACCTGCAGCACAGCACACAGGCAGGCAGGCAGGCAGGCAGGCAGCAAGAATGAATATAGGCACTGTCAGTGGATTCATTGCTTGTTATATGACACGCGCAAGGTTCAGGCGTGTTGGCTTTCAAGTCTCAAAAGAACGGACGAGTGTAATCAGAGAGAACCTGCTCACAGTTGAGGGGAGTTCCCAGTATGTTGAGGGACGGCGTCTAAGAGCTTACTTTTCACAGAAGCGTTGGTAGCAGTGGTCAAGCGCCTTGGTGTAGCACGTCTGCGATAGCTTGCCATCCACCACCTACATGCACACGCACACGCACACAGGGAGGGAGAGAGGGAGGGGGCACAGGGAGTGGAACATTATGGTATGTTATTTACAGACGTCCATGCACCCAAACTCCTTTTCGCTGCAGGTTATCTTTTCAAAGTCTCTCTTTCAGCTGCACCGTCCATACCCCACTCCACTTGCTTCATCCAATGAACAATTACATAGCTGCCTGCCCGCCAGAGGGGAGTCTCTTCAACAATGCATCTGAAAAATCTACTGAGTGGAATTACTTACAGGATATTCGCTGGCGAGCTTGGGCTTGTAAAAGTCGTATGCATGGGCGGCATAGCTGCCTGCCAGCCCACTCTCCATCGCCAGAGGCGCGTCTGGCCCCACCAGCATCGCCACCGCGCCTGCCCCCCCTGTGGGCCGGGCTGGACCCTCTGCGTACACCTGGATTGAGGGGTTAGGGTTTCGGGGTTTAAGGTTCGGGGTGAGGAGGGAGCAGGGGGAGATGTGGACCATGGGGCACGGCAGGAGTGCAGCAGAGCACCCCAGGGCCAGAGTCAACACCCGACTCTCCATATCCCTTGCCGCTCTTCAAATTTGAGGGATCACAGTGTCTTCTCTCCTCAAACCCGCTACATCCCACGTGACGTCCCACAATTCAAATCCCCCATCCCACATTGCACAATCCACACAGCACTCCCAGAACCCATGTCCCACCCACCACTCACAGCGCTGTCAACTGCAACAACGATGGCAAAACGGCCGTCCCACGACGACCCCTCCACCCAGTTGACGCTGTTCAGCAGCGCCGCGGTGCCACCGTAGCACGCGTTGCACGAATCAACGCCCTCCACGTCAGCGTTGCCGCTGGCCTCAAAGAGCGTCATGATGGCGGTCTTGATGGACTTGCTCTTGTCAATCACTGTCTCTGTGCCCACCTCCAACCGCCCTATGCGTGAGGCATCTATGCCGTTGTTCTCTAGCAACCGCTGGACTGCAGTCAGGCTGCATGGGTGGGGAGGGAGAAAAGGAGTCAAATACTGTCTCTGTGCCCACCTCCAGCCGCCCTATGCGTGATGGGTTCACCCCGTTCTTCTCTAGCCGCTGGACAGCAGTCAGGCTGCAATGGTGGGGAGGGAGAACTAAGAAGTCAACTGCTGTCCAATTATTGTCTCTGTGCCCACCTACAGCCGCCCTATGCGCGATGCGTCTATGCCGTCCTTCTCTAAGAGCCGTTGGACAACAGTCAGGCTGCATTGCGCGGGTGGGGGGAAAGCAAATAGGAGAACACTTGAAGGTTTTCTTTGTTACATCAGCATGTGACGGATTTGCTGTTGCTGTTCACTGTCTATGCCTATCTCCTGCAGTCCTATGCCCGATGTGTCTATGCTGTTATTCTTTAGCAGTTTTCAATTTTGCCTCATGTGCGTTCTTCAATGCACCAGAACCAGGTTAAGCATTTCAATTCATCGGGATGAAACGCACCTGACGGAGATGAAACGCACCTCATGGAGATGACATCCTCCTGGTCGCAGCAAAACCCATGCTCGTCCTGCCCCAACCCGATGGTGTACTTGCCCGCACTCACGCCGTCGTGCACCTCCAACTCCGTCTGCATTTCCCCCGCACGCCATGGATCGATCAGGTATACATCAGGCATACGCGGTAAAAGAGCTTCACGTTAGCACGTAGAGGAATTAAATCGGGACGCATTACGCAGGAACAGTGTAATCGAGGCAGCGACAAACTAGAACTCCGGCCCGAGGCATAGCCATGGAAGAATGCAGTTGATTGTTTCCGGGGTGTGATGACGATGCGATGCATTGACGAGCAACGTTGCGTTTTTTTCGTAACATTTCAACAATGCATTGACGAAGAACGAGATGGGATACGAATTACGGGAGGTGAGAGATGTAGCGACCTGGGAGACGAAGCTGGGTGGGACGTAGAGCTCCATGGCGAGGATGCCGACATTCTGAGGACGCGACGCCATAAGCTGCGTGCGAAAAGAACCAAATTCTGGTCCGGAAAGTGAATGAGAGGGGGCGTAATAGAAGCCGGACAAGCTTGCTGAAAGCAGACGGAGTTTACGTGGTGGTGGTGAGCGGACGTGAAGTGAAGTGAAATGGGTGCAGATCGCCTAATTCAGTGGTCTTTATCTGTCTCGAGACTTATCAGTCTCCTCTTCTTCCCAGGTTGAATCTCCAGGAAAATCCGTGGATGCATGAGCGATTGCATGAACGACGAGTGAAGATGAAGACCAGTCTCCAGATTTCACACTGTACAGGCTCGACGACAGCTTTCCACCAATCAGCTGCTGCGAACAAGTCACCGTGGCCTAGGTGTCACCGCTAAAGTGCTTCTTGTTCCCAACCCAGGGAAATTGTGTGTCGGTGAACAACTGGACAAGGAATTGCTGGGGGATGTGTACTCGTTTCAGACTCACTGAAGTAAAATACTATCACCCGAATTTCCAGAACAAGAAGTTCAACAAAGCACATACTCATCAGCCACTAAACGCTACTTTTCGGACACGCCCCCGAACATCCGATTTCTGCGGTGTATGGCTGTTGCGCACGGTCGCACGAAGAAGCAGCGGGAAAGAACCCTGAGCGAAACCGAGACGAAGGACGAAGGACGAGCAGGCGAAGTCACCAGATGGTAACGGCACGGAGCCAAGTCTCTCTCTAGTCTACTCTGTTTCTTGGTCACAGCAGCAAAAAAGCAAGAATAGCGGACATGTTGCTCTGATGATAAGGCAGTTGTTAGTTGACCTGACGAGGTGACCTCTTTCTACTTACTTGGTTTTGAGGCAGGTCGACCTTGTTATCGCCTTCTCGCCTCTATCCTGACGTCAACCATGCAGCTTTTCTTGAGAGGTCCTGGGCCCGAGTCGCACATAGTTCCAGTCACGATTTCCCCTAACTCGTCTCTTCAGGCGTTGATAGATCTCTCCTTGTCAACTTTGCGTTGCGGCGAGACTCTAGGCTTCGAACCCTCACGCCATGGAGCCCGCTTCGGCTGTTCGACCAATTCTTTCCGTGTGCTCCACGGAGGTCGTCAGCTCTTCCCGTTCGCGTCGTCTCGTCACCGCTTATCCAGCGTAGCATCCCTCACTATCCGTCCGTACGATACCCTAGATGTAACCGTACCCTTGCGAGGCGGTGGTGGAGATGGTGGAGCCACGGGAGCAGAGTCGCGTGACTGTTACCTGCAGATGTACGCTGGTCGCCGTCCGGATAAGGTTGACCCGCGTGACACACGCGTCGCGAGCTGGACGCACTGCCAACTGTCAGGCGAGCCGCTGACTCCTCCTTGTGTAGTGGATTTACTGGGAAACGTGTTTAACAAGGAAGCTGTGGTTCGCGCCTTAGTGGAGAAGAGCATTCCCGTTGCTCTGAAGCACATTAAGGGGTTGAGGGATGTCGTTGGGATTCAGCTGACGGAAATTCCAGGGCTTGACAAGAAGGCCCATGTCAGGTATGTGGCAGAGCGTGTATAACGTCCGGTGACACGCCTACCATTATCTTTACAGCTAGGTTCAGGCCCACCATATGTTTACAGGCCCACCATGTCTTCACAGGAAGTTGTGTTCTTGCTGACAGCTTTAGGGCATAATACTTCCGATAGAATTGCGCATGTTGCTGTGTTGGTCCTACAAGTCTATGTGCAGAAGCGCGGTTCCTCGTCGTTTCCTTTGGTTCACTGTCTTTACTTCATGTTGCCCACATCCTCACTTCCATATTCGTGTGATGCAGGTTCCTTTGTCCGATCACTCAGCAGGAGTTCAGTGGCAGCTTCAAGTTTGTCGCCCTTCGCCCCTGTGGACATGTGCTTAGTGCTCGTGCACTCAAGGAACTGCCCTCACCAACGTGTCTCGTCTGTCATGCCAAGTTTCTGGAAACGGATCGGATTCCAATTAACGGTACTGAGGAGGAGGTGGAGGTTTTGCGCACTCGGATGGAGGAAGAACAAGCTTCCAGGCGTGCTGGGAAGAAGAAAAAAGGTGCTCCTCCTCATTCTCAGGTTGATGTGGCCGTTGCAGGGAACGGGCTGAAAGGAGCTGCAGTGGAGGATGTTGATGGGGTGGCAGTGGTGGATGTTAGGGCAAGAAGCCTGGAAAAGAAAGGCATCGCAGCAGGGGTGACAGCAACTGGTAGTCTGAGCCCTGAAGACAAGGCAATCGATGCAGCGGGCTTGGTTGATAAGCGAGGAGTCAAAAGGAAAGGAGCAGAAGGACCAACGGCAGGAATGAAGAACACATCAGAAGGGTCTGTCAACAAATCTAGACCGAAGGGGTCGGATTTGGTTCAGGTCAAGCAGCATTTCAAAGCAGTGGACAAGTTACCAGCCGGTGCAAGTAAAGATGTTTACGCATCAATCTTCACTTCGTCGCGAAAGGAAGATCTGAAGGAGACCTACTCATGCAGGTCACTGCCCCTTGGAAGGAACTGATTGCAAATATGACAAGCTACAAGCGTCACCACCAAGTATTTCTAGATCCATTCTGCCTTGTATCCACACAAGATTAAGCCATATGACTGAGCAGGTACTGCTGGTGTTGTTTCTGGACAGATTATCTATTCTTGGAAATACATACAAAAACTTATCATCCATTCTACTAACCATCAATGAATTTATTTGACTTACTAGTGTAACTTCATCACCATAACTTGAATAACTTGGGCTTGCACACATAAGTGCTTATTATGAGTCTCCTCATTGCTGTTGTGTACTCTATGCAAGCTGAGGTCCTGCTGAGAGGATCTGTTGAGCCAGGATGGTATCCACACCAGCCATGCTCTCAGTGAATTTGGAAAAGTTCGTGTTGAAAAGGCCACCAAGCTTCTTCAGCGTTGCGTCATAAGCACACTTGTCCCCCCACTGTTCAGCAGACAACACAACATTTTTGGTAGTGTTAACAAGGTGAATGGCAAGGTGGAAAGCGTTGTAAAGGTGGATAGTTTACTCACCATGTTCTGTGGCTCAAGAATGTCCTGAGGCACGCCATCAACTTGGTCCGGCACTTGAAGACCAAATATCGGGGTTGTCTTATATGTAGCAGATGCAAGAGACCCATTGTGGATCGCATCGATAATCTTCCTCGTATATGCCAGCTTCATCCTGCTTCCCACGCCATAGCTGCCACCCGACCAACCCGTGTTCACAAGCCATGCACTAGATCCGTTCTCGTGCATCCTCTGAGCAAGCATGCCCGCATACTTAATGGGATGCCACATGATGAAAGCAGCCCCAAAACATGCGGAGAACGTTGCCTGCGGTTCCTTGATACCCTCTTCAGTTCCAGCGACCTGTGAAGTAGAAGGTGCGTCAGTAACACAACATCCAAACAGAAAAAAACAACTTTTCAACATGAACGGGTTCTCAGAGTGGCCAACAGGAGAGACCCACCAGAGCAGTGTATCCACTAATAAAGTGGTACATGGTTTGGGGAAGGGTCAGCTTGCTGACAGGAGGAAGGACTCCGAATGCATCACAGGCCAGCAGAATGACATTTCTTGGGTGGGGTCCAACACAGGGAATCTTAGCGTTTGGAATATACTCGATAGGGTATGCAGCACGGGTGTTTTCTGTGGGTATCAGCTTGTTAATGGATGACGTTATCAACAAGAGCACAATAACACAAACTTACCTGTCACAGACTTGTCTGCGTAGTCCACCACCCTGGTGTGGCTGTCAAACACGACGTTCTCCAGGACTGCAAAAGACAAGAGTCAAGGGTTGAAAAACAGACAAAGAGCAAGCACACCAGCAGAATACCTGTTCCGAACTTGATTGCGTTAAATATCTCTGGTTCCTTCTCTGGCGACAGGTCAATGCACTTTGCGTAGCACCCTCCTTCGATGTTGGATATACCATTGTCGCTCCAGCAGTGCTCATCATCCCCAATCAGGTACCTCTCAGGATCAGTTGAGAGGGTCGTCTTTCCCGTGCCTGTGATAAAACAGCTAAGTTATGGACCTTTTCGTAAGAGAGTGATACAGAAGGAGTATCCGGTCAACATACCTGAAAGGCCGAAGAACAGGGAGGCGTCACCGCCCTTTCCCATGTTGCAGCCAGAATGAAGTGAGAGTATTCCTCTCTTTGGCATCAAATAGTGCATAAACCCAAAGAGCCCCTTCTTCATCTCGCCAGCATACTGAGTTCCAAGAATAACCATTTCCCTCCTCTTCAGGTTGATGTCAATGCTAGTCGACGATGTCATGTAGTGAGTGAAACGGTTGCATGGAAACTTCCCGCCATTATAGATGGTGAAGTCAGGTTCACCAAACGTTTCCAACTCTTCCGGAGTTGGCCGGATGCACCTGACTTGTTCAAATATATTAGAGATGAAAGCGTGTTGAGTTTGCACGTACATACAGAGGTGATACGGAGTACTGGAATATCATGAAGTTGAAGCAAGTTGGCCAGATCCTTACATGTTATGCATGAAGAGAGCGTGATAAGCACGGGAGGTGATGATTCTGACTTTGACCCGATTTTCCTTGTCCCAGTTCAAAAACTGGTCGTTCACGAAGACCTGCAATAACCACGAAATAAGAAATCTCTCCACCATACGACCTCGGAGCGGCATATGAAAAAAACACACCTTATCCAGAGATTTCAGGTAGTCGACAGCACGCTCACGGTTGATAAAGAAAGTCTCTTCGTCCATCTCAATGTTCGGGGAACCTCTGAGGAAGCACAAGATGCTCAGACCTATCCAGCACATGTGGACGATGGAGAAATTAAAAATCCACTTACTTCCCCCACCACAGGTCATCCTGTGAGGTCTCTTCCTTCACAATGCGCTTGTCCTTAGGAGAACGTCCTGTCTTCGCTCCAGAGAGAGTAGCAAGCGCTCCAGTTGAAGTGATGTACGTCCCCTTCTCATCCTTGATCGCAAGCTCATAAAGCTCTGTTCAGGTAAGAGTGCAGTAGCTGACATTGTCACAAGGGGGGAAAAAAACAAACAGCAAATCCTGAACTGGAAAATACGTCAAACATACCTGCTTGTGAAAGATTGTGAAGCACGTGGGTCGCTTTGAGGTTAAAATCGCTGACGTAGTCAGACGCAACAAAATGGACATGGCTATCCTTGGAAACGTTTTTTGGATCTCCCTTAATGACGTTGGGACCCCGTTCTCGCGCGTGTGATGCCAAGGAGGCACTGAAAAGACGATGAATATTAGAAACCTGTACTAAACGCTTGAGCATGCTGAGACTCTGAACGTGTACCTGATAGACTCAGCGCCACCGCTTGGAAGTGAAGTTAGCTTCTTCTGAAGAGAATGCAGTTCAGCCAGCGACGTCGCACTGACAGGAGCAGATGAGTCATCGCAGCAAACGTGCTTCTCATGTCCAGGGAAAGCCATGGTTCTAACCGAGATATCAGTTCTTCTGGACAATAAATAAGCAACCAAAGCAACTTGGGAAAGGACCTACCCGAAGAACCCCCTTTTCTAGGTGTGCCCGTTGGACAAGCCGAAGCGCTCTTTCTGAAGGAAGCATAACCAAAACACTTCACTTGCTACAGTTTATTAGCCCGCAACAGTTTATTAGCCCACTACAGTTTATTAGCCTATTATAGTTAATCTGTCAATTTATATTCATACACCAAATCACATCGAATGCATATTCATTAGCTGCAAGAACGGTAAATCTGCCGTGGTACAGGAACCACGAAGTCTAAAAACCATCGTTTTCAAGTTGTTGCCACAACAAGTTGATATACTCTCTCCAACCTCACTCTTTCTTTGAAGTAGAAAATGGCCTAACAAAGCCCTGTAGTGTTACCAAGCCCCCAGAAGTCAGAGAAATTTCTCTGATTTGCCTACAGAACTCTGATATTTCAGCCTTTTTTTTAAGTTAACTCTGAAAATCCAGCCTTTTTTGTAGAAAAACCAGGAAAAATGCAATTTTTCCTAGTGTGCAGTGGTATTTATGCAGGAAACACTCTGATTTTCAGAGTTAAGTCATGTACCAACTCTGAATTTTCAGACTAGCCCACTACCAATCTGAGGGCCTGAGTGTTACATACTACCCACCATCCTTTGAAACATAGCCATCAATTATGCAATTATTAGCAAGCTTGGCCTCCAGCACAGTCTGGTTACCCCGAATAGCACGGCCATTCTTGCAGAACTTCACCCCATCTTCAGGCAGATGCAATCTCTTGCAGAAGAGTGCAAACATGTTCTTCAGAGGAGCTGTAGTATTCATCTCATATGTCACCTCGTTGTTGTCCATCCGAACCTTGACCCGTCTGGTTTCTTGCTCCTGAACCTCCTGAGTTCTCATCACTTCATTCTCGGCTGCCTTCCCATGAGACCTCAAGGACCAGCGACCAGCAGCTCTACTGCAGCTGCCTGTAATCTCCTCCCCTGCGGCTGCTGGCGACGTTGTCATCTCCTCTGCTGCTTTTTCTTGGGCAGAAGTTGCTTGAGTGTCAAGCGGTGGTGATCTTTCCACTTCTTCCACGTCCTCGCCTCCTCCTCCCTCTGAGCCAGGTTCTTCCCCCAAAGTCACGTCAACCGGCGATTCCATAGGCTCATCTTTCTCCAATAACTCCTCATCTTCCTGTATTCCCTCACGCTCAAAATCCGTTTCTGTGATTGAGATCTCCCTTCTCGTACCCTTCTTCCTCGCCTCTTCGCCAGAATCCCGGCGTGCGGACGTGTCAACGAGCGGAGGGAGACCCTCTGCCACGTCAGCAGGTGTTTCGAGAGCACGTCCGCCTCCAGTCACAGGAACACCAGCGGCAATCGCTTCCGCTGCAGCAAACGCCGCATCCACCACGGCTGCAGGAAGCCCCTGGGTACTGGACGGGCTGGTCGCAGCGGCTTGAGAATCTGCAACGGCCTCAGCTGTTGTCACGCTCACTTCGGTCGACTCCAGAACCACCAACGGTGGCTGCTGTGTTGCCTGTCGACGCTCGACACCTCCTCTTCCCCTAGCTGAGATTCCACGGCCTCTGCCAGGCTCTGCATAGCGGATCGCAGGCCGTGGCCTCAGAGACCTGGTCACCGTTCGAGTAGTTCGGACTTGGATTCGTGCGGAAGCTTTTCCTCGAACCATGGCCACAAAATCGCTAAAGAAATACGGCTTCGCTGGCGGTTGATATCAAGAAACGACGGGCTCCTTTCATCCAAGAATTGAAATGCAATTCCAAGTATACGAGCACATAGAAGGACAGTGTTGTAACAGAACAGATGGTAATGACAGTCACCCTGGTCTCGCTGACGGCCATCCCTCAAACCCTCGTCTCCGAAAAGGTGCACTTCTCGCTGACGTCCCAGTCCGGGTATCTCGAGACGCCATGAGCACAGGTTTGTGAGGGAGCACAAAATGACACGTGGGAATTCGAGTAATGGAAGGATCTGCAGCGGGGCGTGCGAACAAGCATGCAATGCTTGGGTGAAGAAGCAAATCGAGATTTGAGATGTGCGTGTGGGTGTGTGTGGTGAGGAAGAGCCTTCGTGAAATTCAAGATTCTATATATCGCGTATCTTTGGGCATGTATAACGCGGCAATTGACATTCGCACGCCAGACAATGTGTAGCTGAAATATTTTCTCCAAAAACATTTGATGAAATACAGGGTGCTACATGGACAGCAATCTTGAGCATGTTTTACCAGCATTCTCTTGTTTAGATAGAACACTATGTTCTGGCCACTTTCTGACGTCTTGTAGTAGGTCGTGGTGCATTTGATGATGCGAAGTTGATTGAGTTGAGTTGGATTGGATGGCCCAAGCCCTAGTTCACAGGTTCATGTCACTCAACTTTGTCAGTCACCACAACCCGCTCACTAGAATCCTTTTCAGAAGAATCGCCAACCGAAGCCTCACTAGCCTCCTCATCCCGAAGGGCCTTGCGCAGGCCAAACACAATCAGGAGGTTCGTGATTGTAAGCAACGATTCAGCACTGCCATGTAGGTAGTCTACATTAGATAGTGATGTCCCATAGTGTATTTTGGCTGGACGGAATAAGGGCACATTCAAACAGGCATAACAGAAAGGCACATGGTAAACGCTCAAACGTGGCAAAAATCTACACCATAGAAAGAAACCCACTCAAACCAGCCGATCAAGACAGATAATGGACAAAGACAAACCACAGCAAATAACCACTTCCACAAAGTAGCCATGATCCGGAACGGAGGGCTACGGGACCAAGGTGTGAGATCATACAGAGTGAAAAGGAGCTCACCATATATTCCAGCAGGAACTGTCATTCGAGAGAAGGTTTCCGGGGAATAGTTGAGCACGTGGAAAAAGTTGAAATTGGAAATGGGGGATGAGAAAAGGGGAGGGAGGGAGGGGTGTGAGGGAGGAGAAGAAAGGGGCTCTAAGTTAAGAAGCCAGCAGACGAGTTATTAGTGGTAAGAGGTGGGAGCAAGTGAAGGAAAGCCTGGGATCGAGGAGGTGAGGAAGGACAGTGGGGAGACGGGGACGACGGAATTGAGAGATTGAAGGAGCGAGGGAATGAATGAGAAGCAAAAAAACGATGAGACGGGGAAGGAAGGGAATAGATTTGGAAAGGCGAAATGGAGAGAGTGATTGGGGGAGGAAAGAAAGAGCGAAGGAGGAAGGGGGAGAAACGGTGCTCACCTGTGGTAGTTCCATCAGTGTTGATTTGGCGGAATGAATGGACATGCGGTGGATTGACGATGGAACAGAACACAGCATGCCTATGCAGCCCATAAGCACCTACCAGCGACACTGAAGAATGCGAGACGAAGTTGGGATCCATGGCGCTCTTACATATGCCTCTCAGTTTGCCTATACCCACTCGTGCCGCTGACGAATGCGCAGAAAAGGTAGAAATGAAGCATGCGTATACAGCTCCGAGAACTAGCGCAGTCACTCGTGGCCTGACAAATGCAGGCACAAGGAGCCAGTGAAACCAGCCCCTAGTACATAGACCTCATTCGTGCCTATGCAGCTCGTAGTACATACGCCGCTAAAAAAAAAAATGCTGATAGTGCCAGCTCCTACTTCGAGCGCACTCACTCGTGGCGCCGACGAATGAGAGCAGGAAGTAGAGTTGATGAAACCAGCTCCTAGTACATACGCCGCTCAAAAGAAACATGCCAAAAGTGTCAGCTCCTAGTACCAGCGCACTCACTCGTGGCGCCGACGAACGCGAGCAGGAAGTAGAACCCGAACAGCGTGATGCGCGGCGCCGTGCCAGACCGCGTGAGGAAGTAGAGGAATCCGAGGTACGGGAAAAGCGACACGGCGAACAGCGACGACGCGATGCTCTGCGAGTCGATGTTGGGCGACCAGGGGTCCACTGGGAGCAGAAACGCGCGGGAAACGACGGCTCCGCGCCGCTTGCACTCAGAGCTACGGGAAAAATCCGAAACGTTACTATTTTGGTGCCTCTGCTGGGGGGCTGAACTAAGGAGCGGTACTCTCGAGAAACGGGTGACGCGCTGAGAGGTTCCGAGTGGTGAGGCGCGAGGCCGGGTCATGAGCTGAGGAGGCGGAGAGTCATGGCGGGTTGCTGTGAAAGCGGTGACTGAAATCCTGGACGGTAATGCCGCGCGGGGTGAGGGGGAGCAGGCGGAACGGGAAATGCGCGAGGGGGAAAAGGCACTTAAGGAAGAGAGATTAGCCGGTGGCCGGGACAGGAGCGCGCTTACAGCCATGGCGAAGCCAGCCCGTCACACCGTGCCTGATGTCCTGAGAGATTTGAAGATTGCAGCTGAGGAAACTGAGCCAAGGTGTGTTGGGCTGTGTCGTGGAATGTGGTAGTTTGAAGCAGGATGTAGAGAAGGGGGATTGGGATTGCGTGAAGAACTTGTATCTACTTTCTGCATTGAGGTGTTGCGAGCAAGCGTGTAACAAATCGGATGCTTTTCGGACGAGTACAAATCTCGAGCAGCAAACCAGCCCCTTGAAATCAACAACCCCCCAAACCTCCTAGAATCCTCGCAGCCACGCCCAGCCCACACGACCAAAGCCACCACCACCCAACTAGTCCTGGATGTGTGCGATTGACAAGTCAGGGATCCCGAAAGTATGATACCGTTCCACACCTCAGCGAATCAGAGCGTCACGGATTCGGCTCTCTAAGGCGGAGCGCTATCAGCTCTTGACCGTTAAACGCAGCCGACGAATGCGGCTGATGTTTTCTGAAATGGTCATGTCGTCAGGGATACAGGCAGATCGCTTAGAGCTGAGCGAGCGTGATTGCTGCTATACTTAGACGGCATACGTTTTGTCGAGCCCGGGTAATGTTCTGAACATCCTCGGATCATCATCACGTTCGGGTCAAGGCCGCTGCCATGGACGGCGAATCCAGATCGCATCTCTTTTACCGACACGTGGCAGCAGGAGCGGTTTCAGCCGTGGTGGCGAGCGCCGTCACATACCCCCTCGATGTCGCCAAGACCGTCGCACAGGCGGGTGTCGCACAGGCCAGCGTCGCACACGCGGTTGTCGCACAGGCAGGCGCCGTGCAGGGCAGCGGGATCGCAGGGGGGTCAGCGGGAGCATCGCCTGGTGGAATGGCTCGAAGCGGGACGGCAGCAGCGTCACGAGCGGCTGCCACCAGCGGTCTCAACTGGAGAAGTAAAGGTAGCAGTCCAACCCGCAATGCTCCAATGTTCCCATTTCCCACTTTCCCGTGACCCGCCCTTCCCCATTCTCTCACCATCCTCCCCTTCCCCACCCCCACTCCCTCCCTCATCTACGTTAGTCTCCGCCCTTTTTCATTATGCCAATGCTTTCTTTATCATGCGAGCTGCTAGAGTGAAGCAACACCGATGTATGAGAAAGACCCCTGAGGGAGGGAGAAGGTTCTAAGCATTCGTTCTCCTGAGGTTTCCGCCTCTGCGCTTTCCGTCTTCCACTCTCCCTGCCTGCCAGACGCATTCATGGGGTTTTCACCGCACCTTGCCGGGCATCTGCCATCGCTAGCAGCCCGCTACACCACCTACCATCTCGCCGCCGCTTACCAAATGGGTGAGTCCACCGTCCTTCCTTCCTGCCTTGCAATTCACCTCGGGTTCTCCTCGTGGTCTTCTAGTTCATCAAGCAAGTCAACTCACTCAGCACGGGTACTGTTCAATGCTGTTGAGTATAATGTCGTCTTTTTCCCCCTTGAGCAGCAGCCGCCTGTTCCTTTGTTAACTTGTCCTCTTCCGTCCCCTCCTTCCAAAAAAACGTCGTTTTTTTGAAAATTTACCGTGAAAAACGACACCGTAAAAACGGTAAAAAAACGGTTCCAGAAGGTGATTTTCGTTTGAAGAAGAAATCGGCCATTTTATGGGACCAAATTGATGGCGGAAGGTACCAGGATGAAGAGGACGAACCCCTCCTTGAATGTGTGCATGTGTGGGCATGATTGAAAAAGTATCCGGCCTTGTTTTTGCCTTTTTTTTCTTGGTGACAAGAGTTCTCTAACAAAAAAACGCCGATTTTTTTAAAAATAACCATAAAAAACGGACCGTGATTTACGAAAACCGTATTTTTGAACCTTGCCTCCTTCCCCTCTTTTCACCCAGATGGTCTGCCATCTTGGCTCCCCATCTCCCCGCCTCAAGCAGCAGCAGCAACAGCCATAGCCAGGGTGTCAGAGTCCTTGCTCTCCACGCCTGCTTGTTGTTTCGATAATTTTCCTCATAACCCTTCCTATTCCCCTTCCCTTCCCCTCTCGCCTTCCCCCCTCCCCCCCCAACCCAGATGGTCTGCCCTCTTGGCTCCCCATCTCCCCGCTTCAAGAAGCAGCAGCAGGAGCCATTGCAGGAGCGACAGGGTCTCTGCTCTCCATGCTTCACCTGCAACTTTGCTGTTTCTGCTGTCCCCATTCGTATCCCCTTTCTCTTTCCCCCGCACAATCCAGATGGTCTGCCCTCTTGGCTGCCCATCTCCCCGCCTCAAGCAGCAGCAGCAGGAGCCATAGCCGGGGCGACAGAGTCCCTGCTCTCCACACCATTCGACCTCCTCAAAACCCGCTTGCTGCTCGCCACTCCCCTGCTGCCACCTGTCCCGCCCTCCCACCCCATCTCCCTCCCCTGTCCCTCCATCCGCATCCACCGCCCCTCTTCTCCTTCCCAACCAGCCTCCTCTTCTTTGGGCACACCGTCCCCCAACCATACCTCCCCTGGCCACACCTCCCCCAGTCAATCCTCTAGTGTTAAGCAATCTTCCATCCCCAGTCACAAATCACGAAGTGGTTCCTCTCTTCCCAAGCAGAGGCTGCCCCATCCACTCACACACAGACCCACCAACTCTCGAACTAACCGTTCTGACCGCCCGCACCGCACAACTCACAAGCGCACCTTCGTTTCCTCCTCCCCTCCTCCTCCTCCCATTCCCCTCCCCTCCACCAAAACCTTACACCCAAGGCACCTCTCTGCATCCCTGCACACCCCTCCCATCCCCCCTCCTTCCACCCCCCTACCGCCCACCACTTTCTCCCTCTCCCTCGCCCACTATCCCTGGACCCCGGTCCCCTCGCCCTACCTCCCTGCATCGTCCCCTTGGGAAGCTGCAAGGGCTGGAGTGAGGGCTGAGGGGGCAGCTCAGCTGTGGAGAGGCCTTCGAGCGGGTGTGACTAGAGATACGCTCTTTGGAGCGGTGTTCTTTGGAGGGTGGGTGACTATAGAGGAGGGGTTGAGGGAGTTCGAGGAGCTTCGACGGAGGAAGAGAGAGAGGGATGGGGAGGGGGAGGGGGAGGGGTTGGAGGGAGGAGTGGGTGGTGGAGACATGGGGAGGAGGAGTGTGGGGAGTGGGTATCGGTATGCGTTAACACAGGGGTTGGAAGCGGCCGTGGCAGCAGCGGTGGCGTCGGTTGTGTCACATCCGTTTGACTGTGCCAAGACCCGCACTCAAGCCACCGTCTTGCCCAAGGTAAGAACTCCTTCGGCAAATGATTTCGTTTCTTGCTTCTGGCTTTTAATATCCTACGCACTTTCCTATTTTCTCCACGCTATTCTTTCTATACGCGTGCTTTTTGTCCATGCTTGCATCCTTTTTTTAATCCTCTTTGTGCTCGCATCCACTCCCTGCTTTCTGTGCATGTGTGGTGTTTCCTCCCTGAATATCCAACCAGCACGTGGCAATGGAGTTAGCGTTGGTGCGCAAGGGGAAGGATGGGAGGTGGTGGGAGCGATTATCTGGCTTGCGATGGTGGGATAGAAGCTACCACTGGCAAGGCTGGGCTTTGCGAACCGTGCATCAATCCATAGCGGCGTTTATTTTGATGGGTGGTTACCATGTTGTAATTGCGTTGACAAACGATTCTTCTGAGTAATGGCCCACCAACATGTTGCCATTCAGTTAGTCCCTTCCCATTTAAAGGGTTGAGCTGTTAGAAAACATATTAGATTTGTTCCACTTCGGGGATTTTGTGCTCTATATCGAAGCTGTCCAAATCGAGGACCGGAAGTCCAACTTGTGCCAATTCTCTTCAACTTCCTGCCCATAAATCCGAGCCGCTGCAAGGAACGTGCCCCAGCCATTAGGGCGAGCGGGATCTGCGGCCCAGATTCGTCAGGCTTTCGGTCGCCGCAGCATTACGCTGGTCAAGAACAGACTCGCATCGCTTCATTAACGCTTCCATTTAGTCCTAGGAACATAAGCAGAATTTCCAGCCCTAGGAATTCACTCAAAGCGTCGTTTCAAATCCATACAGATCAAAGAGCTCTACGAATATATTCTACGGATCAACTCGACGGGATTGACGAGTAGAAGTGACGTGTGGAGTGACGAAGGGATTGGCGAAGCGAGTGGCGATGGAGGCGTTGGAGAAGGTGGTAACGCAGGCGCAGGGCCTGTCGGGCAGCGCGAGCGACCTGGCGCACCTGCTGGAGGTGCTGCGCGGCGCGGAGGACGCGCTCTCGAAGCACGCGGCGCAGCTCGACACTCTGCTCGCGTCGCTTGATCCTGCTCTGCACTCTCTCGCATTCCTCTTCTTCCTGTGAGTGGGGAGGAGGGGGGGGGGGGGGGGGAGAAATGGGGAAAGGCGTTGAACCCGTGCTGCGCTTGCTCGCCTTCCTCTGCTTTCTTTGAGTGGGGAGGGGGAGGGGGAGGGAGAGAAATGGGGAAAGACGGGGTATTCGCGCTGCGCTCGCTCGCCTTCCTCTTCTTCCTGTGAGCTGGGGGAGGGAAAGGTAGAAGGGGGGATTTCGGGGACGGTGGGAAGGCAGGGCGCATGGGGCAGGGGGGAGAGTGAACAGTGAACACCCGCTCGCCTTGCTCTTCTTCCCGTTAGCGCGCTTGGCAGTGGAGGAACGTAGTGGACGAGGGTAGATCCAGGCAACGAATGGGGAAACGGAGGGAAGCGGCTGTGGAGGGGGAGGGTGCGGGGGTGAATGTAGTCTTCTGCTGTTTCCTGTCGCGCGCGTTCAGTTCAGTCTTCACATCGATTTCTCCTCCCCCGCCCTCCTCTTCTATCTCCCATCCCCCTGTCTCCTCATCCGTTGTTCTCCCCCTCCCACCCCCTCCCACCCCTTCTCTTCCCACCCTTCCCCTACAGCGATGCGCATGCAGCACTGGCACCGGGCGAGCCGTGGGAGCAGGTGGTGGGGACAATACAATCTCGACCATCAAGCCACCCTCCTCCCCCCTCCCGCTCTCCTCCCACTCTCCTGCCTGCCTACCTGCCTGCCTCCCCTACAGCGACGCGCATGCAGCGCAGGCACCGGGCGCACTGTGGGAGCAGGTGGTGGGGACAATCATCAACTTCATCAAAGTGGCCTCGCCCACCCAGCTCGCGCTCGCGCCTGAAAAGTGTAAGAGCATGCAGCTGGGCAGCAAAAGCCGTATGCAGCACATCCCCCCCAGGTAGTTGAGTTGTGGGAGCAGGTGGTGGGGGCGATTGTCAACTTCATCAAAGTGGATTCTCCCACCCAGCTTGCGCTCGCGCCTGAAAAGTGTAAGAGCATGCGCCTTTTCAGCAAAGCCGCATGCAACACAACAGCCGTTACAGGCCCCCCAGAGGGTGAGTGGTGGGGTGGGGACGATCATCAAATTCATCAAAGTGGCTTCTCCCACCCAGCTCGCCCTCGCCCCTGAAAAGTGTGAGTTGATGTGCGCGTGCAAGTCCACTCGGCTTTCCGAGTCAAATCAAACAACCAGCGCAGGCAGGAGGTAGGTGAGGTGTGGGAGTAGGCGGTGGGAGCAACCATCTTTGAGTCGACTCAAGAATAGGCAAATCAAACAAGCAGCGCAGGCAGGAGGTAGGTGAGGTGTTTGTGGGAGTAGGCGGTGGGAGCAACCATCAACTACCCTGCTACCACCACCCAACTCCCACAGCCCTACACAACCATCAACTTCACCAAAGTTGTGTTTCCAACCACCTTCGCCCCTGAAAAGTGTAAGAGCGAGCAGGGATGAGGGGATCTCTCACATGCCTCAGAAGCCGCAGGCATTGCAGTGCAGGCATTGCAGTGGAGGCATTGCAGTGCAGGCATTGCAGTGCAGGCATTGCAGTGGAGGCATTGCAGTGCAGGCATTGCAGTGGAGGCATTGCAGTGCAGGCATTGCAGTGCAGGCATTGCAGTGCAGGCATTGCAGTGGAGGCATTGCAGTGGAGGCATTGCAGTGGAGGCATTGCAGTGCAGGCATTGCAGTGGAGGCATTGCAGTGCAGGCATTGCAGTGGAGGCATTGCAGTGCAGGCATTGCAGTGGAGGCATTGCAGTGCAGGCATTGCAGTGGAGGCATTGCAGTGGAGGCATTGCAGTGGAGGCATTGCAGTGCAGGCATTGCAGTGGAGGCATTGCAGTGCAGGCATTGCAGTGGAGGCATTGCAGTGCAGGCATTGCAGTGGAGGCATTGCAGTGGAGGCATTGCAGTGCAGGCATTGCAGTGGAGGCATTGCAGTGGAGGCATTGCAGTGGAGGCATTGCAGTGGAGGCATTGCAGTGCAGGCATTGCAGTGGAGGCATTGCAGTGCAGGCATTGCAGTGGAGGCATTGCAGTGCAGGCATTGCAGTGGAGGCATTGCAGTGGAGGCATTGCAGTGGAGGCATTGCAGTGCAGGCATTGCAGTGGAGGCATTGCAGTGGAGGCATTGCAGTGGAGGCATTGCAGTGGAGGCATTGCAGTGCAGGCATTGCAGTGGAGGCATTGCAGTGGAGGCATTGCAGTGGAGGCATTGCAGTGCAGGCATTGCAGTGGAGGCATTGCAGTGGAGGCATTGCAGTGGAGGCATTGCAGTGGAGGCATTGCAGTGGAGGCATTGCAGTGCAGGCATTGCAGTGGAGGCATTGCAGTGGAGGCATTGCAGTGGAGGCATTGCAGTGCAGGCATTGCAGTGGAGGCATTGCAGTGCAGGCATTGCAGTGGAGGCATTGCAGTGCAGGCATTGCAGTGGAGGCATTGCAGTGGAGGCATTGCAGTGGAGGCATTGCAGTGCAGGCATTGCAGTGGAGGCATTGCAGTGGAGGCATTGCAGTGGAGGCATTGCAGTGGAGGCATTGCAGTGCAGGCATTGCAGTGGAGGCATTGCAGTGGAGGCATTGCAGTGGAGGCATTGCAGTGCAGGCATTGCAGTGCAGGCATTGCAGTGGAGGCATTGCAGTGCAGGCATTGCAGTGGAGGCATTGCAGTGCAGGCATTGCAGTGCAGGCATTGCAGTGCAGGCATTGCAGTGGAGGCATTGCAGTGGAGGCATTGCAGTGGAGGCATTGCAGTGCAGGCATTGCAGTGGAGGCATTGCAGTGCAGGCATTGCAGTGGAGGCATTGCAGTGCAGGCATTGCAGTGCAGGCATTGCAGTGCAGGCATTGCAGTGGAGGCATTGCAGTGGAGGCATTGCAGTGGAGGCATTGCAGTGCAGGCATTGCAGTGGAGGCATTGCAGTGCAGGCATTGCAGTGGAGGCATTGCAGTGCAGGCATTGCAGTGGAGGCATTGCAGTGGAGGCATTGCAGTGCAGGCATTGCAGTGGAGGCATTGCAGTGGAGGCATTGCAGTGGAGGCATTGCAGTGGAGGCATTGCAGTGCAGGCATTGCAGTGGAGGCATTGCAGTGCAGGCATTGCAGTGGAGGCATTGCAGTGCAGGCATTGCAGTGGAGGCATTGCAGTGGAGGCATTGCAGTGGAGGTATTGCAGTGCAGGCATTGCAGTGGAGGCATTGCAGTGCAGGCATTGCAGTGCAGGCATTGCAGTGCAGGCATTGCAGTGGAGGCATTGCAGTGCAGGCATTGCAGTGGAGGCATTGCAGTGGAGGCATTGCAGTGGAGGCATTGCAGTGCAGGCATTGCAGTGGAGGCATTGCAGTGCAGGCATTGCAGTGGAGGCATTGCAGTGCAGGCATTGCAGTGGAGGCATTGCAGTGGAGGCATTGCAGTGCAGGCATTGCAGTGGAGGCATTGCAGTGGAGGCATTGCAGTGGAGGCATTGCAGTGGAGGATTGCAGTGCAGGCATTGCAGTGGAGGCATTGCAGTGCAGGCATTGCAGTGGAGGCATTGCAGTGCAGGCATTGCAGTGGAGGCATTGCAGTGGAGGCATTGCAGTGGAGGCATTGCAGTGCAGGCATTGCAGTGGAGGCATTGCAGTGCAGGCATTGCAGTGGAGGCATTGCAGTGCAGGCATTGCAGTGCAGGCATTGCAGTGGAGGCATTGCAGTGGAGGCATTGCAGTGGAGGCATTGCAGTGCAGGCATTGCAGTGGAGGCATTGCAGTGCAGGCATTGCAGTGGAGGCATTGCAGTGCAGGCATTGCAGTGGAGGCATTGCAGTGGAGGCATTGCAGTGCAGGCATTGCAGTGGAGGCATTGCAGTGGAGGCATTGCAGTGGAGGCATTGCAGTGGAGGCATTGCAGTGCAGGCATTGCAGTGGAGGCATTGCAGTGCAGGCATTGCAGTGGAGGCATTGCAGTGCAGGCATTGCAGTGGAGGCATTGCAGTGGAGGCATTGCAGTGGAGGCATTGCAGTGCAGGCATTGCAGTGGAGGCATTGCAGTGGAGGCATTGCAGTGGAGGCATTGCAGTGGAGGCATTGCAGTGCAGGCATTGCAGTGGAGGCATTGCAGTGGAGGCATTGCAGTGGAGGCATTGCAGTGCAGGCATTGCAGTGGAGGCATTGCAGTGCAGGCATTGCAGTGGAGGCATTGCAGTGCAGGCATTGCAGTGGAGGCATTGCAGTGCAGGCATTGCAGTGGAGGCATTGCAGTGCAGGCATTGCAGTGGAGGCATTGCAGTGGAGGCATTGCAGTGGAGGCATTGCAGTGGCAGGCATTGCAGTGGAGGCATTGCAGTGGAGGCATTGCAGTGGAGGCATTGCAGTGGAGGCATTGCAGTGCAGGCATTGCAGTGGAGGCATTGCAGTGAGGCATTGCAGTGGAGGCATTGCAGTGCAGGCATTGCAGTGGAGGCATTGCAGTGCAGGCATTGCAGTGGAGGCATTGCAGTGCAGGCATTGCAGTGGAGGCATTGCAGTGCAGGCATTGCAGTGGAGGCATTGCAGTGGAGGCATTGCAGTGGAGGCATTGCAGTGGAGGCATTGCAGTGGAGGCATTGCAGTGGAGGCATTGCAGTGGAGGCATTGCAGTGGAGGCATTGCAGTGCAGGCATTGCAGTGGAGGCATTGCAGTGGAGGCATTGCAGTGGAGGCATTGCAGTGGAGGCATTGCAGTGGAGGCATTGCAGTGCAGGCATTGCAGTGGAGGCATTGCAGTGGAGGCATTGCAGTGGAGGCATTGCAGTGCAGGCATTGCAGTGGAGGCATTGCAGTGCAGGCATTGCAGTGGAGGCATTGCAGTGCAGGCATTGCAGTGGAGGCATTGCAGTGCAGGCATTGCAGTGGAGGCATTGCAGTGGAGGCATTGCAGTGGAGGCATTGCAGTGGAGGCATTGCAGTGGAGGCATTGCAGTGGAGGCATTGCAGTGGAGGCATTGCAGTGCAGGCATTGCAGTGGAGGCATTGCAGTGGAGGCATTGCAGTGGAGGCATTGCAGTGCAGGCATTGCAGTGGAGGCATTGCAGTGCAGGCATTGCAGTGGAGGCATTGCAGTGCAGGCATTGCAGTGGAGGCATTGCAGTGCAGGCATTGCAGTGGAGGCATTGCAGTGGAGGCATTGCAGTGGAGGCATTGCAGTGGAGGCATTGCAGTGGAGGCATTGCAGTGCAGGCATTGCAGTGGAGGCATTGCAGTGCAGGCATTGCAGTGGAGGCATTGCAGTGCAGGCATTGCAGTGGAGGCATTGCAGTGCAGGCATTGCAGTGGAGGCATTGCAGTGGAGGCATTGCAGTGGAGGCATTGCAGTGGAGGCATTGCAGTGGAGGCATTGCAGTGGAGGCATTGCAGTGGAGGCATTGCAGTGCAGGCATTGCAGTGGAGGCATTGCAGTGGAGGCATTGCAGTGGAGGCATTGCAGTGCAGGCATTGCAGTGGAGGCATTGCAGTGCAGGCATTGCAGTGGAGGCATTGCAGTGCAGGCATTGCAGTGGAGGCATTGCAGTGCAGGCATTGCAGTGGAGGCATTGCAGTGCAGGCATTGCAGTGGAGGCATTGCAGTGGAGGCATTGCAGTGGAGGCATTGCAGTGGCAGGCATTGCAGTGGAGGCATTGCAGTGGAGGCATTGCAGTGGAGGCATTGCAGTGGAGGCATTGCAGTGCAGGCATTGCAGTGGAGGCATTGCAGTGGAGGCATTGCAGTGGAGGCATTGCAGTGCAGGCATTGCAGTGGAGGCATTGCAGTGCAGGCATTGCAGTGGAGGCATTGCAGTGCAGGCATTGCAGTGGAGGCATTGCAGTGCAGGCATTGCAGTGGAGGCATTGCAGTGGCAGGCATTGCAGTGGAGGCATTGCAGTGCAGGCATTGCAGTGGAGGCATTGCAGTGCAGGCATTGCAGTGGAGGCATTGCAGTGCAGGCATTGCAGTGGAGGCATTGCAGTGCAGGCATTGCAGTGGAGGCATTGCAGTGGCAGGCATTGCAGTGGAGGCATTGCAGTGCAGGCATTGCAGTGGAGGCATTGCAGTGCAGGCATTGCAGTGGAGGCATTGCAGTGCAGGCATTGCAGTGGAGGCATTGCAGTGCAGGCATTGCAGTGGAGGCATTGCAGTGAGGCATTGCAGTGGAGGCATTGCAGTGAGGCATTGCAGTGGAGGCATTGCAGTGGAGGCATTGCAGTGGAGGCATTGCAGTGGAGGCATTGCAGTGCAGGCATTGCAGTGGAGGCATTGCAGTGGAGGCATTGCAGTGGAGGCATTGCAGTGCAGGCATTGCAGTGGAGGCATTGCAGTGGAGGCATTGCAGTGGAGGCATTGCAGTGCAGGCATTGCAGTGGAGGCATTGCAGTGGAGGCATTGCAGTGGAGGCATTGCAGTGCAGGCATTGCAGTGGAGGCATTGCAGTGCAGGCATTGCAGTGGAGGCATTGCAGTGCAGGCATTGCAGTGGAGGCATTGCAGTGCAGGCATTGCAGTGGAGGCATTGCAGTGGAGGCATTGCAGTGGAGGCATTGCAGTGCAGGCATTGCAGTGGAGGCATTGCAGTGGAGGCATTGCAGTGGAGGCATTGCAGTGCAGGCATTGCAGTGGAGGCATTGCAGTGCAGGCATTGCAGTGGAGGCATTGCAGTGCAGGCATTGCAGTGGAGGCATTGCAGTGGAGGCATTGCAGTGGAGGCATTGCAGTGGAGGCATTGCAGTGGAGGCATTGCAGTGCAGGCATTGCAGTGCAGGCATTGCAGTGGAGGCATTGCAGTGGAGGCATTGCAGTGGAGGCATTGCAGTGCAGGCATTGCAGTGGAGGCATTGCAGTGCAGGCATTGCAGTGGAGGCATTGCAGTGCAGGCATTGCAGTGGAGGCATTGCAGTGCAGGCATTGCAGTGGAGGCATTGCAGTGCAGGCATTGCA
Source organism: Closterium sp. Naga37s-1 (assembly GCA_947471745.1). NCBI lineage: Eukaryota > Viridiplantae > Streptophyta > Zygnematophyceae > Desmidiales > Closteriaceae > Closterium > Closterium sp. Naga37s-1. The sequence continues at coordinate 1,101,154 of CANJKZ010000328.1, forward strand.
GTGGAGGCATTGCAGTGGAGGCATTGCAGTGGAGGCATTGCAGTGGAGGCATTGCAGTGGAGGCATTGCAGTGGAGGCATTGCAGTGGAGGCATTGCAGTGGAGGCATTGCAGTGCAGGCATTGCAGTGGAGGCATTGCAGTGGAGGCATTGCAGTGGAGGCATTGCAGTGGAGGCATTGCAGTGCAGGCATTGCAGTGGAGGCATTGCAGTGGAGGCATTGCAGTGGAGGCATTGCAGTGCAGGCATTGCAGTGGAGGCATTGCAGTGCAGGCATTGCAGTGGAGGCATTGCAGTGCAGGCATTGCAGTGGAGGCATTGCAGTGCAGGCATTGCAGTGGAGGCATTGCAGTGAGGCATTGCAGTGGAGGCATTGCAGTGAGGCATTGCAGTGGAGGCATTGCAGTGGAGGCATTGCAGTGGAGGCATTGCAGTGGAGGCATTGCAGTGCAGGCATTGCAGTGGAGGCATTGCAGTGGAGGCATTGCAGTGGAGGCATTGCAGTGCAGGCATTGCAGTGGAGGCATTGCAGTGCAGGCATTGCAGTGGAGGCATTGCAGTGCAGGCATTGCAGTGGAGGCATTGCAGTGCAGGCATTGCAGTGGAGGCATTGCAGTGGAGGCATTGCAGTGGAGGCATTGCAGTGCAGGCATTGCAGTGGAGGCATTGCAGTGCAGGCATTGCAGTGGAGGCATTGCAGTGCAGGCATTGCAGTGGAGGCATTGCAGTGCAGGCATTGCAGTGGAGGCATTGCAGTGGAGGCATTGCAGTGGAGGCATTGCAGTGGAGGCATTGCAGTGGAGGCATTGCAGTGGAGGCATTGCAGTGGCAGCATTGCAGTGGAGGCATTGCAGTGGAGGCATTGCAGTGGAGGCATTGCAGTGGAGGCATTGCAGTGCAGGCATTGCAGTGGAGGCATTGCAGTGCAGGCATTGCAGTGGAGGCATTGCAGTGCAGGCATTGCAGTGGAGGCATTGCAGTGCAGGCATTGCAGTGGAGGCATTGCAGTGGAGGCATTGCAGTGGAGGCATTGCAGTGCAGGCATTGCAGTGGAGGCATTGCAGTGGAGGCATTGCAGTGGAGGCATTGCAGTGGAGGCATTGCAGTGGAGGCATTGCAGTGGAGGCATTGCAGTGCAGGCATTGCAGTGGAGGCATTGCAGTGGAGGCATTGCAGTGGAGGCATTGCAGTGCAGGCATTGCAGTGGAGGCATTGCAGTGCAGGCATTGCAGTGGAGGCATTGCAGTGCAGGCATTGCAGTGGAGGCATTGCAGTGGAGGCATTGCAGTGGAGGCATTGCAGTGCAGGCATTGCAGTGGAGGCATTGCAGTGCAGGCATTGCAGTGGAGGCATTGCAGTGCAGGCATTGCAGTGGAGGCATTGCAGTGCAGGCATTGCAGTGGAGGCATTGCAGTGGAGGCATTGCAGTGGAGGCATTGCAGTGCAGGCATTGCAGTGGAGGCATTGCAGTGCAGGCATTGCAGTGGAGGCATTGCAGTGCAGGCATTGCAGTGGAGGCATTGCAGTGCAGGCATTGCAGTGGAGGCATTGCAGTGGAGGCATTGCAGTGGAGGCATTGCAGTGCAGGCATTGCAGTGGAGGCATTGCAGTGGAGGCATTGCAGTGGAGGCATTGCAGTGGAGGCATTGCAGTGGAGGCATTGCAGTGCAGGCATTGCAGTGGAGGCATTGCAGTGGAGGCATTGCAGTGGAGGCATTGCAGTGCAGGCATTGCAGTGGAGGCATTGCAGTGCAGGCATTGCAGTGGAGGCATTGCAGTGAGGCATTGCAGTGGAGGCATTGCAGTGCAGGCATTGCAGTGGAGGCATTGCAGTGCAGGCATTGCAGTGGAGGCATTGCAGTGCAGGCATTGCAGTGGAGGCATTGCAGTGCAGGCATTGCAGTGGAGGCATTGCAGTGAGGCATTGCAGTGGAGGCATTGCAGTGGAGGCATTGCAGTGCAGGCATTGCAGTGGAGGCATTGCAGTGGAGGCATTGCAGTGGAGGCATTGCAGTGCAGGCATTGCAGTGGAGGCATTGCAGTGCAGGCATTGCAGTGGAGGCATTGCAGTGCAGGCATTGCAGTGGAGGCATTGCAGTGCAGGCATTGCAGTGGAGGCATTGCAGTGGAGGCATTGCAGTGGAGGCATTGCAGTGCAGGCATTGCAGTGGAGGCATTGCAGTGCAGGCATTGCAGTGGAGGCATTGCAGTGCAGGCATTGCAGTGGAGGCATTGCAGTGCAGGCATTGCAGTGGAGGCATTGCAGTGCAGGCATTGCAGTGGAGGCATTGCAGTGCAGGCATTGCAGTGGAGGCATTGCAGTGCAGGCATTGCAGTGGAGGCATTGCAGTGCAGGCATTGCAGTGGAGGCATTGCAGTGCAGGCATTGCAGTGGAGGCATTGCAGTGCAGGCATTGCAGTGGAGGCATTGCAGTGGAGGCATTGCAGTGGAGGCATTGCAGTGCAGGCATTGCAGTGCAGGCATTGCAGTGGAGGCATTGCAGTGGAGGCATTGCAGTGGAGGCATTGCAGTGCAGGCATTGCAGTGGAGGCATTGCAGTGCAGGCATTGCAGTGGAGGCATTGCAGTGCAGGCATTGCAGTGGAGGCATTGCAGTGCAGGCATTGCAGTGGAGGCATTGCAGTGGAGGCATTGCAGTGGAGGCATTGCAGTGCAGGCATTGCAGTGGAGGCATTGCAGTGGAGGCATTGCAGTGGAGGCATTGCAGTGCAGGCATTGCAGTGGAGGCATTGCAGTGCAGGCATTGCAGTGGAGGCATTGCAGTGCAGGCATTGCAGTGGAGGCATTGCAGTGGAGGCATTGCAGTGGAGGCATTGCAGTGGAGGCATTGCAGTGGAGGCATTGCAGTGCAGGCATTGCAGTGGAGGCATTGCAGTGGAGGCATTGCAGTGGAGGCATTGCAGTGCAGGCATTGCAGTGGAGGCATTGCAGTGCAGGCATTGCAGTGGAGGCATTGCAGTGCAGGCATTGCAGTGGAGGCATTGCAGTGCAGGCATTGCAGTGGAGGCATTGCAGTGGAGGCATTGCAGTGGAGGCATTGCAGTGGAGGCATTGCAGTGGAGGCATTGCAGTGGAGGCATTGCAGTGGAGGCATTGCAGTGGAGGCATTGCAGTGCAGGCATTGCAGTGGAGGCATTGCAGTGGAGGCATTGCAGTGGAGGCATTGCAGTGGAGGCATTGCAGTGCAGGCATTGCAGTGGAGGCATTGCAGTGGAGGCATTGCAGTGGAGGCATTGCAGTGCAGGCATTGCAGTGGAGGCATTGCAGTGCAGGCATTGCAGTGGAGGCATTGCAGTGCAGGCATTGCAGTGGAGGCATTGCAGTGCAGGCATTGCAGTGGAGGCATTGCAGTGGAGGCATTGCAGTGGAGGCATTGCAGTGGAGGCATTGCAGTGGAGGCATTGCAGTGGAGGCATTGCAGTGGAGGCATTGCAGTGGAGGCATTGCAGTGGAGGCATTGCAGTGCAGGCATTGCAGTGGAGGCATTGCAGTGCAGGCATTGCAGTGGAGGCATTGCAGTGCAGGCATTGCAGTGGAGGCATTGCAGTGCAGGCATTGCAGTGGAGGCATTGCAGTGCAGGCATTGCAGTGGAGGCATTGCAGTGCAGGCATTGCAGTGGAGGCATTGCAGTGGAGGCATTGCAGTGGAGGCATTGCAGTGGAGGCATTGCAGTGCAGGCATTGCAGTGGAGGCATTGCAGTGGAGGCATTGCAGTGGAGGCATTGCAGTGCAGGCATTGCAGTGGAGGCATTGCAGTGCAGGCATTGCAGTGGAGGCATTGCAGTGCAGGCATTGCAGTGGAGGCATTGCAGTGCAGGCATTGCAGTGGAGGCATTGCAGTGCAGGCATTGCAGTGGAGGCATTGCAGTGCAGGCATTGCAGTGGAGGCATTGCAGTGCAGGCATTGCAGTGAGGCATTGCAGTGGAGGCATTGCAGTGCAGGCATTGCAGTGGAGGCATTGCAGTGCAGGCATTGCAGTGGAGGCATTGCAGTGCAGGCATTGCAGTGGAGGCATTGCAGTGCAGGCATTGCAGTGGAGGCATTGCAGTGCAGGCATTGCAGTGGAGGCATTGCAGTGCAGGCATTGCAGTGGAGGCATTGCAGTGCAGGCATTGCAGTGGAGGCATTGCAGTGCAGGCATTGCAGTGGAGGCATTGCAGTGGAGGCATTGCAGTGGAGGCATTGCAGTGGAGGCATTGCAGTGGAGGCATTGCAGTGGAGGCATTGCAGTGGAGGCATTGCAGTGGAGGCATTGCAGTGGAGGCATTGCAGTGGAGGCATTGCAGTGGAGGCATTGCAGTGCAGGCATTGCAGTGGAGGCATTGCAGTGGAGGCATTGCAGTGGAGGCATTGCAGTGCAGGCATTGCAGTGGAGGCATTGCAGTGCAGGCATTGCAGTGGAGGCATTGCAGTGCAGGCATTGCAGTGGAGGCATTGCAGTGCAGGCATTGCAGTGGAGGCATTGCAGTGAGGCATTGCAGTGGAGGCATTGCAGTGCAGGCATTGCAGTGGAGGCATTGCAGTGAAGGCATTGCAGTGGAGGCATTGCAGTGCAGGCATTGCAGTGGAGGCATTGCAGTGCAGGCATTGCAGTGGAGGCATTGCAGTGCAGGCATTGCAGTGGAGGCATTGCAGTGCAGGCATTGCAGTGGAGGCATTGCAGTGCAGGCATTGCAGTGGAGGCATTGCAGTGCAGGCATTGCAGTGGAGGCATTGCAGTGCAGGCATTGCAGTGGAGGCATTGCAGTGCAGGCATTGCAGTGGAGGCATTGCAGTGCAGGCATTGCAGTGGAGGCATTGCAGTGCAGGCATTGCAGTGGAGGCATTGCAGTGGAGGCATTGCAGTGCAGGCATTGCAGTGGAGGCATTGCAGTGCAGGCATTGCAGTGGAGGCATTGCAGTGCAGGCATTGCAGTGGAGGCATTGCAGTGGAGGCATTGCAGTGGAGGCATTGCAGCATTGCAGTGCAGGCATTGCAGTGGAGGCATTGCAGTGCAGGCATTGCAGTGGAGGCATTGCAGTGCAGGCATTGCAGTGGAGGCATTGCAGTGCAGGCATTGCAGTGGAGGCATTGCAGTGCAGGCATTGCAGTGGAGGCATTGCAGTGCAGGCATTGCAGTGGAGGCATTGCAGTGGCAGGCATTGCAGTGGAGGCATTGCAGTGCAGGCATTGCAGTGGAGGCATTGCAGTGCAGGCATTGCAGTGGAGGCATTGCAGTGCAGGCATTGCAGTGGAGGCATTGCAGTGCAGGCATTGCAGTGGAGGCATTGCAGTGCAGGCATTGCAGTGGAGGCATTGCAGTGCAGGCATTGCAGTGGAGGCATTGCAGTGGAGGCATTGCAGTGGAGGCATTGCAGTGCAGGCATTGCAGTGGAGGCATTGCAGTGCAGGCATTGCAGTGGAGGCATTGCAGTGCAGGCATTGCAGTGGAGGCATTGCAGTGCAGGCATTGCAGTGGAGGCATTGCAGTGGAGGCATTGCAGTGGAGGCATTGCAGTGCAGGCATTGCAGTGGAGGCATTGCAGTGGAGGCATTGCAGTGGAGGCATTGCAGTGGAGGCATTGCAGTGCAGGCATTGCAGTGGAGGCATTGCAGTGGAGGCATTGCAGTGGAGGCATTGCAGTGCAGGCATTGCAGTGGAGGCATTGCAGTGCAGGCATTGCAGTGGAGGCATTGCAGTGCAGGCATTGCAGTGGAGGCATTGCAGTGCAGGCATTGCAGTGGAGGCATTGCAGTGGAGGCATTGCAGTGGAGGCATTGCAGTGCAGGCATTGCAGTGGAGGCATTGCAGTGGAGGCATTGCAGTGGAGGCATTGCAGTGCAGGCATTGCAGTGGAGGCATTGCAGTGGAGGCATTGCAGTGGAGGCATTGCAGTGAGGCATTGCAGTGGAGGCATTGCAGTGGAGGCATTGCAGTGGAGGCATTGCAGTGGAGGCATTGCAGTGAGGCATTGCAGTGCAGGCATTGCAGTGGAGGCATTGCAGTGGAGGCATTGCAGTGGAGGCATTGCAGTGCAGGCATTGCAGTGGAGGCATTGCAGTGCAGGCATTGCAGTGGAGGCATTGCAGTGCAGGCATTGCAGTGGAGGCATTGCAGTGCAGGCATTGCAGTGGAGGCATTGCAGTGGAGGCATTGCAGTGGAGGCATTGCAGTGCAGGCATTGCAGTGGAGGCATTGCAGTGGAGGCATTGCAGTGCAGGCATTGCAGTGGAGGCATTGCAGTGCAGGCATTGCAGTGGAGGCATTGCAGTGCAGGCATTGCAGTGGAGGCATTGCAGTGCAGGCATTGCAGTGGAGGCATTGCAGTGCAGGCATTGCAGTGGAGGCATTGCAGTGCAGGCATTGCAGTGGAGGCATTGCAGTGCAGGCATTGCAGTGGAGGCATTGCAGTGCAGGCATTGCAGTGGAGGCATTGCAGTGCAGGCATTGCAGTGGAGGCATTGCAGTGCAGGCATTGCAGTGGAGGCATTGCAGTGCAGGCATTGCAGTGGAGGCATTGCAGTGGAGGCATTGCAGTGCAGGCATTGCAGTGGAGGCATTGCAGTGCAGGCATTGCAGTGGAGGCATTGCAGTGCAGGCATTGCAGTGGAGGCATTGCAGTGGAGGCATTGCAGTGGAGGCATTGCAGTGCAGGCATTGCAGTGGAGGCATTGCAGTGGAGGCATTGCAGTGGAGGCATTGCAGTGCAGGCATTGCAGTGGAGGCATTGCAGTGCAGGCATTGCAGTGGAGGCATTGCAGTGCAGGCATTGCAGTGGAGGCATTGCAGTGGAGGCATTGCAGTGGAGGCATTGCAGTGCAGGCATTGCAGTGGAGGCATTGCAGTGCAGGCATTGCAGTGGAGGCATTGCAGTGCAGGCATTGCAGTGGAGGCATTGCAGTGCAGGCATTGCAGTGGAGGCATTGCAGTGCAGGCATTGCAGTGGAGGCATTGCAGTGCAGTGGAGGCATTGCAGTGGAGGCATTGCAGTGCAGGCATTGCAGTGGAGGCATTGCAGTGCAGGCATTGCAGTGGAGGCATTGCAGTGCAGGCATTGCAGTGGAGGCATTGCAGTGCAGGCATTGCAGTGGAGGCATTGCAGTGCAGGCATTGCAGTGGAGGCATTGCAGTGCAGGCATTGCAGTGGAGGCATTGCAGTGCAGGCATTGCAGTGGAGGCAGGCTCCTGAAGTTTTTCTAGGGACTGTGGGGAGCAGCGTAGGCTTGAGATTTTTAAGGAGTGCGAGAGCGTGAGATTCCTCTGAGGTACGTGAGATCCTCACCCTGCACCACGCCCACTCCCTGCACCTGTGCCTTGCGCCCTCCCTTCTCCTTCCCTTCTTTCCACTGCCCTCCGTTCCCCTTCTCCTTTCCTTTCCGCTCCCCTCCTTTCCCCCGGCCTTCCTTTTCCCTTCCTCCCTGCTCTTTCCCCCCCGTCCAGTCGCCTCCCTGTGCCATCGCCTGCGAGACCAGCTCATCGCACACTCCCAGTACGCTCGAGGCGTCCTGCCACTACGGTGGGCAATCAGCAAGGTGCAGCACAGCAGCAGTGCCGAGCATCTCACCCCGCAACACGCGGACTGCCTGCAGCTGTGCCTGCTGGCCAAGCTCTACCGCCAGGGGGGCGAGCTGCTGCAGGGGGATATTCTCGATATTGACCCCAAGAAAACGGGGCTGGTGCACCGGGACTTCCTGCTGTACTGCTTCTATGGGTAGGCATGAGAATAATTAAATGAATTGAGTTTTTTGTGCTTCTATGGGTGGTAATTATTATGATTGGGTTGAGCTCCTTGTGCTTGTACGGATGCAGACGTTTGTGTGCTTCTATGGGTGGGGATTCTATTGATTGGGTTGAGATCCTTGTGGTGTTTTTTGAGGCGCCTCAAAAATCGTCTTTTGAGGCGAATCAAAAGTTGAGATACTTGTGTGCTTCTACGGGTGCGGATACTATTTATGATAATAATGACTAGCATCCTCTTCCCCCTCTCCCATTGTCGGCTGCTTTCTTCCCCTACCACTTGTCCGTCTGTGCTCCTTCCCCCTCCTCTTTGCCCGCCAATCCTCACTCAACCCCTCCTTACCCCTACTCCTCTGCCTGTTGCATCCCACTTTCTCCACAGAGGCACCATCTATGTGGGTCTGATCTGAAGCAGTACCAGAAGGCTCCAGACCTTCTCTTCACGAATCATATTTTCTTAATCCTCATCCACCCACTTCCTCTCCCTGCCTCGCTGCCTGTTGTATCCCAATCCCCGCAGAGGCACCATCTATGTGGGTCTGAAGCAGTACCAGAAGGCTCTAGACCTCTTCATGCATGTGAGTGGGTCTGATATTTAGCGCTGCGCTTGTCAGTGGGGTCTGATTAGTGCGTGACAGTGGGGCCTGGCTAGTGTGAGTGTGACCTGAAACTTGTGAGCGTGGTTTGACACCCTTGTTTACAGCGTGTTCAACGCACCTGCAATCGCTGCTTCCCTATCCCTGTTTGCCAATGTGTCTCACTGTCTCGGCATCGTCCGTCTCCCATTTTGCTGGCATCCCTTTCAGTGACGATCCTTTTATCCATGGTATCAGTTGGACAATTTACCATTCTCTTTCAACGTATCGAACTATATTTCTTTTCTTCCATCTCATTGATCAAATGGGAGATCAAATGGGAGATCAAATGGGACGTTCTCATCTGTCTGTACCACCCAACCCCACCTCCCCCACTCCGTCTCCCCCTTTTCCCCATTCCCCTCCAGGCCATCACATCCCCAGCGCAGGGAGTGAATGCCATCACAGTGGCAGCATGCAAGGAGTGGCACGCTTTCCTCTTCTCCCGGGAACCCTAACTCTGAACCCTTACCACTTTTTCACCAACTCTTCTCAACAACCTCCTCTCCAGGCCATCACATCCCCAGCGCAGGGAGTGAATGCCATCACAGTGGCGGCTTACAAGAGACATGTGCTCGTGTCGCTCATCCTGAACGCCCAGGTGGGTACGGTGTGGTGCAGTGCGATGCAGTGCGGTGTGGTGTGGTGTTGTGTGCTGTGGTGCAATGTGATGCCATCCCCTTTTCCTCACAAGAATGCCATCACAGTGGCGGCATACAAGAGACACGTGCTCGTCTCGCTCATCCTGCACGCACAGGTGGGTGGTGTGGTGCGGAGTGGTGTGGTGTGGTGCGTACCTTGTTTGTTGTGCTAGCAATGGTGCTGTATCAGCAAGCAGGCTTCGAGCTAGTTGTAGTAGTTAATTCTTGCTGGTTCTTAGTGGAATCTTGGAAAGCAACACTCTTCCTCCAATTCTCCATCCCTCCCTTCGTTTCCTTTTCTCCCTATTCTCGGTCCCTCCCCTCGCTCCCTCCCCCCATGGTACCACGAGAGCAGCTGTCGCCTCTACCCAAGTTCACTCCAGGCATCGTGCAGAGAGGGCTAAAACAACTCCCTTTCTCCATCCCTTCCTTTGCTCCCTCATTTACTCCTTCCCTCGCTCCCACTCCCCACGGTCCCATGAGAGAAGCTGTCGCCTCTACCCAAGTTCACTCCAGGCATCGTGCAGAGAGGGCTAAAGGCGTGCTGCCAGGTGTGTGCAAGCAGGGCTTTACCTGCTGTATCCTTTGCTGCAACGTCTTTGGCACATGTGCTGAGCCCTTGCTTCAGTGTCAATTGACTTTTGAGTCGACTCAAAAGTCAACCTGCTGTATCCTTTGCTGCAACGTCTTTGGCACATGTGCTGAGCCCTTGCTTCAGTGTCAATTGACTTTTGAGTCGACTCAAAAGTCAACCTGCTGTATCCTTTGCTGCAACGTCTTGGCGCATGTGCTGAGCCCTTGTTGTAGTGTCAATCTGTTGCAACTCCTTTCCATTATGGCTCGCCCATATACCCTCTTTTTTTCACCTGAAATTGAGTGACGTACAACCCACCCCTCTCCATCCCTCTCCACCCCTCACAGGACTACCACGACCTGGCGAACATCTACATGTCTCGTGACGCAGCAGAGCTCAAGAAGTTTGTAGACTCGCATGAGCAAGCCTTCAAGGCGGTGAGTGGGAGGCATCAAAGTGGTGAGTGAGTCGACTCAAAAGAGCTCAACAAGTTTGTAGACTCGCATGAGCAAGCCTTCAAGGCGGTGAGTGGGAGCTAGCAGGACTTTTTTGTCAGTGCAAGACAGGTGGGCTGGGGAGGCCTTACTTCCATCAACTCAGTAGGCAGATGTTATTTAGGGCAACGAGACGATGCAGCAGAGCTCAAGAAGTTTGTCGACTCGCATGAGCAAGCCTTCAAGGCGGTGAGTGGGAGGCATCAAGTGGTGAGTGGGTGTTCGCACTCACGAGGTGACTTTTGAGTCGACTCAAAAGAGCTCAAGAAGTTTGTCGACTTCCACGAGCAAGCCCTCAAGGTGGTGAGTGGGCGCTTTCAAAAGTGTGAGTGGGTGTTCACACCAACGCGCTGGGCTGCACTATCCATGAGAATTCGTCCCCTCACACTGCCTCCGTCACTCCTATTCTCTCCTCGTACACCCATCTTCTCTCCCCTTCTCTCTCCTCCCCTCTCCTTCCCCCTTCCATTCTTTCTTCGCTCTTCCTTCACTTCCCAGGACAACAACCTAGGCTTGGCCCATCAGGTGGTCGCCTCGGTCCCCAAGCGCAGCATTCAGCGTCTCACTCACACCTACCTCACTCTCTCGCTCTCCGACCTTGCTGAGTCGGTGCACCTCTCCTCGCCTGCCGAGGCTGAGAAATACCTTCTTTCCATGGTGAGTGGTTTCCAAGTTAATACACATTTGTTTTCGTGATCCGCTGAAAAGTGCATATTTCCTCCATGGTGTGTCCTGCAAGATGTATGTCGCCTTTGTGCCTTTTTTTGTGCCTTTTTTGTGCTTTTTTTTTTTGGTGTCTTCACCTGTCACGGTGTGCCTGGCAGATGGGGAGATGTTTGCACAGATAGTCTAGCAGGCAGGTTTCTCCGTTGAATCACAGCCCTCCTCTGTGACCCACCACCATTCCCTGTGCCTGTGCATGAGTGGCTCCTTGTGCTTGACAGATAGCGGATGGGGAGATGTTTGCGAGGATAGACCAGCAGGTGGGCATGGTGAGCTTTGAGGAGGACCCTGAGAAGTACGACTCGCTCGCCATGGCTGCTGTTGTGGAAGAACATATCCAAAGGTGAGAGGCTCACATTTAGAGGTGAGATGATTGTGGTGGGAAGGGTGGGCAGCAGTGGTGCGGCTGTTGGTGTGTGCCTCTCCAACATGGAGTCTACAGCTGTGACCCTGAGAAGTATGACTCACTCGCCATGGCTGCTGTGGTTGAAGAACACATCCAGAGGTGAGCGGCGCACATCCAGAGGTGAGCGGCGCACATCCAGAGGTGAGCGGCGCACATCCAGAGGTGAGCGGCGCACATCCAGAGGTGCGTTCAAGTGAGGTGTACTGAGAGGTGAGAGGTGGACTGGGCTACAGCTGTGACCCTAGAAAGTATGACTCTCTGGACATGGCTGCTGTCACAGAAGAGTATATCCAGAGGTGAGTTGAAGAGAGTGGCACATTTAGATGTGAGGTGAGAGGCTTATTCAGAGGTGTTCCTTTCCTCCAGCAGCACTTTTAGATGCTCTATCAGAGGTGAGAGGTGCATTCAAACAAGGCAATAGCCACTCCATCTTACTGGGTGTCCTTCTCATTCCAAATCCGGATCCAGTTTCTTCTTTTTCTTTTGACGCACTGCTAATCCAATGTCGATGCTTTGACCCATGGTTGCTGATCTGCTGTTGCTCCACGGGTGCTGCATTGTGCACTGTGAGTGTGCATCCATAATATCTCCATGAACCATGTGTGCTGCACTTGTGTGGGTGTGCAGGGCCACGAAGCTGTCCAAGAAGCTGACGCTGGTGCACGAGCAGATCTCCTCCGACCGGACGTACCTCACACGGGTGTGTGCACACTGCTCACTGCTCAGTACTCAGTACTCACTGCACACCAAACGCGTTGCACACTGCCCTCCGTTCTGTTTCAAGCCCTTTAATTGGCCACACAGTGCTTGTGCACGCATCAACACGTCACGCTCACCCACGGGCCTCCTCGATCCACACTTCATGTCTTTCTCTTCTTTATTACTCCCCATTTTCGCACGTTGTGGTTGATGGATATCTTCCCATGGGTATCTCCCCATTGCAGGTGAATGCACGCGAGCGCAATGTTCGATACGGGGAGCATGAGGACTATGAGCTTGCACCTCAACGAATGTTTGATACCATGTAGGAGACAACCCTGAAGAACGCTGAAACTCGTTCAGGTTGCCACATCCTGAGTCCTGGCAGTCAGGACATCCTAGAAGGAACAAGTATTTTCCAAACAAATTTCATAAGCTTTTGCTTCTAGACTAGATTCTATGTGACTCCAAAAACACACCACTTCGTTTGATCCCGAAATTCTACTGTACTTGTGTTCTTCCTCTTATCAGCATGTGTCTTCTATGATAAAATTCGTCGATGTCTCCGCGCTCCTTGTGCATTCAATCACGGCAGCGATTCCCAAGGGATCGCCACCAAGCATGCCGAGTACGTTTTTCGCATTTCAAGTATCGAGTTGCAGGGTACTTCTTCACTCGAGTACAGCTTGCTTTTCCAAATATGAGCAAGTAGCTCTTGCCCTTGTGCTCTGAGTCGTGACTTATCATTGCTCGAGGCACGACTGCAGTGTTGTCATACCATCCAGGCAAGATGCTTCCGCGGGGAGCAGCCATCGTGCCTGTGGTGATAGTGTCGGTCTGCGCTGTCGCTCTTCTCATCCTTCATGGCCAACCTCTCCTCAGTCATCTCCTGGGTGACAATGGCCCGATGAAGAAGCACATCGACACTGCCAAGGGTCATCTGGTGGTCGCGATGGTCAAAGGCCGAGAGGCTCGCATCAATTTCCTCTCTCCAGTCTTGCAAATTCTTGTGGGAGTGACTGCATTCCTCTCGTCGCTGGTCGCTGCGGACCGTCTCTTCCACTTTTACGTTGCGTTGTACTGGAGGTTCTCTAAGAAGCGCCCGGAGGAAGCTTTCGAAGCGAACTCCTTGCCAGATCTCACGACCTGTCCTGAAGCCTTTCCCAAAGTTGTTGTTCAGATTCCTATGTTCAACGAAAAAGAGGTGAGGGCATGCATCACATTTTCTCTTACAAAATTGTATTGCCGCCACCTTCCGCAGTGTCTGACATGTGCTTTTCTGCACCTTTCAGGTGTGCGAACAAGTGATTGACTCATGTTGCAATTTGATATGGCCAAGATCGCGCCTGTACATTCAGATATTGGACGATTCAACCTGCCCCATTACTCGCAGCAGGGTGGTGAAGAAAGGTATCAGATTACTTTTCTGTCATCCTCGTCTTTGCAAGCGCACGGGATCATAGTAGTTACCCTTCTTTCCTTCCTTGCAGTGGCCGAAAAGGTAGCTCTAGGAATTCACGTGGAAGATCGCTGGAGATCCAATCGGCAAGGATATAAAGCTGGTGCAATGATGGAGGCTGAGAAGGCAATTGGAGATTACGAATTCACTGCCATTTTTGACGCGGACTTCAGCCCAGAGCCCGAATTCCTCCTTAAGACAATCCCGTATCTCATTGTAAGTCCGCTCCAGTCGCGTTACCTTTTGCCCTTTCCAGGCGAAGTCTTACTGTCTCAGCTAACCCACAGGACAATCCACGGGCTGCGTTTGTCCAAACGCGCTGGGTGTTCGCCAATGCGGATGAGTCCGTCTTGACTCGAGTCCAAGAGATTTCTCTCAATTATCACCTGAAGTGTGAACAGTATGCCAGATTTGCTACGGGCAACTTCTTCAACTTCAATGGTAGCTGACACATTGTCCATTTATCTCCCGCGCCTTCAGTAATTAAGAGTGTAGCCATTCTTTTTCTGCAGGAACGGCTGGAGTATGGAGGCTCTCTGCAATCAAGGATGCAGGCGGTTGGAACAACAGGACGACTGTTGAGGACATGGATCTCTCTCTTCGAGCTTACATTAGAGGCTGGAAGTTCATATTCTTGAATGACGTAACGGTAAGCCAGCATGCTTGCTCCACTCCAGTTTCTGTGGATATGATGGTCTAACCAACGTGCCCTCCCTCCCCATGCCATTGTCATGTGTGCAGTGTGTTAACGAGATTCCATCAACATATGCAGCCTTCAGGCACCAACAGCACCGCTGGAGCTGTGGGCCGATGCAACTCTGGAGAAAAGCTATGGATCAAGTTTGGGAATCGGAGGTAAGTGCTTCAGCAACTGCCGATTCTTTCTCCTGACTGCAGTTATACTAACTGTGTTTACCTTTCTCAGATCCCACTTGTTCAAAAGATCTACCTAAACTGCTTCTTTTTTGGGACAAGGCTGTTTGCCACCCATATTGTGTCATTTGTATTCTACTGCACATTGGTACCGATCTGTGTTGTGGCGCCTGAAGTGACAATCCCATTTTGGGCTTTGGTTTATGTGCCCATCCTGGTGACTATCTCAACAGTGGCTTTCACTCCAAGGTAAGTGTCATAACCTCTGCTGCTTTGCTCGTTTTCATGTACGGTATATTGACAATCTTGGCTGCTGTCTTAGGTCGTGGCTGTACGCTGTACCTTTTGTTCTATTTGAGAATGCCATGAGCATTGTGAAGTTCTCCGCAATGGTCTCTGGAATTCTGGGCCTATCTACGGCTCATTCATGGGTTGTAACCCAGAAGCTTGGGAACTGGGTCCAGACTGATGCAGCAACTGCAAAGACAGGGCTGGCGAAGTATTTGGGAAAAGCTGGAGCCATTCCACATAGTCTGAGTCTTCCAGTCATCTCTGAAAGCCTGGTGAAGCAAGGAGCTGCTGATAAAGCCCAGCCTAAGAAATTCAAGAGCTCCTGGTTCAACCGCACGTAAGTGAATGCTCCAAGAGCAGACATTGCTTTTATTACGTTATCCATGATTTATCGTACCGTAACCTTCTCATCGCTTCTTTTCTGTAGAATATACAAGAGGGAATTGGGTATGGCTGCCTTCATCTTTGGTGCCGGAATGTACGCGATCTTTGTGGAAGACCGCTGGGATTACTCCATCTTCCTCTTTCTTCAGAGCATTGCGTTCGCCATGTTTGGCTTGAACTTTGTGGACAGGACAAATTGATGCAGTTTTCTTAGAACCTTGGATTGCCAGTTTCTGTGTTGAGGTGTTCTTATTAGGAAGTGTTCTACTGGTACATCATTTAATATAGAAGGCAACGTCAGATTACCAATATGGCAACTTCATCTGACCAGCTCTAGTCTCGCCACCTGTGCCCACAGTTTGGATTGCAGCACACAAAAAACAGGGTCATGCCTTCCTCCCCACGACTTGTAGCCTGTAAGAGGACGCGCTCCAAAGAAAAACAAAGATGAGAAAATATGGCAATGTAGAGGAAGCCTCTGCCTCAAATTGAACCAAGGGCCAACATCATGGTGGGCCATACCTGAAAGAACACAGCCTCTCCATGGGCACATTTGGCACAGCGAACTGCCTTGGTGCGAGGAAGTGTGGGATCTGCTGTTACATCTTGCAGAATCTGCGTTCTCTCATCTGCAGTGTGATGCACTTCGTTGCGATACACGCAATTGTTCTCTGCTGCCTCCTGTTAGTCGGCATAAGCATTAATGGAGAATGCAGCTGGAGGATATGAAGTTGGAGGGAGGGTGACGCTGGAGTGACACAGCTAACAGGTACATGAATCTAGAAACCTCAGAATCCCCAGGCAAGGTTGCAGTCATGAAACAAAAAGAAGGGCTTCAAATAAGGTACATGGACAGACCTGATGGTCACAGTTTCTGCATGCATATAGCAACACGCGGTTCTCTCTATCTTCTCTCGGGTACAAAATGTTGTTACTGCATACCACATGGAGGCAGAAGAAACGACAAGGGCCGGGAGGGGGCGGGGGAGGGAGCGGCAGGGGGGAGGGGAAGGAGGGAAGGGAAGGGGACGGGGGAGGAAAGAACATGGTAGGGAGGTTAAGGAGGAAAGATTTGGAAGCAGGGCTGGAGAAAAAGGGCATGGAGTGGGATAGGGACAGGGAAGAACGCATATAGGCACTCATGTTCACATTTACGACATGATATGTATCCGCCATGACCACCACGCGTATGCGTATACGGTTGGCGTGCGCAGTTCGACGAGAAGGCGCAAAGACGCGACTGACACGTCTCTATGGATATGAACGAACAGTGAGCATCGGGCGCAAGGGCATTTCAAGCAGTTGAGCTTCTCTGTGTACCAAAAGAGACGGCCGGATAGCTAGGTGACGAAGACCCACCATTCGCGGCAAAATTTCATCGCACTCATGATGACGAGGACGGTCCAAAGACTCGCACAACCACAAGAAGCGACGGGCGCTGGCTGAACAGGAAAAGTTCAGCGGGGTGAGAAACAACAAGAGTTCGACTCTGAGCACGCCGAATTGTCGACACGCAGAGCGCGCTTGCGAATGAACGCTAAAATTGTTGATATTGTGGCTGGGAGGGGGACTAATGAAGCCTAGACAAATAAGTACAATGCTTTAGGGACGGCTCTCTCGACTGTGTACGCGATAGCGTAACTTGCCGCGCTTGAGAATGAACACTAGAATTGTTGATATTGTCGCTGGGAGGGGGACTAATGAAGCCTAGTCAATTAGGTATGATACTTTAGGGACGGCTCTCTCAAATATGTACGCCATAATGTAGCTTGTCTTTACATCACTGTTATGTCATGTATTCAAGCCAACAGCTGATGTCATTGACTGTGTAATTGATTTTTGTATGATCAAATGAGAACAACGTCAAGTATATTTAGGGAAATCTTGAAATTTTCATGGATTTGAACACAGGATAGTTAGGAGCATTACAAACATTGCATTATCCTTGTACGGTAATCTTGCAAAAGGCATGCACACCAAGCTAGGTACCAATACTTCTTTTATTTTCCTCGTACGGTAAGCTTGCTAAGACAAAACTACCTTTCAGGCAGCAAACTGGTCAGCAGGCACTGAACTGATACCCGTGATTTGGTTCACTTCGCAGTGCAAAATGTGCTTCTCCCCCCTGATGACCGCATACATAGCGTTCGGCGCGATATAATCACACGTGCGCTCAGGACAGAAATCCTCCCCAGGAACCTGGTTTCCAGAGTGGATCTGCACTCCTGTAATGACAGCATAGTCTGCTGTAGCGGGGTCGACTGTAAGAGAGATGAGGTTCTCCAGGTCGTCAGTGATGGCTTGCAGGGCGGCACGAGTCACTTGCACCAGAGAAGGGCTTCCCGAGGCAGGGGGAATCTGTTTATAAGGCAAGGGGGTATTAGTGTCAGTGAGACAGGAAGGGAGGAGGGGAAGGAGGGGAGGGGAAAAAAGGGTTAGCCTGATCAGATTAGGTAATACAAGGCAGACAGCATCATGCCATAAATCCAGAAGCCGCTGCCGCTGCTGGATAGCCTTTAGTTTCTGGGCAGATGCTGCCTAGATTCCCTATCACAGGCCATATACGTTCATTCTCAATGTACTCATGTCATTGTTCTCCCTTGTTCACCTCTTCATTCATCCATGCCCATCTACACTCTCACTGTACCGCACCCCTCCCAATGATCCCTCTAGTCATCCGATCACAAGGATAATTGATTTTCTGCGATTTCAGTGTTTTAGTGAGAAGTCCCCAGCACACATCTGCGCTGAATAATGCACACAACCGCACTCCCAACCACCATTTTCACCCTACAACCCCCCACACCTCAAACCCCCCTCCCCCCGGCCTCCCTTCACCTCGAACACACCTTAGCAGCAAGCGTCGTTGGGGTCCTCCTCAATCTCGTCTGAGCTTGAGTACACTAAGAAACACCCCCCTCCAACCCGTTCCCTCCCCCCCAACCTCTCGTCACCACAAACACACCTTAGCGGCGATCTTCTTTTTCAGCAGAACGTATTCCGCGTTGTTCGGGTCCTCCTCAATCTCGCCTCCAGCGGAGATGTCGCCTTGAATGGCGATCAGCGCTCCGCACGCCGATGACGGCTTGCCGCGCCCACGGCGAAGAAGCGACCCCACCTCGCCGCTCTCTCCGATAGACACGTGGGGGAAGCCGAAGAAGATGTCTGGAACGGGAAAAGAATTGGAGAAATGTAGCACCAGAGGCACGAAGGTTGAGAGCGAGGAAGAGTAAGGAAAGAATTCGGTACAAATGAAAGCAGCACATTTGTTTCGCACGGGGGTTACAGGATTTCTGGGAGTGGATCATGGCTGTCTTGAACCCGCAGTCTGGCCTTGACAACAAAACTCTCCAACGGGTTACCACTTACATCTTTCGCGAGGCTTCCCGTCGGTTTCGCAGGGGAACTCCGGCGAGTGGCTCATCGCAGCCTTGAACCCCGTCTTTCCGCAGTTCACGAGCCCACCCAGCCCCGCGATGTTAAAGCTGAGCCCAAACTCCTTATCGATGAGGTTCACGATGGGGCGGCAGACCTCGTCGCGACACGTGTTGACGAGCGCGATGCAGTTGTCGCGCTTAAAGCCGAGGTTGCGCAGCTCGTCCGCCACGGCGTGCATGAACATCTCCTCCTGCATCGCGTTCGGGAACGTCGCCGCCATTGTCGCTAGCGCTGCGGGCGCGGCCTGAGAGGGGGAAGCGGAGAGGAGGGACCGGGGGAAGGGACGGGGGACGGGAGGGGAGGGGAGGGGGAGAAAAGGAGGAGAAAAAACCGGATAGAGCGAGGGTTAGAATACAGAAATGTAACGTGAATGAGCCAAACGACGTGATGCAGTTGTCGCGCTTAAAGCCGAGGTTGCGCAGCTCGTCCGCCACGGCGTGCATTAACATCTCCTCCTGCATCGCGTTCGGGAACGTCGCCGCCATTGTCGCTAGCGCCGCGGGGGCCGCCTGAGGAGGTAGGGGGTTGGGATGAAGGGAAATAGGTGAAGGTTTTATAAACCAGAATCATTGTGAGCTGTTAGTCTAGAGTTCTTTATACCGTTCCTTTATTACTGCAGATACTACAAATCTTGTGAGGTTGTACTGGAGGAACGTTCGTGAAGAAAATTTGAGATTCAGAGCGAGTCGTCTCATAATCATAATTTTGAAAGAAATGAGCAACCCCAAAACGTACCCTCTTAGCGCGCGAAACGGCAGCGCCATTGGCGGGAGTCCCCACCGCCGGAGCCGCACTGGCTGCTGGCTTAACTGCCTTAGACACTAGCGCGAACGTCGCACCGCCCAGGACTCCCGCGCCAAGCAACGCGGGAACGATGACTCCCCCTGGCGATGAAGCGGGAACGGAAGGCGCAGCGGCTGTGGACTCGGAAACGCTCGCGAAAAGCGTCTGCGACGCCTGCGACGTGACGGATTCGCTGCCGCTGGTGGAAGACGCCACGAAGGCTGGCGCAGCGCGACGAGCACACTGAGCCTTGTGCGCAATCTTGACCGCCTTTGCGGGAGCAGCGGCGCGGAGGCCGGAAAAGGCGGGGATGGAACTGCTGAGAGCCGCCATGGCGCCTTTTGCGAGGGGCGGACTGAGCTGGCTGAATGAGCGACCTACGACTGAGTCACTATTTCGGTCGTGTGAGGCTGTGGAGATAAGAGTCAGTAAGGGAGTAAAAGGTATTTATAAAGCTTATCAGTCTTCGGAGATCGATAATTGATGATTGTTTGAGGTAAGGGTGAAGTCACAAGAAATTCCCAACTTTTGGCGGGAAACTAGAATGTTCTGTTTGCCAGTCTACTGTACTCAGGATGCCACAAAACTTTGCCACGTCTGCAGGCCGCCTAAGCTTCCGAGATCAGCGAAGAAGAACTGCGACGTCGTGAGGGCTCAAATGAAGTCCTCGGAATGGTTGCGACCGTAGCAAATTGGAAACAAGGGTTGCAAGTCGCCAGCACGTGTTTGGAATCAGTTTTGTAGGAAGATTCATGCATACGTGGATCTGTCCTTCACTGGTTGCACAATCAAAGTGGAGTTGAATGGTGCAAGATTCATGAATCTCTCTGCCAACGTGGCAGATTGACTGGCTTGAAATAGGCACAGCTTCAGCAGAGACCGCTTTGATTGCAGTAGAGATCGAATAGAAAAACACAGCGGCTTGATTCGATATTATGACCTCATAAGTAAACTTACCAACTAACCAGCTTCCTTAGGTGGTTCACATTCTTTTCTCAGTTCCTTGCTCCACTACTCATGAACCTAGATGCTCAAGTGGCATGTTGAATGGCTTAAACTGGACACAGGTTACCAGAAAACGTTTACTGCATCAGAAATTTCACAAAAAGAACACATATCCATTCCTTGCGGTAATCCCATCCCATAAGTATACTAGAATCTAATTACAGGTACCGTAACAAGGTCATTGTTTCAAAGGTGCCTTCTTCACTCGGTCAGCTATCCTTGCAGGTCCGTCAACGTGTGTCTTGAATCTTCCACGGCCTTCCTCCTCCGTTTCCTGCCACACCAAGTAACAGACACAACACACCCATTATGTCAGAGTAATAACCACCTCACCTCATGAGACAAACCATTACCTCTTTCCCCCCACCTCACCACCACTCCTCCCCTTCCTCCGACCCACCCTCCCCACCCCCCTCCCTAAAAAAAAAACATGGTGTCCTCGCACACTTTCAACATCCAGATAGAATCAAGACGGAACATTACCTTCTTTTTCACGATCTGCACGACATCCTCATCCAGCAGAACATGCGCCAAGCCGCAGCGCTGCGGGTAGTGCGGGAATAACCATCTCGCCTCACCTCACCAAGCACACTCTCAACATCCAGATTGAGTCAAGGCGGCACATTACCTTCTTTTTCACAATCTGCACAACATCTTCGTCTTGCAGAACATGCGCCAAGCCACAGCGCTGCGGGTAGTGCTTGACGCTTATGCCCCAGCACAGTACATACTTCACATCCTTGAGCAACCCCCTGTGAATGTGGTCACAGAAGTCCCGCACTGTACACCCTCCACGATCCTGGGAAGCATGAAAAAAGAAGGGGGAAAAAGAAGGGTGGGAGAGTTGAAAAATGAAAAGTCATGTGCTTACCAAAACAAAGGAACGCATGCTAAAAAGAAGCAGCTACTTAGGTTTGTGCTGGTGAAGGCACTAAAACCCATGTGGAGGAGAGGGGTGAATAAGTGTTGAGAGCAGTGAGTCACTCACACAAGAGCCAGTGCAGTCACAGTGGAGAGCAGAGCACTCACAGTAGAGCGCACCCACTCACAGTGGAGAGTGGACATCGTCACGAGGTGACTTTTGAGTCGACTCAAAAGTCACTGCACACATGTAGAGGACATCGTCACGAGGTGACTTTTGAGTCGACTCAAAAGTCACTGCACACATGTAGAGGACATCGTCACGAGGTGACTTTTGAGTCGACTCAAAAGTCACTGCACACATGTAGAGGACATCGTCACGAGGTGACTTTTGAGTCGACTCAAAAGTCACTGCACACATGTAGAGGACATCGTCACGAGGTGACTTTTGAGTCGACTCAAAAGTCACTGCACACATGTAGAGGACATCGTCACGAGGTGACTTTTGAGTCGACTCAAAAGTCACTGCACACATGTAGAGGACATCGTCACGAGGTGACTTTTGAGTCGACTCAAAAGTCACTGCACACATGTAGAGGACATCGTCACGAGGTGACTTTTGAGTCGACTCAAAAGTCACTGCACACATGTAGAGGACATCGTCACGAGGTGACTTTTGAGTCGACTCAAAAGTCACTGCACACATGTAGAGGACATCGTCACGAGGTGACTTTTGAGTCGACTCAAAAGTCACTGCACACATGTAGAGGACATCGTCACGAGGTGACTTTTGAGTCGACTCAAAAGTCACTGCACACATGTAGAGGACATCGTCACGAGGTGACTTTTGAGTCGACTCAAAAGTCACTGCACACATGTAGAGGACATCGTCACGAGGTGACTTTTGAGTCGACTCAAAAGTCACTGCACACATGTAGAGGACATCGTCACGAGGTGACTTTTGAGTCGACTCAAAAGTCACTGCACACATGTAGAGGACATCGTCACGAGGTGACTTTTGAGTCGACTCAAAAGTCACTGCACACATGTAGAGGACATCGTCACGAGGTGACTTTTGAGTCGACTCAAAAGTCACTGCACACATGTAGAGGACATCGTCACGAGGTGACTTTTGAGTCGACTCAAAAGTCACTGCACACATGTAGAGGACATCGTCACGAGGTGACTTTTGAGTCGACTCAAAAGTCACTGCACACATGTAGAGGACATCGTCACGAGGTGACTTTTGAGTCGACTCAAAAGTCACTGCACACATGTAGAGGACATCGTCACGAGGTGACTTTTGAGTCGACTCAAAAGTCACTGCACACATGTAGAGGACATCGTCACGAGGTGACTTTTGAGTCGACTCAAAAGTCACTGCACACATGTAGAGGACATCGTCACGAGGTGACTTTTGAGTCGACTCAAAAGTCACTGCACACATGTAGAGGACATCGTCACGAGGTGACTTTTGAGTCGACTCAAAAGTCACTGCACACATGTAGAGGACATCGTCACGAGGTGACTTTTGAGTCGACTCAAAAGTCACTGCACACATGTAGAGGACATCGTCACGAGGTGACTTTTGAGTCGACTCAAAAGTCACTGCACACATGTAGAGGACATCGTCACGAGGTGACTTTTGAGTCGACTCAAAAGTCACTGCACACATGTAGAGGACATCGTCACGAGGTGACTTTTGAGTCGACTCAAAAGTCACTGCACACATGTAGAGGACATCGTCACGAGGTGACTTTTGAGTCGACTCAAAAGTCACTGCACACATGTAGAGGACATCGTCACGAGGTGACTTTTGAGTCGACTCAAAAGTCACTGCACACATGTAGAGGACATCGTCACGAGGTGACTTTTGAGTCGACTCAAAAGTCACTGCACACATGTAGAGGACATCGTCACGAGGTGACTTTTGAGTCGACTCAAAAGTCACTGCACACATGTAGAGGACATCGTCACGAGGTGACTTTTGAGTCGACTCAAAAGTCACTGCACACATGTAGAGGACATCGTCACGAGGTGACTTTTGAGTCGACTCAAAAGTCACTGCACACATGTAGAGGACATCGTCACGAGGTGACTTTTGAGTCGACTCAAAAGTCACTGCACACATGTAGAGGACATCGTCACGAGGTGACTTTTGAGTCGACTCAAAAGTCACTGCACACATGTAGAGGACATCGTCACGAGGTGACTTTTGAGTCGACTCAAAAGTCACTGCACACATGTAGAGGACATCGTCACGAGGTGACTTTTGAGTCGACTCAAAAGTCACTGCACACATGTAGAGGACATCGTCACGAGGTGACTTTTGAGTCGACTCAAAAGTCACTGCACACATGTAGAGGACATCGTCACGAGGTGACTTTTGAGTCGACTCAAAAGTCACTGCACACATGTAGAGGACATCGTCACGAGGTGACTTTTGAGTCGACTCAAAAGTCACTGCACACATGTAGAGGACATCGTCACGAGGTGACTTTTGAGTCGACTCAAAAGTCACTGCACACATGTAGAGGACATCGTCACGAGGTGACTTTTGAGTCGACTCAAAAGTCACTGCACACATGTAGAGGACATCGTCACGAGGTGACTTTTGAGTCGACTCAAAAGTCACTGCACACATGTAGAGGACATCGTCACGAGGTGACTTTTGAGTCGACTCAAAAGTCACTGCACACATGTAGAGGACATCGTCACGAGGTGACTTTTGAGTCGACTCAAAAGTCACTGCACACATGTAGAGGACATCGTCACGAGGTGACTTTTGAGTCGACTCAAAAGTCACTGCACACATGTAGAGGACATCGTCACGAGGTGACTTTTGAGTCGACTCAAAAGTCACTGCACACATGTAGAGGACATCGTCACGAGGTGACTTTTGAGTCGACTCAAAAGTCACTGCACACATGTAGAGGACATCGTCACGAGGTGACTTTTGAGTCGACTCAAAAGTCACTGCACACATGTAGAGGACATCGTCACGAGGTGACTTTTGAGTCGACTCAAAAGTCACTGCACACATGTAGAGGACATCGTCACGAGGTGACTTTTGAGTCGACTCAAAAGTCACTGCACACATGTAGAGGACATCGTCACGAGGTGACTTTTGAGTCGACTCAAAAGTCACTGCACACATGTAGAGGACATCGTCACGAGGTGACTTTTGAGTCGACTCAAAAGTCACTGCACACATGTAGAGGACATCGTCACGAGGTGACTTTTGAGTCGACTCAAAAGTCACTGCACACATGTAGAGGACATCGTCACGAGGTGACTTTTGAGTCGACTCAAAAGTCACTGCACACATGTAGAGGACATCGTCACGAGGTGACTTTTGAGTCGACTCAAAAGTCACTGCACACATGTAGAGGACATCGTCACGAGGTGACTTTTGAGTCGACTCAAAAGTCACTGCACACATGTAGAGGACATCGTCACGAGGTGACTTTTGAGTCGACTCAAAAGTCACTGCACACATGTAGAGGACATCGTCACGAGGTGACTTTTGAGTCGACTCAAAAGTCACTGCACACATGTAGAGGACATCGTCACGAGGTGACTTTTGAGTCGACTCAAAAGTCACTGCACACATGTAGAGGACATCGTCACGAGGTGACTTTTGAGTCGACTCAAAAGTCACTGCACACATGTAGAGGACATCGTCACGAGGTGACTTTTGAGTCGACTCAAAAGTCACTGCACACATGTAGAGGACATCGTCACGAGGTGACTTTTGAGTCGACTCAAAAGTCACTGCACACATGTAGAGGACATCGTCACGAGGTGACTTTTGAGTCGACTCAAAAGTCACTGCACACATGTAGAGGACATCGTCACGAGGTGACTTTTGAGTCGACTCAAAAGTCACTGCACACATGTAGAGGACATCGTCACGAGGTGACTTTTGAGTCGACTCAAAAGTCACTGCACACATGTAGAGGACATCGTCACGAGGTGACTTTTGAGTCGACTCAAAAGTCACTGCACACATGTAGAGGACATCGTCACGAGGTGACTTTTGAGTCGACTCAAAAGTCACTGCACACATGTAGAGGACATCGTCACGAGGTGACTTTTGAGTCGACTCAAAAGTCACTGCACACATGTAGAGGACATCGTCACGAGGTGACTTTTGAGTCGACTCAAAAGTCACTGCACACATGTAGAGGACATCGTCACGAGGTGACTTTTGAGTCGACTCAAAAGTCACTGCACACATGTAGAGGACATCGTCACGAGGTGACTTTTGAGTCGACTCAAAAGTCACTGCACACATGTAGAGGACATCGTCACGAGGTGACTTTTGAGTCGACTCAAAAGTCACTGCACACATGTAGAGGACATCGTCACGAGGTGACTTTTGAGTCGACTCAAAAGTCACTGCACACATGTAGAGGACATCGTCACGAGGTGACTTTTGAGTCGACTCAAAAGTCACTGCACACATGTAGAGGACATCGTCACGAGGTGACTTTTGAGTCGACTCAAAAGTCACTGCACACATGTAGAGGACATCGTCACGAGGTGACTTTTGAGTCGACTCAAAAGTCACTGCACACATGTAGAGGACATCGTCACGAGGTGACTTTTGAGTCGACTCAAAAGTCACTGCACACATGTAGAGGACATCGTCACGAGGTGACTTTTGAGTCGACTCAAAAGTCACTGCACACATGTAGAGGACATCGTCACGAGGTGACTTTTGAGTCGACTCAAAAGTCACTGCACACATGTAGAGGACATCGTCACGAGGTGACTTTTGAGTCGACTCAAAAGTCACTGCACACATGTAGAGGACATCGTCACGAGGTGACTTTTGAGTCGACTCAAAAGTCACTGCACACATGTAGAGGACATCGTCACGAGGTGACTTTTGAGTCGACTCAAAAGTCACTGCACACATGTAGAGGACATCGTCACGAGGTGACTTTTGAGTCGACTCAAAAGTCACTGCACACATGTAGAGGACATCGTCACGAGGTGACTTTTGAGTCGACTCAAAAGTCACTGCACACATGTAGAGGACATCGTCACGAGGTGACTTTTGAGTCGACTCAAAAGTCACTGCACACATGTAGAGGACATCGTCACGAGGTGACTTTTGAGTCGACTCAAAAGTCACTGCACACATGTAGAGGACATCGTCACGAGGTGACTTTTGAGTCGACTCAAAAGTCACTGCACACATGTAGAGGACATCGTCACGAGGTGACTTTTGAGTCGACTCAAAAGTCACTGCACACATGTAGAGGACATCGTCACGAGGTGACTTTTGAGTCGACTCAAAAGTCACTGCACACATGTAGAGGACATCGTCACGAGGTGACTTTTGAGTCGACTCAAAAGTCACTGCACACATGTAGAGGACATCGTCACGAGGTGACTTTTGAGTCGACTCAAAAGTCACTGCACACATGTAGAGGACATCGTCACGAGGTGACTTTTGAGTCGACTCAAAAGTCACTGCACACATGTAGAGGACATCGTCACGAGGTGACTTTTGAGTCGACTCAAAAGTCACTGCACACATGTAGAGGACATCGTCACGAGGTGACTTTTGAGTCGACTCAAAAGTCACTGCACACATGTAGAGGACATCGTCACGAGGTGACTTTTGAGTCGACTCAAAAGTCACTGCACACATGTAGAGGACATCGTCACGAGGTGACTTTTGAGTCGACTCAAAAGTCACTGCACACATGTAGAGGACATCGTCACGAGGTGACTTTTGAGTCGACTCAAAAGTCACTGCACACATGTAGAGGACATCGTCACGAGGTGACTTTTGAGTCGACTCAAAAGTCACTGCACACATGTAGAGGACATCGTCACGAGGTGACTTTTGAGTCGACTCAAAAGTCACTGCACACATGTAGAGGACATCGTCACGAGGTGACTTTTGAGTCGACTCAAAAGTCACTGCACACATGTAGAGGACATCGTCACGAGGTGACTTTTGAGTCGACTCAAAAGTCACTGCACACATGTAGAGGACATCGTCACGAGGTGACTTTTGAGTCGACTCAAAAGTCACTGCACACATGTAGAGGACATCGTCACGAGGTGACTTTTGAGTCGACTCAAAAGTCACTGCACACATGTAGAGGACATCGTCACGAGGTGACTTTTGAGTCGACTCAAAAGTCACTGCACACATGTAGAGGACATCGTCACGAGGTGACTTTTGAGTCGACTCAAAAGTCACTGCACACATGTAGAGGACATCGTCACGAGGTGACTTTTGAGTCGACTCAAAAGTCACTGCACACATGTAGAGGACATCGTCACGAGGTGACTTTTGAGTCGACTCAAAAGTCACTGCACACATGTAGAGGACATCGTCACGAGGTGACTTTTGAGTCGACTCAAAAGTCACTGCACACATGTAGAGGACATCGTCACGAGGTGACTTTTGAGTCGACTCAAAAGTCACTGCACACATGTAGAGGACATCGTCACGAGGTGACTTTTGAGTCGACTCAAAAGTCACTGCACACATGTAGAGGACATCGTCACGAGGTGACTTTTGAGTCGACTCAAAAGTCACTGCACACATGTAGAGGACATCGTCACGAGGTGACTTTTGAGTCGACTCAAAAGTCACTGCACACATGTAGAGGACATCGTCACGAGGTGACTTTTGAGTCGACTCAAAAGTCACTGCACACATGTAGAGGACATCGTCACGAGGTGACTTTTGAGTCGACTCAAAAGTCACTGCACACATGTAGAGGACATCGTCACGAGGTGACTTTTGAGTCGACTCAAAAGTCACTGCACACATGTAGAGGACATCGTCACGAGGTGACTTTTGAGTCGACTCAAAAGTCACTGCACACATGTAGAGGACATCGTCACGAGGTGACTTTTGAGTCGACTCAAAAGTCACTGCACACATGTAGAGGACATCGTCACGAGGTGACTTTTGAGTCGACTCAAAAGTCACTGCACACATGTAGAGGACATCGTCACGAGGTGACTTTTGAGTCGACTCAAAAGTCACTGCACACATGTAGAGGACATCGTCACGAGGTGACTTTTGAGTCGACTCAAAAGTCACTGCACACATGTAGAGGACATCGTCACGAGGTGACTTTTGAGTCGACTCAAAAGTCACTGCACACATGTAGAGGACATCGTCACGAGGTGACTTTTGAGTCGACTCAAAAGTCACTGCACACATGTAGAGGACATCGTCACGAGGTGACTTTTGAGTCGACTCAAAAGTCACTGCACACATGTAGAGGACATCGTCACGAGGTGACTTTTGAGTCGACTCAAAAGTCACTGCACACATGTAGAGGACATCGTCACGAGGTGACTTTTGAGTCGACTCAAAAGTCACTGCACACATGTAGAGGACATCGTCACGAGGTGACTTTTGAGTCGACTCAAAAGTCACTGCACACATGTAGAGGACATCGTCACGAGGTGACTTTTGAGTCGACTCAAAAGTCACTGCACACATGTAGAGGACATCGTCACGAGGTGACTTTTGAGTCGACTCAAAAGTCACTGCACACATGTAGAGGACATCGTCACGAGGTGACTTTTGAGTCGACTCAAAAGTCACTGCACACATGTAGAGGACATCGTCACGAGGTGACTTTTGAGTCGACTCAAAAGTCACTGCACACATGTAGAGGACATCGTCACGAGGTGACTTTTGAGTCGACTCAAAAGTCACTGCACACATGTAGAGGACATCGTCACGAGGTGACTTTTGAGTCGACTCAAAAGTCACTGCACACATGTAGAGGACATCGTCACGAGGTGACTTTTGAGTCGACTCAAAAGTCACTGCACACATGTAGAGGACATCGTCACGAGGTGACTTTTGAGTCGACTCAAAAGTCACTGCACACATGTAGAGGACATCGTCACGAGGTGACTTTTGAGTCGACTCAAAAGTCACTGCACACATGTAGAGGACATCGTCACGAGGTGACTTTTGAGTCGACTCAAAAGTCACTGCACACATGTAGAGGACATCGTCACGAGGTGACTTTTGAGTCGACTCAAAAGTCACTGCACACATGTAGAGGACATCGTCACGAGGTGACTTTTGAGTCGACTCAAAAGTCACTGCACACATGTAGAGGACATCGTCACGAGGTGACTTTTGAGTCGACTCAAAAGTCACTGCACACATGTAGAGGACATCGTCACGAGGTGACTTTTGAGTCGACTCAAAAGTCACTGCACACATGTAGAGGACATCGTCACGAGGTGACTTTTGAGTCGACTCAAAAGTCACTGCACACATGTAGAGGACATCGTCACGAGGTGACTTTTGAGTCGACTCAAAAGTCACTGCACACATGTAGAGGACATCGTCACGAGGTGACTTTTGAGTCGACTCAAAAGTCACTGCACACATGTAGAGGACATCGTCACGAGGTGACTTTTGAGTCGACTCAAAAGTCACTGCACACATGTAGAGGACATCGTCACGAGGTGACTTTTGAGTCGACTCAAAAGTCACTGCACACATGTAGAGGACATCGTCACGAGGTGACTTTTGAGTCGACTCAAAAGTCACCTTGCAGGGCGGGCACTCACGGTGCAGGTGGAGTGCACACATGGTCTTCAACGTTGGCCTGCTGGCCCCTCGCTTGGTGTACACTCGCACGAGACCCATCTCCTCCAGTGAGTGAGGCCCATTGACAGACTCACGTGGAGAGTGGTGACTGTGTTTAGAAAGAGGTGCAGTGTGGTGCAGAGGGAGAACTTACGGTGGAGAGCACGACAGGGTCAGCAAAGTCGGGCTGCTGGCCCTGTGGCTTGGTGTAGACTCGCACAAGACCCATCTCCTCCCACATGCGCGCCAACAGATGATCCATGTTCAGCTGAGGAAGGGGGGAAGGGGAAAGGGGAAGCAGGAAGGGAGAGGGAGGGAGGTTGGTGGATGTGGGCAGGTTTGTGCCTGAGCCTTGCATGTGTACACTCGCACGAGCCCCATCTCCTCCCATATGCGCGCCAACAGATGATCCATGTTGAGCTGTACAAGAAAGGAAAGTCCGGGGGAGGATATAGTGAATGGGTTCAGGGGGGAACGAGACCGCAAGGGTTCAGGGGGGAACGAGACTGCAAGGGTTCAGGGGGGAACGAGACTGCAAGGGTTCAGGGGGGAAAGAGACTGCAAGGGTTCAGGGGGGAACGAGACTGCAAGGGTTCAGGGGGGAACGAGACTGCAAGGGTTCAGGGGGGAACGAGACTGCAAGGGTTCAGGGGGGAACGAGACCGCAAGGGTTCAGGGGGGAACGAGACTGCAAGGGTTCAGGGGGGAACGAGACTGCAAGGGTTCAGGGGGGAACGAGACCGCAATTGCTGATTGCTCTATCTTATACGAGGACAGGAACAACGTGCCCACTTAGCCGAACCAGCACCAAGTACTCACCTCGAGACTGGCGGAGATGACCACAGAATGGGGCTGCCTGGCCAGGCGATCCACATCGTCTATGCCCATCACGTCACCCTTGTTGTACACGTAGAGGCACCACATGTACTTGCGGTTGCCCTCTCATTCACACTGTGCATACTGATCACACTCAACACTGACCTCGAGATTGGCGGAAATGACCACAGAGTGGGGCTGTATTGCTAAGCGATCAACGTCGTCTATCCCCATCACGTCACCCTTGTTGTACACGTAGAGGCACCGAATGTACTTGCAACTGCCCTCTCATTGTATGCTGCACCCACCTGTCAAACCCAAACCCAATCTCACCTCGAGATTAGCAGAAATCACAACTGAGTGCGGCTGTCTCGCCAGCCTGTCAACGTCGTCTATGCCCATGACATCAATCTTGTTGTACACGTAGAGGCACCGAATGTACTTGCGATTTCCTTCAATCACGTCGATGAGATCGTCCACCGTGCTGTCCTCGCGGAATAGCACCTGCGGTGGAAGAAGGAAAGTCCAGACAAACACATTCGATACAGGCACTATTGATACATAAACAAACACATTCGATACAGGCACTATTGATACATAAACAAACACATTCGATACAGGCACTATTGATACATAAACAAACACATTCGATACAGGCACTATTGATACATAAACAAACACATTCGATACAGGCACTATTGATACATAAACAAACACATTCGATACAGGCACTATTGATACATAAACAAACACATTCGATACAGGCACTACTGATACATAAACAAACACATTCGATACAGGCACTATTGATACATAAACAAACACATTCGATACAGGCACTATTGATACATAAACAAACACTTTCCCGCGATGACGTCAATCAGACCATCCACTGTGCTGTCCTCGCGGAGTAGCACCTGATTTGGAAGGAGACTTGATACAAGCACATGCAATATAAGCGAACTTGACAAAAGAATATACAACTCAAAAGAATATTCAATAGAAGCGTCGATCACTGTGCTGTCCTTGCGGAATAGCACCTGCGGTGGAAGGAGATACGATGAAAATGCATTTGGTACAATCACAACCATTTGCACTCAATCACATTAATGAGAACAGTCCACTGTGCTGTCCTCACTGAATAGCACCACCTGGGGCGCAAGAAGTGGTTCTGATACAGACACATCCAGTAAAATCACTCTCAATACAGGCACATTTGATCCAAGCAAATTCAAAAACAACCTCAATCAATAAAGCGCACAGCCATGGTGTCTTGTACTCGTGCAGGATCTGGTAGCACAGCTTCTCGTCACTGTGTGAGAGAGGGGTACTCGTCCGTGCTTTTACTGCGCACCATGCATGTGCCCTATGGACGCACCTCAGCGTTATGAATCTTGTACTCGTGCAGAATCTGGTAGCACAGCTTCTCATCTATGTGCGAGAGAGGGCCCGTGGAGTTGAAGGAAATGCCGCCCGTCTTCTTCTTCTTAAAGTAGATCTGATGGCAAGAGGGGGGATGAGTGGTGAGGGGCGGAAGGCGGAACGGGAGTGTGGGGCAGCGAGTGAGAAAGCTGATAACAGAGCTTCTTATCAATGTGCGAGAGTGGGCCTGTGGAGTTGAATGAAATGCCACCTGTCTTTTTCTTCTTGAACTAGATCTGATGGGGAAAGCGGGGGGCGGTGGTGGGGTGAGGAGTGGTGAAGCGGGGTGTGATAGAGGAGTGGATTGAGGGAGATGCCACCCGTCTTCATCTTCTTGATATGGATTTGATCGGAAAGAAGGGTGGCTGATTGTTGAGGCACAACCCAACAAGCAGCCGTACAGACATTGTGTGTGCCCCACTGACTCGTTGCCAGACCAGCCCATTCCGGTGACGCCACCACACCACCACAGTCTCCCAGAAACTCTTCATCAACCCACCAGCCCCGTCTCCCAGGCCGCACAACCTCTCGCTACCCCCCTCCCAGGCTCACATTGGGCGGCTGCTTGTTCAGACGCAGCCCCACGGATTCGAGCTCCTTGGTTAGAATCTGACGGTGGGCCTCGGTCTGAAGACAGAGAAAGGGTTGAGGAGAGCCGTGGAAGGGGGAAGAGGGGGGGTGGGTTGCATTGCGACAAAAACCAAAAGATTTGACAAAACACAGAAAACTTGTGTGGATTTGCAAAAACAATGTATCTTTTTTTTTTTTTTTTTTTTTTACAGGGTGCTTTTGGAACAATTGAACAAACATCACTTTGGTCTGACCTTGGAGATATCGAGCACCATGAGCACGAGGTCAGAGGACCTGGCTGTGCAAGGTGCTTTTTTTCCAGAACTTTCGAAAGCACCTAAGCAGACCAGAGCCACTCACCTTGGAGGCATCGAGCACCATGAGCACGAGATCGGATGACTTGGCTTGGCTGTGCAAGGTGCTGTTTTCAGTTCAGAGACCTCTGAAGCACATAACCGAACCAGAGCCTCTCACCTTGGAGGCATCGAGCACCATGAGCACGAGATCAGATGACTTGGCGACTGCAATGACCTGATGGGGAGGAGGCAGACAGGCAGGGAAGGAAAAAAAGAGGACAGGAAAAAAGAGAAGAGGAGGAGGGGGTTGAGTTCAGGGAGTCGAGCACCATGACCAGTTCAGGGTTGAGGCCAGATGACTTGGCGACTGCAATGACCTGATGGGAACGAGCCAGTCCGGGAGGGAGAGAATTGTAGGCAGGCAGGCAGGCAGGCAAGCAGGCAGGCAGGCAGGCAGGCGGGCAGGCAGGCAGGCAGGCAGGCAGGCAGGCAGGCAGGCAGGCAGGCAGGCAGGCAGGCAGGCAGGCAGGCAGGCAGGCAGGCAGGCAGGCAGGCAGGCAGGCAGGCAGGCAGGCAGGCAGGCAGGCAGGGGAGATTAAGAAAACGAGAGTGCAAGAGAGCAGGAATATGATGAGAAGGTTAAGAGGGAAAAGCCACCAGACCTGATAAATACCACTCACTCACGCACTCTCTCACACAGATACCCCCATATAATTTCCCTCCCCCCACCGCCTTCCCCACCCACCTGTCTCCCGCGCCCCTTGCCCTGCGACGCGCCCTCAATGATTCCCGGCAGGTCCAGCAGCTGAATCTTGGTGTCGTTATAGTTGATGATGCCCAGGATGCACGTCAGCGTCGTGAACTCGTACACGGCTGCCTTCCCCCTCACCCTCACCCTCTCCCTCACTCCCTCACTCACTCACTCTCTCCTCTCTCTCACACACACACCAAACCCCCCTCCCACCTGTCTCCCACGTCCCTTGCCCTGGGACGCGCCCTCAATGATTCCCAGCAAGTCTAGCAGCTGAATCTTCGTATCATTGTAGTTAATAATCCAAGGGATGCACGTCAGCGTGGTGAACTCGTACGCTGCTGCCTTGCGCCCCCCTCTCTCACTGTCACTCTCTCACTCACTCACTCTCTCCTATCTCGCAACGCGCCCCAGACTCCTCCCCAACCCCCACCCACCTGTCTCCCGCGCCCCTTGCCCTGAGACGCGCCCTCGATAATCCCCGGCAAGTCCAGCAGCTGAATCTTAGTATCATTGTAATTAATGATCCCAGGGATGCACGTCAGCGTGGTGAACTCGTACGCGGCCGCCTCTGAGCGCGTGCCAGTGAGGACAGTGAGGAGGGTGGACTTTCCCACGCTAGGAAAGCCGATGAGTGCCACTCGCCCGTGCCCAAACTTGGTCACCTCAAACCCCTCGCCCGCCCCTGACGAACCCTGCAGACAGGGGGGAGGGGCACAGGGGAGAGAGGCACAGGGGGAAGCAGGGAGGTTAGAGGGAGAGGGGAGAAGCTAGCAAATAGTTCCTCCCTGCCTCTGAGCAAGTGCCAGTGAGCACGGTGAGGAGGGTTGATTTTCCAACACTGGGGAAACCAATGAGAGCCACTCGGCCGTGCCCGAACTTGGTCATCTCAAACCCCTCGCCCGCCCCTGACGAACCCTGCAAACAGGGGAGGGGGTACAAGGGAGGAGAGAGGCACGGGAGGAAGCAGGGAGGTTAGAGAGAGGGGGGAGCAAGCAAGGAGCCTCTCCCTCAGTCGTGAACTCATACGCTGCTGCCTCTGAGCGCGTGCC
This sequence comes from Closterium sp. Naga37s-1, assembly GCA_947471745.1. NCBI lineage: Eukaryota > Viridiplantae > Streptophyta > Zygnematophyceae > Desmidiales > Closteriaceae > Closterium > Closterium sp. Naga37s-1. Next base: position 1,135,669 of record CANJKZ010000328.1, read on the forward strand.
AGTGAGCACGGTGAGGAGGGTTGATTTTCCAACACTGGGGAAACCAATGAGAGCCACTCGGCCGAGCCCGAACTTGGTCATCTCAAACCCCTCGCCCGCCCCTGACGAACCCTGCAAACAGGGGAGGGGGTACAAGGGAGGAGAGAGGCACGGGAGGAAGCAGGGAGGTTAGAGAGAGGGGGGAGCAAGCAAGGAGCCTCTCCCTCAGTCGTGAACTCATACGCTGCTGCGCGTGCCAGTGAGCACGGTGAGGAGAGTTGATTTTCCCTCGCTGGGAAAGCCGATGAGCGCCACCCGCCTGTGGCCAAACTTGGTCACCTCAAACCCCCCGCCCGCTCCCGAGGAACCCTGCAGGCAGAGGTGGGGGCAGCAGGGAGGCCAGAGGTCAAAGGCAAGGAACCCCTCCCTCAGTCGTGAACTCGTACGCTGCTGCCTCTGAGTGCGTGCCAGTGAGCACGGTGAGGAGGGTGGACTTTTCCACGCTGGGGAAGCCAATAAGAGCCACCCGCCCGTGCCCAAACTTGGTCACCTCAAACCCCTCGCCCGCCCCTGACGGGCTCTGCAGGCAGGGAGGGGTGTGGTGACGGGAAGAGAGGGGGTGTGAATGTGACGGAAGTTGTTCTCCAGCACTTTCAGGAGACCCGTTAGCCTTCACTTCCCGTGCCAAACTTGGTCACCTCAGGTGCAGAATCGTGAGCGACCGACTCGTATGCTGCCCCAACCCCCCTTTCTTTGAATGCTCTCCACATCTGCAGCCTCTGAGCTGATGTGAGCTGGTGAGAGGCGGTGAGCGGCGGTGCGAGCCGATTGGGCCTGTCAAACAGCTTGTAGTAAGCCGCCTCCGTAGACCATAAGCTGAATCGTTAAGATGCACTACTTATGCCGTGTACAGACCACACCTTGGCTAGTTTCAGAAGCTGATTTTATGAAACACACGCTTGGTGGAGTACAAACCGCACTCTTGATCACGAGCACGGCTTATATGGCGTACAGACCGCACCTTGGCTGGTTCGAGCAGCTGTGTTCGCAGACGAGCTAGTTTCGCCTTGAGCTGACCCAGATGGTATTCTGCACGTCGGGGATAACGAGAGAGACAATAACGAGGATGTAATAAACACGTAGATGGCAATACAGAGGGGAAGCAAGTACAAGGGAACAAAGGCACTTGCGGCGTACGGGGCGTGCGACCATGCGATCACGCGACCAGGGAATCAGGCGACCAGGCGACAAGGAGTTTATCAAATCCATACGTATGCATGCGACAACGAGGCAGCTGCAGTCATGACACCCCCATGATCATAATGCGATACGATCATCATGACATCATGATGACAGCGCAATCACCAAGTGATGTGATGTGAAATCTGCCTGAATGAATTCACACCTGCACCAACCGTCACACCCACCACCCTTCACACCTATCCGAAGCATTCACCCGTGGGACTCACCCGTGGCTTTGTTCTTCTGCGTGCGCCCCATTTCCAGCTCGATCTCCTTTATTTATCTTCTCCAGGCACCACCGAGTCAACTCCAAACACACACACTCGGATGCATGCACGCTGCCAGCCCAACTCACACACCCACCCCTGGGACACCCGTAGTATACAGCCGTGGGATTAACCACTGGCAGTGGCACTCACCTGTGGCTTTGTTCTTCTGCGTGCGCCCCATTTCCAGCTCGATCTCCTTGATCCTCTCCAGGACACCCATGGCCGCTGGCTTTTATACAATCCAATACAGACGTCCAGTACTGATTGAGGGTCTGAGGACTAATCGACGATCGAGATTGTTCAAACGGCCGGGATTGATCGACGCCTGAAGGTGATTGACGGTCGAGACTGATCAAAGGTCTCGAGATCGATCGACGGTCAGTATTGGCGGAGATCACCAGGAATTTCAACGCGACCTCGTCTGGTCGAATTCCCTTCGACCGCGAAGTTCACAGGCGGAGCAACCAGGACAATGCTGCCAGGTCAGCACGACACGAAATTAATGTTGGAGCTAGGGAAAATAAAGCCGAGTTCCCGTAGTCATGTTAGTGGAGGGATGGTGGTGATGAGGAGGATGAGGTTCAGGGGGGTTTGTACGCGTTATATGCTGTAACAGCGAATATTTCGTGGTGCTGTGCATTTCAGAACCATTGTGCTTTATACAAACAAAGGATAACAGCATGACAACTTGGATAATAGATTGGTTCTGAGAAATGTCCGAACAACAGTGCAGCTTCCACTCTGCTCGCTCACTGTCATCCTTCAGGACGCAAGAATCCCACCATTACTCAGACAGAGTAATCAAGGAGGCAATCTAGAATACGTTTCCAACGACCCTATGCTTCGACCGTCGCAACAATGGGGAGCGACGCTGACACTTAACGCCCATGTCGTAACTAGTCAAATCGAAACTGGTCGTGCAGCAGCGCGCGCACAAGAAAAGCGCGACGCGGCGCGGCCGTCATGGCGCAAGCGGCGCTGACGGCGCTGGACACGTGGACGGCGCGGGACTGGCGGAAGGAGGAGCGGCAGTGGCGGGAGGAGGTGCGCCGGTGGCGCGCGGATGACGTGGCGTTCCGCGCGGAGGAGAGGCGATTCAAAACGGAGGAGCGGATGTTCCGCGCTGTGCGACACAGGTGTGCTTCTAGCGGGCGTTTTTCTAACGGGTATGTCTCTAGCGTGTGTGCTTCTAACAAGTTTTCGTATTTCACCTGCGAAGCCCTCTGCATCCAATCCTGCGCTTTCCCTCCTCCAATGCCCTCTCGCCAGGTGGCGCCACGAGATAATGCAGCAGCGCCACGTGGACAACGCCATGCACCTGTGGAACCGGTAAGGAGGAGGCACAGCGGTGGCGGTGTATCCAAGAGCGTCTCAATGCAGTGTATCTGGGGGGGGTGTGGGGGGAGTTTGGAAGACAAAGCAGAGGAGATGGAAAACCAAGGGGGAGGAGTACAGTACAAACAAGGAGAGAAAAGTGGGTTTGAGAAAAATGGCCGAGGTGCACGCTTTAGTGTGAGTACAGTCTCTTACTATCTCGCATTCCCTTTTGAGAAATTTCTAGGGCGAATCCAGTGTGGCCTTTTCCCCGTGGCTCTGAACGGGTGGCTCTACCCACTCCGCCTCACTCCCTTCCCTTCCTCCCCCCCCTTCTCCCCTTGCCACCAGTATCAAGGAGTGCAACAGGCGAAGCGTGGAGGAGAAGGCGGAGCACAAGAGGGCCATGGCGTGTGGCATGGCACCTGCACCCACTCCTCGTAGCTCATCTACCTTTCGCCCCACTCTCTGCCGCCCACTCTGCCCCCGCTGCCTCCTTCCTTCCCCACTCCTCCACCCGCTGCCAGCACCAAGGAGTGCAACAGGCGCAGTGTGGAGGAGAAGGCAGAGCGGAGCACATGAGGGCCATGGCGTGACACACCGTCATCCTCTTTTCTCCTACTCTCTCTACGCCCCAATTCTCTCCATGCCACCCCACCTACTCCTCCCTCCCGCCAGCACCAAGGAGTGCAACAGGCGAAGTGTGGAGGAGAAGGCGGAGCACATGAGGGCCATGGCGTGGCTGGCGGCTATAGTGGGCGGATTCACCATGACTGCTCCTGTGGAATTCACCTACAGTGACCCCGATGCCCCCATGGTGATGCTGCACTCCACCGCACTTCACCACTCCACTCCACTGCACTGCACCACACTCCACCACATGGGGAGCACGAGGGGCATGGCGTGGGTGGCGACCATAGTGCGTGGATTCACTTATAAATATCCTTATAGTGACACCGACGCCCCCATGGTGATTCACTTATCGCTCTGCACCAAACTCCACCTTTCTCACTCTCTTTTCCCCTCTCGCACTCACTTCTCTTCTCCCCTCGTTGTCCTCTGCTCTTTCCCACTCCCTCACGCCTCCTCTTTGTATGGCAGGCCCTGGTCACAGCATATGCCCTCTGCACTGCTCTCGTGGTGAGTTGTGTGGATAGGCACGCACATTTCACAGGGCACGGGGCACGGGGCACGGGGCATGGGGCATAGGCAGAGATATATGCAAACACGCACATGCACTTACACATACACATGCACATACACATGCACATGCACATGCACATACACATACACATACACATACACTTGCACTTGCACTTGGCAAGTTCTCCTCGCCCTTGCCCCTCTCCCCCTTCTCCCCTCTCTTCCCCCTCTCCCCACCTTATTCTCCCCCTTCGTCCCCCTCTCCCCCAACGCTGGATTGCATTGGGAGCCGATTCACGAAAAGTGCACATCACCGGTATCTCCCTCTATTTTTCTGCATCCCCCGTCCAGCCATCGCTGATGGTGGTGGCAGCAATGATAGCAGTCGTCGTGTTGGGAGCAGTGCTGAGGATGGGCAAGCTGTACGAGAGGGAGGAGGAGGAGTTTCTCGCCTCTGCCCGCTGCCTCCTGCTCTCCCATACCTGACCCCTCCCCCTGCCCCCTGCCCGCTGTCCCCTTTGCCCCTGTTCCCTGCCCTTGCCCTTATCCCTCTCCCCGCCCCCGGTCCAGCCATCACTGATGGTGGTAGCGGCAATGATAGCAGTGTTCGTGTTGGGAGCAGTGCTGAGGATGGGCAAGCTATATGTGCACGAGAGGGAGGAGGAGGAGTTTCTCGCCTCTGCCTGCTGCTCCCTTCTCCCCATGGCCCCGCCCCCCCTGCTCCCCTCCCCGTTCCCCCCTCCCCTGCTCCCCTGCCCCCTGCTTTTCTTCCCACCTCCTCCAGCCATCACTGATGGTAGTAGCAGCAATGATAGCCGTCTTTGTATTGGGAGCAGTGCTGAGGATGGGCAAGCTATATGTGCACGAGAGGGAGGAGGAGGAGTTTCTAGCCTCTGCCCGCTACTTCGCACTCAACCGGGCGGCGGCGGGCGGCAACAGGACGACGATCACCGCCCCGCCAGCTGCCTTGAGGAGCTTCGACCGATTCTGGGACCTCAGGTGTTCTTCTTTATAACCACAGGGTTTTGGTGATCTATCATCTGTCTGTGATCTCGTACATTTCATCATTCCTGCCTCATCCCGCTCCTCTTCCCTCTCCTATTACCTCTCCTATTCCCTCTCATCTTCCTTATTGTTCCTTTCCAGTCCACTTCCCTTTTACCCCTCTTCCACTTCCCTTCAGCTACCCCTTCTTCCCCTGGTTTCTCCCCCTTCTTCCCCTGGTTTCTCCCCCTTCTTCCCCTGGTTTCTCTTCCTGTGCCCAATTCTCCTCAGGATTCTCATCAACAGTTCGTATGTACTCATTGCTTCCTATATACACTTTCTGTTTTCTCACTTCCACTCCCCTCGTGCCCTCACTCCTCCCCTCCTCCTACCCTCACCATCCCTCCTCATAACCTCTCTTCTTTTCAATGCAGATGCGAGTCCGACTGGCGGTTGACCTTCCGTCTCTTTTCTCTCGTCCCCTCCTGTTGTGCCCTCACTCCTCTCCTCCTCTCAAATGCTCACCTCCCCTCCTCTCGTATCCTCTCTTCTTTTCAATGCAGATGCGAGTCCGACTGGCGGTTGACCTTCCGTCTCTTTTCTGCTGGTAACTTCAGTCATCAGTAACCATCTGTCATTTGGGCTCGATTCAGAACTGACCTTCACAGTCTCTGCTGAAAATTACTGTCTAGGAGTAGTAACCCTATTTTGGTGTGTTTTGTTGAGGCGACTTCTGTCCGGGTCCTGTCAGTTGCACTCTCTGCAACTGCCACTCCACAAATCCCCCTAGGTGCCCTTGGATTCGACCCCCCCGCCCCCTTTTCCCACCCACTCTTGCACCCCACCGGCCACACCACGCAACCCTACTCATGCAATCGTCACGTTCGCCTTCCCTCGTGTGAGACGTCTTATGAGCATTCCACTCGCACTCCACTCCACAGATCACACGAACGACTTTTGAGTCGACTCAAAAGGCAACTCGTGCAATCTTCACCTTCTCCTTCCCTCGTGTCAGGCGTCTCATGAAAGTCCCAATGTCACCCCACTCCGCACACCACACCAACACCCCATCCCCACTCCGCACACCACACCAACACCCCATCCCCACTCCGCACACCACACCAACACCCCATCCCCACTCCGCACACCACACCAACACCCCATCCCCACTCCGCACACCACACCAACACCCCATCCCCACTCCGCACACCACACCAACACCCCATCCCCACTCCGCACACCACACCAACACCCCATCCCCACTCCGCACACCACACCAACACCCCATCCCCACTCCGCACACCACACCAACACCCCATCCCCACTCCGCACACCACACCAACACCCCATCCCCACTCCGCACACCACACCAACACCCCATCCCCACTCCGCACACCACACCAACACCCCATCCCCACTCCGCACACCACACCAACACCCCATCCCCACTCCGCACACCACACCAACACCCCATCCCCACTCCGCACACCACACCAACACCCCATCCCCACTCCGCACACCACACCAACACCCCATCCCCACTCCGCACACCACACCAACACCCCATCCCCACTCCGCACACCACACCAACACCCCATCCCCACTCCGCACACCACACCAACACCCCATCCCCACTCCGCACACCACACCAACACCCCATCCCCACTCCGCACACCACACCAACACCCCATCCCCACTCCGCACACCACACCAACACCCCATCCCCACTCCGCACACCACACCAACACCCCATCCCCACTCCGCACACCACACCAACACCCCATCCCCACTCCGCACACCACACCAACACCCCATCCCCACTCCGCACACCACACCAACACCCCATCCCCACTCCGCACACCTCACCAACACCCCATCCCCACTCCGCACACCACACCAACACCCCATCCCCACTCCGCACACCACACCAACACCCACTGTGCAGGTATCACCTTCTTCTTCCCTCTGCTCGCTACTATGGCGTGAGTTTCACACGAGGCATGGCATGGCATGGCAGACATGGGTGGCATGGCACGCATATCCGTTCCATTGACGTCCTTGCCTCACAAGCATATCACACCATTTCATCTCATCTCAGCCCACATGCCTTAACAAAACGAAAAGGAAAAAAAAAAAAAAAAAAAAAAAAAAAAAAAAAAGTAAGGAGGAGAAAGAAAACCTGCTTAGAGTGCCTTGAAAGTCCGTTCAAGACTAAAATTCCAGCATGCTCCACACACATCCACCATCAGGTTCCTCAAGCTCCACCCGAACATCTATATCCACATGCATCCCTTGAACTTCACACTTCCTGCACATGACCCACACACACATCCACCATCAGGTTTCTCAAGTTCCACCCGAACATCTATATCCACATGCATCCCATGAACTTCACACTTTCTGCACATGACCCACACACACATCCATCATCAGGTTTCTCAAGTTCCACCCCAACATCTGGATTCCCATGCATCCCATGAAGCTCACACATGTTCCCACACATACACGTCATCATCATCACCATCAGGTTTCTCAAGTTCCACCCCAACATCTGGATCCCCTCCATCTTCTCCTCCGTGCTGCTTGTAGCTCTCATCCAATGGTACACACTACACTCCCTTTCCTATGTGCCGTCCTTGCTTGAAGCTCTCATCCAATGGTACATCCAATCTGTGTCACCCCTCATAGTATGATGTCGTTGCCATGACATGACATGACATGACATGATTGTGTGCAGTAAGTGCCGTGGTAATGCATGGCATATGTATGTTGCTCCCCACCATCAGTCAACGCACAACCCACGTGTTTTCCGCCCTTACATATGCCATACACATTCCGTCCTGTGCCACCAGAACATCCCTCCCATCACGCTCTGTGTGTCAATCAAACTCTCACATGCCAGTTCCCCATTCCAACCATCATCCACCACTCTTTCTGCTTTTCCCAATCCCCCTTTCCCTCCCCTCAAGGTTCTTCCTCTTGCAAAAGTGGGGTCGCTACCTCACCTCTCCACTCCCCTCCTCCTCTTCCTCCTCACACCCTCCTCCCCACACCCCTCGATCACCACACTCAACCCATGATTCTCTACTTATGCACACGCCCCGCCCACCCATCTCCAACCATCCAATAGACTGGCACATACGGCCTTTGCCGCTCCTCCCCCCCTCTGGGGATGACATTGCATCTTCCACCACATATAGTGGTAATAGGAGTGGTTATGCTGATGTGGATGGCGAGCCTTACCTTGTTGATTCTTTGAGGTCCTCGGGCGAGTTTGAATTGGAGGATGTGTACAGAGACGATGTTGAAAATGGTGCTGGAAATGGGGTGGAAGGTGATGATTTAGAGCGGCGAGATGTGCAGGCTGGTGGTTATCGTCAGTTGGAGCTTATGCAGGTCTCAGGCTTGTTTGAAGGCGTGGTGCGAGGAGTAGATTTTGATGTGGAGGAAATGGAGCTGGTTAGAGATTGAAAGATAGCATCATGTGAAGCATCATTATTCTGTTTGTAATGGTTGCCCTGCCGGTAGAGTATAATATGTCTAAACGAGATGCTGTTTTAGATGATTACAAGATTCAGGCTGATCTTGCTTGAGATGCTGCATCACATTCATGATTATCTGACGTGTATCACACTTGATGGGTGGAGATGCGACCTCCACATTTTGGGTTACTCTCCGCCACGCAAATCGGTCTTCATCGCTGCAAGCGAGTTTCACCCAGCCAATGCCCGTCGCCAAGGGCACACGACTTGGATCTTCCGAGTCGTGATTCATATCGCTTCTGGGAGCCAATGAAAAATCCGCTAGACTTTGCCGTTACAGTTGTTCCAACACGTGCCCAGCTCATCCCCCCCTAGAGTTCGCGATCGGGCGAGTGCGAAGCTCGCAGCAATATTGCGAACGCTTGCGACCTCGCAGTTCACCCTCTCGATGTTTCTTGCGAAACGAACAATCTCTACCAAACGTGCGAACATGCGATACGATTCGCGCCACCGTGAACGCAATCGCACCCAGCCGCGCGAGAAACACAAAACTCACGAATGCGTTTCGGGCTCCACAAGGAACAGACTTTCGCCTCGATGCCTCAATCCTTACACCCGCTGAAGGGTGTCCCTTGCTCCAGCCAACCGCATCCTCCCTCAGAACCCAGGCGTCCAGCCAGAACGGATGTGGGGGGATGCAAGGAAAATGTTGTGCTGTGTGCCTGTTCCTGTGGTGGGTGTGCGGAACTAGAGATTCGTTTGCCCCTCGTCGCTGCCTAACGAGTGAAACACGTGTGGAGGCGTCCCGAGCCCCGACCACACGTACTGTAGTTCCATTTCCTTCAATCAGCCTCCTCGGAACGGCGAACTCGTTGGAGACTTTCATTCATGAACGATAATGTACCACAGGGGGGCTAGAGCGTGAGGCGTCATTCATTAACCCAGTTCCGAACTTGGAGTCTGAGCTTTGACGCCGCCTTACTCCAAGTAAGGAGTCTGAACTCTGACTGACGCCGCCTTGAAGTTCAGCTCTACAATGACTGACGTCCTCAGTTCCCACAGCCACGCAACTGCCTCGTCAGCATCGTTGGGCCTACCGACGCACCCGTGGGAGTATATGGACGGCGGCGCGTTGAATAAAGCCGGAGCCATGGCGGCAATCGCGGAGAGCGAAGTGTTCGAGTCGGGGGACGAGGACGAGGAGAACCGACTGCTCTGGCAGATCATGATAATTGAGGAAGCGGCGCGAGAGGCGGCGGCGCAGCAGCGTGCGGAAGCGGCAAACACAGCGGAAGCCACGGTGGAACCGAGAGAAACGAAAGTAAGAACAGAAACGACGGAAACGTCAGAACCGACGGAAGAATCGACGGAAAAGCAAACATTCACGGAAACGCCAGAATCGACGGAAACACCTGAAGCGGCGGAGGCTGCGGTGGAGCCATCTGAAGAATCAAAGCGATTGAGGGAGGTCGCGGTGACGGAGGTCGTGGCGGCGGAGACCGCGGCACAGACCGCTGCGGAGGAGTGCACGGGGAAGAGCGCGGCGGTGGAGAGCGCGGTGGCGGAGGGTGCGGATGTGGAGAGCGCGGTGGCGGAGGGTGCGGAGGTGGACGGCGCGGAGGCGGAGGGCGCGGAGGCGGAGAGCAAGGAGGCGGAGGGGGAAAAGGCGGAGAGCGTTGAGGCGGAGGGCGCGGCGGCGGAGAGTGCGGCAACCATCACCACTACCACCACCACCATTGCTAGCGACACCGACGCCACTGCCATCGCCGCTGCTCCGAACGCTGAAACTGTTGAAATTGCTGAAAGCCGGAACGCGCCAAGCAGCAGCAGCAGTGGCGGCGGCGCCATCGGCAGCATCCGCAAGAGCACGAGCACGGGCGGGCTCTTCTCCCTCGATTCCGCAACCGGCACAACTCCTAGCAGCGGCACCGTGACGCCCATCAGCACCAGTGCTGGCGCTGCTACGCACAAAGGTGTAGCGCGCGCGGCGAGCAGTGGCGGAACCATAAGCAAAAGCACGAGTACCGGCGCCCTCTCCTCCCTCATCTCCGCGCGCTCCTTCCGCATCCGCGGAAAAACCTCAGGCGGGGGGCTGCCCTTCCTCCCCGCGCTCACTGTCCCCGAGTCGGACCCCGCCTCCGCCGATCACGGCCCGCTCTCCTGCTCCGCTCTCCCCTCCGCAGCCCCAACTGCCCCCAGCGGAAGCATCGGTCCCCCGCTCACGCCCTCCCGTCGCTTTTCCAAATGGTTCTCGTTTAAAGCGGCGGATAAGGCGCAGGCTTCTAGCGGGGATAGCAATGTGGCTGCTGCCAAGTCTTCCGCGCAGTTTCTGTCTGGAAAGACTGCAATTGGCGGATTCTCCTCCGCTGCTGTCTCTGACTCGAGTGAGGTTGTGTCTCTGAGTGTGGCCGAACCCATTGCGGAGTGCGAGAGCGAGGAAGGGAGGGGAAGCACGGAAGGGCGGAGTGCGGCGGAAGAGACGAGCAAGCCCAAAGACGCGTCTGGCGCATTTGGGTTGGTTTCGCCAAAGTGAGTAGGCTCGCGCATTTGTTTGTACGCTTGTGCCATCCTGATTCCCGCTGGCACCCACTAGGTCCATGGCTCCCACACACCCTTTTCCCTCCACCCTCCCCCCTCACCCCTCCCCCCTCCCCCCTCCCCCAAATGGCCCCAGACATTCCGCCCCAGCTGCACACCATACCCAACCCCATTCGCCTTGTCCCCGTTCCCAACCAACACTTATCCTCGCTCTGACCCCATATAGACTGGAGTGGACCATCTCCGCTTCCTGTGCTCCTATACTCTCTTGTCCCATTCCCATTTTCAAATATGGAGCCTCTTTGTCGCTGAATTTTGAAGTACTAATGCCTCCTCTGTTGCCATGCCCTTCCTCTGTTCCCTACGCCAGGAAGCGCATGGTGCCGTTTCGCAAAATGGCAACATTCAAGTGAGAGTGATGATTTGGTGTGCTGCAGCTAGTGCATCGGTTGGAGTGCCAAACTTGTGCTTTTGTGTGGCGTTTTTTTCTACATGCCAGTTATTTACTAGTATGGTAGAGCCATGTATGTATGTACAGGGGTGTATATTTTGTGGACTTGAGCAAACGTTTCTGGATTCCTGAGTTGCAGTTTCCATTTTGTGTCGCGGAGGGATGAAACATGTGTAATGCAGATTTTTAGTGTTATAGCATTTCTCTGATTTAGTGAAAAGGCTTCTAAAGAGCACGAAAAGGCTTCACGCGGACCGCGCGCGACCTCAACCGACAGCCACAACCACTTTCGGTCAACGAGCTTCGCGACATGTTCTGGGACCCAGCAGTTTGTTGGCGAGAAGTACAGTTGCCCCCCGTCTCCCAAATTCGAGCACGAAGAATTCAAGAAACCTATCGTCACCGAAAATGTAACTTCGCCTGAGCTGCCTCACCGCTTCTCGCGCCGCATGTTGGTATCCGGGACGCGCTCCCGTCCCCCAGCCAGCCTCATTCTGCACCTGTATAACACTTTCCGTGCCTCTGGAACTCTCAAGTTCATTCGTGGCTCTCTCGCCTTGATTCAACTCGCCTTGCCTCTGATCAATTTTGCTTCCCTCCTGATTCGCTTAGATTCGCTACCCACACCTCCACATTTCCAGACCTTCTCTTCGCACGAAACTGTTTCCTCCTCTACGGTCGTGCAATTTTCTCCCAAATATGGCCAGTTCAAGGTACCTCTCTTTCCTAGGGCTGCTCTGCATCGTGCTGTGCTTCGCGAGCGCGCACGCCCAGGCGCCGGCGAAGCCCACCAAGGCGCAAATAAAAGCGGAGCTTCAGAACATGGCCAACGCCATTACGCAGAAGTTTCCGCAATACGCGAAATACGCCAAGGACATCAACAAGTACATTGGCCTCGCACGTAAGGGCTCGCTTTACTAATTTCAAGCTCGTTTTTGCTTAAGTTGTGCTCGGGCTCGCCTTCTTGCTCTCGCCGCTGCAAGAGAAACCCTCGAAATGAAGGACGTCGAGATCTCATGCTGGCATATCATCCCCTAGACTTCCCCGCGCTGCAAACTCTCCCTGCTTCTCTATGCACGTCAATCCGTTACCTCTTCCCAGGCGTTTCCATAGTGCATGTTTCTTTCTCTTCAATTAGCTAGAAACGCACCCAGATTCGCGCGGCAATTTTAGGCTGAATCTGTCACTCCCTTCTTTCCACGCCCCTCCCATTCCTCGAATCCCCTAAACGCCACTTATCACTTCAGCAAGCTAGAGACCTATTATTTTCTGTCCTCCCTCTTTCTCCACATCCATCCCTCTCCTTCTCCCCCCCTCCAGTGAATTCCAAATACGATTTCACAGCGCTCAGCGACGCAACCCTGCTCCTCCCCAGCGACACGGAGGCGGAGGCCCTCGCTAAGAAGGTCCCCGTTAACAAAGCCAACATTCCCAGAATCTACAACATCACGGCGTACCACATTATTCGCAAGAAGTACACCGTTCCCGCGCTCAAGGTCCTCAAGAAGTCGCAGCCGCTCGGCACGCAGCTGAAGCAGGCGATGTACAAGGTTTCGCAGCAGAATGGTAACACGATTTCTTTCGCCAAGACGCCCAACGCCCCCCCTGCCGCCTGGACCACGATCAAGATCGTCCGGCTGTACGCTGGACCGTACTTCATTGCTCACGGCGTGGATAAAGTTCTGATTCCCACGAACACCAAGGTGTAAATCCTGGGGCGTGCAAACCACCCCAAAACAAAAGGACTGCTAGCGTTGGATTTCCGTTCCTAGTTGACAGTCAGTCATGCTACGGGTTCAACCTCTGAACTAGAGATGACTGGCCGTCAACTAGGCACACAGCAGGCCTTAGTGTCTGTGACTTGTTCTTGAAGTATCCTTTGGAAGTACAATACTGCTTGACAGTTGTTAAAAAAGAAAGTATTACCATATGTTTCACCACTAACAAAAGAGCTACATTTGCTAGATTTCTGGCTAATGAGCAAGATGGAAATGACTATAGGAGATGGTCCGGGAACATACAGTATATAGTTGCGGTAATGTGGAACTACCGTATACCGTATATAGTCAGGAATCTTCAGTGAATGTGGGAACACACTAATGAAGGACCTGATCACAAACATCTCATCAAGGGAGAGCAACAAGCAAGTCGTTACATGCATAAAGTTGCTACTGGGTTGCAGTAAGAGCGTGTTCCTACGGCCTCATATCAGGCAACCTCGTATCAGATTCGCGTCGAACCGCACTAAAACGCATCCAACCGCAGCCGAACACACTGAAACGTATTTCACCACGCGAAGCTGATACCAGGTGTGTCTGATACGAGGTGTAGGAACACGCTCTTAAGCTGCAGTGAAGAATCAGCATGCACGCACAGTTAAAATGGGCTGAAGAAAATCAGCCCAGGCACAAAAGGAGCTAAGAAAACCAGCTGAACTCTGGCCTGGAGTCTGGAGACCTCTGGGAGGCTACAGTGCAAGAGGAACCCTTTTGAGTCGACTCAAAAGTCAACCAGCTGAACTCTGGCCAGGAGTCTGGAGACCTTCTGGGAACCCTGAAAGGACCTACAGTGCAAGAGGAACCCTGAAACCCCGCCTCTCCTGAATCATTTCAACAGTCTGAATCACATTTTGCATTATGAAAAACAGCGACGAGTCCCTACCATGAAGCCCGCCCCGGCCAGCCGGGCTGTCCGCAGGCTGACGGTTGTTCCCTGTGAAGTTGTTACAAGGACTACCGCCGATTATCAGATCGAACGGCCCGTATTTATCCACCAATCCCTCAACAACCCTCCTGTTCAGCTTTGTCACATCGTGGTACAGCTGAGACAGCTTCCCCACCAGCCTGCTCCCGCCCCTCGCCGCTGCAGCGTTTTTCCACCACCGCGCCTCTGCTTCCCGGCAGCTGCTATCAGCCTCGATGCTCACGGCACGGATCACAGGCACTTGCACCATGTGGAGTGCCACTAGGGCGCCGCCGATGCCTGAGAAGAGCGAGAGGACCCGGATGGGGCGGTTGAGGCGGCGCAGCACTGAGAGGTGGAGCGCGACGGTGGGCACGTGGAAGGTGTTTCCTGGGGGCATGGGGGATGGGGGGTGGGGGGTGGGGAATGGGGGGATGGGGAGCAGGGGAATAGGAAATGGGGAATAGGAAATGGGGAATAGGAAATGGGGAATGAATGATGAAAAAAAGAGATCGGGGGAATGAGTGATGGGGAATGGGGATCGGGGAATGGGGAACGCGGAAATGAATAGGAAATTTGATAGACTTGACTCAAAGGCGCGGCACTGAAATGAAAAGTGCGGTGCAACTATGAGATGTTGATGGAAGGTGTATATAGGTGAACAGTGGGAGGGCTTTTACAGTTTTTTTAGGCGCCTCAAAACTAGTGCGACCGTGGGACGTAGATCGAATGTGTATAAAAGTGTGTAGTGGAAGACTGTGGGATATGGACAGAAAATATGAAGGTGGATATCGAGGTTGCACGAGAAAGGAGGATGCAGACAGGAAGGGGGACAGGATAATGTCTGAAAAGAACATCAAGCGTACAGTTTCCTTTCCTTTCTTCCCTTGCTGTACGCTTGCTGTCAGACAAGGACAGCAAGGGCAAGAAATAAAAGGACTATGAGAGCGAGTTGAGATATCAATATGTTAGAGGAAAGGAAACTGTACGCTTGCTCATTCCTTCTTACCGAGCATCTTATATCGGCTGGTTTTGTTGGCGGTAACCGTAGAGACGTGCCCTTCAGGGTACCCCATCAGGTCCTCCAACTGATCCACCTCCAGAGGGGCAAGCCGGTCCCTCTCAATCCACAGCAGGTTGAACCTGCAGCCATGCGATTAGGCGCACATGTAACAAGAGGTTCAGGGCCGTGGTTGAAATGAGACAAGTATTATAGCAGAGAGACGTGCCCCCTTGGGGGGGTACCCCATCACCTCCTCCAGCTGTTGTTCACCTCCAGTGGGGCGAGGCGGTCCCTCTCAATCCACAGCAAGTTGTACCTGCGAGATTGGATGGGGGAGGGCAGTGGTTGGAATGAGAGGTTGGGGGGCAGTGGTTAGAATAAGAGAATTACGTGCCATTGAGACGTGCCCCCGGGGGTACCCCATCACCTCCTCCAACTGATCCACCTCCAGAGGGGCGAGCCGGTCCCTCTCAATCCACAGCAGCTTGTACCTGAGGGATTGCGAGGCAATGGGGGGGGGCATTGGTTGGAATGAGAAACGTTCTGAGGCGCCCCAGAAGTCCCACAGCTGATCCACCTCTAGAGGGGCGAGCCGGTCCTTTTCTATCCACAGCAGGTTGTACCTGAGAGATTGGGGGGGGCATTGGTTGGCACGAGAGTGGAACGAGCCAGAGAAACGTGCCATTGGTTGGAATGAGAAACGTTATGAAGCGCCTCTAAAGTCCCACAGCAAGTGAGGACACTGAAAAGAGAGGGCAGTGGAGAGGGAAAGGGCACTGAAAAGAGAGGGCAGTGGAGAGGGAAAGGGCACTGAAAAGAGAGGGCAGTGGAGAGGGAAAGGGCACTGAAAAGAGAGGGCAGTGGAGAGGGAAAGGGCACTGAAAAGAGAGGGCACTGGAAGCGTCCCATCCCCCGCTCCCCTCCCTTCCCTCCCTCTCCCCCTCTCCTATCCCCCCCCATCTTCCACTGCCCTCTACACTTGCACTCTGACGCATGTCATATTCTACCACAAACCCACCTGTCATGGCCTCTACTCGGGGCTCCATTCCCCGCCCTCTACACTTGCACTCTGATGCATGCCATAAACTCCAGGCGACTTATTCACATCATGATACTTCTCAAAACCAGCAAACCCACTGTTGAGGCGATTTTTGAGTCGACTCAAAAATCGACTCATCACACACGGACTTATTAACATCACAATACTTCTCAAAACCAGCAAACCCACTGTTTGAGACCTCCCAAAATTCCTCCCCTCTCCCCACGCCCCCTCCCTCTCGCTCTACAAGCTTACCTCCTGACGTATGTCAGCAGCTCTTGGGGACTCTCTATGGAAAAGGAGAGGTGTTTGAGACGTCCCAAATCCCCCCCCTCCCCCCCTGTCCCCCCCCCCTATCCCCCTTCCCCCCCTTCTCCCCCCCCTCCCCCCCCTCCCCCCCCCCCCTCTCTCCATCTACAAGCTTACTTTCTGACGTATGTCAGCAGCTCCTGGCATCTCTCCGGGGAAAGCCCCTCTGCTGTGAAGCTTCGATGTCACTTTAAACGCCAAGCAAGAACTCACCCCCCCCCCCCCCCCCCCCCCCCCTCTCCCCACCCCAATTCCCCCCGTTAGCTTACTTCCTGACGTATGTAAGCAGCTCTTGGCGTCTCTGCGGGGAGAGGCCCTCTGCTCCGTGAATCTGGAGCTCAACGTTCCATTGCTGGAGCTTCGAAGCCACTCCGAACGCCTGGGTGTTGATAACGTTGAGCTTCGTCCTTTTGTCCCAGCTTGGCCATGCCTGCCGCGAGTTGGGAAATGCCTCGAAAATCGTTTTCGGGCGGTTTAGAACCCAATCGGGCAGCCACCGGTCGTTTATGGGTAGATTGTGAAGGTACCTGGGGGGTGAGGGGGTAGATATGGAGGGAGGGAGGAGGAGGAAGGTGTGTAAGTTGGTAGGTGGATAAGAGGGTTAATGATGAGGAGAGTGGATGAGAAGGGAAATGTAATGAGAAGTGGGTAGTCATGAGGGGAGGTGGATGCAGAAATGAAAACTAAGAGACACACACACAGACACGCACACACATGCACACACGTACGCACACACACACACGCACACACACACACGCACACACACACATGCATGACATATGCTCACTCAACAAGCACTCACCCTCTCTGCCTGCGGCACACCCCCAGGTGGGCACTATCCATAAACTCCACAGGGAGCGGCAGATATCGATACACTATGGGCATGCACAATCACCATGCACAATCACCATGCACAATCACCATGCACAATCACCATGCACAATCAATCACCATGCACAATCACCATGCACAATCACCATGCGCAATCACCATGCACAATCACCATGCACAATCACCATGCACAATCACCATGCACAATCACCATGCACAATCACCATGCACATACATACATGCACACTCAGCACCCACCCTCTCTGCCTGCGGCACACCCCCAGGTGGGCGCTATCCACAAACTCCACAGGGAGCGAGAACAGCATCCCCGACATCTGACCCCACTCTGCACTCTTGATGTTCTCCACGTATATGAACACGCCCTTGGGGTCAGTGACGTCAGCAGCGTTTCGCCTGTACGGCTCGACTCCGGGAATCCCACCAAACCCGCACATGAGCGGGAAGTTGGAGGGATTGCAGTAATTGGGGGTTTCAGGTGCGTGGGGCTGAGTGAGGTTGATCACTCGAGTGCTGCGGAAGGAGTGCTCAAAGGAGGGAGCAGGCAGAGCGTTTTGCTTCTGAAAGGGAAAGAGATGAGAGAACAAGTGGGGTGGGAAACAGAAAGGGAGGAAGGGAGGAAATGGAGGCAGGGGGAAGGGTGGGGGGAAAGGGAGGGCGGGAGAGGGGCAGGAGCCGTTAAACATCATATTTATCTTTTGAGACGTCTCAAAAGAGGGGCAGGAGCCGTTCACATCATATTTATCTTTTGAGACGTCTCAAAAGAGGGGCAGGAGCCGTTCACATCATATTTATCTTTTGAGACGTCTCAAAAGAGGGGCAGGAGCCGTTCACATCATATTTATCTTTTGAGACGTCTCAAAAGAGGGGCAGGAGCCGTTCACATCATATTTATCTTTTGAGACGTCTCAAAAGAGGGGCAGGAGCCGTTCACATCATATTTATCTTTTGAGACGTCTCAAAAGAGGGGCAGGAGCCGTTCACATCATATTTATCTTTTGAGACGTCTCAAAAGAGGGGCAGGAGCCGTTCACATCATATTTATCTTTTGAGACGTCTCAAAAGAGGGGCAGGAGCCGTTCACATCATATTTATCTTTTGAGACGTCTCAAAAGAGGGGCAGGAGCCGTTCACATCATATTTATCGGGAGTTCCAGCAGTGGCAGGCTGAGAGGGGTTGATGACTTGAATGCCTCGAGATGAGTGCACGAAGGAGGGAGCAGGCGGAGGGTTTTGCTTCTGGAAAAGGGAACGAAGAGGCAAAGGAGTGAGTGGGAGATGGGGCGCAGAAAGGAAGAAATGAGGGAATGAAGGGGAAAGGAGAACGTGATAGTTTGCGGAAGAAGCAGAGAATGACCAAAGTTTTTGGCATTGAACAGGA
Organism: Closterium sp. Naga37s-1; assembly: GCA_947471745.1. NCBI lineage: Eukaryota > Viridiplantae > Streptophyta > Zygnematophyceae > Desmidiales > Closteriaceae > Closterium > Closterium sp. Naga37s-1. The sequence goes on from CANJKZ010000328.1 coordinate 1,154,334, forward strand.
AGGGCGTTTCAGGTGTGTCAGGATGAGTGGTAATGATGACACACAGGAGAGCCACAAAGCTGTGCCGCAAAATCAGTGCTCAAGGGAGGGAGCAGGAAGAGGGTTTCGCTTCTGCGGGTGATAGGAACGCAAAAGAGTGAATATGGGAGGGCAGGCAGAAGGGAAGGAAGCGAGGAAATAAAGAGTAAGGAGAAAGGGATGGTTTAGGGAAGAGAGGGGAAACGGCTCCAGTATAACTGTAAGATGGTCAAACACTTGCCTTGGAAGCATTTCCCCTTCCAGCACTCGCCCTGCGCTTCTGACCCGCGGCTGTCCCACTCACACCACCACCACCACCCACACCACCTGCAGCACCAACCCCAAAACCCAGACCCCAGACTCCAGTGCAGGTGTAAGATGGTCAAACACTTGCCTTGGAAGCATTTCCCCTTCCACCACTCGCCCTGCGCTTCTGACCCACTGCTGTCCCACTCACACCACCAGCACCACCAAATGTAGCACCTGCAGCACCCACAGCACCAACCCCATAGTCCCCGTCACCCTCCTCCCACTCCTCCTCCTCCTCCTGCCCCTCGTCCCACCAATTGCCATTACCCGCACCAGCAGCAGCAGCACCAGCAAAACCACCATTACCACCATTCCACTCCCCTCCTCCCTCCTCCTCTTCCTCCTCGTCCTCCTCCTCATCCCACCAGTTCCCCTCCTCCTCTTCACACTTCCCCACTCCCTTTCTGTACCCACCATCCCCACCACCCTTCACTCCCCCTCCTCTCCCGCCTCTCACTCCCCCTCCTCCCAGCCCTTTCCCTCCCCCCACTCCTTTCCAACCTACTCCCTCCCACTCCTCCTCCTTCACACCCCCTGCCACGCTGTCACGCTGAGTCAGCATCCGTGCCAGCTGTCGTTCTACCCCTCCCTTACCAAACCCCCCTGCCCCTACCGCCCCCATACCGCCACCTCTGGCTGTGTTGTTCCCCAACCGCTCACCACCGCATCCAACCCCACTTCCCCACCCGTCACTGCCACCTCTGGCTGTGTTGTTCCCCCACCGCTCACTACCGCATCCAACCCCACTTCCCCACCCCTCACCACCGCCTCTGGCTGTGTTGTTCCCCCACTGCTCATCACCGCATCCAACCCTGCTGGGCCCTGCCCGACCGCTGGGTGTAAACGTGCCAGCTCTGGGTGCTGGGGAGTGTGGTGGGGCGCGGGAGACAGCAGAGGTGGTGGGTGGACGGGTGAGACCAGAACCACCGAAGCCTGGATGGGGTAAGGAAAAGAGGGGAAGGGAAGGGAACAGGGGAAACACAAGGCGAGGAAAGGGGCGGGTTAAAAAACGACCAACTCTCCCCTCTCCCTCCTTTTTCCCGACCACTAAAGTGCAAACTGCTGCTGCTCAGGCTGCTGGGGAGTGTGGTGGGGCGTGGGAGACAGTGGAGGTGGTGGGCAGATGGGTGAGAACCCGGGCACATAAGCCTGGGAAGAGTAAGGAGAAGGGGGAAAGGGAAGCGAACAGGGGAAACACAAGGTGGGGAAAAAGCAAAGGTGGTGGGCGGACATGTGACACCCGAGGCACTTAAGCCTAGGAGGGAAAAAACGGCACAGGAGAAGGAAAAGGGGAGAAAAAAAGGGAACGTGGAACAGCAGACAGGAAAGGCAGGAAAAGGAGAATATGGAACTCGTTCTATGTTCACCTCCTGAATGCGTTCAGGTGAAATGGAATGAGAAATCTCAAAAAACGCATTCAGCGCGACCTCCTGCCTTGACACCTCCTCCCCTCCTCCCACGATCACTGGATCTAAACGCGAAAGCTCTGGCTGCTGGGGAGTGTGGCACGAGCAGCAGCAGCAGCAGAGACGGCGGAGGCGGCGGCGGCAGCAGCAGCAGCAGCAGCAAACAGCACTCACCAAAGATGGATGCGCCATCCTCATCTTCATGCAACCAGCCTCCCATGCCCCTCCCACCTGCCCCCCCTCCTGCCCTCCCTTCTGCCCGCCCATTTCCAGCAGCAGCAGAAACAGCAGCCCACCGATCAGCACCACCAACACGACCATTCCCACGAGCAGCAGCACCAGAATAAGCGCCTGCGCCACCCCTGAAACCACCACCCCCGAAACCACCACCCCCAAAACCACCACCTCGGAAACCACCAACGCCAACACCACCGCCAACACCACCACCAGCACGACCCCATCCTTCTCCATATTTCCCTGAATCATCCTCACCATCACCTCCGAAACCATCGCCGCCAACACCGCCACCGCCAATACTAATACCACCACCAGCAACAACAGCACCACCGAAACCACCACCTCCAGCACGACCCCATCCTTCTCCATACTTCCCTGTTTCATCCTCACCATCACCTCCCCCCTCCCCATCCTCCTCCTCCTCCTCCACCTCCTGCTTCTGCTCCTCTCCCTCTCTCTCCTCCTCTTCCTCCTCCTCTTCCTCCTGTTCCTCCACCATCCTCTCATGCACCTCAGCAGCAGCAGCAAAGTCGACTGCCTCAGCAACCCATCTCTCCAGCTCCCACCCGCCCTGCCTCGCGTCCTTCTTTGTCCTCTCTACAATCTTCCTCGCTTTCCTCTCTTGCATCCCCATCGTGCCTATCAACCACTCCGCCACTGCCTCTCCAGTGCTCTCATCGAACTTACTTTTTTTATCGCTCTCACCATCAAACCCGCCCCTGTGCTCATTCCCAAAACCAAACCCACCCCTTTGCTCGCTCCGATCAGCAAACCCGGAATCCAAGCCTTTCTTTCCCACTTCGGCTAGCCCCGTCCCTCTCCCGTCCCCTTCCCCTCTTCCCACTCTCCATCCGCTTCCCCCCACTCCTCCCCCTAACCCTCTCCATCCCTCCCCCCTTACCACTCCTACTCTCGCTTCCCCTACACCTCCAACTCCAGATCCTGTCCTGGCACCCTCATCTGTTCTCACTTCACCACCTCCCACCCCACCACCTCCCACCCCACCACCTCCCACCCCACCACCTCCCACCCCACCACCTCCCACCCCACCACCTCCCACCCCACTACCTCCCACCCTACCAAATCCCTCCCCAACACTTCCCTCACCACTCTCCACCCTCTCCTTCTTCACCTCTACCACATCCCCATCCCCATCCCCATCACTATCACTCTCAGAATCGTCGTCATCCTCACCCTTGTAATCCTCATCACCATCATCACTATTGTCACTATCACTATTATCACTATCACTATTATCACTATCACTATCAGCTTCCTCCTCCTCATCATCCTTCCCCACACTCGCCCCAGCCATCCTTCTCTCCCTCTCCTCCTCCTCCTCCTCCTCCTCCTCCTCCTCCTCCTCCTCCTCCTCCTCCTCCTCCTCCTTCCTCTCCCCTCTCTCGTTCCTCTCCTCTTCGTCTCCCTCCTCTCCTTCCTTTCCCTTCTCCCCCTCATCGTCCTCCTCTTCCTCCTCCATATCGCCCTCCCTCACCTCCCCCTCCTCTCTCTCCTCAGCCTTTGCTCCATTAATCGTTTGCCTTCCTCCATCCCCCACCTTCCCCACCGTTCCCACCCTCCCCACCTGCCCCAAATCCCCCACCTCCCTCTCTCTCCCCCTCATCACCACATCCTCTACCGGCTCCTCCTTAACTCTCACCTGCAAACCACTCACTCTCTCTCCCTCGTTCACTCTTCCCTTCACAGCATTCCCTCCCTCCCTCTGCTTTGCCGGTGTCTCAGGACCCTTAGCCCCTGCCCCTCTTCCCTTTCTCACTATCAGCCCCTCTTTCACTCTCAACCCCTCTCTCTCCTTCAACCCCTCTTTCACTTTCACCAACCCCTCTCTCTCCTTCAACCCCTCTTTCTCTTTCATCAACACCTCTCTCAATCTCAACCCATCTTTCTCTTTCACTCCCTCTCCAGCTTTCTCTTTCAGTTGAGCACCGCCCACGCCCACACTCCCTTCGTCCTCCAGCCATGCGTTCACAGCACCAGCATAATCACCCACAGGAGCAACAGCAGAAGTACCAGCACTTGCAAAAGCACCACCAGCACCATTCACGCCCACACCCCCTTCGTCCTCCAACCATGCAGTCACAGCACCAGCATAATCACCCACAGGAGCAGCAGCAGCTGCACCACCAGCAACACCAGCACCAGCACCTGCAAAAGCACCACCACCAGCAGCACCACCAACAACCGCACCAGTAACCATTCCTCCTGCCTCCTCCTGCTTTTTCACCTCCTCCCCACCATTAGTCACCCATATCAGCGGGGTAAAACCGCTTCTTCCTCTTGTCGTACCCACCAGCCCACCAAATCCAGCATCCTTCTTCCTTCCACTCTTACCCTTCTGAGGCCTTGACCCACTTAAGGGAATGAACCCATTACCCCCATCATCATCATCATCACTCCCATCATCACTACCACCATCACCACCACCATGACCCCTTTCCCCTCCATAACCCCTATCATCACCTCTAGCAGCAGCAGCCCCCCCATCTCTCCCACTACCACCCTCCCCCTTGGCTGCTTTCCCATCCCGTTCCTCCTCTCCCCCACATCCCTCCCTTGCTTCCCTACACTTCACCAATCCATTTCTACCGTTCCAAACGCCGCTCTTCCTGGCGACAACAAGCCCTCTCTCCCCTCCTCCACCACCCATCTCCTCCTCCCTAACTCTCCTCCCTTTCTCCTTTCCACGCTCTCGCCCTCCCTCCTCCACTTCCTCTTCCTCCTTGTCCTTCCCATCCTCTTCATCCTCCTCTCCTAGCACCAGCCTCCCTCCCCTCCGCATCCCTCCCTGTCCCGTTCCCCATCCCTTCACTCTCTCTTCCTTCCCCCTCCCCACTCCCTCTAACACTCTCCTCAACTCACCAACAGCCCCAATCAGCCCATCACATCCCTCCCTCCCACACCACACACACCCCCCACTCCCCACCCCCTCCTCCTCCTCTCCCTCCTCTCCCTTACCCACTCCCTCCTCTCTCTCTCCTCCTCTCCATCCATGCACGGCCCCATTCAGCAACCCACACACCTCCTCTCTCTCGCTTGCCAGCATATCTCCCATGGACCTCCGCCACACAAAGCAAAGGCCCCTCACTCTCCTCCCACTCATCCTCCCTACCACGTTCCCAATATGTGCGACTCTCCTGCTTCTACTGCTGCTCCTCCTGTATCCGCTGTGTCTGCTCCTTGTGCTGTGCCTGTGCTGCTCGTGCCAACACACCCCTTCTCTCCTTCCTCCCCTTCCTGCTTCCGCCACCACCTCTTTTCCTTTCCGCTTGTCTCGTCCCTCTGCCCCTCCCAACCCACACACAACATCCAAGCCTGTTTCTCCATTTCTCCTGCCTCCTTCCCCCCTTTTTTCATAATAATCCCACATCCTGCCAACCCACTCCTCTACCAATTTCTCTCCTTGCCACCGCACCCCACCCCACCCCACACCTTCGCCACCCTCCTCCCCATCCCCACCCTCCCCCTTCCTCCCGCTCCCACTCCTCCTTCCACACATAAATCCACGCAACGCCGCCCCAACACCGCCCAACCCCTCCGCCCCATCCATCCCACCCCTACCCCCGCCTCTCCTCCCCGATCCTCCTCTCCTCTCCTCCCCTTCTCCCTCCTCCTCTCCATCCACTCCTCCCCGTCCCACACTCACACCAGGAAGCAGTAACCCATGAAGCACGGCCCAAGAAAGCAGAGGGGTGGATAGGAGGCGAGGAACAAAGCTCTCATATTCTAAGTCTGGTGATTGGCAGACATATAGGGCAAGACGAGAGTGTAGAATAAGAGTTGGCGGGGCATCCGGGTCACAAATCGGTGATATATGGAACCCTATAACGAGTATGGGCTCGTGAACCTTCACTAAAATCATGTCCTCAGGACCCACACCCCCACTCGAGCTTTTACCCCCGTTATAATCACATCCTGCTGCATCTGCGCCTTGCAGCTGAACCTGGGAGATTATCCCCCATACAGCAAGCCTCCCTTGCTGTATAGCATGCAGGGACAGCTCGCATGATCTGGACGGGTCAACGTCTAGATTGACCACTTTGAATTTGTTCAGAGCACGAATTGGCTTGCCGATAAAAAGAGAGGGGACATGTTTAGGAGGGGACTGGGAGGAGGAGGGGGTAGGTCCTAGTGTTGCTGCTGCTGCTGCTGCTGCTGCTGCCCCTGCTGCTGCCCCTGCTACCCCTGCCGCCCCTGCTGCCCCTGCTGCCCCTGCTGCCTCTGCTGCCCCTGCTGCCCCTCCAAAAGGAAACAAGGCCTCAAGCAACCCCTCCTCCGCCCCTTCTGCTTCACCCCCTGTGAGCGCCAGAGCCATTTCCTCATCTGGTACCCCCACCACCTCTCCCTCCGCCTCTGCTGCCGCCCCCGCTGCTGCTGCTGCTGCTGCCGCCGCCACTCCTGCTGGTGGTGGTGCTGCTGCTGCCGTTGCTCCTGTCGCTCCTGCAGCCATTTTTGTGGGTGGTGCTGCTGCCGACCTTGCCATGCCTGTGAAATCTTGAAAAGGAAGGGTGTGGATGAGGGGAGAGGAGAGGCGGAGAGGGAGAACAAAGGCATAAATTGACCAAACCAGGCAGAGAGGAAGAGAAGAAACCGTCCGAACCATTTTGAGGCGCCTCAAAATACACCTCAATGCGTGTGGATGAGGGGAGAGGCGGAGAGGGAGAACAAAGGCATAAATTGACCAAACCAGGCGGAGAGGAATAGAAGAAACCGTCCGAACCAGCCAAGGGTGGAGCACACAGACCATCCAGTGGAAGCTTACTAGCCAGGTATGTGTGTGTGTCGTTAGCATCAAACACCTGGCTAGTAAGCTTCCACTGGACGATCTATGTGCTCCGCCGGTTTGGACGGTTTCTTCTCTTCATGCACCTATGTTGGAAAAAACGTGTATGGCGCACAGAACGCATACGAACTATACGCCACCGTACATAACATAACATAAGCGATGTGGAAATTTCCAGCATACAAAAAAACCTGAAATACGAAGTGTCGGGCAGGTAAAAAAAACTTGGGGCAGGGGAAAAAAATCCAGTGGACGTGAGACACGGTTTGTGTTGGCAACGGAATACCAGATCCGCGCGGATATGGCCGCGGATTTCCATGTCCGCACGGATCTGGAAGGGAAATTCCAGATTCGCACAAATTTGGCCGTTGAGTTCCAAATCTAGCCGCGGAATTCCAGATCCGCGTGGATCTGGAAGTGGAAATACAGATTTGAGCGCCTCTTGCTACGAGTAGTCAGTTGCTTGTGAGGCTCTGTGACATTGGTAGGGGAAACGTGGTTGCATTCGACATTTGAGTTCGTGCGTTGCGAAATCGTGAAATTTGAACGCGAATCTTTTTTCCGGGCTGCCCGACCCAGCGTACCACGTATTTTGGAGCGTATCACGAATCTTCTTATATACGCTAACGAATATACGGGACTCGTTTTTTTTCCCTGAGCGTTTTTTCCAACATCTGCACCAGGCGCTTGCCGCTTGCTCCTGCTCCACTGCCTCTGCTGTAGGGGAGCAGGATGGGACAACGCAGGCGGTGGGGAGCAGGACAGGACAGGGCGGGCGGCGGGAAGCAGGACAGGACAGGGCGGGCGGCAGGGAGCAGGACAGGACAAGGCAGGGCAGGGAAAGGCATCAGTGTAGGAGAACAGGGAGAGGGAGAAGATGGGACGCACGAGAACGTTTGTCTGTTAAGGTTGCCTAAGAGGCTGTGTTGCGCGCCTTGTGTGTCTTCTTCAGATGATGTTCCACCAGCACTGCTCGCAATGCGCTCCGGTCAGGAGGGGGTTGGGGCGGAGGCACCTCAGAACATAGCCTCCCAGCTAGGCCTCTATTATGGTTTCCCCTTCATACCTTATCCTCGTTCTCGTCGAACGTGTTCCCACACTCCCAGCCCTTCACACTCCACAGCTTCAGCAGCCCGTCCGTCCAACGAGTCCCGCAAATGTGCGGTAGCTACTTTGTCGAGTCGCCTTGATGTCGAGCGGAGTCCGCTCGCGTTGACACTACCTGATGGTAAGCGAGAAAGAGGAGAGGAGAGAAGCAGTGAGCAGGACCGTGCCATGCTGAAAGCGGCGCGGCCTACGACACTCCAGTTTACGATATCCTAAGCGCTTAAAAATCGCCTTCCTAGGCAATCTGTTCTCCACGCGACGACAAGCCGGCTTACCTTACATAAGCCGCGTCGTTGCGGCCTGTCGATCCGAGCAGCCTGCAAGACCGTGCGTGCGTCTACGGTTTCGGTTCTGTCTGCAGGTGCGCTATCTACTTCATTATTCAACGCTGTTGCCGCGGCGCGAACATGACGAAACGCGGGAATAAGGCGAAATGGAAACGAAAATGGAGCACTGTAATTACGTCAAGATGAGTGTTGGCTGGGTGGTGAGTGCCCGAGGGGTGAGTGATGAGTGCAGGGAGTTTGCGGAACATTCACTTTCGCTCAGTGCCCTACCCAACCAAGAAGCACCTTATTGAATCGCGTTTGAACGAGCCTCTTGTAGTTTCCACATTCTTCGCTTGCCTTAAGAATGGGGGCAAAAACGTCGCAGGCGAAGGCCCCCTGACGAACCAACCTTCGCAGAAGTTCGGGGACGTGAGCGTTGCAGGCGAAGGTCCTGACAAACCAACCAACCTTGTTCCGTCTGGTTTTGTTCCCGAGAATCGTTGGACTACCTTCGTACGCCTCGCGAACATCATCCTCCAATCTTACCCGAACATTTCTATTTTGTCAATTTTATTTAGTTACTGTGAAACACCTGGTTCACACACCACCAGTCTCCCTGACAGGCTGACACCACACGCCGCCCAACGGTCACCTTTCTTGCTGCACAGACAACTGCAGGCTGGATTAAGAGTCCCGGAATGCACCGAGAACTCCGCTCGATCGATCTCCTGTTGGGCTGAAGTCTATTTGTTCGTCGAGCTCACTCAAGGAGCCCATCCAGTTGAACTGAGACTTATCCGTCGGACTGCATTCGCATTCTCCGCTCGTAGTAGGATTCACGTTAGCCTTCGCATAATCTTTTCGCGTGAACCCGCCTCGCGACTCTTCGATTTTCAGTGTCCCTGCCTTCGGTTCGCTACCTCGTACCACAGATTGTAATCACTGTATCGTACGGACGTCAAAGAGGAAGTTCCAACTTCTAACTTCCAAGATCAGCTGTGGTAAAGAGGCAAGCAGCATCACCAACGTAGCGGTCAGCTCCATAATCTCATCTTCAGTGAAAATTCAGTTAATCTACGGCTGAGAATTCTCTTCCCGTAAACTGAGTCCCCGTCACACTAGTAATAAGACGATCTCCGCGGAATGGCTCGCATTCGTCCGGCGTTCGTGCTGTTCGGCGACTCGTTGACGCAGCACTCGTTCAGCGAAGGCGGGTGGGGAGCAGCGCTGCAGAATCAGTACGCGCGCAAGGTGAGCCTCTGCCTCCTCCTCCATTGATTCCCTTCGTGACACCCCTTGAAGAAAAAAGATCAACGGCCCAGCAGATCCGTGATCCAATCGACGGCGCCCAACGGATCCGTACTCCAGTCGACGGCTCAGCGAATCCGTGCTCTAATCGACGCTGTAGCATGACCGACAGAGGCCAGACTCTCGGGTAGGAATCCGACGACTCAGCGAATTCAATTCCCTTTCAGTGTTCACTGCGACGGAATGGCTAGTACCCAGCCACCTGCCAGATCAAGACCTGCTACCACCGACGCATCTCCTTCTCACCTCATGACTGCTGGCTCCCCGTCGTCCATGCTGCACCACCGAGCTCCCCGCTCGCCTGAAGGTCCTTCCTCCCTTCCCTCACAGCAGCAGCAGCAGCCGCCGCCGTTTCATTTCCAGCAGCAGCAGCAGCAGCAGCAACAACATTATCCGAAGCATCAGCAGCACCTTCCGCAGCAGGAGCAACAGCAGCATAAGCTGGAGCACCAGTCGCACCATTCTCACCAGTCTCACACGAAAGAGAGACCCAACAGACCCACGCGCTCCCATCCCTTCCTCCACTCCGCCTCCCCACGATCCCTCTTCCACAGTCCGACTCAAAAGAACTCTGTACCATCGTCTCTTGCTTCTCTCCGTCGACCCACCTCCCTGCTCCCTCCTTCCATCCGCTTCTCCTTCCGCTCCCCCCTCGCCTCCTTCATCCTCGGAGCTCTGCTCTCTCAGCTGCTCTCCCTCCCCTTACTATTCCTCCTATTACCGCTGCCTCCCCGTCTGCCCTCATACCAGGCTCCTTTCCAGCCTTTTCCCACGACTTCTTTCTCTCACAAATTCAATATGCGGCGCTGGTTCAGTTCAAGCCAGCAGCAGCAACAGAAGCTCTACTATGAGCAGCACCAGCACCATCATCAGCATCATCAGCAGCAGCAGATCTACCCCCCTCGTCACCCCCCTCATCACCCCCCCGCACATCTACCCGCACCTGGTCACCCTTCCCCTGATTCAACCTCCCTGGATTCACCAGAGGAGAATTACGCTCTGTCAAGCGAAGGGAGGGAGGTAGCAGCAGCACAGGAAGAGAGTACTCAGTCAAGTGAAGGGAGAAAGAGGGCGGGTGCACGTGAGGAAAGGAGGACTCTGTCTATTAAAGAAAGGGAGCGAGCAGCAGCATGGGAGGAGAGCACGCAGCCTATGGCAGGGCAGAGTGCTGCTCTGTCACGAGGTGCACTAGTGGGGCGAAGGACGGCCCAAGACAAGGGGTCAGCATTGCCATTACCATCATCATCGTTACTAGAGAAAATTCCACCAGAGGCATTGCCATCAGCAACAGTGGCAGCTGGGCGTGGGGGGATGTCGCCACTGCAAGCATCACGTTGGTCCCGGCCTGCCTTTGTGCTGTTCGGTGAATCGCTCACTCAAAGGTCGTATGGCGATGGCGGGTGGGGGGCAGCTCTGCAGAGCCTGTATGCGCGTAAGGTGAACCCTCTGCAAGAAGGGGTGATGGAACACAAGTGCAATGAACTTTGCTACGTCTCAAAATCGAGTTTTGAGACGTCTCAAAGCCCGTAAGGTGAACAGCCTGCAAGACGGGGTGCTGGAACACGAATGCAATGAATACAGCACCCTGACTTTGCGGTCGCTTCTATTCTCACGCTTGCACATGGACTAGGTGTGTCTGGGTTACAACCATTGATGGGGTACACACAACAATGCAAGTTGCCACACACTGTGACTCCAAACACCAATGCCCTGCCTTCACATTGCTCAGTGCACTTGCTGTGCTGTTTGCAGGTGGACGTGGTGTGATGGGGCTAAAGCCGTAGAGAGGATACAAACTCAGTTGTCGCACACTGTGCTCTTGCTGCTGTGCTGTGTGCAGGTGGATGTGGTGTTACGGGGCTACAGCGGGTACAACACACGCTGGGCACTCTTTCTTTTGCCCAAGCTCTTTCCCAAGGTGACACTTTTCGATGGTGAGGATTTACTAGGTTGATTTGTGGTTCATCATCCACCGTTCATCAGCGCATTGTGTGATGTGGACGGCAACGCCCTCCCATCATCCCCCTGTCCATATCCCTGCATCCATGCACATCAGGGTGACACGTCGATTCCACCTCCCGCCCTGGTGACTGTCTTCTTTGGTGCCAACGATGCAGCGCTGTTAGGGAGAAGCAGTGCGGCAAGCAGCACGGCACCGTGCACAGTGTGAATCAGTGTGTGCTGCAACTTCCTCCTACCTGATTTCCACACCTTGCATCCATGCACATCAGGGTGACACGTCGATTCCCCCCCCCGCCCTGGTGACTGTCTTCTTTGGCGCCAATGATGCCGCACTGCCAGGGAGAAGGAGCGGCAAGCAGCATGTGCCGATCCCAGAGTTCAAGGAGAACCTGCGAGTCATAGTCACTCACCTGCAGGTGCAATTCGCTTTTCTATTTTTTGGCTGTGATATGTACCAAAAAACAATATATATATATAAATATATACGGTTAGTTGCATAATTTCTATGCAAATACCTGCATATACATGTACCTGCATGCACGATACGTCCCACCTACTCCATCAATGCCCCAGCTCTCCTGCTCATCTTCCCTCCCACCACCCGCCCCCTTGTTCCCCCTTAAAACACTTCTGTCGATGGGTCCCGACACACGTCTGGTTCTTCTCACTGCTCCCTCCTCTTTGCTTCATGCTCTCCCCGCCATCCCAATCCTCCCTCTGGCAATTTCCCTCTGTCCCATGCAGTCGCTAGGTCCAAACGTGCATGTGGTGCTCATCACCCCCCCTCCTGTGGACGAGGCTGGTCGCATGGAGTTCGCCAAGTGAGTCCCCTGATTGAAACCGTAGAGGGTTTCCTTCTCTCGTTGATATGTAAGCCGGTTCATCATTCCCTTGGAGTCTGCTGTCTTCTCATGCCGTGTCAAAATCAACCCCCTGCATCGTGCTCATCACTCCACCCCCTGTGGACGAGGCTGGTCACCTGGAGTACGCCAAGTGAGTCCCTGCTTATACACTATTAGAGTAGTTTTCTCCTTGATGCATGGCACTCCCTTCGAGACTGCACTGTTCTCATGTCAAGTTACAACGGCCCCTGCCTCGTCGTCATCATTCCACCCCCTTTGGATGAGGCTGGATGCTTGCAGTAAACTGATTGACTCCCTGTTTAAAGATGCGGTGAGCAGTGTCTGAAGAATGTGGTGACGGGCAAGTATGCAGCAGCGGTGGGGGAGGTGGCAGAGGCGTGTGGGGGCGTGCCTGTGATTGACCTCTGGACCGTGCTGCAGCAACAACCCACCTGGCACTCCCTGCTAAGGTCAGGCATGGGCACATGCACACATGCACGCGCACACACACAGACAGTCTTGTGCTGAGCGAGGTATGCGGGGACAGAGGGAGGTGGCAGAGGGGTGTGGGGGTGTGCCTCTCATTGACCTCTGGACCGTGCTGCAGCAACAACCCACCTGGCAGGCCCTGCTCAGGATAGCACGGACACACACACACACACACACACACACACACACACACACACACACACACACACACACACACACACACACAAATGCGTGTGTGCTCGTCATGTGGTGGATTTCCAACGGAAAAGCTGATGGTAGTACCAGTCAGTTTCGTTAAGATTTTTTTTAATGGAATACTAGGTGGTTGCAGGTAGTAGTCTGTTCTCATCCCACCTTCTTTTTAAGTCTCTCTCCTGTGTAGCCAGTTTGTCATGTCTCTCGTGTTCCACCTTCCCCTGTTTGACCCATATGAACTTGTTTTTCTCATGTTCCTTTCTGTTTTCACACTACAGTGTCCAAATTCACTTCACCCCTGTACACCCATAATCCTTTTGTGTCCCTTTTCTGTTCCCTCCACTTTCCAGTGACGGGCTTCACTTGGCTCCTGGGGGAAACAAGGTGTTGTTCGAGCAGCTGTCATCGCTTCTCCAATCAAGTGCAGATTGGACGCCGCCTTTGGTGCAAGAGAGCATGCCATGGGACTTCCCTGAGCATATCAATATTGATGGGGAAAATCCTGGGAATGCGTTCAAGGACTTCTAAGTAAACTGTAATTGATGATTCTGTTCTGTGATATGGAATATTTTCATGAAAGTTTTCATTGATAAAGCTAGCAGCGCATGTGTGCAGCCAGTGAAACCATGGTGTGGTCTCATCAAACCAGAAGGCTTTGGTTTTGCCTGCTCCAGCCTGGGTACCTTGTGGTGGATGCAGGTTAGTGGTAAGCGCAGCAAGGTGTGTAGAAGTTGATTGGTTGTCGTGTAATAAGGTATGGTTCAGTATTGGTTTCTAAAACATTTTGGGTTGCATAGAGCATCACCTCTACACTGTAAAAGCCATAACAGGGTAAATTACCATGAGGCCATAAGGCACCCCACCCACAACTTCCTGAAGAATATGAGTTTCCTAACCGAACCGAACCCAATTCAACCCAAATTTTGCTTTTCCTCCAGCCATCATTACACGCAACAACAGGGACCACTCATCACACGAATCATCCGACCTCAGACTTCAGGCTTTGATTGCTGGTTGCTGTTTCTGAGCTGCTCTGATAAGCCTTGTTCACCTAGAGCAGCCATCCGTGAAAGCCGCTGAGTGAAGGAGTACGTTTTCTAGGTTCCGCCGCCATGTCGACGCCGAACAAGCGCAGGGAGATGGATGTGATGAAGCTGTGAGTTGGTGGTTGGAGTTTATCGAGAGTCATATTAGGGTTTCCCGGTTCAGCAGCAGGATTTGACTTCGGTTGTTCTCTGATAGTGCAGGATGATGAGTGATTATAAAGTCGAGCTTATAAACGACAGTATGATCGAGTTCAACGTCTACTTTCACGGACCTAAAGAGAGTAAGCTTTTCTCCGCCTTTCTAGGTCCTGCTGCTCGTTCGGCTGTTCGTCGGATTCTTCTCACTTTGTTTACAAACCCAACGTCGGCAGGTCCGTATGAGGGAGGCGTCTGGAAAGTCCACGTTGAACTCCCTGATGCGTATCCCTACAAGTCTCCATCGATTGGATTCATTAATCGGATTTTCCACCCTAACGTCGACGAATCGTGAGTTCTTGTTCTTCTCGCCGTCGACAGGCTTCTCATTCTCGTCCCTTCCTCCGGGGATCTCCTTAAAGCCCAAAAAAAAAAAAAAAAAAAAAAAAAAATCTCATTCTCGTCCCGCAGTGTGAGTAGAGCAGCGCGCGACTAACGCGTATTTCGTGTATGCGTCGGCGTTTTCCAGGTCTGGCTCGGTATGCCTAGACGTCATCAATCAAACATGGAGTCCAATGTTCGGTGCGTGATGTGCATACCGTAACTCATCTCGGCCATCGGTTCTCCCCCCATCCATCCATTTTCTCATTTCCAGTTGCAAAGCTTACCTTATTGTTCTCCTCATTCGTCTCGCTAATCGTCTCAATCTGTCTCTCCAGTCGTCTCTCCTATTACCGTTCACGCTACCCATCCTTCCTACCCATCGTTTCGTCACCGCAGATTTGATCAACGTGTTCGAGGTGTTCCTTCCACAGCTGCTGCTGTACCCAAATCCAACTGATCCTCTGAATGGCGAAGCCGCGGCCATGCTCATGCGAGACCCAGAGCAATACAAGCAGAAAGTGAAAGGTAGTGTCTTGACCTCTGTTCCTCCCTATCTTCCTCTCTCTCTCTCTCTCTCTCTCTCTCTCTCTCTCTCTCTCTCTCTCTCTCTCTCTCTCTCTCTCTCTACGAATTCGTGCCATGGCATAGAAAGGGGATTGGAACCAACTCGTTCCCTACTAGTGATTCACACCATTCTGTAATGAACGGCTTTTTTACCATCTTTTCCTCCCTCATTTCCTGCAGAATACTGCCTACGATACGGCAAGGCGGAGGATTTAGTCAGAAAGCACAAGGCGGACTCTGACGATGATGACAGTGAAGATTTGAGCGACTATGAGGACAACGATGCTTCCAGCGATGAAGAGATGGCTGGGCCGACGGATTTATAAGCCGGCTGGCATGGCGTTTCCATGCAGTTGCCTCTTTTAGGCAACCGGGGTCATGTCATGTGCATTCCACCTCTCGGCTGTCCTCCTTGTAAATATGTTCCTCTGATCTATTCGGCTTATATGAGCCACTGCTTCACAGACATCATTTCGTTTTCATTACTTGATGTCATTGCTGCTGTTCTGTCTACTTCACCTCTCCCTGACTCCACCTTCACCTCCCTGAAGTGTTCTCTCTTGTGCACATCCTTGCTCCAATGCACCTCCTTCCGCTGAATCCCGGCTTTCCAAGGCACACCTATCAGTTCTTCCTTCCACCGGCTGTATGGGCCTCATCAACTTGGTTTGGCACCAAGGACCATCCCTCCATTATCAACTTCGTCCTATGCACGAGAACACGTATTCTCCGTATTGTTGAGCGTGGAATTCAACAACAGTTGCCGGGAAGTCTGGGCGAAGTGGTGGTGATGGTGGTGCTGGTGGGTTTCTACCGTATTTCCGCGTTCCTCAGCCTGCCTGTTCCTCTCGCCTTGCCTTTCCATTCCTCCGGCCACCTGGTTCTCTCCCTCCCCCAAGCCCTCACGTCTCTCCTCCGCTCCATCCAGACCTCCAATAAAATCAGCGCTGCTCATGAGCAATGCTTCCAGAGTGTGACGCAATACAGTCAGGAGGAGGGCGTCGGATGTTGGTTAGATGTCCATTTCATCTGCTTTACTCTCCCACATTAGACATCCGTACCGAACCTCCACAGCTGCCCAAAGTATGGTAAGCATTTATGTATTCACAACCATGTGAACCCTAAAGCAAATTCCCGTGGGTATGCTGAAAATCAAGTATTACCATCTAATGTTTGTCAAGTTAATCAACACAAGGCCAAACGAGCAGGTCCGTTTGTCTCAATAGTAGTGCTGCCAGACTCATGCACCTATGGTATAGACGAGACATTAGCACCAAGTCTCTACGTACATGTTGTTGAGTACACAAGAAGCGCGTACATCCACCCCACTCATAACTGGCAAAATGCCAAAATGTTCCACCCGCTTCCGAATGGTTACCTGAAGCCGATCGCGAACAGCCATGTCCCACCCTCCACCTGTTCGCAATTGGCTTTCGCAAAGAAGTCCCACCCCATCCCATCAAGCCCCACTCCCCGTCCCTTCGCCTGATCTGCACTTCTTCCTACCTACTGTAGCAGTTGCTCATTCGTGCGTGCCGTGTTTTTCAGCTCTTTATTCCATTCCATTCCATGTCTGCTCTGCACTCGCATGCAGAAATAAGCGTTACGCGACACAGCCATTGCCGAGTCCGAGCACGGTCGTCGTGCCACGCTCGGCAGCAAGTGGCGACGAGGGACCGGCGGAAACACGGCGAATGGAGGACGTTTAATTGGAGAGCCTTTTCAAAAGGCAGGTTGCCAGCAGCTGCCATGTGAATGCTTTTTTTCTTCGCGTTTCATCCGCCAGCCATCCGTCGGACAGTCGGACTTCCGAGCGAGACCAAACCGAACCGCGCCGCACTTTCACGAGGAGATTCCACGATGAGTGTTGCGCAGCCACTGCGGCGATGGCTGCAGCGACTCGCAACCGCGCGCTTGACCGTTACTATCCGCCGAGCAATCCGTTACTACTACCTGTCTGATTGGCGCCGCCGCGCTTCGGGCATTGCACGGGTCGTGGTTGCGGGTACTAATAATGTACTTAAGCATGCCTGGCCGCGGCATCTTCTTCTATCAGCACAACACCTTCGAGCGCCTGTAGTAAACAAAGCTACATTGAGTGGAATGTAGTAAACGGATGTTATTGACTTGCGGCGCCTCTCGACGACATTCCATTCGCCATTCGACGACATTCGCCAGCATGGCGGCGAAATTCGCGACTCACTCCCCTGCTCTTCGCCTCGCGCTCCTCCTGCTTCTCGTCTCCGGCGCGCTTCGACCGGCCGAATCGGAGTCGATCGCCGGCCCGAAGAAGCGCGTATCTCTAACACGCCCCGCGCACGCACAGCTGATGCAGCGCCGACAGCAGCACCAGCCGCGACGGCACCAGCGGCAGCACCACCACCAGCCCGCCTCCACCTCCGTCCTTCGCGGCGGCTTCGGTGGCGGCGCGACCGTTTCAGCCGTCGGCTTTCCCGTCGTCCGATCCTCCGTCACTGACGGCGCCTCCCACGCCGCCACCGCCGCCGCCGCTGCCGTCATCCCGGCTGCAAGCGCGCCACCAATCAAGTACCACGGAGGGCCGGTGATCGTGGGAAATCCGACGGTGAACGTTTACCACATCTACTACGGCAGCTGGGGGTCGGGGTCGGGCAGGGAGATCATAGACACGTTCGTGCAGGCGCTGAGCAGCGACTCGGGCAGCCAAGGCAGCGCGGCGGACGCGAGTGTGAAGGGGTGGTGGGCGACAACTGCTGCTTATTACCAGTCTGGCTCTGGGGGGAAGAAGAACGTGAGCTCCAAGGTGAGAGATGGAGGTGTTTCAGGAGCAAGACACTCCTCTCCACTGCTGCACTGCACCCTCGTTCATTCCTTTGTTCTCAAAACTGCACTGCACTGCGTTTGAAATTCCCCAAAAGTGCTGCGCTTCATGGGGTTTGGCCATTCACCTGCGCTGCGCCATTCGTTCATTCCCTCATGCACGATCCTCATGCCGCCTGCCATCGCTGTTCTTCCTGGCCTTGATTGCAGGTTCGTCTGGCAGGCACAGTAAGCGACAACTATTCGCGCGGAAAGCAGCTGACAGACAATGACGTGCTCGCTAGTACGTGCTGCTCCCTCCCGACCACCCATTCCGTTTTGACTCGACTCAAAACAGCTGACAGACAATGATGTGCCTGCCAGTACTTGCTGCTCCCTCCTGGCCAATCATTCCTTTTTGAGTTGACCCAGTACGTGTTGCTCCTGACCACTCGTTCCCCGTGTGCCATTGCACCCTGCATGGGTGTATCCATTCCTTATCACATCCCCTCCTGCTCCCCTTCGCCGATCACTCGTCCTGTGCCGCTCATGCAGTCGTGAAGAGCAAGGCCGGTGCGGGCAAGCCATGGGCGCTGGACCCCCACGGAATCTACGTGCTGCTCACCAGTGCCGATGTCACGCTCTCAGGCTTCTGCTCAGAGTACTGCGGCTGGCACACTGAAGACTCCCTCAACTCCTCGCCTCTTCGCTACGCCTTTGTGGGGCACCATGGACAGTGCCCCGACGCGTGCGGGGTAGAGAGCACGTCACCCAACGGGAAGCCGGGTATTGACGCTACTATCTCCACGCTCGTGCATGAGCTCACAGAAGCTGCCACCGACCCGGATGTGAATGCGGGGTGGTTTGGCGACGACGGCGAGGAGAACGCAGACAAGTGCTCGTGGGAGTATGGCAACACTAAGACTGGTTACCAGCAGAACGGGCACAGCTACGAGTACAATGTGGTGGGGCTGAATGGGATGAAGTTCCTGGTGCAGCTCAACTGGGACCGCGTGAAGAGCAAGTGCGTCCTGCAGAACGCCCTGCCTAGTGCTGGTGGTGGCGGGGGGGGAACTCCACCTCCACCTCCGCCGACTGGAGGCAGCGTGAAGATGAGGTGCGATTGCAACTGTGCCAGTGGCAGCAACCCCATGAGCTGCCAGTGCTCCTGCACCAAGACAGGGTGACGTGTGGAGGAGTGCATCACTTGTGTCATATACGGTAAGGTATACCTCAATCGACTTGTTTCTCCCCACATCTTTGTGATTTTCCTTGTGTTAGTAGTACCGGTATGTTGTTTTAGACAGATTGTTGCTGTGGTGTTCTTGTTTGTGTTACTGTTTCAAGTTATAAATAACAGTGTGTGGAAGAGCTTGAGACTTAAGCCTGTTGTAAAGCTTGAAGCAACCTGAAGCTATTTGGGGCTCAGGTCAGAGCCGCCCTACCATGTATGGTACTGTGATCTTGAAGCTTTATCATATAACATTATGGAGCATGTAAAAACTGAGACTGGTACATTGCACTATGGTACATCTACCGTACTCCCAACACAAACAGTCTGAGATCCACCTTTTCTGCCATCCACTATTCTTCTGAAGCTGCCTCAGCAGACTGAACTCGTACAACAGGCTTGCCATCACCAGATTCTGACTTCATGCTCTTCAGAGGGACAGACTCGATGTCAGCTGGGATGGTCTTTGTTGGCTGCGTTTGGGTAACTGATTGCTGGTATAAGACTCCACCAAATATGCACACGAGGAGGGCCACTAATCCTGGCGCTTGGGCATGCTTATCCCATATCAGTATGTTAATGAGGACAGTGAGAAGCTTGTTTGTGACTCCAACAACAGTGTAAGCAGTTGCTGAGACTGCCTTCCGTGCAGCAAAGCCGAAGAAGCTTATGGTTAGGCCGAAAATGCAGGAGAGTGCAACAGGGAAGAGAGTTCCTATGCTGAATATCCGGGACAGACCATAGGCAGCAATTTGACTTGGCTCATTCATACCAATCAGTGCAGGAGGGAAGAATATCTGCACAACGTATCACATAAGAGTATTAGCAAGGATGTGGAGAGCTCAATTTCACGATTGTGGTGCACCGAGTCTTACCAGGGCTAGCATATTGTTGTAAAGCACCAGACCCCATGTATTGAGCCCTATGCTCATAACGACTGACTTGATGTAGACCATCTGCACCAAAAGCTCGATAAAGAACAAGGCGACGCAATTCCATTGGGTAATGAAAGCAGAGCAGAGACACTCACCTCGAAGGTAATGACGATCAGATATGCCCAAGCCCACGCGTACGCTGTGACAGTGAATCCAGTGTCAAAGAAGACGTAGCCAACAGCGCCACCAAATATCGTCAGCAAGGACAAAAATGTGAAACCAGATGGCCATGATCTTCCCATGAACACCGAGTCTGCCATCGCAACAAGCAGCGGTGTAGAAGATCTGAACACAATGAATGTCTCGACGTTGGCATGTTTGAGGAGCTGAGTATTTGTCCATATGGCAACGTAAAACGTCGCTGCTGCTGGTAAGAACTTGACAATCTTTTCCAGGCTGAGAGGATCATGCTCCAACACCTTCGATCTTCCCATCACGAGCGTAACAATGGTGCACACTAGGTACTGAAGCGCGGTGAGAATTGCCGGAAAGGGAAAAACAGTCACTGCATACTGGAAACGTATTGGTTAGACGCTTTTCAGAGAGCAACAAGAGGTACTGAAATCGTTAGGGAGGCATACCTTGTTCACAATGGCCAGCAAACTGGAACTTAGCGCGTAACCGATGACAACCCAAACTACTCGAAGCTTTTCTAGAGATGACTGATGCCCAGAAATCTGCGGTGTTGCGACATCCTTGGATCTTGCTTCGGCCATCATCTCCTCCACCAATGAAACCAAGCTCCCTTCAAAACAAGCTGAATGCGATGTTGAAGCCCACCCCGTACTTCACCAATGAGATGGCTTCGTGAATGCGGATGTGCTGGACTCCGTGTTATCAATGACAGGAATTCGTCGTGAAGCCCTTGAGCTGTTATGAATGACAGGAACTAGTAGTGCGTGAAGCCCTCGAGATTCAATACGGATGGCCAATTCAAGCTAATCCCAAGGGAAGCCCTATGCAACATATTTCTCGACTGGAGGACGCACTTGTGCCTCGTTATTACCGTCCTCCCTTGAAAACACTGGTTCCAGAAAAAGTACGTATACTTCTCGTGTTGGTTTATAGCAACAGCTTCACTCATGATACAACCATGTAGATGATTAACTAGCAACCAGAATGAATGAGAATAATACGAATTTTAAAAAAAGGTCCGCACATGCATTCTCTAGGTAGTGCTCATGACTTGATCCTTACTGTGAACGAACCTGACAAGGGCAGAAAGGGACGTGGAAAAAAAGAGGTTTCAGACAC
The DNA here is from genome assembly GCA_947471745.1 of Closterium sp. Naga37s-1. Taxonomy (NCBI): domain Eukaryota; kingdom Viridiplantae; phylum Streptophyta; class Zygnematophyceae; order Desmidiales; family Closteriaceae; genus Closterium; species Closterium sp. Naga37s-1. The sequence goes on from CANJKZ010000328.1 coordinate 1,175,604, forward strand.
ATTCAAGTCAATTTCTTGAAACCTAATCCACATTGAAATCCACAACATCCAACACACACCATGGAGTCACATCACACCCAGCACACACCTCACTCACGCCGTTGACGATCCAAATCACTTCATCAAAGTGTCAGCAATGCTATTGCACTTACACCCAGGAAGTGTAGTGACTTCTGCCGAGACTGTGCATGGTACTCCAAGGTTGGTAAGCGCCCCCTTTATAAGCCCACATGGCAGATACAGAAACTGCCCTGCAACAGCAGACGCCTTCATGCTGCCCGCCACTGCCCCTCCAGCTCCTGCCATGCGCTCCGTCGGCGATCGAAGGTTGGGACTAGGGTTTGGAAGAGGCGTTAATGCATCATATGATGGAGCATCTGCTGATATTCTCGTGAGCCATCTGAACTTGTTGTCTTGCAGAACGAAAACTCCCTGGAAGGGTAACGAAAGGTCGCAAGGGAAGGGGGGATAGGTTAAGCTTGAGCCAGGCATATGCAAAGAAAACAGAGTAGCAAGCCCGAGAATAACACAGGATAGGGGAAAATTGATGGGACTAAAGTTTCAGCCATGGCTGACACAGGGGTATTCAACAGCTTCCTCAGCAACTCAGCAAGACAGCAACGCGCACTGCTGATCATGCATTGCATTGCACCCATAACGTTTGTGCGCCGAGACTCTGCCTGTGCCTCCTACCCTGTACCAAGTATGCACTGCTGTCGGCTGACTGTGCAGAGGGCAGACATTAGTCTTATGACCTGAGCTGACTGTTTGTTGCAATCTAGATCGACTATGCGTTCTGCATAGGATCACAAGGGCATTTTACCTGCAGTGCTGGTGTCTTACTACAAGTGCAACTTTGCACTGTTCCCGTAATGACTGTGCTTTGTTCTCTCCGTTACTGTCCACCTAATGTCTTGCACCTCACTACCCAACTATCCGGTCTGTCCCTGTATCGGCTAAAGCTTGCAACCTCTGCCAAATATGCCTTGCTGCTGCTGACCATGCGCCTTGTTCTCACTCTGTGGTTGGTCTTGAGGTTGTCCACTTGCTTCTTGAACACCTCGGCCCAAAAGTCCTTGCAGATGAACTTTATCACATCCAAGTGGTCTGTGAATCGGGCTCTGTCCTTGGTAAACCTGGAATAAGGGTGGGTTGGAACGAGATTTGCAGGACTCGGAAGAACGTGAGGAAATCTGAGAGGTTGCATCAACTAGGGGGAATAAAACATGTGAATATACAAACCATCTCCGACCATCCACTCGCACCGTGCCCAGTAACTGGCCTTCATGTCTTACGCTGACAAATGACCACCCGTCAGATACGCTTGCGACCCCCATGGTTGTCTAGCGAACTGCAGCCGCGATAAGGTTTCACACTTCGCTTTGGCCGCTAAACTTCGTTCACAGCATCATTGAGGCCACTTACCTCTCTACTAGTTGTTGACCCACTTGAAAGCCAATCGCCTCGATCCGACGACCGGCGAGCTCTGGTCGCAAGTTGGACTGCCGCGCATACGTCGCAACGAGCTCAATGTTGAGAAAATCTAGGCAGCTCTCCGCGATCTCTCGCGAGCGCGGAACAAGTGCCATAGATCACCAAGAAAAAGAAGGTGGATACCTTTGGAGTGGGCGTTCGCTAATGCCCTTGAACTGGGCCTGGGTTGGTGCGCATGCGAACTAACTTCTGGAAAATGATGAAGCTAAGCTGTTGTAGGCTGCGGAAAAGCGTTGTGTGACGTAGTCCGAAAGCCTGGTCAATTCGAGTGCAAACCTAGATTGTTACGAGCTGAGGAGATGTTCCAATTAGAATATTCCCGGGATCAGTTCGGAACACTGAACCTTTACACCATTTCATCCGATACTGGTTAAGGTCGATTTGCAGGCTGTGCAAATACCAAGTCTGGCACACAAACCAAGTCGCGAAGCGCCCTGGGAAAAAAAGGGTGGGTAATGCCATCACGGTAGATTTTCGTTACACACCTGGCAACCATCCCGACGAAGAGAGCCATCTCGCAACTCACAGAACGGTAGTTTGGTGCCAGTTTTCCTGACGAAATAGAGGTGTTCGCTAAACACACTGTCTGAGTACTGTAGCCGGATGTCACTGAGGTTACCAGCGCGATCGTTTTGCGATCGATTGTGAAGCACGAACGAACGTACAATTTGTAGCACGTCCTACTCTTCACGCCCACCCAGAAACGAAACACCAAGATTCAGTGTCTTCACTACCGCTTTCGTTCAATCTCTCCCCTTGCTTTTGTTTCTGCTGATCAGTTGGGTCCAACAATGGCTGATCAGCTTGTTGTTGTCGGCCTAGCTCCAGTATCGTTTGATAGCTTGAAGAGGTTGCAAGTGAAGCTGAAGGGAGAGGAGGGTGACGATGAGGAGCAAACACAGAAAGGTCCCCAAACACAAGCATTGAAAGAACGACTTCTGGATCTCCTAGTAGGACCTGACGTTGCCATAGAGATCGTTGAAGATTCAGTGCTGGATGTGATATGCACTGTACGTAACGGAATTTGCACGTTCGTCTCTCCTCGGCCAACCCTCCTGACCCGGAATAATAAATGTCTTAGGATTCGATGAAGAAGGCCGTCAAGAAAACTCTGAAGAAAGAGAAGAAATCAATGAATGTGAGTGATCTCATGGCGGTTGTTGCTCCGCGAGTTTCATGTCGTCGAACTGACCTTATCCCGGTCACAGATATCAGTGAACAAGAAGGTTGATGACGTAGTGGACCACGAGGTGCTTCGGAGCTGCTTGGAAAAACTCTGCGAGGGCTCCCTAATTGGCAAAGGCTGGTCAGCTTGCAAGAATGGCTTGTATTTGCTTTCGAATCTCAGGTGTGGCGACGATAATACACCCGCGCACTCCGTCAGACTGGTGAGCTGCGTTCATTCAGAGTTGTGTCACGCTGGTTGAATAAAGCTGATAAGATCGCGCTGTAGAGCATGCACTTGGAGACTCCAAACAAGATTGTCTTGGTCCTACGGCCAGACGTCATCAAATTCCATCACATGAAGGTTTGTGAACTGCGTGCAAGTTGCCAACTACTCATCGGTGTGCTTGCTCATTCTTGGAGACACCTTTTATTGTTGCAGATTATTGATGTATTGCCAACGGACTTCAGAGAGAAGTTTTCCCAAGGAAAACCTGTGGATTTAGAGGAGTGGATGGATACCCAACTAGAAGAAACGTCTTCCCGATTTCGCTGCTTTTGTATCCCAAACCTTGAACATGGTCAAATTATCGGTAAGATGAGCATTTCCATGTAAAATCACCCCAGGAGCATTACCTCATAATGTTTCTCGTCGCAGGTTGCTCTAAGGACGATTCGAGTTCTGGTCCCAACACTGAATCCAGGACCTACTGGCGAAAGGTGCACCATAATGACGCATCCTTCTGTATTAACACCTCTCTCACCCGAAAATATTGTTTGGCAGAGAGGAATCGAGATTGGAGACGACTTTTTTACTGTGACGATCAAACTAGATCATGGTGAAAGGCTGAGGTACGTTACAACACATCATTTCATTCAAACATAAAGTTTCGTCCCTAACTTGTTTTGTACAGGCTGCCTTCCGCATGTGTCCTCACTGAGGCTGGATTTATGCCAGTCCCAGGAACAATACGATCAAGGGAGATGCAATCCATGTTTGCGAGCATTGGATCTGATTTCTCCTTCACTTTTTTTGGGGCTGGGAATGTGCAATTTAAGGTACGGCAACCTTGCAGAGTCACATGCTTCACAGTTTTTATTGCCAGCACTTACATGGATTATGAATGCCAGAACACAGAAGCGGGCTCGTTGCCAGTCATGGTCCAAACCACCGCATGGACAACAGCTAAAGGGATTGCTGGATTATCCTCGGCTGATGCGTTGTCAGCCCGAAGCCTCGTGTTTTCTCGGCCTTCACGTAATAACTTGACTGTTTTGACGCTCATGACGTTTTGAATTCGAAGTTTAAGTATTTCTTCTACAGTTTCGGGCTTTCGACGGCCAAAGCCCGCCCTCCCTATTATCCGCGAGCCACCAAAACCTGTCCACAGTGACATTCAAACGGATAAGAATGACGACGAGCCAGCTGAGGAGAGACCAGAGTTGGTAAAGAAACCAGAACCCGTGCCAGCTGTTGTCAAGCTATCCATACCCACGTTTACAGCATGGAAGCAGCGAGTCAGTTCAGGTACGTTTCTTCTTCTCTGAAAAACATATAGATTTAGATCTGTACCCCTTTGAACTCTCACTCCTCCCCTTCCTCTGCACCTCTCAACCACCCACTTTGTGGTTTCTTAATGCTAGACCAGTTGATCCTTTCCTTTCTTTGTTTAGCAAACTGTTCGTCTTCTTCGGGGGTATCATCAAAACTAACGAAGTCTTCCACTCTCAACACTAAGGATGCTTCGTTGAAGCAGTCATCTGCCGCTGGTACACTTTCATTGTCTTGTCCGGTTTATACCACAAAATGTGCCCAGCATAATTACTGTGAAATGCTTTTTTGACAGCCTCCACAAAGGAGAAAAAGGAGCCAGCGGTGTCTGCAGCAAAAAACAGGAAGGTGTGGAAAAAAAGTGGATGTTGGTGCGAGTTGGTAGGAGCCTGAGGGCAGTGAGGAGAAATGAGAGTGGTTGGGGAACAGAGAGCAAGGAAGCATTTTCTGTCGCTTCATAATATCATGAACCTAGTGTCGTGTACTTGTATGCTTTCACTTGTGGCAGTTGGATGTAGATAAGCCACCACCGAAGAAAGCCAAGACATCACATATGCCTGGAAAGGTAAGGGTTTGCAAGCAAGTGCTAGAATCCATATGTCCCTAAATTGTGTGTGCTACGCAGGCTTTGGATTCTTCCAATCAATCAAAGACTCCTGGCAAGAAGAAACCAGAGGCAAAGCCCGAAGATGATGACATCTCCACCTTTGTAAGCATTGCAGAATTGTTTCAACATGGTGCATGGGGTACCACAGAACATTCATGGTTTTTCTTTCAGGTGAAGGGTAAGTTTAAAGAAGGGAAGCTGAAGGATATTACCCTTCCAAGGTTGAAAGCATTCATCACCTTGCACAAGCTAGGAAAAGTCAGTGGGAAGAAAGATGAGCTCCTCCTGTGTGTTGAGAGGTTTTTAACTGCAGTTTAGTAGGCATGGCCATAACACCTTGCAAGTTCACTAGGCAAGGCAATGCCGACTAAATTCTATCTTCAAGAGAGACGCACATGATCAGTTGTCTTGACTAAAGCGATAATCCTCAGGTTACAGTTGCTCGTTTCAGCTTGCAATCAACTGACACGGTAATTTGAATTAAGTTTTTTTCCTTTCCAAGCTTGACAGCCTTGGAAGATTGGGGTGCAAAAACAATCAGCTTCTTCTGAGCAGTTGAGATGAGGTTAAAATTGTTCCTCCTGTTAAAAACGACAACCCTTAGCCTTTCACAGAATCAAGTAATTCACAGAATTGAACACCCTGTTTGCAGCCTACCCATCTATACCCAATAACCTAAGCTGCTGAACTAGGTGTGCCAAAGCTGAAGCAGTGCGTTGGTCATCACGCCTAGGCCTGCAACGAACCACTTGACAAAAACCAACCACCACGAGTCCTTGGGTCCTGGCCTCATTCCCTTGGCGAGAAGATGGCCAAGGGCAATAAAGATGAAGACTCCAGCGGCCATGCCATTTCCGAACCCCTTAATCCACTCCCTTGCCACCTTGCCGCTGGCGGAGTCAAGAGCCAAGCCAATGGCAATGCCAGTAGGAGCAACAATAGAAGCCCCTAAGGCATACAAGAAGTGGTTAAGCCCACTGCGGCGTGTGTCCTGTACACGAAGCGTGACACCAAGGGCCATGCCCTCGAAAAACTGCCAACACACAGAGGATTAAAGAATTAGTCGCTTACTTGCATCGAGCATACAACATTCGAGAGAAAGCGTTGTCATTGAATACCGCAAAGAAATGGGTTTGGGCTACCAGCTCTCAAGTCCCAACTTACCTCATTCACACCGATTTGTGCAGTCATGGCCCAGACTTTGGAGACAGTAGACGCAAGTCCGACAGCAATGCCTTCGAAGAAAGCATGGAAGCAGAGGCCGAAGAGGACGAGGATGACGTCGACAATGGTAAGGGCCTGAATGTCAACCTTGATGACAGCGTTTTCCGCGTCAGCATCAACCACCTTCCGCTCCCCGACGCCCATTGCTCCAGCAATGGTCGGTCCCAGTTCGTCCTCCTGACAGCAAAAACAACTCAGGTGTTCATGGAAGGATCCAAGAATCCAGAACCCCCACGCATGCAGCCATTGAATTTTGAAAAGAGAAATGTAGTAAACGTTATGCTTACCTTATCTTCAAGAGAGCCTGTGCGCTTTATCCACACAGACTTAACGATAAGGTCACACAACCATGTGAGGTAAATGCCCATCACGATGACAAGCATGCCATACGGATAGTCTGCAACCGTAAAGAACGAGGTGCTTTTTAGTTCTGAGCCTTTCGTGAGAAGTGATTGACAACTAAGCAGAAATGTACGAGAGAAAAAATGTATAAGGTAGCATGCACTTACCATCTCCTGCCAGTTCTTCAAACTCCTCAAACGTCTCCACAGCGAGGTAGAGGAGAGACATGCCGATGAACAGGCCGGTGGAAAAGAGAATACCGAACTTGAGAAAGAGTGGGTGCACGGGGATGAAGTACGGAACCCACACGCCCATGAAGCTGCACGCGAAAAAGACGAAGATGGCACCCGCCTTGTTGGCATTGAGAGTCTTGGTGTCATCAGGTTGCTGTCAATTGGAGAGAGAAACAAAGACAATGTATGTGAGCGTGCTTCGTCCCTAACATTGCGTGAACAATATCCGGACTGAAAATACGAGTCAATCATGTTGGGGGCAAAGTTGCCTCACGCAACCTCCAACAAATCACTTACGACATTGGGTTCTTCTGATTCTGTGGCAAATGCGACGGAAGCTAAGGCTGCGACGCAGACAAGAGCGAGCAGCTGTTTCTTCCAGGAAGCCATGGTGCTCGTGAGGGATACTTAGGGGTCTCGCCTTCGAGAGGAATAAAGGGAAGCAAGGGAAACCAGAGAGTGGAGCGGAGAATGAAGATGAGGTAACAATGGATTCGTCCTAACGATAGACAGCTAGGACCAGCAGATAAAGAATCTGCAGATAGATATGTGATCACTCAAACGGCGATGCCTTTATATGCATTTGTCCGACGAGAGAGGAGGCTACAGAGGTCCCCGTAGTACAGTATCGCTCAGGGGGTAAGAGCACCGCTCTACCTTGTTCTCCGTGTCTCCCTCCCTCGCTAGAAACCAGGCAAACTTTTGGCGGCAGGAGTAGGCTGCAGGGGAGGCTGCATGCGGTGTGGAGTACTAGTTTCGAACGCAAGCCTGTAATCCCGATTCGGTGACATGGCTTCATCGCTGGGGATAAATGGTCACTGTCTCTCCTAGAGCTCGCCGAAAATGTAGAGGAAGCTTGTTGCATCTTATCGCTTGGTGGATCAAGAAACATGCGAAAAACGCCGTAAGAGCGTGGAGAAGGCATGGATCTGGTGTGGTTCACTTCATTCAGGTTAGGTTGACGAGGCAGAAGTTTCCTTAGGTTCAGAGACGACCGGAAAGCTAGAATTGGGGGAAGGTAGTACTGTACTGAATTGAACATTAGTGCTTCTGACACCCTCGCCAAAAAGCGTCTCTGTTCGAGCATCAGTGCAACGGCATTGGTGGCGGTGGACTCGGAAATGTGCGAATCGTGTTGCTATGACATGATATGGCGTACGGCTTTGCACCTAGACGGGTTGAACCTGGGTAAGGCAGTATCATCTCTCCCAATCTTACCCAGCTGGCATCTGTTTAGGAGCCAGGTAACAGTGACTAGGGAGAATAGTTGACGCCGCATGAGGCGGAGTCACGGCATAAAAACGAGGCGACCACGCGGAAAACATGTTTTCTGGGCGTAAGTGGAACTGGAGGAGCCAACTGCCTTGTCCTAAGATTTGAACGCCAACCACACTGTAAAGCCACGGTATCCAGCTAAAAACATATTTAAAGTTTTGAACCTCTTTGGAAGGCAAGGGAACTCGCCCCCTATTTCTGGACCTCTTCGCTCTATAACCCACGGTGCAGATGGGTGGGGTGGGCATGTTCGCTTGTGGCTGTTGTTGGCGGATAGCTGGTGCTGGTGATTTGGCAGAGTTCATGGCGGGAAAGGACGGGTTTGGTTGGAGTATGGAATCCGAGACGCCAGCAGACATTGTCATCGAATATAAGCCGTCCGATCAAGGAAGGAATCCTCCACAGAAGGCGGTTGCACCGTGACGCGATTAATCACACCCGAAAAGCCGGTCAGAATAATACCTGAACATAAAGTCTGAACTTCCACTCCTTCCCAAGTACACCAATTTTATTGTTCAACGCAAGCTTACAGCAGAAAAACAGAAAAACTACTTACATTTTGACAACTACAACAATGCTCACATACTGGAAACATCGCTGCTACCAGTACCACTTTCTCCCATTCTTCTGTCTACGCTGAACTATCACCATCCAGTTTCTCAAGCCACGGCAAAATATGGGATGCAGCAATCTCTGGCCTGTCATCATGCGGGCAATGACCAACATCAGGGAGCGGCACCACCGCCACCTTGTCATTTCCCCTTTGCTCCTCCAAGCGCTTGAACAGCTTAGCCACCTGATCAAACACAGGACAAAGAAACAGCTCTTCATCATGATAACAAGTCAGCACATCAGCACCCAATGCATCACCTCAGGGATCCTTGTCCCCACAACACCAGTATGGGAAAATCAGAAGTGCACCGACATGCACCAACATACACCAACATGCACCGCACAGCACCCACACCCTACCCTGAGCAACACACCTTGCCATCAATGGGTGTCCAGGGGTCCTTGTCACCCCACAGCACGAGCATGGGCACATCCTACACTCACCCACATGTACCGCACAACACTCCAACACCTGTCACAACACAGCTTGCCGTCAATGGACGTCCAGGGGTCCTTGTCACCCCACAGCACGAGCATGGGCACATCCTTCGCTCACCCACATACACCGCACAGCACCACACAAAACCTCGCAACACACCTTGCCATCAATGGGCGTCCAGGGGTCCTTGTCCCCCCACAGCACGAGCATGGGCACATCCACCATCTCCACTAGCTCCTCTGGATGGCGACCTGTGGTAAGAATTGGCAAAACAGGAAGGAAGAGAGAGAGGGGGTAGCATGGTGAAGCAGCAGCAGCAGCAGCAGCACAGCACGAGCATGGGCACATCCACCATCTCCACTAGCTCCTCTGGATGGCAACCTGTGGTAAGAATTGGCAAAACAGGAGGGAAGAGAGAGAGGGGGTAGCATGGTGAAGCAGCAGCAGCAGCACAGCACGAGCATGGGCACATCCACCATCTCCACTAGCTCCTCTGGATGGCGACCTGTGGTAAGAATTGGCAAAACAGGAGGGAAGAGAGAGAGGGGGTAGCATGGTGAAGCAGCAGCAGCAGCACAGCACGAGCATGGGCACATCCACCATCTCCACTAGCTCCTCTGGATGGCGACCTGTGGTAAGAATTGGCAAAACAGGAGGGAAGAGAGAGAGGGGGTAGCATGGTGAAGCAGCAGCAGCAGCAGCAGCAGCAGCAGCAGCAGCAGCAGCAGCAGCAGCAGCAGCAGCAGCAGCAGCAGCAGCAGCAGCAGCAGCAGCAGCAGCAGCAGCAGCACAGCACGAGCATGGGCACATCCACCATCTCCACTAGTTCCTCTGGCTGGCGACCTGTGGTAAGAATTGGCAAAAGCAGAGGGAATAGAGGAGGGTAACACGATGAAGCATCAGCACAGCACCAGCATGGGCACATCCACCATCTCCACCAGCTCCTCTGGAAGGCGGCCTGTGGGGAGGGTAAAAGGACAAGATTTTTGAGACGTCTCAAAAGCAGCACAGCATGGGCACATCCACCATCTCCACCAGCTCCTCTGGAAGGCGGCCTGTGGGGAGGGTAAAAGGACAAGAGGAGGCAGCAAGTGGTAATACAGAGGCAAGCAAGTGGTAGGACAGAGGCAAAACAGGAAGGAAGAGAGAGAGGGTAGCATGGTGAAGCACCAACGGAACAGCAGCAGCATGCTAATCAGGACCCTCCCAATGCTGACTTGGGCCCTCCCAATGCTGACCTGGGCCCTCCCAATGCTGACCTGGGCCCTCCCAATGCTGACCTGGGCCCTCCCAATGCTGACCTGGATCGCCGGTGAAGACCTTGACAAAGACGTCTAGGGCACCGTCATGTGTGGATGGCTCATAGAGAATGTCCACCTGGGGAACGTTTTGAGGAAAATGAAAAATATGAAAAAGAATCAACACGACGAAAAAAGGAAGAAAGCATGGTGTCTTGATGAACATGAAATGGACTCATTTCCCATGGGAAAAAAAAGACACAGGAAGAATGGAAAGGGCCAGCACCTACCAGCCGATCGCAGACTTGTGAGCCGTCTCGGTACACCTGCTCACTGAGTATCTTGCGCACGTTGGCCTTGTTGCGGAACCTGCAATGACGAGGACATGATTGAAAAACATGAAAGAATAGCTATAGGACGAAATATGGACGAAAGGAACATAGCATTTGACTATATTTCACTCACATCCGAATCATTTTACTCACCGTTCAAAAAGGAATGAGGCGATTTTGGGTTTCTGCAGCAGATATTCAATGGCCACAAACATGGGCGACAGTGCTGTCAACACTGCATCGTCCCGCATCAGCCCCTTCCTGTTCATTGCCCCAGCCACGTTCAGGAGAACCAGGCCTCTGGTGGGATGGGGGAAGGGGGGGTATACACAAAAGCAACGTTAGTAAGCTAAGACAGTGCTGTCAACAGTGCATCATCGCACATGAGCCCTTTCCTATTCATGGCTCCAGCCACGTTCAGCAGCACCAGACCCCTGGTGGAATGGGAAAAGGGAAGGGGGAAGGGGAAAAGGAGGAAGGGGGGATGATGGGATGTCTGGGTTGCCTGGTGATGAGCGAACAAAAAAAATACAACAAGAAAAAAACGATTTTTTAAGAAGAAGAGTTGACGGCATCCTGACCAGAGTTGACAGAGTTGACCGCTTCTGACAGGCATGCAGTCTCAGGGACGGCTTAAGAGGGGAAAAAATAGGATGGCCTAACTGATCTACAGGCACCTAGCTTGTAAATCAGAGCAATTAGATTGAACAAACCGCCTAAAAACTGGACAACCCCCAAACTCACTCACCTGATCTTCCCTTTTCTCTGCCCTCCGCACAATCCTCCCCTCCCCTCCCGTTTGTCCTGCCCCTTTTGAAACGTCTCGGGTATCCCACTTCCCCCCTTCCCACTCACTCACCTGATCTTCCCCTTCTCTGCTCTCCGCACAATGCTCCCCTCCCCCTCGCCTTCGCTCTGCCCCTCCCCATCGGAGAGGGAGAGAGGTGCAGCAGAGGAGGCGGCAGCAGTGAGCGAGGTGAGGGAGCCAATGGAATTGCCGATCAGCACTGCAGGCTCATCTGTGAACTCAAGCATGAAATCTGAGCCAGTGGGGAGAGGGGCAGGACGGGGGGCAGGATGGGGTGGAAAATGGGCCAGGAAAGTGAGGGAGCGGGAGGTGAGGGAGCCGATGGAATTGCCTATCAGCACAGCAGGCTCGTTTGTGAACTCAAGCATGAAATCTGCAAGTGAATGGGGGGCCATGGGCAGGAAAAGGGTTGGAAGCGGGGCAGGAACGGGAGGCGGCACCAGTGGGGGAGGTGAGAGAGCCGATGAAATTGCCAATCAGCACTGCAGGCTCGTCTGTGAACTCAAGCATGAAATCTGTAGGTAGGAGAGAAGGGGTGATGCGGGGTGGACATGGGGGAAAGCAGGGAGGGCACGGAGCAGAGCAGCAGTGAGAGAGGTGAGCGTGAGAGGGGTGAGAGACGAGAGAGGGGAGTGGGAGAGAGGGACGTGAGAGAGGAGAGAGACGAGAGAGAGCAGAGGGAGGAGAAAGAGGACGGGGGTGAGATTGGAAAGACAATGTCAGCGCCTGCAGTTGATGATGTCAGCACCTACCATCCATGATGTCAACACGTACCACTGATGATGTCAGCACCTGCTATTAATGATGTCAGAATCATTGATGATGTCAGCCCAGCCCCTACTGTCCATGATGCCAAAATCTACGCTGATTATGATAGACCCTAACATTGCTGTTGTCAGGACTCCACTCAGCACCCATCGTATGATGTCAGCCCAGAGCTCGGGGTGGGATCGGGCCCGTACTCGATCAGATATCAGATGATCCCGCCCGGCTTGTCAGAGTCTCCAAACCCCAAGAGATCCATTTATTGTTTCGCATGCATTGCGAGATGGTGGTGATAGATATCAGCCCAGCCCCATCTTTCTATGATCTCTCTCAGCACCCACGGTTGATGATGTCAGCCCAGCCCCTATTGTCCATGATGCCATGACCTACGATGCTTACGATCAACCCTAACGTTGCTGACGTCAGCACCCACCGTTGATGATGTCAGTCCAGAGCTCGGGACTGTACTCGATGCACCCGGCTTTTCAGAGTCCCCAAAACCCAAGAGGTCAACAAAGTCAACAGCATACACCTTATGGTGGCCTGCGAGATGATGATGATGTCAGCACCTACCATCGATAATGTCAGCACCTACCGCTGATGATGTCAGCCCAGAGCTCTGACCCGTACTCGATGCCGCCCGGCTTGTCAGAGTCGCCAAACTCTAGGAAGTTGACGGCGTACAACTTATGGTGGTCTGCGAGATGCTGATGATCTCAGCCCAACCCCTCCTGTGGATGATGATGCATGCCAGCACCTGCTTTGATTGTGATAGACCCTCAACTTCATGTTGTCAGCACCCACCGTTGATAATGTCAGCACCTACCGTTGATGATGTCAGCCCAGAGCTCAGGTCCATACTCGATGCCGCCCGGCTTGTCGGAGTCCCCAAAGCCCAGGCATACACCTTATGGTGGTCTGCAAGATGATGACCATGATGTCAGCACCTACCGTTGATGATGTCAGCACCTACCGTTAATGATGTCAGCCCACAGCTCGGGTCCATACTCGATGCCACCCGGCTTGTCAGAGTCCCCGAATCCCAAGAGGTCCACGGCATACACCTTATGGTGGTCTGCGAGATGCGCTATAAGGTTGCGGAAGTGCCCTGCACTGCCTCCTGCGATAACGGGAGAAAGTAGGACGAGGGGTGCCAGAGGGGGAGGGGAGAGAGGAGGGGGGACAGTGCGGATAGGAAGAACGAAGAGAGGAAGAGGGTGAAGGACAAGTCGATGAAAGGGGTGAGGAACATGTCAGTGAGGGCGCTATATGATCCCGAACAGGTCGACGGCGTACACCTTATGGTGGACTGCAAGATGGGCTATAAGGTTGCGGAAGTGCCCTGCACTACCTCCTGTAGTGTTGGGAGGAGGAGCAAGAGGGATTGGGGAAGAAGGGGGTTGGGAAAAAGGGGTGAGAAGGAGAAGCAACTGAATATGCTGGATGTTTGAAAGCAAGATCTAAGAGTCGTCGTTACAGTGTGATAAAAATGGCGCTACCTCCTCATGCACCGCTTAAAATAGGCGATGCAGTGTGGGCGAATCTGGATGAGTACGGCCCATGGCCGTGCAAGGTGATATCTATCAAGGAGCCCCAGATCACCTTGCACAGCCTTAGGCCGTACTCATCCAGATTCGCCCACACTGCATCGCTTATCTTAAGCGGTGCATGAGGAGGCAGCGCCATTTTTGGCCCCGCACTGCCTCCAGTGGTGTTGCGAGAGGAGAGGGAGGGGGAAGTGGGGTTAGAGGGGGAGACAAGAGGGTGGGAGAGAGATGGGATCAGCAGCATACACCCTATTGGTAGTCTACGAGATGCGCTATAAGGTTGCGAAAATGCCCCGCGTTTCCTCCTGTGGTGTTGGGAAAAACACGTGAAGGTAAGAAACGTAGAGTATATGTGCAACGATGCACACATTCCTGTATGTTGTGATATGAGTTAATCTAGAATCACCTCGAAAGGGGGGGGTGCGAGAGCATACCAAAGCCATGCACGAGGATGACGGGTTTGCCACACCCTGCCACGGCATAGTGAATGCGATGACCCCTGCGGAAGGGTGGAGAACGGTGGGGAAGGGTGGGGAGTGTGGCAGTGTTAGAGCGTAATGTGTGGATGGGGCAGAGAGATGCACAGGCAGCAGACTTGAAATGACGGGTTTGCCACACCCTGCCACACCCTGCCACGGCATAGTGAATGCGGTGACCCCTGATGGAGAGGCGATGGGTTGGAACGAGAGAAATTGACACGAGAATGGGTGGGAGTGAGAGAAATAAGACGATTTTTGAGTCAACTCAAAAATCGACTTATTAAACGAGAGAGATTGACAGGAGAATGGGTGGGAATGAGAGAGATAAGATACAGGCAGACTATACATGAGAGTGGATACCCATCCACTGCGAGTGCAAGCAACAAGCACTGATCTTTTTGCAAGCAGTTGAAAAGCAGCCCTTGATTTAGTGTTTTGAGACGTCTCAAAACACTTCTTCAATCAAGCAGCCCTTGATTTACGCACCTCCACATCCACGAGTGTGATTTGAAAGGGAGAGCCAGCAACCTCTCCTCCTCCACCACAAGGTGCACTGCAGCGAGTGTGCACTGCAGCGAGTGTGCACTGCAGCGAGTGTGCACTGCAGCGACAAGGTCCCTCACTGCCACCCCCCTCTCCGCCTCCCCCACCACCCTTACTTTCTCCCGTCTGCTTCTCTTGGAAACACTAGAGTGGAGTCAAACCACCAAGGACCCGGATCCACTCACCTCCACATCCACGAGTGTGATCGAAACGGGAGTGCCAGCAGCCTCTCCTCCACCCCATGCACTGCAGCGACAAGGTCCCTCACCGCCACCCCCCTCTCCGCCTCCACCACCACCCCCACCTTCCCGCCTCTCAGCCCGCCCGTGCGTAGGGTGGGCGGCATCGTTTGGACGGACGTGACCCCTGACAGCTGTAGTAGCTGATCTTCCAACCTGAAAGGCGGGCGGGAGTTGGAGGGTGGGGCGGGGAGGGAAATGGGGGGGATGAGAGAGCGGGAGGAGAGTGAGAGACAAGCACAAACGAACCATGCAAGTCAAATGTTATATGAACCGAATCATGTTCGGGAACATGCGTTTCAAAACGTGAAATCTTGAAAATCTGATTTAAGAGACAGTTATAAGAACCAAGTGAAGCGGCAAGGGGTGGGGGGGGCGTATGACATGACGACATGCAGAATAGACACGCACGTCTCAAGCCCCATGCCAGCAGACGAAACCACGCCATGCCATCCCATGCCATGCCACGCCATGCCATCAGATGCCATTTCATGCCATGCCACGCCACGACACGCCATGCCATGCCATGCCATCCCATCCCATCCCATCCCATACCATCCTCCCATACCATGCCATGCCATGCCATCCCATCCCATCCCATCCCATACCATCCTCCCATACCATGCCATGCCACGCCACAAAATCAGGGTCTCACCATGGGAGGTCCGACTCATCCGTCACTCCGTGCACGCTGCAAGACGGGATGAACAGGGGTAAAGAGAAGGAAGAAACGAGAAGAGAGAATCAGAACACGCAGCAGGAAGTGAAGAACAGGAGTGCAAGGAGTGTTGAGGAGATATGAGAGAGGAGTAAGGAAAAAGTAGAGATAAAGAAAAGTGAAGAAAAACAGCAGATTCTGCCTCCTGTACAACAATTCAGCAACCTCTCCAACATCAACAGCGAGACAGACTCAAACGCGTATCCCAAAACGTCAGAGCTGCTGCGACTCACGTCAGATTGACGAGTCTCGTCTTGTGCGCCACAGCCGCCCCACCTCTCGTCGTCTCCACCACCCCACCAGACGCTCCTCCCGCATCCGGCCGCTTCCTCTCTTCATCCGCCTCCGCTTCCGCCCGCTCCTGCTGCGTCTTATGGTGGTGGTGGCGCTTCGACATGGCCGTGCACACGAGAGCGCCGCCGCCGGCCGGTCTGCTGACGCGTGCTGCGGTGTCGCAGTCAACGTGGCGCAGGTCCACATGTCGTCGCAGGATAGGTGAGAGGCGAGATGAGCTAAAACTGGAACGAAATCTTTGCTGCGTGGACGCGCGAAAAGATGCGGACGGGGAGGTTCCGGCGAAAGTGGCGAAAGAGGCGAAAGGCGAGGCGAAGGCTGTCGCCATCGTGCCGGTGGTCGCTCAAACGATTTGAAGAGAAAGGATATCAAGAAAGAACCAGGGAAAAACAAAGATACTAGAATGGCAGGGACGAGCAAGTTAGCGAGGCGCTGAACTGGCTAAGATAACGACGGCGACTGCACGAGCTGAAGCGACTGAGGCTACGGGACACGGAGACGGCGGTGGGATGGTGGAGAGAGATGGCAGGCCGTATAAGAGAAGACGACAGTGCCACAGGGTGAACGAATAGCACGGGAGAATTTCGGATGTACAAAGATTGGAACAGGTTCAGTCCCACTGGAGTTCTATGCTTACACTCGAGCAATAGCGGAATTCATCTTGTCTACGGTACTACGGTTCGTGAACTCAGCAACCAAGACCGGAGGAGAGCTCTTGGGAGCTAGTGGCGACGAGGAGCGCGATCCGTCAAGCGTTTCGAGAAGTACGAGGATGACGTGGATATCGTGGAATCCGAGAATGTAAGACTTGAATAAGAAGCAATGACGAAGAGCGTAACACAAGGTCTAAAGTCTGAACGAGGGAGAGTGTCAGACATGCATCCCGAGACTGCTACGTGTGCTAAAATCTAGGCTGACAAGGAGAAACTAATTATTCCTCATGGAGCTGATACAATCGGGGACAGCTTTGCTGTCAGGACGCAAGGCTGACGTGTGTGGAAGTCGAGCTGACCAATCACATGCTGTATTCAGCCTCGCCCCTTCCAGCGTGCAATGCTATAAGGGACTGATGTGAAAGAATCTATGGTTCTCGCTAGGAACTGAATAGAAAAACACGGATGAGAACAGCCAGTAAGTTGAGCTTTCAAATCATGCCTTACACAATCTGTAGAGTCCCCTTAATTGTACCTTATAAGCACAGAGCGACTGCTATAGATCTGATACCAATCTTTGGATACATGATGGCACGAGCTCGTTCGTAGAGAAAATACAGAGCAACCATTTGACAAGTCCTGGGCTATGTAAGTGCTGCACACCGCAGCTCGCTAATGCTTCACGACACCCAACATTGAAGGAGCAGCCTAGCGAGCACTGCACTGCACACGCGTAAGCAGCAAACTAGAAAATAACATCCTCTTCAGTGGCTGTTGCAGACCAGGATTTATCAGCAACCGCTTTAGGAGCCTTGGCCTCTTCAGCTTCTCTTTCCTCCTTCAACTTCTTCAGCTTGTCAGCCTCCCTCTTCTTGTAAGCCTGCACCTTTTTCAAGCGGAAGAAATCCTCACGCTCCAACTCATCAAGCTCTCCCTTGATGTACGAAATCGTGTTCTCCAGGCGAGGCACCACCACATTCTCAAGCGCATTGACACGGCGGTTGGTCGTCTTAATAGCCTCGTCCAGCGTCAAGAAGGATGTCTGCAGAGATGCCAGTTCAACCAGCAACTCTATAGCACGGACGAATGCCGACCTCGCAAGCTGGATCTGCTGTCCTCCTCGACCCAAACCAGTCAGATCGTTCTTGCTGTCGCCTGCCTCGGCGAAATGCTCAAATTTCGGCAGCTTCACGCCAGCGACATTGTCCTGCTTCGCGCGAACCTTGATCATGGCCTGATCCACGTTCTCGAAAACGACGTGCTTGACCCTGTCTCCAGCGGCGTACTTTGCTTCAGTCAGCGCGAAGGCTGATGATTTCATGATGTCACCCATGCTCTCCTTCGTCTCCATGATCTTCTTCAATATTTGCCTAAACTGCATCGTCAACGCATCGCTCTTCTTCTTCAGCAGCTGATGTCCTTTCGTGGCACCAATAAGCCGAGCCTTGATGACCGTTAAAACAGTCACGGTAGGCACAACAGTCAGTCGCTGACCTTGCGACATGGTAGCAGCGTGCTGGTATATCCAACTAAAAAAAATAGACTAAAAAAATAGTCGACTTTATCCTTCCCTCCAACAATGTCTTACGCCACTATCAACACTGCTGCTCAACGTGGATGATCAACCTGGGATGAAATTGAGCAGCCGAATAACTTGACCTAGGATAGGAGGTGAGGTTGAAATTTACGCCTTGCTTGTCAAACATTCACCTAGGAGCTACAAGGAATGTGCTGGTTCGAAACCCGAGCAGAAACAGTCGGGGATGGCTGGGCAGATCGGTACGTCCGTCTCGCTTCAATTGGCTGTTACAAAGTCCAGTCGCAAGTTCGTGTGGGGACCTGATTCGTCAACCTGACCAGCATCCCCGTGACTCCAGCTGGGAAATCGACACGAGGGCAACACCTTCATTATGTAACCACTTCGTGTCATTTTCGCCCATTCTCGCCACGGACACCTGCCCTGTCCGAACTCTTGCCAAACAAACGGACCAGGGCCAGGCAAGGGAAGACCCACACCCTCCCTTCCCTCCCCCGCCTTTCATTCCTTTTATACTCCTTTATATTCCTGCGTTTGCCTATAAATTCCTCTGTAATCCTCTCTGAACCATTCTATTTCTTTTCGTTCTTCCTTTCTTCTGCATCACCATTTTCATATCCCCAGCTTGCATCCCCCTTGCTTTCAAAGATCTCTGCATCCATTTTTCCGTCCAACTGTCCATCGGATTTTGCATGCAAAACACTGGCCCGTGTGTTGTCTCCCCGCGTACTCCTAGTTCTTACACAAAATCCCTCGCGCTTCCTCTCTGTTCTCATCCATGGCTGCTACGACTGTCGCATTCGCGCAACCAACCACTAGTCTTACCTCTAGATCCCTCGGGACTAGCTTCGTCACAGGAACAGCTTCCTGCCGAGTTAGTCTAGCGCCGTTTCGCCTTCCTCAGACTTCATTGCAGTCAAAAAGGAACCGTGCTGCGCGAAAGTCAGACAAAAAATGTCGGCAACGGGGCGGCGCCATGACTTCTCAAGCCTTCGTTGACTGGACTGCTGTTCCCGCGTGGTACGCCTTCGAAGACCCGGAAGAAATTACCCAACAACCGTTCCAGCCTCGCTCGTTCTGTCGCCTGCCACGCATCCATTCTCCCTCGTGCTCTGCTCTTCCTAAGAACGGCCTTCTTACCACCTATCCATCCACTCATTTTTTCCGTCCGCTCGCTGGTCAAAGTCGTGGTGAACCGCGAGCACCACTCTAACTCGTGTGGGCCCGGGACTTACCTGGACCCTCTCACTAGAAACATCTCCTATCCGTCCACTCATTCCCGCTCGTCTATTCCCCATAGGCTGGTCAAGTCCTGCGAAACGCGCGTACTAACTCTACTCGTGCGGGCCCGGCACGTACCTGGAAAGTACATGGACCCTCGTCAAAGCTCGCATTTTCCCCTAAATCAACCCCGCGTTCCTTCCCACCCATTCCTCTCCTCCCCACTCGTTCCCGTCCTTCTCTCCCTTCCGCAGGCTGGTTTAAGTCCTAGCAGAACGCGTGTATCCCTCCAACCCATGTGGCCCCGTCAAGTACCTGTATCCCAACGCGCAGGCGTGTGTGTACATCTGCAAGCTGTGCATGTACCTGGATCCGAACGCCCATCCGAACACCCTTCCCTTCCCACCCATCTCTCCCCTCCAGGCTGGTCAAGGTCCTAGCAGAACGCGTTTACCCCTCCAACCCCTGTGGCCCCGGCAAGTATCTGAATCCCAACGCGCAGGCGTGTGTGTACATCTGCAAGCTGTGCATGTATGTTCATCCCCTTCCCTTCCCACCCATCTCTCCCCTCCAGGCTGGTGAAGGTCCTAGCAGAACGCGTCTACCCGTCCAACCCGTGTGGCCCTGGCAAGTACCTGGATCGGAACGCCCAAGCGTGCGTGTACATCTGCAAGCTGGGATACTCTTACGACTACGACACCAAGTCGTGCGTGCGCATCGTGTACCCACACTGGACCAGGCTGGGCCCTAACAACACACCTCTCTCTTTTCCCCCCCAAAACAACCCTGCATTTCATTCCCCTCCCCCTCATTCCCATGCGTCTCCCCCTTCCAATCCAGGCTGGTTAAAGTGCTAGCTGAGCGTGTCTACCCGTCGAACCCCTGTGGGCCTGGCAAGTACCTGGACCCAAACGCCCAAGCATGTGTGTACATCTGCAAGCCGGGGTACTCATACGACTACGACACCAAGTCGTGCGTGCGCATCATGCCCGCGTGCGGGGAAGGCTATGTGCTCAAGGGCGGGCGCTGTGTGCCCAACCACGAGTGCGACCAGGGGTACTCATACGACGCGTCTCTCGATGCCTGCGTGCTGCCTCAGGTGAGTGTTTGAGTAGGCGCCCAAGGTGTTGAGTGGTGCTAGGATTGTGGCGCGTTGCTGCCTTGGTTGGGTTGGGGTAGCGTGCGGTGAGGGCTACGTGCTCAAGGGCGGGCGGTGTGTGCCCAACAACCATGCGTGCGACCATGGGTGCTCTTATGATGCGTCTCTGGACGCCTGCGTCCTTCCCCAGATGAGCATTGCCCCCCCTAGATGAGCGCCTGTTTGGAGCCTCTCAGGTGTGGGGGGAGTTGAGCTTGCATTGGGGGGGCTTGTCTTGGCTGGAATGGGAGCACCATGCGGCGAGGGCTACTTGCTCAACGGCAGGCGATGCGTTTCCAACCACGAGTGCGACCAGGGGTGCTCGTACGATGCATCGCTTGATGTGTGTGTGCCGCCTCAGGTGAGCATCTGATTTGAGCCCCCGAAGCGAGCATTTGAGTCAGTTGGAAGGGTCTATATTTGAACTGCGGAAGGTGGGCATGGCAAGTGCCTTGCGGGGATGGCAACGTGGTAAGTCGTGGTTTGTGCGTTCCCGGCCAAGACTGTGCATGTGAGTAGAGGGCACCATTTTGGCGATGCTTTGAGTCGACGGGATACTCGACAAAAAAAAAGAGTCGACTCAAAGTCCGGTTCATGTGTGCCCAGCCACGAGTGAGCGTGGGAGTTGTGGGTGGTGATATGTTGGCGATGCTGCAAGCTTGCCATATGGCGGAGAGTCTCGCAGCATTTAAGTCACACACAGGTCTGATAGCAACGTACTACATTTGATTCGAGCCATGATTGGTGCGCAGTCGCGATAGGAGCACCATGTGGGTGCTCTTGTGCGCTACGTCTGATTGCAATGCACCGCGTAGGAGTACCACCCCGGGTGGTGACGCATAGCTTTCGAATTCACCAACGCTCACCTGTTGCCATCCCTTCTTCCCAAGGCTAAGATTCGGCCCTGTAGCGGATCCATCCATCCTTTCTGCTGCTTTGCCATGACTGCCTATGGTCCTCTTGCTCCAGGGTTCTTCCGACGAGCCTTGTGTATCTTCTCTGCCTGCTGTTGCTCCTTTCCCCTGCTGTGATTGCCCGTGGTCCTCTTGCTCCTCCAGGGTTCTTTCCATGAGCCCAAGCGAACGTGGTGGCAGCAGGCTGTGGCTTGGGCAGCAGGAAAAGTTTTGAAGGCGGATGACAACAGCTGCCCGGCTGGGTTTTACTACGACCCCAACACGACGGCGTGCGTGCCGGTTTGTGCACCAGGGTTTATGTACGACCGTGAGCTGAAGAAGTGTGTGCCTTCCGATGATACTGTAGTGTAGATACGGTGGTAGCATTGTAAAAGATTGTATTATTTGTGTGTTTTCCATTGACTTGCCAGTAGGCATCAATCAGTACCTATCTGGTGTATATAATTTATTATGGGTACCAATGCTTGGTACCAAGCCCTCATACCGTATTGCAGCCTTTCACGCCTATTCAATCATCAGCATTTTTTCTCATCAAAGGGCTGAATTCTCAACATTTTATATGAAATAGCCGTGATTTTCAAGTGTAGTGTAGATTGTTTTGGTTCTCAGGGTTTCGTAAATTTTCAGACGTCTCTGTTTTGTCAGCCTGCTCTGAGATCAGTCCTCCCTAGCACGTTTTCATTGACTCTTCACTCATTGTCAGCAACTGAAACCAAGCATGCTGAACAATATTCATTACTCAAGTTCACCTCCCACCCACATCACAGTATTCTATCACCTCGACAATGCTGTGAGGAATCACGGAGCGGGAAATTTTTATTTCCAGTATACATAGTGGATAACAGAAGGAAGCTCGGATATCATACTCCCAAGGGTCCTACTTCCCTTTCTTTTTCGGCAGCTTACTCAGCTTGACGATAGCGGTGTCATGCACGTGCTTGATGCTCATCGACACCACC
This sequence comes from Closterium sp. Naga37s-1, assembly GCA_947471745.1. Lineage (NCBI taxonomy): Eukaryota > Viridiplantae > Streptophyta > Zygnematophyceae > Desmidiales > Closteriaceae > Closterium > Closterium sp. Naga37s-1. The sequence goes on from CANJKZ010000328.1 coordinate 1,197,931, forward strand.
ACCTTATGCACCTCCGGCTCTGGCCGGTTGAAATTCAGAAAATAAAACGCGTCGTCGATCCGCCGAGGTCCCACGTCCTTTCTCGGGCAGCTCTTGAAATCTTTTATGCTGCTGTACAGCGACGATCCCGCGTTCACCCCCAGATCGTCGTTCGCGTAATCCAAAAACTTCACAGCCGGGATATCGGTAACATCAACCTGCCTCTGATCGTTCAGTGGTCCCTCTTCCACAGCCGGTAAAACCTCACAGTATTTATAAGCAACGTCCCTTCCTTCTGTGTCCACCAGGACGACATTTAGGGTGTTTTCTGTTGGAAGCCCGCTGCATGCTCCGGCTTTTTCGGCTGGAAGTGTGCCTTTCCGCTTGATGTTGCACGGCTTGCCGTTGACGGTTTTCTGCCCGCAAACGTCCGGCCAGAAGGGGTATTTCTGTAAAGGGGGGACGGGGTAAGACAGCGAAGTGGAGAGGTGAGTATGCATGCGAAGCACCATGCTTTTAATTTAAAGCCGCGCTCAGAGACATTAAAGCCGACTCAGGCTCTCAAACTTTCACGTGTTCCTCAGGTGCTCTTTATTCAAGTCTCACCCCTCGGAAGAGCAGGGTGTCATGGTACTGTTTTTGTGTCTTTTTTTTATCGTCCACTCAAAAAACACCTCTTGGAAGAGCAGGGTTTCATGGTACTGTTTTTGAGTCTCTTTTTTTGTCGACTCAAAAACCACCTCTAGGAAGAGCAGGGTGTCATGCAACTGCTGGCGCATGAGCTCCCAGACGAGTCTCAGGTGCTCTTCAGGTGAATCCTCAGGTGCTTCTTCCTCACCTCGCAGAACACTGGCGTATCGTGGTACTGTCTCACCTCTCTTTCTCCCTCACCTCTTGGAACACGGGTGTGTCGTAGTACTGTTTCCTCATGAGCTCCCAGTACGTGCCGGGGTTAATGTCACAGTTGAGCACCAGAGGAGTCAGACACGCACTCCACCCTGGGGACCCGGGAACCTTCTTTAAAATCACATCGTCTACCCTGTTCCTGAAGGTTCGAACGGAGGGTGGAGGGAGTGGGAGGGGGAAGTGGTTAGAGATTTTATGTGTGGAAATCTGTTCTGTGCTGTCCTGAACAGATAAAATAAAATCATGGATTTTTTAGGTGCCTCAAAAAGAGGGGGGAGTGATTAGAGATTTTATATGTGGATATCTGTTCTGTGCTGTCCTGAACAATTAAAAAAATCCATGGAGAAAGAGCGAGGGCAGAGGAAAGGCTGGAGGAAGGGAAAGGGCGGGGAAAGGGAGGAGGAAAAAAGGACGGAGAGAGTTGTGAGGTGACGATGAGTAATATTTTCAGTGAGATGAGAAGAGCAGCAGACATACCATTTCCCATTGTTGACCTTGATGCCATCGTATGTGTTCATGCAGGCACCCCGCTAATTGCCACTATAGAGGAAAGGTAAAAGAGACGTTTCAGGGAGAAGAGAGCAGCACGCGTACCATTTCCCATTGTTGACCTTGATGCCATCGTATGTGTTTATGCAGGCACCCCCCTTGATAGCCACTCCAGATGTCACGAAATCAAGGTAGTAGCAATGATCCCCATTGAACACGTAGTTGCACTCTGCTGTGTTGTCTGCATAGAAGGAACAAGAAAGGAGGGGAAGGGACACAAGGGTAGAAAGATGAGCGACGGGGCAGTGAAGGGTCGCTTCACCAGAGTGACCACTGGTACCCACTGGTGCTATGAGTAGCAGGCACCAGTGGTCACCAGTGTGTTATCTGCAAGCAACTTTTGAGGCGCCTCAAAAGTGCTATGGGTAGCAGGCACCAGTGGGCACCAGTGTGTAATCTGCAATCCCTCCCAGGGCTGATTGTATCCTTACCAGGGCTGAACCAGTGAACACAGTAGTAAATCCTTGAAAGTCACCTTGAACAATCCTTACCAGGGCTGAACCTGTGAACACAATAGTAAATCCAGCCGCATCCTGGTCTCGTGACCAGTTCCTCCCGTAAACGACAACCAGGTTGCAGTCGATCTGTGTGAGCATGCAGTCGCCCGCAAAGTGCACGTTGGAGGTTATTTTTGAGATGTCTCACCTGTTTTTTTAGAATTCTCAAAAACCAAAAATAACCTCATTACAAGTGGCTTCTGTGTGAGCTTGCAGTCGCCCACAAAATGCACGTCGGAGCCGATCCAGAAAGTTACCGGGCCTGAATCAACCCTCACCTGGGCTGAACCAGTGAACACAGTAGTAGATCCCTGCAGCGTCCTGATCCCCGGATCTGTTCCTTCCTGAAGCCACCACGAGGTTGCGGTCGATCTGCGTGAGCATGCAGTCGCCCGCATAGTGCGCGTCGGAGCCACAGCGGATCCCCGCGAATAAGAAGTCGTGCACATAGTTGTTTCGCACGATGACGCCGACAGATCCCCTGTGGACAACAATGGGCGTGTTGACGCCTGGAGGGGAGGAGGGAGGGAGGGAGGGGGAGGAGGTGAGAGGAGGAGAGGAGACGGGAGGATGGGATGGGATGCCGGCGAATATGAAGTCGTACACGTAGCTGTTTCGTACCATGGCGCCGACAGTTCCTGGGTGTATCACAAAAGGAATGTTGGCGCCTGGAGAGAGAATAGAGAGGGGATGCACGCAGTGACCTGACCCCTGAGAAGACTATGCACACATCACATGCTTGAAAACCGAGTGGAGGAAAAAACAGCGTGAGAAATTTTACTCACCATACACTTCATTGTTTGTTATAGCGATGAAGGATTTCGCGAGTGTAGGCCCGTGTCCACTGTAGGTCACTTGAATCACGCCAGGCGACTGATCGAAGGTCGGAATCCCGGTTACACGCATAGAGTCCACTCGCGATGACGACGAGCGGTGCAGATCAATTCTACCGAAAACACTCCCCTTCGCAATCTGAATTCCGTGAGAACGGATAACAGAAATTGTTGGGCACTGCGCCTTAGAATAGATTTCGGGAACAGTGGTGCACGATGGGGACGACGAGCGAACGCTCAGCCTGAAATCCACCTTCAATACAAGCACGTTGCTCGTGTTCCATATACGCAGCACTGGCTCGTTCGCTCCCATGTGAGTGATTTGAAACGGGGTCGCGGCGGTCTTCGCGGATCGGAGAATCGTGCACGAGAAAGTGCCGTCAAACAGGATCCCCTTGCTTATAACGAGGTTCCTCTGTAGTTCGAGAATGACCGTTGTAACGGGTGTAAAACTCAATCGTTTGCTGAAATCCGCGAGAGTAGATATATTGATGACGGGCGCTTTTGCGTAGTCGGAGCAGGGACCATCCAGCCACGCATCGGCTGACGGAATGCAAGAAAGGGAGCAGCAAAGGGACGGAAAAACACGATAGAGTCAAGTACGGTGTATGCGCTTTAGGCAAAGTCTACAAAAGAAAAAAAGGTATTCTTCAGGGTTAATCGGGTGAGAGTGAGCGCAGGGTGGCTTGCCCTTCACACGACAACGCAGATTCCGCAGCACTCACCCATTTGCCTGCGCTGCCCCAACGGCCTCTCCTCGCGCGCCACGTGTCCCCTCCATTTCCTCCACCCACGGCTCATCCCAACAGCACGGTCCGACTCCGCTCCCTCCGCATCCGATGTCGCAGCGAGTTCGCCGCCGGTCGACTCCCCCCTCGTTGTCTTGGAAACGTCCCGGGCTTCCCAAGTTGTACGAGCCGAATCTTGAGATTGTTCAAAGAATCCCCACGTGGCATTGCCGCCCGAGTCCTGAGACGCCTCAGAAGTCTCCTCCTGCGTCTCGTTGCCCGAGGCGAACACAGAAGCGGACGGTGACGATTTCGCCGTTAGGTAGACGATTGCCATTGGTCGAGGAGGCGCCACACAAGCCCGCGGTAATTGAGCACGGCTGAGGAGAAAGAAGGCGGGGGGGAAAAAGCGAGGAGGAGACGGGATGGCGAGAGAGAGGAGGCTTTTGAGACGTCTCAAAAGGAGACGCCACACAAGCCCGCGGTAATTGAGCACGGCTGTGGAGAAAGAAGGCGGGGGGAAGGAAGCGAGGAGGAGACGGGGTGGCGAGAGAGAGGAGGCGGGGGAGAGCAGGCGGAGGAGAGGAGGCGGGGGAGAGGAGGCGGGGGAGAGGAGGCGGGGGAGAGGAGGCGGGGGACGACGAGGTGGGGGAGAGGAGGTGGGGAGAAAGGACCGGAAGAAGGTTGGGTGGGAGGGAAGCGGGAGAGAGAACGGGAGGAAGGAAGAAAGGCAGGACTTGCAAACCGTCGAGAGCACACCCTCAAACCGGGAGGAGGAGAGCACACCCGCTAAGAGCACACCCGCTAAGGAGTTTCTATTGCATCGACATACCTGAGGGCGTGAAGGCGAGCGCGCTGGGAGAGAGAGTGAGCGCGACGGAGAGACAGACGAGCAGCGAAAGAGGAACCCTATTATGCGGATGCGCGCCGCGTGCCGCGGCCATCATGGTGAGATACAGCCGACGGTAAAGAGTGGAGCAATCTGGATAGCACGAATTACGCAGCGGTATTGCAAAAGCGCAGGCGCGGGCTGGAAGCCGCAGGCGAGAGCGACACCATGTCGCGTGATAGCTGATTGGTGAACAACTTTGTCGCGTAACAGCCGTAGATAGCGCAGCTTTGTGGGGAAATCAGCAGTTTCAGAGGTGGTGGCTAGAAGCGTCGGCGGGCGAGAGTCTACTACTGAGACACCTCAAGAATCGTATCGTCGGACGCGTGATGTTCGGAAACAATAGCGCGCGAGAGACTCTACTTGTAGGTTGCGAAGCGTACGTTCGATCTGGAGGGTCTGCTGCAGAGCTGCGTATTCTAGCAGGTCGCGAAGGTTTGTCAATGCGCGCTGGCCGGCTGCTGCGGTGGGAGAGAACCCGAGCCGCCATCTTAGGTCTGTGATTGGATGGAGGAAAATGCGGTCAGGTGATAGACGGTAGAACCTCAGGTGCCAGTCAGGTTGTTTGTATTCCAACGGCAGGTTATGTGATACTACCTTATCCGTGCGCACTAAAAGCGTGGTTCGCGCTCATGTGGAGTGCAATGTACAGCATGTCAGAGGGTGAGGGCGCGGAGAGGGAGGATAAGGAATGGTGCTCCCCTCCCCACCCCACCTGTCCCAGATAACAGCTGGCTGGAGATGCAGAGAGAAGCGTGTCAATGGCGCCATTATCTGTTGACCACACCACACGAAACCTAGCGTTTGGTTTGGACCTCACCGTGCTACATCTGCTCGTTTTTTAATTTTCACAATACTGAAGCGCACTGAAACGTTCTGCGACGCACAGAACCGTGCATTACTCATTCCGAAATCATTCAAATGTTTGGCAACATTCGGAAGGCAGCAAAATACCTCCTCCATCCATCCTGCGGGATGCGCTACAGGCTGTATGTATGGCAACTCCATCATCACGTTGCGAAACGTGATGTGGTGCGAGGGACACCGACGAGTCACGAGAAATTCCTGAGGAATTCGCTAGACCTCGTAGGCGATGTTCCATCTCCAGGGGAATTGCATATTTGTGACACCGAGCCTCTGTTACCGTTTACATCTTCGCCCAAGCAGAAGGATGTAAGAAAACTGTTTTGCAGCACAGGGAAATTAGGGCGCGGCGCCCTGGCACGGAACGAACTAACGGCGGAATGGCTCAGATGCACCTAATCTCCCGTCGTTGTTTGCTTCTTCTGCCGTTCTTTCTCACACTGCGCCGTAGCATTCTTTTCGAAACTCTGTATTAGCTTTCTCGCTCGTTTCGGAAGCTCTCCGCGAATTGCGGTCTTGCAACGAGCAACAGACAGGTCGCTTGCCTTTGGTGACTAAGTAAAGACGACGAATTCGCCACTTGTTCCGGCGAACCCAATAGAAGTTGTTTTGTCCAGACCTTCCAACGCCGCGCCCCTCCAATAGTCAGGTGCGACCCGCGGCAGGTGCGGCGTCCGTCATTCCGAGACTGACGCAGCGGGTGTCGTTTCTATGCGCATATTGCTTTTTCCTGCTGTGTTCCTTTCTTTGTTCCTGCTGTGTCCCTCTTTTGTTTCTTTCTGGTGTTTGTTTCCTTTCTTCTTATCTTTTTTGTTTAGTTTTTCAGGCTCGCCCCCGCCCACTGTTCACGCCTTCGCCCCCAACTCCCTCCCTGCCCCTTCGCCCCCAAACCCCCTCCCCAGCCTTCGCCCGCACCCCACTTTCCGCCCTTCCCCCTCACCTCCCTCACTGCCCTTCGCCCCCACCCCGCCGTCCCCTCCTTCGCCCCCACCGCCCTTTCCGCCCTTCGTCCCCAACTCTCCCTCGCCCCTCCCTCACCACCCTTCCCACCCTTCCTCTCACATGGCCACCCGAACATCACTCTCTCCTTCCTGTGCCTCGCATTCCCCAATCCACTCTCACCTTCTGTTTCCCTAACCTATGTTACTCTCACCTTCTGTTTCTCTCACCCTCTGATGCTCTCACCCTCTGATGCTCTCACAATCTGTTTCTCTCACCCTCTGTTGCTCCCACCTTCTGTTTCTCTCACCCTCTGTTTTTTCTCACCCTCTGTATCGCTCACCCCCTGTATCTCTCACCCTCTGTTTCGCTCACCCCTGTCTCGCCCATCCTCTGTTTCTCTCACCCTCTGTTGCTCTCACCCCCTGCTGACCTCACCCTGTGATTCTCTCACCCTCTGTTGCTCTCACCCCCTGCTGACCTCACCCTGTGATTCTCTCACTCTCTGTTGCACTCACCCTCAATTGCTCTCATCTTCTGTTTCCCTCAACCTCTGTTGCTCTCCCCCTCTGCTGTTCTCAACCTCTGAAGCTCATCTTATTGTTAACCATCATACACCGCCACCATTCTTGTGTCTGCAGGTGTAATCTGGGTCCTCTTTCTCCTGTTCATTTCACATGTCGCATCAGCCAGCCAGCTGGGATGAGATCAGGGCAGTCATAAATTACTGGCCTGCCTGCACTGCCCGATACATAGCAGGCTTTGCTGCGGCTCTGGCAGTGATGGCTGCTGGCCGTGCTGTGTTGCTGGTAGCAACGCCTGGCATAGCTGCAAAGGTGCAGGAGAGGAATAGAGCGATAATGGAGGATGTCAACTTTCGACTTGGTAAAAGGACGAACTGATGTGTATGTTTAATCAGTATGGTATTCAGGGCTACTGTTGGTGTGCTGTTGCAGACAAGCAGGCAAATTTGTTCACTCAGCCATTGTTTTACTCATTGTTCCATCACAACTAAAATGATTTGACAACATAATTTGTTCCATCCTCAATCTTGGTGTTTGCCACTCGAAATCCCATTTGGTTGGCGTTTGCCACTCGAAATCCCATTTCAGTATTACTTTGTGGTGCCTCCAAAGGCACTCCAAAAATTATTGTATGCCGCTTGATGAGAAACACACACGGTATTCTTTAGTAAAAGGCGAAAGAATAGTTCGCTATGTGTGTGACTCACGGCTGATATCGAATCATCGGCAGCTCGATCTGGCTACTGCTCTCAGAAACCGTCTGGTAGAGACTGCTTTGTGGGAAAGAATTGATCACGTGGCGTTTCGTGTTTTTGTTCGGTTCAACACGCTCACGAGCCATTCCCAACTCGAAGCGTCCCAGCATAAACAACTACGGTCTAGTTTAGTTAAGCGTCGAAGTGCGATACGCGCTCACCGTCGGCGCGCGACGATCTGCGATATCAAACCTGCGACCGACCCGCATTCTCGTTTCCTTCCTCACGAAATCTCCTTCCAGAGGGCGGTCGATTTCACATTAGAGAGTCGCCTCGCCAAGCGTTTGGCGACGATGCTTGGCCTATCGAATGGCGAGATTGGACTTCTCGTCTTTCTGGGAATCGTCGCATGTGGTAACTCGTTCCACTCCCATCCCATCCCTTCTCCGTGCTCCGTCTCCCATCCCTTTATCCCAAAAACAATCGGGGAAAAGTATCCGTGCTCCGTCCCTTCCCATCCCTCGCACGTATTCTCCCTCCACTCTCCTCTTTTCCTTCGCTGCTCCCTTGCTCCTGTGCTTAGAGGATCGCTCCCTTACTCCTCTCGCCGCTTTTTGAGAGAACATTGAATGCCGCCCCTTCCCTGTCTTGTGCCTTATTCCCAGGTTAGACGATCTGCTCCCTCACTCCTCTCCCAGCTTCTGAGAGAGCATCGAATGCCGCCCCTTCCCTATCTTGTGCTTTATTCCCAGGTTAGACGGCCCCCAATCCCTCACTCTCTAAGTTCCTCACTCCTGTCCCCTCGACTAGCTGTCGGTAACATCACATTCAATCCACCCATTCTGTACACTGCATTTGCTTCTGTTTCCCCAACAAGGCTGTATCCTCACGCATCCCCTCTTTTTGAGGCGTCTCGGTTCGATGATTTCGTTCCATTTTCCCTTTTCTTGATTTTCCTTTTCTGGGTCTCCTGTTTCTCGGGTTGCTGCCCGGTCAGGCCCCAAGGATGTCCCCGTGATAGCTCGGGCAGCTGGACGCCTCACGGGACGGGCCATGGGATTCCTTCATGCTGCCCGAACAACATTCGGTTCGTTCGCGGACCGGACGCAAGCTATCTGAGGTACGCCGCTGCAATATCACTCAGAAGCTCACTATTTACAGAACTGTCCCAGGTGTGGCGTTTCCGTCCTGTTTCTTTCTGCTGCAAGTGCAGCAGGCAGTTTCTTTTGAGTCAACTCAGAAGTGTGATGTCAACTCAGAAGTGTGATGTCAACTCAGAAGTGTGATGTCAACTCAGAAGTGTGATGTCAACTCAGAAGTGTGATGTCAACTCAGAAGTGTGATGTCCTTTTCTCCAGCAGAAGCCCCAACAGAAGCCGAAGCAGAAGTGTACACTTTGACCCTTGAGTTGACTCAGAAGTGACCCTTGAGTCGACTCAAAAGTCACCTGGTCGACTCAGAAGTGTGATGTCCCGTCCTCTTTTCCAGCAAAAGCCCCAGCCCCCTCCCAAGCAGAAGCCCCAGCAGAAGCCCCTGCAGGTGATGTCGACTCAGAAGTGTACACTTTAACCCAGGTGATCCCGCAGCTGTTGTGTACTGATGGTAACACATGTTTTGAGACGTCTCAAGACATCACTTTTACCACGTGGCTATTCCTTTTCTCCAGCAGAAGCCCCAGCAGAAGCCGCAGCAGAAGCCGCAGCAGAAGTGTACACTTTAACCCAGGTCATCACGAAGCTGATATCTACTGACGGTAACACATCGGTGCCAAAGTGTTTCAACTTTCCCTTCTTTCATACTGACGGCTGTTGGGCTGCAGTTGCAGCAGGAGGCCTTGGCGCAGCTGCAGTGTGAGCCTACTTTTGAGCTCAACTTGTTACATTGAATGAAACGCGTTCGTGCCACTCCCTTCCCCTTCGCCCCCCCCCCCCCCCCCCCGCCCTCTTTTTCCCCGGCTGTTGGGCTGCAGTTACAGCAGGAGCTACAGGAGGCGACTGTGGAGCTTGCATGAGACACTGATTGTAACGCGTTTGTTCGTGCCCTTCCATACTCCCTTCCCCCATTTCCATTTTTTCCCCCTGTCGGGCTGCACTGTCGGGCTGCACTGTAGTGCCATGCTGACTGAAACGTGTGTGTAGAAAGTGTATTTATGAGACGTCTCAAAAATACACCTTCTACACGTGGCTACTCCCCTCCCGCTTTTCCATTTTCCCCCCCTGTCGACCGTGCTGACTGAAACGTGTGTGCCCCTGCTCCCCTCCCTTCTCCTTCTCCCTTTTTTCCACTGAAACGTGTTCGGGCTTTGTTATTGCACTTGCAGCAGGAGATGCATCAGGCAATGATGAAGCTGCAATGCCACGCTGACTGAAATGTGTTAGTCCCCCTCCCTCTCTCCTCCCTTGTCCGTATCGTATTTCTATTCCTGTCCGTCTGGGTGCAGTTGCAACAGGAGGGGCAGCAGGCAGCGGCACAGCTGCACTGTTAAACTGACAAAACGCATTTGCGCCCATCCCTTCTACCACTTCTCTTGGCTGTGTTAATCGCAGTTACAGCAGGAGGTGCAGCAGGCGATGGCCCAGCTGCAGGCCATCCAGCACCAGCTGAACTCAGGAGTCAGCCTGCTGCACATGCCTCCCGCTCCCCATCCACCCCATGCTGCACATGCCTCCCGCTCCCCATCCACCCCATGCTGCACATGCCTCCCGCTCCCCATCCACCCCATGCTGCACATGCCTCCCGCTCCCCATCCACCCCATGCTGCACATGCCTCCCTCTTCTTCCTATGCACCCCATGCTGCACATGCCACCAGCTCCCCATGCACCCGATGCCACACATGCTGCACATGCACCCCATGCCAAACATGCTGCACATGCACCCCATGCCACAAATGCTGCCCATGCACCCCATGCTGTACATACATTACAAGCGCCCCATGCGCCACATGCACCCCTCGCATCAAACACGCCTACTTTCTTCCCACATGTCATCCATACCATACCCAGCACGTACCCTTCACCCACGCCGCACTTCACAACTACTGGTGCCACGTCAGATGCCTTCCACACTACACCACTTGCATGCACCCATGGACTTCAGATGCTTAGGTACATGGATCAGTACTCCCATTTGCCTTTGAATACCACATTACCGGTATGCACATCAAACACCTTGACATTGGTTTTTGTCTGTTCTGGCAAGGGTCGTCAGTGGTTTTTCTGTTGTACTTTTGCGTACTCACATTCCTGCGCTTCAAACACCTTCACCGTGGATCGCGAGAGAGCCGCACACAAAGGCAGGCTTCAGTGTTCACCTGCGAAATCATGTTCAAGAATCTTGAACTTGAACACTTGCCATTCTATACTCCGGCTTTAATGGAGAGGCTATTTTCTGCTAGACCCGTTTTCATTCGATCCTGCAGTGATCATATGGCAGGTGGTCTCACCAGCTCATCACTCATCATCACCTTGGAAGGCTACAGATAGGGCATACCGTACTGTAGTTGGAAGTACTGTACCGTATTGAACCTAAAATGAGCACGACACATGCAACAACTCAACGTTTCACATCACCCAGAGATTTCACCCAGAATCAAAGGGCAAGCAAGAATTTGTACTGTACAAACACAACATTCCATCACCTAGAGTTGGCCGAGCACATGGCAAGCACGAATTCATACGGTAACAGTATAATATACCTGGTGGGTGGGCAATAGATTTGGCTGGACTGCAGTGGAATCCCAACAATCCAACTTCCCTTGTCGTTTTCGGCACCTTGCTCAGCTTTGCAACACAGTGATCAGTGTCATGCAGATGCTTGATGCTCATCAACACCAGAGGCTTTAATTCACACTTCATAACTCACCATCTAGTCTACTTCCCCTTCTTTTTCGGCAGCTTGCTCAGCTTCACGATGGCAGTGTCATGAACGTGCTTGATGCTCATCGACACCACCACCTTATGCACCTCTGGCTCTGGCCGGTTGAAATTCAAAAAATAGAACGCGTCGTCGATCCGCCGAGGCCCCACGTCTTTTCTCGGGCAGCTCTTGAAATCTTTTATGCTGCTGTACAGCGACGATCCCGCGTTCACCCCCAGATCATCATTCACATAATCCAAAAACTTTGCAGCTGGTATATTCGTGATATTGACCTGTCTCTGATCGTTTAGCGGTCCCTCCTCCACAGCCGGTAAAACCTCGCAGTATTTATAACCAACGTCCCTTCCTTCTGTCTCAACCAGGACGACGTTGAGGGTGTTTTCGGTTGGTAGACCGCTGCATGCTCCCGTTTTTTCGGCTGGAAGTGTGCCTTTCCTCTTGACGTTGCACGGCTTGCCGTTGACGGTTTTCTGCCCGCAAACGTCCGGCCAAAAAGGGTATTTCTGAACAGGGGGGGACGTGGGGGGGTAAATAAACAAAGACGAGTTTAGATGGGAAAGAAAACATATTGTTATGCATTCGGGGAAGCTTTTCCTAACATAAAAAAACAACAATACCGGTCAATACTTGGGACTTAATGCTTGCGTCGTGTCTTTTCTTGACTCTTTCTCTCACTCCTACCCTCACTCTCTCACTCCTACCCTCACTCTCTCACTCCTACCCTCACTCTCCCACTCCTACCCTCACTCTCCCACTCCTACCCTCACTCTCTCACTCCTACCCTCACTCTCTTCACTCCTACTCTCACTCTCTCACTCCTACCCTCACTCTCCCACTCCTACCCTCACTCTCCCACTCCTACCCTCACCCTCCCACTCCTACCCTCACTCTCTCACTCCTACCCTCACCCTCTCACGCCTACCCTCACTCTCTCACTCCTACCCTCAATCGTATCACTTACCTCAGGTGATTCTTCAGGTGCTTCTCAGGTGAATCTTCGAGTGCTTCTCAGGTGAAACTTCCAGTGCTTCTGAGGTGAATCTTCAGGTGCTTTTCATGTGAATCCTCAGGTGCTTCTCAGGTGAATCCTCAGGTGCTTCTCAGGTGAATCCTCAGGTGCTTCTCAGGTGAATCCTCAGGTGATCTTCAGGTGCTTCTTCCCCACCTCTCTAAACCCCAGGGTGTCATAGGACTGTTTCCGCATAAGCCCAAAGCACATGCATCGTTGTGACCGAGGCTATTGACCATTATCACGTCTTTAAACACCGGCGTATCGTAGTACTGTTTCCGCATGAGCTCCCAGTACGTGCCGGGGTTCTTGTCACAATTGAGAACCAGAGGCATCAGACACTCACTCCACCTGGGGGACCTGGGATCCCAACAACTACCTACCGCTTCTCACCTCTTTAAACACCGGGGTATCGTAGTATTGTTTCCTCATGAGCTCCCAGTACGTGCCGGGGTTCTTGTCACAATTGAGCACCAGAGGAGTCAAACACGCACTCCACCCTGGGGACCCGGGAACCTTCTTTATAATCACATCCTCTGCCCTGTTCCTGAAGGTTTGAACGAGGAGGGAGGGGGAATGGGGGGGAGGGGGGAGATTATATTGGTACATGTTGATTTGTTTGGTGCTGACCAAAAAAGAAAACTGGGGAGGAAGGAGGAGTAGGGAAAAAGAGAAGGGTAAGAATAGCCAGTCGTTTTAGGGAGAAAAATGGCACGCGCACCATTTTCCGTTGTTGACCTTGATGCCATCGTATGTGTTTATGCATGCACCTCCCTTGATAGCCACTCCCGACGTCACAAAATCTAGGTAGTAGCAATGATCCCCATTGAACACGTAGTTGCACTCCGCTGTGTTATCTGGATAGAAGGAGCAAGAGGGGAGGGGAAAGGGAAATAAGGGAAGAGAGATGAGAGATGAGAAAAGGGTCGTGTGCCCTGGGGGGCAGGTGGGTGGCAGTGGTTACCGTTGAATGCATAGTTACACTCTGCTGTGTTATCTGTATAGAAGGGCGAAGGGAGAGTTTGGAAGGAGCAGAGGGGAAGGGAATAGGGGCGAAGGGAGAGCATGCGGGTCAAAATTACATACCACATGCCACATACCACATACCACATACCACATACCACAGGTCACAGGTCACAGCACATAAACCATTACTAACCAGTGCCGTACGACTCCCCAAGGTTGAAACAGTGTGCGTAGTAGATCCGCATGAGCATGCAGTCATTGCTGGTGTCACTTACACTACCAGAGCTGAAGCAGCCATTACCAGAGCTGAAGCAGCCATTACCAGAGCTGAAGCAGCCACTACCAGAGCTGAAGCAGCCACTACCAGAGCTGAAGCAGCCATTACCAGAGCTGAAGCAGCCATTACCAGAGCTGAAGCAGCCATTACCAGAGCTGAAGCAGCCATTACCAGTGCTGAAGCAGCCACTACCAGTGCTGAAGCAGCCATTACCAGAGCTGAAGCAGCCATTACCAGAGCTGAAGCAGCCATTACCAGAGCTGAAGCAGCCATTACCAGAGCTGAAGCAGCCAGACTTCACGACTCACCAGGGCTGAACCAGTGAACGCAATAGTAGATCCCAGCAGCATCCTGATCTCCGGATCTGTTTCGTCCTGAAGCCACCACGAGGTTGCGGTCAATCTGAGTGAGCATGCAGTCGCCCGCGAAATGCACGTCGGAGCCGCAGCGGATCCCCGCGAATATGAAGTCGTGCACGTAGTTGTTTCTCACGATGACACCGACAGATCCCCTGTGGACGACAATGGGCGTGTTCACGCCTGAAACGGAGTGGAGGGGGACGAGGGGAGAGCAAGAGAGAGGAGAGGCGAGGATGGGATACCCGTGAATATGAAGTCGTGCACTTAGTTGTTGCGCATGCTGGCGCCGACAGTGTCTCAACGAGAAGATATTGCAGCTGTTGGGCTTGCAGAGGCAAATTATCATATGCAAATGCTTGAAGGCCTAATGGAGCAAAACAGGAAGTGTGAAGTTCTACTCACCATACACTTCATTGTTTGTTATAGCGATGAAGGATTTCGCGAGTGTAGGCCCGTGGCCACTGTACGTCACTTGAATCACGCCAGGCGACTGGTTGAATGTCGGAATCCCCGTTACACGCATGGAGTCCACGCGAGATGACGCCGAGCGGTGGAGATCGATTCTCCCGAAAACACTCCCTTTCGCAATTTGAATCCCGTACGAACGGATGACGGAAATCGTCGGGCACTGCGCCTTGGCCGTAATTTCGGGAACAGTCGTGCAGGTTGGGGAGGAGGACCGAACGCTGAGCCTAAAATCGACCTTCAATACAAGCACGTTGCTCGTGTTCCATATACGCAACACCGGTTCATTAGCTCCCATGTGCGTGATTTGAAACGGGTTCGCGGCGGACTTCGCGGATCGCAGAATCGTGCAGGAGAACTTGCTGTCGAAGAGGATTCCCTTGCTTATAACGAGGTTTCTCTGTAGTTCGAGGATGACCGTTGTAACGGGACCGTAGTCCAGTCGCTTGTTGAAATCCGCGAGAGAAGATATATTGATGACGGGCGCTTTTACGTAGTCGGAGCAGGGACCATCCAGCCACGAATCGGCTGACGGAATGCAAGAAAGGGAGGAGACACAACAACGGAAGAACATGAGAAGAACTGGGTATTGAATATAGGCTTTAGGCACGATATGCAGAAATCATTTCCAGGCTAAAGCGGGTGAGTGAGCAGAGGAAGCTTCCTTCACATACGACAACTCGAATTCTGCAGCACTCACCCATCTGCCTGCGCTGCCCCAACGGCCTCTCCTCGCGCGCCACGTGTCCCCTCCATTTCCTCCACCCATGGCTCATCCCAACAGCAGCGGCTTCGGCGCGGCCCGATGCCGCTCCCTCCGCATCCGACGTCGTAGCGTGTTCGCCGCCGGTCGACTCCCCCATTGTCGTTTCCGAAACGTCCCGCGTCTCCCATGTTGTACGAGCCGCATCTTGAGACGGTTCATAGGAATCCCTCGTCGCATTCGCCGAATCTTGGGGCGTCTCGGAAGTCTCCCCCCACGTCTCATTCCCCGAAGCGAACAGAGAAGCGGGAGATGACAAAATCGCCGTTAGGTCAGGCGATTGCTGACGTGGACGCGCCGAGGACGGCCATTGGTCCAGGAGGCGCCAGACAAGCCCGCGATAATTGAGTACGTCTGTGGAGAGAAGAGGCCAGGGGAAGGAGGCCGTGGAGAGGAGGCGCGGAAGAGGAGGCGGGGAGAAAAGGGGAGAGGAGGCGGGGGAGAAATGAGCGGAAGAAGGTGGGGGGGGGGGGGGGGGGGGGAGGAGGCGGGGGGCGGGAGAATGAGAGGAAGTAGTAGCAAAGGTGAGAAGGAAGACCCACACTAAAAACAAAACACGAGGATGAGAGAGGAGCGAAAGTTAACTCATCAGAGCAGTGACTCGTGAAAGCATGAAGTACCGTATGGATGTCAGAGTGGAAGCACATCAAACGTCTGAATGCACACTGACAAAAAGCTTCGACTATAGGGCGTGTGTGACTCATCAGCATACCTGTGGGCGTGAAGGCAAGGGCGCGGGGAGAGAGCGTGAGGGCGACGGAGAGACAGACGAGCAACATAAGAGGAGCCCTGTGCAGCTGTGCGCGGCGCGCCGCGGCCGTCATGGCGAGATAGAGCCGGCGAGATATAAGCGAGAGTAACGCGAGAAGGCAGTTACTGATGTCTGAAGTTTTTTCGCGTGACAGCCCGAAGATAGCGCAGCTTTATAAGGCTGTTTCAGTGGATTTTGCTAGAAGCATTTGCGCGCGAAAGCCTCCTTTTGAGATACCTCAATAATGTTTCGTCAATAATGTATCGTCACACGCCGCGTTTGGTGGTCGGAAATCATGGCGCGAGAGACTCTACTTGTACCTTGCGAAGGTTCGATCGGGACGGTCTGGTGCAGAGCTGGGATTTCTAGCTGTTCGTGAAGGTTTGCCAAAGCGCGATGGCTGGCAGCCATAGTGAGAAATACTCGGAGCCGCCATTCTAGGTCTGTGATTGGCTGGAGGCGATTGCGGTCAGGTGACGGACAGGTAGAACCTCAGGTGGCAGTCAGGTGTAATCTCAAACCACCCAGAACTCCGTCGGTGACAGACGCGTGATTCGCGCAAGGTGTGCGTGAGGGGGAGGTGAAGGGAAGGTCTTTCCTACCTGTCTCAGAAAACAGCTGGCAAGAAGTGCAGAGAAAGTCGTTGGTGGCGGCGCATCAGTTGATGATGCGATGACCACATGCTACCTTGCCTTGGGGGAACTTGCATGCTACATTTGCTGGGCTTTGTACATTCACCGTACTGCAGCGTACTGCTACGTTCGGCTTCGTACGAAACCGTGCACAACTCCTGTTTAATTCTTGAATGACGGGCAACATTCAGACGGAATGTACTCAACCACAATAAGGCAGCAAAATGCATCCTCCACAGTGGATGACGTGCAGATTTCGCGCGAACACCAACACGTTGCGAAACATGCTGTGGTGTGAGCGAAGTCGACGAGCAAACGCAACAGAGGAGTTTCTTCCAAAACATTCTTTTCGTTATATTTCGTAGGCCATGCAGAACTTCCTTCGCCTAACAAATCTGGTGAACTCTACGACACTTTTGTTCTTGGTGCCTTCGAGACTCCAAAGGTTGTTGTATGCCGAAGGGACTCACAGCTAATAAAGAGTCTCCGAAGGTCATTTCTCTCCTGCTTTCCCTCGTGGTGCTATCTCTTGTGTGCACCGGGAGTACAGCAAATTCTAGCAACAGAAAGCAGTGACAACAGGTTGCGCAATTCTTTCTTTTGGAAGCATTCCTGACGCGTTAGATGGTACAAGACCCGCAGGCCGATGAGAAGCTTCCTGGCACGAAACGAACGCCCCCGGCTCACATGCACCTTCTAGTCTCTCGTCCTTGTTTGCTTCTTCAGCCGTTTGTTCCCGCACTACGTCGTAGCATCGTTTCGTAACTCCATACAAGCTTTCTTGGTAGTCGCAAATCCGTTATAGCTGGTTCGGAATCCGTTCGCAAATCGCGGTCTCGCAACGACCAACAGAGGGGATTGCATTGCTTGGCGACTTATCGAAGTCGGGGAATTCGATTTGGAAATCTGGTTTCGGCGCCGCTTGTTCCGGCAAACGCGAACTTATACGAAGAAGCTTTCCGGATTTTTCATCCGTCCATCCATCAGTCGTCGCGTCGCCCCGTCAATTAGGTGCGACCCGCTCCTCGCCCTTCGCCCTCACCCTCCCCCTCTTCGCCCGCGCCCTCCTTCCCCCTCTTCGCCTCCACCCCCTTTTCCACTCGTTCCCCCCAGCTCCCCCCCGCCCCCACCGCCCTTCCCGTCCTTCTCCCCTCTCTGGCCACACAGGCATCGCTCTCTCCTTCCTCTGCCTCGCGTCTCACCCTCCTACTACTCCAACGGCTCCCATTCCCCACTCCACAGCTCCCATTCCCCATTCCAGTGCTCTCATTCCCCACTCCACTGCTCCACACTCTCCATTCCACTGTTCCCCAATCCCCAACTCCTTGCTACCCATTCCCCACCCCCCTGCTCCTTATTCCCCACCCCCCTGCTCCTTATTCCCCACCCCCCTGCTCCTTATTCCCCACCCCTCTGCTCCCCATTCGCATCTCCTGATTACACTGCTCCGCATTCTCAAATTCATTGCTCCCATCCCCCACTGCACTGCTTCCATTCCCCATTCCACTGCTCCCATTCCCCACTCTACTGCTCCCATCCCCTATTCCTCTGCTCCGCATTCCCTGGCCTTCCCCTGTTTCGAACCATGCAGGACCGAATTTCATCTCACCCTCTGTTTCTCTCAACCGTTGCTCTCACCCTCTGCTAGACTCACTCTCCTTTTCTCACTGCGGTTGCTCTCACCCTCTGCTACACTCACTCTGCTTTTCTCACTGCGGTTGCTCTCACCCTCTGCTACACCCACTCTGCTTCTCTCACTCCGGTTGCTCTCACCCTCTGCCACACTCACTCTGCTTTTCTCACTGCGGTTGCTCTCACCCTCTGCGACCCGTTTAGGGTTTAGGGACAACGCTGTTTGATATCATCTCCTCTCCACCCTCTTCAGATGTCGCATCAGCCAGCCAGCTGGGATGAGATCAGGGCAGTGATAAATTACCGGCCTCCCTGCACTGCCCGCTACATAGCAGGCTTTGCTGCGGCTCTGGCAGTGATGGCTGCTGGTCGTGCTGTTTTGCTGGAAGCAACGCCTGGCATAGCTGCTAAGGTGCAGGCCAGGAATAGAGCTATAATGGAGGATGTTAATTTTAGACTAGGTAAAAGAACAAACTGAAGTGTATGTTTAAATAACATGTTAACAGGTGCTAGCAACGAGCTGCTGCTAACAGGCAGGCAAAGCTGTCCCCACAGTGCACCTTGATTCTCTTCCGCTTCCGTGAATCCCTCGTCCAGGACGAGGAAACCTTTAAATGAACTGACCATCATGGAAGCGCATAAAGCCACCCTCTGATTTCACCATTTCTGGTATGTTATGCCATTCGAAATCCCGTTCCAAATTTGAATTGTGGTACCTCCGGAGAGGCACTCCAAAAATTATTGTATGCCGCTTGATGAGAAACACACACGGTATTCTTTAGTAAAAGGCGAAAGAATAGTTCGCTGTGTGTGTGACTCACGGCTGATGCCGATGAGATTGCAGCTCGATTAGATTATTACTCTTGCAAACCCTTTGTCAAAGAATGCATCGTGGTACCACAGTTGACGGGCATGGGATGCTGCGTTTCGAACGACCTCCACCTGCACACTCTTACTGGAGCTGTTCCGTGGCATTACAAATTTCTGGAGCGAATCTACGGTACAAACTGGTGATGCCATGTTCTAGTACGGTGCGACACAATGCGAGCCAATTTCGTATGGTTCGAGTCAGCAGTTGAGCCAGAACTGAGGTTCACGATATCCACTGATGCCACTAGCGCACTCCAGCACGTCTCCTTGAAACCATTAGGCCAGACAAATCGCGCAACGCGTGGCAAAGCGCGCTACCCCCTGAGCATCGGCGCGCGAATATTTGAGACATCACAACCGCGACCTGGTTTTTCGTTTCGCAAATTCCCGGTCAGTGGGCGATCGATTTCACATTCTATAGTTAGACGCCTCGTCCAGTAGCGCTTGGCGGCGACGATGCTAGTAGGCTTATTATGACTTTTGAGGCGCCGCAAAAGTTCCCTCTCAGTTTGCGATTGATTTCAAATTCGATAGATAGTTGCCTCGTCTAGTAGCGCTTGGCGTCGACGATGCTAGGCCTTTCGAATGGCGAAATCGGGCTGCTCGTCTTTCTGGGAATCGTCGCCTTTGGTAATCCGTTCCGCCATTTCTCCGTGCTCCGACCCTTCTCGATGCTCCTTCCCTTCCTATTCCTGCCACGTATCTTCCCTCCACTCTCCCCCATCCCTCGCTGCTACCGTGGTCCTTTGCTCAGAGGCTCGATCCCTCATTCCCCTCCTGCTCTCTTAGGAGACTTGTACCTCACTCCCAACGTTAGGTAATCAATTACTTTACTCCTGTCCTCAACCCGACTGGCTGTCCCTAACATTGCACTGCATCCTACCCCTCTGTATGCATGTGCTTCTGTTCCCCACAAGGCCGTAGCCTCACCCATTTCCTCTGTCTGAGCCGCCTCCCCTTTGATAATTTCTTTCCGTTCTGATACATTCCCAACTGCACTCAACCCCTTTCATTTCCCTCCTCTTTTCTCTTCCCCCCCCTCCCCCCGCCCCCCAATTTTTGGTCGCTCGTTTCTCGTGTTGCTGCTTGGTCAGGCCCCAAGGATATCCCTGTGATAGCTCGGGCAGCTGGACGCCTTACGGGACGGGCCATGGGATTCGTTCATGCTGCCCGAACCAAATTCAGCTCTTTTGCCGACCAGACACAGTTATCCGAGGTACGACGCTTGAGAATCCTTGTAGATTTATTGAAGTCGCAACTTTCCAAGTGGCGTGACATCTCGCTTCTTTTCTGAAGCAAGTGCAGCAGGCGATTGCGTTGAGTTGACTCGATAGTTCCACCTCCTGCCTTTTGGGTCGACTCTAAAGTCAGGAAGGGCAGTAGGCGTTGGTTCAGCTGCCGTGTTACGCTGACTGAAGCTGCTTTCTTCCCCTCAAGCTTCCATCCCTTTGTTTGTTTGTTTGTTTTTTTTATTTTCTTTTCTTTTTTTCCCATACAAGCTTTCTTGGTAGTCGCAAATCCGGCAACCAGCTGAACTCGGGAGTCATGCTGCTGCACATGCCTCCCGCTCCCCATGCACCCCGTGCACATGAAATGCGTATTTCCTTCTCCTTCCTCCCTCTTGTCATTTTCTCCCCCTGCTGCCTTAATGCTGTCGCAGCAGGAGGTGCAGCAGGCCATTCGACACCAGCTGAACTCAGGAGTCAGCCTGCTGCACATGCCTCCCTTTCCCCATGCCCCCATGCTCCTCATGCTGCACTGCACATTAAACGCGTCCTTTTGTCATCCTCCCTCCCAACTGTTTGAATGCAGTTACAGCAGGAAGTGCAGCAGGCGATGGCCCAGCTGCAGGCCATTCGACACCAGCTGAACTCAGGAGTCAGCCTGCTGCACATGCCGTCCGCTCCCCATGCACCCCATGCACCCCATGCAACCCATGCTGCACATGCATCCCATGCATCACATGCACCACACACACCCCATGCACCACATGCATCGCATGCACCCCTTGCTGCACATGCATCACACACACCCCATGCACCACATGCATCACACACACCTGCTGCATCGCACATGCCATTCACGCCAAACACATACCCTTCATCTAAACCACACTCCACAATCTCTGATGCCACGTCAGATGCCGCCCACGCTGCACCACATGCACCCATAGGCTTCCCTCCAATGGACCCCCCCAGACACCTATTTCCGGCTGTAGCGGCTGCTGTAGCTGAATCTGCTGCAGCAGCTGCAGGGGCAGCAGGAGCAGCAGGGGAAGCAGGGGCAGGAGCAGTGGCAACAGTAGGAGGAGTGGCAGGAGCACCAGGAGCAGGGTCACCGGGTGGTAATGATTTGCCTCCATGGGTGCTGCCTGTCTCTGCTGCTGCAGCTGGTTTGCTGCCTCCAAAGAAAGGTACGCATCTCCTCTGTTTCGGTTTCTTTGCTGCTAGCCTGAAATTGTTCATTCTTCAAGGTAGATTGCACATTATCGTCTACACTGAAGTTTTTCCCGTTTTTGTATCATTAAGTTTAACCACGTTCGTCCATCACTTGCTCACGTTTGCAACAGGTGGGTTCGCTCTGAGTGGGTCTGATATAATGGCAGAAGCTCTAGCAGAGGAAAGGGTTGCGAGGCAGGCACACACATTTGTATCCAGCAGCACTGCCCTAGGTAGATTGCCTGGACCAAGATAGCTTAAACTGTGAAAATCGAGTTTCAAAAGTGTTTCTTTCCTTGCTGAATGTGCCTTTATGAAGTGCCCAGCCCAACATGAGTGTGGTGGACTCTGATACGGTAGGTAGTAATTGTCCAACAGGAGCAATTGACCACTGATCTGCATGAATTTTGATCTCATCGTCTGAACACTGCAAAATTTAGATGGCGACGAAGCAGTACAAAAATATTTCACCAGTTTTCCCTCCCGTTAGCACATTATCCACAGCATATTACGTGTTCACAACACTGTGGGTGAAGTGAATTGTTTTTATCGAAGTTGCACATCCGCGATTGAAGTTCCTAAGGTACCAGTTTGAGCTGTGAACAGACAAAAACGCCTTCGACATTCCCTTGGTTCCGTGGGTCTTGCACTCAAGGCTCCAGCTCATTAACATAAGCTCGTTGCACGGACATAGTCCAGGTTTCGCTTCCCGTTTGTCGAGAAGTTCGTATCAGTTCTGCTATCCACCATGAAGAAACGCACGGGCTTCCAGGTCGCGACGCTGAAATCGCCTCCTCCGCAGGAGAAGCAAGCTGAGGAGAAGAAGACGCCGACGAAAGTGCCTAGCGGCTCTTCTAGGTCTGGTTTTCTTTGCCAGAATTCTGCATTCCTGAAGATCCATAGTAAACAACGTTTTGGCGATGCTGAACGCCCACAATTGTAGTCGATTTTTGCAGTTCATCCAGCTCAGGCTCATCTAGCTCAAGCTCCGACACAACAGCAGCTGTGACAAAGGAATGCAAGGGAGACGAAGTTACATCCGTACCACGACCTCCTTCTGCAGATGGTGCGACAATTCAGGCACCAGAGCCATCAAAATGTTCGACTCGTGGTATGTTCGACGCTCATGATTACACGCATTTGTCTAGACTAAAATCCTAACGGCTAAGTTCATTCCGCTACTCCATTCTCCCAGATGCTGCTAAGGTTGGAGTTGAAGACAAGGGAAAAGCGAAGTCCCCTGCTGCGTAAGTATGATGTGCGCGCTGAACGCTGTTTTGTTTTTCAATTCTCATCACTGTCTGCATGCTTCAGCTCATCAAGCTCGTCGGGCTCTAGCACGACTGAGAACGGGAAAGAAATCAAGGCAGACACTGACATCGAAGTTCAGTCCGAGAAAAACGAATTGGCGAAGGCCCAACCAGAAGACACTGCACAGGGCACCAACCCAACCAACCCAACCCTTGAGGAGCTGAACGACAAGGTGGATTCAAAGAACAATGACTCAAGGTCCCTGCTGGAGGTTAATGACGCATTGAAGACTGTGGATGCCATGACTTCAAACCTTAATGGTGCGGAAAATGTCAAAAGTCCACGTGGCTCACAGAGTCAGTCGAAGAAAGGTATGACTAATATGCGACGTTGGCATCTGAAAGTCTGATTTGATGACGTCGTACTCACAGTCCATGGAATCTGCAGGAGCGACCCTTGTACCGACGGAGATGGCACACTCTGACGAAGAGCCAAAGTAAGTCTTGTGACAAGAGCACACGTAGTATGCACAGTAAGCTTTTCGTGAGCACTTGACCAGCGCATTGATTGTTTCAGAATTCCTGAAATTCCGATGAGTGATGGACCAAAGCAACCCGACCAAAACTCAAAGGTTGAGAGAAATGATGCTGTCAAGTCAGCCAGTGATGCTGCTGGACCATCAAAAGAAGGTAAGTATAACCCTGGTCAGAAAATCCCGATCTCAACGCTAGTGCTCCTGCATAGAGACTCATTAGGATTTGTTATGGCAGAAACAACAGTAGCTGCAGCAGTCGTGAAGGGTTCTGACGCTGACGCACAGAAAGATGACGGTTCCGCTGAACCTGTCAAACGTGCGGAGGTTGGAGTCAAGGATAAGAATGCACCCGAGGAAGACACTGACCATGTTGAAGAAGCCAAGAGTTCAAGTGCGAAGAAGTTATCCAAGAAGGGGTCATCATCGGGAAAGTCCCACAAACGCCAAGGAGATAGCAAACCACCAAAGGCTCCTACGCCCTATATTATATTCTCGTGCGTATTGAGGATTCCCCATGCTTAGTTGATGGTTTCTTTCCATAACAGACCCTCTCTACTCAACTCATGTGAGTTTGTGCAGCAATGACATCCGCGAGTCCATTAAACAGAGGAATCCTGACATGAAGCCAACAGACATTATGAAGGTGAGCAGTTGCAGGACTTCTTTGTGGAAAGAATATCGACCATTAAAGGCTGGGAGTTGTGAAACTGCTTCACATCCTTTTTTTTTTTTTTTTGCAGGCAATCGGTGAACAATGGCGGAACCTGCCCAAAGAGGAGAAGAAGGTGAGGTGGCTAAGTATGATGGGTATGTGAGAAAGTTATATATATATTTTTTCTTACAACTGTTACTTCCAGACCTACGAGGATAAGGCAGAGGCGCAAAAGGCCAAGCTTGGACTAGAACAGGGTAACACGGATGGGCCAGCCTCCGCACACAAAGGTACAAATTATGTTCTGACAAGGGCTTATTTTGCGTTGTTACTTTTTAACCTGGGTGATTTCTGCTGTATTTTATGCTCAAACACAAAGCCTGTGTCTGGGTTTTCGTTGCAGGAACAAAAACGAATGCTAAAGCTACAATCAAGTCTAAATCCAGAAATGACAATGATAAGCCTCGTTTGGGAAGACATGGTCAACCAAACTCAAAGCCTGCTCAAAGAATCCTTCAAGATGGTATGTGTCACACGGCACTGCATGGAAGCACAGATGAAACAATATTGTTCAGCTACCTCCCCCCCCCCCCCTTTTTTTTTTCCAGGATTTATTGTCTTCTGCCTTGAAAATCGGAGCCGGGTTGAGGAGGGACTGGGGGAAGGAGCTACTTTGGCAGATATTCAACAAGAGCTTTCCAAGGAGTGGGAACAGTTGGGCTTTGAAGAGAGGCGGAAGTACATAAGTGCTGCAAATGCATCTGCTGATATCGAAGTCAGTCCATCTAGCATGGCAGCTAATCCTGATCCGGCCTTAGCATCGTCCATATCAGGTGTGACATGGAGTCTTATGTCCATTCCTCCTTGCACTTGTCAGCTTTTCTGACCTATTTTTTGCAGATGCTATTGTTGCTGGATTTAAAAAAACCGAGGAAGGAGATGTTGAGGTATGTATTGTCATGACCAGCCCTTGTGGTGCATGTTCTTGTTCTGACTGCTTTTGTTGGATGCAGTTTGTGTTGGCACAAACACTGGAGGGTGACTTTGTCACTAAGAGAAAGAGACTGGATTATACGGATCTTGACTATGAAGAGGCGAAGAAGCACAAATCTGGCACCGATGTTTCAAATGCTATCAGCGCTTTCAAAAGAAGGAAGCAACAGTTTTATGCTGTAAGCTCAACTTGCTAAACAGTGACTCCTGCTGTTATTGTATGAAGCATTAAATTCCCACTCCATCTTACCTGCAGGAGATAGAGCAGCGAACTGTAAATGGTGTCTTGGACCTTGACGACATCTCTGCAGGAAGCATGCTTGAGGTAAGGTTTGGGTTATAATGGTAGGAGCTTTTTCATAACTTTTTTCACACGCCCTAATGTTGTGCAACTTCCATTCTTTTGCAGACCCTTGCTTTTCTCGGAAACATGCGTGAGGTAGGTTCACCTTTCTTATCCCATACAGCTTCACTCTGGTTCCTCAGCTTTCTCTGACATATGACATGGACATGGGCCTTGCAGGATGTTTTCCCTACCACAAATACCAAGCTCCAGTCTCCTGATGTTTGGTACGGGCAAGAAAGGACAATGCAATGTAGGTAGTCTCTATAATGTTTGACTTCTGATGAAGTAAATGTGCTGGCAGGATGAAAGTTCCAACGCTAGGCCTTTGCCTGCTGGTTCAGAATCTTCTGGATGGAGAAAGACAACATAGAGCAGCTCTGGCACAGCAGCTTGACGAAGCTAAGAAAAGAATCAAGGGGTTGGAGAGGGGAACAATGAGGATGGAGGAGTGAGATTTTAGCAAGTTGACGAGTGGTGTGCCCACTTTACTTGGTCCAAGTTCTTGTCTATTTTTTTGTTACTGAAATGTTGCAAGGAAAAAGGTTAGTTGGAAGTATTGAATCTATATATTATGTAGCATGAGAACATGCATAGCCAAGTCATTGACAAACTAGGCTAGAAATATTCTCCTGCCACATCCAGATGAGAAGGTATTCGTAAATTTATAATTACGTCAGCCTTCCGATCTTAGACTCCCATCCTCATCGATGCATCCCTCCTTGTAACCATTCTCCTCCTCATCATCCACGGACCAAATACCATCGAATTCCGTTGCTAGAAAGCTCCTAAATAAATAACCCACGTAGAAATAAACTCTTCCGTAGCAGGACGCCCCTGTTTGTAGCGTATCTACTGCCTTCCACGTGATCAGAGGTCTTACACGAATACCCTGCGTTGGGACAGACATACATCCAGTGGCCACACCCTTTCAGTTTCAAACATCAAACCCTGGTAACATGGCATTTCAGCGGGGCACCTCTTACCTGCAGCTTTCGAATCCAGCCATTCTCAATGGTCCCGCTAATCTCGGTTTCGAAGCGAATGGGGTATCCGCAAATCTCCTTCTCAACAATTTGATCCAGGTATATACGGAAGGGGCCAGTCGCATCGCCGTAACAATGTTGTATGTGATGCGCGGGCATCAGGTCCTTCGGGAAGCCGTTCAGCTGCACACAGTTGACGATGATAACTTGGTCACGACCGGAAAGGCGCGAGCAAGGTCGAGATAGTTAGAGCCATGAATGGGACCTTAGTACCTCTAAAGCCTTCGCCACAAGGCCACCAGGCGTCTCTCGTTCTCTTGTGCAGCCAGCGCAATCACAGGGAGCGTCGTCTCTCATGAGCGCGCTCTTGTCTGGGACATGGATGGATGAGAGGTCGGAGACCACCATGTCGACGCTAATCACGACCTACGCCTGCTGGATTGCATACGACAGCGACGGGGATAATCACCAATGGTCGCAGGAAAGAAATCAAGTTAGAAACGTTGAATAAAATTTGGTAGGGGCGACAATTTGAAGTGTTCTTCCTAGGCCACCTATGCCAGCAACAGAATTCCCCCTCGCCTCATGGTCCTGAACAACAGTGGAGCAGACTGTGAGAAGTTTTAGTCTAACTGCCTGGTGGTTCCGCTTTATGCATGCTGGCGGCCAGTTTGTTGAGATGGTTGTGCGAAGCTCGCCTGCGAGTGTGCAAATCACTTGAAGAAAGCATCTGACAGGGGCAGCCGCCGTTCAGCATCGAAGCGCAGTCGCCAGCAGTGACCACCTGACTGACGCAGTCGACTGACCATCCCAATTGGCAAGCCAATCAGCAACTGGAATGTATTCCACAGCCTATCGGCGAAGCTCAATACCCTTTCGCTGCGTAACGATATTTCAGATTGCCCGCGCGACGTGGCGTGCGAAGAGGGTCTAATCGTCGCCTGCCAACCCGCTCTCGCTAACGTGGACAATCAGTAGCGTCAGGTTTTGAGATCCTTTCGTGGCAGATTTCGGTGCGACTTGCCACCTGGAGAAGCACAAGTCCTCCACAGTCTGTGTCGATACTTCATACAGCGCTTTCCAAATCACCCAGAAACTGATTACGCAATTTTGCGATTTACAAGTCTCGATATCAGAATTTCTGTATATAAATTATGCACTTTGGTCGGACGTGTAGATTTTTGCCTTTCACGGAAAGTGAAACACACCACAACGCGAATAACTCGCAAACGACCATGCGGAACCACAGGGCGCCATCAGCAGCACTCACCTGTCAAACACTATACATGCTTGCTCATTTCCCGCTGATCTCCCTGATGGCCCATAAATGGCGGGTTCTTGCTAACACAGTTCCCCCCATAAATGGCAGCACTTCCTCGCACTTCACTCTTTCATTCTGCACGTTGCATGCCTGTGATGGAGTAGCGCATGTGTGTGCAATCAACAATGGTAGGTGGCAGGAACGAGTAGCTGGTAAGCTAGTTGCAGAGCTGACACGCAAGTCGCGAGTCGTGACTCTGTTTTCGCCATGGCATTCTCACCATTGCTCACATTGGTCAATTGAAGACCGGAAAATTAGAGCTGAAATAGCGCAGCTGGTCTGAGACGTCTATAAACCACAATGCCGGCCAGCAGCCCACCGCCAGAGTCCAAGCCTCGTCCCTATCCCGACCCGTACCACATAGTCGACGCGCTTCGAGCGCTCGAATCGCGATGGGTTCCCGAAAACCGTTCGTTAGTATCCTCTTTATCTAATGCGGGCCGCGCGTTCCTCTCCCTCCTCAACGCATTCGCGTCGCTCCGCGTCTTCTCGTGGCTTCGTCCGGTTCTCCCGGCTCTTTTAACGGGCGCCTGCGTCATGATTATCTGCCTCGCGTCGCTACTGGCTTTAAGAGGCGGTGGTGTTCTTAATCGCGACTCGATCGCCGGCGGTGGGATTAGTCGCCGTGGAGGAGCGTTGGGGGGTGGCGGCGTGATTGGCGGCGTGAATCTCGGCGGAAATGGCGGCCTGGGAGGAGGGGAGGAGTTTAAAGTGGATCTATGGGTGGAGCGAGAGATGCTGCTCCATGCCGAGACTGTTTACCAGGTACGGGGATCGCCGAAGCTGTGCCCTAGGTTGGGAGCATGCCGAGGCTGTTTATCAGGTAAGGGAAAACCCTCCAAGCCTCACGTTAGAATATTATATCCTGGTCACAACCAATCTCCCCGAAAACCTCCCCACTCCCCACCCCCCAACCCACAGCCCCCCTCTCGCTCCCATTTCGCCCCCTCACACACTAAATTTCCGCCTCCTTCCCCCCTCCTCCCGCCACATCCCCCCACCCACCCCCCCTTCCTCCTCCCCCACTCACCCCCTTCCCGTTTCTCCGTTGCTTCTCAACTGACAGGACAACATGCGCCGTAGATCGGAGTTCTTTGGTGGGCGATCTCAGCCGTTGGATCTGGAGATGCGTCAGGAGCTGGAGAGTGTGATGGTGGCGGCCTATCCCTGCCCCATGGAGGAGCGGCTAGGGATATGGGCGGACGGAGGGAAGGTGAGGGGATATGGGCGGACGGGGGAAAGGTAAGAGGATGATAAGAGTATCGCATAAGGTGGTTATAAAGTGGTAACGGGCATGGGAGGCCACGTGTAGAAAGTAGATTTTTGAGACGTCTCAAAAATCTACTTTCTACACGTTTTTGAGACGTCTCAAAAATCTACTTTCTACACGTTTTTGAGACGTCTCAAAAATCTACTTTCTACACGTTTTTGAGACGTCTCAAAAAAGTATCGCACAAGGTGGTTATAAAGTGGTAACGGGCATGGGAGGATGCGGCAGGAGCTGGAGAGTGTGATGGTGGCGGCGTCCCCCTGCCTGCCCCATGGAGCGGAGCGCCTGCGCATGCATGTAGGCGGACGGGGGGGAGTGAGCGAGGGATGAAGTTGGTTGGAGGGAGGAAGGGAGGTGGAGAGTGTGATGGTGGCGGCGTCCCCCTGCCTGCCCCACGGAGGAGCGTTTAGGGATCTGGGCGGATGAGGGGAAGGTGGGTTTGCAAACCGGGGGGTTATGAGAATGGGCCCGTACCTTGCTGCCCCATGGCTGTGTGCTGGTGGCGACGCTCCCCTGCCTGCCGAGTTTTGAGTCGACTCAAAACTCTACTTATCACAATGGGCCCATACCTTGCTGCCCCATGGCTGTGTGCTGGTGGCGACACTCCCCTGCCTGCCCCATGGAGGAGCGAATCGGGATCTGGGCGGACAGGGGGGAGGTATGGGGATAACGAGGCGAGGGGAAGGTGGGTGAATCTCGGGGTTGCAGTGGCTCAGTTCTTGAGGCGCGTCAAAAGAATGGGGGGAAGGTGAGGGGTACTGTGTCAGGTCGGGAGTGTGCTGATTTGGGAATACCATATGGGAGCGGTTGGGTCACTAGGAGTTAAAAAATCGGACTGGTTCCCTGCCCGTCCTTTCCATTCTCTCTGTTTTGCGACATGTACATGCAGCATTCCCTTCATACGTTTCCGTCTGGGAGCTAAAGGATGTCTCAGACAGAAACAGATGTACGCATCCCTTCATACGTTTCAGTCTGGGAGCTAAAGGATGTCTCAGACGGAAACAGATGTAAGCATCCCTTCATACGTTTCCGTCTGGGAGCTAAAGGATGTCTCAGACGGAAACAGATGTAAGCATCCCTTCATACGTTTCCGTCTGGGAGCTAAAGGATGTCTCAGACGGAAACAGATGTAAGCATCCCTTCATACGTTTCCGTCTGGGAGCTAAAGGATGTCTCAGACGGAAACAGATGTAAGCATCCCTTCATACGTTTCCGTCCTCTCTGTCTCCACAACTTCCTTCCCTTCCCCCATCTTGCTTTCTCTTCCCCCACACTCTTCTATTCCCTTTCTCGTTCTTATCTTCACTTACGTTTCCCCCCCCGCCCCGCACTCATTTTCGTGTACAGTGGATATGCAACATGAAATCTTTCATTCCAGAGGCGCCTCAAGAGTCTTTCTTATCTCTCCTTTCTCTTGTTTTGTTCCTACATTCTTCCTCACTCTGTGTACAGTGGATATGCAACATGAAGTCTTTCATTCCAGAAAAACCAGTCATCTACAGGTACGACTGCCTATCATCTACAGCTACGACTGCCTATCGTTTCTTATCAACCCTCCCACACCTCCCCTGCTCTCCGTCTCCTCCCCCTTACCATCCTCTCGCCCTCGTCTCAAATATGGTGAGGGTGGAAAGAGACAGGAGACGGAGATGTCAGCCCCTGTCTCCGTGACAGATGATAGGGTCCAACGGGGAGTACACTTGGTCTGAAGCTAAGTTGGAATAAACGCGTTTAGCGTTTTATACGCTCTCGTATACATGCGAGAGTATATACGCTAGACGCTGGCCATGAGGGGTCTGGTACGCACAAGAATACGCTTGCCCGGGCAGGGAAAAACTTTTTCCCGGGCAGATTTTTGGGGTAAGAGGTGGGGATGGGGGGGTGATGTAACCCCCATCCCCTTTTTATTAATATGAAAGTTACAGAAAAAAAAACCCATAAAACTAATTTACCACTACATCTTCCTCCACCACATTCATGCTACCACCCCTCCCCACCTACTCTACATGTCCATCCTTAAATACCCCGCCTGCCGCTCATGCATGGAGCCTTCCGCTAGTACTCATTGGCCATCACATCATCCTCCCCCATCTCAGGTTGTTCCACCTCCTCCTCGACGTTGTAGCCAGCCGGAGTGGGGGGGTCCTCGATGTTTCCCTTCACCACCCGCTGCCCTTCAGGGAACTTGTGCCAGTTATGCACAACCTGCCAATTGTGCGTCACGCACACGAGGTCCCGAAGCTTCTCCGCGCCGAGCCGGAATAGAGATCGCCACGTCGCGAGCTTCAGTTCAGATTTTAAAATTTTTTTTTTCCGGTCTGCCCGAAATTCAACTCGGCGAATTTTCAAAATATACGCAGCGTACGAATTCGTTAAGCGTGTAAACGCAAAACGCAAAAGCAAAGTAGCGTATATTCCAACTTAGGTCTGAAGAGACAGCTGCTGCTGCTGCTGCCATGCTACGCCATGCCTCCTACTTGGGGCTGGAAAGAGACAGGAGACGGAGATGATAGGGTCCAACGGGGAGTACACTTTTGAGAGGGACATTGCCTCTCGCCTGCACACAAGGCCATGTACATTCGATCCGTTCCTCGATCCAGCACTGGAACACACCATGCTGCGCCTGCCCTTCCCTCCCCATTCACCACCAGCATGCCTTGCCCTTCCTTCCTTTTCCCTCCTTAACTTCCCCATTCACCAGTATAGGGTCCAACGGAGAGTATACTTTTGAACGGGACATTGCTGCTCGCCTGCACACCCGCCCCTTCACCTTTGATCCGTTCCTAGACCCTGCGATGGAGCACACCATGATGCGCCTGCCCTTCCTGTCGTTTGAGGCCGTTGGATTGGCCGCGAAATCAACGGTGGAGCAGTGGAAGGCGGAGACCAAGGGGAAAGCCTTCATGACTCTAGAGCAGGTGAGAGGCGGAAGGGGGTTGAAGGGGTAAAGTCCCTGTCTAACAACCGGAGCAAGAGCAGTGGAAGCAGGAGACCAAGGGGAAAGCGTTTATGACTCTAGAGCAGGTGAGTGAGAAGAGGCTGGCGGGAGGGGGTTGAATTGAACGGGAGCAGTGTTTTTTGAGTTGACAAATTTCTTGTTTTAGTTGCCCGGAAAACGAGCACTGGAAGCAGGAGACCAGGGGATAAGCCTTTATGACCCTAGAGCAGGTGAGTTGGTCTGCTGCCATTGATCCGCTCGCCTTTTGAGGCGCCTCAAAAGTCGCCTTTATGACCCTAGAGCAGGTGAGTTGGTCTGCCATTGATCCGCTCGCTTCAATAATAATGTTTCTAGAAAAAGAGTTTATGACTCAGTAACGCATTTTTTAGACGTCTCAAAATTGACTGTGACTTCGGAACAGGTGAGGGTTGCAAGGGGGTTGCATGAGTGGAAGGGGATAAGTGGAAGGAGGAGGAGATGAATTGGCAAGCGTGTCATGCTTCTAGAGTCTAGAGCAGGTGAGCTGGTCTGTTCTTGAGGTGGTCATATCATAAAATGAGTATGCCTTTGATGGATGTAAAGCACATATGATGTGAATTGAAAATAGACCGTGAGGGAACTTCTGAGTCGACTCAAAAGTCAGGATGGCTGTGATGTGAAGTAGATGATGACAAGGCACAGCCACATAAAGACTAGCCACGTGTAGAGAGGGTGTTTTTGAGACGTCTCAAAAACACCCTCTCTACACGTGAAAAGGAATATGCCTTGGATGGCTGTGATGTGAAGTAGATGATGAGAAGGCACAGCCACATAAAGACGTGTTGACAAGGCACAGCCACATAAAGACGTGTTGACAAGGCACAGCCACATAAAGACGTGTTGACAAGGCACAGCCACATAAAGACGTGTTGACAAGGCACAGCCACATAAAGACGTGTTGACAAGGCACAGCCACATAAAGACGTGATGACAAGGCACAGCCACATAAAGACGTGTTGAAAATAGACTGTGAGGGGTTGCTTCTGCTTGACATTCCTCCTTGCCCCTCCCCCCTCTTCCCCTTGACCCTCCCCCCCCAGGTGATGAGGAAGCACAACCACACGCACATAGATGTGAAAGGAGGGTATTTTTGAGACGTCTCAGAAAGCACAACCACACGCACATAGACGTGTTCAAGATAGATTGTGAGGGGTGTGAGGCGGTGGTGCTGTTTGTCATTCTGCCTGCTGCTGCATTCTCTCTACTACCCCTGGCCCCCCACCCACTTCCCCCCATTTTCCCCCAGCAGGTGATGAGGAAGCACAACCACACGCACATTGATGTCTTGAAAATCGACTGCGAGGGGTGTGAGGCGGTGGTGCTGTTTTACATTCTGCCCGCTGCTGCCCTGTACACCCCCACCCTCTCTGCTTCCCTTCTTTTCTCTGCACCAGGTGATGAGAAAGCACAACCACACGCACATAGACGTGCTGAAAATCGATTGTGAGGGGTGTGAAGCCGTGGTACTGTTTGACATTCTGCCGGCTGTTGGAGTGGCAGAGGGCACTCGCCCCTTGCCCCTCGGGACCCCGCCTATCGGCCAGCTGATCATCGAGTTCCACGAGTGAGTGCTTCTGGTGTGCACTGGTTGGCTACTGAGTGGCTCACTGGCTGCATGCCTGAGGAGACATGAAGAGGGCACTCGCCGCTTGCTGCTAGGGACCCCGCCCGTCGGCCAGCTGATCATCGAGTTCCACGAGTGAGTGCTTGCAGTGCCATTGTGGTTTGTGCTTCTGGTTTAGGAGGGAAGGCAGAGGGCACTCACCCCTTGCCCCTTGGGAGCCCGCCTATTGGCCAGTTGATTATTGAGTTCCATGACTGAGTGCTTCTGGTCCGCACTGATTGGCATTTCACTGGCTTATAGGCTGAGTGGGTGAGTGGCTGATGGAAAGGAGGAGGCCACTCTCCCCTTGCCGCTAGGGACCCCGCCTATCGGCCCACTGATCATCGAGTTTCACGAGTGAGTGTTTGCACGAGTAGCTGTGTGATTCAGGGGGGAATGCAGAGGGCTCTCGCCTTCTGAGGGGAAGACGAGCGCTGAGCTGAGTGCCAGAGTAGGAACAGGGCCTGAGTAGTAGCTGATCTGAGCATGCTTCATGTCCCTTGCTGATCCCTTTTGAGGCGCAACCCCCTCTCACTCCCTCCCCACACCCCGACCTCCTCTGGATTGCCTTTTCTTCATCGTGGCAGTGTGGGCAATCCCAGCAAGACACTGTTCATGGTGTACCATCTGGAGAAGATGGGGTATCGCATATTCTTGCTTCCCCCCCACCCCAGCCCCCCACTCACAACACAACCCCCTCCCTTGCTGTGCCCTGCGTCTACTTGCTCTTGGCAGCGTGGGCAATCCCAGCAAGACACTGTTCATGGTGTACCATTTGGAGAAGATGGGGTATCGGATTTTCCACGTGGAGCAGAACGCTCAGCACCCAGAGTGCTGCACGGAGATCTCCTTTATCCATGAAAGCCTCGTGTACTCGATATGATACGATGCAATGCAATGATTGAAATGAACGGAAAAAATAATACCAATACATGCAGATTTGGTGCACGTGCAAGCATGGATGCTACCCCATTGCAGCCTTTTTGCGACTTTCCGCAACTGGCAGGCGCGGACACCTTTAAACAAAGTGGGGTGTTTTACAACAAGACGTGTATGGTCAGATTCGATCATGCAGTCCAATACGGAAGGTGTGCTTACAATGTGGCTTTTGATTTGAGTCGACTCAAAAGTCAAAGTGGGGTGTTTTACAACAAGACGTGCATGGTCAGATTTAATAATGCAGTCCAATACAGTAGGTGTGCTTATAATGTGGATGGAGTGGAACCCGACTAACAGCGAATTGCTGTGCAGGAACTCCAAAACCGAAAACAGTATCCACTCAAAGAATTACACAACGCGAAACTGCGGCTGCAGCTGCAGCTGCCTACAAACAAGTCACAGCATGTTGCTGGATCCTCCACTTCATCAGACAGACCCCTTGCAGCCTCTTTCTACCTTGTTAGACTCCGTTGCAGGAGCCTCTCTGCCTGCTTCTACTTTTTAAACTCAATTGCAGCCTTCTTTTCTCCTTGTTACCGGTGCTTCTTCTTTTAGCTGCAATTGCAGCAGCCTTCTCGTTCCACCTCCCTCTTCTCAGAGAAAGCAGCGCTCTCCCCCCCTGCTTCCTTCTCTTCCCAGCAATGGCAGCAGCTTTCTCTTCCCGTTCCTCCTTCTCAGCGATTGCTGCTGCCTTTGCCTCCTTCTGCCCCTTGCCTCCTACTGCCCCTACTGCGCAAACTTCTGTTTCCTGACAGCAATCTGAGCCGAGACAGCGATTTGAGCCGTCTGACGTGCATCTGAGCCGTCTGACGTGCATCAGAGCCGTCTGACGTGCATTACAGCCGTCTGACGTGCATCTGAGCCGTCTGACGTGTATCTGCTTCATTATCTGCCGTAAGCTCCTGGAGACAACACGACAGATTCTCCAAATGACCTGGATAAACCTTCACAACCAGATTGTGCAGGAGGAGTGTTAGTAAAGTCTCCCAGCGAGTGCATAATTCTGTTCGTGGTGAAACATCTACAAAGAGGTCAAATAGCTCGTCAAACATGATACAGTACTTGCAGCCTCCATACATATACTATATACAGTACTTGAATTGTAGTACAATTCACCCACACAATTTTCATCCTATCCTTTCAGCCACAAGAAACTGCTTTGTGCCTAGTTGACGGCCAGTCATCTCTAGTTCAGAGGTTGAACCCGTAGCATGACTGACTGTCAACTGGGAACGGATAACCTAAATCCTAGAAGTCCTATTTTCTGGGTTGTTTGTACACCCAAGGATTTACACCCTGGTGTTCGTGGGAATCAGGACTTTATCCACGCCGTGCGCGATGAAGTACGGTCCAGCGTACAGCCGAACGATCTGGATCGTGGTCCAGGCGGCAGGGGGCGCGTTGGGCGTCTTGGCGAAAGAAACCGTGTTACCATTCTGCTGCGAAACCTTGTACATCGCCTGCTTCAACTGCGTGCCGATCGGCTGCGACTTCTTGAGCACCTTGAGCGCGGGAACGGTGTACTTCTTGCGAATAATGTGGTACGCCGTAATGTTGTAGATTCTGGGGATGTTGGCTTTATTAACGGGGACCTTCTTAGCGAGGGCCTCCGCCTCTGTGTCGCTGGGGAGGAGGAGGGTTGCGTCGCTGAGTGCTGTGAAATCGTACTTGGAGTTCACTGGAGGCGGGAGAGGGCGAGGAGAGACAGAGAGAAGCCGAGAAGAGAGAATTGAATGAGCTCGCAAAATATCTAGCTAACTGAAGTGGTTCTTGGGCGGGGAGAGGCGAGAAGTTGAGGGGGGGAGTCGTGGAAAGGAGGGAAGGACAGCTTTAGCCTGAAGTAGCCGCTGTACGCGAATCTTCAAGCTTGGTGGGTTTCTAGCTAAATGAAGGAAACGGAACTGCACTAGGGAAACGACTAGGAAGAGGAACGGAATCGACGTGCATAGAGAAACAGGAAAAAAATCCGCGTCGGCGGAAGAATGCGGAATGGGCTACTAGCAGCTCGGAGATGTCGACTTCCGTCATGTCTGGGATTTTGTTTTTTTGGCGAGAGTAAGAAGGTGACCTGAGCACATCAAAAGTAAAAAACGGTGGAAGAGCGCTGCTTACATGCGAGGCCGATATACTTGTTGATGTCCTTGGCGTATTTCGCGTATTTCGGAAACTTCTGCGTAATGGCGTTCGCCATGTTTTGAAGCTCCGCTTTTATTTGCGCCTTGGTAGGCTTCGCCGGCGCCTGGGCGTGCGCGCTCGCAAAGCACAGCACGATGCAGAGCAGTCCCAAGAGAGAGAGGTACCGTGAGCTGGCCATGTTTGGAAGGAAAGTGCGGGATCGTACAGGAGGAAACAGTTTTGTGCGGATGGGAAACCCGGAAGGAAGATGCTTGCTCCTAGGGCAAATTGTGAAGTGAATCTCTATTGTCGACTCGAGTTGAGAGGCACGAATGAAGTTGAAAGATTGTGAGGCATGGAAAGTGTTTTATAGGTGGGAAAGGGGCTGGGTTGGAGCGGGAGCGCGTCAACAATTACCGACATGCGGCGCGAGAAGCGGTGATGCAGCCCAGGCGAAGTTTCAAGTCTGGTGGACGTTAGGCTTGAATTCGTCGTGCTGGAAGGAATGTGCAGTGGGAGGCACCAGGTGGTAACTGTAGCCGTCGCTAATGAGTTTCTGGGCCTGGAAAATGTTGCGAAGATGTTTGACGAGAAGTGGTGGTGGCTGTCGGTGGCTGACAAATCGTCTAATTCACTGAGATGAACTGGTCCGCCAAAACATTTGAAACTTGGTGGATCCAGTCTATGGCGCAAGCAAATGGATATGCTCTCTTGGGCCCCGT
Source organism: Closterium sp. Naga37s-1 (assembly GCA_947471745.1). NCBI lineage: Eukaryota > Viridiplantae > Streptophyta > Zygnematophyceae > Desmidiales > Closteriaceae > Closterium > Closterium sp. Naga37s-1. The sequence continues at coordinate 1,235,080 of CANJKZ010000328.1, forward strand.
TCGCCACGACCCCTTGGACGTGAGGGGCGAGGGGATACCAATTACGTCCAGGGGCTCGCCCCAAATTGGAAATTGCCGGGGGGGATTAGGAAGGGGGACGAGGGGATCGAGCACCTCCCTCCCGCCTTTCCTGGTGGCGGTATGTTTTTTTTTCACGGTCTGTGCAACAACCAAACAAAAGCATAAGAAAGGAAGCCAGGGTAAAAAGTGTTTTGGAAGGCAAGAACAATACAGATTTCATCATTGGAGGAGAGCTTCTGGAGTGGGACAAAATTTCGGTTTATCTGACCAGATCATGGAGCTGTTGGACGTTTACCCTACGGGCCAATTCCTTCTCCATGCCATCACAAAACACCTTCCAGGGTGGCATGCTCGAGGGATAGACGAGAGAGAGGAGGGGATTCTCAGCTGGCAGGGCAAGAAATTGCGCTGCGCATTCGCGAACCCCCGCCCCAATAAAAAAAGGTGGGTGTTCGCCAGGACACGGAGCCCTCCAAGGTTCGGAGGGAATCGTCAGGCTCGACAGGATTCTGGGACGCTGCCCGTCCGTAAATCCTGATTTTGAGCCCCTCACGAAGGTGCAGGGGGGCATCGTGATCCCCTCATCATCCCTTCATAGGCCCACAAAGGGCGTGGCGAGCGGGCCCTTGAAGATCAAATTGTTGTCACTTGTTCTGGCAGAATGCTAGCTTTGCAGATGCTTCTTTAGCAGTTCTTTACATGTATATTGTTGGGTTGGGTTGATGAATTGGTTCTCCTACCGTATAAATCTTAAAGATTCTGGAATGGCCACCAAAACGCATACCATATTTATCGCTCAAAACTAATATATATCCAAGGTAAGAAAAAAAAAACACAGTAGCATAGCAAACATAGTTCCACATCACATCCCAATTCCAACCCAATCCCATCAGCATGCAACAGCAACACAGGGAGCTTATTGGGCGAAGTCATAGACACAGCTTCCGTCGTCGCTGCGAACAGTGGGGTCATAGTTGACAGCGTTGGGATCAGAGCAACCTGCTGGCACTGGCACTCCCACTTGTTGGGCATAGCCGCCTGAAGGAGTAGTTGTGAAGGGATTGAGAAGGGAAACAGGGGTGAGGTGAGGAAAGCGCAGCATAGACGCACGTGCATTAGACCCTTGGCAAACCCAGCTCATAGCCAGATGTCACAACAACTCCACTGCTTCAGCAGAACCAGTACAAGCTTGGGTGGGCCCGACCGCGGTGAGTTTACAAGGTGCTTTGGGACTTGGCGTTTTCAGAGGTCTCAAAGCCCCGTGGAGAAGAAAAGGTAGAAAATGAAAGAGAACAAATACCATCCGCCGATTGTAGAACGAGCAGACGCACCTTCAAAGAAGGTTCCCTGCTCCATCTGGTCCTTGTTCGCATCTCCGAGGGCGGCCGACGCGAGGTAGGTATCAGCAAGCTGCACGCGCTTGACGTTCTCCTGCTCCTTCACCAGCATGTTGCCGTACGCCAGCAGCGTCTCCAGGTTCATTGCCGGCTGGTCGAATTTGGGCGGGCCCGACCGCGAGTTTACCAGGTGCTTTGACACATTGTCCACGCCGACCTTGGCCACCCACCGGCGCACCTCATCATCGTACACACGCGCACGGAGAGCACCAAAGAAATCTGCAGGGGAATTGACATGGGAGGTGGTGGAAAAGCGATTAAAGAGAGGTTAAGAGTTCTTTTCCGCGTTAATCTTTGCCATCCACTTGCACAGCTCGTCGTCGCACACACGCATGCCGAGAGCCCCGAAGAAATCTGGCAGTGAACAGTGGTGGGACGTGGTGGGAATGGGTGGAGAGGGATGGGAAGGGGTGTGTGAGGTGAGAAATGTGGCGGGAATGAGTGCTGAGACCTTCCTTGTTCATGCTGCTCTGGGTGGGCATAACTAATGGACGTTTGATACAGACCCAAACCATACAATGATACATAAGTACAATACATCTCAAACAACACGCAACAAGAGCACGAGCACATCAGACAGACACACAACGAAAGACCGATCAGGTGTACGTACCGATGGGACTGGCCGGGGAAGGTGTCGACGAGAGTGGTGACGTCGTGCTCAGGCACGCCATCGAGGCGGAAGATGCCCTGTGCCACACCCACACGGTTGTCTCGCGTGAGCGCCCAGTAGAACTTCTCCATGCGCCCGTCGCCTTGGACTCTATCGCGCATGCACGCATGCACAGCCACTCACAGTGCTCTCACAACGCAAGCATACGGATCCCACACCGAGGACAGGACACACAACATGGGCGCGCGCATACGTACCGATGGACTGGCCGGGGAAGGTGTCGACCAGAGTGGTGACGTCGTGCTCAGGCACGCCGTCCAGGCGGAAGATGCCCTGCGCCACGCCCACGCGGTCATCGCGTGTGGGCGCCCAGTAAAACTTCTCCATGCGCCCGTCACGGATCAGCGGCGCGTACAGCGTCGAAAAGTCGTTGCCCGTCACAATGATGGGCACTCGGGGGATCTCGTCCTTGTTGTACCTGCGGGGTCAAGAGGAAAAACAATAAGATTTGAAGGGGGGGGGATTGGGGGGAAGGGAAGGTGAGAAACATTGGTAGACAGGGTGAGATGAGACGAAAAGGCTTTTGGAGAAGCCTCAGAAAACGTGTTTTATGGGGAGAACCAGAAGAGCGCCATGTGAAGGGGAAACCAAGCTGACAAAAATTCAGAGAACTAAGGGGTGAGGGGAGCATTCCCGTCAGCACACGGGGGAGAAACCAGTCCGAAGGGAAGAAACGAGCGAGTCAGCGCAAAGTTTCGAAGGTATGTCCGGGAGACACCCGTCAGCCAATCAGGCACGACCACCCCCCCTTTCCCTTTCCCAACCCAACACTCTCCACGTCGTGTTGAACCACATCCCATTCAGATTGAAACAACTGCTTCTACTCACATGCCGGGGAGCTGCACGTTGGTGGGGTTATCGGCGATGTTCATGAGCGTGGCGTTGACCATCTGGTTGTTCACCGTGTACTGCGTCGTGCCGCCCATGCGGCCCGCGCCCGCGTCGAGATCGTTGATGAAGAGGCAGCACATCTTGCCCTTCTTGATCACGTCCGACGCCTCGCGGTACCGCTGCCGGATCAGCGCCGCCGGCTCGCCGGCGTTGCCGGACTCGAGTTCTCCCGCGGACATCATGATCGGGCTGGGGGAAAATCATGGAAAAGGGGAATGAAAGAAACAGGCTGAGGGTGAGAAACGATTGCGGGGTGGTGGGGGGTGGTGAGACGCGGGAGTAGATTAGGGACGGCGAGAACGGATTGCTCGACGGGATTCGGAATATCGATCCGTGACTTGTGCGGAGGTGGCTTTCAGTGAGACATTTCCGCCACTGCTTGCTGCTGGGTGGTTACCGAAAACGACTAGTTACCGGCGAAGAGGACGAGGAGCAGGGAAAACGACGAAACCGGCGAAAAAACACGAACAGGGAGAGCGAGCGACGATAAGGGAGGACGAGCGACGAAAAGGGAGGGAGGGCGAGCGACGAAAAGGGAGGGAGGGTAAGCGACGAAAAGGGAGGAAGGGTAAGCGACGGAAAGGGAGGGAGGGTAAGCGAGTAAAAGGGAGGGAGGGTAAGCGACGAAAAGGGAGGGAGGGTAAGCGACGAAAAGGGAGGGAGGGTAAGCGACGAAAAGGGAGGGAGGGTAAGCGACGAAGAAAGAGGGAGGGCGAACAACGAAAATGAAGGGCGAGCGACGAAAAGAAAGGGTGAGAAACGCACTTGATGCCGAGCTTAGCGAAGATGAGCTCCATCTGGAACGTCTTGCCCTGACCCTTGCCTCCCCACACTCCCAGGATGAGCGGCACCTGTAAGAAACGAGTGAGACATTGGTGAAACCACGAGGAATCGTCTGTCACCGTGATGTTTCGCATTTCTGTGGAGGTTCAAAGGCTTTGGAACGCTATACATGTTGCCATCTTAATGCCGATTGTCCTACGCACGAAGTCCAGACAGGATGGGAGACAAGACAGTACTTTCATGTTGCGCAGCTTCATGAAGTTCCCACAGGCTGAAGAGAAAGTCTACGCAAGAAGACATGTCACGGATGTCTAAGGAGGCATGGGGACGAATGTTTTACCTTGATGTTGGGCAGCTTCATGAAGTTCTTGGCGAGATGCACGACGACCTTGTCCATGAACGCGGGAGCGATGTAGTAGCCGTCCTTGGTGTTGTCCCACTGCAGGCTGCACACACCACCATGCCGTGACAGATATATATGAATAATCTTTGCACCACGCAGCGCTTCATGCAGCGACACCTCAGCATTAAGAATTCCATGCCATTGGCAACAATCTATTGTCTTTCAAGCGTAGGACGTGGCGGAGTAAACAGTTAGAAAAAGCTATCTTACGGCTGGCTAAGTATGTTACCTCCTTTGGCCTTGGCTGACGTAGTCGTAGGACGACAGGACAGCCTTGTGCGTCCCAATGCCTTGAGCACCCTGCACGCAGCACAGCAACAACAGCTCAGGTCACGACGACGAATACAACACAGCTTCAAGTCTCAACAGGCAAAAAAAAAAAAAAAAAAAAAAAAACGGATAACGAAGCCGATTCCTCCACGTCACTGCCTGCCTTCGTTCCAACTTGCATTCACAACCAGGAGCAGACTCCCCAAGGGGGAGCAGACTTCCAAAGGAACTAACACTGAGAGGAGCAGACATAGACAGGAGCTGAATGACTCACCTGGAACGCGGCGTCGACCATGCCGTAGCCGCGGGTGATGTCCTGCTGGTCGTCAGACCCATCACGGCCCAGCCCACCCCAACGGTCACCAGCCATGCACACCACGCGCGCGTCCGACTTCTTCACTGGCAGCGCAGCGCTCGCGGCCTTCGCCTGTGGCTTGGAGCCCAGGAACGACGACTTCAGCGTCGCCGTCTGCGCTGCGACGGGGGACTTGGCAATGAGGGAAGCCATGGTTGCTAGTGACTGAATCAGGAGTTAAGTTACACTGCTCGTTGTAGAATCAGTGGAAAAAACACGAGCAGAATAAAGAGCTCCACCTGACAGGTATGAGAAAAATGACGATATTCTTGCTAAGGTGGTGTCCCAGAATAGGCCTAGAAAGCTCCTACGGAGACCCTCTCAGCCATACTCGTTTGAAGCAGGTTTCGTTACGCAGCCTGTCCGAACCAACCATCAGAGCCACTGCCACAAGCTCGACAAAGTGGGAAGATCCAGGCTGATGTGGCATCGGAAAAGTAGGCGAACTGCTGGCTATCTCAGCTTTGTCGCCACGTGGAATGGTCTCTCTGACGCAAACATTGACGCTGGAAATTCACCATTGATTGCCTGGATGGAATCTCCCATCGTGCTGGCGTTGATCCCTACTTCGTCAGGACTCCACCATGGAGGCAATCCATTCTGTCAGATGTGTGGTGCAGATGCAAAGGTTGTCCTAATCGGCTTACGAGGCTGTGGCTGTGGCCACTTGACGAAGGCGGTATCTTCCACGTGGAGTACCAGGACGTGTCATTCAACGGCTTTGTTGGGCTCCAAAATTGATTCGGTAATGCTTGGTGCTGATTTTGTGAGCGGTGAACGGAACATTTCATAGAGGCCTAGCTGACAACAAATGCAAATGTGTCAGCAGCATGATCTCATACTAATGCATATACCCCATGATCAGCACATTTGATGGGGAACACTAAAATGTTGAGAGGGCATAATCTGATCACATAACATGAACAGCGAATCCAAATTACGCAGGGATGCCGTAAGCAGAGACCCTCTTGGAGGTGTCAGCAACAAAGAGCTTTCGACCACGTACCCCAAATGATGTAGAAAGAAAATTCACCTGCCATGTGCAAAAAAGAAAGTGGCTCGCAATTAAAAAAACCATGGCAAGACGCCTCTATTTGTTCATGGCATTGTGCAACAGATGCAAAGAAAGAGGACTCCGAACCAAAAAATGGAGGTGGCACCCATATACAGCATGAAGAAGCCCGTATCCATCCTTCTTCCCACCATACTACTCCCAGATTAACTTCATCATATCCCCCCTACCTCCAAAACTGGTTATAGCTTAAGAACTGAGAATGCTTGATGCCTTCCATCCATATACAAAAACCCCCCAAACCCCCGCCTCTCGCCCTCACCTTCTGCCCGTGCTGTTTGCGAACAATCATCATCACTACTCTCCTCCCACCAATCCCCTCACACCCCTACCCCTCACCTTCCTCCCGTGCTGAATGCGAATGGCCGGCGCCAAAGGTTCCCTCCCACCCACGTGCCAGCTGTCCTCCCTGAGCTTCCTGTCTCCCACCACGCACCTTGCGCCCGTGCTGTATGCTAATGACCGGCGCCTAAGATTCCATCTCACCTGTCAGCCGTCCTCCCTGAGCGCCCTGCCCCCCCCTTCTCACCTTGCGCCCGTGCTGTATGCGAACAATAATCGCCAAAACTCCCCTCACCCCAATCCCCACCTCCACCTCTCACCTTGCGCCCGTGCTGTATGCGAATGACCGGCGCCAAAGGTTCCCTCCCACCTGCCGCTTTCCGCCCTTCATCCTCGCTAGTGTCAGACTCACTATGACCACTTTCCGTGCTGCTGCCCTCTCTACCTCGGGACGAGCAGGCAGAGGAGGAAGAGAGAGAGGGGAACGAGGAGGAGGAGGAGGGAGAGAGAGCGCGTGCCACATCCCAGAGCAGCACGAGGCGGTCGTTCCCCCCAGAGGCGAGGAGAGGGGCGGAGGGGGGAGCAAAGCGACAGAAGGTGCTGGTGGGTGTGGGGGGGCAAGCGGGTTTGCGGGGGAAAGGGGGGGTGGAGGGTGGAATTTAACAGGCAAGCACAGAGGGAGAGAGTGCATGCGCCACATCCCAGAACAACACGAGACGGTCGTTGCCCCCAGAGGCGAGAAGAGGTGCAGAGGGGGGAGCAAAGCGACAGAATGTGGTAATGGGGAAGAAGGGAGGACAAGGAGGGGAGCGGAGATTAACAGGAAAGAACAGAGGAGGGTTGAGAGTGTGTGGGTCACATCCCACAGCTGCACGAGCTGGCTTTGAGGGGGGGAGGGAGGGGAGGGGAAGGGAGGGAAGGCTTGCAGGCAATCACAAGAGGAAGAGGAGGAGGGAGAGAGCGCATGGGGCAAGTTCCAGCACAGCACAGGGCGTCGTTTTCCCCCAGAGGCGAGGAGAGGGGCGGAGGGGGGAGCAAAGTGACAGAAGGTGCTGGTGGGGGTTGGGGGGATAGGGGGGGTGGGGGGGATAGTGGGGCTGGGGAGAATAGAGGGGTTGGGGGGGAAAGAGGGGTTGGGGGGCAATGAGGGGTTGGGGGTTAATGCAGAGGGACTGGGGCACTAAGTCGCACCATATAACAGCAGCATAGGAGAGGCGCGGAGCAAATGCACAGAAGGTGTTGGTGGAGAGGCGGGAGGAGAGCCGGAGAGAGGGGCGGGGACAGGGCCAGTGAGAAAAGTTGCTGGTTAAAAAAGCAGGCGCTAAGAAGAATTTAATTCTTCTCCAATATGTTAAGCAGCCCCACACAACAGAGACAGATGCGGAATGACCGCAGTTACTGTTGAGTCGATTCAGAGCTCACCTCGTTCTGATATTCCTAACACACTCACACAGCAGAGACTGATGCGCAATGACTGCGCATCCCTCCTTCTCTTCCTCCACCACTTCCCCCAACCACCTCACCACTCCCACCATTCCCCTCACCACTCCCTCCACCACAGGCTGTAGCTGCTGTAGCAGCTGCTGTTGCCATGGGCCCTCCAAACACAAGTAGCCGATATTCTTTCCTTTTTGTCTCCTCCACCTCTTCTCTCCCTGCCCTCTCTGCCCCCCTTTCCCTTGCTGCTGCACATGTGTCCCCGTTACAAGCTTCCTCGTTACCCAGTTCTGAGTCCTCTGCAATTGTTGCAGGAACAACAGCAATTCCATCCCTAGGTCGTTCACTCCCCCCTCTTCCCTGCCTTCCTCCTCCTCTCCTACCTCTTCCTCTTCCTCTTCCTCTCCCACCACTCCTTCTCCTTCTCTCTTCCTGCCCACCTCCTCCTCCTCCTGCCCTCCTCTCCCCTTCACCATCCACGTCAGCATCAGCATCCCACACTGCTACAGTGCCATCGCCCTGCGCCACAGCCAATAACGTCATGTCACGTGTCCTCCAAGCTTCACCACCAGCAGTGCCAGCAGCAGCAGCAGCAGCACTGTTATTAACAGTGCCGACAGCACTAGGAGAAGCCTTAACAGCAGGAATGTGGAGAGCAGCTAGAGAGTGGATGAACGGAGGATTGCACATGCGAGAGGAAACAGAGGAGGAGGAGGGTGCACTGGGGGAGGGTGAATCAGGGGAGGTGGTATCTGTGGAGAGGTTGACTGAGCGGAGGGGTCGGCCAGAGGCGAAGTCCCATTGAGCCCATGTACAGTCGAGAGCAGCGGAGAACACTGGAGGGCGGTGGAGGGAGGAGAGGAGGAGAGGGAAGGGGTGACGGTTCTGGTGATTATGGAGAGAAGATTAACAAGCGAAGGGGGCGGCCAGAGGCAAAGTCCCATTGAGCCCAGGTACAGTCGAGAGCAGCGGAGAACGCTGGAGGACGATAGAGGGGATGGGAGAGGAAGAAAGCAGGAGAGGGATGAGGTGACAGGTTGAACCAGAGTGGTATCTGTGAGATGGTGAGAGGCAGAATTTGTGAGAAAGGTGGGAGGAAAGGGAAGAGAGGAGAGGAGGAAAGAAGGAATGGAGGACAGGAGGGAAGGAGGAGAGGGGGAGATGAGGGGTGGAGGAGAGGAGGAGAGGAGAGACGTGGGATAGGAAATACTGAGCCCGACAAAGAGACGTCTCTGAACTCACGTTGCCATGGTTGCTACGAGTTTTGAGTTCATCATTCAAAACTCAGAACTCGTCTCATCACACGCGGAAATACTGAGCCCGACAAAGAGACGCCTCTGAACGTCTCTGAACTCACGTTGCCATGGTTGCTTGGGGTGGAACAGAACAGAGCTGCTGATCTGCCGTGGGGACACGCACGGTGTGAAAGGAACAGGGAGATACAGGGGAACACAACACATGGAGGCACATACGCAGACACAAAAGATGCGTAGGGAAAGCAAAACAGAGCTGCAGATCTGCCGTGGGGACATGCACGGGGGGAGGAATAGTAGGAAGTGGGGAAACAAGGAAGAGTTGGAAGGAAGATGAGGAAAGAGGCGGTAAGAGGAGGGAAGGGAGAGACGGGAGATTTTACCAGGGGTGAAACGGAATGAAGATCTGAGTTTTGAGACATTAGTAGAGCGAAACAAATCCCACTTCCAACTGTATTAGTGACTTTTGAGAATTCTAAAAAATCCCACTTCCAACTGTATTAGTGACTTTTGAGAATTCTCAAAAAACCCACTTCCAACTGTATTAGTGACTTTTGAGAATTCTAAAAAATCCCACTTCCAACTGTATTAGTGACTTTTGAGAATTCTCAAAAATCCCACTTCCAACTGTATTAGTGACTTTTGAGAATTCTCAAAAATCCCACTTCCAACTGTATTAGTGACTTTTGAGAATTCTCAAAAATCCCACTTCCAACTGTATTAGTGACTTTTGAGAATTCTCAAAAATCCCACTTCCAACTGTATTAGTGACTTTTGAGAATTCTCAAAAATCCCACTTCCAACTGTATTAGTATTACCGAGGTATGCACGCCCCGGAGGGTTCGATGCAGCGAGTGGTTGATGAGGCTGATGACCTGAAGAGTGGGGAGAAGAGGGGTGCAAGACACAGGATAGAGAACGGTTCAGTGTGGTGCAGGGAGTGGTTGGCCCCTCGAAAGTGTTTTACCGAGCTGTGCACGCCCCGAAAGGCACGTGATATAGAAAGGTTCAGTGCGGTGCAAGGAGTGGCTGGACTGTGGAGCTGTGCTATTGGGCTGCACGCCCCGGAGGGTTCGATGAAGCGAGTGGTTGACGAGGCTGATGACCTGAGGAGGGGGAAAAGAGGGTAAGACGACACGGGGTGGGGGACGGTTCAGTGCGGTGCATGGAGTGGTTGACAGTAAAGAGTGTTTTACTGAGGTGTGCACGCCCCGAAGTGTTCAGTGCTCTGAGTGGTTGACGAGGCTGATGACCTGAGGAGGGAAGCATGTGGGTGCGGCACGGGATGGAAAACGGTTCGGTGCGGTGCACGGGGTGGTTGGACGGTGGAGCTGTGTTATCGAGTCAAGCTATGCACGCCCCCAGGGTTCGATGCAGCGAGTGATTGACGAGGCTGATGCCCTGAGGAGGGGGGAGAAGAGGGGGCAAGACACGGGATAGAGAACGGTTCAGTGCGGTGCAGGGAGTGGTTGATGAGGGTGATGACCTGAAGAGGGGAAAGAGGAAAGTGGGCTGGGCAGAGGATGTGAAAGCATGAAGGATGCAAGGAGGCGATGAATGGAGATGTGGTCAGGATGCAAGGAGGCGATGAACACACACTCTGACTTGGCCATGTTGCCTTGCAATGATCAGACACACACCCTAACTCCACTTCCCCTACACCCTAAATTAACTCCACGCACCTTGACTTGCCCTGAATCATCTGCAGCTGCCAGGAAATCGCCCTTGCGGTCCACTGTCAGCTGGTGGAGTGCGGTGGAGAGGGGTTGAACGGGGTGCAGAAAGTGAGCTGGACTTGATTTACAATGTGTGTGTTTGAAGAGTCGAGTTGAGCAACGTACAGAGAGAGAACAAAAATTTGTATACTAGAGGGAGAGTAGGTAGCGATGGGGAGAGGGAAAAAGGGAGCAGGACCGTGTTTAGAGTCGACTCAAAACACGACTCTTTAATTGTGTATACTAGAGGGAGAGTAGGCAGGGATGGGGAGAGGGAAGAAGGGAGCAGGACGGGAGAGAGAATGAGTGGAAGACGGAGGGGAGGGTGAGAAGGAAGGAGAGGAAAGGGACGGAGGAGATGAGAAAACAGAGTGAGTGAGTGCAAGAGAGAGAGGACTTACTGCATTGATTTCATCAGCATTGAATGACAGCCGTCGGATGATGGCCTCTGATCCATCTGACGACCCCCCTGCCTGATAATCAACATGCCTCACCTCATGCCATCCCATCCCATCCCATCCCATCATGTCGCGTCGCGCCGCGTCCCAACCCATCCCGGCCCGTCCCATCTCGTCCCGTCACATCCCATCCCACCACATGCCATGCCATACCAGACCATGCCATGCAGTCGCACAGAACTTTCAAGGCATCTCAAAGTTCAATGTTGAGTGCATGTGATGCCATGCATGCCAACTGCATGCCCTGCCATGTTACATTAGCAATCACGCAAAAACGATGATCAGACACCTGTAAAATGATGGGCGCTTATTAACACTCCCCTTGCTTATTCACACCTGTAATATGATGGTTATGATGAATAGCATCTTGATATTCATAACATTCCCCTTTACGATGTCTGATTTCCACCTCAGCATAGCCTCCCTTTCGTCCCCCCTTCCCCACTCCCGTGCCCCCTCTTACCCTGCTCCTCTTTCAATCTTTCTGCAGCCCTGACCCCTATCAGCCATATGTCCTCTCCCCTCCCCAACACCCATTCCCCTCCCCAACCCCCTCTCCCCTCCCCAGCCCCCTTTCTTTCCCCACCTTTCGCCTGTCAACCAGGAAAACAGAGCTCCCAGCAGCAGCTGCCAGCACGTGCTCTTGACCTGATGGGAATGGGAAGGCAGGGAGTGGCATGGGGAGGGAGCGGTGAGAGAAGCTTTAGCTCCCAGCAGCAGCTGCCAGCACGTGCTCTTGACCTGATGAGGGAAGCAGGCGAGCGAAGTGGGGTGGGTGGGGGGAGGGGAAAGGGGAAGAGGAAGTGAGGGGAAAAGGAGCGTTGAGCAGGTGCTTTTGAGACTTACTTTTTAGTTGTGTTCATGTGACAACATTACGTACGTGGTAAGAGAACACTAATGGGTGCAAAGGTATAGTGATAGATAGAATATTGAATGCATAGGGAGAAATAAAATAGGTGTATAAGGAGAGAAACGTGCCCGGGAGGAAGAGCAGGCTTGGCACCGAGGCTCCGCCAAAGCAGGTGAGGTGGATGGGAGGGGTTTGTGCCGGTGAGCGTAGATCACACACTGCCATGCTGCCATCCTGGATGGGGGTGAATGCATGGGGGGACATGCAGGGATGCAGGGATGCGGGGAGGAGCATACTACAATAAGTTGTCAGTAGACTCAGAAGTCACCTCGGTGGGGAGCGCAGGTCACAGACCGCCATGCTGCCGTCCTGGATGGTGGTGAATGCATGGGAGGGTGCAGGAGTGCAGGGATGCAGGGATGAATGCACACAAAAATGACTTCTGAGTAAAGTCAAACGTCACCTCGCTAGCGTAGATCACAGACTGGCATGCTGCCATCCTGAATGGGGGTGAATGCATGGGAGCATGCAGCCATGTGTTCGTGCAGGGATGCAGGGATGCAGGGATGCAGGGATGCAGGGATGCAGGGATGCAGGGATGCAGGGATGCAGGGGTGAGTGCACACAGGAAAGACTTGTGAGTGGAATCATAAACCACGTCGCTGGGGAGCGGTGGTCACACACTGCCATGCTGCCATCCTGAATGGGGGTGAAAGCATGGGGGCATGCAGGGATGTGTTCGTTCAGGGATGCACGGATAAGCGCACACAGATTTGCCTTGTGATTGGACTCATCATAAGGCACGTCGCTGCTTCTCACAGGAAGCTTACTTGAGTGCAGGAAGCCTTCTTGTGATCGTACGCAAGCAAGATTCTTGAGAGAAGCACGCACGATGGGTGCATCATGGGTGTGTGATGAGAACCGAACAGCATATTCGCGTCAACAAAGTGCAGGCATAGTTAAGAGCTTAACGAACTAACGGCTTCACAACTGACGATCCACAACCACGTGGGTTTGAGTTCACGGGTTTCGCAAACCCTAGTAACGCGGATTCATTTCCGCTAGCGTCCAAAAGCGAGACGCCTCGTAGCGTCTAACGCGAGACAAATCGTTTTCGCGATATGGTTACTATGCTAGGCTAAGTAGCGTGCGAGTCTCGACGCGCCTCACCTCGCTGCCAGTCGCGAGGAGGCAATCGGAAGAGTCCACGTGGCAGCACAGCACGGAGTCCGTGTGGATTCGCGGGAGCAGAGTGCGCGGAACGGACAGCGAATCAGAAGCCGACCTTGACGCCATGGCGACGATGTGGATTGGTGACAATAGCGAATGGGGTCTAAATGCAGACCGACTGAAGCGCTAGGAGCAGATGAGGTCGGGGAGCTCCCCGACTAATGAGTTGTTGGAAGTTGCCGAATTTCCACCATGATATGGCCGAACTCTCCCATGAATGGTCCGTTCACTGGTTGGAATGAGAACGTTTGACAGGAATTTTAGGGATAGATATTCCACATTCTTGTTAAATCCCCAACTTTCCTAAGCCTTCAGGTTATGCGATTGTAACGAAAAGCAGAACAGACTTTCCTGGAAGCCAATACCGTTTCAAGATTCGTTTGTGGTGCCTCCGAAAAGGCACTCCAAAAATTGTGATATGCCGCTTGATGAGAAACGCACACGGTATTCTTTAGTAAAAGGCGAAAGAATAGTTCGCTATGTGTGTGACTCACGGCTGATGAAGGACTATGTTGGCCAAACTGTGTACTACTCACTAAAAGCTTGCACAAAGAGTGCGCTGTGGGCCGATCATGACGACGTGGCAGATCAAGCTTCGAAGTTCCATGCTAATTCTGGGGTGTGTGTGAATCAGGGAGAGCGAAGCCGGCCAACTTGGGGAAGAGAGTTTATAGGGGTCACAAAGGTGTTATAAACGATGCTAAGTGTGTTTTACACGGTTCAGTAGCCATCGACAGAGCTGCAAATGATCTACCGTAACTACCAGTTTGGACCGTAACAAACCATACAAAACCGTGGTATGTGAGCTGACTACCAACACACATAAGAACTTCACCTCATCGTCAATCAACCAGCCACTAGCAGGGTCACTGCGTTTCGAACCGCTTTATCCGCCATTTCCCTTTGAACCTAGGTCCATACCGGCCGATTCGTTCGAGAGTGGTAGCGTATCCGCTTCTTTACACGCGCTGCGTGAGTCGTTAGCGTCGGCTAGCTTACGCCGTTCCGTCTGACGGATTTCGCTAGCCTTCGCAGGTGGCGCCATCATGGTCCGTTTAACCGCTGATCTGATCCTCGAGTCGCCGCAGTATTTCAACGCGGTGCGAGAACGAGAAATTGATCTGAGAGGTGCGTGACACCCTACCATCGCTCGAAACGTGTGGCTTTTTAGTTGCACAAAAGCAATTTTTGATTTTTTACGAGCCCTACCGATTTCGCCATGGACCAATTCGATATATTACCAGAGAAGTCTGCTTCGGCGGATCGACAAAATTTTCCTCTTAATTCTCAGTTAAGGCAGAACCCCGTTACTGACATGCATTTTGACCCAGATTATTTCAGTAGAACGTTGGAATTTGCAAAAAAAACTTTCTCGGCCATTCAATTCTGAGTCGTCTTGCTAAATACCTCTTCCACCTTGACGTCGTTGTGATTCTGTTCGTATCATGCTAACGCCGTCAATCTAATGTCGTCAAGTCAATTGTTTTCCAAGATAGATTTCCGTATTTTCCATCACCGTCCTTGAAAACCTCTTCTTTGGTGAGATGTACATCCGTTTCAAGCACACAACTGATGTGACTGTATAATCTGACTGCATGTTGCGCCCGCATGATGTGTTATGTCCCTGAATGCATGGCAGGGAATAAGATCGCAGTCATTGAGAATCTCGGAGCCACAGAGGTGAGCTCTACCTATCTGCTGCCTGCACCTGCATTAGCCTTTCTCTTCAAAGTAGTGCCCTTGATCTTCCTTCTCCGAATTTCACATGCATGTTCATAGCAATCTCATAGACCCTTCCCCTTATACCTAATTTTACAGACTTAACGGACTAGCGGGGTATAATATTCAATGAAAACCGAGTATCTAGGCGCTACTGTTTCAAACCCATCGCTAGACCCGTCCCCTCAGGACCAATCTATTTTTCCCTTCCACACTGAACCATTTCCTGCTAAAATCAAACCTCTCTGCAATTCCGACTTGCAGCTGCTTAAGTCTCATCCCTTCCCTACACACGCTTCCTAAACAGCTCCCAAACCCTAGCTCCCCCGTTTTCCCTTCTGGCCGCACCCATCCCGTCATCACATACCGGGACCTGTTTGAATGCCTTGACCTGTCAGACAATGAGAGAGAGAGAGAGAGAGAGAGAGAGAGAGAGAGAGAGAGAGAGAGAGAGAGAGAGAGAGAGAGTGTAGCTGGTTCGAAGCTGGTGAAACTCCCTCTGTTGCACCTGCACTTATGACAATGCATACTCTCCTTCTCACCAGTGTATCCTCCACTACCCTGCCAACCAGGCCCTGTTTGACAGCATCGACCTGTCAGACAACCTTCGAGTGTCGCTGGTTGGAAGCTTGAGAGAAACTTCCCCTTCTGCGTCTTCACACATGTCAATGCATGCTCCCTTCCGCTCCTCCGTGTATCCCCCTTACCCCACCTTCCTCCTGACCAGGACCTGTTTGAGAGTGCAGCTTGAGGGATCCCCCACTGCTGCAGCAGCGCACGGCGTGTGATTTTGTTTTTGTATGCTCCCTCTCCACCTGTCCAACCAGGACCTGTTTGACAGCATCGACCTCTCAGTGTCAGACAATGAGATAGTGAAGCTGGAGGGGTTCCCTCTGTTGCAACCGTCCTTCCCTTACCCTCCCTGCCCCTTTCTATCCCTCCCTTCTGGCTCGCCCATCGTAGGACCTGTTTGACAGCATCGACCTGTCAGACAATGAGATTGTGAAGCTGGAGGGTTTCCCGCTGCTGCTTCATTCCCCTACCCCCTCATTACCCTGCTGCCCCCGACCCTACCTTCTCCCCCTCGTAGGACCTGTTTGACAGCATCGACCTGTCCAACAACGAGATAGTGAAGCTGGAGGGGTTCCCTCTGCTGCACCTCCCTTTTGGCCCACCAATATTGTGAATTCCCTTCCCCACCTCACTTCACCACACAGGACCTGTTTGACAGCATCGACCTGTCAGACAACGAGATTGTGAAGCTGGAGGGGTTCCCGCTGCTGCGGCGGCTCTCCACGCTGCTGCTCTGCAACAACCGCATCACCCGCATCAGCCCCCAGCTAGGTAGTACGTATCATGTCATGTGGTGAATAGACATCTTACTTACATGCCTATACATCTGACTAGTATGCCCCCCCCCTTTTTGCTACGCATCAGCCCGCAGCGAGGTAGCACGAGTGTGTCCCTTCTCTTTCCTGTCATCCCACTCTCCTTTCTTTTCCGTTTTTTAGTCCCTGTGATTTCCTTCACCCCTTCCCTCCCCACCTCCAGCCCATCTCCCCAATCTGCAGAAGCTAGTGTTGGCCAACAACTGCCTCACCAACCTGGCAGATCTCGACCCATTGGCATCCCTGGCTCACTCCCTCACCTCGCTCTCTTCCTTTCCTCTTCTTTCCCCTCCTTTCCTTGCTGCCAGCCCAACTCCCCAAGCTGCAGACCTTAGTCCTGGCCAACAACCGTCTCACCAACCTGGCAGATCTAGATCCGCTTGCATCTCTGGCGCACTCCCTCACCTCGGTTCTCCCCCTTTTCCCCCCTTGCTTCCCGTCTCCTTTCCTCCTCCCTTTACCCCTCTCTTATCTTCCTCCCTTTTCTCTTCTCTTCCCCCCCACCAGCCCAACTCCCCAAGCTGCAAACTCTAGTTCTCGCCAACAACCGTCTCACCAACTTGGCAGATCTAGATCCGCTTGCGTCCCTCGCCCACTCGCTCACCTCGCTCTCTCTCCTCGACAACACTGTTGTCAAGAAGCCCAAGTACCGCCTCTACGCCATCCACCTGCTGCCCAACCTGCGTCTGCTCGACTTCCGAAAGGTCAAGCTGAAGGTGTGTTGGCTTGTGTATGCCTCCCTCCCCCTCTCCCATTTCTACCCCTCCCTCACCTCGCTCTCTCTCCTCGACAACACCGTCGTCAAGAAGCCCAAGTACCGCCTCTACGCCATCCACCTGCTGCCGAAACTGCGTCTCCTCGACTTTCGCAAAGTCAAGCTGAAGGTGCGTTGCTAGTGTGTCTGTCCTTCCATCTGTCCCCTTCCCTCCCTCGCTCACCTCATACTCTCTCTACTCCTCACCTTCTTCGTCCTCCTCACCTCCTCCAGGAGAGGCAAGAAGCCGAGGCAACATTCGGCAAGGACAGAGCAGCAGCAGTGGCCAAGCGTGTATTCGCCAACACGTTCGCGCCTCTTCTCCCTCCCCTCCCCTCTCTCCACTTGGCAGGAGAGGCAGGAGGCGGAGGCAACATTTGGAAAGGACAGAGCAGCAGCAGCTGCGGCCAAGCACGTATCAGCCAACACGTTTCTCCCTCCCTCCCCTCCCTCCCCTCCCTCCCCTCCCTCCCCTCCCTCCCCTCCCTCCCCTCCCTTCCCTCCCCCCCACCTGCAGGAGAGACAGGAGGCAGAGGCGACATTAGGAAAGGACAGAGCAGCAGCGGCAGCAGCCAAGCACATATCAGCCAACACGTTCGTGCCTCTTCTTCCTCCCTCCCCTCCCCTCCTTCCCTCCCTCCCCTCCCCTCCCACCCTTCCCTCCCTTCCCTCCGTTCCCTCAGGAGAGGCAAGAAGGCGAGGCAACTTTCGGAAAGGACAGAGCAGCAGCAGCGGCTAAGCGCGTATCAACCAACACGTTCGTGCTTCTCCTCCTTCCTTCCCTCCCTCGCTTCCCTCCATCCCTCCCCTCCCTCCCCTCCCTCCCCTCCCTCCCTCCCGTCTCTCCCCTCCTTCCCTCCCTTCCCTCCCTCCCCTCCCTTCCCCCCCTCCCACCCTTCCCTCCCTACCCTCCGCTCCCTCAGGAGAGGCAAGAGGCAGAGGCAACATTCGGAAAGGACAGAGCAGCAGCAGAGGCGGCCAAGCGTGTGTCAGCCAACACATTTGTGCCTGGCGAGGCACTTGCAGAAGCAGGGGGAGCTGGAGGGGGAGGGGAAGGAGCAGCTGGTGGTGCTGGTGATGGTGGGAAGGAAGGAGGGGAGGGGGCGGGGGCGGGTGCTGCTGCAGCAGCAGCGAAAGGGCCGACACCAGAGCAGATCACTGCTATCAAGGTGATTGATTACAAGTTCCATCCATGCGTAAAGGTGAAGGTTCTCATGGCGAACAATATATGCTATAGCTGACGGATTGTGCTGCCTGGTTGATGTTTTGGCGATTCATTTATTTGGATTAGCATAGCTCGCAGCTGCGGTTTGTTTTCGGGGGGAGGGGGGGGATGAAGATTTGCATGTTTCATCCAGACCGTAAACCCTCGTCTTGCTGTTCATGCTGCCCTTATTGTGCCCCTCGTGCCCCTTACCCCCCTGCTCCCCCTGCTGCCGCTGCTCCCCCTGCAGGCTGCAATCAGCACGGCTCAGACGTTGAAAGAGGTTGCTCGTCTTGTTGTTCATGCTTTTCCTCATTCTGCCCCTCGTGCCTCTACGTCCCCCCATGCTCGTGCTGCCCCTCGTCTCCCCCTGCAGGCTGCAATCAGCACGGCTCAGACGTTGGAACAGGTTGCACTTCTTGTTGTTCATGCTTTTCGTCTTCTTCTGCCCCTCGTGCACTGCGTCCCCTCGTGCTTCTGTTCTGCTCCCCTTGCAGGCTGCAATCAGCACAGCTCAGACGTTGGAGGAGGTTGCACGTCTGGAAAAGGTAGGTTGTTGCACGTCCTGCTTGCTTTCATTCTGAGCCGACCTGTGGGGTACCTTTTTCATTCTGCAGATTACCGCACTACACTGCCATTATAAGATGTCTTGGTTAGCATTTTGCACAATGGGCACGCTACATGTCCGTCTCCATAGGCACTTTGCACATCAAACCCACTAGCCCAGTCGCCAAACAAATGGCGAGTCGAGTTTTACTTGACTCGTTTTGACGAGTTTTTTCCCTTTGACGAGTCGAGTCGAGTTTTACTCGTCGAGTTTTTTTGGTCAAAATGCTGACTCGAAACTCGGCCCCAAAGTCGAGTTTTTTGAAAACTCGGATGCGCCTAAAAAAAACTCATCCGAGTCAAGTAAGACTCGAATTTAAACACTACCCTAGCCTAAAACCCCAGCCACATGAAAACAGTTGTAGGGTGCCCAGAAAACTGTCACACGCGTCAACACCCACAAACGACCCAGCCAGCCCCACCTCTCCTCCCTCCTTTCACTCTCCAACCAAGCTACTCACCGCCACGCCAGATGCACTAGTGTTCACAATTAAGTGGTGGAACACATCTAAAACAGCGAGCCACACCTCCAGCAGCATATTAACCCAGAAACAGACATTTGTACCCCCCGTGGTGGACCATTTGATGCACGAGTTTTGTAAAACTCGTCTAGGTTAAACAAAACTCGTGAGTGAAAAAAAACTCGCGAGTTATGGGAAACTCGCCTGTCTAGCCGAGTTCTTCACGAGTTTTTTTAAGCTCGCGAGTAAAAATCGACTCGTTTTCATGAGTTTTTTTTACCAAAATCAGAACTCAAAACTCGTTATTTTCGAGTACCTAAAACGAGTCTAGTAAAAACTCGACTCGTTTGCCCATGTATATGTGGGACCACAACACAGCTTAGCACAGCACAGCAGAGTGGCACAGCACAGCACACCACACCACACCAAACCACACCACGCCACGCCACACCACTCCACACCACACCACACCATGCAGTGCAATCAAGTGCCATAAGGCTTCCAGTTGCGCTTTTGCGTGTTTGTGGTCATACCAACCAATCAAAAAGCTTGATTTTTTTTGTTTCATCTCGTCACGTCACTTCACCACTCCACACCTCACCAATCGCGGCAATCAGGCCAATTACCATTGAACAGGAATGTGCCTTTTGGGGGCCCAGTCACATTCACCTTAACTCATCCCACCCCACCCCATTGCATCCCACTTCAAACCACCCCATGCCACCCCACCCCATTGCACCACATCAGGCGCTCCAATCAGGTCAATTGCCATCGGACATCAAGGTGACTTTTGCAGATACAGACAAAACAAGCCAACCCATGGAGTGAGTTCAGGGAGTTTTTTTTTATTCTCCTGCTGCTGCCGCCGCCGCTGCTTCTGCTGTTTGCTTTTCTCATCTGTCCTGTCACTTGCCAGTGCCACTCATAACCACATTTACTTCATTTGATCCCTCAAGCCAACCTCTTCTGATCTTGCATCTCTGTTTTTACTTGCCTCTTATGTGTTCTTTCCATTCTCATGCCACCCTGTCACATGCAGAGCTGATTAATTTCGAGTGTCTTGTAAAACTGCTGGCCAGATTGACCCTTCCCTACCTACACTAAAGGGCAATAGCATGGCCCTACTGCCCTCTTTCTTCATTAGTGTGTGATTTGTTTTAGCTGTAATGTATGTTTTCATTTAATCCCGTCAACCAGACTGGTACTAAGCTAGAGCAGAGCAGCATAAACAACACTGGAGGCTTGACAACTGACAGATTTACTGGAAAGAAATCACTGCTAGAAATCATGTTTTTAGGTGGTGGGTATTACCTGATCATGTCACCATATACGAAATATCTATGTGGATCGAAGTGGAATCGGCTCGAGAGGGGACATTCAGAATTCAAACGGCGTGTATAGCGCGTATTTTAGGACAATTTTCTCAACATCTTGGTGACCCCGAGGTTCACAGCGTAGGCAGTGACCACATCACAAGCAGAATTCGGCCATGAATGGAGGTCACAGCGTTTAGTGAAGTTACGTTGCTTGGTGGTGGTCACAGCGATTGTGTCCCTTGCAAGTTTACGTTGATCACCAGTTGCCTGAAGTATCACTAGACGGTGTGACGAAAGTGCTCTTCATTCAGTGTGCAGGCGTCAGGAGCTTTTTGGAGATCATGCGGTTACGTTGGCATCACGTGGACTACTACGCGTTAGCGTCAATGAAGCAACAACAAAAGCAAGATCGTCGAACTTTGCCGTGTCCTAAGATTGTAGATGGTGAAGACATTGCTTTACCCGACGACATACCTGTCGCATTGTTTCAGCTTCTAGCGAATGACAGCAAGAACCTCAGTCATGGCGTCGATTTCTCTGAGCTCTCCGCGACCATCCTTCCGAAAGCAGCAGCCGCTTCCATTCTCACGCAGTTTCTTCCTGAAAAGCAAGTGGTGCCGAAAACGTCAAGCTTCAGCACCATCGAATGGATGCTGGACAGTAACGAACTTAGCGATGCTGAACCCACTCCCTTCATGGCCAATTTCGAGGAACCGCTACTGCAGGATACGGATTTTCAGGTTTCTCTCGGTGTCCCTTTGGGCGTGTCTCAGTTTTTCTCTCTCTGTGTTTTCTTGATAGCACCCACCTTATAATTCGTAACCATGCAGAGAATTGGAGAGGAAATATTTTACCAGATTGACTGTGATGCCTTGCCACTGGAAAACGTCGATCCTCCACCAGCGATGGTAAGCCTTTCACGCACTGAATGGACTCGATATGGCTACTCTCTTTTTATGCTAATTCGTCTAAAAAATGGCAGAACATCAGACGTGCGGAGGAGGATGCAGAACCCGTGGCGATGGAATCTGCACCATTCAAGGAACATCTCGTTTCTTTATTGGACATCGAAACAGCGTGCAATTCATCAACATCTTCAAAGCGCGGCAAGCCACAAACGATGGACAATTTCTGTCCCATGGACCCTCCGTGCATCCTGGACGATCCCATTAGTCCCGGTCATTCCATGACGGATCCATCGACGCTCATGAAGAAGATGGATCTTATGAAGCCATCTGAAGACGGCATGAGCGGACTTTTGAACAGCCGTACAAACATGATGTTGCTTCTGGGTCCAGGTCGGATGACAATTGATGAAGTGAAGCCGACATACACAGAGACACTTTGCAAGGTTCTGGAGGAGCCAAGTACGTTTGCTCGTGATTCCGCTAAGAGAGAAGTTGTTCCGCTGCTTGATGTGCCATTCCCATCACTCAGCCAGTCACCAATGGTTGAGAAGCTGGCCGTGGAGCTGATACACAAAGAGAAAAGCCTTCGTCTTGAAGCACTTCCCTCCATGAGCGTGACAACGAAAGACTTCAATGAGCTGGTTGTGGCTCCCCAGCTCACTTTTAACTGTGGTGGAATTCGATCGCTTCCAGTTCCACTTCTGCAGCAGGACGATTTGCAAGGAGATGGCAATCTCCTACCTGTCTCCGCATTCTTATCTCTAAGCGAGTCTGTGAAGGCGAATCTGACAATGGCTTCTCGTGCAAGAGATTTCCTGTACCTAGATTGGCATCTGTCACAGGATTTCAAGTCTTGCACTTCATTCAGTTGTTCCAACGCTGGCTGCAAGTTATCATTTCAGAAAGTTAAGCTGCTCGAATCCGAGCCACCTCAATCTGACTCACTGTTTTCTCTCCTTGAGGACAGGATGCAGAGCGTTTCTGCACAAGAGGTTTCGGAAATCGAGCAAAGAATGCTGCTGCCATCCGCGCTGGTTCAGACGGTGGGTGCTGCGTCGACCTATCCAACCGTTGCACCATTCATCTCACCATCACCACATGCTTCTCGTGTTGCTACTGCAGTGCAGCCGCCATTTCAGCCTCAGATTAGACACGCGGAACCTCAGACTGCACCAAAGCTTCATGTACCACTTTCACATGCTAAAATCATGCCTTCGCCCCAGCCCCAGCCTCAGCCTCAGCCTCAGCCTCAACCATCGATTGTGACACCACCCCCTGTTTCTCCAATGAATCTGCCTCACAGTCGACTAGTGTCAATACCATCGCCAGCTGATACTGCTGCCGCAGCTGTGTCTGCTTCTCCCGCTTCTGCTGCTGCTACTGCTGTGTCTGCTTCTGTCGTAGCAGCTGCTGCTGCTGCTGGTGCCACAAATGCCGCAGCCTCTGCTTCTGGTGTTATGCTGAAGAGAAACGAGGATAGAGGGCCGCCGCCAAGATCAGCAGCTAGAGAGGAGGGCAAGCGGATTGGGTTCCAGGACCAAGTTCAGAAGATGTCAAGCGAGCTCAATTTCTTCATGAATGCAAGGCAGGGAAAAGCACAGAGTCTTCAGCAAGAACCGCCTCAAGAGGTAGCAGCAGCAGTTGAGCCAACCAGACTTGCAGAAGAGGTCAACTTTGGAGCACATAATGCAGCTAGAGCTTTGGAGAAGGAGGTAGAGGATGTGACTCTTGCGCAGCCCGTTTGCTTGAAGTCGCCTCCAGCTGCCAGCCAGTCCTTGAACGAATCAGTTTCACAGGTCCACAGAGTGCAGATGTCTCAGGACCTTGCAGATATCCTGGATCTAGCCAAGGAAGAGTATCGAAGTCTACTGTGGTCACTGAACAAGGAAGCTAAGACGTCTGTAAAACCCTTTCGCCTGAAGCAGGAGGTCAGCCGATCCATCAAGGAAGAAATTTCCTGGCGTACTTCTGGTCAGCTATCACAGGACCGCGTGCTGCAGCAGCTGAAATGCTTGTACTTGCTTCACCAGACCGCAATGCTGTGCTGGCAGTACGGAATCCGCGTTGCTCATCTGTTTCTGGAACAGGGGTTGGAAGCCGCATCCATTGCTCACCTTGCAGCACTCTTCAAGAGGACCAGAGAAGCACTGGCGTCAGCATTTGAGCTGGTGGAGGGTGGTGCAACGGTGGATCACCCGAAGCTCTCCATGCTGACTTCTATCCTCCGATCCCATAAGAAGTCCTGCCAGGTGCCAGACTCTAAGGGCTCTAAAGCTTCTACAGGATCTGCAAATGTGCTGATTGTCTCTGACAACATGGCGTTTTTCACCATGTACAAGCTGCTGGGCACATGCCAGTTCCAGCCCTTCCAGCTCGGACGTTCTGGAATGCTCACTGGAGTGGATGGGAGGGGGATACCAGAGGGGAAGTGGGAGATTGTGCAGCAGGAGGTGCATGAAGCGCTTGAGATTTCAGACTGCCTCTTGGTTTCTCCGAAGTAAGTGGATGTTGTGTGCTTTTCACATTGCTGATCAGGCTTGTTTGTTCAATGCTTTGCTTGTGCTAATGTGGATGTTTTCCTGCAGATACCTGGTGCCTTCATTTCCAGTGAACAAGTTCAGTATAGTGATTATCTACAGTGATCTTGTGGAAGGAGAAGATATGCGTATCCTTAATTCCACCAACAGAAAGATCCACATTCTTTCCGTGGAGGACCCTGAAGAGACATTGCTAACAAAGGTCAAGGTTTGTTACCAATAACTCTCTTCCTTCCTTCTCTTGTGGAAAAGCCATATTCATACCATTTTTCTTTACGTGCAGACCATGCCTACGCAAGCTTCAAAGGAAGTGCACCCAATTACGTCTGAGAAGGTTCAACATTTAGAGCAGCAACGAAAACCAGAGGCTCCCACAGTCATTCTCCTTGACAGCGAACCAGAAGACTGTTATGATGAAATTTCCGCAGCACCTGAAGCTATAAGACATCCTGCCTCATTTTAAAAAGATTCTGCTCCATACACGACTGCTGAGGAACCTGAACTGGTCGCAGAGCCGAACAGTTGGAGGCAGGAGGAACATCTGTCACATCATCGTCCAATTGAAGTTCAAGAACAGAAGAAAGCTGCCGTGGAATACAAGAGGACTGTCATTGTCAACACCAGGGACCAGTTTGACCCCATTGTGCTCAGAAGAAGACAACTCTACGATAAGATCCTCCAGCTAGAGGAAAGCGGCATTCAGGTACTGCATAGCTTCTTGTGCTTTCCTCTTTCTCAGTATTAACAAATATTGATTATGTTGTTCCAATTCTCAGATAATTGAACGGGATCTGGTAGCACCAGCAGAGATTGTGCTGAATGCATCAAGCTCACTGATCATCTATAACCCCCAGCGCCTGAAAGAAGTTCAGAAATTGGCAGCAATGGACGGGCTTCCATCGAGTTCTCTGATGACCGTGTGCCTTGAAGCTGTTGTAGAAACCCACCTGAAGGCTCTCAGTTTCGCTTACCAGACTTGATTCTTGGTAAGTCTCACACCTCTTCCTTTTGAAACCCCTTGAAAATAAGGTGTTATGAGACGAATTTTCATGCTTGATCAAAAGCCAGTGCCACTAACTTGTGCTTATCATCTGGCAGGTGTTTGAGGGAACTGACGCCTATCTGACACAAATCAAGCGCAACGTAGATGACCTTTATGCTGGAGGAGCAGCACTGGATCTAGATGTACAATGTTTCTTCTCGTCATCTGAAGCCGCAACCGAAAGATTGATTCTCAGTCTGCTGTCTGCAGCTTCTTTACCTTCCACTGCCAAACAATCAGGCTCCGAACCATCAGCCTCCCAGCCCTTCCGCACCCCCCTGCCTGAATCCGAGTCTCCCCAAGAGGCCTTCTTGTGCCGATTCCCATCCCTCAACCCACTTTCTGCACACATCATCATAACCTCGGGCTTCCCTCTGCCTGTTTTCATGTGCCTGCACCACGAGCAGCAAGCATCAGCAACAGTTCCTCGCGGCCTTCCACCCCGCTCCCTCAGCCTGTTCCAGGCCCAGTGTGAACACAAGACTTCGGCACAGCAAGTCCCAGCTCAAATCCACATGCCTGTTCAGGGCTCACGGAATTCACTTCCATCAGAAGGCAACCTGCCAATGTACCCGAGTGACATGAGGCAAACCGGTTATCATCTCGAAAGCGCATATGCTGGCATTTCACCGCCTCATCAAAACATGCCTTTCAACTCAGACCCTCGGTATACTTCACGTCACGAGCACTCAGTTTATCCTCCTACTCCTCCTGCTGCTTCTGCTGCTGCTGCTGTTGCTTCGTCTGCGTACTTGGGTTCTAGTTTTCCTTCTGGAAGGAGATCGAGGTCACCTCCAGATGTGCCTTGGGGACATCAGTCTCGGCCGGCGGCCTCAGAAGCTGAAACTTTGGTATTGAGCGATGATGACGATGGTGATCCTGGGCAGCGTGGGGGTGGATGGAGAGGATATGAGCAGCAGCATCGCCAGCAGCAGGAAAGCAGGCAGCTGCAGAGCAGGTTCCACCAGCAGCAGTCACACGAGTTGTACCACAGACCAGGATCATCAGAGCAGTTGACTACGCCAGGTGCAGATGTGGATGCCTATCCATTCGGTGATGAGCCCAGCGGTGCTCGGAGCTTCCCGTCTGCATTTGAGATTGAGCAGGCTGATGCAGCACCGCTTCTTCGGGATGAAGAATATTACCGCAACCACATGTCTCAAGCTCGAATGGCCGATTCTCCAAGCAGCCACTATTCTGCATCACCTGCCAGTAGCACGTACTTCCAAGGTGGGCCTGCTCTGCCTCTTTGTTCGGGGAATGTTTCTTTGCTTTCTCTTCCAGTTCAGCTATATTATGCATGGACTTCATGCATGTATTTTATATTTTTTCATGTATTTTATGCTTGTGTATGTATATATATATCTGTGTAAATATTAACTTCCGATTCCTTGATGCAGGAGCAAGCGACTCAGAGCCCTCTCAAGCTCCCTCCGCTTCAAGTGGGGTCAGATCTGCCTTGCAGGGTTGGATGTCAAGAAGGCAATCAGCA
The DNA here is from genome assembly GCA_947471745.1 of Closterium sp. Naga37s-1. Classification (NCBI taxonomy): domain Eukaryota; kingdom Viridiplantae; phylum Streptophyta; class Zygnematophyceae; order Desmidiales; family Closteriaceae; genus Closterium; species Closterium sp. Naga37s-1. The sequence continues at coordinate 1,261,597 of CANJKZ010000328.1, forward strand.
GGTCAGCAGAGTAACCCTGCATGCAGCTCATCCTTCCACTCAGAAATCCCCACAGCTGGTACCCGGGGAAACCCGTATGGTGCAATGTCCTCCTCCCCTCAGCTCTCACACTATTCTGCCCCAAGGACTCGGTCGGACGACCACCATTATCCATCGAGACACGGTCCTTATCAGGCACAGCACAGCCAGTCTGATTATTATCAACAGCAGCAGCAGCGCTCTTCTAACCCCCAGCAGTATCGGCCACAGCATCAGCTGATGCAGAGCTCTCCAAGTCAGGATAGATGGGCTTCCCCACCAGCACCTCTTCAAACTAACAGGCAGTTTCGTGACAGAGAGCAATCCAAAAACCTTAACAAACGCGTCTGCACGAGCCTCTTTCAAGACGACTCTGCAAGGAGGCGAGAGGAGGCTGATGCATCGCTGCAGAAGTTCCGGCACACAGGGAGCAAAATCCCCAAGCATGTGCTGGTGAAGCGGAAGCTGCAGGGCGTGCAGACGTCTGATCAAAGAGGGAGCTCTTCTAGCAGGGCGGAGGATTCGCGGCTGTCCTGGACACCAAGTGACAAGAGAGCAAGAGAGGTGAGCCTTACCTGTCCAAATCCAACCTCGATCTGTGTCTGTTCTGGTGTGGAAGGTCCAAGTGGCGTTGTATATAGGAACTGACAATTGTTGGGAACAAACAATCTTAAAGCGCCTCTGTCGTGTCGAAACACCAAGGCACAAGCGAAGCAGAGCATATCGAGGCACCAGCGAGTCAACCCTCGGAGGTTGAAGTAACCGCTGGAGGTTACGCGAAAGTCAAAGGTCAGCGACCTTTGACTTGACAAATGCAGCGCGACAGCAAGGACACACAACTGACTCGACATTGAGCAGTTGCCCGAGTCGCACTGTATCGAACCGCAACAGTAAAACAGTTTAATTATATCTCTTCGTATTCTTTGTACTCTTATATAAACCTTTGTACTTGCTTGTTTTAATCAACTTACTTTGCCCTCACATACCAGCGCAAGGTGGTTCAAGGACTTCATTTAAACGCTTCCGCTACTACATCACTCTACCCAGAGTTTAACCCTACCAAAGATCCTAAGGGGCACTCAGCCCAACAACAATTAGACTTCTGATTGCAGGTTCTGGCTTATGAGCGAGCTGAGGGCGATGGGAAACAGTGCAAATTGGTGTGGAAGAAGCCAAGAGCAAGCTTGGACTAGCTGACTGGCTTGGCTGTGCTTCAACAGCAGTTCCACGTTGACTACGCTACAATGATGTGTCGCGAACACATATTTTACTTCGTTACCATGATATTTACTGAATTGACGACTTTGTAAAGCATGTGGCAGTTTCTGCATGACCGGAAAAGTCCAGCCTTTTCTGTACACGAACCCTCACCAAACCGTGCACCCTATTCCACCCATGTCAGGGAGCCAAAGAGGAGAATCTTCCCTGGTAGTGGCCCTGGACTAGGTGCTATGAACATGAACTTGCCCTTGGCAATATCCACTTGCGTAATGCAGATGAATCCAGCGATGCTCCTGCACTCCAGGAAATGGTACAACGAAACACAGGAGTCAAATGATCAGAACGCTTGCAACACCTGCTATACAACAGCCGCAGAAAAGCACAGCCGACCACTGACGTACACAAAGCACACCAGTCCAAACAGACAGTACAGTTTGCACACTCCCACAAAATCTCACCCAGTAACAGCGTCCTTCTCCTCTTTGGCATGTGAAACTGCCAGCACGTGATGCTCCAGCTCCCGTGAAAGAACCACTGGTGCAGTGCGAAGAGGGTCTGAAACCCTCGCTGCCCCGATGGGTAGCGCTGACTGCGGTGCCTGCGGCCCTCCCCCTACCCTCAGCACCGTGTACTCCGACCAGCTGGCCGTGCTCGAATGAGGTGAAAACTGCCGCTCTGGCCCGTAGAAGTACGCCTGTTGAAACAGAAAAGGGAGATGGAAAAAACAAGGAGAATAAGGCCAGCACATGATGCACGAGAGAAAAAAATGTGTATATACATATGTATATATATGTGTACAAAAGAAGAAGCTACAAATCAGGGGTGGCATCCGGCTGGTTACCAGGTAAACAAGAAGTACCGTGTTTTAGTTTCTTTTTTTACTTGGTACCTTGATGACTGCTTGCCTCAGCCGCTGTCTGAACTTGGAGGCACGAGACACAGCACCTCCGGACCGAACAAGCTTTACCACCTCCATTGCTGCTGCATGGCTGGCAGGGGTGCCATCCGCTGCAGCTGCCACGGCTTTGCTCCGGTAGTGCTCCGAGAGCATGCTGTAGAGCCGCTCCTGTGGTGAGGAGAAGGGGGGGAAGAAGGGGGTAAGAGAATCAGCTCCTGGGGCTAAGAGAGAACAAGCTGCATCTCCTCCACCGCTGCTGCATGGCTGGCAGGGGTACCATCAGCAGCAGCTAGTTTTGAGACGTCTAGTTTTGAGACGTCTAGTTTTGAGACGTCTCAAAACCGCTGCTGCATGGCTGGCAGGGGTACCGTCAGCAGCAGCTGCCGCGGCTTTGCTCCGGTAGTGCTCCGACAACATGCTATAGAGCCGCTCCTGTGGTGAGGAGGCGGGGCAGGGGAGACGAGGACAGATCGCAAGGAGAGGATGAGTTTCATCACCTCAATCTCCGCTATGTGACTGCTGCTGGCAGGCAGCACCACCATCAGCACCAGCAGCACCATCAGCAGCTACGGCTTTGCTTCGGTAGTGCCCCGACAACATGCTGTAGAGCCGCTCCTGTGATGAGGAGAGGGTGGGGGAGGGGAGAAGGGGAAGGAGAACCTGCTTCTGAGGTGAAGAGCAAATGAGGGCTCCAGGGACGTTGACCTTAGCTACACTGGCGCTAAGCATGTCATCCCAGTACACGCACCACTGACACATACACTATGAAACGAAGGTGACTTGTCAGGGAGTTTCAAACATATGCACCTGCCCCAGAAAAAGCACCACCACGTTAACCGACAACACGTAGGCCTTAGCTACACTAAGCTTGTACTTAGCTGCACTATGAGATGAAGGTTGCTGATCAGAAAATCACAAACAGACGTACCTGCTGCGGTACAAGCACCACGTTGATTGTCTACGTGCGTTGACCAGAGAATCAAGGTAGCTTACCAGAGCATCAGTGTAGCTACACTGATGCTTGCTTACCCCAACAAACGCACTATAAAATCAAGGTAGCTTACCAGAGAATCTCAATCAGACGCACCTGCCCCAGTACAAGCACCACGTTGGCCCGTAAGGCATCAATGGAGTGAAGCAGCAGCTGCAGAGGCAACGAGGAGAGAACGTGCACTGAGGGCAGGAGGTGAGGGAGCAGATAACAACAATAGAAAAGCCACGTGTAGAAAGTAGATTTTTGAGACGTCTCAAAAAAGATAACAACAATAGAAACCTCTGTTCTGGTTCATGGCGTGCGTACTAACAAGGTATGGGAATGGGAAACAATCTTTCAAGGTGGACAGGAAACGGCGAGGGAAGAATAAGGTGGAATTGGTACCGTCCGTAAACCTCTAACGTGGTAACCAGCCCCGTCCACCCATCCCATATTGTTCGCTATGATCCCTGCTGCTGCGGCCTCCACTGGCACCGCCCCTCCTGCTGCCCCCCCCCCTGCTGCCCACCCTACTGCAGGCAGTGGATAGTGACCCCTGGGCCAACATACCTGGTACCCAGACGTATTAACACATACCTCATACCCAGCCCCACCAAGACACACCTGGTAACCAGCCCAATCAACACAGCACCACCAACGCGCACCTGGTAACCAGCCCAATCAACACAGCACCACCAACGCGCACCTGGTAACCAGCCCCATCCACCCATCCCATGCTGTTCGCTATGATCCCTGCTGCTGCCGCCCCTCCTGCTGCCCACCCTACTGTTCAGGACAGTGGCCTTTGAACCAACATACCCGGTAACCCAGACCACTAACACAGCACTATCAACATACATACCTGGTAACCAGCCCCATCCACCCATCCCATGCTGTTCGCTATCATCCCTGCTGCTGCTGCCTCCACAGGCACTGCCCCTATAGCTGCCGCCCCTATAGCTGCCGCTCCTATAGCTGCCGCCCCTCCTCCTGCCTCCCTCCCTGCTCCCCCCCTCTCCCCCTCCCCACCCCACTCCTCCCCTCCTGCCTCTCCCAAGGGTGTGATGCCCAGCCGCCTGTCTGTCGCATCTGCCAGCGCCGTCACTAGTGCCCGGTATAGGTCAAGGTTAGCACTGGGAGGGGGAGAAGGGGGATATGAGGAGGGAGGGAGGGAGGGTACAGAGGGTGTAAGGGGATATGCGATCTCAAGGGTGGGGGTGAGGGTTGACTCAATTCCCAGTCACCTGTCTGTCGCCTCTGCCAGTGACGTCACCAGAGCACGGTATAAGTCAAGGTTGGCACTGGTATGGGGAAACACGGGAGTAAAGGGGGAGAAGAGGATGCGAACTCTGGTGATCTCTGGGAGAAGGGAGAGTAAAGGGGGGGAACTGTTACCTGCGCCCAGTCACCTGTCTGTCGCCTCTGCAAGTGCCGTCACTAGAGCACGGTATAGGTCAAGGTTCGCACTATGGTGGGGAGAGGGGAGGAATTAAGGGAGGAGGATATGAAATATGGTGTTAGAAAGCAGGTGACCTGTAAGGTTGCCTGAATGCCCAGTCGCCTGTCTGTTGCCCACCATGCCCTTGACATATATATTTCCCCCTTCCGCCGCACTTTCCTGGGGTTGGTGCGTCCATAGAACAGCACTAGATGTGCCTCCTCCACGCTCCTGGCGTTGGCTTCAAGAGGTGCTTCCACTGGCGTGGCAGCAACAGCCCCCGGAACAGTGACACTGCTGTGAGCCACACACACCACCCCTGCTGCTTCCCACCCCTTACCTGGGGTTGGTGTGGCCATAGAACAGCACCAAGGGAGCTTCTTCAACACTCCTGGCGTTGGCTTCTAGAGGTTCTTCCACTGGCGTGGCGGCTACAGCCCCCGGCACGGTGACACTGCTGTGAGCCACACACACCACCCCTGCTGCTTCCCACCCCTTACCTAGGGTTGGTGTGGCCATAGAACAGCACCAAGGGAGCTTCTTCAACACTCCTGGCGTTCGCTTCAAGCGGTGCTTCCACTGGCGTGGCAGCCACAGCCCCCGGCACAGTGACACTGCTGTGAGCCACGTCTAGATCCACGTAGGTGGGGTGCCACTGCTGCCTGGCCGCCCAGCACAGCAGCATGCGCGCTAACGTTGACTTGCCACTATCTGTGGGACCGACTAGCTGGACTCTGGGGACCTGGGGTGATAGGGCAAGCGGTAGAGGAGAGGAAAACAGAGGAGGAGGGAGCACGAGACGAGAAGCACTGTGAGACTGCTGTAAGCCACGTGTAGATCCACGTAGGTGGGGTGCCACTGCTGCCTGGCCGCCCAGCAGAGCAGCATCCGATCCGAGCTAGCGTTGATTTGCCAAAGTCTGTTGGGACAAATGAACGCTAGCTCAACAAGTCTGTCGGATCAACGACAAAGTCTGTCGGATCAACGACAAGAAGGACTCATGGGAGATCGAGACGCTTCAAAACCTGAAAAGGAGCTTGAAGATGAAAGGAGGAGTGTCAACTTGGTGGGCAACAGGGAGTTGATTTTGTGCTCCCGTTGCTGCTTTTAAGGCTCCCCAGAAAGTGAGACAATTCTTGAAGCATGTCAAGAAAGAGGGAATCACCTTGCCGGGAACGAGAGAGTTTATCTTGTGCTCCCAGTGCCGCTTTTAAGGCACCTCAGAAACTGAGACGATATTTGGGTGAAAATGAGGGAGTTTATCTTGTTCTCCAGCTGCTGCTTTAAAGCAAGTCAAAAACTGAGAGAGACCAAAATCTAAGCATGCCAAAGAGAGAGAATCACCTTGGTGAGAACGAGGGAGTTTATCTTGTTCTCCAGCTGCTGCTTGTGCCGCTGCAACCGCTGCAACTGGTGCTGGTACTGCTGCTGCTGATGCGGATGCTGCTGCTGCTGCTGCCGTTGCTGATGCTGATACTGCAGCTGCTGTTGCTGCTGCTGCAGCTGTGCCAACTGCTGTTTCGCACGCATGAGGCTTCTAGCTGCCTCCACTCGCCGCACGTTCAGCACCGCATGGAGATTCAGATAGCTCACCATGGGGGTCTGGGGAACGGGGAGCGGGGAATGGGGAAGGGATTGTGAGGGGGGAAAAGAGCAAGGTGATAGTAGGGGGGCATGAGGCTCCGTGTGAAGATTGAGATAGCTCACTCACTCAATCACTTACTCACTCACTCACTCACTCACTCACTCACAATCGAATCTCTTCCCCCTTCCCCCTGCACCTCGTCTGCAGCATACATGGCATCCGGCACTGTATGTTTTTTGAGAATTCTCAAAAAACATACGCAGCATAAAATCTCCCTCCCACAGTTTTTAGTGTGTTGGCGTTTGCCAAAAAGGTTACGCAACCTTTTGGTAAAAGCGAGGTTTCAAAATCGGGGATACACCACCCCCGTGAGGTGATGGGATTGAATTTCATCCCACCAACCTGCATGTTGAATTGCATTGTGTAAATTGTATGTACAGCTAGCTAGCGAGCTGCACGACGAGCCGCACTGGACTTTCGTTTCGTTTCTTGGTTTAGATAAGGAGTAGTATTTTCTTGTAAATTCTGAGATCGATGACGAAGGACATCGGCCGAAACGCGCGTACGCTCAGTCTTGGAATGATATTTTCCTTGCTTACTCAACCCCTACCTAGTCTAAGCATAGATTAGTGGACACTAGAACGAGCTAAGTCTGGTGATCTGGGTCGAATCTACTTTTCTCTTCCCCCTTCCCCCCGCACCTCGTCTGCAGCATACATGGCATCCGGCAGTGTTGGAAACCCAAAGATAACACATGCACTCACACACTCATTCATCCAACAGAGCTCTACCACCCCTACCCACCAAACCCCTCCCCATACCTCGTCTGCTGCATACATGGCATCTGGTAGTGCTGGCGACCCGCGCACCTCCAGGCTGCAACCATGCCAGGTGAATACCTGAAAGGGGTAAGGGGGGAAGGGGGAAGGGGGAGAGAAAGGGTAAGAGGGTCAAGAGGGGGACAAGCACCCATCCCGCGCACCTCCAGACTGCAACCATGCCAGGTGAATACCTGAAAGGGGGGGAGGGGGAACTAGTGGGTCAGCGCATGTCCGCCCCCGGAACCCCATTATCGTTCCCTCATTCCCCCGTTCCCAAGGTCCCGTTCCCCCGGTTCCCCCGTTCCTCCAGTTCCCCCCTTCCCTCCTCCTTGTTCCCTTTTCCCCATTCCCCCCTCCCTCCTCCTTCCCCACCTTCCCCATATTCTCCTCTTTCCCCATTCTCTCCCGAAAACGCCCCGCCCTCCGCCTTCCCTCCGCCATCTGCATCCGTTCCCCCTCCGCCCTCCGCCCTCCACCTTCCACCCGCGCGCCCCTGCCTGCTCTCCCCCTGCGCACCCACCGCGAATTTCTCCCCGCCGTCGAAGGCGACGTTTTGCCCCACCGCGATCTCGGACCCGAAGATCTCCGCCGTACCCGATACAAGCTTCACCGCTAGCTTCGCGTCCCACTCCACCTCGACGCGCAGCTCCGTCTCGCGCTCCAGTCGGAATTGCCGCACGCTCTCCGCCGCCTCCGCCGCCGTCGGCGGCGCCGACGCTGACGGCGGCGCGATTGCCGCAGCAGATGGGTTGGCGGCGGCTACGGCCGCCATTTACCGGGGGGAGTGGGGAAGGGAGCGGTGAGAGCGACGTTGAAGTGCGGGATTAGAGAGAGAATATTCTTGACACCTCAGAAAGCGTAGTGGCTGCAATTACTATTTTTCGCTCGTTACTGGGGAGTGGACATATGTAGTGTCAGCATTGAGGTAAAAAGTGCGGTTGTGCTTGGTGCTGCTGACTGGGATAACCCGGATTAGACTGCACCACTACAAACTGAATGCTGTTAATACCTTAGCTACTTTGGGTAGATAAGTTTTTCCGTGCCAAAAAACCTTGTTTTGAGAAGATAAGTGTACGTAACTATCTGGCTCGAAATTTTTACTGATATTCAGTTGTTTAAATTTTTTTTGTACCATCTTATATGTAATTAAATGAAATTGGTATAAAACAATTAGCTTTTCAATTTACTTTTCCACCTGTAGATGTACCACCTGTTTCCCCCTCGTTTCAGCACAAGGGTACCCTTTATGGAATATGGATGAAACTCTCCATTTCAGATTGCAAATAACAAACCTCTACCAGGACACACACACACCGCTGTACAACAAAATCTGATCACATTTGCCTTTCCATAAAAGGTGAAGGAGAATCTCAAACGCACTGGACACCCTAGGGTTCAGGTTTCAAACCCTGTATTACTCCCAGTGACTTTTAACTGTTTCTGTACGTTTGTGAAGAACGTTCCTCAAAGTACATACGAAAAGGAGAAGTGAAAATTGACCAATATATGTACTGAGACTTCCAGTAGAAAAAGCAACCCACCAAAACATAAAAAAGAAAAGCTCTCTCACATGGAGGAAATTGTTCACCAAGGGAGTGAACCTACGCCCTGCACTTGCATACCAGGCTCCTACACATCCCAATCATCAAGCCTATTCCCCCCCCCCCCCCCTTCCAAAAAAAACAAATCAAAGCAATTCGTTAGCCCATGCTGAACCGAGCTCCTTGTTGCTAATAGCCATTCTCCTGCTTACAGGCGCTTCCACCATGGCTGAATGAAGTCAAACTCGCCCTTGGCGCAACCAGCAGGGTTCGTCGCGGTGTTGAAAATCGCGTAGTAGTTCTTAGGGTTCTGCTTCATCGCGTCAACGGTGTCCTTAAGGGTGCCCGCGGCAACGGTAACAGTGCTGGCCTGCGTCCACTTGCCCTTGAATTTGTACGAGTACGGAATGAACTTCTGCAGGAACTTGAACACGCGGAGCTCGTACGTGGCGTTCTTATACGTCTGGCCCGCGCCCAGGTCGATAACAAGGCTGTTGTCGGCCGCGCTGTTGACTGTGAACGCGGTGGGTTCCCCAGGCTCCTTGGATTCCGCCTCTCCGCCGAAGCGAATGTTGTAATCGTCGTCCTTGCGAATGGATCACGGGTTCAGTATCAAGGAATCGAAAAAAAATGTGCCACCTTGCTTTGTCGAGTCTCATTTCAAGTGAAGGAAATGTCGCTGCGGGTTTTTTTTGCAGGTTCGTGGCAGATTTGGACTTGAGTGCAGGAAGTGATGATATGATTTTGTTTTTCAGATTTCGCTTCCCAGCGGATTGCCATGCATGAGCTTACTTGTAGATTGCCATGTAGGCATAGCCGTCAGACATCTTGTCGGCGCCGTCCACGTGGTCCAGCTCAGCGTACAGCGACCCCTGGTACGTTCCCAGGAACACGTCGTTCTTCTCAATCTTCGCCAGCTGAGTGCGAACGCTCGCCGGTGGGCGCGCAAAACCTGCGAAAGAAAGCTCACGAAATCCGTCAGCTTGTGTGCTGAGAGAGTTCACAGCGTTTGCATCCATGATAAGCCTGCCAGACGTCATTGGACGGTGTGACTGGGCTAAGATACGGCGACGGATTGCTCGTCAGCTTACCTACTGCGGCGATGCATGCCAAGGTGACGACGAAAACCGCGACCTTCTGAGCCATGGTTGCCGTTTTCTTGCGATTTACGAAGCAGAATGCCAGTAGGACTAGGTAGTTGTGGCGTATAAGTCGAGAGGCTCAATGATGGCTGTGCTGAATGAATTTGAGGCTGCCTCGAATCTATACTTGTGAGTGAATTTGATATTCAATGTGCCACTTCGGCGCGCCGCATTTCGAGTCGCGTCGTTTACCGTGGAGCACGAGCACACCGCCGAACATGGGAAGTGAAATGCCACATCGTGAGAGTATTTCCTTAGGCCGGTGAAAATTCTTGAGGCTGAATATGTGACAATATCGACCTCGATGCCCTACAAACTACTGTATATTCCTCGTGGTTTTCATTCACCCCTAAATTTAGTAGGGACCTACGCCTAGCCCTCGCCCTTACCCAATGGCTGGTCACCAACTCCTATGTGGAATAAAGGAACACCGCGAATCTAGCAGCAACCAGAATTCCATTTTAAATTCAGTGTTAGATTTTCATCAGCACTAACACTGAACTGTCTTTTTCCGAAAAATACATAAGACATGTTTTGTGGAAGTCTCTGAAATAGTATGTGAAATTAAGTGTTAATGCTGATGAATTCATACCAAGGATTTGGGTGATAGCTTCATAAGTGGAAGAACTTCTACAATAGATAACATGTGCCTTGTTGTCCATTCCTCACTCCTCTCCTTTCCCTGCTCTATGCGATATATAGAGTGTGCAATGATATGGAAATCTTGGAAGCAATACAGACTAGAAAGGTACTATTTCAAATCGTGAGTCGAGATACATGAACAGCGAACTTATTTTCGACCAAATTGCACAATAATTGGTTTCCCGTGCAACACAAGTCCAAGTGTGGCATCCTGCAGAAAGTGAAATGTGAACAGAAAAGGTGTAACATTTGAAATAAAAACATTAGTGTACTGCAGCCTGGACTTTTATGTAAGCGCAACTTACCAATGCTTCTGTAGCAAGCTCTGGAGTTGGAAGTGTGACAAATGCTTGGCCCTTCATCCGACCTTCCTATCGAAGGGTCCGTCGATGCATATGCCCAAGCATCATCACATAGAAATCATGCAAGAGGAACATGAATGTACACACAGGACAGAGGCAAGGGAGGATGGGGCAGGGGGGTGAATGCGGGAACACATGCAATGCCATTGATGGTTTTGAAAGAGACTCAGATTAAATGTGATCACATGGGCTCGAAATAAATCAGTCACGGGCATGAGCATTAGAGAAAGCACGGGGCTTGAAAATACTTTCAAAAGAAAGATAATAAAAGGAGGAAAAACGACCAAGCGGAACATCATTCTAACACTCAAGATTCAGGGTTTACCAAGTGTCACGACATATCCGAATGGCAACACAAGCCACCAGACCAGCATACCATACCTGCATGAGCCGAACTCCAACCTTTGACTTCCAGTCAGAGTCGCGCGGGAAAAATGCTCCTGGTGATCCAAGGAGTCATGGATGGGTGAAATGGGCTGGTGGAAATTTCAATACATGTAAGAAAAGAGGTGTTCATGGTTGGACCAGGAGTACAATACAGTGAAACACAGAGAGTGCTTTCTTAGAAGGCACACAAGGGTCGAAAATAAGTGATTCTTGACATGTTGTTAACCGGGGTCCGCACAGAACACATTGGGGTGACGTGAGTAATTGAAGCCTTGTAACTGAATAACGGGGGATGGACGGACTGATTGACTGATTTACCGACTGACCGACCGACTGACTAACTGACTGACTGATTGACTGACTGACTGACCGAGGGTGCGAATGAAGGTGTCTGACTGACTGACTGGCTGACTGACTGATTGACTGACTGAGAGTACGAATGAAGGTGACTGACTGAATGACTGACTGACTGACTGAGAGTACGACTGAAGGTGACTGACCAGAGATACGGAACACGTCGGTGGTGGCGGTAGCCTTATCAATGTTCTTTATGCACAGCGTGGCACATGGCTTCGCCCCCTCTTTGAGGCGCCTCAAATAGGCACCTGACTGAAAGTCTGAGAGTACGAATGGAAGTGAGTGAGACTGACCAAAGATCCGAAAGAGGTCAGTGGTGGTGGCAGCCTTGGCGATGTTCTTTATGTACAGCGTTGTACATGGCTCGCCCCTCTTGTAGTTCTGCATACACACACACACACACACACACACACACACACCCACACACACACACACACACCCACACACGCACGCACGCACGCATGCACGCACGCACGCACGCACGCACACCCCCCCCCCCCCCCCCCCCCCCCACACACACACACACCCACACACATGCATTCATGCATCGGAAATGGATCACTCATATGCAGGGCGCACACATGAAATCTAGAAAGGAAATCAACTGACAGACAAAACGGTGCAATTCTTTTCCTCACCTTATACGCTGCACACTCCAGCAGCTGCTCCCCTGTCAGCTGCTGCCTCCTCAACTCCTCTAAAGTAGCCCTCACCTCACTCTCGTCCTCCCTCAGATTCTCCTCACTCCCCTCACCTCCCAAATACTCCTCACGCCTCACCTCTCTCTCCCTCTCCACACCATCTGCCAAACTGCACGTCTCTCTATCACCCCGCTTCTCCCCCACGATTGTCCTCTCCCTTTTCCCCACACCCCCTTTCTCTGCCTTCGTCTTGGTTTCCTCCTCGTCGAATTTCCGGCTCTCCTTGTGCCCATGCGTGTATTTTATCCCTCCCTCCTCGAAACCACCTCCATCCTGCCGCCATCCCTCCGACACTGCCGAATCTAAATCTCCCTCCGTCACTGAGCCACCCTCCTTTCGTCTCCCCATTGTCATCGCAGGGTGCTTGAGAGAATTCTCAAAATCACCCCCCTCCAACACTGCCGAATCTAAATCTCCCTCCGTCACTGAGCCACCCTCCTTGTGTTCCCCCGCATTCACAGCACCTTGGAATGTCAGTGACACCATAACCTCCTGGCCTGTCACTTCAGCACTTCTTTCAGCCACCCTTCTCTCGTGCTCTAGACTTGTTCGCTGCTTCTTCTTCCTCTCTGGACGCAGCTGGATCTGAAGATAAAAGGGAACACGACAGACAGCACGACAGGGAGAGAGGGACAAACACGGCAGGGGTGTTGCGTGAGTGTGAGCGACAGGGAGGCAGGGAGGGCCTTTCACACATTGTTCTTGGCTTCTTTTTCTCTGGGCGCAGCTGGATCTGATGAGAGCAGGGAACATGACAGACAGCATGACAAGGAGAGAGGGAAGCTATATCAGGAAAGGCTCTTGAGATGCTGTATACTGAGATGGCTTTTGAGGCGCCTCAAAAGGCAGCGCCATATCAAGAAAATGGCACCTATCGTGGTGGGAAGCGCATTCTGTCACTTGCTGCCCGAGCTCGGCACATGATTCTGAGAATGCGAATTCAAGAGCCTTTCTAGCCTTGTTGCCGGGCTCTTTTAATTTGGTCGCAAACGATTCTGGGATGCGAATTCAAGGAAACGACAGCACAGCAGGGAGAGGGAACAAACACAAGAAGAACAAACGCAGAAGAAGGAATGAGTTTTGAGGCGCCTCAAAGCATATCAGGGAGAGGGACAAGCACACGAAGAACAACACAAAGCCATTCACCTGCAAGATAGGTGCCCTTTTCTTGAGGACCATCGCTACCATTCCTCCACTTCCTGCAACCACCTTTCTCACTCCAGCCCTCTCCAGTCTCTTCTCCTCGCCCTCCTCCCACTCACCCCCTTCCCCTCCCTCCTCCTCCTCTTCCTCCTCCTCCACCTCTCCTCCCACTCCGTTCCTCGTGAAAGCTCCGCCCCCCTCTCTTGCTTCTGCCTTTGGCCCGTTCAGAGGCGAATTCAGCACACGTGTCCCAGGACTTGCATCCAATACATCAGTAGCTGCTGCAGCTGCTGGTGGTGCTGGCAGAGGTGATTGTGCACTGGAAATCATTGTCTGCGGCGCTTTATGCGTAGAGTCCAGGACCCACAACCCAAGACTAGCATCTGATGGGGTGGAGGCTGCTGTAGCTGCTGCTGGTAGGGGCGACTGTGCTCTAATGGGCTGCGAGGGCGTCTCAAGGGGACTTGTGGTGGGGTGGGAGGAGGAGGGCGGGGCATTGACAGCAGTGGAGGGCGGAAGGGTGCTTTGAGGTGAAATGGCACTTGCATGGGATGGAGTGGAGGTGGCATTGGAGGGAGGAGGGGCGAGAGAGGGAGGAGGGGCGAAATAGGGAGGGGGGGCGAGAGAGGGAGAGGGGGCATGAGAGGGAAAGGGGGTATGAGAGGGAGGGGTGAGTGGACGGTGGATGGGCGGTGGAGGGAAGGGAGAGAGCGCGGGAGAGTAGGGAGAGGGGGGAAGAAGAGTTGGGTGACGGAAAGGCGGAGGATGGGGAGGAAGAGGCGTCAGGGAGGGGGGTCTGGTGGCAAAGGAGGGATGGGGGGGAAAGGGAGCGAGGGCAGGGCGGCTGGATGGTGGGTGGTGAGGGCGCCATTGCAATGAGTGGGATGGTTGAGGTGGCTGGGGTGGCTGGGTTGGTTGGAGTTGGGGATAAGGTAGTTGGGATGGTTGGGTTGGGTGGGGTTGGGGATAAGGTAGTTGGGATGGTTGGGTTGGGTGGGGTGACTTGTGAGTCGACTCAAAAGCCACCTCAGGAGCGAAGGCAGGACGGCTGGATGGGGGGTGGGGAGGGCGCCATTGCAATGAGTGGGATGGTTGGGTTGGGTGGGGTTGGGGATAAGGTAGTTGGGGCGGGTGGGATGGTTGAGGTGGCTGGGGTTGGGGATAAGGTAGTTGGGGTGGGTGGGATGGTTGGGATGGGTGGGATGGTTGGGATGGGTGGAGTGCTTGAGATGGGTGGGATGGTTGGGGCACTTGGGTAGGGGCGGTTGTTGGGCTTTGGAAAGAGGTGGAGTGGGAGGAGGCAGGAGGTGGTGGGTTGGATGGGCTGGGCTGATGTGGTGCGTCGGTTGGGCATGGGGATTGTGGCGACGGCTGCGGTGCAGTGGGGTGTAGTGCGGTGGGCTGTAGTGCGGTGGGGTGCAAGGATTGGGGGAGGATGACCGGGCCGAAGGGGGGAGGCAGGCTCATCTTGTTCATCAGATGAAGCACCTGGGGGTTGGGGAGAGAGGGGGAAGGGGATAGGGAGAGGAAGGGGGGTAGGGAGTGTGATCTGAAATAATGTCAGGTCGGGAAAGGAGGAGGCAGGCTCATCTTGTTCATGAGGTTGGAGGGACAGGGAGAGGAAGGGAGGTTTTGAGATGTCTCAAAATTGGAGGGACAGGGAGAGGAAGGGAGGTTTTGAGACGTCTCAAAATTGGAGGGACAGGGAGAGGAAGGGAGGTTTTGAGACGTCTCAAAATTGGAGGGACAGGGAGATGAAGGGAGGTTTTGAGACGTCTCAAAATTGGAGGGACAGGGAGAGGAAGGGAGGTTTTGAGACGTCTCAAAATTGGAGGGACAGGGAGAGGAAGGGAGGTTTTGAGACGTCTCAAAATTGGAGGGACAGGGAGAGGAAGGGAGGTTTTGAGACGTCTCAAAATTGGAGGGACAGGGAGAGGAAGGGAGGTTTTGAGACGTCTCAAAATTGGAGGGACAGGGAGAGGAAGGGAGGTTTTGAGACGTCTCAAAATTGGAGGGACAGGGAGAGGAAGGGAGGTTTTGAGACGTCTCAAAATTGGAGGGACAGGGAGACATTACCTTGTTCATCACCTTGTACGTCTCAAAACATTACCTTGTTCATCACCTTGTACGTCTCAAAACATTACCTTGTTCTTCACCTTGTACGTCTCAAAACATTACCTTGTTCATCACCTTGTACGTCTCAAAACATTACCTTGTTCATCACCTTGTACGTCTCAAAACATTACCTTGTTCATCACCTTGTACGTCTCAAAACATTACCTTGTTCATCACCTTGTACGTCTCAAAACATTACCTTGTTCATCACCTTGTACGTCTCAAAACATTACCTTGTTCATCACCTTGTACGTCTCAAAACATTACCTTGTTCATCACCTTGTACGTCTCAAAACATTACCTTGTTCATCACCTTGTACGTCTCAAAACATTACCTTGTTCATCAGAAGGGAGGTAGGGAGAGGAAGGGAGGAAGGGAGGGATTCATTTCTCAAAGCATGTCGATTCAGGAACAGAGGAGGCAGGTTTGTTTACCTTGTTCATCAGAAGGCCGCCCGGCCTACCTGTGTGTATAGGCGGGGAGTGGCGATGAGCGCGAAAGCAATGTTGATGATGGTGGGAGCAGATGGAGGGGGGTAGGCGTACCTGTGTGGGGGGGGGGGGGGGGGGGGGGGGAGATTTGGAAGCAGGGAAAGGGGGGTTGTAGGAGAGGGGCAAGAACTGCGTTTGAGAATTCTTAAAAGTGCACATTATGAAGGGGAGGCGTCGTCACGAAGCAAAGGCTGCAGTACATGCGAGGGTTGCGTGATGAGGAGGACGTGTGCCAAAAAGGGGAAGGTGGGGAGAGGAGACAAATGGCACGGACCTAAAGTGTGGGGGAGGAAAGGAATAGTAGCCCCCTTCTTCCAAGCAGCTTTCCCTCTCCCCTCCCCCTGTTGAATAGGCTCCACTTTCTGCTTGCAAGTCTCTGATAAGCAATGGAGCCTCGTACCCCCTCTCCTTCCCCCTCTCCTTCCCCCTCTCCTTCCCTCTGTCCTTCCCTCCAGCCTCCAACCCCTGCTGTTGCCCCACTGTTTCCTCCTCTACACATGTCATCCCCTTCTCTTGGCCCATTGTATCTCCTCTCATAATTGGTTTCCCCTGCCCCGCTGTTACTTGTGCTGCTTCTGCTGCTGCTGCTCCCTCTGGTTTACGTCCTGCTGGCTCTCCCTCTGGTTTATGTGATGCATCACGCACTTGTGGAGTCAATCGTTCCTGCTCGTTGACCGCCATGAGGGCATGACACAGGCGGAGGAGAGAGGGGTCCGAGAGAGGTGGCTGATGGCAGGATGGTGGCAGTGAGGGGGATTGCTGTGTTGGTGGTGGCAGTGATTCAGTGTGTGGTTCACTCTGTTGAGTAGCAGGATCCAAAGCACCATGACTATACAAGTTACCACTGGCAACAGCAGCAGAGGCAAGAGTGGGAGCGACAGGAGCGGGAGCAGCAGCAGGAGCAGGAGTGAGAGGTGTGGTGTGCGGTTCAGTGCAGTTCGCAGAATGAGCAGGGGAAAGGTAGTGAGCTGATAGAACGTTGCTTCCCATGCGAATGCTGTTGGGGGAAAACGGACAGACAGAGAGGGAGAGTGGGGAATGGAGAGTGTACGAAACAAAACGAGGTATGAAGCAGGATTGTTCAGTTTCAAGCCCTTCACACGAGAGCAAGGGTATGCCTACCAGCAGCATTCCTCTCCCGTGCAGCTGCTTCGTGGATGTGAGTGCCTTTTGGGTAGCCTTAAAGGGCGTGAAAACGAGCAGAAAGCGTACCCGTGCACTTGCTTCGTGGATGTGAGTGCCTTTTGGGTAGCCTTAAAGGGCGTGAAAACGAGCAGAAAGCGTACCCGTGCACTTGCTTCGTGGATGTGAGTGCCTTTTGGGTAGCCTTAAAGGGCGTGAAAACGAGCAGAAAGCGTACCCGTGCACTTGCTTCGTGGATGTGAGTGCCTTTTGGGTAGCCTTAAAGGGCGTGAAAACGAGCAGAAAGCGTACCCGTGCACTTGCTTCGTGGATGTGAGTGCCTTTTGGGTAGCCTTAAAGGGCGTGAAAACGAGCAGAAAGCGTACCCGTGCAGTTGCTTCTTGGCTGTGAGTGCCGCACTTTGCTCCTTGAATCGCGCATACACCACTCCTTTGCTCCTGGTGGGAACAAATGTGGAGAGATTATCGGAGGATAGAGGAGAGGCTAGGAGGAAAATCAGCGGTTTGGGTGGGTTTGGGGTTGACTCAATGTTTGGGGTTTGGGCTCTGCTATGTGCTGCTTGTTTCTCACTGGGCTTGTTTCTCACTGGGCTTGTTTCTCACTGGGCTTGTTTCTCACTGGGCTTGTTTCTCACTGGGCTTGTTTCTCACTGAGCTTGTTTCTCACTGGGCTTGTTTCTCACTGGGCTTGTTTCTCACTGGGCTTGTTTCTCACTGAGCTTGTTTCTCACTGGGCTTGTTTCTCACTGGGCTTGTTTCTCACTGGGCTTGTTTCTCACTGGGCTTGTTTCTCACTGGGCTTGTTTCTCACTGGGCTTGTTTCTCACTGGGCTTGTTTCTCACTGAGCTTGTTTCTCACTGGGCTTGTTTCTCACTGGGCTTGTTTCTCACTGGGCTTGTTTCTCACTGAGCTTGTTTCTCACTGGGCTTGTTTCTCACTGGGCTTGTTTCTCACTGGGCTTGTTTCTCACTGGGCTTGTTTCTCACTGGGCTTGTTTCTCACTGGGCTTGTTTCTCACTGGGCTTGTTTCTCACTGGGCTTGTTTCTCACTGGGCTTGTTTCTCACTGAGCTTGTTTCTCACTGGGCTTGTTTCTCACTGGGCTTGTTTCTCACTGGGCTTGTTTCTCACTGGGCTTGTTTCTCACTGGGCTTGTTTCTCACTGGGCTTGTTTCTCACTGGGCTTGTTTCTCACTGGGCTTGTTTCTCACTGGGCTTGTTTCTCACTGAGCTTGTTTCTCACTGGGCTTGTTTCTCACTGGGCTTGTTTCTCACTGGGCTTGTTTCTCACTGGGCTTGTTTCTCACTGGGCTTGTTTCTCACTGGGCTTGTTTCTCACTGGGCTTGTTTCTCACTGGGCTTGGTGCTCCATGAAAATGCAGATTCTTTCCTGATCCACCAAACCAAGTTACTTCAGAGTCGACAAAAGATTGCCTTATCAGTCGACTCAAATGTCGGCTCTGCTCTGTGCTGTTTGTCTCACTTCTTAATCTCGCATATGCTTTCCTGATGCACCAAAAAGCGTGTTTACCACAGTCACTCCCCTTTCCTGCTAACCCCTCACCTCCTAGCTAACCACTTGTCTGCTAATCACGCACACCCTAGCAAACCACTCACCTGCTAACCACTTCCACCGCTCCAAACCGCTGCAGCAGCCGATCCAGCACTTCCTGGCTCGCCGTCGCAGGCACGTGCTTCAATACAAGCACATGGTCGCTGCCCTCACTCTCCTTCGATACAGGTGCATGAGCGATGCTATCCATCCCAGCGCCTCCGCGCTTGGGACCCAGAGAAAGTACTGAACGCACTGGAACGCACTGGAACGTACTATCTCCTGCTCTTTCCCGAGAAAAACGTACTGCTTCAAATATTAATATAGAATTCGATTCCAACCCCCAGTTTGCTCGAATGCTCTAGTCTCAGCTATCATGCTGACAAATGACTGATATGTAAGGCTTTCTGGTCGTATCTGTCGATCGAGTCAGGAAAAGAAGGTGGAGAAAGAACCATGGAATTCAATGGCTACCGTAGTGATCAGCGCATTTGCGGTGTGTGGATGCATACGTATCCGAACATCCCAGCGCAAATCGGTCGTCGGAACCGATTTGCCGGTGTCGTCAGAGGGGGTCGTCGGAGCCGGGCCCGACGAGGCGGGCAACTGACGCGCGTGCGGGCCCGCCAGCCTGGCCCAGGGCCGGGCCGAGCGCACGACCGCCGCCCCGCAACCCCCCTGCGTGATTGAACAGCGCCCCACGTTACCGGGTGGGGGCGGCGAGCTGGCGAGCCCTCGCGGGAGGGAAAGTAACCCTCGCGCGAAGGCAGCCCTCCCGTGCCCGCTGCCCGCGACGTCCTAGTGACCCTCGCGACCTGCCCGGACGGGCAGGCGAGGGCCATGCAAAATTCGGGTGCTCCCCTCGGGAAGCTCGACGATTTCGCGACCCGTTGCGGTGACGCCGCGTGCTCGCACGCGGGTTCGCATCGGGTGCATGCGAAATTTCGAGCCCGGCGAAATCGGTTCGCTCGCATCGCGGCGCGGGGTTTTCGCGATCCGGGGCGAAGTCGACACGTGTCGGCCGAAACGAGGCACCGCGCGCATGCGAAATTGCGTCTCCTCGCCGAGCGAAGCCGGGGGACGCGAAGTCGACGTGCTGGCTCGGCGGCGAAGGAGCGCTTGTGCATGCAGCCCGCCAAACCCTGCCGAGCCAGGCACCACGAACCCTGGGCGATGCCTCAACCGGCCTGTGGGGCACCGACTCCCTTTCCTTGGCGGAAGGAGGCATCGCTCCTCATTTTCGGCATCTCGTTTCACTTTCAACATTACTCCCACATTCTCGTCCCTTCTTAGCCTGCAGTCAATTCTCTTCAACGCAATGGAGGCCGACCCGAAAGCCGGCGAAGCGGCGCCGACCGTGCAGGACTTCCCTCTGTATCTCGACCTCGGTAGTGGACTCACTGCCAAGCTCGAGGAACACGACTACGCCGTCCTCGTAGACCATAGGCTAGAGTTCAACGCCCGTTGCTTG
The DNA here is from genome assembly GCA_947471745.1 of Closterium sp. Naga37s-1. Lineage (NCBI taxonomy): Eukaryota > Viridiplantae > Streptophyta > Zygnematophyceae > Desmidiales > Closteriaceae > Closterium > Closterium sp. Naga37s-1. Next base: position 1,281,598 of record CANJKZ010000328.1, read on the forward strand.
GGATTCGGCATCAAGTGAGTCTGCGTATGTGGATGTCGGCGTCGACATCTTCTTACATTGCTGGTCGACGCAGCGTCGGTGTTAGGGTTGTCCCACGTCGGAGACGGCGCTACGAGTTCACGTCGACGCCGACAGTAGGTCGGTGTCGGCACAGGCATTAGGCACGCATCGGTCGGCTCAATTGATTACAACGTCGCGAGGGTGGTGCACCGTCGTACGATTGCCATCCCCGTCGGTCGGCGGTTCCTAAACCAACGTATCCACCGTCGTGTCGTGCACATACTCACTCACTCCTTATTCCGATGCATGCGTGCAGGCACGCATGGACTCGCGCGGCGCCGGCCAACATGCGATTGTGGTCGATAGGACTCGGCCGGCTTCGGGCGGCGATGGGTCGGGCGGACCACACATGCTTTGCGACGGTTTTGGACGCCGACGTAGCTGTTATCCCCTTGACTTCGAGGTGAGCTGGTTAGAAGTCGTCACGATGTGTGTTGCATCCTATGTCGGTGCTCTGTTCTGAACGACGTCGTCGTGCCTTGCCTGTGCAGCATCGCACCGCTTCCAGGAGCACATTGCAGCATCGTTGTCATCCTGTACCCCGGCGACCTGTTGAAGGGTGGGGGGGAGAAGATCAGGACCTCGATCCGGCACTTTGACCCGCAGACCGTGAAGCAGTGGCACCGCGACGAGGCGATCCGCGTGCTGAAGTGAGCTCGATAGTGTAGTCGACGACGCATGCAATTTCGCCGCGCAGCGTAAACCATGCTTACCGACAATCTGTGCCATGTTGCTTCAGGTTTTTCCGGGCGGCGGTCCTGGCCGAGCTTGGGTGCGATGGTAGGAAGTGGGAGTGGGCGAAGCCTTCCGATGAAGAGGTGGAGGACAGGCTCGCCGACTGCGATCAACCCGTTCGAGATGTGAGTTCCGAACGAATCACCGTCCTATGTCATCCTTGCGCGATGCGATTGCCGAACGCGGTGCTCATCCTTGCGCTCTGAACTGTTGTATGCAGAAAGTGCCCGACGCCGTCCGGGACGGGGACGCGGGCTCCGGCCTGCTAGCAATGAGCGCGTTGTGCTGGGTGGTGAGGAGGATGGATCTCCTGACCGGCGCCATCCGTCGCAGTGAGACCAGCATGGACAAGGTCAACGTTTCGGGGTTGAAGGGGCTGCGGAATGGGATGATAACATTCGTCAAGGAGCACGTCGCTCTCAAACGGTCGGGCCATGTCGGAGTTGCTGCCGACGCCTGTGACGACGACGGCGAGGAGGCCCCTTTGGCATCCACAGCAATAGGTGTCGCCTACACCGTCGATGATGCGCGTGGGACTTCGATCGGAGAGCCCGGAGGCGGCGTCGACAAGGAAGATGAGGAGGCGGGAAGGGCGGTGACTGGGACCGCGGAGAAGAACCAGGAGGATAACGAGGATCAGGAAGAGGACCATGAGGATCGTGAGGAGGAGGAGGAGGAGGAGGAGGAGGAGGAGGAGGAGGAGGAGGAGGAGGAGGACAAGGAGGACGAGGAGGAGGAGGAGGAGGAGGAGGAGGAGGAGGAGGAGGAGGAGGCGGAGGAGGCGGAGAAGCAGCAAGAGGGGGAGCAGGAGGAAGAGGTCGAGTGGGAGTTGGAGGAAATGGAGGTGGAGTACGTAGAGGGAGCGGCGGAAACGGCTGGGAGGTCGGCAGATGTTGTGAACAAGGGAGGGGAGGATGCCGACGAGGAGAAAGTCGGCGTGGAGGAGGCTCACGGGGGGGATGAGAAGGTCGTGGTCGGCGATGTGGATGGCGACGCAAAGGAAGTTATCGACCTCGAGGTCGTTGGAGAAGGGGATAACGCCGCGGCCACGAAGCCGACGGGCGTGGAAGCGCCTACCGAGACCACCGCAGGGAAGGCCGGGGGGGAGCGGTCTAGGGTGAAGAAGGCGGCGCGCGGTCATCCCGGTTCCTCCACATCTGGTCGGCAGGCACCGCTGGACGTCGTCGAGCAGCTGCGACAGGAGAACAGGCGATTGACGGCAGAAAATGCCCGCATGGAGAAGGCGCTCGAAGATGAAAGGGGTCGGGTGGACAGGTTTGTGTTGGGGATGCGGGGACTCCTCGACAAGCTCCAGTCGTTGGCCGACCAGGTCGCCGTCTCCGACCATAATGCGGCGAAACGGCTGCTAGATGCGACGTCGGCCGTGTCGACAACCATCACGGACAACATCACCAACCACATGGACGAATCGTGGAAGGCGATGAAGTCCTTCGCCGAAAAGGCGTCGACGTGGTTGGCGGAAATCGACGGTCCGGAGGGAAGTATGGCAGTTGAACGCGCAAAAGCGGTCGCCGCCTTGGGCAACCACGTGGAAGCGGTGGTGGACGATGCGAAGCTGGGTTTGGAGGACTTCATCTCGAAGCACCTAGCCGCCGCGCAGGCCAACATTGCCGCCGCGGTAACTCGCACCATCGCCGTGCCGCCGCCGCCCCCGCCGCAGCCCACGCCAGCCTTCCCGGACGAGCTCATGAAGTCGTTCAAGGCGGACGTGTTGAAGGCGGTGACGGAGGCCACCCAGCAGTCGTTTGTTGCGTTCGGGTTAAAGCTCATGACCGAGGTGATCGGCAATGTGGCGGCTGGTCGGCGTGCGTCGTCGCCGTCGGCCAATGACGCCGATCCCGCGCAACGAAGGGAGGCCGATAAGCAGGGCCGGAAAAGGGCGGGCGGCGGAGATGATGCAGGGAGCGTGAAGCGGAGCAAGGGAGCCGATGGAGGCCGCGGCGTCGGCGCGGTGGGTCCAGGCGGCTCGCGGACTCGAGGTCAGAGCGTGGTCGACCAGCTCAAGAAGAACGGGGCCAAGGTGATAAGGTCGCACAGCAAGGGCGATGGAATCGGGAGTGCAGATGGGGGCCATGCCGACGAGGTTGCCGCACAAGACAGCGGGAAAGGCTTGAGCAACAAGGAGATCCCAACCGCTCAAACGGCGATAGATGGCGGCGCCAGAACCGTCAAGGGACCGTCTGTCGGGGTCGCGGGGACCACGTCGATTCCCCGAAAACCCCCTGCGGCTAGCAGCGCGCCGGTCGGCCCGTCAGCCGCCAACAACGATGGGCCGGCCCTTGTGGCTACTCCAGCTGCAGTGGGCCCGTCTGCCGCCAAGGGCGACGCGAAGGATGCTGCGGCTAACCGCGACGGTCCGTCCGCCTCTAAGGTGCCCGCAGCGGCGAACGCGCTCAGGGAAATGCTCCACCGCATGGAGGCCCATCGCAAGGACGTGCAGCAGCCTCCCTTGGTCGATGCCACCCCCGCCGAAGCAGCACGCCGCACGGTCACTCCGCAGGTCGCCGCCACAACGCCCAGTGCCCCACATACCGCGCCTCTGGTCGCCGCCCATCCAACTGCGGACCCAAAGTCCGCATTGCTTCGCGCTCGGTTAGGCGCACGTAGTGCGGCAGCGCTAGCACAGACTCGGCCGGAAGCCGGCTCAAGCGCGACGCCGACGTCGGTAAACGAGGCGGCGGAGAAGGGCGTGAGGGCAGCGCTAGCCACCGGCGGCGGAGCCGTTGACCATGCACAGGCGTCGATAGGCCACAACGACGCCGACATCGCTGCCATCCAGAACCTGTTGGAATCGGTAAAACGCCCCGGGCACCCCGCTGCTCTGGCCATCTCGGACACGGCGCATGTGGAGCCCTTGGCGAATCCCCCCGCTGGTTCAGCGGAGCCAAAGACGACCACTGATGCTGTCGGCGATGGAGAGTCGAAACGGAAGGGGAAGGCCGACACAGTGAAAGGGAGGGCGAGCTCTCAGAGGAAAACACGGGCGATGTCGGCCGAGACAGGGAGGGATAAGGCGAAGGAGAAGTCGGTGGAGAAAGGGAAGGAGAAGGCGGAGGAGAAGGAGAAGGAGAGGGAGAAGGAGAAGGCGGCGGAGAAGGAGAAGGAGAAGGCGGCGGAGAAGGAGAAGGAGAAGGAGAAGAAGGAGAAGGAGGAGAAGGAGAAGGAGAAGGAGGAGAAGGAGAAGGAGAAGGAGAAGGAGAAGGAGAAAGGACGGAAGGGTCATGGCATCCGCCACGACAACTCGGGCGACGGTCTTGGGTGGGTGGGCGAGATTAAGGTGCTCGGCGCTAATCGATACATCGGCAAATCGCGCGAGAAGATGGAGCTGGCGTACTTGCACTCGATTGCGTACATCGTCTACGACGGCTACGTCAGCAAGGTCCTCATGGCCGAGCTCACCGGCTTGGAGGAAACCGAGTTGGAGAAGTGGAGGATGGTGTGGGAGGAGGTCAAGATTTTGCCGACAGGGATGTGGACGGTGATATGGGCACGGGGCGCGTACCTTCCAAAAACACGGTAAGTCGGATACCCTTTCGGCCGAGTGTTGATGACGATGTCGGAGTCACTAATGGTCGCTCGGTTTCATGTGATTGTGTGACAGGTTCGATGACATTCTCGGCCAGTATCGAGCGCACAAGAGCTCAGGCGATGCGCACCACGACGCGCTCTTGCCGGCGATCTGGTTCCCCGTCGATGCCGTCACAAAGGAAGGCCAGGAGAAGTCGGATGCTATGATGTCGGCCATGATAGGTCGCGTGTCCATGTGCGCTGCGTATGGGAAGGTCGCTGCGAGCGCGGCGAGGAAGGAGGGAGACACTGATGAGAAGACGGCGATTGTGGCACAGGCGTTATCGGCCTCCGCTTGCGCCGTGTGGTGCTTAGTCGAGAACGACGACGCCCAGGTGGTCGATGCTGTGGGCGAAGGGAAGGCGGCGGCGATGGTGGTCGGTGCGAGCGAGAAGACCGCCGGTGTCTTCAAGGAGGTCATGCAGGCGGTGCTGGAGGCCGAGATCGACCGGGAGCAACCCCTGGGGGAGGTTGCGCACAACGTCGCGCCGGCGCTGCAGAGTCTCGCTCTGCACCGGGTCTACCCGGGGGTGGATCATGAAGTCGAAGCCGACGTGATTGCTAGAGCGACAGTGGAGACATTGGCGTTCTGGGGAATGTGCCCCGTCGCCGGGCCGAAACTCGAAAAGATCGGCATCGCGGTGCCGTGTGACGCGCAGATGGAGTACGACATTGAACACAGGGGGAGGAAGGGGCAGAGAGGCAAGCAGGGCAAGGACAGCACGGGGAAGAAGGGGAAGAAGGGCAAGAAGGGCAAGGACAGCACGGCGGCGTAGTCGGCGCGCGGAGGGAGCGCGAGGTGGTCTGATTGCTAGTGTGTTTGTAACCTTTTTAGTGTTTGTAACTTTTTGTTTGTGTTTGCTTATGTGGTAGCGCATGTAACTTTTTGGTAGTGCATGACATGTAGAACCCTCGTCGGAGATGTCGACCTGATCGCTACCCTCTGAATTGCACACTCAAATGCTACTCGGGGATGAATTTTTGTCGGCGTATATGTCGGAGTCCGAAAATACGTCGGCGTCGTTGGATGTCTGTCGACATAGAGGGTTTGGCTGTCTGCAAGTATTTTCGGGGTGTTTGTTGGTCGGCGACCGACTGCAGTTACCATTGTTGGATCATCTATGTTCGCATGGGCATTGTTGTATGACCATCGTTTACCAACTTCATGAACAAAATAAGCATCATGGTTTGGTGCAATCGACCACAATTACAGCATCATCAAACTACGCGCACGCATATGCTCCGAAGGTACTCATGCCGCCTTCTTGTGCTTCGTCGGAGGATGCAGCACAGGTGCGGTCTGCCGCTCCATGTCCGCCACGGTCTTCGGCATCTGCTCCTCCCAGGTGTCTGGAAACAGGACGGCGACCCAAGCGGTCGGCTTCAAGTTGACCGCCACCAGCGCACAGGCGAGACGTAGCTTCGAGACCGACTTGGGGCCCAGCCCCTTGACGCCCATGCCGGGCTCCTTGGACTTCGTCGGTGCGGTTCCCGGTTTGAGCACCGTGAGGGCATCGCAGAAGGTCCCGATGCCCGGCGCCGCGATCTTGTTCAGGGCAGCCACGACGGCTTCGGTGTCGGAATCGCCGTCGCTCGAGCGAAGAAGGCGCACCGCATCCATGGCCTTCAGCATGCGGCGCACCTTCATGTCGTGTGCACCCTGCGTCGCGCCTTTGAGGAGGGTGTGGCGGTCGACGAATCCCGGCTCGGCGACCCTATCGCAAAGACGGCGGGTGTCATCGGCGGTGGCGGAGTTCCAGAGGCGCCAAGCGTCCCTCACGGTCTTTGACTCCCGCCAAGGTTGCACCACGTTGAGCTCGTAACGAGCCTCGTCGAGCGTCTGTGGGGGTTTCTCGTACCGTTTCTTGTTTCTGGCCCCCGGACTGGCCGAATCCGCGGAGCCACTCTCGCTTGGCGTCTGCTCGTTCCCCGACGGCGGCGTCTCCGGCATCCTCCGTGCTTCTGACACACGGAGTGCCTCGGTGAGACGGGTTATCTCGGCGGTCAGCGTCGCGATGGTATCGTCGCGCTTCTCGAGTTCATCCTGAAGGTCGATCTTCTCGACCGCGGCGCGCTCCCTCTCGTACTTCAGCGTCTCCTTGAGGGACATGTTATGGTATTCGGTGTCCAAGCGAACGGAGATTTCCTGCAGCACAAGGCGGAAAGGCGAAAATTGTTTAGAATACACCCGTAACAGATAGGGTCCCGACGACGCCGACTTTAGCGACGGTTTACCTCTGCCTGAATGAGGGTTGGGTCCCGGCGTTTGTTGATCGTTTCGGTGTCGATCTTCTCGACCCTTTTCGCCCAGTGCTGAAAGAGGGCAATCCGGCAGAGCTTCGAACCTTGGACGTACGGGTGCCAAGGGGTGCGGACGAGCTTCACCGCGAGGTCCTCGGCGACGATGTGGCGCATCATCTGGAGGGTACGCCAGAAGTGCACGGCGGCTTTGTCGGCGTCGCTCCCTTCTTTGGCAGCTCGTGTTTCCGCCTGCACATCGGCAGGTGATGTGGGTTAGTAAGGCGATGGGCAGCCAACGAAGCAATGGCGACGTAAGGTCATTGTCGGCGTCTATTAACATACATCGCGCAGCAGAGCATCCACGCCGGGGAAGATGTGCTCGGCGATGATGTCCAAGAGTTTGTCGGAGGGCTCGACCCTGCTGCGACCCAAGAAGTAGTCTTGCTTGCAACCCGAGTAGCCGGCCTTCTTCAACACCTCCCCAACGGGAATGGCTGTGATGTAAGCACGCGTCATCTTGTCGAGTGCCCAGTGACCCAGCTCGGCGATCTCGGCGCGAGGCGTCCCTTCAATGGCTAGCTCCTGCGCACCTCCGGCACGAGCGGCGTGCACGTTCCGCTTGCAGAACACCTTGTTGGTCGTCCACAACTGCCGCGTCCAACGTTGGTGGCTGGAGGCGGAGAGCTCTTTTTGCTCCTTGTCGTTGCGGGCGAAGAAGAGGTGCTTCTTGTACCAGCGCTCGCGTTCGGTGGTGTCAAGCGGCGGAAGGAAGTCGACGCCGTTGAACTGACCGATCTGGTCGAGGATGAAGTGCAACCATAGGCCGGTCTCGCCGACGGCGCACAACTCCGCTTCCAGGTGTCGCGCCGCGTAGCTCTGCTGAAGACGGGCATCCTTGGAAGTCTTCGAGTTCCGCGCGGCGATCACCATGACGACCGGCTGGTTCTCCGGGTTTATCGACGAGGTGCTAGCCAGTCGGTACAAGAAGATGTCGGGGAGCGTGATCTCGCGGATGCTGGCGCCTCGCAGGAGAGTGTGGTGGGAGAGTAGCGTGAGCGCCTTGGTGAGCAGAAATCGCCACAGCGTCTGCGAAGGAGCGGTTGCCCGCGGGTTCCACGCCGACGCCGCCCATGTCGGCAGCACCTTCATCATGATCTGGCGGAACTGTTCGGCGGTGTATGTATCGCCGATGGTGCCGCGACGTCGGTCGGCACAATTCCTGCCCACAAAGCCACCGAGTATTTTGAGTTTGACGGCGTCGACTTCATAGTGACATGGACAGAGGTTGGCGGTGTCGACAAACTTACTTGACGTCCCTCTCGTTCTTGGTGCGGACCATGAACCGCACCTCCGATCTGACCACCGATATCTCCCGCATGATGCTCAGCTCCTTCTCCCGGTAGAGCGTCGCCTCCACTCTCGCCGCCATCTGGCATGCCTTTATGCGCCCGAGGAGCGTGTGCACCGTTGTACCTTGCACCGGCTGGGTTCGCGGGGCATTGTTCCCCTCCTCGATCGACTCGGCATCGAGCTGACACTCACGTATCATGAACTTCACATAGGCGCGCAGCCGGGTTTCGGTTACCCTAGGGCCGTGCAGCCAGATGTACTCTCGGGGGACCTCGGCCACTTTGTCCCAATTCTTCTTCTTGTTGTCCCGGATGTAGTGGCCGATCTCGTCGACGTGCCTAAGCCTGTGCTCCTGGGGAAGCTTGTCGCGTATTTGCGTCAGCATTTTCGCCGCCCACCTCTTGTAATGGTAGATGAACGAGGTGTACAGCCTCAGCGTGCTATTCTTCTCCAAGGTTTGCAGGTGGCGTAGGGCGTATATGACCAGCACGTCGATGCTTGCGTAAACCATGTCGTCCTCGACGAAGTCTGCTGCTCTCCACTGTTCGCGTGGCACCGCCATGTTCTGCTCGTCCTCGTCCTCGTCCTGTTCTAGCATGTCATCTATGTATTCAAGTTCCCGCCGGAGGCGTTCTTCCAAGGTTCGCGGATTCGTGCTACGCGGAGGACGCTCGTCGTATTCGTCGTCGCTCTCCTCCTCCTCCTCCTCCTCCTCATCATCAACCTGGTTTCCTGAGCCGCCCGGTACCGACGAAGGTCCAGGCTGCCCATCTTACGTCGGTGTGGACTTACTAGCTGGCTTGGTAAACTCTCCTATCGGCGGTGGGGGAATGTCCTTGGTGAAATCCCCTTCTGGAATCTGTGTCAGTGCGTCAAGATCGTAGAGTAACTTGAGCGTCTCTTCGGGGGTAGAGGTGTCAATGTGGTCGGTTGGGGGACCAACGTCGGGCATGTCGACGTCTGCCATGAGGCCGCTCGTAGTTTGCTATACCGTCGACCATGTTCGAGGTAAGGGATGGACCACCAGAGACGGTACTGAGTCGCGGGTGCGGTGTACACCCGATGAGTTGCTCAGGCGTCTTCGTCGGATTCTCTCTCAAGTGCTTCTAACTCAGCGGCGAGCTCGAGGCGTTCCAGCTGTGCTTTGATGTCGGCGTCTACAGAGTCGGCAGGGGGTGGGATGGGTTGCGGCTGTTGGGCTCTAGGCCGTGCTCTGGACATGCGTCGCCGACCTAGTTAGTTGTGATCGGTTACCTAAACACGCTACCGGTGCCGACGTGATCGATTGGTCGGCGCACGAGTAACCCACACTCGCGAAGATAGCTAGGGAGAGGAAAATTCAAAGTGGAAGAGGGAGCAGGAAGGAACGCAGGAACGCACAATGGAATGAGCACCAGCGCAAGGTCACGGAGGGGTATGGTCGTGAGCGACTCCCGATTTTGCCGCGCTTCACGCAACCCCCTATGCTTGTGCCGCTATGCATGTGTTCTCGTGCGGCAGCGCAGTGTCCGACGTGCCACGAGCCATGCATGGCTAATGGGTCGCCGCGCTGCACTCACGGGGCGTAAGCCTGGGCACGTCCACGGTGGTATGTGCGTGCGTTACGTGGCGTGGGCCCATCATTGGTGCCTCTACGCAGAAACGCCGACATGCCGACTTCCATTGCCTAAGGGCACGGAGTTATTGAAGAGCCGCGTGGCAAGCCCACCGTGAGCCCTCGTGGTCGACGCCGACTTTCGTGGTCCGGACAATCCCGTTGGATCCTTAGTCGACACCGACATGGCGAGCAGCTCGCGATGCCAGACAACTGTAACATTTTTTGACGGACAGATCTTCGCCGCGTGGATCGGCCACCGACAAATTTGGGCGCGCAGTGGAGTTCCCGCGCTGAAATCGCGGCTCGACGTGTCGTGCTGTGAGTTTTTGTCCGCTGAGATGTCCTTCTCGGGTTTATCTCAGCGAAACCCGAGGTCGTCAGATCGTCGACAGTCCCGAGGTGTTAGGTCTGCCATTTCGCCCCAGTTTGCCACTCGGAGTCGTCGGGAGTTCGTCAATCCCGAGGAGGGCCGTTGTCCTATCGCAACCGCGAAATTGGGCGGCAGTTTTCGTCGGCTGAGGTATATCCTCCCCACTCGACCTCACCCAACACCTGCCCTGATCTGATTTAAAGCCCGTGTCCCAAATTGCGGAGCGCGCGGGTCAAGTTTAAAAGAAACTTGACGAAGTGGAGTGTGCAAGCTTTGAAAAGTAGCGCACATGCAATTTGGGACTTTCGATGACTGATCCACAGACCTCTGAATATATTCCAGCCGAAAAAACGAGGCTTGGCTAGGTCTCGCGAAAATAACGACTTTGACGAAATTGGAAACTCTCGCCAAAACCCAGACCAGAAAAACTCCCTCTCGTCAACTTTTAAAAGCATGAACAATTTGGCCAACGATCCCCTTGTTCGTTTAGCCGAGTGACTCCCTTTGAAGGTGCTGCGCTGCAAGACCACTGGAGGTATGAAGCATCGGTATATACAGGTGTTAGTATGAGAAATATAAAATTTGGGGGCTGAGAGCAGTGTGCATTGTAGCCAAGGATTAAGCAGCAAAGATAGACCTGGTGAGAAGCGCAACATAATGTACATGCATCCATTGTATATCACACAATGTTTCATTTCTTCTCGATCAACCCGATGAATGGCCACTGCCCAATGTGGCATTGCGTGACCTCAGAGCTGCGGTCAATAGCGAGTGCTTCGATGGAAGCTCAGCCTCGTCAAACTTTATCCTGAAACCCAAAGCGGAGGGGACAAGGAAGGGGTGCCAAACCGTGAGGCATATTCAGAACTCTTTGAGTCCTTACTACATGTATACTACTACAAGGCTAGAAGGGAAGGAAAGCATGTTCAAGCATGCACATGTGCAAGCACTCGAATTAGACATTTATGCATGCTTACTGACCTGGCATAACTGAGGCTGGAGAGGCGGTACATGCTGAGAGCCACAAGGATATGGAGGCCAATGGAGTAGAAGAAGACAAACGTGCGCGCGTACCTGGGGAAGAGCACAAGGGAGCGAAGAGAAGAGGAGATACTTGTTATGTATGGAAAAAGAACACTAATCGGCTTTTGAGGCGCCTTAAATGCTGAGAGCCACGAGGACGTGCAGGCCGATGGAGTATACGAAAAACGTGCACGCATACCTGGGAGAGAACACAAAGGGGGAAAACAGAAGATGTGCATACTTCATTCAACCCTAAGCCTTACAAGGCAGCACCAGATGCAATAGAAAAGGACAAACTTGCGCGCATAATAAGGTGGAAGAACCCAAGGGAGAGAAATGAAAATGCGTGTTCATAGTCAATTTCAGAAACAAATAAACACATGGGCGTTACGAGATAGCCCAAATCATGAGCAGAAAGATGGTACAAAGCTTGAGAGGCGAAGCTGGCAGTGGTTGGTGTAATGGAAACAGGGGGGGGGGGGGGGGGGGGGGGGAGGGGGGGGAAGACGGATGAACGGGAGGAGATGAGTGGTTAAACGAGGCGAAGAGTGACTGAACAGGATTAGATAAGTGACTGACTTGTTGGAGAGGAGGAATTTGCCACTGGTGAGGGTGATTCTGTCTCGCAGACCCAGGTCCCTCACTCGCTGCTCCCTCTCCTGTTTGCAATGCATTTACAGAGGAGCAGCAATTGGAACGACATGACATGATGGGAAAAAACTGCGGAACCCCTATGATGGTCCATGACGAAAGGTTATCATGATAACCCCTATGATGGTCCATGACGAAAGGTTATCATGATAACCCCTATGATGGTCCATGACGAAAGGTTATCATGATAACCCCTATGATGGTCCATGACGAAAAGTTATCATGATAACCTACGATGAGGCACATTTCTGCGGCCTTAAAGATGTAGTTTGCAATGCATAACAGGGTGCAGCGCAGCAGGGAGCAGATGCTGGCGGCGCGCACCTTGGTGGAGAAAGCAGCAAAGGGGTTGATTGTTTCCTCGTAGATCTTCTTGTACTTGCTCTCCACATCTGCTGCTGGACCCGCCTCTATGTCGCTCTGATGTGGAAGGAGGCAGGGGGTAATGGGTGGTGGTGGAGACAGGAAGTAGGATGGAAGTTGGGCGGTGAGGGAAGGGGTTGATGGTCTCTCCTCGTAGACCTTCTTGTACTTGCTCTCCACGTCCACTGCTGGACCCGCCTCTACGTCACTCTGGTGTGGCGTGATGGAGGCGGGGCGTGGGGTTGAGGATGGAGAGCGCAAGGGACAAAGAGAAAGGGTTGATGGTTTCCTGGTAGATCTTCTTGTACTTGCTCTCCACCTCTGCAGCTGGTCCTTCCTCTATGTCACTCTGGCGGTGGATGGAGGGGAGAGGAGGGAGAGGGCGCAGATAGGCAGGTGAGTGAAGGATGCGAACTGATGGAAATGGAAGGGGTTGATGGCTGTTCGCTTCGCACGTATCGCATGCGAGTGCAACGTGAAGCTGTATAACTGCTGTCACCATACGAGTTCTTTAGAGGCGCCTCAAAAGCATGTATCGCATGCGCCCATACAGCTTCACGTTGTCAGCTGTCACTGTACCAGAGACCAGTCTAGCCTAACAGGGAGACAGCAGTCCCCTCAGCACTCGTGTAGTCCTGCACGTACCTTTCTCGACCGACTGGAGTTGGGTCTGCCCCTCCTGCTCCAGCACTCGTGTAGTCCTGCACGTATCGCATGCGCTCGTACAGCTTCACGCTGTCCACCTTCAACCAGTAATAGCCCCATGGGACGATGGGTGCACTGCTCACACATACCTTCTTTTGAGTCGACTCAAAAATAACCCCATGGGACGATGGGTGTACTGCTCACACATACCTTCCTGGATCGACTACTGTTGGGTCTGTCCCCTCCTCCTGCTCCAGCACTTGTGTAGTCCTGCACGTAGCGCATGCGCTCATACAGCTTCACGTTGTCTGCTTTCAACCGATCCACCTCTGCTGCCAGCTTGCCGCTCCTCTCCCTCTCTGCCCGCAGCTCCTGAATAAGAGAAATGGAGAAGTTCATATAATCAAATGAACACATTTCTATTGATTATATATTAGAAAACAAAGAAAAGGCAAATAAAAAACGGTGTTGCAAGCATTGAGAAATGCCTATGAGAAAGGGGGATGTCACACACAGCGCCCTTTGCATACCATATTACACCACAATGAGCAACGAATCACCACCATCACTATCATCATCATCTTCACTTCACACCTAATGCTTGAAAACACCCCTTCTCTCCCATTTCCCTCCCCTCTTTTCTCGTTTCCTCTCTTCCCCTGCCCTGTTCTCTGTCACCTCTTCCAGATCTCCCATTCGCTGCCGAGATCTGTCCTGCTGCCTGCATGAGGTACTGTGTAGTACCTATCCACACACCCCATCTCCCCTTCCCGGCTCCTCAACAACCCCATCCCCTCACCGCCATCCCTGCCCTCCCTTCCCCCCACTCCCCGTCCCTCCCCTCCCTCACCTCTTCCAATTCTCCCATTCGCTGTCGAAACCTGTCCCGCTGCCCACACACCACCATGAGCACCGAATCATCATCCACCAATCCGCCGCTGCCACCTGTACCACCACCATCCCCACCACCGCTGCCGCCCGCTGCTCCAGGCATCGAGACAATGCTTCCAACGGAAACCGCCCGGTGCTTGTCCCGTGCGCCATAGCCCTTGAGAATATCGTCCTCTAGTTTGCTTATGAGTGCCCTTTGCTCTGCCACGGTCCCTTCCAGTGCTGCTGCCTTCGCTTTCGCTTCATCACACTCCTCTTCCTTCTCACTCAAACGCATCTGGAGGGTTGTTACAGGGAGAAGGGAGGAGGGAAAAAAGGGAGGGGGATCGATAAGAAAGGGCCTTTGAGAATATCGTCCTCCAGTTTGCCTATGAGCGCCCTCTGCTCTGCAACTGTGCCTTCCAGTGTCGCCAACTTAGCCTTCGCTTGATCGCATTCATCCTCCCTCTCACTCAGACGCATCTGAAGGGTTGTAAGCATGGGGCAGGGGAGGAGGAGAAAGAAGAAGAGGCCCTTGAGAATGTCGTCCTCCAACTTGCCTATGAGCGCCCTCTGCTCCGCCACTGTGCCTTCCAGTGTCGCCAGTTTAGCTTTCGTTTCATTGCATTCCTCCTCCCTCTCACTTAGACACATCTGGAGAGGGTGTTTGAAGTAATATGAGTAATACGGGAGTAGGGGAATAAGGGAGAGAGGTCGATAAGAAGGGGCTCCTGGGAATGTTGTCCTTTAGCTTGCCTATGAGCGCCCTCTGCTCCCCCACTGTGCCTACCAACACTGCCAACTTCGATTTCCTTTGATCGCACTCCTCTTTCTCACTCAGACGCATCTGGAAGGGTGTTGGAGGGAGGAGGGAAGGAGCGAAACAAACGAGGGGGAACAATAAGAAGGGGCCCTTGGGAATATCGTCCCCCCTTTCCCCCACAGCGGCACTGCGGGGAGAGAGAGAGGAGAGAGGAGGGCGGCGGCTGGTTCCTGCAGGTACACTCCCGCCACCTCCTCATCACCTGGTTACTTTCGCCAACTTCGCTTTCGCCTCCGCACATTCCTCCTCCTTCTCACTCAGACGCATCTGAAGGGGTGTTAGAGGGTGGATGGAATGGAGGTGAAATAGGAGAGGCAGTTTAATGCATACGGCCTTTGGTTTTGAGACGTCTCAAAAATAGGAGAGGCAGTTTAATGCAAAGGGCCTTTGGTTTTGAGACGTCTCAAAAATAGGAGAGGCAGTTTAATGCAAAGGGCCTTTGAGGATATCCTCCTCTACTTTGCCTATGAGCGCCCTCTGCTCTGCTCTGCCACTGTCCCTTCCAGTGCTACCAACTTAGCCTTCGCTTGATCACACTCCTCCTCGCTCTCACTCCTCCCTCACGATCACACTCCTCCTCGCTCTCACTCCTCCCTCACGATCACACTCCTCGCTCTCACTCCTCCCTCACGATCACACTCCTCCTCGCTCTCACTCCTCCCTCACGATCACACTCCTCCTCGCTCTCACTCCTCCCTCACGATCACACTCCTCCTCGCTCTCACTCCTCCCTCACGATCACACTCCTCCTCGCTCTCACTCCTCCCTCACGATCACACTCCTCCTCGCTCTCACTCCTCCCTCACGATCACACTCCTCCTCGCTCTCACTCCTCCCTCACGATCACACTCCTCCTCGCTCTCACTCCTCCCTCATGATCACACTCCTCCTCGCTCTCACTCCTCCCTCACGATCACACTCCTCCTCGCTCTCACTCCTCCCTCACGATCACACTCCTCCTCGCTCTCACTCCTCCCTCACGATCACACTCCTCCTCGCTCTCACTCCTCCCTCACGATCACACTCCTCCTCGCTCTCACTCCTCCCTCACGATCACACTCCTCCTCGCTCTCACTCCTCCCTCACGATCACACTCCTCCTCGCTCTCACTCCTCCCTCACGATCACACTCCTCCTCGCTCTCACTCCTCCCTCACGATCACACTCCTCCTCGCTCTCACTCCTCCCTCACGATCACACTCCTCCTCGCTCTCACTCCTCCCTCACGATCACACTCCTCCTCGCTCTCACTCCTCCCTCACGATCACACTCCTCCTCGCTCTCACTCCTCCCTCACGATCACACTCCTCCTCGCTCTCACTCCTCCCTCACGATCACACTCCTCCTCGCTCTCACTCCTCCCTCACGATCACACTCCTCCTCGCTCTCACTCCTCCCTCACGATCACACTCCTCCTCGCTCTCACTCCTCCCTCACGATCACACTCCTCCTCGCTCTCACTCCTCCCTCACGATCACACTCCTCCTCGCTCTCACTCCTCCCTCACGATCACACTCCTCCTCGCTCTCACTCCTCCCTCACGATCACACTCCTCCTCGCTCTCACTCCTCCCTCACGATCACACTCCTCCTCGCTCTCACTCCTCCCTCACGATCACACTCCTCCTCGCTCTCACTCCTCCCTCACGATCACACTCCTCCTCGCTCTCACTCCTCCCTCACGATCACACTCCTCCTCGCTCTCACTCCTCCCTCACGATCACACTCCTCCTCGCTCTCACTCCTCCCTCACGATCACACTCCTCCTCGCTCTCACTCCTCCCTCACGATCACACTCCTCCTCGCTCTCACTCCTCCCTCACGATCACACTCCTCCTCGCTCTCACTCCTCCCTCACGATCACACTCCTCCTCGCTCTCACTCCTCCCTCACGATCACACTCCTCCTCGCTCTCACTCCTCCCTCACGATCACACTCCTCCTCGCTCTCACTCCTCCCTCACGATCACACTCCTCCTCGCTCTCACTCCTCCCTCACGATCACACTCCTCCTCGCTCTCACTCCTCCCTCACGATCACACTCCTCCTCGCTCTCACTCCTCCCTCACGATCACACTCCTCCTCGCTCTCACTCCTCCCTCACGATCACACTCCTCCTCGCTCTCACTCCTCCCTCACGATCACACTCCTCCTCGCTCTCACTCCTCCCTCACGATCACACTCCTCCTCGCTCTCACTCCTCCCTCACGATCACACTCCTCCTCGCTCTCACTCCTCCCTCACGATCACACTCCTCCTCGCTCTCACTCCTCCCTCACGATCACACTCCTCCTCGCTCTCACTCCTCCCTCACGATCACACTCCTCCTCGCTCTCACTCCTCCCTCACGATCACACTCCTCCTCGCTCTCACTCCTCCCTCACGATCACACTCCTCCTCGCTCTCACTCCTCCCTCACGATCACACTCCTCCTCGCTCTCACTCCTCCCTCACGATCACACTCCTCCACGCTCTCACTCCTCCCTCACGATCACACTCCTCCTCGCTCTCACTCCTCCCTCACGATCACACTCCTCCTCGCTCTCACTCCTCCCTCACGATCACACTCCTCCTCGCTCTCACTCCTCCCTCACGATCACACTCCTCCCGATCACACTCCTCCTACCTCTCACTCAAACGCATCTGGTGTGGTGTTAGAGGGTGGACGGGAGGAAAGGAACGGGGAAGGGGCGAAACAGCAGACGGGAGAGACGAGGTGAAATAGGGGAGGCATGTCATGTCAATAGGACCTTGAGTTGAGAATATCAGCCTTCAGCCAGCCAATGAGAGGCTTCTGTTGGCCAACACTCACTCTCAGGTGTTTCTGACTGTGGTATGGTATGAGCAGGGAAGGCGAGGGGATGTCAACCCCACTCCTGCTGCGCACCACTCACTTCCCTCATTTGTGCGTACGGACCTTGACTCACCTTGACTTGGGTCAACTCGTGCTCCATTCTCTTGTTCTTCTCCAGCAGCAATACCTCCAGCTTCCCAATGTCGGCCCCACTGCTGCTGCGCATCACTCCCCCATCCCCTCCCCCCTTCCCACTGTCCCCATCTGCAGCAGCAGAGAGATCGGAGGACGATCCTGGACCGTTGGATGACATGCCTGGTTCATCCCAGTCGTCCACTTCCACTGCATTGTAGCCCACAGCCTAGGGACGGTGGATGGATGTACGGACGGGGGAACGGGAGATGGAAAGGGAACGCTAAAGTCGTGGCATGTTTCAGCTCGATGTGGTTGTGAAGTATTTAAGCCAAAAACAATCGAAAAGAGTTGGTGTTGCTAACCTTGACTTGACTGCCCACGCTGCCTCTCACCTGCAGGATCTTCACTTGTTTGCGCAGGTCCTCCCACTGCCTCTGCGTGGGCCTGGTAGCCAGTTCCGCTCTCAGTGCACCTATTGACGCCTCCTGGTCATGGGTGGGTGCAGGGCAGCGGTGGGCGGTGGGAAGTAAATGGTGGGAATTCAGTGCCTTGAGAAAAAACAAACAAACAAACAAACAAGATTCATAATAAACACAAACAAGGACCGTGGAACCCAAGTGCCGAACACTTATAGCAGGCATCAGAATTAAGTTGAAAGTAGGTCACTCCCTCGGATGCCTTGAGAAAGTGGAGAGTGGTAACTCTCTCTGTCAAGTAAGTCTGATGAAAGTAGGCCACTCACGAGCAAGGTACTCTCACTGCCTCTTCCCTCTGCCTCCTCCCTCTCTTCCATCAACCCGCCTTGGTTGATAGCAGCTTACCCCACCCACACTATCTGCCTAAGCGCCCACCTGCTCCTGCAGCAGCGCCTTGAGTCGTTTCACCTCCGCCCGCTGCTCCTCCCTCTCAGCCGCCCCAGCTGCCTCCAGTGTGTGAAGCTCCTGGTGCAGCGATGCTATCACCGCCTCCTTAGCTCGTACTGCCGCCTCCCATCCGATCGCCCCACTGCTGTCCGTGCTGTAGATAGGGGAGCAGAGAAGAGAGGCATAAGGGGTATGGGTATGGGCCCCCTGCTGCCTCCAGTGCGTGCAGCTCCTAGTTTTGAGACGTCTCAAAACTAGGGGTATGGGTATGGGCCCCCTGCTGCCTCCAGTGCGTGCAGCTCCTAGTTTTGAGACGTCTCAAAACTAGGGGTATGGGTATGGGCCCCCTGCTGCCTCCAGTGCAGCGATGCTATCACCACCTCCTTGGCCCTCACAGTCGCCTCCCACCCCACCGCCCCACCGCTGTTCGTGCTGGGTAGGGTGCAAGAGGAGTAGGAGAAGGGGGAAGGGCGAGAGTTGAGGGGTGAGCGGTGAGGGAGGGATGAGGAAGAGATGATAAGATAAGCTGATGTGACACAGGCGACTTTTGAGGCGCCTCAAAAGTTGACACAGGGGAAGAGTGCATCATAATCAAGAACAAGAGAGAGTGACAAACTGACATGCACGAGCAGCATGAGTGCAAAAGAAAGGGAAACGGAGCAGGAAAGTGAAGGGTATGGGCGGGATGACGAGGCAAGCTCACACAGGGGAGGCGTGCAAACAACATGACAGGAGTACACATGAGGTGGCATGATACTCCTGTCATGTTGTTTGCACGCCTCCGGCAACAGAAACGGTGTTAACAAAGGCAGCAGCAGCGTCTCATGTGCCTCCACTTCCCTGCTGCTTCACTGGGCTGTGCAATATGCCCATGTGCCAAGCCAACAGGTGGAACCAAGTGCGTTTTATGGGTGCACATGAGGTGGCGGCAGCAGCAGCTCACCTCTCGCCATCTGCTGCTTCGTTGGGCTGTGCGGTCTGCAGCTGCGCCTTGAGAGCTTCCTGGGGGGTGGGATGATGGGATGGAATGTTGGGGTAGTGAGATGGTGGCATGATGGGATGGTGGGATGGCATGTGTGAAAGTAGGATGGCAGATGAGCCTCGTCTTCATCCATGTCAACTCAAGTTGAAGTGCTGTTGCACTTTAACAGCAAACCTCACCAAGTCTCCTCACCAAGTCACCTCACCAAGTCACCTCACCAAGTCACCTCACCAAGTCACCTCACCAAGTCACCTCACCAAGTCACCTCACCAAGTCACCTCACCAAGTCACCTCACCAAGTCACCTCACCCCGTACCTGCACTCAGCTCAAGCCACTGCACTTCACTGCACTGCACTGCACTGCACTGCACTGCACTGTACCTACCAATTTTCGCTCACAACCTCACTTTTTACCTCATCTTATCCCTCTTCCTCTCGCACTATCTCCCCATTCTCGCATTCCCCCCTCTCGCCTTCTCTTGCCCTATTGCATGATCTCTCTCACTCCCCTAGTTACGATTCCTCCCCTCCCATCGTATCTTTCCACCTCACCTTCAGAGCCAGCAGTCTTTTTGAGTCGACTAAAAACCCTCTCACCTTCTCTCCCTGTACTGCATGATCTCTCTCACTCCCCTGTTACGATTCCTCCCCTCCCATCTGATCTTTCCACCTCACCTTCAGAGCCAGAAGCCGAGCCTGTGCTCGCTCCACCTCGTTTGATCCGCCTTGCTGTCGCTCTCCTCACCCAGTGCAGTGCACCCCTACCTCCCACCCCTCTCACCTTCTCTCTCGCGTCTCATATTCTCCCTCTCAACACGACACCTGCAAATCTCACCTTTTCTCTTTCCTCGTTCAATCCGCCTTGCTTTCCCTCTCCTCACCCAATGCGCCCCTACCCTCCACCCCAGTCCACCCCTAGCTCCCACTCGCTCACCTTCTCTCTCTCCAGAGCCAGCAGCCGTGCCTGAGCTCGCTCCACCTCGTTCAATCCGCCTTGCTTTCCCTCTCCTCACCCAATGCGCCCCTACCCTCCACCCCAGTCCACCCCTAGCTCCCACCCGCTCACCTTCTCTCTCTCCAGAGCCAGCAGCCGTGCCTGAGCTCGCTCCACCTCGTCTGTCAGCAGATTCACCTCGCCCTGCTTCGATGCGCGATCCTCCTCTGATGGGGTTGGTGCAGGGAAGAGCAGGAGGGGGTGGGTGGGGGAGGAGGACAGCGGTTAAACATCACATGCTCCACCTCGTCTGTCAGCAGAGCAAATTCACCTCACCCTGCTTCGATGTGCGATCCTCCTCTGATGGACGAGAATCCACGAATGGGGAGTACGGGGGGAGAGAGGGGGAGAGGGGGGAGGGTGTCGCGGGAAGGAAGGACAGAAGGACACTCGGGCTCATCATTTTCCTTTAACTGAACGCAAAAGGGAAGTCCTGAGAAAAGCATGTATGGTCAGGAAGGAGATGCAATGAAACCGGAACGGAAATATGCGCGCAAGCTTAAATGAGGAGAACGATTTCGATGGGAGCGGATAGTATGTATGTATGCATGAGATGGAACGAATGGAGGCGAATACGTCCATTTTCTGCCATGAAAAGGTGGCAGAAGAACATAGACATAATTGCAAAAGAACCTCTTCTTGGCCTTGACCTTCAGCATCCCTGATTCTGATTTTTCTGGGGAAATTAACCCACTCAAGCCCACCTGCCTGCGCCTTGAGCTCGAACAGTTGTGACTGGCTCATCTCATGCAACCGCTGCATGTTACTCACTGTCTGGACCATCTGACCGCACTGTTGCTATATTGTGCTGTGCTGTGAAGCTAAGATGACCTATCAGTACTGCACGCCCACCTGACTGAGCCTTGAGCTCAAACAGCTGCGACTGGCTCATCTCGTGCAGCCGCTGCATGTTGCTCACTGTCTCCCTCGCCGCCCTCAGCTGGTCCTGCAGCGCATCCTCCCTGCCAGCAGAAAGGGGGAGGAGGGGAAGGGGGGGTTTCTGAGGTGTCATGAAAATCGTTTCTGTTTTCAAGTGCAAAAAGAGAACATGCATGCTCTCTGTCTGTCTCGCTTGCGGCCCTCAGCTACTCCTGCAGCGCATCCTCCCTGCCAGGGAGGAACGAACGAAAAGGGGGTCTTTGAGGCGCGTCACATCATCATCATGTCTGCTCACTGTCTCCCTCACCGCCCTCAGCTGCTCCTGCAGCGCATCCTCCCTGCCAGGGACGAGAGAGAGGAGTGGGAAGAGGGGAAAGGGGGGAGGGAGTAGGAGAGCGGTGTGAGGGAGATTGCAAAAAGCTTCCGCGGAAATAGGGGAACCAGGAGTGGAGGGGATGGTGGTGGGATGGAGAGTGGTGAAGAAGGTGATGCTACCAAACCCAAGGGTTGCATCCGAAGCTAGATATGAGCACGAACCGAACTCAAACATGTTTGCTCAAACTTTTTCGAACCTTACATGGGGGTCGAACCGAACCGAACTGGTTTGCTCAATTTTTTTTTTTGAATTTTGAGGTTTGAGGTTTGTATATGTAACAACGAACCTTAAAGGTTTGCTCAAACCTTGAAAGGTTGGTGCGAACTCGAACCTAGTTAGGTTTGGGGGTAAATATGATGCCGAAGGAAATGTAAAAGGCATGCACGTCACACGGTTCAGCGAGAGTATCAAATTCAAAACAGAACAGCAAATGAGAGGGTAAAAAAAATCCCACCACCCAAACAACGAAGGGTCAAACCAATCTGCATACGGGTTGCACTAGCACCACCCCTCCACGCGACCCCAAACAGCCTCAACACCCAAGCCCATGCCCTCTCCCACACCCGCTGCACATGGCACCTCCCCCTCCTCCTCCTCCTCCTCGCAGTCTTCCTCCCCCTCGAGCCCCAAGTCCACTGCTGCTGCAGCACGGGCAGAATCTCCCCTCACTGTCCCCTGCCACACGGTACTCCACGTGCTCCTCGTCCCCCCCCCCCCCCCCCCCTCCTCCTCCTCCTCCTCGTCCCCCCCCCCCTCCTCCTCCTCCTCCTCCTCCTCCTCCTCCTCCTCCTCCTCCTCCTCCTCCTCCTCCTCCTCCTCCTCCTCCTCCTCCTCCTCCCCTCCTCCTCCCCCGCCGCGGCACCCTCGCCATCCCCTACCGAAGCCCTCTCCACACCTGAATTAGCACGCACTCCCCGCAGCTCCGTTCCACCCTGAAGGTGTGAACCGACCCGGGGAGTGGCAAGGAATCTTCTCCAAACCTGGCCGGTGGACCAGGCGTGGGAGCACCTTGCGGCCCACCCAATGGCGGCCCCTCTTGGCGCTCTCTGACGGCCTCATTGCGGGGCTTGCCGTGATTCGACATGCTTGATGTTTTGTTAAGTTAAGTGCACCAATTCTTGGAGGAAGTGTTAAACACGGAATGCTCCCCTTCAGCTAAAACAATAAATTATGCGCAGTGTACTATCTAACCTAACACCTAAACGTATCACGCATCTTAAGAGGCAGTTGTAGTGAACCTTTAGTAGTGTGGGAGCTTGGGTGTGGTGTGGTACTTAGGAGCAGATCTAGATCTGCTGTACCTAACTGACGAAGTTAGGGTTGGCAGCCAACCCTACGACTTTCCCGAATTTGACCGGAAAGTCTAGTGGGTTTTGGCGGGGGTCTAATTCGAACCCCGCGAAGTTCAAAAATTGGTGTTTTGAACCTCGAACCTGTTCGGTTCGAAGTTCAAAACTCAAATCAGAAAAGTTCGCGCGAACTGTTCACGCGAACTTTTTTAAGGTTTGCGCTAACATTTTTCAGGAGAAAAAAAGTTCGGTTCGTTACAATTCGAACCTGTTTGAGCGAACCGAACCCAGGTTCGGTTCGTTGATCATGTCTATCCGAAGCAATGGACTCGCACTGACTCGCAATGACCTGGAAACATTGATCCTGGCCTAAAACGCATGATCCTGGCAGCCAGGGTTGACCTACCTTGACCTGTGTTGACTGCCTTCCTTAACCCTGCCTTTACCCTGTCTTGACCCTGCATTGACCTGCGTTGACCCTGCATTGAACTATGTTGACCCTGCCTTAATCTGCATTGACCCTGCCTTCGCCTTTGCATTGGAACTGCCTTGAACCTGACTCGACTGTACTGACCCTGCCTCTACCATGACCAGCCTTGGGCCTACGTTGACCAGCGTTGACTTGCCTTGACTTGAGTGTTTCCATGCTCCGTTGGCTCTCCTCTGCGAGCACATGCTGCTTCATGGCCACCATCTCCTTCACCTTCTCCTCCATCTGATGCACGTGCACACATACATACGGGAACAGGCAGGGAGATGTGCACACATAAATTTGATCTGCATCAGACGGACATGCTGGCTCATCGCCACCATCTCCTTCACCTTCTCCTCCAGGGATGCAGGGACAGACAGGCATGCACATGTGCATGTGTACAGACAGGGACAGACATGCATGCACATGTGCATGTGTACAGACAGGGACAGACATGCATGCACATGTGCATGTGTACAGACAGGGACAGACATGCATGCACATGTGCATGTGTACAGACAGGGACAGACATGCATGCACATGTGCATGTGTACAGACAGGGACAGACATGCATGCACATGTGCATGTGTACAGACAGGGACAGACATGCATGCACATGTGCATGTGTACAGACAGGGACAGACATGCATGCACATGTGCATGTGTACAGACAGGGACAGACATGCATGCACATGTGCATGTGTACAGACAGGGACAGACATGCATGCACATGTGCATGTGTACAGACAGGGACAGACAGGCATGCACATGTGCATGTGTACAGACAGGGACAGACATGCATGCACATGTGCATGTGTACAGACAGGGACAGACATGCATGCACATGTGCATGTGTACAGACAGGGACAGACAGGCATGCACATGTGCATGTGTACAGACAGGGACAGACAGGCATGCACATGTGCATGTGTACAGACAGGGACAGACATGCATGCACATGTGCATGTGTACAGACAGGGACAGACATGCATGCACATGTGCATGTGTACAGACAGGGACAGACATGCATGCACATGTGCATGTGTACAGACAGGGACAGACATGCATGCACATGTGCATGTGTACAGACAGGGACAGACAGGCATGCACATGTGCATGTGTACAGACAGGGACAGACATGAAAGAAGCATGTCAGAGGAAGGGGCGTGCTGCTTCATCGCCACAATATCCTTCACCTTCTCCTCCATCTGCCACACGCATGCGTGCACACATACACACGGGCAGAGGCAGGGAGCCGCGCACACATAAGTTTGGTCTGAAACAGAAGCACATGCTGCTTCATCGCCACCATATCCTTCACCTTCTCCTCCATCTGATGTGCACATGCACACACAGATGCATGGGGGGACATGACGGGGAACAAAGGCACGCAGCTTGAAATGACTCGAAAACACATGCTGCTTCATTGCCACCATCTCCTTCACCTTCTCCTCTGATGCACACACACACACAGAGAAACGGGCAGACAGGGAACGAAACAATGCACACAGGGGATCAGGAAAACGAATGGACATGCCTGCAAACATACAGGGCATGCATCTGTCTATCCCTTCCTCTCCTAACTACTGCTACAGCTGCCCCCTACCCACAGACCTGTTGCTCCAGCTGTCGGTTTCTCTCCTCCAGGCGCCGCACGGTCGCCTGCTGGTTCTTAAGGTGCGCTGACTCAGACCGGAACTCCTCCAGCTCAGCATGCATTCGCCGATTCTCCGCTGCCAGCTCAGCAGCACTCGCTGCCACCTCCTGAAGAGAGGCGAAGGGAAGGAGTAGAGATGAGAACGGGAAGGTTTTGAGGTTGGGGATGGGGTAGAGTTAAGACTGGGCTTTAAGGAGCCTCTTGTAGATGCCCAAAAGGCAGATCGATATTAGCACCTTGTGGATTGGATGATTTGGCACTAAGATGCTGAGAAGTAAAGTGACACTAACAGCTCCAAGATGCTAACGTTGAATACTCACAGCAGCAGACGCCAGGGACGGCACGGGATCCGGAGCCTCGTACAGCTTCTGGTAGACGCCCAGGAAGGCTGCTTCCGCAAACTTGGCGCGCTTTGTGAGGTTGTCTACCTCCTCCTGGTAGGCCTTGAGGAGTGCGCCAAACAGCCTGCTCTGCTCCTCTTTACCTGCCTTCTTGAAGTCTGCAGCAGGAGGCACAGAGAGGGAAAACGGGATGTGGAGAGGTGCTTCGAAGGGTGCTTCTTGATTGATGTGCTTTGTGAGGTTGTCCACCTCCTCCTGGTAGGCCTTGAGCAGTGAGCCGAACAGCTTGCTCTGCTCCTCCCTGGCTGCCTTCTTGAAGTCTGCAGCACGATAAAACGAGAGGGGGTGGGGGAATCCCAATGCACTTTGTGTGGTTGTCCTCCTCCTCCTCCTGGTAGGCTTTGAGGAGTGCCAAACAGCTTGCTTTGCTCCTCCTTGCATGAATTCTTGAAGTATGCTAATAGAGGGGGAGAGGTTAGAAATTTTGTTCGAGAAGATCCATATTGAGGCATTGTGGCAATCCTGCAGCTAGCATGAGAGACTGTCAGCAATCTTCTCAGCCTGCTATCCTATACCCATCGCACTCCAAATAGTTGACACGTCACCTCTCGCCTCCAGGACCGACTAGCTCCCTCCAGTTCTTGGAGTTCGCTCCCCGATCCTCTGCAGCATTTGTCAGCTCTTACTCTAAATGTATTCTCATAACTATTCAGAATGATTTTTTTACAACCTACCTCGTGTTGTTGACCTCGACTCTAGCAGCTTCCTCCAGTTTTTGGAGCTCGCCTCCTGATTCTCCTTAACCTTCAATACTTACTCTAAGAAGACTTATTACTTGTTCCACATTGTCCTACCTCGTGTGGACTCTGCCAGCTTCCGCCGGTTCTTGGAGCTCGCCTCTTGATTCTCTGCAATCTTCAGCCCTTGCTCGTCCAATGACGTCCGTGCATTCTCCAAGTCAAACTCTGGGACACGACAACACACGGAGAGGGGGGGGGGGGGAGAGGGAGGAGGGGAGAGGGTGGGGGGGGGGGGGGTGGGGATGCGTTTTAAAATGTTATGAAACTAGTATCTTTCAATCTCCAAGTCGAACTCTCGTCTGTGATATGAAAAGACACGGAGAGTTGCATGCATGCATAGAGGGTAACCTTCCACTTCCATTGATGTGGGTACTGTATAATCTACCATTGATGTCAGTCAGTGCCTTACCAGAAATGCGAGATAAATATGTCGACCCAACAAAAAGAGGCTCTGGAAAAGTCTGTCTGTCTGTACTATCCAATAATTTAGAATGAAAGGCAATTGGAAGCTGCTGGAATCGATAAAATTACTGTCAACCCAACAAAGAGGAAGCTATACCTTCTCCGTGATTCAGGATGTAAGGCAATCCGAAGCTGCTGGCGTCTTTACGCCATTGTCAACCCATAAGGTTCTGGGAATATCTATACATTTCCAGTAATTTAGAATGAAAGGCATTCCTAAGCGGCTGGCGCCTTATGCCGTTGTCAACCCAGCAGAATAGTGGTTCTGGGAATCTCGATACCTTTCCAGTAATTCAGGATGAAAGGCAATCCGAAGCTGCTGGCGTCTGCAGCGACCCGGGCCTCCGTCGCTGTGCCGTCCCCAGCTCCTGGTGCCGCGATCGCCGCTGCTGCATCCTTCGCCTCAGATTGGTCCATTTTCTCAAGCTAAAACCAGAGAAATCCAACACCCCTGACAGATTACAACGCACTTCGCGCGAGCCGAAAGCGTGCTACACCAGACGCACTTATTCAGGGGATTCAACAATGCGCTAAGAAGGAGCCTAGAGCGTGCCTGACCACCCACAAGTGCATTAGGATGCCACGATTTGTGTCCACTTCGCAACCCTCGCTTCACCCCTCCTCTAAACTTGGTCCTCGCTAACCAATCTCAGTCGACCTCCTACAACCAACTGCAAAACACTTGTACTACTTGAGACCCTGGCTTTATGAGCGGCTGGGAAAAGGACAGGACAGCCTTGGGAACTACGGTTTGCTGGTTGTTGGAAATCTCGAAACTGATGTGTCCTTTGACATGAAACATGCAAAATAGGGATTCGTACGAGAGCGATATCCTTTTTACGTGATTATTGTCCTTCGCGTCAGTTACAATGTTATGATCATTCTGTAACTGAACGTGCAAGTCTCAAAGTTGTTACTCGAGTCCGTTCTGACCGATATCTGGCTTGGAAACCCGTTCGGCTGCTGGGATAAATTACAAGCTGGCAAGATCGAGGTTCAGATCTAGTGCATCTCACCGCACTGAAACCATGTTTATCGTCTCTGAAACCTAGAGAGCTGACTCTCTCAGTAATTTACAATCCCGAGGGCGACCAATCCAGACCTGTGATCCTCAGCCCTCTCAAAATTTGAGTCGCGATCGCGCCCTCGAATCTGACGTCGACGAACCACCTCCTCGTCACATGGTACCGCACCATGACCACAGATAGATGGTCAGCGAAAAAGGTCGATGAACAATCACTTGTAAAACAGAGTAGTGACTACTGGAGGGCTGGAAACTTGGCTGGAAAGTCTTAGCAGGGCTGCTGGAATTGACTGGATGAGGTAAAACTTCACTATGTTCAAGATTAACAAGCCCACTAAAGCACAACTCTAGGCATCACAAACAAGACAGATTGAAAGCTCAAACTAGGCTGATAGACAATGTAACTTCCCTTGTAACTTGGGCACAATCTAGATTGGATGGACCTTGAGTGACTTTGAGTGCCACATGAGGTGCATGAATAAGAAAACTCTGGATATTTCTGTTATAGCTGTTTCTGATGTGTAGAAACCTGTAGAAACTGCCAACTCTTCGGTTTGAAGGCAGCTTTGAACTATATCGAGTCTTCGGCTGAAATCTGATTGGTGGTGGAACTTTCGAAGTACTTCCCGAAGCTCTGATTCATCGCCGACATTCCCCCTTGCTGCTGCTTGTGTGCAAAGGGCTGGGGCGGCAGAAACTCGATTCTCCAACACTCCCCCTCGCACCAGACCCGAAGCACACATACACCCATGCTGATGCTCCTTTCACATCTCCTTAGCATACACTTCATGCTGCTGCCCACATCTCTTCCCCTCACACTCCTCATTCTCCTCAAACTGCTCCACTGCTTCATGAAGTGTCATGAGGCCTGCTCTTGCCTTGCACATGTTGAATGCATCATGTGGAAGAACCTTGGTCATGAAATCTGCTGCTTGATCGAATGAACGGCAAAAGTTGACGGCGAGAACTCCCTTCTCTAGTTGCTCACGAATGAAGTGGTACTGCACCTCGATGTGTTTTGTACGCCCATGATGAACCGGGTTCTTGGAAAGAGCTACGGCTGAAGTGTTGTCCACGTAGAGCGGAGTTGGTTGAGTTTGCGGCTGCCTCAATTCCTCCAAGAGTCCACGTAACCAGATTGCCTCCCTTGCTCCTTCGGTCATTGCCATGTACTCAGCTTCGGTTGTTGAAAGTGCCACACAACTTTGCTTGCGCGATTGCCAAGAAACAGCGGCACCACACATGAGGAAGATGTAGCCGCCGGTAGACTTGCGTGTGCTCAATTCTCCCGCCCAATCTGCATCGGTAAAGCCTTGGAGGGAGCTTGCATATGGGCTGGCTTGGAAAAGAAGACCATGATTAGAAGTACCTTTGAGATACCGAAGAGCTCGCTTGGCTGCATGCATATGAATAGGTGAAGGGGCACTCATGTGTTGAGCTAGCTTAGATACCGTGAATGCTAAGTCGGGCCTTGTGCATAGGGCTGCATACATGAGACACCCAACCTGACTTTGGTACAGAGCTAGGTCTTGTGGGGATACCTTAAGTGAATTCTCACCATGATGCTCACTCTCCTCAAGACACAACTCTTTAATCCCTATGATATCAAGGCTTGACTCTCTCTCTTCATAGGGCTGATGTGAAGACAAAGGGACAAATTTGGAAGGAAGTGGGGTAGGTGATGGCTTGCTATCATCAAGACCAAACCTCTCAAGGACCTTTTGGATGTACCTTTGCTGGAATAGGAAGATGGACCGTGACTTACGATCTCTCACAATGTTCATACCAAGATAATGACTCGGCTCACCAAGATCGGTCATCGTGAATGCACTCGTGAGAATACCTTTCACCTTGTTGAGAAGATCAAGAGAACCTGAGACTAGGAGGAGGTCATCGACATATACCAAGAGCCAAATGTACTCCCCCTCACTCGTGTGCATGAAGTACAGAGCGTTGTCTCTCATGGACCTTGTGAAACCATGCTTGAAAAGTACCTGCTCAAGAGCATGATACCAAACCCGTGGGGACTGTTTGAGACCATAAAGGGACTTTACCAAGCGACACACTCGACCCGTACCGTCATCATAACCTTCGGGTTGTGCCATGTATACCTCTTCTTCCAAGACACCGTAGAGAAATGCGTTCTTGACATCCATTTGATGGATATGGAGACCAAGATATGCGGCTATGGCGAGGAGGACTCGTACCGTGGTGTACTTTGCTACCACGGCAAAGGTTTCGGTGAAGTCAAGACCTGGAATTTGGGAATAACCTTTTGCCACTAACCTTGCCTTGTACCTATCGAGGCTACCATCACCTTTTACCTTGATCTTGTACACCCATTTAACACCAATTACCTTCTTCCCTGGAGGTGGCTCAACAAGACGCCATGTACCTCGCTTCATGAGACTCTCAATCTCCTCTTCCTCGGCTTTCAACCAATGCTCTCTTTCGGGACTTGCCATTGCCTCACGACGACTCAAGAGCTCTCGCGGAAGGTGTGATGCTGCCATGCATATTGCCTCTACCTTCTTGTGAATGCAATTCTCACTCTCCTCACATGTGCACCTTGATGACATGTCAACCATGAAATTGAAGGGCTTTTTTACCTTGCGGACTCGTTTACCTTTACCAAACTCCTCAGTTGGCTGAGACACATTAGTGGTAGGGTTCGGTCTCACAGTGTTTGATTGCGTTGATGCGGTCATTTGCAGCTGAGACAACGGCTGCGACATCGGCTGCGACGGCAGCACGGCTGCTTGTTCTTCTCCTGGCGTGGAAATATCTTGATTATCGGTGTTGACTTGAGGATTAGGTATGGTGACTCGTGGCGGTGAAGCTGAAACGTTTGTCGGCATAGTTGGTTGTGAAGATGCTCTTGGTGGGGATCTTGAGACTAGAAGCTTGGGAATTGATGATGACGCTGCCTTGTCGAGAGGTGGTGATGGTTGGGGCTGGTTGGCGTTGTTGCTCGGTGTTGAAGATGGTGGTAACTGATGACGACCGAATCCGGGACGTAGGGGTGAAGTTGAGAAAGGTCTTGGGTGAAGAAGTGGACTGTTGGAGCTGGTGTTGGTGGTGACTCGCTGAAGTGATCCTCGTGCTATGAGCTGGCTTGACGTTGGAACAAGTGATGAACGTGTGGTATGAGAACGAGGTGTTGCGGTGACGGTTGACTTGTTGCTAGGAAGAGTCGTAGATGGTGTTGATGTAGGTACTTGGGGTCTTGTAGCTGTTGATTGCTGCTGCATGGGATGATGATGAGCTTCTGTAGTTGCCTCTGGAGTGATGGCTGGTGATGGGTTTGATGGCGTAGTGGTGGGCTGATCCGGTTGGCGTTGAAATTGTGAGGTTGGTGTTGATATAGCTGGCTGGTTTGTGACTGTTGGCTGCTGCTCCTTTGGTGGTGATGGAACGGTGACTTGCTGCGGTGGATTGTCTTCATTTGATGGCTGAACTTCATCTCCACTTGGTTGAGTAGCTGCTGGTGGCACTGGCGTGGCACGGTTGGACTCGTTGACGACGGCTTGAGGGAGATCGATGATCGGTCCGCTATGGTCAGAATCGGTGTCATCTTCTTCCTCCTCTTGTGTTGTTTCCTCAGGTGCGCTTGCTGGTTCCTGTTGGATAGAGGGTAGAGAGGAGGAAGAGGAAAACTTATGCCAACCTGCAAGGGACATGTCTTCATAGAAGACAACATCCCTTGAAACCACTTCTCGCTTGGTGACAGGATCCCAAAGGACCCATCCCTTGCTCTCATTGCTCATGCCGATGAAGAGGCCCCAATGAGCTTTGCTGTCCAGATTGAGTCTCTTTGCATCTGGAACACGGTATTGGGCCATGGAACCAAAAACACGAAGCATAGACAGATCTGGTTTAACTCCAAACCAAGCCTCATATGGCGTTACACCTTCCGGTAAGGGCCTTGTGGGTCTCCTGTTGCGAACATAAATTGCCATAGTGATTGCCTCACCCCACCAGAGCTTGTCAAGGCCTTTGAACTGAAGGAAAGTGGTAGCTATAGCCTGGATAGTGCGATAAAACCTCTCTGCCACTCCATTTTGCTGAGGACTATAGGGACAAGTGAACTGTTGTTTGATGCCCAATGCCAACAACTCCCCCTGAAACGCTTTCCCCATGTACTCACCTCCTCGATCCGACCTCAAGGTGAGTAACTTCTTCCCTGACTCTCTCTCAACAAGTGCTAGCCATTGCTTGAAACACTTGTGAACTTCATCCTTGGTGTTGATGAAAAAGGACCACGAGAAACGACTCTTGTCATCAATGAAAGACACCAAATATCTCTTACCGTTTCGAGTAGGGTCTCGCATGGGGCCGAAGACATCAGTGTGGACCAACTCTAGGAGGTCCCTTGACTGAGACTTAGAAGGGAAGAATGGCTTTCTAGCTAGTTTACCTTCCACACAAGATGGACATGGAACGGAAGAAAGGGACTTGACTGCACTTTCATTCAAACTCAATCCTTCCACGCTCTTGTGATTTACCAACTCTTTCAATGCTTGCACTCCCACGTGCCCCAAGCGTGCATGCCATACCTCAGCTTGGGAGATACTCCCTTTGTTGTTGACTTGATCGGTTGAAACAGCGGGAAGCGAGACAACGTCGTTCTTCGTGTTGCTAGCACCGCGCTTAATCTCCAACTTCATCTTGTAGAGCCGCCCGGTACGCTCGCCTTCAGCCACCAGATTTCCTGCACTGTCCCACACTTTGGCTTTCCCCCCTTGCAAGAGAACGGAGGCACCTTTCTCTTCGAGTTGTCCGGCTGAGAGCAAGTTTGCTCCCAAATCAGGAACAAACAAAGCTTTATTGACACAAAATGACTTACCATCCTTTTCGAACTCAAGCTTGCCGACTCCTTTGATTGGTACTTTGCCAAGATCAGCAAGAGTCACAGCTTTTGAGTCATATGAGGGCTGAAAATCCTTGAGAATGGACTGATAGGGAGTCATGGTTTCAGAGCAGCCACTATCAAGAATAAACTCCTCACTACTAGTAGAGAAAACGTGCATGCAAGTAGCAGCGTTAAAAAGGACAGGACCATCGGACTCTTTGGACTCATCTTGACTTGTAGAATGACTTGCTATATTTGCTATGGCTGCCTTACCTTTTTCAGATAGTAGCTGAGGTGGGGGGACCCAATTAGGAGGCTTCTTAGGACAAGCATACCACGGGTGACCCCACTCATGACAACAAAAACACTCAAAATTAAACTTTTTAGCATTCGGGGCTTGGCTGAAATTATTGACTCTTGGCATATTGACTCTTGCATTCCTAGGCTGGTATTGATTGGGAATCAAAGGCCTTGGCTGGACATAGTGACTGGACTTATAGGGAGGACTTGACTGAGGAAAACGAGAGGGTTTGTATGGGTTGGAAGGTGACTGAAATTTCGTACCGTAGTAGGGTTGAGGGCGGTTTGGGCTGAAATTTCCTTGCCTCTGGAATTGGTTGCCATATCTTGTGGCTGCTGCAGCACTCCACGCACCTTCGTCACTACGCTTGTTCCGTGCAAGGTCTCGACTCTGCTGCTCGTTGACAAGGGCCTCAAAGATGAACGCACGACTCTTCATTGACTGCGGGAGCGCTTGTAGTGTTGCACGGAAAGTGTCCCACTCCGGTGTAAGGCCGGTGAGGATGACGGTCTTGAAAAGAGACTCTGGAATCTCCAAGCCGATCGCTGCTGCTTCCTCCAGCATTGCTTCAGCTCGTTGTAGGTAGGCTTGTGCTGATTCATCTTCTTCCATCTTCAGATTCATGAAGCGGCTCCACATCTCGGCTTGGCTGCTCTCGGATTTTGACTGGTGCATAGTCTTCAGTCGGCTCCATGCTTCCTCTGCACTGTTTGCCTTGGTAGAACAGGGCAGGAGCGACTTCAACTGCTGCTCGTGAATGCTATTGAGTAGGTAGAGGAAGGCCTCCTTGTTGCGTCGTTCGTAAAGTCGTTTTTCAGCTTCTGAAGCATCTGCTGCTGGCTTGGCTGCTTCTCCAGTGTAGTAAGGCCACAGATCCAGAAGGGATGCAGTGAGCTCAAACTGAGTTGCCCATGTTGGAAAATCTTTGCCGTTGAACTTGGGGAGGTGAAGCTTAGGCATGAAGGAGGTGAGTGGTGAGTATGTTGTTGAAGGACTGCCTGGTGCAACTGCTTCCACTAATCCAGTAGCTGCTGATGTTGACTCTGAAGCTCCTCCGGCTGGCTGGAGTGCAGGACCAGATGGATTGTCTCCCGCCATGTTCGTATGGTGCTAGGATAGGAACGTGGTGGGCTAGGTTGATCGAAACGACAAGCTCTGATACCAACTTGTAAAACAGAGTAGCTGTGACTACTGGAGGGCTGGAAACTTGGCTGGAAAGTCTTAGCAGGGCTGCTGGAATTGACTGGATGAGGTAAAACTTCACTGTGTTCAAGATTAACAAGCCCACTAAAGCACAACTCTAGGCATCACAAACAAGACAGATTGAAAGCTCAAACTAGGCTGATAGACAATGTAACTTCCCTAGTAACTTGGGCACAATCTAGATTGGATGGACCTTGAGTGACTTTGAGTGCCACATGAGGTGCATGAATAAGAAAACTCTGGATATTTCTGTTATAGCTGATTCTGATGTGTAGAAACCTGTAGAAACTGCCAACTCTTCGGTTTGAAGGCAGCTTTGAACTATATCGAGTCTTCGGCTGAAATCTGATTGGTGGTGGAACTTTCGAAGTACTTCCCGAAGCTCTGATTCATCGCCGACATTCCCCCTTGCTGCTGCTTGTGTGCAAAGGGCTGGGGCGGCAGAAACTCGATTCTCCAACACAATCCGACCTGCTTGTAGTGCTGTAATTGGGACCATGATTTCCAGCCTCAGAACATAGGCGCTCCCGAACTCCAGTGTTCTAGTCTAGCGCTCTCGTTGAGCCTTGAAACGAACGTGTCAAGAATTCGGGAATGAGGTAGTTTAGCTTCTTAGACCTTGTGGGAATGCGACAAGCTCTCATTGCAGCCAGAGTATGATATAGGTGTTAAATATGCCGACACGTGGCGTTCTGGCCAAATCGCGGAAATCTGGGCCGTTCCTTCGATATGGCCTACCGATGCTGTCCATGATGGTCGTTGGGTCGGTGGGGTTGGGCTACATGGTGCAAGGCAGGTGCGCTTCGAGCTTGTGTGATGAATGGAGGTACTTAAGTGCGTGGTGCAGGGCAGGCGCTTCGATCCTACGCAGGCGAGACCTGGAGCGAGCCAAGGTTGGCGAGTGGGTTGCAAGCAAGACCATCTTATGTTGGATTCAATGGAAACTCGTTTCTGGTCCATTTTCTCTCTTCCTTTAGATCGCACGCAGGCGAGACCTGGAGCGAGCCAAGGACGATGACGGGTAGCCTCGAAGCAAAGGCGAGTAGGCTCGAAGCAGAAGCATCCTTGTGTTGTTTCTGCTGCTTTTCTCTCTTCACTTCCATCCCATGCAGGCGAGACCTGGAGCGAGCCAAGGATGATGGTGAGTGGGCAGCGCTGGAGGCAACTCGATCGCTGACGAGGGAGAGCGATATTGGGGAGCTGAAAACACCGGCCAAGCGGACACCATTAGACCTGGAGGAAGAACTGAAGGTGAGAGTTGAGAGAGCTGAAGGTGGGAGTAGTGACTGAGGCGCCTCAGGAGTGGGTGGCACTGGAGGCAACTCGATCGCATCGCTGACGAGGGAGAGTGACATTGGGGAGCTGAAAACACCTGCCAAGCGAAAATCAATGAATCTGGAAGAAGAGCTGAAGGTGAGTTCTGGAAGCTGATGGTGAGTTCTGGAAGCTGATGGTGAGTTCTGGAAGCTGATGGTGAGTTCTGGAAGCTGATGGTGAGTTCTGGAAGCTGATGGTGAGTTCTGGAAGCTGATGGTGAGTTGTGAGAGCTGATGGTAAGTTGTGAGAGCTGATGGTTCCTCCTGTCATGGTTTTTGCCTTCTCTTCCTACCATCCCCACTTGCATCGCGTGCAGCCAAATTGAATGCAACAGCTATGATTACAAAGAACTGCAGACCCATGCCATCGCTCATGCCCTCTTCTTGCTTCCCGTGATGTTGTTCTCTGTGTCGTTCCTTCCCACCATCTCCCCTCTTTGCAGCGCATGCAGCAGAATAGAGACATCAGCAAGTATGAGGTCAAGCCTTTGCCCAAGCCCAAGCCACTGCTCATGCCCTCTTCTTGCTTCCCGTGATGTTGTTCTCTGTGTCATCGTCCCTTCCCACCGTCCCTCTTATGCAGCGCATGCAGCAGAATAGAGACATCAGCAAGTATGAGGTCAAGCTTGTGCCCAAGGAAGAGGAATGAAGTGCACTCCTGTGGGTCATGGTTTCTGTCCTACCTTCCCCCTGTCTCTCCCTTGCAGCGAATGCAGCAGAAGATAGACATCAACAACTATGAGTTCAAGCCTGTTCCCAGGCTCAAGGAAGAGGAATGATGTGATGTGCACTCCACTAGGTCTCAATCTTGTACCGTAGGTGCCTCATAAGCTATCTCGTGTTGTGTAGTAAGAGCGTGTGCTTAGGCTTAGGAAGGAGGAGTGAAGTCAAGTATTACACTCCACGACCAATCTTGAGGCCTAATGCCAGTACGGTAAGTTGTTTCATCTCTATCTTGTAGAGGTTTGTCCTCTTAGGTAATCCCAGTTTTTTCATCCAATAGAAGTCCGATTACTAACATGCCATTTTTGTTCCCCTACTGTTCCTACGAATATATGTGAGAACACACAACACAGCAAGGGAAGCTACCACAGCAGCCCACTATACGTACATGGTAACTCAGCAAGGGAAACTGCAAAGATGTGGGAAAAGAGCAACTACCGGTAGTCAAGTAATAAATACTTCAGCAGTCTGCCTGTGTCACTGGGGAGGGGACAATACAATTTAAGCAGCTGTGACCGCATATCTGATGTGCCTGGTGCAGTGCAGCATCCACCCCATAAGACACAGGCGACCCCTTCATCCCCACATCACCCTGTCTTGGTGCAGGTGCACTGGCAGCTCATGGGGTTGCTGGCGCTCGCACAGTTGCAATCACAATTCATCTTCACGCTGCCTCCAGCCGGGGGAGGTGGGGAAGGAGAGGGAGGAGGAGGAGGAGGAGAAGGAGAGGGAGGACGGGGAGACGGAGACGGAAGAGGAGGAGACGGAGAGGGGGGACGAGGAGAAGGAGAGGGAGGAGGAGAAGGAGAGGGAGTGCCTCCCCCGCTGCCATCCTGAGAGGGCAGGGCGTTTTGCAGGACGCACTTGTTCAGCACGCGGTCCCAGTTCTGCTGCACCAGGAACCTCCTCCCATTCAGCCCCACCAAGCTGTACTCATAGCTCTGGCCGTTCTGCAGGGATCCGGTCTTGGTGCTGCCGAAATTCCACGAGCACTTGTCGCCGTTCTCCCCGCCCTCGTCTACGAACCACCCCGTACCCACCTCCGGGCTTGTGGCAGTTTCGGTGATCTCATGCGCAAGCGTGGTGATAGTAGCATCGATGGCAGGGTTGCCGTTGGGTGACATGCCCCTTACCCCGCACGAGTTCGGGCACTGCCCGTGGTGCCCCACAAAAGGCGAAGCGCAGAGGGATGGAGTTGAGCGAGTCTTCGGTGTGCCAGCCGCAGGAATGCTTGCAGAAACTCCCAAGATGACGTCTGCGCTGGTAAACAGCACGTAGATGCCGTGAGGGTCCAGCGCAAAGGGCTTGCCCGGCCCCACCGGGCTCTTCACAACTGCACGGGTGGCGTGGCGGAGAGGCAGGTGGAGGCCCGGGGAGGGGAGGGCGGAGAGTAGGGTAAGACAGCGAGCGTGCATGTACTGGAGCGTGCCGGTGGGTGAAGGGAGAGAGGTGATATCAAGCAGGAGAGAAGGTGATTCAACGCATGGAAGGTGCACTTGGAACAAGCACGGACACACTTAGGTGGGTTGGGTAGAGAGTGGTGGAGAGCGGTACATACTGGCATGCACGTCGCTGTCTGACGGGTTCTTGCCGCGTGAATAGTTGTCGATCACGGTCCCAGCGAGACGAACCTGCGCCAGGAGCAGATGATGGCAGCAAGAGGGAGTGAAGGGATGAGGGACGCAGATGAAGAGCACGAGAGCAGATAGAGCAATGTCATGTGGAGTGGCTAGCTCCGTGTCTAGTCCTTAGCTCACGCTCATCTCACCTTGGAGCTAATGTTCTTCTTCCCGTCGGCGCCAGACTGGTAGTACGCGGCAGTGATGGCCCACCACCCCTTCACACTCGCGTCCCCCGCGCCGCCCTGGCTGCCCGAGTCGCTGCTCAGCGCCTGCACGAACGCCTCCTTGCCGGACCCCGCCCCCCAGCTGCCGTAGTAGATGTTTGAGACGTCTCAAAAATATACTTTCTACACCCCGCCCCCCAGCTGCCGTAGTAGATGTGGTAAATGTTGACCGTTGGATTGCCCACCACCACCGGCCCGCCGTGGTACTTGATCGTCACGTTATCGGCGGGGGTGGCGGCGGTTGTTGTGGTGGCGCCGTGGAAGGCGCCGTCAGACGCGGAGAAGCCGTCAGACGCGGATAGGCCGTCAGATGCGGAGAAGCCGTCAGATGCGGCGGAGCGGACGAGCGGAAAGCCGACGGCTGAAACGATCGCGTCGCCGCCCGGGCCGCCGCGAACGACGGTGGTTGCGGGCCGCTGCCGCTGCTGCTGCTGCTGCTGCTGCTGTCTGCGTAGCAAGAGCTGCGCGTGTGCGGGGCGCGTGAGGGCCACGCTCTTCCTCGGACCGCCGGATTCCCCGATCCACTCCGATTCGGCCGGTCGAAGCGCGCTGGAGACGAGGAGCAGGACGAACGCGAGGCGAAGAGCCGGGGAGAAAACGAATGACCCCGCCGCCGCCGCCATGGTGATGGCGAATGTGGTGTGATGAAGGCGAATGCCGTAGTACGGCGAGAGGCTCGAGTCGAGAATCCGATTCTAGTAGTCGAGAACGAGTCGTTCAGCGCGAAAGCTAGTAGTAAAGAATGTGGGTGCTTCGAGGTGCTGCGCTGATAGAGGATCCAGCGGCGGGGCAGATGCTAAAATACCCAACGCCGCTCTCACGAGGCCGCTTACATGCTCGGTGCGGCATTTTCGGACTGTAAGTTACGGTCAGACGTGCGGTGCGGCATTGTCGGACTGCTACTTACGGCCAGACATGATTTAGATGTTCCAGTTGAACGTGCTCGGTTTGCCTGCATTTTCGGACTGCTACAATTGTCTCCACTACTAGTCGCCGCTAGCTGGCATACGCGGCAAGTCGTGCTCGGCATTGGCTTTGTGTGATTCTGGGTCGCCTCGCCAGTCAGCTAGTCTGACATGAAGCACAGAAAAGCACGGGACAGGGATGTAGGGAGCGATGGGCAGATTTGGTCGTTCCAGCTACAGACAGTATGAAAATTCGCCATAAGGTTTACCCGTTTCGTTTAACAGAAAAGTACATGAATAGTTGGTGATATGAGCCTCAACCAGCAAGTTCTGATATATTTCTGGGGACTTACCAGCCTTACCAAACCAGAGGCAAACTGTATGGAACAGAGGCGTTTTTTTGGGTTGCGCGGCAAAAAAAATCCCGCTTGCTATCATGCAAAGCCAAAGCTATGAACTATATATGACGAGCTCACGAGAGTGAGCAAACGGGTGCGCATCGTCTCAATGCTCTCATATGGCGGCAGGAGGAACTGGTGAAAGCATGTGTGAGCCGTGGGCAGGCGCGAAAGATCCACAACTGCCCGATGCAGATGAAACCCCATCGCCAGCCCCCTGAATCCGTTCACGGGCAGGTTAGAAACAGCCGTCGCAAAAAACAGCAGAGACTTCCGCTGCTCACCCGAAAGCGACTCCACAACTTCCCAAAACCACAAAACCTGGGGATCTTCTGGAGAATAACCGTGGTAGACCGTGTGCGCCTGCCAATCAGAGACTGCCACATGGCGGTCTTCCCCGTGGAGGAGAAAATTGAGGTCGTCGCATGAAAGGGGAGCGAGCATGGCCGCGAGACTCACGCCTTCAACCGAATCAATGCAGCAATCATCACTTTTCTGGATTGCCGTCTGCAGCCCATCGCCTCCTTCCATGTCACCTCTTCCAAAACCACCTTCCAGCCCTCCCTGACCCCTTACACTTCCATCCATCCCTCCTTTCCCATCCGTCCCTTCCCTTCCTTCCACCACATCTCCCTCCTCTAGAACCACGTCCCGCCCTCCTCCACTCCCCAATATATCCTCCATGCCTCGCCGCAACGCCTCCCCCTCCTCCTCCACCACCCCGCACACTCTAAACTGCACCAGCCGCTGCACAAACTCCGACACGTCATCCGCACGGACCACTCGTTCGCTGCCACCTGGCACGAGCTCTGCTTCGATTGGCGCCCCCCCCATCGGATCCTCTACCGAAGCCACAAAGGTGAGACACAGTGACTCTACTCCTCCTTCTTCTCGTCCTCCTCCCTGTGCTGCTTCTTCCCTCTCCTGTTTCGCCATGGCCAGCAAAGACCGACAGCTAGCAACCAACTGGGGATCATCATCAGCAGCATCAGCCAGCGAGGGAGTGCGAGCAGCAAGCAGCGCAAACAGGGACCGTGACAGCTTCACTCCTAACGGGACCTGATGTGCCAAAGCGAGGGCCAGGATACGACCAGCAAACCGAAGGTACTCCTTGGCTTCGGCAGGGTTGGCTCGGGAGGCCAGGGAGAGGGAGAACCGGCTCGGGTCGTGAGGTATGGGAGAGAAGAGGCCTAGGTTCGGGTCGAAGAGGTGCGCCCGAACGAAGGCGAAGAACTCTCGGAGCACTCCCGGACCTGCGGCCCCGCCCTCGCCTGTGAACCGGACGTCCAGGCCTCCGGTTCGGAGAGCTGTTGGGTCGGCAGAGAGGATTTGGATGAAGGCCTGTTGAAGAGCTAGCGGGCCTCGTTCGATCTGAGGGGATGAGATAGTAAGGAGGAAGCGGAAGGGGAAAGGGAACGGAATGAGAGATAGGGATGGGTTATCTCTGGTTCGGAGGGCTGTTGGATCGGCGGAGAGGATTTGAATGAAGGCCTGGTGAAGAACCAATGGTCCTCGTTCAATCTGCGGTTAGGGATCAAATGGGTTGGGAAAATGAGGAGGGAGGGAGGGATGAGACAGGGAGCTCGTTAAGCTTATGCCCACAGATGGAGGAACTGCTGCTTTAGCAGACAAAAAGAAGAGTGCACATAATTGAAGAAGTGTTTTGAGACGTCTCAAAGCAGACAAAAAGAAGAGTGCACATACAAGCACACGGGCGCGCGCTCACTCACCTGCCTGCAGGCATGCACGCACACACATAGAGCACCCACCTGAATGAACTCCTTGTCACGATAGTCGTCCCGAGGGGGAGGCAAGCACCACTGCACCCAGCTCCTCTTGCCCTCCTGACTCAGCAGCTCGCTCCCACTATTGTCACTGCCCCCATTGCTGTTCCCATCCTCACCGCCCCCACTGCTGCTGCCCCCGCCCCTCCTCCTGTCCAGCCCCCCCCTGTCTTCACCATCCGCCCCGCAACTCATCTTACTGGAGGAAGAAAGAAGAAACATGTGTTCTAGAGGCTGTAACATCCATGCGAGAGGCATGCCTCGGTTCCCATACATCAGCACCTCCTCCCATGCTGGAAACGGCACAGCTCCCTTCTTCCCATCCTTCAAATCTTTCCCATCAGTGAAACTTTCTTCCTGCAATTCCCCTCCTCCCCTTGTACACATACATGGCTTCCCTTCGGCGCATATTTGGACAAGAATCGAGTTTTGAGGGGCCCCAAAATTCGTCTCTGGTGCACTGAGGTGGATAGGGGGAAGGGGGTGGAGCGAGGAGGACGAGCAGCGGGCGAGAGAGGCTGCGAAGAGAAGGCTGAGGGCGTAGCTGTGTCTACGGGTGAAGGAGAGGAGTTGATGGGGGAAGGAGGACAGACACGCATTGGCGGATGTTTTAAACTCATCAGCAGCAGCAGCATCAGCAGTGGCAGCATCAGCAGCATCATCACCACCAGCATCACCAGAAGTAGTTGCGGTGGCAGCGGCAGCAGCAGCAGCAGCAGCACCACAACCACCACCACCACCATTCTAATCACAAGCAGCGGCAGCAAAAGACGCCGAAAATATCGCTCCAAGCAACATAACCAGCTGGTCAAATTGCGACTTATCCCGAAAAAGCTTCCCAGAAGATTCTGGAGAGAGAGGGGGCTCAAAGGGCCAGGGCAGGGGAAACCCATGCGGTGGTATGCGGTGGAGAGGGATTAAGGAACTGACGCAGGTGTGGAGAGAGGAGAGAAGGGCGGAACAGGAGGAGAGGAGAGGGGATAAGTGGATCAAGGAGGGAGAATGACAGCTTTGTGATGGGAAGCAGGTTGAGATGGTTTGCGAGTGTGAGAGTGAGTGTGAGTGTGAGTGGAGGAAGGCGGGTCTCAAAACTTCTTGTGGTGTTGCTGATGGCGGAGAAACAACAGTGTTCCTCCTCAATGCTTCCCTCTTAGGTGTCATTCCCACTGTTGCCGTTGTTGTCGTTGCTGTTGCTGATCCAGATGCTGCTGCTGCCCTTCTTGTTGGTGGTGCTGCTGCTGCTGCTTCCATGCCCCGCTTTGCCAGTCTTCGTGTCCTGAAGTTTTCATCAGGAACTGCCACATCAGCATCCACCGAAAGCACCTGGGTTTGTTTCAAATCTGGTTTCATCCGCCTTCTGCCACCACCTGACGGCACCTGAAATCCACCTGTTGGGACCTGAAAAGCACCTGACGTATCCGAACGCACTTGGGGAGCACTCGAAGCGAAGTGCGCCTCTAAAGCACCTGAAGGCACCTGAAAACCACCTGAAGGCACCTGAAAACCACCTGAAGGCACCTGAAAACCACCTGAGGGCACCTGAAAACCACCTGAAGGCACCTGAAAACCACCTGAAGGCACTGCACAAGAAACTGAAGGCACCTGACTAGCATCTGCTGCTAATTTCCGTCTCTTCCTGGCCATAAGGGCACTGGAAGGAGGAGGTACTCCCTCAGATATTCCAACTGGTAATCCATCCGGCACTGTAAACGCACCCTGAGGCGGCTCAAAACTCTTCCTGGCTCCTGCACTGGAAGAAGGAGGTACTCCCTCGGGCTTGGACACTGATACTCTATCTGCTACTCCATCCGGCACTGCAAACGCGTCTTGAGGCGCCTCAGAACTCTTCCTGGCTGCATGGGCACTGGAAGAAGGAGGTACTCTTTCTGATATTCTCTCTGCTACTCCATCCGGCACTGTAAACGCATCTTGAGGGGCCTCAAGAACCTTCCTGGCACCACGAGCACTGGAAGAAGGAGGCCCTTTCTCGGGAACTGGTAATCTATCTGCTACTCCGTCCGGCACTGTAAAGGCATCCCAGTCTGCTCTGCCTGGTTGCACCTTCCCTTTGCCACGCGACCTGTTTGCCCTCTCCAGCTGCCGTACTGACGGCACCACAGGCGGCAGCGATCGTTGTGCAGGCAGCAACCGAGGCTGAGAGGGCAGTGACACTGCTGCTTCCATAGTTAATGGCACTGCTTCCGTAGGCTGAGGGGA
Organism: Closterium sp. Naga37s-1; assembly: GCA_947471745.1. Classification (NCBI taxonomy): domain Eukaryota; kingdom Viridiplantae; phylum Streptophyta; class Zygnematophyceae; order Desmidiales; family Closteriaceae; genus Closterium; species Closterium sp. Naga37s-1. The sequence goes on from CANJKZ010000328.1 coordinate 1,324,524, forward strand.
TGTAAGCAGTGGCGCTCTGGGCCGCAACAATGAAGGTGCGGCTGGATTCTGCACGCGCTGCTTCTCTTGCTCCACTCGCTGCTGCTGCTCTTTCTGCTGCTGCTTTTGTTGCCTGTGCCGCTGGGGGGTGAAACCAGGTGCATTTAGACGCTCATTCAGGGGCACGTTCGAACGCTCATTCGGGTTCAAAGAGGTCGGTATTGATTGGTGCAGCGGCAGGAGGAGGAGGACAGGCAAGCAGGCGGAGAGCAGAGCGACATCAGTCTCAAGAAGCGAGGAGGAGAGGGAGGAGAGAAGGGCGCATGCTTCTCTTGTGGACATGTAACCAGGGGCACCGCCCTTGTTGCTCCCCTTTTCTCCTGCTACCTTCCCTTCAGTGGTTGTTGCCCTTCCTTCCTCTGTCGCTGCTGCCATTCCTTCTGCTTTTGCTGCCCCTCCTTCACCTCCAACTGCTGCCGTTCCTTCTCTTGCTGCTGCTAACTCCCCGGCCTCTGCTGCTGCTGCTGCTGCTGCTGCTTTCTCAGACTGGGAGGGAGGAGAGGCTTGAATAGCAGCTGCTGTGCGCTGTAAGCACTGTAGCAGCAGCAGGGAGAGTGATGAGACTGCATTGTTGTTGCTGCTGGTGACAGCAGAAGCCGCAGCTGCACCAGATTGAGCACTAGAAGGGGCGGTATCCCTGGTGCCAGGCGCAGCAGCAGCAGTAGCATCAGTAGCAGCAAAATCAGAAGCAGGTGTGCAAACAGCGGAAAAACAAGAAGCAGGAGGAGGAGCAGCGGCAGCAGCTGCTGCACCAATAACACGAGAATCAGCATGAGCCTGAGCATCAACGATGCCAGCGTGCAGCAGCAGCTGCTGGCAGCACTGCAGGGGGCCGAGTTCAGCAGCGAGGCGAGCAAGGGCGTGGCGGCACATGTCAAACGCACAGCCCAGATGGGTCTGAGTCGCAAATAGCGGATGCACTTGAGTGGTACTTCGAGTGCTCGACAGATGCTGCGGTTGTAGGGTGGTTGGATGATAGTGATGGGCATGGGCGTTGGTGTTGGGTGGAGTTGGAGAGTGAAGGTGGGAGGGACTTGCTGTGGCAGTGACAAGGCGGGAGGCGATGTGAAGGAGAAGTGGGACGAGACAGTGCTGGAGCTGAGGAGGTAGGGGAAGGGACGGGGGGGGAAGGTGTACGGGAAGGAGGAAGGGATTGAAAGGGAGTTGTGAGGAGGAGTCAGGGACGGGTAGCAAAACTAAGGGGGAAGGTGATACGATAGAGAAGCGCGACGAGACAGTGCCGAGATGGAGAGGGAAAGCGGGAAATGCAAAGGGAGGGAAGGTTCTAGGGGAATGAGGGACGGGCACAAGGCATATAGAAAAGAAACCCTTTTTTTTTCCCCTTTGCGTTGGGCAAAAACAAAAATTGACAGCTCCATATTTCGCAGAACAAAGGGAGGTGGAAAACTGAAGGCCGGTGAGAGGAGGAGAGGAGAGTACCAAACAAATATACGCAGGAAATTTCCGCTAAGGATAAACAGAAGGGAAACAGAAGATAGTAAGATTACCTTGGCTTCTTTGGTGGAAGCAGGAGGCCTCGTGAGCACCCGAATGCATTCTACCCCGCACTCAGCATCTGCTGCACACCCTGCAGCACTGCACTCTACCTCCGTGCACCCTCCACCACTCCTGCTACTTGTGGCCTGCTCTGCTAAGAGCAGCGCGATCAGAGCATCAGCAGGGGTTGGACAGGGCGCAGAAGAAAGAGGAGGAGCAGCAACAGTGGCAGAAGCAACAGCAGCAGCAGGAGAAGCAGCAGGAGAAGAGGCGGTTGCAGGGACAGAAGGGCTAGAAAGGCTTGATTGGGCATGGCATGGGTTAGGAACGGCTGGGGTGGGTGAGATGAAGAAGGCAGCAACGAGCAGAGGCAGCTGGGAGGGCTTGACGCGCGAGGAGGAGATGACGAAGCGAGAGACGGCCTGGATGATGGTGGCGCGGAGATGACGCGATTCCTGAAGGGGAGGGAGAGGGGGGGGGGGGGGGGGGGGGTGGAGGGGGGGGGATAGAAGGGTGGAGGACAGTGCAGGAAGGATTTTGAGATGATTCCTGTTTGAATGGGGAACGGGGAGTGGGGAACGGAGAATGCAAAGCGGCGTCGTGTAGGTCCCAGATTTCAAGAATGAGACATACCGAGTGGGAAAAGTTTTGATGGATTTACATACTTTCTCTCACTTGCACGAAGCAACTCCGTACAAAGTGAGTTAAATTATGTACTTTGGGATTAGGAGGTGGAGTGGACGGATGAACTTTGGAGCTCGGATTCAGGTAAGGAGACTCGGGCAGAAGCTTCCATGCAGGTTCCACTAATTCTCTCAAAAGCATGGCTTGAGCCTGCCTTGCTGCTAGTGATGACGAGAAAGCGGAGGAGGAAGAAGCAGGAACAGAGGAGGGGACGGAGAACGGTCTAGGAGGAGACGAAGACGAAGCGGGGAGGAGGGACGAGCTTGGAGCAGCGGCCTGTGAAGAGGAGCAAACCAAGCGATCGTCGGGATAGTTACGACTTTCTCTCATTTTTCTGCTGGACGAGCAGGGGTCCCAATCCCCGCGAGGCAAGAAACTATGGCCAGCCATGGTCACGAGAAATCGTAACGGTCACGCAATAACGGACGGTATCACGTTTTTACTAGAAATCATGATGGACGAAATCTACCTTGGTTGAGATTGCGCAGTTGTGGGTGGTTGTGACTAGTTTTCGCTACAAGGATCTTTGTTGGAAGTATGAAACTTTAGAAAAAATGGTGGTAACATGCTGCCACATGCGACAAAATGCGATGAGGACGAAACTAGATCAGGCGAGCTCAGCGACGGATCCAATCTTCCATTCTGACACAAACCAAACCAGCTAGAACAGAGGAGTGACCTGCTTGAATACGGTTTGTAAGGCATCTGCCGAAATCGCTGTAGTTCGTACACAGCTAGCTTGCTGCAGATGTTCGCGAAACTTTACCAGGCAATCAGCACTGCTCCCTTCACCTGCTGGCTTCGCACACCCTGTCAGTGGCGCTCATTGGTTGCTGTTCAACTGGGCTGGGATATATAAACCTTCGAAAGGACGATGGAGAGGTAACTGTCGATAGTAATGAGGGTGTGTCTAGCGGGTTATAATTTTCTGTGAAGCGTGCGGTTCAGTAGGGTTCTAAGCGCGGGAATATTTGAACCTGACGACTCCAGTTTATCAATGCGCCTCGTCAGAGATGGGAAGCAATCAGGGGCTTTCGCAAGTTTCCAAGCATTGCCCCAATATCTAGGTCAGTGCTGGTTCTGTTCTTTATTTAGACCGTACTCTATGTTTTGCGAAGCATTAAAGTATCCGCGCGGAGGGATTTTAGTCAGCAGCAAGCTCCGTGGGATCGATTTAAAAGAGACTTCCGTGGTCCCTAGTGTAAGACTGTTCTTTGTATTTTGCAAAGCGTAACGTATCCGCTTGGATTTTTTTTTGTCAACCTCCAGCAACCTACGAAGGTTGTAGGATTAGCATTATACTCCCAAGTACTGAGGCGTTTCACAATTTAGGGCCATTCTGGGTCAAAGTGAACTTCTCGAACCATTCGTTCCCATCCCAGCTGAAAGAAAACTCCAAGACACCATTGCTCCTACCTGAACAACCAACTCCTCGGAAACTCTATGACAACTTCAAGAGACTGGCTATACTGATAGACTCTACGAGTTGAGTAGTTTTCAGACGCTTCAGGGTAGTGGCACGATGCCGTTCAGTATGATATCTCAGGTGACTAATTGGCATGCACGAAAGGCTTCCGGTCTCGACGTGGTTTTTTTAGCTTACTAGGAACACGTTGTTCAGTCTAGTATTCGAAGTAACTTCGTAGGCTGGTTGTTAACGGTTGCCAGCATTTCGCTGGCAGTATCGCCTCCTGCACTAGTGGCGTCGGAGCGATTGTTATCTGAACGCGAAGGACGCCGAGATTTACCAGTAAACGTAAGCAAATTATATGCTGTTCGTACGCTGTAGTGCTTTTATCAAGAGGATAGCAGATTATCGATTCCGCAGTCAAATTTCAGCCGGCAATCGTCACGTTGAATATTCACGTTCAGTAAATCGTTTATGTGTATGATCAGGTTACAAAGCACCATTCGATCAGCGGACAGCAGATTCCGACCATGGTTCGGCTCCTTATCGACTACTCGTTTCTACCTGTTTTTGCCTTCCCGTTTGGATGCTTTTTTTTCCAGTTTCAAAATGGAGAACATGGCTCCGCCGTCTTCCGTAGGACGTAATATATCCGCTGGACAGCAAAGCGGACCCAGCAAGGCTGATCCTCTCAGCCGTCAGACACCGCTGCAAGGGTTGTTGTCGTCGTCGCAGGCAGGGGGGTCGTCGTCAGCGTCGCAGGCAGGGGGGTTGTCGTCGTCGGCATCGTCGCAGCGAGGCACGCCTAGAGCGGGGCTCGCGACGCTTACTGGCAACGTGCTCACACCGCAGTCGCAGGCGTGTAAGTTTACGAGTCGCACTGCGCTTGATGCACTATGGAAGATACTCTAATCACCCTCTTATGTTGATATGACCATCTCTTGTTTTTGTCATCCTTCCGTGCGTCTACTCGCAGCTGACTTCTGAGTCGACTCAAAAATCCTCTCGTTGACCCTGATTCATGCTTCGTCCTTCCGTGCGTCCCTCTATGCCAGGACCTACGCCGGTCATTTATCTTCCGAGCCACGTGAAAATGAATCTGCTTTGAGACGTATAGAAAACAAGAATCCTCTCGTTGACCCTTTTCGTTATCCCTTACATCCCAGGTTGCACCATCGCTGCCAGGATCTCGAGCAACGTGAAAGCAAAATGATATCGAGACGTCTCAGAACGATTCCACTTTCCTGCGTCTCTCGTTCAGCCTAATTCTTGCGTTTTCCGTCCGTGCGTCCCTCTTCCCGCAGATCGCGATCGCTCCATCGCCGCTAAGATTCCGAACACCTGGAGACGTCTCATCATCGTCGGTTTCCTCGTGGTTCGACGAACCATGCTAACAAGAACGAATTCCCCTTCTTGTGCCTCATGTTCACTCTGATCATGCATTGTCATCCGTGTGTCCCTCTACCCTCAGATCACCGATCGCACCATCGTTGCGAAGAGTCCGAGCAGCGTGGAAGTACAGCTGCTCTGACATTTCTCCGAAGATCACTTTCCCGTGCCTCAGGTTCACCTTTCTCGTTTCGTGCGTCCCTCTCTGCCCGCAGACCGCGATCACACCATCGCTGTCAAGTATCCGAACACCTTGAGACGTCTCAGAACAAGCTTCGTTTCTCGTGCGGCTGGTTCGCCTGATTCATGCGTTTTCCGTCTATGCGTCCCTAATAGCCCGCAGATCGCGATCGTACCATTGTTGTCAAGACTCCGAGTACCGCCACCAGAACTCGTCCTGTCTCCACGCGGTTATCGGCCGCGATCATAGACGCCTCAAACATTCATGCATAATCTTTCCGTGCGTCCCTCTGTCCAGATCGCGATCGCTCCATCGCTGTCAAGACTCCGAGCACTGCCACCAGGACTCGTTCCGTCCCCACGCGGTTATCGGCCGCGATCCCAGACGATTCGAACAACTTACTGTTATCCTTATGTGCGTCTCTCTACCCGCAGGTCGCGATCGTACCATGGCGGTTAAGACTCCGAGCACCGCCACGAGGACGCGTCCCGTCCCCACGCGGTTATCGGCCGCGATTTCAGACGATTCGAACATACAAGTAGGGACCCCGAGGGAAATGTCATGTCTCAGATTTTAAACATATTGAGGGGGCTCGAAGATTCAGGCATGGAAGATTTAGGCGAATTTTGGACGGGTATTCAGGATCCACCGCACATGATGTCACGTTAGATGTCACGAGATGTTTCGGAGACCTTAGAAGGTGGATTTTCTTGCTGGGCTGGAGCTGATGTCATTTCATGATTAGGAATTCGAGGAAAGGTGTGCCACTTTTGTGTCCTCTCTCCCGCGCTCTCTGTGTCCGCCTCCATCTCTTCATCCGTTTCCGCTCTCTCCACCCACCCCAACTGCCCACTCGCATTGGCAGGTGATCGTGAGGGTGCGGCCGCCAGCATGCCTTGAGCTGACGACGGGGTACTCGGGGCAAAGTGTGTGGCACAGGACGGCCCCTGGTCGCTCTTGAGTTGACTTAATATTCACCTCCGTTTTCATTCTGTGCTCACTTTCTCCCACAACCCCAACCACCCGCTGCCAGGTTATCGTGAGGGTGCGGCCGCCAGCAGGCCCTGAGCTGACGGGGTACCCCGGGCCCGGGGCAAAGTGTGTGGCACAGGACGGCCCCAAGTCACTATTCCTGGTGAACCCGGACAGGGCCGGTGCGGCGGAGCAGTTCACGTTCGACCACGCGGCAGGGGAGAGCGCGACACAGGTGGGCATGGGGATGGACACGTGGCAGGTGGGCATTGGTAAGCGAGCAGCGGAGCTGTTGAATTGAAGGGCGGGGGAGAGCCTGTCGCAGGTAGGCGTGGGGATGGGCGTTTCTGCAGTGAAGAAGGGGGGATGAGGGGGGGTGGTGGTGGTAATGGGGGCGCAGGAAGCCCCCCGGTCGCGGCGGAGCAGTTCACGTTCGTCCACGTGGCAGGGGAGAGCGCGACGCAGGTACACATTGGGATGAGAGCAGGGCGTGGAGATGGGGATGGGGGTTGTTGAGTTGAAGGGTAGGGGAGAGCGCGTCGCAGGTGGGCATGGGGATGAGAGCAGTGCGTGAGGATAGGCGCTCTTGAAATGAAGGGCGGGAGCGAGCGCATGGTCATGGTGGTTAAGGAACACAAGTGCCATGAGGATGCGGTGGTTCTGTGATCCTTGCTCAGCATGGCCGATGCATGGTTGTGTGTCAACCCTCTCCCTTTGAACCCGGCCCCCTTGCCCTTACCCCCTCTCTCCCCTCTTCCCCCTTTGGAGGGCCCGTTTGAGCTGACAAGCCTTTTTTCCATTCCTTCAACATCCGCCATCTCTCACTGTCTTCTCACCCCTTTTCCCCGCCCCGTTCCCCTCCCCCTTCCACCTCGCCCCTTTCCCCGCCTCCTTCCCCCGCCCCCGTCCTCTCCCTTGAGTCCCGTTGCAGCTGCCAGGGAAGCCCGTTGTTGAAAAGCTCTCCTCTAGATCCCCATCCCTGTCCGTCTACCCCATTCCCCCTCTTTCCCTCCCTCCTTCCCCCGCCCCCGACCTCTCCCTTGAGTCGCGTTGCAGGAGGACCTGTTCGAGCTGCCAGGGAAGCCCGTTGTTGAAAAGCTCTTCTCTAGATCCCCATCCCTGTCCGTCTACCCCATTCCCCCTCTTTCCCTCCCTCCTTCCCCTCTGCATGAGGACCTGTTCGAGCTGCCAGGGAGGGAGGCCCATCCCCTGTCCCTCTCCCCCGTCCCGCTCCGCTGCCCCTCTCCCCTTTCCCCCCTGTCTCCCTTCACTCTTTCCGCAGGAGGACCTGTTTGAGGTGGCAGGGAGGCCCATAGTCGAGAACTGCCTTTCTGGATACAACAGCACCATGTTCGCGTATGGCCAGGTTCGTTGCATCTGCCGCTTAGCACGATGCTTTGATTTGATTGGGATAGACCATGCTTGCTGCAGGGTGTTTCTGAGAAATCTCAAGTCAGATCACCTTGCTTGCTCGTCATCCCATGTCTGTTGTTTGTAGCACCCCACCCATCCGTCTTGCCTCTTCCCTCTTACTTTCATATCCCGGTTCAATCGTTTTGCATGCTCGCCCTCTCTCCTCCGTCCGTGCACTCTCCTCTCCTCCTCCCTTTGTTTGTCCACTCCCTCTTCCTTATGACACATCTCAGACGGGCAGCGGGAAGACGTACACCATGTTTGGAGCTGACGTGGACAAGGCTGACGTGGACAGATTGCGAGGGGGTAACGCTGACGTGGAGGTCGGGTCGAGGTGGGGGATGATTCCACGAGTCTTCCAGCTGGTCTTCGCCCTGATGCAGCAGGTGCGTCTCATGCTGCCCATGTATCATGCTGCCTGCACATCTTGCTTCCCGCACCTTGCAGCCCGCACACCTTGCAGCCCGCACCTTGCAGCCCGCATCCAGCGCGAGTCTTCCAGCTGGTCTTCGCCCTGATGCAACAGGTACGTATCATGCTGCACACATCTTGCATTTAGCCGCCTGCTACTCTGGGGACTGGGACGTCCAAACGGAACTGGTGGTTTTGATTAGGATCTAATATCTTAGCGTGGACTGTGGTGGATTTATGCCTGTTCGCTGGCTGCCTTTTAGTCGAGTTTTTACGCACTTTATAAATTACAGTGGCTCATGCTCTGACGGCTGCCTGCCAACTAGAATTCGTTTGCGTTCTATGCTGCTGCTGCCTACGATACTTGATGTCTGAGCGTGCTTCCATCACATTGCACCAACCTCCCTTGCTTTTCAACTCTTCTCCCAAACTACCTACTCCTCATTTTCCTCCCCAAACTCTCCCTGCCTCCTTTCCTCCTTTCCTCCCTTTTTCTCACCCCACCTCACTTCCGTCCTTTTCCCCCACCTCTCTTCCTTCCCTCCTCGGCCCACCTCCCTTCCTTCCCTCCTCGCCCCACCTTCCCTCCTTCCCTCCCCAACTCTGTTTCTTCCCTCCTCCTCGCCCCATCCGTTTGTCTTGCCAGGAGAAGCAGCAGAGGGCGGGTGAGCGTCTCACGTTCATCTGCACGTGCTCTTTCCTGGAAATTTACAACGAGCATTTCTACGACCTTCTGGACCCCAAGCGCTGCAACCTGCATGTGAGTGTAGGGTTTTGAGTGCATATGAATGAGTGCAGGGTTCAATGTTAATGCTTGCTTCTAAGGCTTTGGGTCCATGTGAGTGCTGCAACCTGCATGTGCGTGTTGCAACTGGCATGTGCGTGCGTGTCTTGCTCGTTTGATCAACTCAAGCCCACATGCCCCCTGTGGCTTCCACCTATCAAATCAAACCACATGCCTGTCCCCTCCCTCGCCTCTCTCAAATCCAAGCAGCCGGGCCTCGTTCGTCTATCCAGTCAAAGAACCTACACTCACATGCCTCGCTCGCACTCACACACCTGCCTGCCCCCCGTACCTCTCGTGTCTTTCAGATCCGAGAGGGCCCCAATGGCGTGTTTGTGGAGAATCTTACCAAGCACCCTGTCTCCATTCGCGTATCCAGTCCTGTCCTGTCACACACATTCACATGCCTCTCACTCTCACACGCACCTGCATGTCTTCCCTTCTCTCCCCCACCCCACGCCCTCCCCTTTTTGTCCCCCTCAGATCCGAGAGGGCCCCAATGGCGTGTACGTGGAGAACCTTACCAAGCAGCCGGTCACCTGCTTTGCTCAAGTCATGGAGCTAATTCAGCAGGTAAGTGGAGCTGGGATGAGTTGAGCCGAGTCGAGTCAAGTTGGTGGCTTGCTCTTATTCTCAGAGATGCCTTCGAGTCGGCTCAAGGCTGTAACAGAGTGTTGACATTGGCGTGTCTGTGTGTGTGTGTGCAGGGAGCGAAGAACCGGCGGGTGGCGGGGACGAACATGAACCGGGAGAGCAGCCGGTCTCACAGCGTCTTCACGTGCAACATCGAGAGCACGGTGAGTGCAGGTTGTAGAGGTGTTGACAGGTTTGAAGCACAGTGTTTTGATATAAGCTAACTAGTTGTACTCAACAACTAGCAGCCGGTCTCACATCTTCTTCACATGCAACATCGAGAGCACGGTGAGTGCGTTGCTGGTCCTGGCAACAATTGGATCACGGTGAGAGCATGTGCTGGTGCTGGCAGGCTTGAAATTGTGAGGTGGAACTGTGAGTGCTGCTGGCAACATCGAAAGCACGGTGAGCGCAGTGTGCAGTGCTGCTGACAGCTTTTTTAAGAAGAGCACGTTTGGTGCTACTGGCACCATTGCAAGCAGTCAGCGGTCGACAGGTTGCAGGGCTGAAGCACGTGAGTGCTGCTGCTGACAGGTTTGAAGTTGAAGGTGTCTCTGTATGGAGCTGATACCATCGTGGATATCGATGTGCAAATCTCGTGTTGCGCCGTGTCCCCACCCCACCCCACCCCACCCCACCACACCCCGTCCCACCCCACCCCACCCCACCGCTGCAGTGGACGGTTGAGGGCATCAGCAACCGGCGTTTCGGTCAACTCAACCTCGTTGACCTCGCGGGCTCTGAAAGGTACCCCTTCCCATCCCCTCTTGCCATGTCTTGACTTTTGTTTTGATGCTCTGGAAGCTTCCTCGCGCTTACCCTCTTGCCCATTCTGAAAAGTGTCCCTTATCCCTTTTTCCCCATTCTGGAATGATTTTTCTTCCCACCCCACTCCACTCCTCAACATCCCACTCCACCGCTCTCTGCTGTTGTCCACCCCTGGCAGGCAGAAGTCATCAGGGGCGACGGGAGAGAGGCTCAAGGAGGCGAGCTCCATCAACACGTCGCTCTCCCAGCTCGGGTTTGTCGTCTCTCTCCCTCGGCTGTGCATGCTGTGTGGACGATTCTCTGTGCATGCTGTGTGCACGATTCTCTGTGCATGCTGTGTGCACGATTCTCTGTGCATGCTGTGTGCACGTTTGCACACTGCAAGAATTGCTGAGAGGACGCATTGAGAACATGTTTGGCTCAAGGAGGCGTGCTCCATCAACACATCGCTCTCCCAGCTCGGGTTTGTTGCTTCTCACCTTTGGCTATGCTTCTTGAGGCGCCTAAAAGATTGCTTCCCAGCCTTGGCTTGGCTATGCGTTTTAAGTTGCGTCAAATATTGCTTCTATTCTCGCCCTTGGCTATGCACTCTGTGTGCACCGTGCATTTTGGGAATAAGTGATTGCTTTCATATATGACGGTTTGCAGCAAGGTGATTGTGGGGCTGGTCTCGTGGGGCTGGTCGAATTCATGCTTCAGTCGACTGAACCATTCTTGTTGTGTACCGTCGTGTCCATTCCTGTGTGTGTGTGTTGCTCGCAGCGCTCCATTCAAACCGATTTACTCTTGTGCATCATCGTTCCGTGCATGTGTGCATGTGTGCTTCTGTGCATGTGTGCATGTGTGCATGTGTGCATGTGTCCATGTGTTGGTCTCACAGCAAGGTGATCATGGTGCTGGTGGAGTCGCTAAGGGAGAACAAGCCTTGTCCGCTGATACAAACCTACTTACTCTTCTGCACATGCCCATGCCCGTGCCCGTCTCTATCTGTAATCATGTGTCGGTGCCACAGCAAGGTGATCATGGTGCTCGTGGAGTCGCTGAGGGAGAACAAGCCTCGCCACGTGCCCTACCGCGACTCCTATCTCACCTTCCTTCTCCAGGTGAACACTCTGGCTCCGTGCACCTCCAGGTGAACACTCTGGCTCCGTTCACCTCCAGTTGAATACCCTGGTTTCTTGCTCCACCAGGTGATTTCTCTTGCCTTTCTTTTTTCGGGTGATATTCTGTGCTCCTCCAGATGGTTCTCAGGCTCCTCCAGGTGAATACTCCAGCAACATTATGCCAACACCACCCCCTGTTTTCACCACCCACTCCGCATGCAGGACTCTCTGGGCGGCAACTCCAAGACGACCATCATCGCGTGCATCAGTCCATTCGCCGGGTACGCACTGGTGATGTCTGCTGCTAAGATTCCGAACACCTGGAGATTCCATGAGGTGAGTTTTGAGGCAACTCCAAGACCACCATCATCGCGTGCATCAGCCCATTCGCAGGGTAAGCACTGGTGATGTGTGCTGCTGTCACATGACCACCAGTTCTTGAGATGCCGTCACATGACCACCAGTTCTTGAGATGCCTCAGCTCACATGCATCAACTTTTGTTGCCCTGTCTCGTGTGTGTCTGCACCCACAGGTCGTTTCGGGAGTCGCAAGCACGCTCAAGTTTGCACAGCGAGCGAAGCTGGTGTACACGTGAATGAGGCGGTGCACACAGCACACAGTTTCATAGGCACATCTTCTTGCGTCCTCCCACCCACCCACAGGTCATTCAGGGAGTCGCACAGCACGCTCAAGTTTGCACAGCGGGCGAAGCTGGTTCACATAGTTTCTTAGGCATATCTTCTTGCGTCTCTCCCACCTGCAGGTCATTTCGGGAGTCGCACAGCACGCTCAAGTTCGCACAGCGGGCGAAGCTGGTTCACAACAAGGCAGTGGTGAACGAGGCTGCAGAGGGCGAGAAGGACGCTCTCAAGAAGGAGATCGCCCGTCTCAAGGTGAGTGTTGACACGACTCAGCTGTCGAGATCTCTCAGGATGTGAATGAGGTTGCAGAGGGCGAAAAGGACGCTCTCAAGAAGGAGATCGCGCAGCTCAAGGTGAGTGTTGACACAACTCAGCTGTTGAGGTCTTTCAGGATATGAATGAGGCTGCAGAGGGAGAGAAGGACGCTCTGAAGAAGGAAATCGCCCGCCTTAAGGTGCGCTTCTTAGGTGTATTTTCAATCGACTCAGAATGCAAAACAAGGAGGTGGATCGGTGGTGAATGAGACAGCGGAGGGCGAGAAGGACGCTCTTAAGATGGAGATTGCCCGTTTTAAGGTGCGACGCTCCCTGCCCTCTTAAATGTTTCAAGGTGCGATGTGTAGGTGTATTTTGAGTCGACTAGCAAGGCAGTGGTGAATGAGGCTGCAGAGGGTGAGAGGGACGCACTCAAGAAGGAGACGCACTCAAGAAGGAGACGCACTCAAGAAGGAGACGCACTCAAGAAGGAGATTGTTCGCCTCAAGGTGCATGTTGAGATGTCTCAAAACGCCTCAGCTGTTGAGACCTCTCAGAACTTGAATGAGGCTGCAGAGGGCGAGCAGGACACACTTACGAAGGAAATCACCCACCTCGAGGTGCTGCGCTCCCTTCCTTGCTGCACTCTTCCCCCACGATTCACGCCCTTCCCTGCTCTCTGCCCTGCTGCGCTCCTTTTCTCTTCCCCCACCCCTGCAAGGCCCGTTTGCTCCTCCCTCCCCTCTCCCTCCTTCCAAACATGAGTTCTCCCTCTTATTCCTCTTCTCCCCCCCCTCCCCCGCCATCCCCACACACAGGACGAGCTTCATCGACTGAATAAGCTCTGCACCTGTGAAGCCCGTCTGCTCCTCCCTGCCTCCTCCTCCTCGCCTCCCTTCTCCCTCCCTCACTCCCGCACCACCACACCCAGAACACCCCGCAATGGTAACTCCACCGGTGCTGCTGGGTCTACTGCTGCTGCTGCCAGCTCCCCACTGGCACTGGCGCTGCAGGAGAGGGCGAACTCTCCCAGGCATGTGCAGCTGCTGGGGGAGATTGAGCGGCTGGAACGGACGCTGGCGGGGTGCTTGCGCAGGGAGAGGGAGCTGGAGAGGGAAGTGGGCGTTCTGAGGGGCGAGACTGCGAAGCTGAGGAAGCAGCTCGCTGCTGCTGCTGCTGCTGCTGCTCGTGGTGGTGGGAGTGGTGCTGGGGGAGGGGGTGAGGTGATGGGTGCTGGTGGCGATGGTGGTGACGCTGGTGGTGCTGGTGGTGGAGAGGGAGAGGGGATGGAGGGAAGGTTGGCGACTGTGGAGGAGGGGGAGGAGGAGGAGGAGGTGGTGGAGGAGGGAGGAAGTGGGTCGGAGGGTGTGCAGAGTGATATGGAGAATCTGAAGGATCAGGTGAGTGCACGACACTGCAAGAAGAGGAGAGTGCAGTGCAGTTTAGGGTGAGCATAGTGCAGTTTAGGGTGAGCATAGTGCAGTTTAGGGTGAGCATAGTGCAGTTTAGGGTGAGCATAGTGCAGTTTAGGGTGAGGATAGTGCAGTTTAGGGTGAGCATAGTGCAGTTTAGGGTGAGCATAGTGCAGTTTAGGGTGAGCATAGTGCAGTTTAGGGTGAGCATAGTGCAGTTTAGGGTGAGCATAGTGCAGTTTAGGGTGAGGATAGTGCAGTTTAGGGTGAGCATAGTGCAGTTTAGGGTGAGCATAGTGCAGTTTAGGGTGAGCATAGCGCAGTTTAGGGTGAGCATAGTGCAGTTTAGGGTGAGCATAGTGCAGTTTAGGGTGAGCATAGTGCAGTTCAGGGTGAGCATAGTGCAGTTTAGGGTGAGCATAGTTCAGTTTAGGGTGAGCATAGTGCAGTTTAAAGTGAGCATAGTGCAGTTTAGGGTGAGCATAGTGCAGTTTAGGGTGAGCATAGTGCAGTTTAGGGTGAGCATAGCGCAGTTTAGGGTGAGCATAGTGCAGTTTAGGGTGAGCATAGTGCAGTTTAGGGTGAGCATAGTGCAGTTTAGGGTGAGCATAGTGCAGTTTAGGGTGAGCATAGTGCAGTTTAGGGTGAGGATAGTGCAGTTTAGGGTGAGCATAGCGCAGTTTAGGGTGAGCATAGCGCAGTTTAGGGTGAGCATAGTGCAGTTTAGGGTGAGCATAGTGCAGTTTAGGGTGAGCATAGTGCAGTTTAGGGTGAGCATAGTGCAGTTTAGGGTGAGCATAGTGCAGTTTAGGGTGAGCATAGCGCAGTTTAGGGTGAGCATAGCGCAGTTTAGGGTGAGCATAGTGCAGATTAGGGTGAGCATAGTGCAGTTTAGGGTGAGCATAGTGCAGTTCAGGGTGAGCATAGTGCAGTTTAGGGTGAGCATAGTTCAGTTTAGGGTGAGCATAGTGCAGTTTAGGGTGAGCATAGTGCAGTTTAGGGTGAGCATAGTGCAGTTTAGGGTGAGCATAGTGCAGTTTAGGGTGAGCATAGCGCAGTTTAGGGTGAGCATAGTGCAGTTTAGGGTGAGCATAGTGCAGTTTAGGGTGAGCATAGCGCAGTTTAGGGTGAGCATAGTGTAGTTTAGGGTGAGCATAGTGCAGTTTAGGGTGAGCATAGTGCAGTTTAGGGTGAGCATAGTGCAGTTTAGGGTGAGCATAGTGCAGTTTAGGGTGAGCATAGTGCAGTTTAGGGTGAGCATAGTGCAGTTTAGGGTGAGCATAGTGCAGTATCTGCACGCTTGCATGCAGCAGCTCGGTTGTGCTGCTGCGTACGCAGCACATGTGTCCGCCCTTGCCAAGTAAAGCAGCACAGCCTAAATGGCACGTGGAAGGCAGGGGTTTACTGTATGTTTGCTCCCTTTCCACCCCTCACTGCCCTACATTTTCTTCTCACACACAACCACCAGGTGGCGGAGCTGTTGGTGCAGAAGGCAGCAGCGGGCGGGGGGCACGCTCAGGCGCGCATAGATGAGCTCACCCAGGAGCTACAGGGCGTACGGGCGGAGCTGGGTCGCTGCAAGGAGCACTTGCGGCTGTCTGATGCTGCTAACGAGCAGCTGGCGAGGTGAGGGGCGGGCAAGATGTGGAGGGAAAGATAGTTAGAGCAGTGATGCTGGGAACAAGAGAGAAGCACGATTGGGGCAGGGAGCAATTGCGGTTGTCCGATGCCGCTAACGATCAGCTGGCAAGCTCAGAGAGGGGTGGGAAGCAGAGGGAAAGACAGTTACAGCAGTGATGCTGGGGAATGCGAGAGAAGCTGGCTCGGCGCAAGGAGTACTCATGGCTGTCTGGTGCTGCGCTGCTTACGAGCAGCTAGTGAAGTGAGAGGTGGGGGATGGATGGGCTAGGTGACCTGTCAGTCGACTCAGGAAGCTCGGTTGGTGCAGATGGCCCTTGCCGCTGCTCAATGCCGCTAACGAGCAGCTGGTGAGGTGAGAGAAGGGAGCAGTGGTATGTTTGAGGCGCCTCAGAATCAAGGTGAGCGAGTGGCGGTGGGTGTCTTTTAGGAACGAAGGGCAGTAGGAAGAGCACCTTCGTCCCACCATCCCACCATCCGTCAATCCATCCACCCCTTCGTCCCTCCATCTTTCCGTCCTTCCATCTTTCCATCCTTCCATCTCTCCGTCCTTCCATCTTTCCATCCTTCCATCTCTCCGTCCTTCCATCTCTCCGTCCTTCCATCTCTCCGTCCTTCCATCTCTCCGTCCTTCCATCTCTCCGTCCTTCCATCTCTCCGTCCTTCCATCTCTCCGTCCTTCCATCTCTCCGTCCTTCCATCTCTCCGTCCTTCCATCTCTCCGTCCTTCCATCTCTCCGTCCTTCCATCTCTCCGTCCTTCCATCTCTCCATCACCCCAACCCTCCATCCCCCCATTCCCCCCATCTCCTCACTCAACAGGCAAACGCGGGAGATGGAGGCGGAGATGCAGCTGCTGGCTGCGCAGAACCTCTCTCTGGAAGACCAAATCAAGGCGTTCAAAGCTGCCAACAAGGACATCTCTTCCTCATTCCATGGAGGGCTCGCCTCGCAGAGAGGAGATCTCTCCGCCGCGCCCACTCCCATCCTGTCAGCTGCGCGCGCTGCTGCCCCCAGCAGCCTCATTCCCACACCTCTGGTCACGACCACCAGGGGCACTCGTGCTGCCACTCCCACAAGTGGCGGCTTTGGTACCGGCCTGGGGGCAGGCATCAATCGGAACCTCGAGGAGGCGTTTTCTGGCGCTAAGGGGTTTGAGACTCCGCTTTCAATGAGGGGCAAGGGTGCAGCAGGGAGAGTCGGAGGTGGAGGCGGAGGGGGAGGAGGAGGAGTGGGAGGTACGGAGTGTGTGGTTGACTGTAGGTCTTCTCTCAGGCACGTGGGCAAGGATCAGGACCGGTTCAGGCAGCAGAGGTTGGATTTGGACTCGGCAGTCAAAGGGAAGCTGGAGGCTGAGTGGGCTAACAGCGCTCTCAAGGCGAATCTGAAGCTCCAGGAGCAGGAAGCGAGGGAGCTTGTAGAGAGGATGCAGACCGAGGAGGGGCGGAGGCGTGAGGCGGAGAGGCTGGCGGAGGAAGCGGAGAGGGAGGTTCGGGATGCGGCCGCCGCGGCTGCGGCGTGTGCTCGGGAGAAAGCTGCGGTGGACGAGCAGCTGCGGGCGATCCAGGAACAGGTTCGGGAACTTCAGGGCCGGGAGGAGAGGAGCGAGGAGGAGAAGAGGGATTTGGAGGAGGCGTTGAGGAGAGAGCGGGATTTGGGGGAGGAGGCGGCACAATTGGCGGAAGCAGAGTGGAAGAAGACTCAAGAGGCGACAGCTAGGAGGATTGCTGCAGAGAGGAGCCTGCAGAGGACGATGGATGAGGCGAAGAATCTGAGGGGATTGCTGGATGATTCGGAAGAGACGAGGGCGAAGTATGTGAGGCTGAAGCATGAGCTAAGGGCGGCTCTGCAGAGGCTTGTGAAGGCGGCGGAACAGAAGGTGGAGGATGAGAAGGCGTTGGAGAGGATGCGGGAAGAGTTGGGTGCGGTGAGAGCGCAGGTGTTGAGTGCGGGGGAGAGGGCGGAGGAGGCAGAGAGGAGAGTGAGGGAGGGTGGGGTGGTGGGTGCAGGAGGTGAGGTGGTGGAGGGAGGAGTTGGGGCGGGTGTTGAAGGGGATGAGGTGGCAGGAGAGGAGGATAATGTGGTGGAGGAGGGGAGTGAGGTGGCAGGAGAGGAGGGTGACGTGGTGGATGAGGGGAGTGAGGTGGCAGGAGAGGTGAGGGTGAGCGAGGGGGAGGAGGTAGAGAGGGAGCAGACACAACGGCTAGTGGATGAGCTTATGAGGAAGGTGGAGGAATTGGAGGAGAACGGGCGGGAGGCGGAGAGGAGGGCGGAAGAGGATGCGGTGAGACTGGCGGAGGCAGTGAGGAAGGTGCAGGAGGCGCAGGAAGAGGCGCGTTTGGCAGGGGAGAGAGTGAAAGAGAGGCTGGAGGAAGAGGAGAGTGTGAGAGAGAGGCTGGAGGTTCTGGAGGGTCTGATGCAGAGTGAGGAGGCAGAAGCAGTCAGGGCGAATGCAGAGGTGATGCTGCTGCAGGGGATACTGGAAGATCTGGAAGGTATGGGTCGGTTTGGAATGGTGAAGATGGAAGGAGAAGGGGGGCTGGAGCAGGGGCAGTCTCGGGAGGAGCTGGAGGGGGAGTTGTTGCGGGTGCGAGAGGAGGTTGAGGGGAAAGAGGAGGAGATTCGGAGGCATAAGGAGGATTTGGAGAGGAGTCGGAGGGAGTTGGAAGAGGTGACGGTGAAGCTGGGAGTGTGGGAGGACACGTGGGGAGCCTGGGAGACTCACCGGCAAGAGGTGCAATATCCAGGGGGATGTTGGTATGACATGGGTGTGAGGTATAACTGGGGGAGGGTGGTTCTGGAGCTGGTTCAGAAAGAGCTGAGGAGGGTGAAGGAGGGGAAGGAGAGAGTGGAGGAGGAGAGGAGAGAGGCGGATGAGGCAGTGTGGAAAGCGGAGAAGGAGGTGAGGGTTTTGGTGGACGAGAATGGGGTGCTGAGGGGGATGTTGGGGTTGGAGGAAGGGGATGTGGTGGCTGTGCCAGGGAAGGAGAGGAGGGAGAGCTTTGAGCTTGCGATTGGAGCGATTGGAGCGAGGATTTGGGATGGGAGGGTGAGGGAGAGGGAGGTGGAAAGAGAGGAGGAGAGGGTGGAGAGGGAGAGGAAGGAGGTGGAGGAGAAGAGGAGGGCGGTGGATGAGAGGAGGGAGGGGGAGAAGGAGAGGAAGAGGGAGGTGGAGGAGAGGAGGGGGGATGAGGAGGCGGGTGAAGGGGATGTGCAGGGAGAGAACAATCAGGATGAGATTCCATCAGGTTTGGAGGGGATCGATGCAGAGAGGATCGAGCAGGAGGAGGTGGAGGAAATGGGAGAGATGGGGGAGGTTACACCGGCGGTGAAGGCAGAGGGGAAAGGGCAGCGAGCGAAGGAGGGAAGGAGGCAGACGGAGGATGAGAGACGGGCAGAGGAGGAGCAGCTGAGGGCCACGTGTGCTGCGCTGGAAGGGCAAGGAGCACAGATGGATGCTGAACTGGCAGGGTTCAGAGCTGAGAGGGAGAAGCAGAGGAGGGAGGTGGAGCAGATGCGAGCAGTTAGAGAGGTGCTGGAGAGGGAGAGATGGCTGCTGGATCAGAGGGCGGATTGTGGGGCGGAGGAGAATGGGGAGAGGGAGAAGGGAGAGGAGGAAGTGGGGGAGGTAGAGGGTGGGGAGGAAATGAGGAGTGAGGAGGAGACGGGAGATGGGGAAAGGGCAGGGTGGGAAGAAGGTGGGGAGGGGGATGGGAAGGGGGTCCTGAGTACTCCTGTTCGTGCTGCTGACGTGGGAACAGATGGGGTGTCGGCAGTGAGCGTGCAGCAGCCACATGGCACTCCAGTGCTCTTCTCGGCTTCTCGTGAATTGGGGAGAGGGAGGCAGGGTGGGAGAATGAGCTTGCCTACACGTCTGGATGGAAGTGTGGTGTGTGCTGCTAGCGGGTTGGAGCATGGGAGGGAGGGAGAGGTGGGGAGTGGTGATGAGTGGTGGAGTGGGAGGATTGAGAGGGAGAGGGAGAGGGAGATGGAGAGGAAGGAGGGCGAGGTGAAGCAGCTGGTGAAGCAGATTGAAGTTCTTCAGAAGGAGGTGCGTACTTGGGAGATGTCCCACAACAACTTTCACCTTTTCTAGCACTGCATTGTGAAAGCCTGGCCATGCCCCTATCGCTCTCAACTCGCCCCCCTTCCTGTCCATGCCCCCATCCCTCTCATCACCCATCCCCCATCCCTCTCATCACCCATCCCCCATCCCTCTCATCCCTCTCATCCCTCTCATCCCTCTCATCCCTCTCATCCCTCCCTGCCCCCATGCACCCATGCCCCCATCCCTCTCATCCCCGCATTACCCCATCCCTCTCATCACCCATCCCCCATCCCTCTCATCACCCATCCCCCATCCCTCTCATCCCTCTCATCCCTCTCATCCCTCTCATCCCTCCCTGCCCCCATGCATCCATGCCCCCATCCCTCTCATCCCCGCATTACCCCATCCCTCTCATCCCTCTCATCCCTCTCATCCCTCTCATCCCTCCCTGCCCCCATGCACCCATGCCCCCATCCCTCTCATCCCCGCATTACCCCATCCCTCTCATCCCTCCGATAGCCCCCATACCTGCAGAACCATACACTGCTCGCCCAGCTGAGAGCGTCAGAGCAGTCAGTGCACGGGTCACGCTCTGCCATGAGCACTCCAGCGCAGGCGTGTTTTCATTCTCGCTGCTCTTTCCCATGCCCCCATCTCTCCATGCCCCCAGAACCGCCTGCTTCACGCCCAGCTGTGTGCATCGGAGCAGTCAGTCCGCGGCTCACTCGCTGCCATGAGCACTCCACCGCAGATTTTCCTTCATCACAACCCAACCTTCCCGTGCGCCTATCCTTCCCATCCCTCCCATCCCTCCCGTCCCTCCCATCCATACCAGAACCGCCTGCTTCACGCCCAGCTGTGTGCATCGGAGCAGTCAGTCCGCGGCTCACTCGCTGCCATGAGCACCCCCGCACCCACGGGGGCGAGGAGCAGACGAAGCACACAAGAGGGGTCACCTGGGGCGACGGGAATGGGCATGGGCATGGGCATGGGAATGGGCATGGGAATGGGCATGGGCATGGGCTCCATTCTTGAAACAGCAGGATCGGCATCAGAGTCGGGTATTGGAGGCAGTGAAGCGGCCGCGGATGGGGGAGGCTCGCCTGATGCAGCAGGTGCAGCAGCAGGAGGGGCAGCAGTGGAGTTGCTAAAGGCAAAGGCATTGAGGAGGCACCAGCAAGTGCTGCAAAAGGTGGGTTGCCACGCTCAGGTGTTGAGGGGCCTCAGCAAACAGGTGATGCATTAAGTGGGTTGGTGGCCTTGGTTGTTACTCCCGCTCCCAGAATGTTCCATGCTCTCCTCAATCATGCACTTCATGTGGCACAGATGGCTCCTTCAATCAGCAACCCTGCCACGGTGGCAAGTTTTCTCTCCACCCACGCCCTCGCATCCTCTCCTCCTCGCCTCGCCTCCACCAGGACCATATCTTTCCGGCCAACGTGCTTGCCTTCGTGTTTTGAGTCGACTCAAAATGCCCTCCACCCACGCCCTCGCATCCTCTCCTCCTCGCCTCGCCTCCACCAGGACCATATCTTTCCGGCCAACGTGCTTGCCTTCGTGTTTTGAGTCGACTCAAAATGCCCTCCACCCACGCCCTCTCATCCTCTCCTTGTAGCCTCGCCACCACGAGGGCCATAGCTTTCCAGCCAACGTGCTTTCCTTAGTGTTTTGAGTCGACTCAAAATACCCTCCACCCATGCCCTCTCATCCTCTCCTCGTCGTCTCGCCTCCACCAGGGCCATAGCTTTCCGGCCAACGTGCTTGCCTTCACCCTTCCCTTCCCTGTCCCTTCCCTTCCCACCTCCCCCCCTCGTTGCTTCTTCTGCCAGGATCACGAGATTCGCCAGCTTCGAACGTCCGTACCTTCGCCCTTTTTCTCCCCTTGACTTCGTGACTTACCTTCCGTATCCCTTCCCTTCCGACCTCCCCCCCTCGTTGCTTCTTCTGCCAGGATCACGAGATTCGCCAGCTTCGAACGTCCGTACCTTCGCCCTTTTTCTCCCCTTGACTTCGTGACTTACCTTCCGTATCCCTTCCCTTCCGACCTCCCCCCCTCGTTGCTTCTTCTGCCAGGATCACGAGATTCGCCAGCTTCGAACGTCCGTACCTTCGCCCTTTTTCTCCCCTTGACTTCGTGACTTACCTTCCGTATCCCTTCCCTTCCGACCTCCCCCCCTCGTTGCTTCTTCTGCCAGGATCACGAGATTCGCCAGCTTCGAACGTCCGTACCTTCGCCCTTTTTCTCCCCTTGACTTCGTGACTTACCTTCCGTATCCCTTCCCTTCCGACCTCCCCCCCTTGTTGCTTCTTCTGCCAGGATCATGAGATTCGCCAGCTTCGCACGCAGCAGGACCTCCTCCTTCACGAGAAAGACAAGTACGCTGCCCTTGCCTTCTCACCTGCCCTCTCTGCTCTGAACATTTGAGGCGCCTCAAAAGCCTGCTCTCTCTCTGCCCTGACACCTCTCATTCTGAGAAAGAGACGTACCTCAACCATTCCTCATTCGACTCTCTGCTCCGCTTTCCCGCACCTCATTTCATCCATTCCCCACTCCTCTGGTGTTGCTTGCACCAAGGTTTTAAAACCTGCACTTCTGGAAACCATTTTTCACTGGCTTCTTCTTTTGAAATTTCTCAACACACACTTACAAAGCATTCGGGACTCGCTGTCTGTTCGTCTGTGCTTCCCCATCATCCATTTATTGCAAATTCTGGCGGTGGAGATTTATCGTGCAGGAAGCGCGGCTTCATGTGGTGCTGCTGCTATGCATTGCAGTTTCTGTGTCCCACAAATTCCCTAGTGTTTTCTTTCCGCCCCACCCAGATCACCCAGGTTCCTGGTGGAGACACAGCAAATGCTCTCAGAAGCAGTGCTGCAGACAAGTGCAGCACATGCGGTGTTATGTACTGCTGCTTGCGGTCTGTGTGTGTCATTATTCCCCAATCTGTCCGCCCCATCACGATCACCCAGGTTTCTGGTGGAGATACAGCAGATTCGGTCAGAGGCAGTTCTGCAGAGGAGCATGGCGGACAAGTGCATGCAGACGAACCACGCAATCACCCAGGAGAACGCTCACCTCAAGGTGAGAGTGTGTTTCTATTGCGCTTCAGAAACAGCTGTTTGGTTCAGCAGCGGCATGCAATGCTGCAAAGGAGCATGGCGGACAAGTGCATGCAGACGAACCACGCAATCACCCAGGAAAATGCGCACCTCAAGGTGAGAGCGGGTTTCTACAACTCCTCAGGAACAGCTTCTTAGTGCAGCAGCAACATCCAGCACAGCAGCAGGCAGTGCAGCAGCAGGAAGTGCAGCAGTCAGAGGCAGTGCAGCAGTCAGAGGCAGTGCTGCAGAGAGCATGGCGGACAAGTGCCTGGAGAGGGACCAGGCGCTCTCTCAGGAGAATGCTCACCTCAAGGTGAGAGTGTGTTCTACAACTCATAAAAAACGGTTTCTTAGTGCAGCAGCAACAGCCAGCACAGAAGGCATCCAGCACAGCAGCAGGCAGTGCAGCAGTCAGAGGCAGTGCTGCAGAGAACATGGCAGACACTTGCCAGCAGAGGGACCACGTGAATGATCAGCGTGAGAGTGTGCTTCTAGGGCGCCTTAGAAACTGTCTTTCAGTGCAGCGGTCAGAGGCACTGCGGCAGAGAGCATGGCGGACACGTGCCTGGAGTGGGACCAGGCGCTCTCTCAGGAGAATGATCAGCGTGAGAGTGTGCTTCTAGGGCGCCTTAGAAACTGTCTTTCAGTGCAGCGGTCAGAGGCAGTGCTGCAGAGAGCATGGCGGACACGTGCCTGGAGTGGGACCAGGCGCTCTCTCAGGAGAATGATTAGCGTGAGAGTGTGCTTCTAGGGCGCCTTAGAAACTGTCTTTCAGTGCAGCGGTCAGAGGTAGTGCTGCAGAGAGCATGGCGGACACGTGCCTGGAGAGGGACCAGGCGCTCTCTCAGGAGAATGCTCAGTGTGAGAGTGTGCTTCTAGGGCGCCTTAGAAACTGTCTTTTGGTGCAGTGCAGCAGCAGGCACAGCAGCAGCTGCAGCCAGAATAGCGCGAGGCAGTGCTTCAGAGAAGGCATCCCTTCCACCCCTCCTCTCTCTTCCCCCGCCAGCAAACAACTGGAGGGCGACTTCTGAGTCGACTCAAATGTCACTGCAGCAGCGGCAGTCAGAGCAGCAGCACGAGGCAGTGCTTCAGAGAAGGCATCCCTTCCACCCCTCCTCTCTCCTCCCCCGCCAGCAAACAACTGGAGGGCGTGTAGCAGCAGGTTGTAAGAGGCAGAGGGAGAGATGGAGAGGCTGGCGTGGGCTGGTCTCATGATGATTCGTTCAATCAGCCTTTCTTTTATCTCCCTTCCTTGGACCCTCTTTCCTTCCCCAACCAGCAACAACTGGAGGGCGTGCAGCAGCAGCTGGAGAAGGCAGAGGGCGAGCTTGTGGGGCTGGTGGGGCAGCACAACCCGAAACAGCGCATTCACACGTTTTCCAAGGTCAAGGTGCGACATAGATAGAGGGAGATTGAGGGGAGGATGGCTATTCCAGATTAGAGTGGGGCGAGCTTGTGGGGCTGGTGGGGCAGCACAACCCGAAACAGCGCATTCACACGTTTTCCAAGGTCAAGGTGCGACATAGATAGAGGGAGATTGAGGGGAGGATGGCTATTCCAGATTAGAGTGGGGCGAGCTTGTGGGGCTGGTGGGGCAGCACAACCCGAAACAGCGCATTCACACGTTTTCCAAGGTCAAGGTGCGACATAGATAGAGGGTTAAATTTTCCAAGTTGAGGGTGGGTTTAGTTGGAATACAACAGAGGGGGAGCTGGGGTGTGAATAGGGAGACCTTTGAGTTGACTCGGATGTCACCTCACGAACTGGCTGGGCTGGTGATGCAGCACAAGCCGAAGCAGCGCATTCACGTGTTTTCCAAGGTCAAGGTACGAGATCAAGGGAAGGATGACTATTCCAGATTAGAGTGGGTTGAGCTGCAGAGGCTGGTGGGGCAGCAGCCGCAGCACAGCCCAAACCAGCGCATTCAAGCTCAAGGTGTGTGGGGGTGTGGAGGGTGGTGTAATGCCACAGCCCTAACCAGTGCACGTGTTTCCAAGCTGAGGTTGGGTTGAGCTGGCGCGGCTAGCAGCAGCAGCGAATTGTGTTGTGTAGCAGGGAACGTGAATCCACGCCATCTTGAACCCCCTTGCTTTCCCTTTCCACCTCCATTTTTCCGTTTCTTTCGACCTGCTCAGGCAGACAACGTCGCTCTGAGGGCACAGAACGAGGGGCTGAGTTTTGAGTCGACTCAAAACTAAACTAAACTTAATTTTGAGTTCACTCAAAACTAAACTTACCACCTGCTCAGGCGGACAACGTTGCTCTGAGGGCGCAGAACGAGGAGCTGGCAGCAACAGTGAAGCATATGGAGGGGCGGGTGAAGCCTCTACCTCAACTCCTCTCTCCCTTCCACCCTTCGCCTTTTCCCTCCCCCACACTCCCTCCACGCTTTCCCCCGCTTTCCCCCCTATGATTCTTTTTTGCACAGGTGGAGAACACCACCCTGAGGGCGCAGAAGGAGGAGATGGCAGCAGCAGTGAAGCACATGGAGGGGCGGGTGAAGCCACAATCCCAACCCCTCCTCTCCTTCCCCCATCTCTGCCGCCCTCCTCTCCCCCTCACACAGGTGGAGAACAGCACCCTGAGGGCGCAGAACGAGGAGATGGCAGCAGCAGTGAAGCGCATGGAGGGGCGGGTGAAGCGGCTGGAGGAGGAGGTGGGGCGACACAGGAAGAAGGCCGGGCACGCGGAGAAGATTGATTTTGATGAGGAGGCGAGGCTGCAGCAGCGACTGGAGGTGGGTAATAGTGTTGGTGGTGGTGGTGGGACGTAGCACCAGAGGGGTTAGCACAGACGCAAGGTGGAGCACGCGGAGAGGTTTGACTATGATGAGGAGGCGAGGCTGCAGCAGCGACTGGAGGTGAGCAGTGGTGGTGGGTCTGTCTAAAAGTGGGGTTGTGTTGCTAGCATGAGAGGAAGGCGGGGCAGGCAGAGAGGATTGACTATGATGAGGAGGCGAGGCTGCAGCAGCGACTGGAGGTGAGCAGTGGTGGTGGGTCTGTCTAAAAGTGGGGTTGTGTTGCTAGCATGAGAGGAAGGCCGGGCAGGCAGAGAGGATTGACTATGATGAGGAGGCGAGGCTGCAGCAGCGACTGGAGGTGAGCAGTGGTGGTGGGTCTGTCTAAAAGTGGGGTTGTGTTGCTAGCATGAGAGGAAGGCGGGGCAGGCAGAGAGGATTGACTTTGATGAGGAGGCGAGGCTGCAGCAGCGACTGGAGGTGAGCAGTGGTGGTGGGTCTGTCTAAAAGTGGGGTTGTGTTGCTAGCATGAGAGGAAGGCGGGGCAGGCAGAGAGGATTGACTATGATGAGGAGGCGAGGCTGCAGCAGCGACTGGAGGTGAGCAGTGGTGGTGGGTCTGTCTAAAAGTGGGGTTGTGTTGCTAGCATGAGAGGAAGGCGGGGCAGGCAGAGAGGATTGACTATGATGAGGAGGCAAGGCTCCAGCAGCGACTGGAGGTGAGCAGTGGTGGTGGGTCTGTCTAAAAGTGGGGTTGTGTTGCTAGCATGAGAGGAAGGCGGGGCAGGCAGAGAGGATTGACTATGATGAGGAGGCGAGGCTGCAGCTGTTAGAAATAGTCAGTCAACACTTTGTACTATATTCTATATCGGTTAGGTTACTTTGTAGGTTGGGTGTAGATTTGTAATCCCAACCCTATCTGGTTGGGATTCCCTCGTAATCCTGCAAATCTGCCAACTCACCAATTGGAGATTTGCTAGGATTCCCATCCCATCCTTTCCCTAGCTTTGCTCAACCCAACCCTGTTTGTACTTAAGGCCTAGTGCCTTCCTTATCAAGCAATCAGTTCAGTTCCAATTCTATCATGGTATCGAGCTAGTAAATTCCGCTCACGCGGAATCCGATCCTTGGCGTCCCGATGGTTCTCTCCTTTTAGGCTATGCCTATTTCGGTTCCCGGCTCCTACGCTTAGCGTTTTTCAGAAACTTCACATCGTCGCTCCGGTCAAGCGCGCATTCGGCTTCCTTCATCGCGCATCTCGTTTTTCGTCGGCGACATTCTCAGCTTTCGACTTCCTTCATCGTAAGCTTCTGGTTTTTATATCTCCGTGACAATTTTCGCATCTTCTTAACTTCGAACAGGTTTTCAGCGGCGCAGCGGAACAGGTCCAGCGGCGCAGCGGAACAGGTTTTCAGCGGCGCAGCGGAACAGGTCCAGCGGCGCAGCGGAACAGGTTTTCAGCGGCGCAGCGGAACAGGTTCAGCGGCGCAGCGGAACAGGTTCAGCGGCGCAGCGGAACAGGTTCAGCGGCGCAGCGGAACAGGTTCAGCGGCGCAGCGGAACAGGTTCAGCGGCGCAGCGGAACAGGTTCAGCGGCGCAGCGGAACAGGTTCAGCGGCGCAGCAGAACAGGTTCAGCGGCGCAGCAGAACAGGTCCAGCGGCGCAGCAGAACAGGTCAGCGGCGCAGCAGAACAGGTCAGCGGCGCAGCAGAGAAGCGGAACAGGGGCAGCAGCGAAGCAGAACAGGGGGCATTGGCGAAGCAGTATATC
The DNA here is from genome assembly GCA_947471745.1 of Closterium sp. Naga37s-1. Taxonomy (NCBI): domain Eukaryota; kingdom Viridiplantae; phylum Streptophyta; class Zygnematophyceae; order Desmidiales; family Closteriaceae; genus Closterium; species Closterium sp. Naga37s-1. The sequence goes on from CANJKZ010000328.1 coordinate 1,351,408, forward strand.
AGGGTATAGTACGGGCATTCTATTGCCAAAATCGCGTTTCGAACTTCCTCAATTTCCAAAATCACCCGAACTCTGCTCCGCTTTGCTCCGCTACGTATCGGAGACTTTAGCGCTGCGCTCCGCGCGAAATGGCAACTTCAACTTCCACTCTCGTCGGAAACCTCATCATCCTTAACCTTGCTCCCAACGGCACGAGCACCAATTTCGGGGAGTGGTGCTATGGAGTGGAGAAGCACCTCCTTAGCTCGGAGCTCAAGGGGATTTGCCTCAAGGACATCCTCCTCAATCGCGGCAAGGGGAAGATGCCTCTCCCTCCCGATCCTCTCGGCGAAGGCGCCACTGCCACAGCCAAGCTTGCTTTCGACGTTAAAACCACCAAGTATGAGACGGACTTCAGTCATCTGGGAGCAGGCGGATGCGGCAGTGATTAGGGTTTTCATCACCACCACCCCAGTCGAGTTAGTCAAGTCCTACCGCACCTTCCGCTCTGCGCATGACATTTGGAAGTACCTCCAGGATCGCTTTCATGACAAAACTGCCGTGGGAGTTGCAATCCTCATTCCTCGCATGTTCCAAATCCGCCTTGAGGAATGCCCGGGCATGGCAGACTACATCTCTGAAATCCGCAACATCCATGAGGAGCTCAAGGACATTGGGATCACCTTCCCCGAACAGGCACCTGCTGCTGGGCTTCTCGTTGGACTCACCCCGGCCTACAACGTCACCAGTTCCATGCTCAAGCAGCTCCCCACCAAGGAACTCACCTTCGAGAAAGTCGCTTCGGCCCTTCTCTCTGCCGAAAAAGACCTTGCAGCCCAGGCATCCGTCAATGCTGTGCGCTACTCCCTTGGCATCCCATTTCGTTCCCAGCAGGGCCAGAGGCGCAACTCCTTTCCCCCATGCCAGTACCTCATTAGGAAGGGTCCACGTGCGGGGCAGAAATGCAACGGCACCAACCACCCTGAGGCAACTTGCTTCAAGAAGCGAGATGACGAGTGGTATGACGTCCACGGTGTCTCCAAGGACAAGCGCCCTCCCAACTGGGCACCACCCCGTCGCGTGAACCAGGTCGAGGCAGTGGAGGAACCTGCTCAGGCATTTGCTAGTGCCCCATCTGATGTTCGCCTTAACCTGTTGTTCTCTGGTGCTGGTCTTATTAATGAGAAGGGGTCGCAGTACATCGGTGTTTCAACCACACAGGGAATTGAGTTCATATTAGACAGTGGTGCCACCCACACAGTGCTTAAAGACCAAACTGCCTTCGTTCCCTACCAGGCTCCCACCTCACTCCTTGGAGCCGATTCTAGCTTCTCCATCCAATGCCATGGGTCCTCCACAGTTTCCTGTCCAGCTTTCCCATCCGGCACAGTCACTGGCATCTGTGCCCCTACCCTCCGCTACAACCTTCTTGCACAGCGGGAAATCCAACACGCAGGCGTGATCACCATCTTTCCCAATGATGTTGACTACTGTGACATGTTTGACGCCAAAACCGGACTCCATCTTGCCCGCTTCACCCTCAACTCCAACAACCTGTACACACTAGTTGTACCTCCCGTTCAAACATGCTCCCTCACCAACCTTCCGCTTCCATCCTCAGACTCCCCCTCATGTCACTGCCGCCTCCTCAATGACAAGACTATGCTATTTCATCACCGCCTCGGCCACATCAACTTCCGCGCACTTTCAGACCTTGCCACCAAACAACTCCTTCATGGGCTGCCCGCCTCACTTCCACAACCCCCTTCTCTTTCTAGACCACCTTGCCTTGACTGTGCACAGAGCAAGCTTCGGGAACAGCCCCATCCTCCCACTGAGTCCACCTCTACCGCACCTCTTGATCGCGTACACATGGACCTTTGGGGTCCAGCTCCTGTTCGTTCCCGTGGCGGACACTTCTACTTCCTTGTCATCGTTGATGACTATTCCCGCTATGTGTCCGTTCACCTTCTCACCGCCAAGTCTGAAGCCCCAGCCATTATCATGGAATGGGCAAGGCAGGCTCATTCACACTTCAAAACCAAAATCAAGATTCTTCACTCTGACGGTGGCGGTGAATTCCGCAACAACACTCTCAAAGCTTTCTGCTCTACTGAGGGTATTCGTCAGACCTTCACCCTCCCAGACAGCCCTCAACAGAACGGTGTTGCTGAGAGCCGAAACCGCATCCTGGTGCAGATTGCTCGCTGCCTCCTCACTCATGCTTCCGCCCCTCCCTCTCTTTGGGGATACGCCATGCTCCATGCTGCCGCCCTCCACAATCTCCATCCTCATCCTCACCACACCCACACCACCCCCGCAGAGCTGTGGACGGGTCAAAAGCCGTCCGTCCGCCCTCTTCGTGTATGGGGTTGCACTTTCTATGTTCTCCTCAACTCCCAAGCCCGTCGTGCAGCTGGCGACAAGCTTGCTCCGAAAACAATCACGTGCGTGTACCTCGGGCACAACTCGGACTCGCCAGACTACCTCTTCCTCCATCCTACCACAAACAAACTTTATCGCAGCCGAGATGTTTTCTTCGATGAATCCCACCCATTCTACCCCTCCTCCACAGTTTCTCCTTCTCCTCCGCCTCCTTCTCTTACTTGGGCTGACTTTGACAGCCTTCCTCCTACCACCACTCCATCTCCTCCTCTTCTCGCCCCCTCCACAGTTTCCGACCCCCCGTCACCCGCTTCCCCTTCCAGCACCACGCAGTCTCCCCCGCTCCTTCCCGCCCCCGAGCCCATTCCTCTCAAAACCTACCAACGCCGTCCTCCTGCTGCTACTCCTCCTCCTGATCCAGCTCCTCCTCCTGATCCAGCTCCTGCTCTTGATCCAGCTGCTGTTCCTGATCCTGCCACTACACCTGCTGCTTCTCCTCCTCCAGCTCCGCCTCCCTCCCCCATCGCTGGTCGCACCCGCTCGCGCAAAGCTCCCAAGCCTCTTTCCCTTTCCATTCGTGTCTCTCTCAATCCTCCTCCTGTCGGGGGTGATTATTCGCTCATGCCCTCCCTTCTTGAGGACAGACATGAGGAGTTGATTGAGATTGACTCAGCCATACACGCACTTTGCTCCCTCTTTCCAGATATCGCAGAATCTCCCACCCTCAACTTCTCGGACAACCCCTCCATCCCCACACCTCTCACCTATGCTGAAGCAGTTTCTGGTCCTCACGCCGCTCAGTGGCTAGGGGCCATTGTCGCAGAGTGTGAGGCCTTCATTCACACAGGAACTTTCACAGATGTCTCTCCTCCCTCCGGCGTCAACATTGTGAAGGGAAAATGGGTTTTCCGGGTGAAGCAACTTCCAGGCGAATTTCCCGTCTTCAAAGCCCGGTACTGTGCCAAGGGATTTACCCAAAAGCATGGACTGGACTACTTTGAGACATTCTCTCCCACCGCCAAACCTCCCACACTGCGCACCCTTCTCGATGTTGCCGCTCGAGATGACATGGAGGTTGACTGCATGGATGTGTCCTGCGTTTCTGCAAGGGATCCTTCGAGAGGAAATCTACATGGAGCGGCCCGAAGGATTTCCAGCTCCTTTTCCACCAGGCACTGTATGGAAGCTGAATCGACCAGTCTATGGCCTCAAGCAAGCACCCCGGGAATGGCACAACAAGCTCAAGAGCACCTTAGGGTCCCTCGACTTTCACCCATCCACCTCTGACCCCAGCCTCTTCATCCGAGCAACACCATCCCGCTTCTTCATCTTGGTTTATGTCGATGACATGATCATTGTCACCAAGGATCAGACTGAGTTGGCAGCAGTCAAAACCGCACTTGGTGAGAAGCTGGCTATGAAGAATCTTGGGAAACTGACGAACTATTTGGGCATGGAAATCACACGTGATCGCACGGCCCGCACCATCACCCTCTCGTAGAAGTTCTACATCAACAACGTTCTGACCAGGTTTAAGATGCAGGAAGCAGCTTCAATGCCCACCCCACTCTCTCTGCAGCACCAACTCACTGCACCCTCTGTTCCCTCACCTGAGCCCTGTGATGAGGCTTACCCCGAGCTCGTCGGTTCCCTCATGTACGCGATGATGTGCACTCGACCAGATTTGGCCTATCCAGTCAGTGTCCTGTCTCGCTACGTTGCACCTGGTCGCTTCACGAGCCACCACTGGTCTGCCGCCAAGCGGGTCCTCCGCTATCTCAAAGGCACACTGGACTATGTGCTCACTCTTGGCGGCTCTTCCCCTGTTCGCCTTGAGGGGTACAGTGACTCGTCCTATGCTGATGACCAGAGTGATCGGCGCTCTTCCCAAGGATATTGCTTTACCCTTGGCAGTGGGGTTGTCAGCTATGTTGCGGAAGACGCGTCTAGCGTCTTAGACGGTTGCGTCTAGACGCAGCGTCTAAGACGCTAGACGCATTTCAGGCCAGATTAGACGCATATTAGACGAAACCCCGGGCAGGCCAAAAAAATTGTACGGGCAGCCTAAAAAATCTTCTATAGGCCATGGGAAGGGGGAGGGGGAATGGGATGAAGACGACCTGGGTATAGCAGACGAATTAGTCTGCTGGGACATTCATCGAGATCTAGAACTTCTAGATCTAACATTGACGCTCAAAATTTCATATCTCAAATTGGTTGGGTTTTCTAGATTCAGTGCGGTGAAGATCGGTAATGGGAGGCGGAATTGGTTGGTCACGAAATGGTTCACAAATCTGTTGGCTGCGGGGGACGAATTCCAATTTCGACTTAGCTTTCCGTTTCTCAATTTCTCTCACACCTCCTCCGATGCTTCTTCTACAACGTCTTTATTTGGTCGGCTCATTGTAGAGCAGAGGCGTGCAACACTTTAGTCCTAGCTGCTGATACTATTATAAGGCGTGGGGCTAAAAGCTAGGTTTGGGGGATGTTATCAAGGTCGAAATGGATGGGAGGGGTTGAAATTTCGCGCGCGATTTTTTTTTCGGGCTGACCGAAATTTTTTCCCCCATGCGTCTAGCGTCTAAAGGTGCGTCTTGAGTCTAGCGTCTAGACGCAGCGTCTAGACGCTAGACGCAGGACGGTCCCTGCGTCTTCCGCAACATAGGTTGTCAGTTGGCGCTCCACTCGGTCGTCTTCCGTCTCACTGTCGACCTGTGAGGCAGAGCTGTATGCCGGGACCATGGCTGCCCAAGAGGCCCGTTGGCTCTCCTTCTTGCTGGCAGAACTTGGGTATCCTCAATCAGCCCCAACGCTTTGGTGTGACAACGAGAGCACCATTCATCTCACAAAGGACCCCGTCTTCCACGGCCGCACCAAGCACATTGAGGTCCGTCACTACTTTCTTCATGAGCTGGTGCAGCGCGAGCAGCTGAAGGCTGAACACATTGCCTCCGACTGCAACCTTGCTGACTTGTTTACCAAGTCTCTTGTTCGCCAAAACCACTACCGCCTCCTCTCGTCCATGGGTGTTGGGCCGCCATGTGGCTGAAGTGTTGTCAGCCTAGGGGGTGTGTTAGAAATAGTCAGTCAACACTTTGTACTATATTCTATATCGGTTAGGTTACTTTGTAGGTTGGGTGTAGATTTGTAATCCCAACCCTATCTGGTTGGGATTCCCTCGTAATCCTGCAAATCTGCCAACTCACCAATTGGAGATTTGCTAGGATTCCCATCCCATCCTTTCCCTAGCTTTGCTCAACCCAACCCTGTTTGTACTTAAGGCCTAGTGCCTTCCTTATCAAGCAATCAGTTCAGTTCCAATTCTATCAGCAGCAGCGACTGGAGGTGAGCAGTGGTGGTGGGTCTGTCTAAAAGTGGGGTTGTGTTGCTAGCATGAGAGGAAGGCGGGGCAGGCAGAGAGGATTGACTATGATGAGGAGGCGAGGCTGCAGCAGTGACTGGAGGTGGGTGGTGGCGGTCCAACTGCTACCTCTCCCCTCTTCCCCTATAGAGATGAAGACCCCCCTAAGCTGCCCATTTGGTCAAACTGTGGTTCTCTGCTCCCTATATACCCTGGTTCCCTTTTATTGCAGGAGGTGGAGAGGGGAAGTGCTGACGTGGCACAGAAACTGCTCACTGTCTGCCAAGCTGTCCTCCAGGTCAGTGCTACGTCGTCACGACCCAGTTGCATTTCTCTCGCTACGAGTCACCTCACTCACTTCAACTGAGCTCATTGCTTTGACACGGACTTCACATGCTGCAGCAGCTATGCGTGAAACTCGTTTTGAGTTTCACATGGCACTCTGCTCCCTCTGTGCCTCTGTCTTTGAGGCGCCACAAAAATAGATTTCACATGCTGCTGCCGTAGCTATGCGTGGATTTCTTTGAGTTTCACATGGCATTCTGCTCTCCTCCCGCTGTGCCTCTCGGCCCATGCAGATAACTGAGGGTGCAGCAAACGACCATGGAGCTGGTATGGATGGGCATGATACAGAGAACAGCGGTGAGAGCAGCAGCAGTACCAGCACCAGCAGCAGCGGTGGTGGAAGCAGCAGTGTGGGAGAGGGGTCGCTAGGTGCGGACCCGTCAGGTGCAGCCCTTGCTGCTCTGAACGCGCTCAAGTTCAGGATCAAGATTGCAGACGACGAGATCAGCGACCTCAAGTTTCAAGTGAGTGATAGGACTCAATAAATTAGTGAATCTCCCGTCAGGTGCAGCCCTTGCTGCTCTGAACGCGCTCAAGTTCAGGATCAAGGCAGCAGACGACGAGATCAGCGACCTCAAGTTCCACGTGAGTACTGGGATCGATAACAGGGCGATTCACCTTTGGTCAGGGTGTTTTTCAAAGGCTAAAAAATGGTTTATATTTTTTTTGCTCTGTGTGCTGGGGACCTCGGGCAAGTTTGCCACTTGCGTTTTGAATGTCCAAGTATGACAGGATTTCTTGGCTTGTTGTCAGTGCAAGCCCCTTTCCTCTCCCCACCGCTTCCCTTCCCACTCTCATCTCCCTCTTACCTCCACTCCTATCCATACCCCTTTTTCTCCCCTCCCCTTTTTTCTCCGTCCACCCCCGCCCTCCACAGGCCCGTATGGCTGCAGAGAAGGCAGACCTGTGTGAGCTTCGGGAAAAGAACGCCATCGGTCACACGGCGCCTTGAAAGGACTTTCATTTGCTCCATCCCAATTCTTACCATACCTAGGTTTGACTCTTTTTGCATTGCCGCATAAGGATTCACATGCCTCCGTGAACCATGCTGACTTAACTCGGATGGTTTGGTATCATTTGTGGATATCTGTCCGGATTGTGCCTATGTTATATCTGAGAAGTAGGTGAAGTTAGTATTTTTAGATTATAAGTTTCTATTTTGTTCTGTATGTATCCACTTTCCATTGTACCGTATTTCTGTACGCACCAAACAAAATCGAGGGTATGCGAGTTGACAAGAAACGCGAATAGTGGGCACGCAAAACGAGCCGAAATTTAGGGCGAGGAAACCCCAAACGAGCAGAAATTGAGGAATCACAGCACAATCCTATTTTCGCGTCTAAAACATCCCACAGCTCTCTGAAGCGGTAATTAGCGTTTCAGAGATTTTAGGCAGTTTTCAACTGGTCCGTTGATGATGAGGATCCCCCCTGAGTCCACCGCAAGGTAAAAATATGAACACTCAGTACCGTCTCTGGTGGTCCATCCCTTACCTCGAACACGGTCGACGGTATAGCAAACTACGAGCGGCCTCATGGCAGACGTCGACATGCCCGACGTTGGTCCCCCAACCGACCACATTGACACCTCTACCCCCGAAGAGACGCTCAAGTTACTCTACGATCTTGACGCACTGACACAGATTCCAGAAGGGGAGTTCACCAAGGACATTCCCCCACCGCCGATAGGAGAGTTTACCAAGCCAGCTAGTAAGTCTACACCGACGCAAGATGGGCAGCCTGGACCTTCGTCGGTACCGGGCGGCTCAGGAAACCAGGTTGATGATGAGGAGGAGGAGGAGGAGGAGAGCGACGACGAATACGACGAGCGTCCTCCGCGTAGCACGAATCCGCGCACCTTGGAAGAACGCCTCCGGCGGGAACTTGAATACATAGATGACATGCTAGAACAGGACGAGGACGAGGACGAGCAGAACATGGCGGTGCCACGCGAACAGTGGAGAGCAGCAGACTTCGTCGAGGACGACATGGTTTACGCAAGCATCGACGTGCTGGTCATATACGCCCTACGCCACCTGCAAACCTTGGAGAAGAATAGCACGCTGAGGCTGTACACCTCGTTCATCTACCATTACAAGAGGTGGGCGGCGAAAATGCTGACGCAAATACGCGACAAGCTTCCCCAGGAGCACAGGCTTAGGCACGTCGACGAGATCGGCCACTACATCCGGGACAACAAGAAGAAGAATTGGGACAAAGTGGCCGAGGTCCCCCGAGAGTACATCTGGCTGCACGGCCCTAGGGTAACCGAAACCCGGCTGCGCGCCTATGTGAAGTTCATGATACGCGAGTGTCAGCTCGATGCCGAGTCGATCGAGGAGGGGAACAATGCCCCGCGAACCCAGCCGGTGCAAGGTACAACGGTGCACACGCTCCTCGGGCGCATAAAGGCATGCCAGATGGCGGCGAGAGTGGAGGCGACGCTCTACCGGGAGAAGGAGCTGAGCATCATGCGGGAGATATCGGTGGTCAGATCGGAGGTGCGGTTCATGGTCCGCACCAAGAACGAGAGGGACGTCAAGTAAGTTTGTCGACACCGCCAACCTCTGTCCATGTCACTATGAAGTCGACGCCGTCAAACTCAAAATACTCGGTGGCTTTGTGGGCAGGAATTGTGCCGACCGGCGTCGCGGCACCATCGGCGATACATACACCGCCGAACAGTTCCGCCAGATCATGATGAAGGTGCTGCCGACATGGGCGGCGTCGGCGTGGAACCCGCGGGCAACCGCTCCTTCGCAGACGCTGTGGCGATTTCTGCTCACCAAGGCGCTCACGCTACTCTCCCACCACACTCTCCTGCGAGGCGCCAGCATCCGCGAGATCACGCTCCCCGACATCTTCTTGTACCGACTGGCTAGCACCTCGTCGATAAACCCGGAGAACCAGCCGGTCGTCATGGTGATCGCCGCGCGGAACTCGAAGACTTCCAAGGATGCCCGTCTTCAGCAGAGCTACGCGGCGCGACACCTGGAAGCGGAGTTGTGGGCTATGGTTGCACTTCATCCTCGACCAGATCGGTCAGTTCAACGGCGTCGACTTCCTTCCGCCGCTTGACACCACCGAACGCGAGCGCTGGTACAAGAAGCACCTCTTCTTCGCCCGCAACGACAAGGAGCAAAAAGAGCTCTCCGCCTCCAGCCACCACCGTTGGACGCGGCAGTTGTGGACGACCAACAAGGTGTTCTGCAAGCGGAACGTGCACGCCGCTCGCGCCGGAGGTGCGCAGGAGCTAGCCATTGAAGGGACGCCTCGCGCCGAGATCGCCGAGCTGGGTCACTGGGCACTCGACAAGATGACGCGTGCTTACATCACAGCCATTCCCGTTGGGGTGGTGATGAAGAAGGCCGGATACTCGGGTTGCAAGCAAGACTACTTCTTGGGTCGCAACAGGGTCGAGCCCTCCGACAAACTCTTGGACATCATCGCCGAGCACATCTTCCCCGGCGTGGATGCTCTGCTGCGCGATGTATGTTAATAGACGCCGACAATGACCTTACGTCGCCATTGCTTCGTTGGCTGCCCATCGCCTTACTAACCCACATCACCTGCCGATGTGCAGGCGGAAACGCGAGCTGCCAACGAAGGGAGCGACGCCGACAAAGCCGCCGTGCACTTCTGGCGTACCCTCCAGATGATGCGCCGCATCGTCGCCGAGGACCTCGCGGTGAAGCTCGTCCGCACCCCTTGGCACCCGTACGTCCAAGGTTCGAAGCTCTGCCGGATTGCCCTCTTTCAGCACTGGGCGAAAAGGGTCGAGAAGATCGACACCGAAATGATCAACAAACGCCGGGACCCAACCCTCATTCAGGCAGAGGTAAACCGTCGCTAAAGTCGGCGTCGTCGGGACCCTATCTGTTACGGGTGTATTCTAAACAATTTTCGCCTTTCCGCCTTGTGCTGCAGGAAATCTCCGTTCGCTTGGACACCGAATACCATAACATGTCCCTCAAGGAGACGCTGAAGTACGAGAGGGAGCGCGCCGCGGTCGAGAAGATCGACCTTCAGGATGAACTCGAGAAGCGCGACGATACCATCGCGACGCTGACCGCCGAGATAACCCGTCTCACCGAGGCACTCCGTGTGTCAGAAGCACGGAGGATGCCGGAGACGCCGCCGTCGGGGAACGAGCAGACGCCGAGCGAGAGTGGCTCCGCGGATTCGGCCAGTCCGGGGGCCAGAAACAAGAAACGGTACGAGAAACCCCCACAGACGCTCGACGAGGCTCGTTACGAGCTCAACGTGGTGCAACCTTGGCGGGAGTCAAAGACCGTGAGGGACGCTTGGCGCCTCTGGAACTCCGCCACCGCCGATGACACCCGCCGTCTTTGCGATAGGGTCGCCGAGCCGGGATTCGTCGACCGCCACACCCTCCTCAAAGGCGTGACGCAGGGTGCACACGACAAGAAGGTGCGCCGCATGCTGAAGGCCATGGATGCGGTGCGCCTTCTTCGCTCGAGCGACGGCGATGCCGACACCGAAGCCGTCGTCGCTGCCCTGAACAAGATCGCGGCGCCGAGCATCGGGACCTTCTGCGATGCCCTCACGGTGCTCAAACCGGGAACCGCACCGACGAAGTCCAAGGAGCCCGGCATGGGCGTCAAGGGGCTGGGCCCCAAGTCGGTCTCGAAGCTACGTCTCGCCTGTGCGCTGGTGGCGGTCAACTTGAAGCCGACCGCTTGGGTCGCCGTCCTGTTTCCAGACACCTGGGAGGAGCAGATGCCGAAGACCGTGGCGGACATGGAGTGGCAGACCGCACCTGTGCTGCGTCCTCCGACGAAGCGCAAGAAGGCGGCATGAGTACCTTCGGAGCATATGCGTGCGCGTAGTTTGATGATGCTGTAATTGTGGTCGATTGCACCAAACCATGATGCTTATTTTGTTCATGAAGTTGGTAAACGATGGTCATACAACAATGCCCATGCGAACATAGATGATCCAACAATGGTAACTGCAGTCGGTCGCCGACCAACAAACACCCCGAAAATACTTGCAGACAGCCAAACCCTCTATGTCGACAGACATCCAACGACGCCGACGTATTTTCGGACTCCGACATATACGCCGACAAAAATTCATCCCCGAGTAGCATTTGAGTGTGCAATTCAGAGGGTAGCGATCAGGTCGACATCTCCGACGAGGGTTCTACATGTCATGCACTACCAAAAAGTTACATGCGCTACCACATAAGCAAACACAAACAAAAAGTTACAAACACTAAAAAGGTTACAAACACACTAGCAATCAGACCACCTCGCGCTCCCTCCGCGCGCCGACTACGCCGCCGTGCTGTCCTTGCCCTTCTTGCCCTTCTTCCCCTTCTTCCCCGTGCTGTCCTTGCCCTGCTTGCCTCTCTGCCCCTTCCTCCCCCTGTGTTCAATGTCGTACTCCATCTGCGCGTCACACGGCACCGCGATGCCGATCTTTTCGAGTTTCGGCCCGGCGACGGGGCACATTCCCCAGAACGCCAATGTCTCCACTGTCGCTCTAGCAATCACGTCGGCTTCGACTTCATGATCCACCCCCGGGTAGACCCGGTGCAGAGCGAGACTCTGCAGCGCCGGCGCGACGTTGTGCGCAACCTCCCCCAAGGGTTGCTCCCGGTCGATCTCGGCCTCCAGCACCGCCTGCATGACCTCCTTGAAGACACCGGCGGTCTTCTCGCTCGCACCGACCACCATCGCCGCCGCCTTCCCTTCGCCCACAGCATCGACCACCTGGGCGTCGTCGTTCTCGACTAAGCACCACACGGCGCAAGCGGAGGCCGATAACGCCTGTGCCGCAATCGCCGTCTTCTCATCAGTGTCTCCCTCCTTCCTCGCCGCGCTCGCAGCGACCTTCCCATACGCAGCGCACATGGACACGCGACCTATCATGGCCGAGATCATAGCATCCGACTTCTCCTGGCCTTCCTTTGTGACGGCATCGACGGGGAACCAGATCGCCGGCAAGAGCGCGTCGTGGTGCGCATCGCCTGAGCTCTTGTACGCTCGATACTGGCCGAGAATGTCATCGAACCTGTCACACAATCACATGAAACCGAGCGACCATTAGTGACTCCGACATCGTCATCAACACTCGGCCGAAAGGGTATCCGACTTACCGTGTTTTTGGAAGGTACGCGCCCCGTGCCCATATCACCGTCCACATCCCTGTCGGCAAAATCTTGACCTCCTCCCACACCATCCTCCACTTCTCCAACTCGGTTTCCTCCAAGCCGGTGAGCTCGGCCATGAGGACCTTGCTGACGTAGCCGTCGTAGACGATGTACGCAATCGAGTGCAAGTACGCCAGCTCCATCTTCTCGCGCGATTTGCCGATGTATCGATTAGCGCCGAGCACCTTAATCTCGCCCACCCACCCAAGACCGTCGCCCGAGTTGTCGTGGCGGATGCCATGACCCTTCCGTCCTTTCTCCTTCTCCTTCTCCTTCTCCTTCTCCTCCTTCTCCTTCTCCTTCTCCTCCTTCTCCTTCTTCTCCTTCTCCTTCTCCTTCTCCGCCGCCTTCTCCTTCTCCTTCTCCGCCGCCTTCTCCTTCTCCTTCTCCTTCTCCTTCTCCTCCGCCTTCTCCTTCCCTTTCTCCACCGACTTCTCCTTCGCCTTATCCCTCCCTGTCTCGGCCGACATCGCCCGTGTTTTCCTCTGAGAGCTCGCCCTCCCTTTCACTGTGTCGGCCTTCCCCTTCCGTTTCGACTCTCCATCGCCGACAGCATCAGTGGTCGTCTTTGGCTCCGCTGAACCAGCGGGGGGATTCGCCAAGGGCTCCACATGCGCCGTGTCCGAGATGGCCAGAGCAGCGGGGTGCCCGGGGCGTTTTACCGATTCCAACAGGTTCTGGATGGCAGCAATGTCGGCGTCGTTGTGGCCTATCGACGCCTGTGCATGGTCAACGGCTCCGCCGCCGGTGGCTAGCGCTGCCCTCACGCCCTTCTCCGCCGCCTCGTTTACCGACGTCGGCGTCGCGCTTGAGCCGGCTTCCGGCCGAGTCTGTGCTGGCGCTGCCGCACTACGTGCGCCTAACCGAGCGCGAAGCAATGCGGACTTTGGGTCCGCAGTTGGATGGGCGGCGACCAGAGGCGCGGTATGTGGGGCACTGGGCGTTGTGGCGGCGACCTGCGGAGTGACCGTGCGGCGTGCTGCTTCGGCGGGGGCGGCATCGACCAAGGGAGGCTGCTGCACGTCCTTGCGATGGGCCTCCATGCGGTGGAGCATTTCCCTGAGCGCGTTCGCCGCTGCGGGCACCTTAGAGGCGGACGGACCGTCGCGGTTAGCCGCAGCATCCTTCGCGTCGCCCTTGGCGGCAGACGGGCCCACTGCAGCTGGAGTAGCCACAAGGGCCGGCCCATCGTTGTTGGCGGCTGACGGGCCGACCGGCGCGCTGCTAGCCGCAGGGGGTTTTCGGGGAATCGACGTGGTCCCCGCGACCCCGACAGACGGTCCCTTGACGGTTCTGGCGCCGCCATCTATCGCCGTTTGAGCGGTTGGGATCTCCTTGTCACTCAAGCCTTTCCCGCCGTCTTGTGCGGCAACCTCGTCGGCATGGCCCCCATCTGCACTCCCGATTCCATCGCCCTTGCTGTGCGACCTTATCACCTTGGCCCCGTTCTTCTTGAGCTGGTCGACCACGCTCTGACCTCGAGTCCGCGAGCCGCCTGGACCCACCGCGCCGACGCCGCGGCCTCCATCGGCTCCCTTGCTCCGCTTCACGCTCCCTGCATCATCTCCGCCGCCCGCCCTTTTCCGGCCCTGCTTGTCGGCCTCCCTTCGTTGCGCGGGATCGGCGTCATTGGCCGACGGCGACGACGCACGCCGACCAGCCGCCACATTGCCGATCACCTCGGTCATGAGCTTTAACCCGGACGCAACAAACGACTGCTGGGTGGCCTCCGTCACCGCCTTCAACACGTCCGCCTTGAACGACTTCATGAGCTCGTCCGGGAAGGCTGGCGTGGGCTGCGGCGGGGGCGGCGGCGGCACGGCGATGGTGCGAGTTACCGCGGCGGCAATGTTGGCCTGCGCGGCGGCTAGGTGCTTCGAGATGAAGTCCTCCAAACCCAGCTTCGCATCGTCCACCACCGCTTCCACGTGGTTGCCCAAGGCGGCGACCGCTTTTGCGCGTTCAACTGCCATACTTCCCTCCGGACCGTCGATTTCCGCCAACCACGTCGACGCCTTTTCGGCGAAGGACTTCATCGCCTTCCACGATTCGTCCATGTGGTTGGTGATGTTGTCCGTGATGGTTGTCGACACGGCCGACGTCGCATCTAGCAGCCGTTTCGCCGCATTATGGTCGGAGACGGCGACCTGGTCGGCCAACGACTGGAGCTTGTCGAGGAGTCCCCGCATCCCCAACACAAACCTGTCCACCCGACCCCTTTCATCTTCGAGCGCCTTCTCCATACGGGCATTTTCTGCCGTCAATCGCCTGTTCTCCTGTCGCAGCTGCTCGACGACGTCCAGCGGTGCCTGCCGACCAGATGCGGAAGAACCGGGATGACCGCGCGCCGCCTTCTTCACCCTAGACCGCTCCCCCCCGGCCTTCCCTGCGGTGGTCTCGGTAGGCGCTTCCACGCCCGTCGGCTTCGTGGCCGCGGCGTTATCCCCTTCTCCAACGACCTCGAGGTCGATAACTTCCTTCGCGTCGCCATCCACATCGCCGACCACGACCTTCTCACCCCCCCCGTGAGCCTCCTCCACGCCGACTTTCTCCTCGTCGGCATCCTCCCCTCCCTTGTTCACAACATCTGCCGACCTCCCAGCCGTTTCCGCCGCTCCCTCTACGTACTCCACCTCCATTTCCTCCAACTCCCACTCGACCTCTTCCTCCTGCTCCCCCTCTTGCTGCTTCTCCGCCTCCTCCGCCTCCTCCTCCTCCTCCTCCTCCTCCTCCTCCTCCTCCTCCTCCTCCTCCTCCTCCTCCTCCTCCTCCTCCTCCTCCTCGTCCTCGTCCTCCTTGTCCTCCTCCTCCTCCTCCTCCTCCTCCTCCTCCTCCTCCTCCTCCTCCTCCTCCTCCTCCTCCTCCTCCTCCTCCTCCTCCTCCTCACGATCCTCATGGTCCTCTTCCTGATCCTCGTTATCCTCCTGGTTCTTCTCCGCGGTCCCAGTCACCGCCCTTCCCGCCTCCTCATCTTCCTTGTCGACGCCGCCTCCGGGCTCTCCGATCGAAGTCCCACGCGCATCATCGACGGTGTAGGCGACACCTATTGCTGTGGATGCCAAAGGGGCCTCCTCGCCGTCGTCGTCACAGGCGTCGGCAGCAACTCCGACATGGCCCGACCGTTTGAGAGCGACGTGCTCCTTGACGAATGTTATCATCCCATTCCGCAGCCCCTTCAACCCCGAAACGTTGACCTTGTCCATGCTGGTCTCACTGCGACGGATGGCGCCGGTCAGGAGATCCATCCTCCTCACCACCCAGCACAACGCGCTCATTGCTAGCAGGCCGGAGCCCGCGTCCCCGTCCCGGACGGCGTCAGGCACTTTCTGCATACAACAGTTCAGAGCGCAAGGATGAGCACCGCGTTCGGCAATCGCATCGCACAAGGATGACATAGGACGGTGATTCGTTCGGAACTCACATCTCGAACGGGTTGATCGCAGTCGGCGAGCCTGTCCTCCACCTCTTCATCGGAAGGCTTCGCCCACTCCCACTTCCTACCATCGCACCCAAGCTCGGCCAGGACCGCCGCCCGGAAAAACCTGAAGCAACATGGCACAGATTGTCGGTAAGCTTGGTTTACGCTGCGCGGCGAAATTGCATGCGTCGTCGACTACACTATCGAGCTCACTTCAGCACGCGGATCGCCTCGTCGCGGTGCCACTGCTTCACGGTCTGCGGGTCAAAGTGCCGGATCGAGGTCCTGATCTTCTCCCCCCCACCCTTCAACAGGTCGCCGGGGTACAGGATGACAACGATGCTGCAATGTGCTCCTGGAAGCGGTGCGATGCTGCACAGGCAAGGCACGACGACGTCGTTCAGAACAGAGCACCGACATAGGATGCAACACACATCGTGACGACTTCTAACCAGCTCACCTCGAAGTCAAGGGGATAACCGCTACGTCGGCGTCGAAAACCGTCGCAAAGTATGTGTGGTCCGCCCGACCCATCGCCGCCCGAAGCCGGCCGAGTCCTATCGACCACAATCGCATGTTGGCCGGCGCCGCGCGAGTCCATGCGTGCCTGCACGCATGCATGGGAATAAGGAGTGAGTGAGTATGTGCACGACACGACGGTGGATACGTTGGTTTAGGAACCGCCGACCGACGGGGATGGCAATCGTACGACGGTGCACCACCCTCGCGACGTTGTAAT
Organism: Closterium sp. Naga37s-1; assembly: GCA_947471745.1. Taxonomy (NCBI): domain Eukaryota; kingdom Viridiplantae; phylum Streptophyta; class Zygnematophyceae; order Desmidiales; family Closteriaceae; genus Closterium; species Closterium sp. Naga37s-1. The sequence goes on from CANJKZ010000328.1 coordinate 1,367,812, forward strand.
CAATTGAGCCGACCGATGCGTGCCTAATGCCTGTGCCGACACCGACCTACTGTCGGCGTCGACGTGAACTCGTAGCGCCGCCTCCGATGTGGGACAACCCTAACACCGACGCTGCGTCGACCAGCAATGTAAGAAGATGTCGACGCCGACATCCACATACGCAGACTCACTTGATGCCGAATCCCAAGCAACGGGCGTTGAACTCTAGCCTATGGTCTACGAGGATGGCGTAGTCGTGTTCCTCGAGCTTGGCAGTGAGTCCACTACCGAGGTCGAGATACAGAGGGAAGTCCTGCACGGTCGGCGCCGCTTCGCCGGCTTTCGGGTCGGCCTCCATTGCGTTGAAGGGAATTGACTGCAGGCTAAGAAGGGACGAGAATGTGGGAGTAATGTTGAAAGTGAAACGAGATGCCGAAAATGAGGAGCGATGCCTCCTTCCGCCAAGGAAAGGGAGTCGGTGCCCCACAGGCCGATTGAGGCATCGCCCAGGGTTCGTGGTGCCTGGCTCGGCAGGGTTTGGCGGGCTGCATGCACAAGCGCTCCTTCGCCGCCGAGCCAGCACGTCGACTTCGCGTCCCCCGGCTTCGCTCGGCGAGGAGACGCAATTTCGCATGCGCGCGGTGCCTCGTTTCGGCCGACACGTGTCGACTTCGCCCCGGATCGCGAAAACCCCGCGCCGCGATGCGAGCGAACCGATTTCGCCGGGCTCGAAATTTCGCATGCACCCGATGCGAACCCGCGTGCGAGCACGCGGCGTCACCGCAACGGGTCGCGAAATCGTCGAGCTTCCCGAGGGGAGCACCCGAATTTCGCATGGCCCTCGCCTGCCCGTCCGGGCAGGTCGCGAGGGTCACTAGGACGAACATCCCAGCGCAAATCGGTCGTCGGAACTGATTTGCCGGTGTCGTCAGAGGGGGTCGTCGGAGCCGGGCCCGACGAGGCGGGCAACTGACGCGCGTGCGGGCCCGCCAGCCTGGCCCAGGGCCGGGCCGAGCGCACGACCGCCGCCCCGCAACCCCCCTGCGTGATTGAACAGCGCCCCACGTTACCGGGTGGGGGCGGCGAGCTGGCGAGCCCTCGCGCGAGGGAAAGTAACCCTCGCGCGAAGGCAGCCCTCCCGTGCCCGCTGCCCGCGACGGGAGGATATACCTCAGCCGACGAAAACTGCCGCCCAATTTCGCGGTTGCGATAGGACAACGGCCCTCCTCGGGATTGACGAACTCCCGACGACTCCGAGTGGCAAACTGGGGCGAAATGGCAGACCTGACCCCTCGGGACTGTCGACGATCTGACGACCTCGGGTTTCGCTGAGATAAACCCGAGAAGGACATCTCAGCGGACAAAAACTCACAGCACGACACGTCGAGCCGCGATTTCAGCGCGGGAACTCCATTGCGCGCCCAAATTTGTCGGTGGCCGATCCACGCGGCGAAGATCTGTCCGTCAAAAAATGTTACAGTTGTCTGGCATCGCGAGCTGCTCGCCATGTCGGTGTCGACTAAGGATCCAACGGGATTGTCCGGACCACGAAAGTCGGCGTCGACCACGAGGGCTCACGGTGGGCTTGCCACGCGGCTCTTCAATAACTCCGTGCCCTTAGGCAATGGAAGTCGGCATGTCGGCGTTTCTGCGTAGAGGCACCAATGATGGGCCCACGCCACGTAACGCACGCACATACCACCGTGGACGTGCCCAGGCTTACGCCCCGTGAGTGCAGCGTGGCGACCCATTAGCCATGCATGGCTCGTGGCACGTCGGACACTGCGCCGCCGCACGAGAACACATGCATAGCGGCACAAGCATAGGGGGTTGCGTGAAGCGCGGCAAAATCGGGAGTCGCTCACGACCATACCCCTCCGTGACCTTGCGCTGGTGCTCATTCCATTGTGCGTTCCTGCGTTCCTTCCTGCTCCCTCTTCCACTTTGAATTTTCCTCTCCCTAGCTATCTTCGCGAGTGTGGGTTACTCGTGCGCCGACCAATCGATCACGTCGGCACCGGTAGCGTGTTTAGGTAACCGATCACAACTAACTAGGTCGGCGACGCATGTCCAGAGCACGGCCTAGAGCCCAACAGCCGCAACCCATCCCACCCCCTGCCGACTCTGTAGACGCCGACATCAAAGCACAGCTGGAACGCCTCGAGCTCGCCGCTGAGTTAGAAGCACTTGAGAGAGAATCCGACGAAGACGCCCGAGCAACTCATCGGGTGTACACCGCACCCGCGACTCAGTACCGTCTCTGGTGGTCCATCCCTTACCTCGAACATGGTCGACGGTATAGCAAACTACGAGCGGCCTCATGGCAGACGTCGACATGCCCGACGTTGGTCCCCCAACCGACCACATTGATACCTCTACCCCCGAAGAGACGCTCAAGTTACTCTACGATCTTGACGCACTGACACAGATTCCATAAGGGGATTTCACCAAGGACATTCCCCCACCGCCGATAGGAGAGTTTACCAAGCCAGCTAGTAAGTCCACACCGACGTAAGATGGGCAGCCTGGACCTTCGTCGGTACCGGGCGGCTCAGGAAACCAGGTTGATGATGAGGAGGAGGAGGAGGAGGAGGAGGAGAGCGACGACGAATACGACGAGCGTCCTCCGCGTAGCACGAATCCGCGAACCTTGGAAGAACGCCTCCGGCGGGAACTTGAATACATAGATGACATGCTAGAACAGGACGAGGACGAGGACGAGCAGAACATGGCGGTGCCACGCGAACAGTGGAGAGCAGCAGACTTCGTCGAGGACGACATGGTTTACGCAAGCATCGACGTGCTGGTCATATACGCCCTACGCCACCTGCAAACCTTGGAGAAGAATAGCACGCTGAGGCTGTACACCTCGTTCATCTACCATTACAAGAGGTGGGCGGCGAAAATGCTGACGCAAATACGCGACAAGCTTCCCCAGGAGCACAGGCTTAGGCATGTCGACGAGATCGGCCACTACATCCGGGACAACAAGAAGAAGAATTGGGACAAAGTGGCCGAGGTCCCCCGAGAGTACATCTGGCTGCACGGCCCTAGGGTAACCGAAACCCGGCTGCGCGCCTATGTGAAGTTCATGATACGCGAGTGTCAGCTCGATGCCGAGTCGATCGAGGAGGGGAACAATGCCCCGCGAACCCAGCCGGTGCAAGGTACAACGGTGCACACGCTCCTCGGGCGCATAAAGGCATGCCAGATGGCGGCGAGAGTGGAGGCGACGCTCTACCGGGAGAAGGAGCTGAGCATCATGCGGGAGATATCGGTGGTCAGATCGGAGGTGCGGTTCATGGTCCGCACCAAGAACGAGAGGGACGTCAAGTAAGTTTGTCGACACCGCCAACCTCTGTCCATGTCACTATGAAGTCGACGCCGTCAAACTCAAAATACTCGGTGGCTTTGTGGGCAGGAATTGTGCCGACCGGCGTCGCGGCACCATCGGCGATACATACACCGCCGAACAGTTCCGCCAGATCATGATGAAGGTGCTGCCGACATGGGCGGCGTCGGCGTGGAACCCGCGGGCAACCGCTCCTTCGCAGACGCTGTGGCGATTTCTGCTCACCAAGGCGCTCACGCTACTCTCCCACCACACTCTCCTGCGAGGCGCCAGCATCCGCGAGATCACGCTCCCCGACATCTTCTTGTACCGACTGGCTAGCACCTCGTCGATAAACCCGGAGAACCAGCCGGTCGTCATGGTGATCGCCGCGCGGAACTCGAAGACTTCCAAGGATGCCCGTCTTCAGCAGAGCTACGCGGCGCGACACCTGGAAGCGGAGTTGTGCGCCGTCGGCGAGACCGGCCTATGGTTGCACTTCATCCTCGACCAGATCGGTCAGTTCAACGGCGTCGACTTCCTTCCGCCGCTTAACACCACCGAACGCGAGCGCTGGTACAAGAAGCACCTCTTCTTCGCCCGCAACGACAAGGAGCAAAAAGAGCTCTCCGCCTCCAGCCACCAACGTTGGACGCGGCAGTTGTGGACGACCAACAAGGTGTTCTGCAAGCGGAACGTGCACGCCGCTCGTGCCGGAGGTGCGCAGGAGCTAGCCATTGAAGGGACGCCTCGCGCCGAGATCGCCGAGCTGGGTCACTGGGCACTCGACAAGATGACGCGTGCTTACATCACAGCCATTCCCGTTGGGGAGGTGTTGAAGAAGGCCGGCTACTCGGGTTGCAAGCAAGACTACTTCTTGGGTCGCAGCAGGGTCGAGCCCTCCGACAAACTCTTGGACATCATCGCCGAGCACATCTTCCCCGGCGTCGATGCTCTGCTGCGCGATGTATGTTAATAGACGCCGACAATGACCTTACGTCGCCATTGCTTCGTTGGCTGCCCATCGCTTTACTAACCCACATCACCTGCCGATGTGCAGGCGGAAACGCGAGCTGCCAAAGAAGGGAGCGACGCCGACAAAGCCGCCGTGCACTTCTGGCGTACCCTCCAGATGATGCGCCACATCGTCGCCGAGGACCTCGCGGTGAAGCTCGTCCGCACCCCTTGGCACCCGTACGTCCAAGGTTCGAAGCTCTGCCGGATTGCCCTCTTTCAGCACTGGGCGAAAAGGGTCGAGAAGATCGACACCGAAACGATCAACAAACGCCGGGACCCAACCCTCATTCAGGCAGAGGTAAACCGTCGCTAAAGTCGGCGTCGTCGGGACCCTATCTGTTACGGGTGTATTCTAAACAATTTTCGCCTTTCCGCCTTGTGCTGCAGGAAATCTCCGTTCGCTTGGACACCGAATACCATAACATGTCCCTCAAGGAGACGCTGAAGTACGAGAGGGAGCGCGCCGCGGTCGAGAAGATCGACCTTCAGGATGAACTCGAGAAGCGCGACGATACCATCGCGACGCTGACCGCCGAGATAACCCGTCTCACCGAGGCACTCCGTGTGTCAGAAGCACGGAGGATGCCGGAGACGCCGCCGTCGGGGAATGAGCAGACGCCGAGCGAGAGTGGCTCCGCGGATTCGGCCAGTCCGGGGGCCAGAAACAAGAAACGGTACGAGAAACCCCCACAGACGCTCGACGAGGCTCGTTACGAGCTCAACGTGGTGCAACCTTGGCGGGAGTCAAAGACCGTGAGGGACGCTTGGCGCCTCTGGAACTCCGCCACCGCCGATGACACCCGCCGTCTTTGCGATAGGGTCGCCGAGCCGGGATTCGTCGACCGCCACACCCTCCTCAAAGGCGCGACGCAGGGTGCACACGACATGAAGGTGCGCCGCATGCTGAAGGCCATGGATGCGGTGCGCCTTCTTCGCTCGAGCGACGGCGATTCCGACACCGAAGCCGTCGTGGCTGCCCTGAACAAGATCGCGGCGCCGGGCATCGGGACCTTCTGCGATGCCCTCACGGTGCTCAAACCGGGAACCGCACCGACGAAGTCCAAGGAGCCCGGCATGGGCGTCAAGGGGCTGGGCCCCAAGTCGGTCTCGAAGCTACGTCTCGCCTGTGCGCTGGTGGGGGTCAACTTGAAGCCGACCGCTTGGGTCGCCGTCCTGTTTCCAGACACCTGGGAGGAGCAGATGCCGAAGACCGTGGCGGACATGGAGCGGCAGACCGCACCTGTGCTGCGTCCTCCGACGAAGCGCAAGAAGGCGGCATGAGTACCTTCGGAGCATATGTGTGCGCGTAGTTTGATGATGCTGTAATTGTGGTCGATTGCACCAAACCATGATGCTTATTTTGTTCATGAAGTTGGTAAACGATGGTCATACAACAATGCCCATGCGAACATAGATGATCCAACAATGGTAACTGCAGTCGGTCGCCGACCAACAAACACCCCGAAAATACTTGCAGACAGCCAAACCCTCTATGTCGACAGACATCCAACGACGCCGACGTATTTTCGGACTCCGACATATACGCCGACAAAAATTCATCCCCGAGTAGCATTTGAGTGTGCAATTCAGAGGGTAGCGATCAGGTCGACATCTCCGACGAGGGTTCTACATGTCATGCACTACCAAAAAGTTACATGCGCTACCACATAAGTAAACACAAACAAAAAGTTACAAACACTAAAAAGGTTACAAACACACTAGCAATCAGACCACCTCGCGCTCCCTCCGCGCGCCGACTACGCCGCCGTGCTGTCCTTGCCCTTCTTGCCCTTCTTCCCCTTCTTCCCCGTGCTGTCCTTGCCCTGCTTGCCTCTCTGCCCCTTCCTCCCCCTGTGTTCAATGTCGTACTCCATCTGCGCGTCACACGGCACCGCGATGCCGATCTTTTCGAGTTTCGGGCCGGCGACGGGGCACATTCCCCAGAACGCCAATGTCTCCACTGTCGCTCTAGCAATCACGTCGGCTTCGACTTCATGATCCACCCCCGGGTAGACCCGGTGCAGAGCGAGACTCTGCAGCGCCGGCGCGACGTTGTGCGCAACCTCCCCCAAGGGTTGCTCCCGGTCGATCTCGGCCTCCAGCACCGCCTGCATGACCTCCTTGAAGACACCGGCGGTCTTCTCGCTCGCACCGACCACCATCGCCGCCGCCTTCCCTTCGCCCACAGCATCGACCACCTGGGCGTCGTCGTTCTCGACTAAGCACCACACGGCGCAAGCGGAGGCCGATAACGCCTGTGCCGCAATCGCCGTCTTCTCATCAGTGTCTCCCTCCTTCCTCGCCGCGCTCGCAGCGACCTTCCCATACGCAGCGCACATGGACACGCGACCTATCATGGCCGACATCATAGCATCCGACTTCTCCTGGCCTTCCTTTGTGACGGCATCGACGGGGAACCAGATCGCCGGCAAGAGCGCGTCGTGGTGCGCATCGCCTGAGCTCTTGTACGCTCGATACTGGCCGAGAATGTCATCGAACCTGTCACACAATCACATGAAACCGAGCGACTATTAGTGACTCCGACATCGTCATCAACACTCGGCCGAAAGGGTATCCGACTTACCGTGTTTTTTGAAGGTACGCGCCCCGTGCCCATATCACCGTCCACATCCCTGTCGGCAAAATCTTGACCTCCTCCCACACCATCCTCCACTTCTCCAACTCGGTTTCCTCCAAGCCGGTGAGCTCGGCCATGAGGACCTTGCTGACGTAGCCGTCGTAGACGATGTACGCAATCGAGTGCAAGTACGCCAGCTCCATCTTCTCGCGCGATTTGCCGATGTATCGATTAGCGCCGAGCACCTTAATCTCGCCCACCCACCCAAGACCGTCGCCCGAGTTGTCGTGGCGGATGCCATGACCCTTCCGTCCTTTCTCCTTCTCCTTCTCCTTCTCCTTCTCCTTCTCCTCCTTCTCCTTCTCCTTCTCCTCCTTCTCCTTCTTCTCCTTCTCCTTCTCCTTCTCCGCCGCCTTCTCCTTCTCCTTCTCCGCCGCCTTCTCCTTCTCCTTCTCCTTCTCCTTCTCCTCCGCCTTCTCCTTCCCTTTCTCCACCGACTTCTCCTTCGCCTTATCCCTCCCTGTCTCGGCCGACATCGCCCGTGTTTTCCTCTGAGAGCTCGCCCTCCCTTTCACTGTGTCGGCCTTCCCCTTCCGTTTCGACTCTCCATCGCCGACAGCATCAGTGGTCGTCTTTGGCTCCGCTGAACCAGCGGGGGGATTCGCCAAGGGCTCCACATGCGCCGTGTCCGAGATGGCCAGAGCAGCGGGGTGCCCGGGGCGTTTTACCGATTCCAACAGGTTCTGGATGGCAGCGATGTCGGCGTCGTTGTGGCCTATCGACGCCTGTGCATGGTCAACGGCTCCGCCGCCGGTGGCTAGCGCTGCCCTCACGCCCTTCTCCGCCGCCTCGTTTACCGACGTCGGCGTCGCGCTTGAGCCGGCTTCCGACCGAGTCTGTGCTGGCGCTGCCGCACTACGTGCGCCTAACCGAGCGCGAAGCAATGCGGACTTTGGGTCCGCAGTTGGATGGGCGGCGACCAGAGGCGCGGTATGTGGGGCACTGGGCGTTGTGGCGGCGACCTGCGGAGTGACCGTGCGGCGTGCTGCTTCGGCGGGGGCGGCATCGACCAAGGGAGGCTGCTGCACGTCCTTGCGATGGGCCTCCATGCGGTGGAGCATTTCCCTGAGCGCGTTCGCCGCTGCGGGCACCTTAGAGGCGGACGGACCGTCGCGGTTAGCCGCAGCATCCTTCGCGTCGCCCTTGGCGGCAGACGGGCCCACTGCAGCTGGAGTAGCCACAAGGGCCGGCCCATCGTTGTTGGCGGCTGACGGGCCGACCGGCGCGCTGCTAGCCGCAGGGGGTTTTCGGGGAATCGACGTGGTCCCCGCGACCCCGACAGACGGTCCCTTGACGGTTCTGGCGCCGCCATCTATTGCCGTTTGAGCGGTTGGGATCTCCTTGTCGCTCAAGCCTTTCCCGCCGTCTTGTGCGGCAACCTCGTCGGCATGGCCCCCATCTGCACTCCCGATTCCATCGCCCTTGCTGTGCGACCTTATCACCTTGGCCCCGTTCTTCTTGAGCTGGTCGACCACGCTCTGACCTCGAGTCCGCGAGCCGCCTGGACCCACCGCGCCGACGCCGCGGCCTCCATCGGCTCCCTTGCTCCGCTTCACGCTCCCTGCATCATCTCCGCCGCCCGCCCTTTTCCGGCCCTGCTTGTCGGCCTCCCTTCGTTGCGCGGGATCGGCGTCATTGGCCGACGGCGACGACGCACGCCGACCAGCCGCCACATTGCCGATCACCTCGGTCATGAGCTTTAACCCGGACGCAACAAACGACTGCTGGGTGGCCTCCGTCACCGCCTTCAACACGTCCGCCTTGAACGACTTCATGAGCTCGTCCGGGAAGGCTGGCGTGGGCTGCGGCGGGGGCGGCGGCGGCACGGCGATGGTGCGAGTTACCGCGGCGGCAATGTTGGCCTGCGCGGCGGCTAGGTGCTTCGAGATGAAGTCCTCCAAACCCAGCTTCGCATCGTCCACCACCGCTTCCACGTGGTTGCCCAAGGCGGCGACCGCTTTTGCGCGTTCAACTGCCATACTTCCCTCCGGACCGTCGATTTCCGCCAACCACGTCGACGCCTTTTCGGCGAAGGACTTCATCGCCTTCCACGATTCGCCTTCCAACGACCTCGAGGTCGATAACTTCCTTCGCGTCGCCATCCACATCGCCGACCACGACCTTCTCACCCCCCCCGTGAGCCTCCTCCACGCCGACTTTCTCCTCGTCGGCATCCTCCCCTCCCTTGTTCACAACATCTGCCGACCTCCCAGCCGTTTCCGCCGCTCCCTCTACGTACTCCACCTCCATTTCCTCCAACTCCCACTCGACCTCTTCCTCCTGCTCCCCCTCTTGCTGCTTCTCCGCCTCCTCCGCCTCCTCCTCCTCCTCCTCCTCCTCCTCCTCCTCCTCCTCCTCCTCCTCCTCCTCCTCCTCCTCCTCCTCCTCCTCCTCGTCCTCGTCCTCCTTGTCCTCCTCCTCCTCCTCCTCCTCCTCCTCCTCCTCCTCCTCCTCCTCCTCCTCCTCCTCCTCCTCCTCCTCCTCCTCACGATCCTCATGGTCCTCTTCCTGATCCTCGTTATCCTCCTGGTTCTTCTCCGCGGTCCCAGTCACCGCCCTTCCCGCCTCCTCATCTTCCTTGTCGACGCCGCCTCCGGGCTCTCCGATCGAAGTCCCACGCGCATCATCGACGGTGTAGGCGACACCTATTGCTGTGGATGCCAAAGGGGCCTCCTCGCCGTCGTCGTCACAGGCGTCGGCAGCAACTCCGACATGGCCCGACCGTTTGAGAGCGACGTGCTCCTTGACGAATGTTATCATCCCATTCCGCAGCCCCTTCAACCCCGAAACGTTGACCTTGTCCATGCTGGTCTCACTGCGACGGATGGCGCCGGTCAGGAGATCCATCCTCCTCACCACCCAGCACAACGCGCTCATTGCTAGCAGGCCGGAGCCCGCGTCCCCGTCCCGGACGGCGTCGGGCACTTTCTGCATACAACAGTTCAGAGCGCAAGGATGAGCACCGCGTTCGGCAATCGCATCGCGCAAGGATGACATAGGACGGTGATTCGTTCGGAACTCACATCTCGAACGGGTTGATCGCAGTCGGCGAGCCTGTCCTCCACCTCTTCATCGGAAGGCTTCGCCCACTCCCACTTCCTACCATCGCACCCAAGCTCGGCCAGGACCGCCGCCCGGAAAAACCTGAAGCAACATGGCACAGATTGTCGGTAAGCATGGTTTACGCTGCGCGGCGAAATTGCATGCGTCGTCGACTACACTATCGAGCTCACTTCAGCACGCGGATCGCCTCGTCGCGGTGCCACTGCTTCACGGTCTGCGGGTCAAAGTGCCGGATCGAGGTCCTGATCTTCTCCCCCCCACCCTTCAACAGGTCGCCGGGGTACAGGATGACAACGATGCTGCAATGTGCTCCTGGAAGCGGTGCGATGCTGCACAGGCAAGGCACGACGACGTCGTTCAGAACAGAGCACCGACATAGGATGCAACACACATCGTGACGACTTCTAACCAGCTCACCTCGAAGTCAAGGGGATAACCGCTACGTCGGCGTCGAAAACCGTCGCAAAGTATGTGTGGTCCGCCCGACCCATCGCCGCCCGAAGCCGGCCGAGTCCTATCGACCACAATCGCATGTTGGCCGGCGCCGCGCGAGTCCATGCGTGCCTGCACGCATGCATGGGAATAAGGAGTGAGTGAGTATGTGCACGACACGACGGTGGATACGTTGGTTTAGGAACCGCCGACCGACGGGGATGGCAATCGTACGACGGTGCACCACCCTCGCGACGTTGTAATCAATTGAGCCGACCGATGCGTGCCTAATGCCTGTGCCGACACCGACCTACTGTCGGCGTCGACGTGAACTCGTAGCGCCGCCTCCGACGTGGGACAACCCTAACACCGACGCTGCGTCGACCAGCAATGTAAGAAGATGTCGACGCCGACATCCACATACGCAGACTCACTTGATGCCGAATCCCAAGCAACGGGCGTTGAACTCTAGCCTATGGTCTACGAGGATGGCGTAGTCGTGTTCCTCGAGCTTGGCAGTGAGTCCACTACCGAGGTCGAGATACAGAGGGAAGTCCTGCACGGTCGGCGCCGCTTCGCCGGCTTTCGGGTCGGCCTCCATTGCGTTGAAGGGAATTGACTGCAGGCTAAGAAGGGACGAGAATGTGGGAGTAATGTTGAAAGTGAAACGAGATGCCGAAAATGAGGAGCGATGCCTCCTTCCGCCAAGGAAAGGGAGTCGGTGCCCCACAGGCCGATTGAGGCATCGCCCAGGGTTCGTGGTGCCTGGCTCGGCAGGGTTTGGCGGGCTGCATGCACAAGCGCTCCTTCGCCGCCGAGCCAGCACGTCGACTTCGCGTCCCCCGGCTTCGCTCGGCGAGGAGACGCAATTTCGCATGCGCGCGGTGCCTCGTTTCGGCCGACACGTGTCGACTTCGCCCCGGATCGCGAAAACCCCGCGCCGCGATGCGAGCGAACCGATTTCGCCGGGCTCGAAATTTCGCATGCACCCGATGCGAACCCGCGTGCGAGCACGCGGCGTCACCGCAACGGGTCGCGAAATCGTCGAGCTTCCCGAGGGGAGCACCCGAATTTCGCATGGCCCTCGCCTGCCCGTCCGGGCAGGTCGCGAGGGTCACTAGGACGAACATCCCAGCGCAAATCGGTCGTCGGAACTGATTTGCCGGTGTCGTCAGAGGGGGTCGTCGGAGCCGGGCCCGACGAGGCGGGCAACTGACGCGCGTGCGGGCCCGCCAGCCTGGCCCAGGGCCGGGCCGAGCGCACGACCGCCGCCCCGCAACCCCCCTGCGTGATTGAACAGCGCCCCACGTTACCGGGTGGGGGCGGCGAGCTGGCGAGCCCTCGCGCGAGGGAAAGTAACCCTCGCGCGAAGGCAGCCCTCCCGTGCCCGCTGCCCGCGACGGGAGGATATACCTCAGCCGACGAAAACTGCCGCCCAATTTCGCGGTTGCGATAGGACAACGGCCCTCCTCGGGATTGACGAACTCCCGACGACTCCGAGTGGCAAACTGGGGCGAAATGGCAGACCTGACCCCTCGGGACTGTCGACGATCTGACGACCTCGGGTTTCGCTGAGATAAACCCGAGAAGGACATCTCAGCGGACAAAAACTCACAGCACGACACGTCGAGCCGCGATTTCAGCGCGGGAACTCCATTGCGCGCCCAAATTTGTCGGTGGCCGATCCACGCGGCGAAGATCTGTCCGTCAAAAAATGTTACAGTTGTCTGGCATCGCGAGCTGCTCGCCATGTCGGTGTCGACTAAGGATCCAACGGGATTGTCCGGACCACGAAAGTCGGCGTCGACCACGAGGGCTCACGGTGGGCTTGCCACGCGGCTCTTCAATAACTCCGTGCCCTTAGGCAATGGAAGTCGGCATGTCGGCGTTTCTGCGTAGAGGCACCAATGATGGGCCCACGCCACGTAACGCACGCACATACCACCGTGGACGTGCCCAGGCTTACGCCCCGTGAGTGCAGCGCGGCGACCCATTAGCCATGCATGGCTCGTGGCACGTCGGACACTGCGCCGCCGCACGAGAACACATGCATAGCGGCACAAGCATAGGGGGTTGCGTGAAGCGCGGCAAAATCGGGAGTCGCTCACGACCATACCCCTCCGTGACCTTGCGCTGGTGCTCATTCCATTGTGCGTTCCTGCGTTCCTTCCTGCTCCCTCTTCCACTTTGAATTTTCCTCTCCTTAGCTATCTTCGCGAGTGTGGGTTACTCGTGCGCCGACCAATCGATCACGTCGGCACCGGTAGCGTGTTTAGGTAACCGATCACAACTAACTAGGTCGGCGACGCATGTCCAGAGCACGGCCTAGAGCCCAACAGCCGCAACCCATCCCACCCCCTGCCGACTCTGTAGACGCCGACATCAAAGCACAGCTGGAACGCCTCGAGCTCGCCGCTGAGTTAGAAGCACTTGAGAGAGAATCCGACGAAGACGCCCGAGCAACTCATCGGGTGTACACCGCACCCGCGACTCAGTACCGTCTCTGGTGGTCCATCCCTTACCTCGAACATGGTCGACGGTATAGCAAACTACGAGCGGCCTCATGGCAGACGTCGACATGCCCGACGTTGGTCCCCCAACCGACCACATTGATACCTCTACCCCCGAAGAGACGCTCAAGTTACTCTACGATCTTGACGCACTGACACAGATTCCATAAGGGGATTTCACCAAGGACATTCCCCCACCGCCGATAGGAGAGTTTACCAAGCCAGCTAGTAAGTCCACACCGACGTAAGATGGGCAGCCTGGACCTTCGTCGGTACCGGGCGGCTCAGGAAACCAGGTTGATGATGAGGAGGAGGAGGAGGAGGAGGAGGAGAGCGACGACGAATACGACGAGCGTCCTCCGCGTAGCACGAATCCGCGAACCTTGGAAGAACGCCTCCGGCGGGAACTTGAATACATAGATGACATGCTAGAACAGGACGAGGACGAGGACGAGCAGAACATGGCGGTGCCACGCGAACAGTGGAGAGCAGCAGACTTCGTCGAGGACGACATGGTTTACGCAAGCATCGACGTGCTGGTCATATACGCCCTACGCCACCTGCAAACCTTGGAGAAGAATAGCACGCTGAGGCTGTACACCTCGTTCATCTACCATTACAAGAGGTGGGCGGCGAAAATGCTGACGCAAATACGCGACAAGCTTCCCCAGGAGCACAGGCTTAGGCATGTCGACGAGATCGGCCACTACATCCGGGACAACAAGAAGAAGAATTGGGACAAAGTGGCCGAGGTCCCCCGAGAGTACATCTGGCTGCACGGCCCTAGGGTAACCGAAACCCGGCTGCGCGCCTATGTGAAGTTCATGATACGCGAGTGTCAGCTCGATGCCGAGTCGATCGAGGAGGGGAACAATGCCCCGCGAACCCAGCCGGTGCAAGGTACAACGGTGCACACGCTCCTCGGGCGCATAAAGGCATGCCAGATGGCGGCGAGAGTGGAGGCGACGCTCTACCGGGAGAAGGAGCTGAGCATCATGCGGGAGATATCGGTGGTCAGATCGGAGGTGCGGTTCATGGTCCGCACCAAGAACGAGAGGGACGTCAAGTAAGTTTGTCGACACCGCCAACCTCTGTCCATGTCACTATGAAGTCGACGCCGTCAAACTCAAAATACTCGGTGGCTTTGTGGGCAGGAATTGTGCCAACCGGCGTCGCGGCACCATCGGCGATACATACACCGCCGAACAGTTCCGCCAGATCATGATGAAGGTGCTGCCGACATGGGCGGCGTCGGCGTGGAACCCGCGGGCAACCGCTCCTTCGCAGACGCTGTGGCGATTTCTGCTCACCAAGGCGCTCACGCTACTCTCCCACCACACTCTCCTGCGAGGCGCCAGCATCCGCGAGATCACGCTCCCCGACATCTTCTTGTACCGACTGGCTAGCACCTCGTCGATAAACCCGGAGAACCAGCCGGTCGTCATGGTGATCGCCGCGCGGAACTCGAAGACTTCCAAGGATGCCCGTCTTCAGCAGAGCTACGCGGCGCGACACCTGGAAGCGGAGTTGTGCGCCGTCGGCGAGACCGGCCTATGGTTGCACTTCATCCTCGACCAGATCGGTCAGTTCAACGGCGTCGACTTCCTTCCGCCGCTTGACACCACCGAACGCGAGCGCTGGTACAAGAAGCACCTCTTCTTCGCCCGCAACGACAAGGAGCAAAAAGAGCTCTCCGCCTCCAGCCACCAACGTTGGACGCGGCAGTTGTGGACGACCAACAAGGTGTTCTGCAAGCGGAACGTGCACGCCGCTCGTGCCGGAGGTGCGCAGGAGCTAGCCATTGAAGGGACGCCTCGCGCCGAGATCGCCGAGCTGGGTCACTGGGCACTCGACAAGATGACGCGTGCTTACATCACAGCCATTCCCGTTGGGGAGGTGTTGAAGAAGGCCGGCTACTCGGGTTGCAAGCAAGACTACTTCTTGGGTCGCAGCAGGGTCGAGCCCTCCGACAAACTCTTGGACATCATCGCCGAGCACATCTTCCCCGGCGTCGATGCTCTGCTGCGCGATGTATGTTAATAGACGCCGACAATGACCTTACGTCGCCATTGCTTCGTTGGCTGCCCATCGCTTTACTAACCCACATCACCTGCCGATGTGCAGGCGGAAACGCGAGCTGCCAAAGAAGGGAGCGACGCCGACAAAGCCGCCGTGCACTTCTGGCGTACCCTCCAGATGATGCGCCACATCGTCGCCGAGGACCTCGCGGTGAAGCTCGTCCGCACCCCTTGGCACCCGTACGTCCAAGGTTCGAAGCTCTGCCGGATTGCCCTCTTTCAGCACTGGGCGAAAAGGGTCGAGAAGATCGACACCGAAACGATCAACAAACGCCGGGACCCAACCCTCATTCAGGCAGAGGTAAACCGTCGCTAAAGTCGGCGTCGTCGGGACCCTATCTGTTACGGGTGTATTCTAAACAATTTTCGCCTTTCCGCCTTGTGCTGCAGGAAATCTCCGTTCGCTTGGACACCGAATACCATAACATGTCCCTCAAGGAGACGCTGAAGTACGAGAGGGAGCGCGCCGCGGTCGAGAAGATCGACCTTCAGGATGAACTCGAGAAGCGCGACGATACCATCGCGACGCTGACCGCCGAGATAACCCGTCTCACCGAGGCACTCCGTGTGTCAGAAGCACGGAGGATGCCGGAGACGCCGCCGTCGGGGAACGAGCAGACGCCGAGCGAGAGTGGCTCCGCGGATTCGGCCAGTCCGGGGGCCAGAAACAAGAAACGGTACGAGAAACCCCCACAGACGCTCGACGAGGCTCGTTACGAGCTCAACGTGGTGCAACCTTGGCGGGAGTCAAAGACCGTGAGGGACGCTTGGCGCCTCTGGAACTCCGCCACCGCCGATGACACCCGCCGTCTTTGCGATAGGGTCGCCGAGCCGGGATTCGTCGACCGCCACACCCTCCTCAAAGGCGCGACGCAGGGTGCACACGACATGAAGGTGCGCCGCATGCTGAAGGCCATGGATGCGGTGCGCCTTCTTCGCTCGAGCGACGGCGATTCCGACACCGAAGCCGTCGTGGCTGCCCTGAACAAGATCGCGGCGCCGGGCATCGGGACCTTCTGCGATGCCCTCACGGTGCTCAAACCGGGAACCGCACCGACGAAGTCCAAGGAGCCCGGCATGGGCGTCAAGGGGCTGGGCCCCAAGTCGGTCTCGAAGCTACGTCTCGCCTGTGCGCTGGTGGGGGTCAACTTGAAGCCGACCGCTTGGGTCGCCGTCCTGTTTCCAGACACCTGGGAGGAGCAGATGCCGAAGACCGTGGCGGACATGGAGCGGCAGACCGCACCTGTGCTGCGTCCTCCGACGAAGCGCAAGAAGGCGGCATGAGTACCTTCGGAGCATATGTGTGCGCGTAGTTTGATGATGCTGTAATTGTGGTCGATTGCACCAAACCATGATGCTTATTTTGTTCATGAAGTTGGTAAACGATGGTCATACAACAATGCCCATGCGAACATAGATGATCCAACAATGGTAACTGCAGTCGGTCGCCGACCAACAAACACCCCGAAAATACTTGCAGACAGCCAAACCCTCTATGTCGACAGACATCCAACGACGCCGACGTATTTTCGGACTCCGACATATACGCCGACAAAAATTCATCCCCGAGTAGCATTTGAGTGTGCAATTCAGAGGGTAGCGATCAGGTCGACATCTCCGACGAGGGTTCTACATGTCATGCACTACCAAAAAGTTACATGCGCTACCACATAAGTAAACACAAACAAAAAGTTACAAACACTAAAAAGGTTACAAACACACTAGCAATCAGACCACCTCGCGCTCCCTCCGCGCGCCGACTACGCCGCCGTGCTGTCCTTGCCCTTCTTGCCCTTCTTCCCCTTCTTCCCCGTGCTGTCCTTGCCCTGCTTGCCTCTCTGCCCCTTCCTCCCCCTGTGTTCAATGTCGTACTCCATCTGCGCGTCACACGGCACCGCGATGCCGATCTTTTCGAGTTTCGGCCCGGCGACGGGGCACATTCCCCAGAACGCCAATGTCTCCACTGTCGCTCTAGCAATCACGTCGGCTTCGACTTCATGATCCACCCCCGGGTAGACCCGGTGCAGAGCGAGACTCTGCAGCGCCGGCGCGACGTTGTGCGCAACCTCCCCCAGGGGTTGCTCCCGGTCGATCTCGGCCTCCAGCACCGCCTGCATGACCTCCTTGAAGACACCGGCGGTCTTCTCGCTCGCACCGACCACCATCGCCGCCGCCTTCCCTTCGCCCACAGCATCGACCACCTGGGCGTCGTCGTTCTCGACTAAGCACCACACGGCGCAAGCGGAGGCCGATAACGCCTGTGCCGCAATCGCCGTCTTCTCATCAGTGTCTCCCTCCTTCCTCGCCGCGCTCGCAGCGACCTTCCCATACGCAGCGCACATGGACACGCGACCTATCATGGCCGACATCATAGCATCCGACTTCTCCTGGCCTTCCTTTGTGACGGCATCGACGGGGAACCAGATCGCCGGCAAGAGCGCGTCGTGGTGCGCATCGCCTGAGCTCTTGTACGCTCGATACTGGCCGAGAATGTCATCGAACCTGTCACACAATCACATGAAACCGAGCGACTATTAGTGACTCCGACATCGTCATCAACACTCGGCCGAAAGGGTATCCGACTTACCGTGTTTTTTGAAGGTACGCGCCCCGTGCCCATATCACCGTCCACATCCCTGTCGGCAAAATCTTGACCTCCTCCCACACCATCCTCCACTTCTCCAACTCGGTTTCCTCCAAGCCGGTGAGCTCGGCCATGAGGACCTTGCTGACGTAGCCGTCGTAGACGATGTACGCAATCGAGTGCAAGTACGCCAGCTCCATCTTCTCGCGCGATTTGCCGATGTATCGATTAGCGCCGAGCACCTTAATCTCGCCCACCCACCCAAGACCGTCGCCCGAGTTGTCGTGGCGGATGCCATGACCCTTCCGTCCTTTCTCCTTCTCCTTCTCCTTCTCCTTCTCCTTCTCCTCCTTCTCCTTCTCCTTCTCCTCCTTCTCCTTCTTCTCCTTCTCCTTCTCCTTCTCCGCCGCCTTCTCCTTCTCCTTCTCCGCCGCCTTCTCCTTCTCCTTCTCCTTCTCCTTCTCCTCCGCCTTCTCCTTCCCTTTCTCCACCGACTTCTCCTTCGCCTTATCCCTCCCTGTCTCGGCCGACATCGCCCGTGTTTTCCTCTGAGAGCTCGCCCTCCCTTTCACTGTGTCGGCCTTCCCCTTCCGTTTCGACTCTCCATCGCCGACAGCATCAGTGGTCGTCTTTGGCTCCGCTGAACCAGCGGGGGGATTCGCCAAGGGCTCCACATGCGCCGTGTCCGAGATGGCCAGAGCAGCGGGGTGCCCGGGGCGTTTTACCGATTCCAACAGGTTCTGGATGGCAGCGATGTCGGCGTCGTTGTGGCCTATCGACGCCTGTGCATGGTCAACGGCTCCGCCGCCGGTGGCTAGCGCTGCCCTCACGCCCTTCTCCGCCGCCTCGTTTACCGACGTCGGCGTCGCGCTTGAGCCGGCTTCCGGCCGAGTCTGTGCTGGCGCTGCCGCACTACGTGCGCCTAACCGAGCGCGAAGCAATGCGGACTTTGGGTCCGCAGTTGGATGGGCGGCGACCAGAGGCGCGGTATGTGGGGCACTGGGCGTTGTGGCGGCGACCTGCGGAGTGACCGTGCGGCGTGCTGCTTCGGCGGGGGCGGCATCGACCAAGGGAGGCTGCTGCACGTCCTTGCGATGGGCCTCCATGCGGTGGAGCATTTCCCTGAGCGCGTTCGCCGCTGCGGGCACCTTAGAGGCGGACGGACCGTCGCGGTTAGCCGCAGCATCCTTCGCGTCGCCCTTGGCGGCAGACGGGCCCACTGCAGCTGGAGTAGCCACAAGGGCCGGCCCATCGTTGTTGGCGGCTGACGGGCCGACCGGCGCGCTGCTAGCCGCAGGGGGTTTTCGGGGAATCGACGTGGTCCCCGCGACCCCGACAGACGGTCCCTTGACGGTTCTGGCGCCGCCATCTATTGCCGTTTGAGCGGTTGGGATCTCCTTGTCGCTCAAGCCTTTCCCGCCGTCTTGTGCGGCAACCTCGTCGGCATGGCCCCCATCTGCACTCCCGATTCCATCGCCCTTGCTGTGCGACCTTATCACCTTGGCCCCGTTCTTCTTGAGCTGGTCGACCACGCTCTGACCTCGAGTCCGCGAGCCGCCTGGACCCACCGCGCCGACGCCGCGGCCTCCATCGGCTCCCTTGCTCCGCTTCACGCTCCCTGCATCATCTCCGCCGCCCGCCCTTTTCCGGCCCTGCTTGTCGGCCTCCCTTCGTTGCGCGGGATCGGCGTCATTGGCCGACGGCGACGACGCACGCCGACCAGCCGCCACATTGCCGATCACCTCGGTCATGAGCTTTAACCCGGACGCAACAAACGACTGCTGGGTGGCCTCCGTCACCGCCTTCAACACGTCCGCCTTGAACGACTTCATGAGCTCGTCCGGGAAGGCTGGCGTGGGCTGCGGCGGGGGCGGCGGCGGCACGGCGATGGTGCGAGTTACCGCGGCGGCAATGTTGGCCTGCGCGGCGGCTAGGTGCTTCGAGATGAAGTCCTCCAAACCCAGCTTCGCATCGTCCACCACCGCTTCCACGTGGTTGCCCAAGGCGGCGACCGCTTTTGCGCGTTCAACTGCCATACTTCCCTCCGGACCGTCGATTTCCGCCAACCACGTCGACGCCTTTTCGGCGAAGGACTTCATCGCCTTCCACGATTCGTCCATGTGGTTGGTGATGTTGTCCGTGATGGTTGTCGACACGGCCGACGTCGCATCTAGCAGCCGTTTCGCCGCA
The DNA here is from genome assembly GCA_947471745.1 of Closterium sp. Naga37s-1. Taxonomy (NCBI): domain Eukaryota; kingdom Viridiplantae; phylum Streptophyta; class Zygnematophyceae; order Desmidiales; family Closteriaceae; genus Closterium; species Closterium sp. Naga37s-1. The sequence continues at coordinate 1,387,634 of CANJKZ010000328.1, forward strand.
TTATGGTCGGAGACGGCGACCTGGTCGGCCAACGACTGGAGCTTGTCGAGGAGTCCCCGCATCCCCAACACAAACCTGTCCACCCGACCCCTTTCATCTTCGAGCGCCTTCTCCATACGGGCATTTTTTGCCGTCAATCGCCTGTTCTCCTGTCGCAGCTGCTCGACGACGTCCAGCGGTGCCTGCCGACCAGATGTGGAGGAACCGGGATGACCGCGCGCCGCCTTCTTCACCCTAGACCGCTCCCCCCCGGCCTTCCCTGCGGTGGTCTCGGTAGGCGCTTCCACGCCCGTCGGCTTCGTGGCCGCGGCGTTATCCCCTTCTCCAACGACCTCGAGGTCGATAACTTCCTTCGCGTCGCCATCCACATCGCCGACCACGACCTTCTCACCCCCCCCGTGAGCCTCCTCCACGCCGACTTTCTCCTCGTCGGCATCCTCCCCTCCCTTGTTCACAACATCTGCCGACCTCCCAGCCGTTTCCGCCGCTCCCTCTACGTACTCCACCTCCATTTCCTCCAACTCCCACTCGACCTCTTCCTCCTGCTCCCCCTCTTGCTGCTTCTCCGCCTCCTCCGCCTCCTCCTCCTCCTCCTCCTCCTCCTCCTCCTCCTCCTCCTCCTCCTCCTCCTCCTCCTCCTCGTCCTCCTTGTCCTCCTCCTCCTCCTCCTCCTCCTCCTCCTCCTCCTCCTCCTCGTCCTCCTTGTCCTCCTCCTCCTCCTCCTCCTCCTCCTCCTCCTCCTCCTCCTCCTCCTCCTCCTCCTCCTCCTCCTCCTCCTCCTCCTCACGATCCTCATGGTCCTCTTCCTGATCCTCGTTATCCTCCTGGTTCTTCTCCGCGGTCCCAGTCACCGCCCTTCCCGCCTCCTCATCTTCCTTGTCGACGCCGCCTCCGGGCTCTCCGATCGAAGTCCCACGCGCATCATCGACGGTGTAGGCGACACCTATTGCTGTGGATGCCAAAGGGGCCTCCTCGCCGTCGTCGTCACAGGCGTCGGCAGCAACTCCGACATGGCCCGACCGTTTGAGAGCGACGTGCTCCTTGACGAATGTTATCATCCCATTCCGCAGCCCCTTCAACCCCGAAACGTTGACCTTGTCCATGCTGGTCTCACTGCGACGGATGGCGCCGGTCAGGAGATCCATCCTCCTCACCACCCAGCACAACGCGCTCATTGCTAGCAGGCCGGAGCCCGCGTCCCCGTCCCGGACGGCGTCAGGCACTTTCTGCATACAACAGTTCAGAGCGCAAGGATGAGCACCGCGTTCGGCAATCGCATCGCGCAAGGATGACATAGGACGGTGATTCGTTCGGAACTCACATCTCGAACGGGTTGATCGCAGTCGGCGAGCCTGTCCTCCACCTCTTCATCGGAAGGCTTCGCCCACTCCCACTTCCTACCATCGCACCCAAGCTCGGCCAGGACCGCCGCCCGGAAAAACCTGAAGCAACATGGCACAGATTGTCGGTAAGCTTGGTTTACGCTGCGCGGCGAAATTGCATGCGTCGTCGACTACACTATCGAGCTCACTTCAGCATGCGGATCGCCTCGTCGCGGTGCCACTGCTTCACGGTCTGCGGGTCAAAGTGCCGGATCGAGGTCCTGATCTTCTCCCCCCCACCCTTCAACAGGTCGCCGGGGTACAGGATGACAACGATGCTGCAATGTGCTCCTGGAAGCGGTGCGAAGCTGCACAGGCAAGGCACGACGACGTCGTTCAGAACAGAGCACCGATATAGGATGCAACACACATCGTGACGACTTCTAACCAGCTCACCTCGAAGTCAAGGGGATAACCGCTACGTCGGCGTCGAAAACCGTCGCAAAGCATGTGTGGTCCGCCCGACCCATCGCCGCCCGAAGCCGGCCGAGTCCTATCGACCACAATCGCATGTTGGCCGGCGCCGCGCGAGTCCATGCGTGCCTGCACGCATGCATGGGAATAAGGAGTGAGTGAGTATGTGCACGACACGACGGTGGATACGTTGGTTTAGGAACCGCCGACCGACGGGGATGGCAATCGTACGACGGTGCACCACCCTCGCGACGTTGTAATCAATTGAGCCGACCGATGCGTGCCTAATGCCTGTGCCGACACCGACCTACTGTCGGCGTCGACGTGAACTCGTAGCGCCGCCTCCGACGTGGGACAACCCTAACACCGACGCTGCGTCGACCAGCAATGTAAGAAGATGTCGACGCCGACATCCACATACGCAGACTCACTTGATGCCGAATCCCAAGCAACGGGCGTTGAACTCTAGCCTATGGTCTACGAGGACGGCATAGTCGTGTTCCTCGAGCTTGGCAGTGAGTCCACTACCGAGGTCGAGATACAGAGGGAAGTCCTGCACGGTCGGCGCCGCTTCGCCGGCTTTCGGGTCGGCCTCCATTGCGTTGAAGGGAATTGACTGCAGGCTAAGAAGGGACGAGAATGTGGGAGTAATGTTGAAAGTGAAACGAGATGCCGAAAATGAGGAGCGATGCCTCCTTCCGCCAAGGAAAGGGAGTCGGTGCCCCACAGGCCGATTGAGGCATCGCCCAGGGTTCGTGGTGCCTGGCTCGGCAGGGTTTGGCGGGCTGCATGCACAAGCGCTCCTTCGCCGCCGAGCCAGCACGTCGACTTCGCGTCCCCCGGCTTCGCTCGGCGAGGAGACGCAATTTCGCATGCGCGCGGTGCCTCGTTTCGGCCGACACGTGTCGACTTCGCCCCGGATCGCGAAAACCCCGCGCCGCGATGCGAGCGAACCGATTTCGCCGGGCTCGAAATTTCGCATGCACCCGATGCGAACCCGCGTGCGAGCACGCGGCGTCACCGCAACGGGTCGCGAAATCGTCGAGCTTCCCGAGGGGAGCACCCGAATTTCGCATGGCCCTCGCCTGCCCGTCCGGGCAGGTCGCGAGGGTCACTAGGACGAACATCCCAGCGCAAATCGGTCGTCGGAACTGATTTGCCGGTGTCGTCAGAGGGGGTCGTCGGAGCCGGGCCCGACGAGGCGGGCAACTGACGCGCGTGCGGGCCCGCCAGCCTGGCCCAGGGCCGGGCCGAGCGCACGACCGCCGCCCCGCAACCCCCCTGCGTGATTGAACAGCGCCCCACGTTACCGGGTGGGGGCGGCGAGCTGGCGAGCCCTCGCGCGAGGGAAAGTAACCCTCGCGCGAAGGCAGCCCTCCCGTGCCCGCTGCCCGCGACGGGAGGATATACCTCAGCCGACGAAAACTGCCGCCCAATTTCGCGGTTGCGATAGGACAACGGCCCTCCTCGGGATTGACGAACTCCCGACGACTCCGAGTGGCAAACTGGGGCGAAATGGCAGACCTGACCCCTCGGGACTGTCGACGATCTGACGACCTCGGGTTTCGCTGAGATAAACCCGAGAAGGACATCTCAGCAGACAAAAACTCACAGCACGACACGTCGAGCCGCGATTTCAGCGCGGGAACTCCATTGCGCGCCCAAATTTGTCGGTGGCCGATCCACGCGGCGAAGATCTGTCCGTCAAAAAATGTTACAGTTGTCTGGCATCGCGAGCTGCTCGCCATGTCGGTGTCGACTAAGGATCCAACGGGATTGTCCGGACCACGAAAGTCGGCGTCGACCACGAGGGCTCACGGTGGGCTTGCCACGCGGCTCTTCAATAACTCCGTACCCTTAGGCAATGGAAGTCGGCATGTCGGCGTTTCTGCGTAGAGGCACCAATGATGGGCCCACGCCACGTAACGCACGTACATACCACCGTGGACGTGCCCAGGCTTACGCCCCGTGAGTGCAGCGCGGCGACCCATTAGCCATGCATGGCTCGTGGCACGTCGGACACTGCGCCGCCGCACGAGAACACATGCATAGCGGCACAAGCATAGGGGGTTGCGTGAAGCGCGGCAAAATCGGGAGTCGCTCACGACCATACCCCTCCGTGACCTTGCGCTGGTGCTCATTCCATTGTGCGTTCCTGCGTTCCTTCCTGCTCCCTCTTCCACTTTGAATTTTCCTCTCCCTAGCTATCTTCGCGAGTGTGGGTTACTCGTGCGCCGACCAATCGATCACGTCGGCACCGGTAGCGTGTTTAGGTAACCGATCACAACTAACTAGGTCGGCGACGCATGTCCAGAGCACGGCCTAGAGCCCAACAGCCGCAACCCATCCCACCCCCTGCCGACTCTGTAGACGCCGACATCAAAGCACAGCTGGAACGCCTCGAGCTCGCCGCTGAGTTAGAAGCACTTGAGAGAGAATCCGACGAAGACGCCTGAGCAACTCATCGGGTGTACACCGCACCCGCGACTCAGTACCGTCTCTGGTGGTCCATCCCTTACCTCGAACATGGTCGACGGTATAGCAAACTACGAGCGGCCTCATGGCAGACGTCGACATGCCCGGCGTTGGTCCCCCAACCGACCACATTGACACCTCTACCCCCGAAGAGACGCTCAAGTTACTCTACGATCTTGACGCACTGACACAGATTCCATAAGGGGATTTCACCAAGGACATTCCCCCACCGCCGATAGGAGAGTTTACCAAGCCAGCTAGTAAGTCCACACCGACGTAAGATGGGCAGCCTGGACCTTCGTCGGTACCGGGCGGCTCAGGAAACCAGGTTGATGATGAGGAGGAGGAGGAGGAGGAGGAGAGCGACGACGAATACGACGAGCGTCCTCCGCGTAGCACGAATCCGCGAACCTTGGAAGAACGCCTCCGGCGGGAACTTGAATACATAGATGACATGCTAGAACAGGACGAGGATGAGGACGAGCAGAACATGGCGGTGCCACGCGAACAGTGGAGAGCAGCAGACTTCGTCGAGGACGACATGGTTTACGCAAGCATCGACGTGCTGGTCATATACGCCCTACGCCACCTGCAAACCTTGGAGAAGAATAGCACGCTGAGGCTGTACACCTCGTTCATCTACCATTACAAGAGGTGGGCGGCGAAAATGCTGACGCAAATACGCGACAAGCTTCCCCAGGAGCACAGGCTTAGGCACGTCGACGAGATCGGCCACTACATCCGGGACAACAAGAAGAAGAATTGGGACAAAGTGGCCGAGGTCCCCCGAGAGTACATCTGGCTGCACGGCCCTAGGGTAACCGAAACCCGGCTGCGCGCCTATGTGAAGTTCATGATACGTGAGTGTCAGCTCGATGCCGAGTCGATCGAGGAGGGGAACAATGCCCCGCGAACCCAGCTGGTGCAAGGTACAACGGTGCACACGCTCCTCGGGCGCATAAAGGCATGCCAGATGGCGGCGAGAGTGGAGGCGACGCTCTACCGGGAGAAGGAGCTGAGCATCATGCGGGAGATATCGGTGGTCAGATCGGAGGTGCGGTTCATGGTCCGCACCAAGAACGAGAGGGACGTCAAGTAAGTTTGTCGACACCGCCAACCTCTGTCCATGTCACTATGAAGTCGACGCCGTCAAACTCAAAATACTCGGTGGCTTTGTGGGCAGGAATTGTGCCGACCGGCGTCGCGGCACCATCGGCGATACATACACCGCCGAACAGTTCCGCCAGATCATGATGAAGGTGCTGCCGACATGGGCGGCGTCGGCGTGGAACCCGCGGGCAACCGCTCCTTCGCAGACGCTGTGGCGATTTCTGCTCACCAAGGCGCTCACGCTACTCTCCCACCACACTCTCCTGCGAGGCGCCAGCATCCGCGAGATCACGCTCCCCGACATCTTCTTGTACCGACTGGCTAGCACCTCGTCGATAAACCCGGAGAACCAGCCGGTCGTCATGGTGATCGCCGCGCGGAACTCGAAGACTTCCAAGGATGCCCGTCTTCAGCAGAGCTACGCGGCGCGACACCTGGAAGCGGAGTTGTGCGCCGTCGGCGAGACCGGCCTATGGTTGCACTTCATCCTCGACCAGATCGGTCAGTTCAACGGCGTCGACTTCCTTCCGCCGCTTAACACCACCGAACGCGAGCGCTGGTACAAGAAGCACCTCTTCTTCGCCCGCAACGACAAGGAGCAAAAAGAGCTCTCCGCCTCCAGCCACCAACGTTGGACGCGGCAGTTGTGGACGACCAACAAGGTGTTCTGCAAGCGGAACGTGCACGCCGCTCGTGCCGGAGGTGCGCAGGAGCTAGCCATTGAAGGGACGCCTCGCGCCGAGATCGCCGAGCTGGGTCACTGGGCACTCGACAAGATGACGCGTGCTTACATCACAGCCATTCCCGTTGGGGAGGTGTTGAAGAAGGCCGGCTACTCGGGTTGCAAGCAAGACTACTTCTTGGGTCGCAGCAGGGTCGAGCCCTCCGACAAACTCTTGGACATCATCGCCGAGCACATCTTCCCCGGCGTCGATGCTCTGCTGCGCGATGTATGTTAATAGACGCCGACAATGACCTTACGTCGCCATTGCTTCGTTGGCTGCCCATCGCTTTACTAACCCACATCACCTGCCGATGTGCAGGCGGAAACGCGAGCTGCCAAAGAAGGGAGCGACGCCGACAAAGCCGCCGTGCACTTCTGGCGTACCCTCCAGATGATGCGCCACATCGTCGCCGAGGACCTCGCGGTGAAGCTCGTCCGCACCCCTTGGCACCCGTACGTCCAAGGTTCGAAGCTCTGCCGGATTGCCCTCTTTCAGCACTGGGCGAAAAGGGTCGAGAAGATCGACACCGAAACGATCAACAAACGCCGGGACCCAACCCTCATTCAGGCAGAGGTAAACCGTCGCTAAAGTCGGCGTCGTCGGGACCCTATCTGTTACGGGTGTATTCTAAACAATTTTCGCCTTTCCGCCTTGTGCTGCAGGAAATCTCCGTTCGCTTGGACACCGAATACCATAACATGTCCCTCAAGGAGACGCTGAAGTACGAGAGGGAGCGCGCCGCGGTCGAGAAGATCGACCTTCAGGATGAACTCGAGAAGCGCGACGATACCATCGCGACGCTGACCGCCGAGATAACCCGTCTCACCGAGGCACTCCGTGTGTCAGAAGCACGGAGGATGCCGGAGACGCCGCCGTCGGGGAACGAGCAGACGCCGAGCGAGAGTGGCTCCGCGGATTCGGCCAGTCCGGGGGCCAGAAACAAGAAACGGTACGAGAAACCCCCACAGACGCTCGACGAGGCTCGTTACGAGCTCAACGTGGTGCAACCTTGGCGGGAGTCAAAGACCGTGAGGGACGCTTGGCGCCTCTGGAACTCCGCCACCGCCGATGACACCCGCCGTCTTTGCGATAGGGTCGCCGAGCCGGGATTCGTCGACCGCCACACCCTCCTCAAAGGCGCGACGCAGGGTGCACACGACATGAAGGTGCGCCGCATGCTGAAGGCCATGGATGCGGTGCGCCTTCTTCGCTCGAGCGACGGCGATTCCGACACCGAAGCCGTCGTGGCTGCCCTGAACAAGATCGCGGCGCCGGGCATCGGGACCTTCTGCGATGCCCTCACGGTGCTCAAACCGGGAACCGCACCGACGAAGTCCAAGGAGCCCGGCATGGGCGTCAAGGGGCTGGGCCCCAAGTCGGTCTCGAAGCTACGTCTCGCCTGTGCGCTGGTGGGGGTCAACTTGAAGCCGACCGCTTGGGTCGCCGTCCTGTTTCCAGACACCTGGGAGGAGCAGATGCCGAAGACCGTGGCGGACATGGAGCGGCAGACCGCACCTGTGCTGCGTCCTCCGACGAAGCGCAAGAAGGCGGCATGAGTACCTTCGGAGCATATGTGTGCGCGTAGTTTGATGATGCTGTAATTGTGGTCGATTGCACCAAACCATGATGCTTATTTTGTTCATGAAGTTGGTAAACGATGGTCATACAACAATGCCCATGCGAACATAGATGATCCAACAATGGTAACTGCAGTCGGTCGCCGACCAACAAACACCCCGAAAATACTTGCAGACAGCCAAACCCTCTATGTCGACAGACATCCAACGACGCCGACGTATTTTCGGACTCCGACATATACGCCGACAAAAATTCATCCCCGAGTAGCATTTGAGTGTGCAATTCAGAGGGTAGCGATCAGGTCGACATCTCCGACGAGGGTTCTACATGTCATGCACTACCAAAAAGTTACATGCGCTACCACATAAGTAAACACAAACAAAAAGTTACAAACACTAAAAAGGTTACAAACACACTAGCAATCAGACCACCTCGCGCTCCCTCCGCGCGCCGACTACGCCGCCGTGCTGTCCTTGCCCTTCTTGCCCTTCTTCCCCTTCTTCCCCGTGCTGTCCTTGCCCTGCTTGCCTCTCTGCCCCTTCCTCCCCCTGTGTTCAATGTCGTACTCCATCTGCGCGTCACACGGCACCGCGATGCCGATCTTTTCGAGTTTCGGCCCGGCGACGGGGCACATTCCCCAGAACGCCAATGTCTCCACTGTCGCTCTAGCAATCACGTCGGCTTCGACTTCATGATCCACCCCCGGGTAGACCCGGTGCAGAGCGAGACTCTGCAGCGCCGGCGCGACGTTGTGCGCAACCTCCCCCAGGGGTTGCTCCCGGTCGATCTCGGCCTCCAGCACCGCCTGCATGACCTCCTTGAAGACACCGGCGGTCTTCTCGCTCGCACCGACCACCATCGCCGCCGCCTTCCCTTCGCCCACAGCATCGACCACCTGGGCGTCGTCGTTCTCGACTAAGCACCACACGGCGCAAGCGGAGGCCGATAACGCCTGTGCCGCAATCGCCGTCTTCTCATCAGTGTCTCCCTCCTTCCTCGCCGCGCTCGCAGCGACCTTCCCATACGCAGCGCACATGGACACGCGACCTATCATGGCCGACATCATAGCATCCGACTTCTCCTGGCCTTCCTTTGTGACGGCATCGACGGGGAACCAGATCGCCGGCAAGAGCGCGTCGTGGTGCGCATCGCCTGAGCTCTTGTACGCTCGATACTGGCCGAGAATGTCATCGAACCTGTCACACAATCACATGAAACCGAGCGACCATTAGTGACTCCGACATCGTCATCAACACTCGGCCGAAAGGGCATCCGACTTACCGTGTTTTTGGAAGGTACGCGCCCCGTGCCCATATCACCGTCCACATCCCTGTCGGCAAAATCTTGACCTCCTCCCACACCATCCTCCACTTCTCCAACTCGGTTTCCTCCAAGCCGGTGAGCTCGGCCATGAGGACCTTGCTGACGTAGCCGTCGTAGACGATGTACGCAATCGAGTGCAAGTACGCCAGCTCCATCTTCTCGCGCGATTTGCCGATGTATCGATTAGCGCCGAGCACCTTAATCTCGCCCACCCACCCAAGACCGTCGCCCGAGTTGTCGTGGCGGATGCCATGACCCTTCCGTCCTTTCTCCTTCTCCTTCTCCTTCTCCTTCTCCTCCTTCTCCTTCTCCTTCTCCTCCTTCTCCTTCTTCTCCTTCTCCTTCTCCTTCTCCGCCGCCTTCTCCTTCTCCTTCTCCGCCGCCTTCTCCTTCTCCTTCTCCTTCTCCTTCTCCTCCGCCTTCTCCTTCCCTTTCTCCACCGACTTCTCCTTCGCCTTATCCCTCCCTGTCTCGGCCGACATCGCCCGTGTTTTCCTCTGAGAGCTCGCCCTCCCTTTCACTGTGTCGGCCTTCCCCTTCCGTTTCGACTCTCCATCGCCGACAGCATCAGTGGTCGTCTTTGGCTCCGCTGAACCAGCGGGGGGATTTGCCAAGGGCTCCACATGCGCCGTGTCCGAGATGGCCAGAGCAGCGGGGTGCCCGGGGCGTTTTACCGATTCCAACAGGTTCTGGATGGCAGCGATGTCGGCGTCGTTGTGGCCTATCGACGCCTGTGCATGGTCAACGGCTCCGCCGCCGGTGGCTAGCGCTGCCCTCACGCCCTTCTCCGCCGCCTCGTTTACCGACGTCGGCGTCGCGCTTGAGCCGGCTTCCGGCCGAGTCTGTGCTGGCGCTGCCGCACTACGTGCGCCTAACCGAGCGCGAAGCAATGCGGACTTTGGGTCCGCAGTTGGATGGGCGGCGACCAGAGGCGCGGTATGTGGGGCACTGGGCGTTGTGGCGGCGACCTGCGGAGTGACCGTGCGGCGTGCTGCTTCGGCGGGGGCGGCATCGACCAAGGGAGGCTGCTGCACGTCCTTGCGATGGGCCTCCATGCGGTGGAGCATTTCCCTGAGCGCGTTCGCCGCTGCGGGCACCTTAGAGGCGGACGGACCGTCGCGGTTAGCCGCAGCATCCTTCGCGTCGCCCTTGGCGGCAGACGGGCCCACTGCAGCTGGAGTAGCCACAAGGGCCGGCCCATCGTTGTTGGCGGCTGACGGGCCGACCGGCGCGCTGCTAGCCGCAGGGGGTTTTCGGGGAATCGACGTGGTCCCCGCGACCCCGACAGACGGTCCCTTGACGGTTCTGGCGCCGCCATCTATTGCCGTTTGAGCGGTTGGGATCTCCTTGTCGCTCAAGCCTTTCCCGCCGTCTTGTGCGGCAACCTCGTCGGCATGGCCCCCATCTGCACTCCCGATTCCATCGCCCTTGCTGTGCGACCTTATCACCTTGGCCCCGTTCTTCTTGAGCTGGTCGACCACGCTCTGACCTCGAGTCCGCGAGCCGCCTGGACCCACCGCGCCGACGCCGCGGCCTCCATCAGCTCCCTTGCTCCGCTTCACGCTCCCTGCATCATCTCCGCCGCCCGCCCTTTTCCGGCCCTGCTTGTCGGCCTCCCTTCGTTGCGCGGGATCGGCGTCATTGGCCGACGGCGACGACGCACGCCGACCAGCCGCCACATTGCCGATCACCTCGGTCATGAGCTTTAACCCGGACGCAACAAACGACTGCTGGGTGGCCTCCGTCACCGCCTTCAACACGTCCGCCTTGAACGACTTCATGAGCTCGTCCGGGAAGGCTGGCGTGGGCTGCGGCGGGGGCGGCGGCGGCACGGCGATGGTGCGAGTTACCGCGGCGGCAATGTTGGCCTGCGCGGCGGCTAGGTGCTTCGAGATGAAGTCCTCCAAACCCAGCTTCGCATCGTCCACCACCGCTTCCACGTGGTTGCCCAAGGCGGCGACCGCTTTTGCGCGTTCAACTGCCATACTTCCCTCCGGACCGTCGATTTCCGCCAACCACGTCGACGCCTTTTCGGCGAAGGACTTCATCGCCTTCCACGATTCGTCCATGTGGTTGGTGATGTTGTCCGTGATGGTTGTCGACACGGCCGACGTCGCATCTAGCAGCCGTTTCGCCGCATTATGGTCGGAGACGGCGACCTGGTCGGCCAACGACTGGAGCTTGTCGAGGAGTCCCCGCATCCCCAACACAAACCTGTCCACCCGACCCCTTTCATCTTCGAGCGCCTTCTCCATACGGGCATTTTTTGCCGTCAATCGCCTGTTCTCCTGTCGCAGCTGCTCGACGACGTCCAGCGGTGCCTGCCGACCAGATGCGGAGGAACCGGGATGACCGCGCGCCGCCTTCTTCACCCTAGACCGCTCCCCCCCGGCCTTCCCTGCGGTGGTCTCGGTAGGCGCTTCCACGCCCGTCGGCTTCGTGACCGCGGCGTTATCCCCTTCTCCAACGACCTCGAGGTCGATAACTTCCTTCGCGTCGCCATCCACATCGCCGACCACGACCTTCTCACCCCCCCCGTGAGCCTCCTCCACGCCGACTTTCTCCTCGTCGGCATCCTCCCCTCCCTTGTTCACAACATCTGCCGACCTCCCAGCCGTTTCCGCCGCTCCCTCTACGTACTCCACCTCCATTTCCTCCAACTCCCACTCGACCTCTTCCTCCTGCTCCCCCTCTTGCTGCTTCTCCGCCTCCTCCGCCTCCTCCTCCTCCTCCTCCTCCTCCTCCTCCTCCTCCTCCTCCTCCTCGTCCTCCTTGTCCTCCTTGTCCTCCTCCTCCTCCTCCTCCTCCTCCTCCTCCTCCTCCTCCTCCTCCTCCTCCTCACGATCCTCATGGTCCTCTTCCTGATCCTCGTTATCCTCCTGGTTCTTCTCCGCGGTCCCAGTCACCGCCCTTCCCGCCTCCTCATCTTCCTTGTCGACGCCGCCTCCGGGCTCTCCGATCGAAGTCCCACGCGCATCATCGACGGTGTAGGCGACATCTATTGCTGTGGATGCCAAAGGGGCCTCCTCGCCGTCGTCGTCACAGGCGTCGGCAGCAACTCCGACATGGCCCGACCGTTTGAGAGCGACGTGCTCCTTGACGAATGTTATCATCCCATTCCGCAGCCCCTTCAACCCCGAAACGTTGACCTTGTCCATGCTGGTCTCACTGCGACGGATGGCGCCGGTCAGGAGATCCATCCTCCTCACCACCCAGCACAACGCGCTCATTGCTAGCAGGCCGGAACCCGCGTCCCCGTCCCGGACGGCGTCAGGCACTTTCTGCATACAACAGTTCAGAGCGCAAGGATGAGCACCGCGTTCGGCAATCGCATCGCGCAAGGATGACATAGGACGGTGATTCGTTCAGAACTCACATCTCGAACGGGTTGATCGCAGTCGGCGAGCCTGTCCTCCACCTCTTCATCGGAAGGCTTCGCCCACTCCCACTTCCTACCATCGCACCCAAGCTCGGCCAGGACCGCCGCCCGGAAAAACCTGAAGCAACATGGCACAGATTGTCGGTAAGCATGGTTTACGCTGCGCGGCGAAATTGCATGCGTCGTCGACTACACTATCGAGCTCACTTCAGCACGCGGATCGCCTCGTCGCGGTGCCACTGCTTCACGGTCTGCGGGTCAAAGTGCCGGATCGAGGTCCTGATCTTCTCCCCCCCACCCTTCAACAGGTCGCCGGGGTACAGGATGACAACGATGCTGCAATGTGCTCCTGGAAGCGGTGCGATGCTGCACAGGCAAGGCACGACGACGTCGTTCAGAACAGAGCACCGACATAGGATGCAACACACATCGTGACGACTTCTAACCAGCTCACCTCGAAGTCAAGGGGATAACCGCTACGTCGGCGTCGAAAACCGTCGCAAAGCATGTGTGGTCCGCCCGACCCATCGCCGCCCGAAGCCGGCCGAGTCCTATCGACCACAATCGCATGTTGGCCGGCGCCGCGCGAGTCCATGCGTGCCTGCACGCATGCATGGGAATAAGGAGTGAGTGAGTATGTGCACGACACGACGGTGGATACGTTGGTTTAGGAACCGCCGACCGACGGGGATGGCAATCGTACGACGGTGCACCACCCTTGCGACGTTGTAATCAATTGAGCCGACCGATGCGTGCCTAATGCCTGTGCCGACACCGACCTACTGTCGGCGTCGACGTGAACTCGTAGCGCCGCCTCCGACGTGGGACAACCCTAACACCGACGCTGCGTCGACCAGCAATGTAAGAAGATGTCGACGCCGACATCCACATACGCAGACTCACTTGATGCCGAATCCCAAGCAACGGGCGTTGAACTCTAGCCTATGGTCTACGAGGACGGCGTAGTCGTGTTCCTCGAGCTTGGCAGTGAGTCCACTACCGAGGTCGAGATACAGAGGGAAGTCCTGCACGGTCGGCGCCGCTTCGCCGGCTTTCGGGTCGGCCTCCATTGCGTTGAAGGGAATTGACTGCAGGCTAAGGGACGAGAATGTGGGAGTAATGTTGAAAGTGAAACGAGATGCCGAAAATGAGGAGCGATGCCTCCTTCCGCCAAGGAAAGGGAGTCGGTGCCCCACAGGCCGGTTGAGGCATCGCCCAGGGTTCGTGGTGCCTGGCTCGGCATGGTTTGGCGGGCTGCATGCACAAGCGCTCCTTCGCCGCCGAGCCAGCACGTCGACTTCGCGTCCCCCGGCTTCGCTCGGCGAGGGGACGCAATTTCGCATGCGCGCGGTGCCTCGTTTCGGCCGACACGTGTCGACTTCGCCCCGGATCGCGAAAACCCCGCGCCACGATGCGAGCGAGCCGATTTCGCCGGGCTCGAAATTTCGCATGCACCCGATGCGAACCCGCGTGCGAGCACGCGGCGTCACCGCAACGGGTCGCGAAATCGTCGAGCTTCCCGAGGGGAGCACCCGAATTTCGCATGGCCCTCGCCTGCCCGTCCGGGCAGGTCGTGAGGGTCACTAGGACGTTGCGGGCAGCGGGCACGGGAGGGCTGCCTTCGCGCGAGGGTTACTTTCCCTCGCGCGAGGGCTCGCCAGCTCGCCGCCCCCACCCGGTAACGTGGGGCGCTGTTCAATCACGCAGGGGGGTTGCGGGGCGGCGGTCGTGCGCTCGGCCCGGCCCTGGGCCAGGCTGGCGGGCCCGCACGCGCGTCAGTTGCCCGCCTCGTCGGGCCCGGCTCCGACGACCCCCTCTGACGACACCGGCAAATCGGTTCCGACGACCGATTTGCGCTGGGATGTTCGGTCCCGTTTCGCTTCATCGAGCGGGTATCACGCTTCGTCCGCGACGTCGTGTACGCCACTTTTTTTTTTTTTTTTTTTTTGGATCCCTTCGCGTCAAACTAGTAGTTTTAGCCACGCCAACTACGGAAACGCGTCGCTCGCTGCATCTCTTCCTATCCAACTGACAGGTTAGCCGTATACTGTTCATTACATACAGTAGCTATATACGTTACATATAGCCATAAACGGCGTATTACATGTAATATAGTCAGACACGGTACACTACCTATGGTACCCAAGTACGGTGTTTTGCCGGATACCTGTACAAACCACTTAGCTCAGAAACACCATTTTTCTTCGTTTACGCATCTGCCATAGTTTCCCCTCGTGAATGGCATCGTCCGTTGGCGGGGATTACGGCGCATCAGGCGGCGGCGGAAGCTGGGTGGCGCTCCTCCGCGCGCTTCTCGCGCAGGAGGAGGTATTATTCGGCATCTTAATCGCCGGTAGCGCGACGCAGGCCTGGTGGCAGCTCTACGGCGTGTCGCGCTCGCTCAAATCGCTCATATCCGCGCGCGAAACGACCATCGCGGAACTCAATGGGATTCCGCCGGCGGGCGGCGGAGGCGGAGCTTCGGAGGTTCCCCGAGCGGCCGGGGGGAAGGCTGGCGGAAACGGCGGCTGGCGGCGGTGGTTCAGGCGCGCGCCGGAGCAGGCCAGCGGGTCAGGCGGGGAGAAATTAGACGGAGCGGGAGGTAGCAGCAGTAGCGGGGATAACAGGAGTAATGGCAGCGGTGAAAGTAATGGGTACTTCACGCGCCTATGGCGGGGGAATGGAGGCAGAGAGAGCAGGCCAGGGAAGGATGATAGCAGCAGTCTCAGCGTCCGCAGCGGCACCAGCGGTGGTGGCACCAGCAGCAGTAGCAGCAGCGGGAGCAGCAGCAGCAGCAGTGGCGGGTTGAAATGGCTGTTACCCGTGGGTAGAAGCAAAAGCGACGAAGGGTCGTCAAGCCAGTCAGCAGCAGCACGGGGACAATGGGGGCAACAGCTACAACAGCAGCAGCGGGGCAACGGGAGGTGGGCCAGAGCCCGTCAGATGCGAGTGAGCTAGCGGATTACACCAACCCCCACGAGCTGGTGCTGGTCAGAGGATCCGTGCAGCTCTCCTCCTCTTCTCCCCCCTCCTCCTCCTCCTCCCCGTCCTCCGCCTCCTCTTCCTCTCCACTCTCCTTCTCTTTCCCCCGATCAGGAGCGGGGAAAGGGTCTGGGTCGGGGGGGGGAGAGCAGGGGTCAGGGATAGGGTTTGCCTCTCCCCCGACAGCCGTGGCTGGGCCGGGCTGCTCCCCTCTCCTGCCCATGCACGGCGCCAAGCAGCCATGTGCTGTGGTGGAACGGTCAGACGTGGTGAGTAGGTGTGGGAATGGGTGCTTGGGGTTTCTCGATTCAACTCTAGAGCTGCTCTCGAGGTTCTCTGGGCCGGGCTGCTCCCCTTGTTGCCCATGCACGGCGCCAAGCAGCCATGCGCTGTGGTGGAGCAGTCAGATGTGGTAAGGAGGTGTGGGGGGAACACAGGATGGACGGCATTGGTGGGTGCCTGCTTGTTCCCGTTCCCGTTGCCGTTGCCGTTGCCGTTGCCGTTGCCGTTGCCGTTGCCGTTGCCGTTCTCTGCACATCCCTGCCATTCTTGTCTTTGTGTGAAGGACCATCATTTTTTTTGTGTCGACTATCTGACCTTCGTTTTCGAGTCAGAGCTAAACTTAGAGCTGCACACCTCACCTCATACTCCTTCCTGTTGGTCAAGGTCGAAACCCCTTCTTCGTCCTCTCCTCATTCGTATCTGCTTTCCCCCAACAAACAATTCATCGGCCTTTTTCTGACTCCCACCAGATGCTATACTCGGAGCTGCACCCGCTTCTGGGCTGGGTCATAAAGTCAGACCAAGTCAACCTCGTCAGACAATCTGTGATTTCTCTCCCTTGCCTGCCTTCACCCATCCCCTGCCTCTCCATTCCTCACCCCTCTCTCGTGTCACCAGCTCCCTTTTCTTGCTCATGCGGCCTTGCTTCATCCCTCCTGTCCTCCAGAATGCACTCTCAAATGCTTTACTCATTCAAGTCGGACTCCTCAAGCCGTTTTGAAACGACCATTTGACTTTTAAACTCAACACCCCTCCCCCTCCCCCTCCCCCTCCCCCTCCTCCTCCTCCTCCTCCTCCCCCCCCCCTCCTCTTCCTCCTCCTCCTCCTCCTCCTCCTCCTCCTCCTCCTCCTCCTCCTCCCCCTCCCCCTCCCCCTCCCCCTCCCCCTCCCCCTCCTCTCCCCCCTCCTCCCCCCCTCTCCTCCCCCCCCCCCACCCCCTCCTCCTCCTCCTCCTCCCCCTCCTCTTCCTCCCCCCCTCCTCCCCCCCCCACCCCCCCCCACCCCCTCCTCCTCCTCCTCCTCCCCCTCCTCTTCCTCCCCCCCTCCTCCCCCCCCCCACCCCCCCCCACCTCCTCCTCCTCCTCTTCCTCCTCTCTCTCTCTCTCTCTCTCTCTCTCTCTCTCTCTCTCTCTCTCTCTCTCTCTCTCTTCTCAAAACTCCTCAGATCCCGTTCTCTCTAGCAGAGACTTCCCACGCATTCGCGCCACGTGTCGACATCTCATTGGTGGGCGCCACACAGCCCCTCTGCACACCGTGTACAGTCACATGCAAAAGGCTGACCCCTCATGGGGCGCCACTGCGCTGCATGTGCTTATAGGGAAGCGCCTTCCGGTGAGTGTACTCTCTATAGACCTTGCATGTGCTAATAGATAGGGAAGCGCATGCCAGTAAATGTACTCTCTATAAGCCCTACACGTACCTTTAGGGGAGTGCATGGCAGTACGTGTACTCTCTAAAAGCCCTACACGTGCCTTTACGGAAGCGCCCGCTGGTGATTTTACATTGCGTTAGCATCACTGAAATTTCTTAACATACACAGTCACCCCAGCCATAGCAACCAATTTCCGCTTCCTTACTGCTATCCATCGACGATCCATAGGTACTTACTTATCTAATATGTGACTTTTGACTCGACTTAAAGAGTCACCTCTTAGATGAGTAAAATTAGATATGGATCAACACTGTGTCAGTCAGATGTGGTTTGGTTTTGAGGCGCCTCAAAATCAACACTGTGTCGGTCAGATGTGCTCAACCGTCAAAATGACCACAGCGTAAATTGGATCAACAGTCTTGTTTGTGTCGGTTTTTGAGACGTCTAAAAAGTCGACCCATCTGAGGACTCTTGTTTCAGATGTGCTGAACTGTCAAAATGACCACACCATTGTAATTCCACATGCTTCCTTCCCTAGCTGGGTCTGCGCGCGGACGAGAGTTTGCTGCTCGTCTCATATTGCTTTTGTATGGAAGACATAATATATTGTCACCCCACACATACACCTTCCCCAGGTGGGCCTGCGCATGGACGAGAGGGTGCTGGTCGTCTCATATGTCATTCGTGCATGTATGCATAAATGAGTACCACTTCAATTCCACATGTACCTTCCCCAGGTGGGCCTGCGCACGGACGAGAGGGTGCTGCCGATCAATCACGAGCTGACAGCTGTCGGCCACGTCAGGCGCGGATCGGACGGTCGCCCCGCCATCTTCGCTTCTCCCAAGTTCCCCTATTTTCTGTGAGTGCCTTCCTTCTGTCATGGGATGTCCCTTTCCTTCTTCTAAGATGCCATGTATTTCTGTCTTCCTGTTTTTGAGACGTCTCAAAAACACTTTTCTTTCACGTGGCTTTTCTGTGAGTGCGTTCCTTCTCTCATGGAATGCCCCTTCGTCTAAGATGCCTTGTATTTCTGTCTTCCTGCCATTTTCCTCCTGGTAATCACCATCCTCTGTTTGTTAGTCGACAAAATAATCCGGTGACTACCAACCAACCATGCCCTCTCCTCTCCGCCCCGTCTCTTCCAACTTCCCTGAGAGCAACGCATGAACCAGAAGAGGAACCAGCACTGGGGAATGCTGTATCCGCATAGGCATTCGCATTCGCATTCGCATTCGCATTTGCATTTGCATTTGCAATTGCATTTGGCCCCAAACCCTTCCTCACCCTCTTCACTACCACACCCCGCACTCCCCTCCCTCGCCTCTCTCTTCCAGCTTCCCATCCCAGAGACCAAGGCAGGCATTATTCAGAAGCTGAACCAGCGGTGGGGGAGCGCTGCTGGGGTGGGGCGTGCTGCTGTGCATGCTAACGCCCTAACCCTTCCTCTCCCTCTCCTTCCTCTCCTCTCCCCATCCCCTCCAGCTTCCCAGAGACCAAAGCAGGCATGATCCAAAAGCTCAACCAGCGGTGGGGGGCGCTGCTGGGGTGGGGAGTGCTGCTGTCTGCTGCTGCTGCAGGCATTATTGGGCTCGCCGTGTGGAAGTAAGCGTGTGTGGACGTGTGGGTGTGTGTATGTGTGTGTGTGTGTGTGTGTGTGTGTGTGTGTGTGTGTGTGTGTGTGTGTGTGTGTGTGTGTGTGTCGGGGGGTGCTCGTGTGTGTGTCTGTCTGTGTGTCTGTGTGTGTGTGCATGTGTGTGTACGTGGATGTGTGCATGCGTGCATGTGTGTAGGTGTGTAGGTGCATGAGTGTCTGCTCATCTCGTCTCATCTCATCTCATCTCCTCTCGTGTTTTACATTTCATTATTGCCCACTTTTCTCCCTCATGCCCTATCAGGACGTACCGTCGCCGTCAAGCGAGGAGGCAGCGGCGGCAGCAGATGGAGCAGGCAGAGCTGGAACGATGGATGACCATTCTCCTCAAAAGACAGCAGCAGACAGCATCACCTCCTCTTCTGCTCCCCCTTATTTCCTATCAGGACGTATCGTCGCCGGCAGGCCAGGCGGCAGCGGCGGAGGTGGAGCAGGCAGAGCTGGAACGATGGATGGCGATCCTCCTCGAGAGACAGCAGCAGACAGCGGGAGCAGGGTCAGGGGCAAGAACAGAGGTAGCAGCAAGAGCAGGTGCAGGGGCAAGAGCAGGGGCAGGAGGAGGAGCAGGGGCAGGGGCAGAAGGGAGTCGATGGGTGAATGCAGAAGGTGGGCCTGTTCAAACCGTAAATGGCGAAGCAATAGCAGCCTCGCCTTTGGAGTTAGAGAGGAGCTTGGAGAATTTGATTCGCGGTGGGGATGCGGATGAGGAGGGGGTGGTGGGGGAAGAGGAGGTGCAGAGCGGAGAGCTCTGTGTGGTGTGTCTGCATCGCAAGCGCAAGGCCGTGTTCATCCCGTGCGGCCACCGCGTGTGTTGTCTGTCGTGTTCGAGGGTTGTGAGAGTGGAGCAATCGCTGTGTCCCATTTGCAGAGGGCAGGTTCTGGCCGCATTTCGTGTGTACGATGCTTGAAATACCGTAGGTAGTGCTGTGTTGATTCAATTACCGTATTCTCCCGGACATAACACCCGCCGAAATTGTACACCCCCCGGGTAGCTTGTGCAGGGTGGGTGTTATGATAGACCTCGTTTCTGTTAGAATTTGAAATGACTGAATAGGATCGTATACTTAGGATGGTAGCTTCCTGTTGCAGTGGAAGTCTTTGTATGAGTTAAAGCCAATGTAGGAGGCTTTGTCTGGGCTAGTATGTAAAGCCCATGTAGTGATACGTTTCAGGATCAATGTCTCTGAAATCAAGTATATTAAAAAATGACAAACATACAGAATATATAGCTAGAGTAAAATACCTATTCGCCTATTGTACCGTGCTATTCACGCTATTCCTGTTCTGAAACGGTACGTGACTATTCGCGAGGCCTACAGCTACTTGCTGACATCTTCCTAGGGCGCGTAGCGCTTTGCTGACGTCAGCCTATCGGTACTTTACTATTACGTGCGAAGTCTCGCACTCTACTAACTGTACGGTACTACACGAATTCCTTGAAGTGCTTAAGTCTCGATATTATCTCAACAGTTTCTACTATACCCCCTTTTTTGGCTGATTTTCTATAACACCACCCTTTTCTTACGAATTCATTATTATAGTCGTTAACGAGTAGCTGCAATACGGAAGATTATCGGGAGAATTTCTCCCTCGATGAAATTTTGCGGTACTTTCACTTACAATCTGCCAGAATTTCCCCCCTCCCACTATTTCACCGTCGCCACGTGCTGGTGAATCTTCCGCTGCAAGTGGCCAGAGAGGTGCCTGTCAAACTTATATATGCTATAGTCTCTTTAGGCTGTAGTGGGGTAGTCCTTAGAGGGTACAACACTTTTGTGTTTTCTACTTGTACCCACCTGTTTCCTAGTTCATTCATTCCTCTCATTATTCTCACATGGTATAGAGCAGGTTCCCTAGTGGGACTGTTTTTTTAGGGCCCACCACTACGCATTTTTTTTCCTTACCTGCCCGCAGCGCGCTTCGCGTTTGTCCTAGCTGCGCCCCGTGCGCCTGCCCTTCGAGGCCCTTCGTGCCCCCCCCCCCCCTTTCGCGGCTCGTCGCGGCCCCTTCGCGGCCCTTAGCGGCCCCTCTTACGGCCCTTCGCGGCCCCTTCGCGGCCCTTCGCGGCCCCCTTCGCGGCCCTTCGCGGCCCTTCGCAGCCTCTTTCGCGGCCCTTCGTGGCCCCTCACGGCCCTTCGCGGCCCCTTGTGCGGCCCTTCGAGGCTCCTTCGCGGCCCTTCGCGGCCCTTCGCGGCCCCTTCACGGCCCTTCGCGGCCCTCTCCGAGGCTCTTCGCGGCCCCTTAGCAGCCCTTCACGGCCCCTTAAGCGGCTCTTCGCGGCCCCTTCCGGCCCCTGCTGACGCGCCCCTGCTGGCGCGCCCCTACTGGCCCCTGCTGGCGCGGCCCCTGCTGGCGCGCCTCTGCCGGCCCCTGCTGATGCGCCCCTGCTGGCGCGCCCCTGCCGGCCCCTGCTGACGCGCCTCTGCCGGCCCCTGCTGACGCGCCCCTACTGGCGCGCCCCTGCCGGCCCCTGCTGACGAGCCCCTGCCGGCCCCTACTGGCGCGGCCCTTGCCGTCCCGGCCCGCCCCTGCACCCGTCTCTGGTAAGCCGAGCCGCGCCGCCCAGCCGAGCCGCGCCGCCCAGCCGAGCCGCCCTGCCCAGCCAAGCCGCGCCGCCCCCACCGAGCCGCACTGCCCTACCGAGCAGCACTGCCTTGCAGTGCCCTGCTGCTACTGCTTTTACTGCTGCTACTGCTGCTACTGCTGCTACTCTTGCTATTGCTCCTTCCACTTCTGACCCTTCTCTGTTTTTACGCACTGACACTACTCTGCCGCCGTTCTACGTTCTCGTGTACGTAGACGACCTCGTCTTTGCTACTGCTGACACTGAGGCACTTGCCCACGTGAAGTCCGAGCTGCAGAAGAGACACATGTGCACAGACCTGGGTGAGCTGACAAGCTATCTTGGCTTGCGGGTCACCCGGGACAGAGCACAGCGCACCATTACCTTGACTCAGTCACACATGGTGCAGCAGGTCCTTCAGCGCTTCGGCTTCACGTACTCCTCGCCACAGTCCACTCCTCTGCCTACCAGTCACTCGCTCTCAGCTCCACCTTCGGACGAGTCCGTAGAGCCGAGTGGCCCGTATCCAGAGCTTGTGGGCTGCCTCATGTACCTGATGACTTGCACACGACCTGACCTCGCATACCCTCTCAGCCTTCTGGCTCGCTACGTGGCTCCCGGCAGGCACCGAAAGGTGCACTGGGATGCTGCGAAGAGGGTGTTGCGATACTTGTGCAGTACATCGGGCATGGGGCTCGTGCTTGGAGGACGGGCTCGAGTTGTCCTCACTGGTCACGCTGACGCCTCCTAGGTTGACGACTTGGCTACGCAGCGGTCGTCACAGGGTTACACCTTCAGTCTTGGCTCCGGTTCTGTCTCTTGGCGGTCTACCCGTTCTTCTTCTGTTCTCAGCTCCAGTTGTGAGGCTGAGATCTACGCTGGGGCCATGGCTGCACAGGAGCTACGCTGGCTCACCTACCTGCTGACCGACTTGGGAGAGGCGCCTCGTTCTCCTCCAGTTCTGTACGTCGACAACAAGGCCATGCTGGCCTTGTGTCAGGAGCACAGATTGGAGCACAGAATGAAGCACATTGCTCTGCGCTACTTCCTTGCTCGAGAGTTGCAGCAGCGTGGCCAGCTTCGTCTTGCTTACGTGGCCTCTCAGGCCAACACTGCTGATGTTTTCACCAAGGCACTTCAGCCTTGTGATCATCAGCGTTTCTGTACTGTTCTAGGCCTTGTACCTACTGTGCCTCACTTGTTGACTACTTGACTCTGCTTGTACTGTACTCTATATACTTATACCTGCATGCTTACACTTGCTAGGTTGTGTTCACTGTATTGTTTGCTTTCCTTTATATAACTCTGCATGTGAACTGGCCTTGTGGCCCTTTGCTTGTGCTCAGACTGCGTGGTGACTTTGTGATCCACCCTGAGCTTGCTTTGCCTTCTTGAGTGGTCTTGTGACCCCTTGTTCTCCCCCACTTTGCCTATGGGGGTGTGTCAAACTTATATATGCTATAGTCTCTTTAGGCTGTAGTGGGGTAGTCCTTAGAGGGTACAACACTTTTGTGTTTTCTACTTGTACCCACCTGTTTCCTAGTTCATTCATTCCTCTCATTATTCTCACAGTGCCACATGGCAATTTCGTGGGGGTGATGAAGTTCGTGGCCGAAACTCACATTCGCGCCCCAGACAGTGATGTTAAAACGACCATCAAAACACCCACGTTGTCTAATTAAAAAAACACTAACACTAAAATATGCCATCTGTAAGGATGAGGAGACCCCCCCCATTTTTTCCCTGTATTTTTAGCTATACCCTAGGGTGTTTTTTCCGGGAGAATACGGTACCGGTACGAATGTTGTGTTAGGAAGAATGGTGATGGGAGAAGTGGTGCAGAGCGGGGAGCTCTGTGTGTGTGGTGTGTCTGCATCGCAAGCGCAAGGTGGTATTCATCCCGCGTGGCCACCGCGTGTGCTGCCTGTCGTGTTCAAGGGTTGTGAGAGGAGCACTCGCTTCGTCCCATTTGCCGCGGGCAGGTTCTTGCCGCGTTTCATGTGTATGATTCTTTTCTACAGCCTGCCTAAAGGCAAAAGCAACAGTGATGGGTGTTATGCAAGATAGCGGATTAAATAGTAAAGTAGGGTGTAGTATCGTCAATAAAGTATTAAATAGTACTGTACAAACACATCCTGGATTACATGCCTTCAGGTGTACAAACAACACTGCTGGGTCTATAACTGGGGGCTTTGGCAAGAGAAAAACTCATTTCTGGGGACTAATGCAGGAGGATGAGTCATTTCTCGGGACTAAATGGGTAACGTGCCAAGCTATCGGGCACTGATTTCCATGGTTGAGTGGATCAGGTGTGGGCAATAGAGAAAATCAGGCACCACCGCACCAAAAAGAGCGGTAGTTCAAGAGATTTGGTAACCTGGTTGATAATGCTGTCAGAATAATGAACGAGAATGAATGCATTGAGCAGAAGTTGGGTACAAGTACTAACCCTAATTGGGTTGTACCCCTTATGGGCTACCCCACTATAGCCTACACAATATAAGCTATATAACATTTTGACACACCCCCATAGGCAAAGTGGGGGAGAACAAGTGGTCACAAGACCAGTCAAGAAAAGCAAAGCAAGCTCAGGGTGGATCACATAGTCACCACACAGTCCGAGCACAAGCTAAGGGCCACACGGCCAGTTCACATGCAGAGTTATATAAAAAGAACAAACAATACAGTGATCATACCCTAGCAAGTGTAAGCATGCAGGTATATATATAGATCACAGTACAAGCAGAGTCAAGCAGTGAGCAAGTGAGGCAAAATAGGCACAAGGCCTAACACAGTAGAGAAGCGCTGATGATCACCAGGTGGAAGTGCCTTGGTGAATATATCAGCAGTGTTGGCCCTAGTGGCCACGTACGCAAGTCGAAGCTGGCCACGCTGCTGCAACTCTCGAGAAAAAATGTATCGCAGAGCAATGTGCTTCGTTCTGTGCTCCAGTCTGTGCTCCTGACACAAGGCAATCATGTCCTTGTTGTCTACGTACAGAACTGGAGGCGAACGAGGCTGCTCTCCCAAGTCAGTCAACAGGTAGGTGAGCCAGCGTAGCTCCTGTGTAGCCATGGCCCCTGCGTAGATCTCAACCTCACAACTGGAGCTGAGAACCAAAGACGAGCAGGTAGACCGCCAGGAAACAGAGCCAGAACCAAGGCTGAAGGTGTAACCCTGTGACGACCGCTGCGTAGCTGAGTCGTCAACCCAAGAACGGTATGCGTGACCAGTGAGGACAACTGGACCCCGTCCTCCAAGCACGAGCCCCATGCCCGACGTACTGCACAAGTAACGCTGTACCCTCTTTGCAGCATCCCAGTGCACCTTTCGGTGCCTACCGGGAGCCACGTAGCGAGCCAGAAGGCTGAGCGGGTACGCGAGGTCAGGTCGTGTGCACGTCATCAGGTACATGAGGCAACCCACAAGCTCTGGGTACGGACCACTCGGCTCTACGGACTCGTCCGAAGGTGGAGCTGAGAGCGAGTGGCCGGTAGACAGAGGAGTTGGCTGTGGCGAGGAGAACTGGAAGCCGAAGCGCTGAAGGACCTGGTGCACCATGTGTGACTGAGTCAGGGTGATGGTGCGCCGTGCTCTGCCCCGGGTGATCTGCAAGCCAAGATAGCTACGCAGTTCACCCAGGTAAGTGCAGATGTGTCTCTTTTGCAGCTCCGACTTCACAAGGGTCAGTGCCTCGGTGTCAGCAGTGGCAAAGTCCAAGTCGTCGACGTACACGAGGACGTAAAACGGCGGCAGCGAGGTGTTGGTGCGTAGAAATAGCGACGGGTCAGTAGTAGAAGGAGCAAACCCAAGAGCCACAAGTGTAGTCCTCAGTGTGTCGTGCCACTCGCGAGGCGCCTGGCGGAGACCGTAGACTGGGCGCCGAAGGCTCCAGTGGGTACCTGTAGGAAACGACCCAATGAAGCAGGTGGGCGGCGCAGCCAGATCTCCTCGTGCAGGCTGCCATGCAAGAAAGCTGTGCTGAAGTCCAGAGAGTGCAACTCGTAGTCACGCTGAGCAGCGACGTGCAGCCAGACCCGAAGAGTAGTCATCTTTGGGGTGGGGGAGAAGGTCTGGAAGTAGTCAACTCCCTGTCACTGACTGAAGCCTCGAGCAACGTAACGCGCCTTGAAGGCAGGCGGAGAACCCGGCGGCCGCTTCACCCTGAAAATCCACATGCCATCGACTATGTTCACCCCGGGTGGGGGAACCTCGTCGACGTAGGTGCTTGTGGACTTCCGGGATGTCATCTCGGCATCCATGGCTGCATGCCACTGAGAGGAGTAGGGACCCATAATCGCCTCTGCGTAAGAGCGCGGGGTCGGGATGTCTGGTGCATCCGGGTCTCCCTCAGGGGCAAGCAGCATGGAAGCGAAACGAGGCACAGCAGCTGCAAGACACTCAAAGTCCTCCTGCTTGTCCTCAAGGACGTCCGTGCCAAGAGCACACTCACCCCCGGCGGACGGAGGACTGACAGACTCAAACTCAGCAACAAGAGCAGTGGTGTAGTCTAGACGACAGGCAGCAGCAAAGTCAAGCAGCTCAGCAACGAGGGCAGACGCAGCAGCAGTCTCAAAGGAAGGGTGAGTGACAGCAGTGGCGAGGAGACGAGAGACAGTGGGAGTGGCAGCACGAGCGCGGTGAGACTCAGGGTCAGGGACAGCAGGAAGAGAGGACTCAGGAGGAGCAGGCAGAGGAACACGCAGTGGAACAGAGGAAGGACGAAGTGCCATAGCGTGCGTGCCGGGGACAGGAGGAGGACGCAAACGAGGAACATGACAAGCAGTGCGAACAGGCGAGACAGGACGAGACGCAGGCTCACGACGCTCTGTAAGACCGCCGGACTGCTCAGTGTAAGTAGAAGGAGCAGGCAGTGGGGAGGCTGGCTGTAACGACAGCTGCGACTGGTCAGGCGGTGGACACAGGAGGGGAGGATTAAGGCTAGTAGAAGACGGGACACAAAGAACACGCTGAAGCAGGGGAACGAAGTACGGTCGCGGCCGCGCCGTGTCTCCAGGGCCAACCGCTCCAGCTCCTCCAGCTCCAGCGCCTCTCGCGCCAGTGCCTCCAACTCTAGCTCCTCCAGCTCCAGCGCCTCCAGCGCCAGTGCCACCAGCTCCAGCTCCTCCAGCTCCAGCGTCACCAACACCACCAGTCCCGGCAGCTCCAGTACCCCTGGTACGAGCACCTCCAGGACCAGTAGCCGCAGTACCTCCAGTACCACCAGCTCCAGTAGTAACTCCAGCACCTCCAGCTCGAGTGGCTCCAGCGCCTCCAGCTCCGGTAGCTCCACTCCGAAGGCGTGCGCGCCGAACAAGCCACTCACGCATCTGCTGTGGAGACAGTCTCGGCGAAGCATAAGCAGGACCTCCAAACGAAGCAGCACCTCAAGGCTCAGCACCCCCAGACTCCGCACCCTCAGACTCAGCACCCCCAGGCTCAACACCCTCAGACTCAGCACCCGCACGCTCAGCACCCCCGGGCTCCGCACCCCCAGGCTCAGCACCCCCAGGCCCAGCACCCCCAGACCCAGCACCCTCAGACTCAGCACCCCCAGGCTCCGCACCCTTAGGCTCTGCACCCCCAGACGCAGCACTTCGAGCAGCACCTGAGTCGCCAGCTACCTCAACAGGCACAGTACCAGGGAGAGGGTCTACCTGAGACACACCTGAGGGAGCAGGACCCTGGGGCTGGAGGGGGTCTACCGGAGGGGGACCGGGAGCAAGGAAGAGTGGTGGGGGCGGGGGAGGGGATTCTCCAGTCGTTCACGCTTCCGGCCTCCCCTGAGAAAAATGGGATTGCTGAGCGCCGCTTTGGCTTAGTCTTGGAGGTCGCTCGTACCTCCATGATTCATGCGGCTGCTCCCCATTTTCTGTGGCCGTTTGCGGTCCGGTACGCTGCGCATCAGCTCAACCTCTGGCTCCGTGTCTCCTTGCCGGAGACCTCGCCCACACTGCGTTGGACGGGGCAGGTTGGCGATGCGTCGGTGTTCCAGGTCTAGGGCTCTCGTGCCTTTGTTCGCGATACGTCCGCGGACAAGCTCTCCGCCCGTGATATCCCCCGCGTCTTCCTTGGCTTCCCCCCTGACGCGCCTGGCTGGCAGTTTTACCACCCCACCTCGCGCCGTGTCTTCCCCTCTCAGGACGTCACGTTTGACGAGCCGGTTCCCTTTTACCGTCTCTTCCCCTACCGCTCTGATACCATGTCAGAATAATGAACGAGAATGAATGCATTGAGTAGAAGTTGGGTACAAGTACTAACCCTAATTGGGTTGTACTCCTTATGGGCTACCCCACTATAGCCTACACAATATAAGCTATATAACATTTTGACAAATGCAAGAAAGAATAGAAAAGCGCATGCAATAAAAGTGCAACGCATGGTACAGTAGAATGCATAGTACAATAAAATGCATAGTAAAGTGCAGTGCTGAGTAAGCGCACCGTTCAGATCATAGTATGATGAAATATATAGTGCATCTTTTTTTTGGTACGATGAAATGTAAAGTGCATATTGATTGACATACTTGATGGCAAAATGCAGACTGCTGACTGACTTATGGTACAAATGACCACTCACATATATACATATGCAATATTTGGGGTCCGAAGAAAATTTGCAAGCTCCACTTACTGCTCGAGACCCACTTACTCGGACCACCACCGATGTTCAACAGCTCGTATGCCGTTGTGAAATTCCCAGCCACCCCCTCCGGCAACTGAGTGCAGCCATATTTGAGGCGGAGGGTGTAGGGCTTGGACGCCTTGCCTCTGGCACTGCGATCCTGGACGAACGTCACACTAATGGCAAGCACTTTGTTGGGTGAACCTGAGAAAGGATGGCACAAGAAGAAGGGGAAACGGGGAGCAAGGACGCGGGGAAACGTGATGTTATGAATCGGGATGGAAAAGGATGGTGAAGGCAAAATCTGACACGGCGTCCAAGTTGATGTTAGAAAGCAGTTGAAAGTTAGAAACAAGAAAGAGGGGTTTGACTAGCAAGCAGTTGAGTACATATAGCAAACCCTAAATTGGGCTGTACTCACTATTGAGTACCCCACTGCAGGCTAGACAAAACATAACATTCTGACACACCCCCATAGCCAAAGTGGGGTGTAATCAGCACAACAAGCAAAGCAAAACAAGCTCAGGGTGGATCACAATGTCACCACACATTCTGAGCACAAGTACAAGAAGTAGCAGTTTATAGTGCACAAATATAAGTAAAGCTAGAGGCAGTCACAGACGGTAAGTGAGGAGGAGGAGGAACTGTGAGAGGAGAAGAGATAGGAGACGACAGGTTAAGCTGCAGACACACGGGCAACAGGAGCGGCGCGCACTGTGGCTACCGGAGATTGTAGCCTCGGGACTACTGGAGTAACTGGCTCCGCGACTAACTCTGAGCTGCAGGAGCAACGGACCCACGGGCGACTGGCGCAGCAGGCTCGCTGGGCTACCGGAGATTGTAGCCTCCGGACTACTGGCGCTGCTGGCGACACGACAGCTGCCTCCGCCCAACATCCTCTAACTGCCTCACCCCCCTTTCACACACCCCCTGCTGCACCTCTAGCACTACTCATACTCCACCCCCTAGCACCACTCCATCGGCTCCCACACACCCACCCCCCTCAGCGGCAGCTGCAGCAGTGGGAGACGGAGGAGGAGGAGGAGCAGGGGATGCCACTCACCCGCCACCCCCCACCCGCCACCCCAAAACCCTAACACAGGGCAGGGCCGTAGATGGCGGGTAGGGAGGGTACGGGGGGGGGGGGGGGCAGGGCCGCGACGAAAACAGGAGGGGCTGACGCGTGGCCCCCTTCAGTAGCCCCTCCCGTCGCCTGTCGAGGCGACCCTGGGGGGGGCCGCGCGCGGCGCCCTGGGCGACGGGAATTGGGGCCACGCGGGCCCCAATTGGCGCCGCGACGGGGTCGCAATGGGCGACGGGGCAGGGCCGGGGCAGGGCCGGGGTAGGGCCAAAGCAGGGCCAGGACAGGGCCGGGGCGAGGCCGCGACAGGTCCGGGATAGGGCCGCGACAGGGTCGGGGCAGGGTCGGGGCCGCGACAGGGCCGCGACGGGCGACGGGGCAGGTCCGGGGCGAGGCCGGGGCGAGGCCGCGACGGGTCGCGACAGGCGACGAGGCAGGGCCGGGGCGAGGCCGGGGCAGGGCCGCGACGGGGCCGCGACGGGGGCCACAAAGGGGCCGCGACGGGCAGAAGCGCGCGGCGGGAAGAAAAAAGGGCCGCGCGCCATGGGCGCGCGGCAGGAAGGAAGATAGTGCGCGCCCGAGGCGCGCGATAGGCAGGACAGCAGCAGCGGAAGCATTGATGGGGGCCCATACACAGGATCGACCCGAGGGGGTCGACCTGCTCTGATTCCATGTTAGAAAGCAGTTGAAAGTTAGAAACAAGAAAGAGGGGTTTCACTAGCAAGCAGTTGAGTACATATAGCAAACCCTAAATTGGGCTGTACTCACTATTGAGTACCCCACTGCAGGCTAGACAAAACATAACATTCTGACAGTTGACTGCTGCATGTTGGGGATGCTGGTCATCCAAAATATGATCCCATGTTGGGGCCACATATACACTCCAGGTTGAAGAACTTTCGGGTGAGATGCTCTCAGCTTGAGGTGAGATGCCATCAATGGAGAAAGTAAAACAGGGCGGTATGTATCTTACCCTGGATGCATTCTGTTGGGGTCATCCCAAAGCCCTCAAGGCACTCGCAGTATGGCACATCAGCCTTTTCTGCAGTGGTTGTATGGACGGTTTTGCACGTGGCGCCTGTGGGACACGTGCCACAGGGTGACTGTGGGGAACACAGCAGCGCGCAAGGCAGACGCATGGTGCGGAAGAGAGATGGCAAAATGAGCTTGGCAAATGCGCACGCTTCACTCAAATGTGGAGTAGAGTGCACCAAATGAAAGAGATATTGGAGATGGTAGAGAATGAGCGCGGTGCGGATGGGCTGGGTTGGGTGTAGAGAAAGCTGAAGGCCATGCTTACTCCATTTGCAAGAGTGAACTCCATCGGTGTTCACACAATCCCCATCCGGTTCGCAACCCAACTCGGAGCAAGCCGTGCCTGATGTGAGTGCAAAGAAGGATGGGGTCAAAGAGAGGGGAAAAAGGTAAAAGGAGGAGGAAAAAAACAAAACAAAACAAAAAACAAAAACAAAAAAAAAGGGAGGGGGGTGGGGTGGGAGGGGGGAAGGGGGGATGGAGGTGGTGGGAGGAGGGGGGGTGGTCGGGGGTGATCGAAAGGGAAAGAGAAATACAGGTGGAGTATGCATGCTTAACTATGGAGCTGCAGCAAATATATTTATCCTGCATGCGCGGTGACTTTTGAGTCTACTCAAAAGTCACCTCGTTACAATGGCATATCCATCCTGCAAGCGAGACGACAGCAACTCACCGACGCAACGCAGTTGGTCGGAAGGCATCCCAAAGCCCGAGTCGCACTCGCATGTTGCGTCCCCGTTATCCTTCCACACACACTTGTTTTGAGACGTCTCAAAACCGTTATCCTTCCACACACACTTGCCATTGGGCCCACAATCCACCACAGCACAGTTGTCTACGAAAAAGAGAGCCAGGTAAGTCAAAGGATCATCATCATAGAAAAAAAAAAAACAATTGAGCTGATATCTTGAATATCAAGTGTCACAAACGCGATTAATCAACTCTTGCAACAAGTTTCAGGTGAGAGGAGACCGAGTTTCACGAATTGGGTCTGAAACGTAAGGCATGCTCTCTGAATTGCACCCCTCCAACTCACCAATGCAAGAGAGCTTGTCAGAAGACGGTGTGAAGCCAGCGCTGCAAGAACAGGATGGATTTCCGTTCGCACCCCTCGTGCAGTTGCCGCCCGGCCCACTTCACCGCATCACAATTGTCTGCAGAAAAGAGAGCCAAGGCGAGAGGAAGGACAGTACCAAAAAAAAAAAAAAAAAAAACTCGGATCTTGAGAATCAAGGGTCATTGAGAATACGCGCCAACTCCAATAACCCAACCACAAAATATGAGTTGAAGGAAGGACAAGTTTCAAGAATTGGTTTTGAAACGTAAGGAACGCCCTCTGTGTTGCACTCCTTCAACTAACCAATGCAAGAGAGCTTGTCAGAAGACGGCGTGAAGCCAGCGCTGCAACTACAGGATGGATCGCCATTTCCATCCCTCGTGCATTTGCCGCCTGGCCCACACTTCACCGCATCACAGTTTTGAGGTGCCTTTTGAGGCGACTTTTGAGGCGCCTTTTGAGGCGCCTCAAAAGTTGCCTCCAGGCCCACACTTCACTGCATCACAGTTGTCTGCAGAAAAGAAATCCAGGCACGATAAAGAATATTATAACGACAGATTATGCTCGGATCTTGACAATCAAGGGTCACTGTATTGAACACGCACACACTTTCAGCAACTCTAGCACAAAACTTGAGTTGAAGGAAGGTCAAGTTTCAAGGGCTGGGTCCAAAACACAAGGCACACCCTCTGTGTTGCACTCCTCCAACTCACCAACGCAAGAGAGCTTGTCAGAAGACAGTTTAAAGCCAGTGCTGCAACTACAGGATGGATTTCCGTTTGCATCCTTCGTGCAGTTGCCACCAGGCCCACATTCGACTAAAGCACACAAATCTGCAAGGGAATGAAAGTCCGAGCATGCTTTTAGCTTTCAAAGCAACACACCTCACCCGTACAAGTGCCATTGGCAATCATTTCAAAACCCTCGTTACAAGAACAGGGCGTATCCTTCTCCCCGTGATGCAAGTGACACAAGAAAAGGGTGTTTTGGATTGAGGCTGGTCATAAAGTTATGCCAGTAAGTTGATAACTTGCTATCCAGCACCAATTTCTTAACTATGCCATTCTTCCAATTCAAAAGTAGCAAAAAAAAATCAATGGTTGGAAATCAACCTCAAGAACAAAATGGGCAAACTGCAGGTGAAAGGGAGGCAAAAAGCACAAGAGAGAGCACAAGAGAGGAGGTAGCACAAGCAGCGTACCTACGCAAGTGCCATTGACGGGAACAAAGCCCTGGTTGCATTCACAGGTGACGCCCTGGCTGTCATTCTTTGGCACGCACATGGAATTGCTCGGACACTTGGCATGCTCGCAGGTGATGTGTGGCGTGTATGGAGAGCAGCAGAGATGCGTGCAGCACAGCCGATGAAACAACATGCATGGTTTGAAAGAAGCAGAGGAATGCAAGAAGCTCGTTTTTATAGAGGAGGTGCAAGAGATATGTGAGGCAAGGAGGCAAGGTGGCATGATGGCAAGGTGGCAAGGAGGCATGGAGGTAAGGCACACACTAGGCTGGCAAGCAACAGAAGTCCATCGCGCGACCTTCTTCTTGCTGCACGGACGTCAATAGCACATTCAGACTAGAAGTTCAGAACAAGATCAAATCAGAAGTTAGAAACAATTTACAGAGGCACAATCCGATAGCACCCATCCACCTACCCGCATGACCCCACCTGCCCGCATGACCCCACCTGCCAGGCTGCCCCCAGCCCCACGACACGACCCACCTGGGCACGTTGAAGAATTTAGTTTTGAGACATCTCAAAGCTGCCCCCAGCCCCACGACACGACCCACCTGGGCACGTTGAAGAATTTAGTTTTGAGACGTCTCAAAGCTGCCCCCAGCCCCACGACACGACCCACCTGGGCACGTTGAAGAACTTTCGCAGGCCGGCGTCTTGCGGCTTGAGCACCTCATCCAGCGCCTTGCCCTTGCAGGCGGGGTTGGCAAAGAACTGCACCTGCTTGCTCGCCGCACCCTTGCTGCCGCCCTTGCTGCCGCCCGTGAGCCCGTGCCACCACACCTGCACGTCCCGCCCCGCCTTGGCCGCTGCACAGGGAAGGGTGAAGCAGCGGAGGGCATCGAAGCTGACGGGGACGCTCACGCCCGGCACCGTGATCTGTGTCGCCACCTGCACGCTCGCACCCACCGCTCCGCCTGTGTCGCCACTGCCCGCCACCCCCATCCCCACCCCCAAACCCACTCCCATGCTCAAGGTCTTGCTTCCTATCGTGCCATTGCTTTTGATGCTCCTCCTCGCAGCCACAGTGTAGCTTGCGTTGCTGACTTGCACATGCGCGTTCAGGCGATCCGTGCCTTCGTCTGCCTGCACAGGAGCTACGCTGGCTGACCTACCTGCAGACCGACTTGGGGGAGCGGCCTTGTTCTCCTCCAGATCTGTACGTCGAAAACAAGGCAATGCTTGCCTTGTGTCGCGAGCAGAGAGTGAAGCACAGAACGAAGCACATTGCTCTTCGCTACTTCCTTGCGCGTGAGCTGCAGCAGCGTCGTCAGCTCCGCCTTTCCTACGTGGCCTCGCGGGCCAACACTGCTGATGTGTTCACCAAGGCCCTTGGGTTTGGTGATCATCAACGTTTCTGCACTGCTCTTGGGCTTGTGCCCACTCTGCCTCACCTGCTGGTTGCTTGACTTGCTCTTGTTGTACACTGATATATATCTTTATGTAGTGGGGTAGCCTCTACTGAGAACAACACTTTAGGTCAAACCTAGTACTTGTACTCATCCTTGCTTGCTAGTCAATCATTCCTGCACAGTTGATTCTGACACTAGCACCATCCTACAAACAAGACTACTTAACCTAACACTACTCCTGCACCTACAAGAACATCACACCCCATGGGTAACGGGTGGAGCTGCAGCCTCAGCCTCCACAAACTCCGTGCTGCCAGCAACGGTCCCTTGAAAGTCACGTTGCTGGCGACGGTTCTTCTAGCCACGAAAGACAATCACTACCTCAAACCAGTCCATAGGGTACTCTAGCAGCGAACAACGCATCAAGTGGCCCAAGCTGCTGTCAACAAGGCAGCCACGGCCCCATGTCTTGATAAGGTTTTGCTTCAAGAAGCCTCTTTCGCATTCTACCGTGCTCAGCGGGAGCACTGCCACAGCTTGCCTGAGACGGACGATGTTCGGGTAGCTCCTTTGCCATGCGTCGTCTTCCAGAATGAGCGAGAGGGCTTGCTGGAAGTCTTCATCCAGATGTTGCGAGTGCATTGTGGATGTGAACATCCACAGCTCGGACTGCGATTTGAGGTTGTTGAAACCTGCCACGGGTTGAAACCACACAGTTGTCGAACAACATCAAAACGGGTTAGGAAATGACACACATACAACATATAAAGAAGCACACGTACACATCAGGTACTGAATGCACAACTAGATACCGTGGTGATTAAGGCAAACATCAGCTAACCAGGAAGTTTGTGGCGGTAGAGTTCATCCAGCTGCCTTAGCCAGCACCTGAATGCAGCATGGCGCTTCTCATCGTCCTGCAGATAACACTTGCTCTTGAAGAGCTTCGTCCCCTCCAAGTTTTTTAGGTCTTTCATGCGCCCTTTCAGCTGCTTGTTGACCTCCCTCGCGTACTTGATGGCGAGCTCGACACATGCAGTCACGTCCCCTGCCGTCTCTTGTCCTTCTAGGGGCCGCTCGTGAAGGGTGTAGAGGCTTGTCACCGGGTTGCCGTCACAGTCAACTCCCTCTGCAGAGACCTCACGGTCATCAGGCTTTGCATGCGCTGCCAAGAAACGGGGGAGCTGCATTCCGACACCCTCGCCAAACTGTCCTGTTTTGCGGGGTGTGATGTAGCGATGCTCGATTCGCTTAGTCGTTTCGACGACCAGGAGCGCCACCAACGTCACATCCACCTGACGGAAGGGTCAATCCATGCATGACATGGTATAAGGCAGAGTTTATGTAGCTGTGGCAGCGTGCATTAACCGACTCAAGTGAGGGCAATGTGCGGAATAGGAAGCATAGCACGCAAACATTATTAAGCACACAATATGCCGCTACATACCTGACGTTGCTGAAACCTTGTGTTCAGCTGGTTGAGCTCAAAGAGAATGTCGGCAAGGAACGTCAGCAAGAAGTGAAACTTGAAAGACGTGACCACTTCAAACAGCTGGTGACCATGTTCTTCCAGCAGCACGACAACCGCGGGCAAGACCTCCAGCAACCGTTTCACAGCCTCGCCGCGTGAGAGCCAACGAACGTCGTGGATCCCTTGCGCCTCCAAGTTTGTTTGGCAGAGCAACCACTGCAAGTTCATGAACCGCTGGTACCAGAGGGTTGACTTGCTAAGACGCGATGCCACAGCCCAGACGACGTTGTCAACCATTTCGAGCTCCGGAACAGCCTCGGCCGCATCTTTCGCGGCCAGCGCCTCTCTGGATGAGGGGGGGATAAAAACCAAGCACCAACACGCACCGTTAAGGCAGGTTAAGCAATATTATTATGGGTGGTGCGATTTCCAGTAACCACTCACCGATGCGCGATGCAATGCGTGGCCACCATATGTTCCACATGCGCACGGAGGCGGACGACTACGCCGGTCTTCTCTCCTGTCATCACCGACGCCCCGTCAGTGGCAATGCCCGAAATCCGCTGCAGATCAAGGCCGATTGTCTGGAAGTACTGCAGCAAGACCGTGGTCAAGGAAGCTGCATCACCACGCTCGATAGTGAGTATGGTGAGCAAATCTGACACAACAACGGTTCCTTTGAAGAAATTCGCGTATACAATGAGATGCTTGCCGTGTACACGGTCAGTACTCTCATCGATACTTATCCCCACAAATGGAGAAGACAGGAGATGCACTAGTTGCATGTCCTGGAGATACTTCGACGTAGCAGCAAGGAATTCGTGGAAACCGTACCTGCCATTGAACAAGACACGAGTTAGTACAGTTATACATTGAATGGTACGTGCAACGTTACATAGAGACCCGACTTCTTACTCAGAGTAGTACGACCCGTAAGCGCCGCCTGGAGGGAGGTCTGGCAAACCCTCCCTGGCCATGAACCAGCACAGTGAAACAAACAGTGCAATGGGTGCATCCGCCTTGCACACAAATAAGGCAATGTGCAGCGTGCGGATGAGATGTTTGGTGGCACGATCAGTTGTCTGCCATTGGTTGATGGTTGCTTACCGCGCGGTAGCAGTCTCTGCATCAGCCTGTGCCTTCAGAGCCGCCTTGTGCGCGCGTGATCCGACGTGCGTACGGATGCTCTCGAGCTGCAGGTCACGCCCACCTTCTCCTCTTCGTCCGTATGCGGTATTTGCGAAGGGATCACCATGCTGCATACATATCTGACACTTCATAGCAGGGCGACCGGTCTTAGTGCGCACAAGTCGCAGCCATGCAAAACGGCGTGACCAATCCGTGCTAAAGCGATGAGACGCCACCTCATACTCAGCCTCAGGCGTACTTTCCGTCGGTGCAGACTCATTCGGCGGTGTATTGCTCGGTGGCTCGGGAACAGCCTCGGTAGTGGGTGGTGGACGTGGAGGCGGGGCCCATACTATCCGTTGCTGGGTGTACTTCCCCATTCGCTTCCGCTTGTGTGCCTCGCTGGATCCCTCTCTTGGCGTGCTGCCATCAGGGTGTGAAGAGCCTTCGCCGCCGTCATCAACAGCGGGTAGCCTCGGCAAGAAGGCATCCCTTTTAAGCCTGACCCGCAGCACAGCAGCGCGGTCAGGCTGGCAGCCGCGGGGGTCAAAGAGAACAGCAAAGGCACCAAACTCCAGGTCAGGATCACTGAATAGTACATCTAATAGACACACCGCCACCTGCATGCCCATGCCTGCCGCTGGTGTTGCGGCTGGTGTTGCGGCTGGCGCTGCTGCTGGTGCTGCTGCTGGCGCTGCGGCTTCTATACCTGTTGACAATCCTGCAGCAGCTGTGGTCACGAGTGTGCTTTGCCCTGTGGTGGTGGTGCCAGCACTGCTGGCAGCAGCTGCAGTTTGTGCTGCCCGGGATGTTTTGGCTGCCC
This sequence comes from Closterium sp. Naga37s-1, assembly GCA_947471745.1. Classification (NCBI taxonomy): domain Eukaryota; kingdom Viridiplantae; phylum Streptophyta; class Zygnematophyceae; order Desmidiales; family Closteriaceae; genus Closterium; species Closterium sp. Naga37s-1. The sequence goes on from CANJKZ010000328.1 coordinate 1,424,684, forward strand.
AAGATGCTTCAGCTGCCCGGGCTGCTTCAGCGGCCGTGGCAACTTGGTTGATCTTGGCTGCTTCTCTGAGGCCGCTGAAACAGGCTCCATGCATGGTTGCGGGGTAGTGGCGACTCGTGGCCTGAAGGGGAGAGGAAGAGGGCGAAAGGTGCAGGGAGTATGAGGGCATATGCACACTCGGATGTGGGTGATTCTGCGGAGTGAGCATGCTTCAGCGGCCGTGGCAACTTGGTTGATCTTAGCTGCTTCTCTCAGGCCGCTGAAGCAGGCTCCATGCATGGTGGCGGGGTAGTGACGACTCGTGGCCTGAAAGGGGAGAGGAAGAGGGCGAAAGGTGCAGGGAGTATGAGGGCATATGCACACTCGGATGTGGGTGATTCTGCGGAGTGAGCATGCTTCAGCGGCCGTGGCAACTTGGTTGATCTTAGCTGCTTCTCTCAGGCCGCTGAAGCAGGCTCCATGCATGGTGGCGGGGTAGTGACGACTCGTGGCCTGAAAGGGGAGAGGAAGAGAAAGAGAGTTAATATATGAATGTGAGAGGGTGCACCTGTGCGGATGTGAGGGAGTGAAAAGGGGGGAGGGATCGTGTGTGCATGTAGTGGCAACTCGTAGCCTGAAGGGAGGAGAAGAGAGAGGAAGTTCGGGTATGAGTGTGAGGGCGTGTGCAGAGGTGAACGTGTGCGAGAACGAGAAGCGTACAATACCCCACACGACAAAAAGCACTCACAATCGCACGCCATCTCAAAATACCAATTCTTTGCACCCGCGATGTGACCACAATCTCACCATAGTCTCACTCCAAGCCCTCACCCGCAAAGCACAGCGTCGGTCCACACTCTCAGCCAGAGTGTTGTAATTACCCCCCATGCCACCACATGGGAAAGACCCTTTTCTATATGATGCATCTCACCACAATCTCTCTCACAATCTCACCTCGCCAGCGAAAAACAGCCGCCCATCCACGCTCTCTGCCAGTGTATCATAGTCATCCCCCGATGCCGCCACACGCACATACGAGTACGAACCTCCCGCATACGGATCGCTGCGCCACCGCGTGCACACACACTGTAAGGGGTGCGGCACTGCTATGCCCTTGGGCTCGTGGATTTCTGATGAGAAATGGCAAGGGAAGAAGGTTGGAAGGTTGAGTTGACTCATGAGGGTACGGGTCACTGCGTCACCGCGTGCACACACACTGGAGGGGGTGTGGCACGGGTATGCCCTTGGGCTCGTGGATTTCTAAAAGAAAGAAAAGGGCGGAAGGGCGAGGGGAGAGTGGAGGGGTAACAGGGAAGAAGGTTTGAAAAATCAACTGATTCAAGGCGTCCACCAATGCCGCCACGCGCACATACGAGCACGAACCCCTGACATACGGATCACTGCGCCACCACGTGCACACCCATTGCGGAGGGTGTGGCACGGTTATGAGCAGAGCGCCGCCCGAGACAGCAGCGTAGGAGTAGAAGAGGAAGAGCTCGCCGCGCTGTGAGGGGTGCGAGCGATGTGAGGAGAAGGTATCCCAAGGGAAAGGAGCCCCTAGCAATTCACTCACTCTTGAGCACTGTGAGTACGCGCCACATGAGTGCATCTGACTTCTCCCCTTCGAATTTCTCTGCTGCCTCCCCTGCAACAAGCGCCATGAGCAGAGCGCCGCCAGAGACAGCAGCGTAGGAGTAGAAGAGGAAGAACTCGCCGCGCTGTGAGGGGTGCGATGTGAGGCGACCAAAGGTGTCGATTGTGGTGTCCCAGAAGACGTAGGGGAAGAGCATTGCCACCTGCGTTACGGAAGGGGGAGAGAGGGGAGGAGTGAGAAATTGGGAGAAGTGGGGCTTGCGGTGTGCTGAAGAAGTGAGGCGACCAAATGTGTCAGTGGCGGTGTGCCAAAAGGCATACGGGAAGAGCATGGCGACCTGCAACGATAAACAGGAGGAGATGGGAGAGGAGAGGGGAGAAGCGAGAAGAGGCGGGGAGGAGATGGGAGAGGAGAGGAGGGTTGTTTATACTGTGCTGACAAGGAGAGGCGGCCACAGGTGAGGCGGCCACAGGTGAGGCGGCCACAGGTGAGGCGGCCACAGGTGAGGCGGCCACAGGTGAGGCGGCCACAGGTGAGGCGGCCACAGGTGAGGCGGCCACAGGTGAGGCGGCCACAGGTGAGGCAGCCACAGGTGAGGCGGCCAAAGGTGAGGCGGCCAAAGGTGAGGCGGCCAAAGGTGAGGCGGCTAATGGGAAGATGTACAGGCAGAGCATTGCCACTTGAGTTGAGACGGGGAAGGTGTGTGTGTGTGACGAACAGCTGCCCGATAGCGTGCAAACACACCACAGCACACCACACTATACCACACTACACCACACCACATCACACCAGCCCGACCTTATTCAACAGCCCAAACCCCAGCCTGTGGATGGCGCGAGTCTTCCTGAGAGGCAGGAGCGGGTGGAAGGACACAGACCCCCTCTGCAGCACTCCCAGAGGCAGCGTGCAGAGCACATGCTCTCCCTCATACTCCACCTCCTCCCCACTCCTCGTGTCCCTGCACACCACCCTCACTCCCCCTACCGCCACTCTCCCCTCCGCTCCCACTTCCTCTCCCGCTCCTCCCCCTCCTCTGCCTCCTCCCCCGTCTCTTCCTCCTGCTACTCCTCCTACTCCTGCCTCTGCTGGAACCGGCTCGTCCCCTTCTCGACCCCTCCCTACCCCATACTCAACCCTCTCCACCGCACAGTTATACACCACGGGCAGCCCGTCCGCGAGGGCATCCACAAGCTGCCCGTTCCTCCCAGCCACGAAGCAGTGGTGGCCCAGCAGCTCGTGGGGGTCGTCCTGGTCCCAGAAGGCCAGAGAGAGGTCGGCTACTCGTGCTGCATTGGCGAACTCGAGGTTCGCGTAGTGCCACTGCACTAGCTGCTTCTCTTCTTCTGACTCTTGCACTGTGGCTGGTTGTGCTGCTACTGCTGCTCCTGCTGCTACTGCTGCTGCTCCTGCCTCACTTTCTGCCCCCATGCTAACCTTTCCACCCTCACGCCCCAAACCTCCTACATCCCCCCCTCCCTCGCCACCACTCCCACCTTCCGCAGATACAGCCTGCACTGCTTGCTGCCGTACAAACTCCATGGTATTCCCAAGGGAGATCTGATCTGCCACCCCCTCCATCTCCCCCCTCCTTTCCGAAGCTAGATCCAGCATCACGTTGAATCTTGCCTCTGCCACCCGGTCAGCTTTTTCGTCCACAGGCAGCCCGTCCGGGCGGTAGAGTGGGCAGGCGTCGCGAATGCGGTGCAGAGGGATGGCGAGCTGGCGAGCTAGGACGCCCAGAGGGTTGCCGAGAATGCCTGTGACAATAGAACCGCCTAGCTCTGCTGCTACTGCCACCTGGGGGCAGGGGAGGTGGAGAAGAAGCGGGTATGGGGGGGGGGGGGTTATGAATGCGGTGCAGAAGGATGGCGAGCTGGCAAGCCAAGACACCCAGAGGGTTGCCGAGAATGCCTGTGACAATCGATCCACCTAGTTCTGCTGCCACTGCTACCTGGAAAGGGGGAAGGCAAGTGGAGAGGAAAAAAAGGTTGGAAATGAAAGGAATGTTGGTGGGTGATGAATGTAGTGGCGAGCTGACGAGCCAGGACTCCTAGAGGGTTGCCGAGTATGCCTGTGACGATTGACCCGCCTAGCTCTGCTGCCACTGCCACCTGGTGGGAGGCACAGGGGGGGACAGAGGGCAGGCGCAATGGATGCAGAGCGGTGCAGAGGGATGGCGAGCTGACGGGCTAGGACGCCCAGAGGGTTGCCGAGAATGCCTGTGACGATTGACCCGCCTAGTTCTGCTGCCACTGCCACCTGGAAGGGGTGGAAGGGAGAGGGAAGAGGAGAAACACGGTGAACAAGGGGAGAGCAGAGGGTGCGGGAGTTAAATGCGGGGCAGAGAGATGGCGAGCTGACGAGCCAAGGCGCCCAGCCGAGGATGCCTGTGACGCCCAGTTCCGCTGCCACTGCTACCTGGAGGAGTGGGGGGGGATGAGGGAGAGGAGAAACGATGAAATAGGGGAGAGAAAGTGGGGACGAGAGGGTGTTAATTTGGGAAGTTGACGAATGCGGTTCAGGGCGTGCTGAGAAGCCAAGGCATGAAAATGGAGTGGGTTTCAAAGAATGCCACCTTCACCACGTGCCCTCTGCACCACATGCCACCTGCACCACATGCCACCTGCAAAATATGTCGTCACCACATGCTGACCCACCTGGTTGGGGCCTGGAGGCGAGGAGAGCAGTTTGGAGTGCATTCGCCCTCCGGGCCGGTTGCGAGCCTCTATCACTGTCACACTGGTGGGTGGGAACAGATCAAGTGGTGGACAGGGCAAGAGGGTAGGGGAGAAAGAGAGCATCCAAGATAAGAGTGCCGGTTGCGAGCTTTTTTAGTGGGCAAGGAATGGAGGCACTGGCTGACGGCCGTATGAGGGAGGCCCCAATTAGTGTTAGTTTAAGCGCCTCAAAACCGCACTCAACCGCAGCACTCACCGGTGGCCCAGGGCTAGTAGTTGGTGCGCTGCTGCCAGGCCTGCAAGACCAGCGAAGAGCACGATGACGTGGGGCAGGGAGGGGCGGCGAGGGATGGCGGCAGTGGCCGTGCGCGAGAGACAGACTCCACCCAGTTGATGTTAAGCGCCTCAGCCAGCACACTCACATCACTCGCATCACTCACATCACTCACAGCACTCACCGGTGGCCCAGGGCCAGTAATTGGTGAGCTGCAGCCAGGCCTGCAAGGCCGGCGCCAAGAACAATGATGTGGGGCAGGGAGGGGCGGCTCAAAGACCCACTCAACCACAGCACTCACCGATGCCCGAGAACCATCAACTGGCGCGCTGCTGCAAGGCCTGCTAGCCCAGCACCGAGAACGATGACGTGGGGCAGGGAGGGGCGGCGAGGGATGGCAGCAGTGGCCGTGCGCGAGAGACCCCAGTTGATGAATCCGCGCAGGTGCAGAAAGGTGAAGGCTGCTCTTGTTGCTTCCCGTTCGGCTCCTGGTGTGCTGCTTAGTAGCTGCACAGGGAGAAAAAGGGGGAAGGAGGGAGCGAGGGAGAGACAGAGACCCCAGTTGATGAAGCCACACAGGTGCAGAAAGGTGAAGGCTGCTATTGTGGCCTCTCTCTCGTGTGCCGGTGTGCTGCTTATTAGCTGGAGAAGCGGGATAGGGGAGGGGGAGGGATACGCAAGAAAGAGTCGGAGGCCCCAGTTGATGAAGCCACGCAGGTGCAGAAAGGCGAAGGCTGCTCTTGTGGCCTCTCGCTCGTGTGCTGGTGTGCTGCTTATTAGCTGGAGACGCGGGATAGGAGAGGGGAAAAAAAGCGAGAGGAGCGTTTGGGGGATGGGGGGAAATGGACACACTCCCTCACGTTCTTTGCCACTCCCCCATCCCCACCTTTCTCTTGACTTACCTTGTCCTCGTGTATGCATCCGTTCACATTCCGCCTCCAGAGTCCAGAGCACCAGAATATGGTTTCTCATGCGCACATGCATGCCCTCTTCCCCACTGCCAGCGATCTCTCGCTATCTCTATCTTTCTCTCCTTCCCTACCTTGTCCTCATGTATCCACCCGCTCACATTCCGCCTCCACAGAGCAAGAATACGGTTCCGCATGCGCACATACACACCCTCCTCCCCACTACCGCCCGTGCCACTGCGCACAACACCCGCCTCCTCCTCATCCTCCCTCAGGCTGTCCGGGGGTCAGGGGGGACACCCACGGCCCCATTCACTCGCACATACATACACATGCTCTCTTCCCCACTCCCTCTTCCCAAGCCCACCTGCCTCCCTCTCCCCCTGGGCCCTCCTTACCTTGTCCTCGTGTATCCACCCGTTCACATTCCGCCGCCATAAAGCAAGAATACGGTTTCGCATGCGCACATACACGCCCTCTTCCCCACTGCCCCCCGTGCCACTGTGCACCACACCCGCCTCCTCCTCATCCTCCCTCAGGCTGTCCGGTGGGAACCCTACAGCCCGTGCCACCTCTGCATCGTGCTCCTCCTGCCTCTCCGCCTCCCGCTTTGCCTTCGCTGCTGCTGCCCGCCCTGCCTTTGCTTTTGCCGCTGCCTGCTTTGCTTTGGCCTTTTGATTCTTCCCCTGCCGCCTCTGCTGCTTCTGTGGCTGCTGCTGCTGCTGTTGCTGCCGTTGCGTGCTCTGCTGGCTTCGTTTCGGTTGTTCTCTCCTTCGCAGCGTCCTCTGCCCCTCGCCTTTCTCTTCCTCCACCACCGGCTGTGGCCTCACTTCCCTCTCTCGCCTTTTCTCTTCCCTTTTCCCCACAACGGCTTTCAGAGAGCCTCTTATCTTATCCGCTCCACTCTCTGTTGTTTCCAAACCCTTATCAGCTACCTCAACCATCCCGTCCCTCTCTTGCTCCAACCGCCCTTCCTCATCCCCTTCCTCATCCCCTTCCTCTTTCCTCTGTCCCTCTAGAGCTCCGCTTTCTTTCATCTCCTCCTTCTTCTCCTCCTCCCCCCCCTCGCCCTCCTCTCCCTCCTCCTGCTCTACCTCCTCCACCCCATCACTCTCACTCCCCCCGTCCCCATCCCCTTCATCCTCCCCCACAGCAACTCCATCCCCCTCCCCATCTCCCATTAATTCTCCATCCCCCTCTCCCAAACCCACCCCCTCCACATCCCCCCTCTCAGCCTCCCCTCCCCCCGCCTCCCCCTCCCCCTCCTCCTCCCCACCTGCAAGAAAGAACTCCTGGAAGCTCCTCTGCTCCAGCCGCCGCCGGCGCTTGCTCTTGAGCGCGGAGTAATGCTGAAACCGCCCTGCCATCACTGACCGCAGCCCCCGCTTCACTCCGCTGCCGCCGCCGCCGTCCCTGTCGCCCTTCCTACTGCTCTCCCTAGCGCCCACTAGCTGCTGCTTTTCTTTCTCTTCCTCCTCATCCTCATCCTCCTCCTGCTCCTGCCCCTCCTGCTGCTCCTGCTCCTCCTGCTCCTCCTTCTCCTCCTCCTCTTGGTCCTGCTTTTTGTCTTTCTCCTGCTGCTCTCCGTCCTGCTGCTGCTTCCCTTCCTCTTGTCCTTCAACCCCAGCGTCTCTTCTAGGAGTGCTTTCGCCCTGCCTCTCCTCACTCCCCTCCTCTTCCCCAGCTTCCCTCTCTTCTCCCCTTCTTCCCGCTGATTTCCTCTCACCTCGTTCTGCTTCCGCTCCTGCCTCGATTCTCCCGTCGTCCCTAGTTTCGTCACCCCCCTTCGTTTCAGCCTCGCGCGCCGTCCTGACGCTTTCGTCAACTGTTTTCAGCACTGCAATGCTACCTGGGTCAGGTTCGCCGGTGTTACTAGGGTCCATTTCGCCAGCATTAATAGGACCCGTTTCGCCAGTGTTACCTGGGTCAATTTCGCCAGCGCCTCTACGAGCAGGTTCTATCTCCTCTTTCCTTGTCTCAGCTGCATCTAAGCCGTTGACGTCAGCCATACGTTCATCCTGACCGTTCATCTCAACTCCCCCGTTACCGTTCATTTCAGCATCATCCATTTAAGTTTCCCCGCTAATGTCGCACTAAGCAACAGAATGACCACAGCCAACCGTCGCAGTGTCAGCGAGGTGCTTACTAACGCATAAAGAGGTACTTGTTGGAAAGTTGATGTGCCATTTTATGATAAGTATATCACAAAGGCATGGGCAGAAAGAATGAGATAGTACTGAATGGAAGAATAACGAGGTTAAAAATAGGCATAATCGAGGCGAGAACCTCGGGGTAAGCGAGGCTCGGAAAGGTGGTGAAATGTGCGGTGGCGACTCGGAAGTGGTTCGGAACGAAAATGTACGCCGAACCCACTTACGCGAGAACCTCCGCAACGTACTCGCTAGAGTAAAGCCCGCATTAAAGAATGCTAATAGAAGGTAAAAGAACTATAATATTACCGTACCTCTTAAGGCTCTATGTGTAAATATCACAGAGCGATTTAACTTTATCCGCTCTGCCTACCGTTGTTGCTGATTCGTTGTGCCCAACGCCTCCTGATCAAATAGAATCAATTTTCGAACATATGCGTGTTTGAGCCATTCTGATTACCGTGAGGCTCAGATTTTGCCTTCACACAAATCACCAGATTGTCCACCATACCCCAGGCACTGCTGTCTTGAATAGGCAAGTCATAAATCTTGTGAGAGCCGAGGCAGTGGGGTCAGCAAGATATGTCCCTTCAGCAATGAAATCAAGAGAGCAGAGGAGCGCCCCTGGGCCGCAGCTGTGTTGCTGGCGTGTCTGGCTTCCGCTCAAGCCTGTGAGACAGGGAGGGAGGAGGTGAATGCAAGGCAGAAGGAGAAGAAATCAGCTCGGAGGAGTGTGCTGGGGCGCCCCTTAGGTGCAGCTGCGTTTTGAGACGTCTCAAAACTCTTATGAGACGTCTAAAAAAAAAATGGATCAACTTGGAGGAGTGTGCACACATGGCTGGGGCGACCTTTAGGTGCAGCTGCGTTGCTGGTGTGTCTGGCTTGTGCTCCAGGGAGGGAGGGAGTGGGTGAATGAAAGGCAAGTGGAGGATAATGAACTCAGCGGGGTGTGCAGTCACATACAGGTACAGCTGTGCTGGTGATGCATAAAACAAAAACACACACACACACACACACACACACACACACACACACACACACACACATGTACTGAGCACCTCTTCAAGCCCTCATGACTTTTGGATCACTCGGAAAGTAACAAAACAAACCACCAGCACACATGTACGGTGTACCGAGCATCCCTTCAATGTGTACCGAGCATCCCTTCAATGTGTACCGAGCATCCCTTCAATGTGTACCGAGAATCCCTTCAATGTGTACCGAGCATCCCTTCAATGTGTACCGAGCATCCCTTCAATGTGTACCAAGCATCCCTTCAATGTGTACTGAGCATCCCTTCAATGTGTACCGAGCATCCCTTCAATGTGTACCGAGCATCCCTTCAATGTGTACCGAGCATCCCTTCAACGTGTACCGAGCATCCCTTCAATCCTTCTCCAAAGCCAACCAGCCCGTGTACCTCTTGCACTTTCTCTTGTGAGTGTTGAGAACCAGTCGCTCACTCCCTTGCTCTCCCCCTCTCTCCTTCGCCTCTCTATCTCCTGCACTTCATCCACTGTCACCTCCAGCATTTATGTGACGCCTGGCAATCCCCGTTTTCCCTACCTACACACCCTATACCCACCCCTCACACTCACCTCTCTATCTCCTGCACCGCTCGATGCACCTCATCCACTGTCACCTCTAGCACCTGCCCTCCGATCACAATCATCTCTTGTCAGCACTTCCTTCCTCTCCCCTCCACCCCCCTCACCCACCTCTCTATCTCCTGCACCGCTCGATGCACCTCATCCACTGTCACCTCTAGCACCTATGCCGTGCCTTAAAATCCATGTAGTCCACCACCTTAGACACTCCATATCCCCCCAACCCCTGCTCTCAATCTCCCCTTCATCTCATTCTCACCTTTCTATCTCCTGCACAGCTCGATGCACTTCATCTACTGTCACCTCCAGCACCTGCCCTCCGATCACAATCTCGTTCAGAATCTGATGCACCTGCACACAAGATTGTGGGGGAGGCATAAGGGAGGTGCTGCGCTCAGGCATCAGACTGAAACCGACCATCCACTGTCACCTCCAGCACCTGCCCTCCGATCACAATCTCGTTCAGAATCTGATGCACCTGCACACAAGATTGTGGGGGAGGCATAAGGGAGGTGCTGCGCTCAGGCATCAGACTGAAACCGACCATCCACTGTCACCTCCAGCACCTGCCCTCCGATCACAATCTCGTTCAGAATCTGATGCACCTGCACACAAGATTGTGGGGGAGGCATAAGGGAGGTGCTGCGCTCAGGCATCAGACTGAAACCGACCATCCACTGTCACCTCCAGCACCTGCCCTCCGATCACAATCTCGTTCAGAATCTGATGCACCTGCACACAAGATTGTGGGGGAGGCATAAGGGAGGTGCTGCGCTCAGGCATCAGACTGAAACCGACCATCCACTGTCACCTCCAGCACCTGCCCTCCGATCACAATCTCGTTCAGAATCTGATGCACCTGCACACAAGATTGTGGGGGAGGCATAAGGGAGGTGCTGCGCTCAGGCATCAGACTGAAACCGACCATCCACTGTCACCTCCAGCACCTGCCCTCCGATCACAATCTCGTTCAGAATCTGATGCACCTGCACACAAGATTGTGGGGGAGGCATAAGGGAGGTGCTGCGCTCAGGCATCAGACTGAAACCGACCATCCACTGTCACCTCCAGCACCTGCTCTCCGATCACAATCTCGTTCAGAATCTGATGCACCTGCACACAAGATTGTGGGGGAGGCATAAGGGAGGTGCTGCGCTCAGGCATCAGACTGAAACCGACCATCCACTGTCACCTCCAGCACCTGCCCTCCGATCACAATCTCGTTCAGAATCTGATGCACCTGCACACAAGATTGTGGGGGAGGCATAAGGGAGGTGCTGCGCTCAGGCATCAGACTGAAACCGACCATCCACTGTCACCTCCAGCACCTGCCCTCCGATCACAATCTCGTTCAGAATCTGATGCACCTGCACACAAGATTGTGGGGGAGGCATAAGGGAGGTGCTGCGCTCAGGCATCAGACTGAAACCGACCATCCACTGTCACCTCCAGCACCTGCCCTCCGATCACAATCTCGTTCAGAATCTGATGCACCTGCACACAAGATTGTGGGGGAGGCATAAGGGAGGTGCTGCGCTCAGGCATCAGACTGAAACCGACCATCCACTGTCACCTCCAGCACCTGCCCTCCGATCACAATCTCGTTCAGAATCTGATGCACCTGCACACAAGATTGTGGGGGAGGCATAAGGGAGGTGCTGCGCTCAGGCATCAGACTGAAACCGACCATCCACTGTCACCTCCAGCACCTGCCCTCCGATCACAATCTCGTTCAGAATCTGATGCACCTGCACACAAGATTGTGGGGGAGGCATAAGGGAGGTGCTGCGCTCAGGCATCAGACTGAAACCGACCATCCACTGTCACCTCCAGCACCTGCCCTCCGATCACAATCTCGTTCAGAATCTGATGCACCTGCACACAAGATTGTGGGGGAGGCATAAGGGAGGTGCTGCGCTCAGGCATCAGACTGAAACCGACCATCCACTGTCACCTCCAGCACCTGCCCTCCGATCACAATCTCGTTCAGAATCTGATGCACCTGCACACAAGATTGTGGGGGAGGCATAAGGGAGGTGCTGCGCTCAGGCATCAGACTGAAACCGACCATCCACTGTCACCTCCAGCACCTGCCCTCCGATCACAATCTCGTTCAGAATCTGATGCACCTGCACACAAGATTGTGGGGGAGGCATAAGGGAGGTGCTGCGCTCAGGCATCAGACTGAAACCGACCATCCACTGTCACCTCCAGCACCTGCCCTCCGATCACAATCTCGTTCAGAATCTGATGCACCTGCACACAAGATTGTGGGGGAGGCATAAGGGAGGTGCTGCGCTCAGGCATCAGACTGAAACCGACCATCCACTGTCACCTCCAGCACCTGCCCTCCGATCACAATCTCGTTCAGAATCTGATGCACCTGCACACAAGATTGTGGGGGAGGCATAAGGGAGGTGCTGCGCTCAGGCATCAGACTGAAACCGACCATCCACTGTCACCTCCAGCACCTGCCCTCCGATCACAATCTCGTTCAGAATCTGATGCACCTGCACACAAGATTGTGGGGGAGGCATAAGGGAGGTGCTGCGCTCAGGCATCAGACTGAAACCGACCATCCACTGTCACCTCCAGCACCTGCCCTCCGATCACAATCTCGTTCAGAATCTGATGCACCTGCACACAAGATTGTGGGGGAGGCATAAGGGAGGTGCTGCGCTCAGGCATCAGACTGAAACCGACCATCCACTGTCACCTCCAGCACCTGCCCTCCGATCACAATCTCGTTCAGAATCTGATGCACCTGCACACAAGATTGTGGGGGAGGCATAAGGGAGGTGCTGCGCTCAGGCATCAGACTGAAACCGACCATCCACTGTCACCTCCAGCACCTGCCCTCCGATCACAATCTCGTTCAGAATCTGATGCACCTGCACACAAGATTGTGGGGGAGGCATAAGGGAGGTGCTGCGCTCAGGCATCAGACTGAAACCGACCATCCACTGTCACCTCCAGCACCTGCCCTCCGATCACAATCTCGTTCAGAATCTGATGCACCTGCACACAAGATTGTGGGGGAGGCATAAGGGAGGTGCTGCGCTCAGGCATCAGACTGAAACCGACCATCCACTGTCACCTCCAGCACCTGCCCTCCGATCACAATCTCGTTCAGAATCTGATGCACCTGCACACAAGATTGTGGGGGAGGCATAAGGGAGGTGCTGCGCTCAGGCATCAGACTGAAACCGACCATCCACTGTCACCTCCAGCACCTGCCCTCCGATCACAATCTCGTTCAGAATCTGATGCACCTGCACACAAGATTGTGGGGGAGGCATAAGGGAGGTGCTGCGCTCAGGCATCAGACTGAAACCGACCATCCACTGTCACCTCCAGCACCTGCCCTCCGATCACAATCTCGTTCAGAATCTGATGCACCTGCACACAAGATTGTGGGGGAGGCATAAGGGAGGTGCTGCGCTCAGGCATCAGACTGAAACCGACCATCCACTGTCACCTCCAGCACCTGCCCTCCGATCACAATCTCGTTCAGAATCTGATGCACCTGCACACAAGATTGTGGGGGAGGCATAAGGGAGGTGCTGCGCTCAGGCATCAGACTGAAACCGACCATCCACTGTCACCTCCAGCACCTGCCCTCCGATCACAATCTCGTTCAGAATCTGATGCACCTGCACACAAGATTGTGGGGGAGGCATAAGGGAGGTGCTGCGCTCAGGCATCAGACTGAAACCGACCATCCACTGTCACCTCCAGCACCTGCCCTCCGATCACAATCTCGTTCAGAATCTGATGCACCTGCACACAAGATTGTGGGGGAGGCATAAGGGAGGTGCTGCGCTCAGGCATCAGACTGAAACCGACCATCCACTGTCACCTCCAGCACCTGCCCTCCGATCACAATCTCGTTCAGAATCTGATGCACCTGCACACAAGATTGTGGGGGAGGCATAAGGGAGGTGCTGCGCTCAGGCATCAGACTGAAACCGACCATCCACTGTCACCTCCAGCACCTGCCCTCCGATCACAATCTCGTTCAGAATCTGATGCACCTGCACACAAGATTGTGGGGGAGGCATAAGGGAGGTGCTGCGCTCAGGCATCAGACTGAAACCGACCATCCACTGTCACCTCCAGCACCTGCCCTCCGATCACAATCTCGTTCAGAATCTGATGCACCTGCACACAAGATTGTGGGGGAGGCATAAGGGAGGTGCTGCGCTCAGGCATCAGACTGAAACCGACCATCCACTGTCACCTCCAGCACCTGCCCTCCGATCCACTGGCATAAGGGAGGTGCATGCACACAATCCACAAGGAACGGGGCCAGGGGGGCAGGGGGATAGGGGGATAGGGGGATAGGGGGATAGGGAGGTAGGGCGTCAGAGAGGCAGGGAGGCAGAAAGGAGGAGTGGCGTTCATTCCATGAACCAATAGAGCATGGAATGCAGCTGCGCACACAAGGGAACACGTAAGAAATGGTGCTCCAGCCTTGGTACCCTAATAGAAAACTAAAGGATAAATGTCCCTTGACAACAGCTTAAACACGTTCTTTTAGCAACAGCAGATAAAGCCCCTTGACAGTGGATGAAGAATACCTTGGTAAAGTTGAAAACAATGTCCAGCTCACACACGTTCTTGTAGCAGCGATCCAACGACTCGACAAAAACTGCATGCACACACAGAAGCAGGGAAGCAGGGACGAAGTGCAAGGAGGTCAGAGGAGCTGAAAAACTCGGGTGGTTGGTGTTGAGCCTGGGTGATGTAGTGTTGAGCCTGGGTGGTGTAGTGTTGAGCCTTGCTGTGAACGTAACCAAGAGCTTTAACCCCGAATGGAGTCGGGCTGGAACAGAGAGCTCGTTCTCGGCTCTGTTTGGGTGGTGACTCAAAAGAGGAGCCTGGGTGGTCAAGAGCCTTCCACGAAGAGCCATACGTACCATGAATGAGGTCCAGCACAGCAAGCTCGTTCTCCGCTCTGTCGATGAGGAAGATGAAGTAGAGCGTGGCGAACATTCGGTACACCAGCTTTATGTTCTGCGATACAGAACAAGGGGATGAATAGGGGATTCCGAGAGAACAAATTACGAGGCGTCTAGACAAGGGAGATGAAGTAGAGTTTGGCAAACATGCGGTACACCAGCTTGATGTTCTGCGGTTTTGAAAGGGGGATGATGAGCGCACGACTGAGTGGGCAGTGACACTAGCACTCGCAGGAGCCAGCTCGTTCTCTGCCCTGTCAATGAGGCAGTGAGTAACCATGCACGCGCACGCTCATTCCACCAACCGCTCATGATGCAAATCTTTTGCAAATCCTTTGCGGATCTTTTGCAACTAATGAGGTGCCGATATGACCTAATCATCACATAATCTGACAATTCTCACGCTGCCGAACCCACTTCAGCCACTCCCACCTTGCCGAACCTGTTTCCAGACGCTCTCACCTTGCCGAACCTGCTTGAGCCACTCTCTTGCCAAACTTGCTTCCAGCCGCGCTCACCTTGCCGAACCTGCTCCCAGCCTCTCTCACCTTACAGAACCTGCTTGAGCCGCTCTCACCTTGCCGAACCTGCTGGAGTCCTCAATGATATTAGACCACGTGGGCGGGCGAGAGGCCACAGCTGGGGTACAAATAAGAGGAGGGAGAATCAGACGAGTGAGAACAGAAAAACGAGTGAGAACTTAAAAAGGGGTAAGGGAGAAAGATTAAGACCGCTTTAGAACTTAAAAAGGAGTGAGCTCTGCAGAGCTCGAGTATCACTACAGAACGTCAAGAATCGCGAAATCATTCACACAAGCAATGAAAGACTGGCCCTGATGCTATTGAGGGCCTAACAACGGTTTCTGTTACAAGAAAGGAGTCGCAACTGACCTTCAAACGAGTGCCGGATTATATGTTGCTGCCTCTCTCCGCTCTGCAAGGTAAAGCACGAATCCAGTCACATGCTGGATCGAGATTTGACTATGAAAAATAAATAAAAAATTATGTTTGTGGCTCATGAAAACAGCACGACAACACGCTGATGATGGCGTTCGCGACAGCCCTACGACACTCGCGACGGGCTTACGATGTTCGCGTAGAACCGTGCAAAACGAGCCTTCCCTTGGTTGTTGATAATCAGCACGGCCTTTATCATGTCACCTCGCGATTGTGACGCTGAGAAAAGAACGAACGAAAAGGGCGATGCAAGTGTCTTCTGAGGATTCGCTTTCGAGAATCTCCTTTGAGAACTCTCAAAAGCATTATCAGCACGGCCTTGATCATGTCGCCTCGCGATTCTGACGCTAAAAAACGAGGGAACGAAAAGTGCGATCCCAATAAAGAGCGATGTGAGTGAAACAACACGTTTTTCTCCCTTTCTCGGTCTACTCGTCGTCAGATTCAAGAGGAATATAGTTTAATTAAGAAGAAGAGATGCGCTATTGCGTGTTGAAGCAGCCTTGAATGGTAAAGGACAGACTTACAGATTCGATTCGGCGTCTTGCGTCTTGAATCAGGCGGCTAAAGCATCAGGGCCAAGAACTGGGTACTCGTGAGCTCGGACCTAACCTTAGTAGTAAGGCGTACTCGTAACGAAAATTGGAATGCTGCGTAGATAAACTGGCAACCACAAATGCGAGCGAACTGACAAATACTTTCCTGGTAGTGCTCGGTTCATAAAATCAGCAGCAAAGAGCAGCTGAACATGTGGCTGAAACTGGTGGCGACCCTGTGGAATTCGTATGAGCCATCATGGCATGGGTATGAATGGCAATTTCTGCCATATGGCGAAACCCGAGATGGTTCATGCTGTAGTCTTTTTGAATCTGGATTTGCACGTGGCTATCGCTTGAACAAAAACCTGTTGCAAGTTTCAAGAGCCAGCTTCTCATAAACCGGCCATCAGCACTGCCAAAGCGACCACCACATCCTCGCTTGGAATCTCAGCACAGCAGTAATAGAGTATTTAATTCGAACCTTAAATGATTGAAAATACACTGGCACAGCGGCGCTCAGCATGACAGGCCAAGGAAATTCAATACGACAGACCACCATACGGTCGCATAAGAATGACATTACTGACATATTGCCATAGTAGGCTGCCAGCCTTTCCCTGCCACGGTGCCACCCCAAACCCTATTTCACAAATGTCCAACCCAATCCCAATTTCCACCCTACACCTCACAGCCAGCAGCAGCAAGCTCCAAGGAGAGTAACCTATCAAGTCCCAAGCCAGGGACTCTCCAGATCTCAGATGGTATAATCCAGAATGAACGAGGTGTGGTCCATAGTCTCACTAGGGTTCACCGTTGACATAGCAGGCTTCTCTTTCCCACCAACCAGCCTCCCTGGAATCCCCACAACCGTCGCACGCGGCGGCACATCCAACAGCACCACCGACCCTGCTCCTACTTTCGCTCCCTCCCCAATCCTGATTGGTCCAAGCAGCGTCGCACCAGCGCCAATCAGAACGCCGTCGCCGACCTTGGGATGCCTGTCGCCCGTGCTCTTCCCCGTCCCTCCCAGCGTCACATGATGCAGAATCGAAACATTGTTACCAATCGTTGCCGTTTCGCCAACCACCAGCCCCGTCGCGTGATCAAACAACACTCCATTGCCGATTCTCGCAGCCGGATGAATATCCACGTGGAAAACCTCCGACACGCGGCTTTGAAGCGCCATGGCCAATCCCTGACGGCCCTCCAGCCACAGCCGATGCGCGATCCGATGCGCCTGGAGCGCTTGGTAACCCTTGAAATTCAGCATCGCGTGGGAGTAACTCCGACACGCGGGGTCGCGGGTGTAAATGGCCCGCAGATCGGCGCGCAGCGCGTCCTGAACTTCAGGCGATCGAAGCATCACGTCGGTGAAGAGCGAGCAGAGCTGCGTGCTTAACAGAGTCGGCGATTGGAGCTTATTCGCCAGGTGAAACGCCATGGATCGCTCCAGGGAACGGTGCGCTAGCACCGTGGAGTAAAGGTACGAGGCCAACGCAGGCTCAGCCTCGGAATCCTGCCGAGCCTCTTCCCGGATGGTATACCAAAGCTCGTCCTGGACATTCGGAACGGTCTCGAACGAATCCGGGACCATCATCGGACGGGTGGAGACGTCCGATTGGAAAACGTGCTGGAAGAAGGGCGCGAACGGGCTGGACTCGTCCATCGAGCCCGCGCGGCGAGCGGCGCCATTGGTGAGAGACGAGCGGATGGCTGGAGACGGGTGTTGTTGTGACCGTCGCAAGGTGGCAGGAGCTAAGGATTTGGAGCTGAACGCGGGAAGGAAGGAGGAGGAGAGAGGAGGGGTAGTGATCGACGATGTTCGCCGGTGCGGAATTTTAGCGACGGCTTCCGACGTGAGCGCGGTGTGGTTCGTACTCAACGCGTGCGCCATGGTCCCGGAAGACAAGGGGAAATGATTGCGTGAGAGAAAAACGGCAAAATGAAGGCAACCCTAAGGAGGCGAGATAAGGGGTCTGTGAAGGAGTAGTAATTGCTGGGTATGAGTGCGAAGTGGGGATGATGGAATGGCAGGTCGATGAGCAGCTATAAGACAAACAACGCCAATGTAAGATGCTCTACGTTCGATGATTATACTCCCGGCTGGTCTAGGTTCCGACAATTAGAGCTCTATCTGGCATTCGTGCCCGCCACGCGATAGAGTACGAGGGCGGTTGCACAGTTCGGCAGCTTGTAAAACGGAAGCTGTCGCGTTGTCAGGCTTTACCCTACAATTGAAACCACCAGATCTCCGACAAGCACCGCTGGAAGCTGAGCATGTCTAGGAGGAGTACGGTACATGAGAGAACGAAGACGTGACGCTGGGGGAAGGCAAGTGGCCTGTGGAACCAGCTCGAGCTGGCGAAGTGAATGGTGGATAGCAATGCAGACGCGAACCGCGAAGCAGCAATAGCGGTCTCAGCTCGGATCAGATGATGCTGAGATAAGGATCACCAGTCACCACAAAACCTAAATTCAGCGTATAAAGACGATCAAGACGATGCAGCAGAAGGAAGGTGACGTCATGGGGAGTGGAGGGAGTGGGGGGGTTGAAGGAGGAGGGAGAAGGGAAAATATGTCACAAGTAACCAAAATGGGACTCGATAACGTTAATGGTTAAAAAAACGCGTACGGTCACTGTATCGGGTTTGCTGACGGGTTTGGTAAGTGGGGTCACGGATTCAGTCACTAACAACAGGTGAAAAATCACGCGAATGGTCACACATGTAACTCCCGCCAAAATTTCTTGAAACTCTACAAAATTCCCGCTCGCGCCCACCCAATCAGCTAATCTCTCAAAATACAAAAACCCGATCGGAATCGGATGCGGTTTGGGAACGGATCAACCCTAAACACCTGGCGAGTTGTGTTCAGGGCTGATTCATCCGAAAATGCATCCAGGTTCGTTTTGGGTATAATCTTTTTTGGGCGGGAGTCTCATCTCTGACCATTCGCGTTATTTTTTTCCAGTTGATTGTGACTGATTCCGTGAAACGTTTTATCAAACACGTGAAAACACCCTTTGCAGTGACCGTACCGGTTATTTTTTCCCAAAAATGATTTCGAGACCCTCGTTGATTATGAGTGGCATAGGCAAAGCAGGCAGGCCATGGGCGGCTGCGATTCAATCGTCTAAGGAACTGCCCAAAATTGATCATTTCACTCACTTTGATGCTTGAAGTGGTTCGATGTTCTCCCTTCCAGCCATCCCCCGTGAAGCATTCATCCACGGGCACGCGAGTTCTTTTCACTGTAGCTGTTTTCTAATCAATTTTGGAAAATGCACCAGCTCCGCTGCGCTGTGTTCCGAAGTTCGTTTGCGTAACCACCCTACAAAACCATTGTGGATGATTAGAAAACCAGTTTAAAACGTAATGAAACTCACCAAACCGTGAACAAAAGAGCGTTTGCTCGAATATACTTCTGACGGCACATGATCCACCTTTTCGCCTCACCCGCTCCCAAGATTATCGCAGATTGGACCAAAGAGAGGCGTTTCCTTCGCTGACCTGGCCTTTTCCCCGTGCGAAGAAAGCTGGTTCATGGTATCGGGACTTGAGCAATCCTTCAAGATAATAGCGAGGATAAGGTGCAAGAATCTTCACTCGGTATGATTTTTGTTATCATGCAACAATAGGACAGCCTACACTTGAAACCGTATGTAACGCGCAGTGAGGTGAAACACAATCAGAAACCAACTGCAAGTAAAACGACCGAATGATACTGAAATGCCAATATAGCGTATAGCCGACAAATTACAATACATCCAGATCAGTCAATTGATCCGTGATCCTCTGAATTTCTTCCCTGCCCACGCTGTCGCTCTCAATTGATTCTATGTCCTCAGTCCGCACGATAACTCCATGGCGGAAACGGCAGAACGTGGCGGAGATCCATGGCGAAAAGGCCAAGACTCTCTCTATTCGCCGAGCGTCGCCTTCTCCGTCGCGATCGCCCAAGTCGTCGTGCGACGAGTGATCGCAGGTGCGACTGCCTGCGAGGCTGGAACGAGCGTCGAAAGAGTTAACACGGCGTCTAGACATGGTTTCTCATCCTGTCTTCCTCCCACAATCCGCACACTCTCTATAACGCACACTCGAAGTCCCGAATCGCATTTCTGAGATTTCCCGTTTCCCCATGGTTTCTGAGATCGCCTAGCTCTGATCGCATTTCTGAGATTTCCAACAACTTCTTTCAGCAACTTGCTCCAAGCGAGCAAATACGCTCTCCCTCCACCCTTCCTCGTGTCCCCACGCAACAGTATTCGATCCCCCTGCATGCCGGCCTCTCCTCTCCCCTCCCTTGGCCCTCAAAGCCTCCCTGCACTCTTCCGTTACGGTCCCCTCCCCTCTTCCCCTTCTGCTCCCCTCCCCTTTCCCCTCCTTCTCCTCTCCTCTTCGCGGCGTCTAGGGTGGCTCAGAAGCCGCCTCATCTCGCTCTCTAGACTACCTTCGCCTCCCGCCCCGTGCATCCCCTCCCTCCCCTGCGCACACCCAACCTGCGCCCCCATCCCCTACTCCTATATGCCACCCCCCTCCCATGCGCGCCCCCTCACTCCCCCCTCCTCCCGCCCATGTCCAGACGGCCTGTGAGGCTCCTCTGAAGTTCCCGTCCCCCTCCTAACCCTCCCAGGTCCGGATGGCGGGGCGAGGGAGGAGGAGCTGGTGTTTGGCGGCGTGTGTGCTGCTCTGCTGGCGCACGAACCGCTCAGCGACGCAACATGCTCCTTACCCCCTTCCTTTCCCCTACCGGCTAACCCCCACATGCAGGTCCGGGTGAAGCAGCGAGGGGGTAGGAGCTGGTGTTGGCGTGTGTGCTGCTCTGGCGGCACACGGCCCTAGTGCAATGGTAGCACATGGATTTAAGCTACTCAAGCTGTACCCTGCGCAAACAAACCCCTGCAGGTCTGGACGGAGCAGCGAGGGAGGAGGAGCTGGTGTTTTTTGAGAATTCTCAAAAAACATAAGCTGGTGTTCGACGGCGTGCATGCTGCTTCCCTCAGGGTGCTTCTTCCATTATCCCTTTCCCGGAATAATCCTTCCCAACCCACCCTTTCAGGTCTGGATGGAGCAGCGAGGGAGGAGGAGCTGGTGTTTGACGGTGTGCACGCTGCTCTGGTGGCACACGGCCCTGGTCAGCTGCAGCGACTGGAGCTGCGCTGTGTGGCGGGTGGACGGGTGCTGCTGCACGCTGCTGTCACCACCTCCTTCTGGTGCCAGGTGAGTGGAAGAGCCCTTCTCATCGCGACTGGCAGTAGCACACAGCCCTGGTCAGCTGCAGCGGTTGGAGCTGCGCTGTGTAGCTGATGCGCGAGTGTTGCTGCACGCCGCTGTCACCAACACCTTCTGGTGCCAGGTGGGTACAACAACGAACGAACAATTCCCATGCTGCTCTTTTAGCACACGGCCTGCACGGGTCAGCTGCAGCGCCTGGAGCTGCGCTGTGTGGCGGATGGACGCGCGCTGCTGCTCGCCGCTGTCACCACGTCCTTCTGGTGCCAGGTGTGTGAAAGAAACCCTTCTTATCTCCTAGCTTTTGCGGGCACACGGCACGGGTCAGCTACAGCGCCTGGAGCTGCGAGCAGTGGCGGACGGGCGGGTGCTGCTCCTTGCTGCCATCGCTGCTCCATGCTGCCATCACCACCTCCTTCGGTTCGGTGCCAGGTGAGTGAAACCCCTTCATACCTTACCTATACGTCCCCAGCTTCCAAGTCGACTCAAAAGCCACCTAGTAGCTCACCCTTCCTTCATTCCTTACCTACTCTTCTCTTCTCTTATCCCCATCATCTCCCCCTCTCCCCACTCCGCCTCACAGCTCCAGAAAGATGTGAGAGTGCACGTGGTCACACCAGACAGTACTTGTTGTTCAGCCGAGGGGTCTTAGAGATCGCTTATTCTTCTCTCGCCCCTTATCCCCATCACCCCGCCACCCCTTTCCTCGTAGGCATTGATGAAGGCCTGGAAGGGTATGCCCTCCGGCAGAAACATGTTTGTCTTGTTTTAGTTTCTGTTAACGAGAAGAGTTCCGGTTTCACAGACTCTCGGCTATTAGCTAGTGTTAAGATTTACACTGTTTTTCCTACTTGCTTAAGCCTAAACCTAAGCATTGCTGCTCACTGGAAGATGTCAGAAGGGCCGTAGAGATGGCTTATTCTTCTCTCGCCCCTTGTCCCCATCACCCCGCCACCCCTTCCCACTCCGCCTAGCAGCTCACACCTGACAGATGTGCAGGTGCACATGTCACACCAGACAGATGTGCGGGTGCACATGTCACACCAGACGGCACTCGCTGCTCATCCGAGGGGCACTCGCTTTTGAACTTGCTCCTAAGTTCATACCTTCCCTCCTCTCCCCCACCATCGTACACAGCCCCAGACGGATGTGCCTATTTTTGAGTCGACTCAGAAGAAAGTACACAGCCCCAGACGGATGTGCCTATTTTTGAGTCGACTCAGAAGAAAGTACACAACCCCAGACGGATGTGTGCAGGTGCACGTGGTGACACCAGACAGATGGGCTCCTCTACCTGGCTTGACGTGACATCTATACCGTTCTCCCTCCCTCTCCCTCCCTCTTTCCCGCCCCCCTCTCCTCACTCCGCCTCGCAGCCCCAGACTGACGTGCGCGTGCACATGGTCACACCAGACGGCACTCGCTGGATCCTCATGTTTGCAAGGTATGGGCTGCAATTAGAAAACTGCTGTGCTGTTCGTATGGCACTGGTAGTGGGGAGATTGCTGTCTCAAAGTACTCTCCCCACTATCAGTACCGGGCAAACAGGTTGCAAGGGCCAACTTCTTTTGAGGCGCCTCAAAAATCGTCTCGGCAAACAGGTTGCAAGGGCCAACCTCCTGTTTGCTCGGTACTGCCAGTGGAGAGAGTACGTTGAGACGTGTCGAAAGTCCGCATGTTAGCAGCATGGTACGGTACTTTAGCTGGGAGAGGATACAACAGCAATAAGGTGTTGTTCCGAAAGAGAAGGGGCAGGATTGTTTAGCCCAGTGCTTATACCAGTGCTTATACCAGTGCTTATACCAGTGCTTATACCAGTGCTTATACCAGTGCTTATACCAGTGCTGATACCAGTGTGTCGACAGTGTGGTGTTAGTCTATCTGATGTTCGCCCTCTTTCGAGTCTCCAACCACGCCTAACCGCTCACTCATCCTATTTGTCCTGCCCTCAAGCCTCACCTGATTTCGCCCCTGCCTCCCTCTTCAGCCCAGCAGACTCCTCCGCCTTTCTTCTCGCCATCGGCTTTGCTCGTGCTCTCGCCGCTTCCCTCTCAGCCCACCTTGCTTCTGCCACGGCACAGACCTACCCTCCGCATGCCTACGTGCCCGTCCCTCCCACGTTGCAAGTAAGCCTGATTGGGAGAATGCCAAAAGGGCTCACTCGCAAAGCAGCAAGATCCGTGGATTAAAAGCAAAGAATTTCCTTCTGCCACCGCTTGGACAAGTGAAGCTCAAAGGGGGTTCACTCTTAGAGTACTTTCGCTTCGCCCGTGTGCTCGCCATGCCAGCTCCCTTTCGGCGCACCTTGCTGCTATTGCAGTAGCGCTGCGCAGCGCAGACTGTAGCTGGCAGCTCTCATGTGTGTTCATTGCCCACACTACATCCCGCACAATGATGTTTCTTCCATGCAATAGTTTTCAATGGCTTGAACTCAAGTGACATGATCGTGTGTGGCGTGTGCATGTGTGCATGTGTGCATGTGTGCATGTGTGCAGGATGTTCTGCTGAGCACAGGCGGACACAGGTCACGGGCGGAGGGTGGAGACGCAGTAAGTTTGTGAGGGTACATTGGGAGCAGAGAGGAGGGGAGCGGAGGGGTGGGAGGAATTGGGTTGAATGAAATATAGGATGCAGCGAGTGAGGGGAGTACTGGAAGTGGGAGTGAGGCCTCATGACGGAATGGAATGTATGGAACGTGTCTCTAATTCAGATGGAGCCCCAGATAGCCCAAATCAGATTTTGAGGTATATGGAAAACGGAGAGACTGGAGCAACCAAGCAGGAATGGAGTTGCAGTTGCAGCTGCAGCTGCAGCAGCGTCATGGTTGCGGTTGCATTTCCAGTTGCAGATGCAGATGCAGATGCAGATGCAGTTGCAGATGCAGATGCAGTTGCAGATGCAGTTGCAGATGCAGATGCAGATGCAGGTGCAGATGCAGATGCAGATGCAGATGCAGATGCAGTTGCAGATGCAGTTGCAGATGCAGTTGCAGATGCAGATGCAGATGCAGATGCAGATGCAGATGCAGATGCAGTTGCAGTTGCAGATGCAGATGCAGATGCAGTTGCAGATGCAGTTGCAGATGCAGATGCAGATGCAGTTGCAGATGCAGATGCAGATGCAGGTGCAGGTGCAGGTGCAGGTGCAGGTGCAGTTGCAGTTGCAGTTGCAGATGCAGATGCAGATGCAGATGCAGATGCAGATGCAGTTGCAGATGCAGATGCAGATGCAGATGCAGATGCAGTTGCAGATGCAGATGCAGATGCAGATGCAGATGCAGTTGCAGATGCAGATGCAGATGCAGATGCAGATGCAGATGCATTTGCAGATGCAGATGCAGATGCAGATGCAGATGCAGATGCAGTTGCAGTTGCAGATGCAGATGCAGTTGCAGTTGCAGTTGCAGTTGCAGTTGCAGATGCAGTTGCAGATGCAGATGCAGATGCAGTTGCAGGTGCAGGTGCAGGTGCAGGTGCAGGTGCAGGTGCAGGTGCAGGTGCAGTTGCAGATGCAGTTGCAGATGCAGATGCAGATGCAGATGCAGATGCAGATGCAGATGCAGATGCAGATGCAGATGCAGATGCAGATGCAGATGCAGTTGCAGTTGCAGTTGCAGTTGCAGTTGCAGGTGCAGGTGCAGGTGCAGGTGCAGGTGCAGGTGCAGGTGCAGGTGCAGGTGCAGGTGCAGGTGCAGGTGCAGGTGCAGGTGCAGGTGCAGGTGCAGGTGCAGGTGCAGGTGCAGGTGCAGGTGCAGGTGCAGTTGCAGTTGCAGATGCAGATGCAGATGCAGATGCAGATGCAGATGCAGATGCAGATGCAGATGCAGATGCAGATGCAGATGCAGATGCAGATGCAGATGCAGATGCAGTTGCAGTTGCAGATGCAGATGCAGATGCAGATGCAGATGCAGATGCAGATGCAGATGCAGATGCAGATGCAGATGCAGATGCAGATGCAGATGCAGATGCAGATGCAGATGCAGATGCAGATGCAGATGCAGATGCAGATGCAGTTGCAGTTGCAGATGCAGATGCAGATGCAGATGCAGATGCAGATGCAGATGCAGTTGCAGTTGCAGATGCAGTTGGAGGTGCAGATGCAGATGCAGATGCAGATGCAGATGCAGATGCGGATGCAGATGCGGATGCAGTTGCAGATGCAGGTGCAGGTGCAGGTGCAGGTGCAGGTGCAGATGCAGATGCATTTGCAGATGCAGATGCAGATGCAGATGCAGATGCAGTTGCAGATGCAGTTGCAGATGCAGTTGCAGTTGCAGTTGCAGTTGCAGATGCAGATGCAGTTGCAGATGCAGATGCAGATGCAGATGCAGATGCAGATGCAGATGCAGTTGCAGTTGCAGATGCAGGTGCAGGTGCAGGTGCAGATGAGATGCAGTTGCAGATGCAGATGCAGATGCAGATGCAGATGCAGTTGCAGATGCAGTTGCAGTTGCAGTTGCAGTTGCAGTTGCAGATGCAGATGCAGTTGCAGATGCAGATGCAGATGCAGATGCAGATGCAGATGCAGTTGCAGATGCAGATGCAGATGCAGATGCAGATGCAGATGCAGATGCAGATGCAGTTGCAGATGCAGATGCAGATGCAGATGCAGATGCAGATGCAGTTGCAGATGCAGTTGCAGATGCAGATGCAGATGCAGATGCAGTTGCAGATGCAGATGCAGTTGCAGATGCAGTTGCAGATGCAGATGCAGATGCAGTTGCAGTTGCAGTTGCAGATGCAGATGCAGATGCAGATGCAGATGCAGATGCAGATGCAGATGCAGATGCAGTTGCAGATGCAGATGCAGATGCAGATGCAGATGCAGATGCAGATGCAGTTGCAGATGCAGATGCAGATGCAGATGCAGTTGCTGATGCAGATGCAGATGCAGATGCAGTTGCAGATGCAGATGCAGATGCAGATGCAGATGCAGATGCAGATGCAGATGCAGTTGCAGATGCAGATGCAGATGCAGATGCAGATGCAGATGCAGTTGCAGATGCAGATGCAGATGCAGATGCAGATGCAGATGCAGATGCAGATGCAGTTGCAGATGCAGATGCAGATGCAGATGCAGATGCAGTTGCAGATGCAGATGCAGATGCAGATGCAGATGCAGATGCAGATGCAGATGCAGATGCAGTTGCAGATGCAGTTGCAGATGCAGATGCAGATGCAGATGCAGATGCAGATGCAGTTGCAGATGCAGATGCAGATGCAGATGCAGTTGCTGATGCAGATGCAGATGCAGATGCAGTTGCAGATGCAGATGCAGATGCAGATGCAGATGCAGATGCAGTTGCAGATGCAGATGCAGATGCAGATGCAGATGCAGTTGCAGATGCAGATGCAGATGCAGATGCAGATGCAGATGCAGATGCAGATGCAGTTGCAGATGCAGATGCAGATGCAGATGCAGATGCAGTTGCAGATGCAGATGCAGATGCAGATGCAGATGCAGATGCAGATGCAGATGCAGTTGCAGATGCAGATGCAGATGCAGATGCAGATGCAGATGCAGATGCAGTTGCAGATGCAGATGCAGATGCAGTTGCAGTTGCAGTTGCAGATGCAGTTGCAGATGCAGTTGCAGTTGCAGTTGCAGATGCAGATGCAGATGCAGATGCAGATGCAGATGCAGATGCAGATGCAGATGCAGTTGCAGATGCAGATGCAGATGCAGTTGCAGATGCAGATGCAGATGCAGATGCAGATGCAGTTGCTGATGCAGATGCAGATGCAGATGCAGTTGCAGATGCAGATGCAGATGCAGATGCAGATGCAGATGCAGATGCAGTTGCAGATGCAGTTGCAGATGCAGATGCAGATGCAGTTGCAGTTGCAGTTGCAGATGCAGATGCAGATGCAGATGCAGATGCAGATGCAGATGCAGATGCAGATGCAGTTGCAGATGCAGATGCAGATGCAGATGCAGATGCAGATGCAGATGCAGTTGCAGATGCAGATGCAGATGCAGATGCAGTTGCTGATGCAGATGCAGATGCAGATGCAGTTGCAGATGCAGATGCAGATACAGATGCAGATGCAGATGCAGATGCAGATGCAGTTGCAGATGCAGATGCAGATGCAGATGCAGATGCAGTTGCAGATGCAGATGCAGATGCAGATGCAGATGCAGATGCAGATGCAGATGCAGTTGCAGATGCAGATGCAGATGCAGATGCAGATGCAGTTGCAGATGCAGATGCAGATGCAGATGCAGATGCAGATGCAGATGCAGTTGCAGATGCAGTTGCAGATGCAGTTGCAGATGCAGATGCAGATGCAGATGCAGATGCAGATGCAGTTGCAGTTGCAGATGCAGATGCAGATGCAGTTGCAGATGCAGTTGCAGATGCAGATGCAGATGCAGTTGCAGATGCAGATGCAGATGCAGGTGCAGGTGCAGGTGCAGGTGCAGGTGCAGTTGCAGTTGCAGTTGCAGATGCAGATGCAGATGCAGATGCAGATGCAGATGCAGATGCAGATGCAGATGCAGTTGCAGATGCAGATGCAGTTGCAGATGCAGTTGCAGATGCAGATGCAGATGCAGTTGCAGTTGCAGTTGCAGATGCAGATGCAGATGCAGATGCAGATGCAGATGCAGATGCAGATGCAGATGCAGTTGCAGATGCAGATGCAGATGCAGATGCAGATGCAGATGCAGTTGCAGATGCAGATGCAGATGCAGATGCAGTTGCTGATGCAGATGCAGATGCAGATGCAGTTGCAGATGCAGATGCAGATGCAGATGCAGATGCAGATGCAGATGCAGATGCAGTTGCAGTTGCAGATGCAGATGCAGATGCAGATGCAGATGCAGTTGCAGATGCAGATGCAGATGCAGATGCAGATGCAGATGCAGATGCAGATGCAGTTGCAGATGCAGATGCAGATGCAGATGCAGATGCAGTTGCAGATGCAGATGCAGATGCAGATGCAGATGCAGATGCAGATGCAGTTGCAGATGCAGATGCAGATGCAGATGCAGATGCAGATGCAGATGCAGTTGCAGATGCAGATGCAGATGCAGTTGCAGATGCAGATGCAGATGCAGATGCAGATGCAGATGCAGTTGCAGATGCAGATGCAGATGCAGATGCAGATGCAGATGCAGTTGCAGATGCAGATGCAGATGCAGATGCAGATGCAGTTGCAGATGCAGATGCAGATGCAGATGCAGATGCAGTTGCAAATGCAGATGCAGATGCAGATGCAGTTGCAGATGCAGATGCAGATGCAGATGCAGTTGCAGATGCAGATGCAGATGCAGATGCAGATGCAGTTGCAGATGCAGATGCAGATGCAGATGCAGATGCAGATGCAGATGCAGTTGCAGATGCAGATGCAGATGCAGATGCAGATGCAGTTGCAGATGCAGTTGCAGATGCAGTTGCAGATGCAGATGCAGATGCAGATGCAGATGCAGTTGCAGTTGCAGTTGCAGTTGCAGATGCAGATGCAGATGCAGATGCAGATGCAGATGCAGATGCAGATGCAGATGCAGATGCAGATGCAGATGCAGATGCAGATGCAGTTGCAGTTGCAGTTGCAGTTGCAGATGCAGATGCAGATGCAGATGCAGATGCAGATGCAGATGCAGATGCAGATGCAGTTGCAGTTGCAGATGCAGATGCAGATGCAGTTGCAGATGCAGATGCAGATGCAGATGCAGATGCAGTTGCATGGCATGTGACACCGTCGAATGTTCCCCCATGTCCGTCGTGCTGGTTCATTGTGCACCCTATGCTCGAAATCAAATCATGTCGCAATGAATTCCATAATTATTTCTGGTTGCTTTTCAGCTTGTGTCCACTGTCCAGTTACTTTTTCTTTTCTTTTTTTGTGACTGCTGCTGCTTCTTGATCATTCGCCTTTATCACAGGTGCAAGTGGCGCTGACAGCATGGGTGGCTGACCCCTTCACATCGCCACACCTGCCTCCCCTCATGCCTTTTCTCGTCACTCAAGGTTCGTTCACACAGTGCTGCACCGCACTGTGCACCCCAAGACCTGGAGACAACTTTTGAGGCGCCTCAAGGAGTTTTGCTCCAAGTTTATATTTGAGAAACGAGTGCTCGCAATGTTTGGGATCGCCTCGCTGCTGCTTTGAAACGTTCAATATGCAATGCTTGCGAATACTCTTTTCTTTTTCTTTTTTTCTTACGTCTAATTATCCCCTTCCTGCCACTCTCTCTTTTTTTGTTTATTCCTGCTGCTTCACATGCACACACATTCAACCTTTCCCAGGCAAGGGAGTGAAGCTGATACTAGGCTCACACAAGGCCTTAGAAGGTATGATATTTCCTGCTTTGATAATGCCTGTTATTATTCTCTCCTCTTGACCAGTACTTTTAAATGATTTTAATGTACAGTTTGTTTTTTTTCCGACTAAAGGTATTGTCTTCTTCATGATTCTGGGCTAAGGCTGCAGATGTTGCGACACCTTCCAGCCGATTTTCCTGCCCACCCTCCCCCTCCAATCCAAGTTGCCAACTCATTTCTCTTGCGAATAGTCTGCTTTGATGCTTTGCGTTGGAACGATGCTGCCCACAGCATGCCGGGTGCTAATGATCTGCTGCTGCTAATCATCATATGGGGTTTGTCTCGTCGTTCTAATAACCATACGAGTTGATGGAAGTAAGACCTCCGCAGCCCACCTGTCTGCGTCTGACAGCTCCTGCCCACAGCATGCCGGGCGCTAATCATCTGCTGCTGCTAATCATCTTCTGCTAATCATCTGCTGCTGCTAATCATCTTCTGCTAATCATCTTCTGCTAATCATCTGCTGCTGCTAATCATCTTCTGCTAATCATCTGCTGCTGCTAATCATCTTCTGCTAATCATCTGCTGCTGCTAATCATCTTCTGCTAATCATCTGCTGCTGCTAATCATCTTCTGCTAATCATCTGCTGCTGCTAATCATCTTCTGCTAATCATCTGCTGCTGCTAATCATCTTCTGCTAATCATCTGCTGCTGCTGATCATCTGCTTACCCCGTTTGCCACCCGGCCATCCACCCACCCACCAGCTCTAGAGCAAGGCATAGTGGGCATGCGCAAGGAGGGAAGGCGCTTTCTTGCTGTTTCACCCTCAGCAGCCGGCCGTGGGGACTTCCCTTCCCTGCCTCCTAATGTACGTTGACTAAAGGGAATTATAGGATCCGCGCATGCTGAGTTGAGCCTTTGAGACATCACAATATGCGCGACGGTTACTAAAATGGTAACGGAAAAAAAAAAAAAAAAAAAAAAAAAAAAAAAAAAAAAAAAAAAAAAAAACGCATTTAAATTTGTCTGCCCGCATATGCCCTCTCCCTCACCCCCACCGTTTTCTCCCCCAACCCCCCTCTCTCTCTATCGCCCCCCTTCTTGCAGCTGCCCCCAAACACCCTCCTATTCCTCGACATCACCCTTCATCGAATGCGAAAGCCAGCAGCATCATCATCATCAGCAACATTATCAGCAGCATCAGCAGCGGCATCACCAGGGGATGCCATGGCTCAGGGCCAATCAAGAGGAGCCGCTACCAGCAGGCGCCGCAAATCATCCACACACTCTCTCCCTCACTCCTCAACTCCCAGCGAGGCTGACTTTGACCCGAACCCAAACCCGAACCTAGACCCGGACCTAGACAGTGACATGAGCGATGCTCTTTCAGTCGTGTCGGCCACAGACTCTCTTTCCTCCTTCTCCTCCCGCTCAGCTCCTGTCAGCCCCTATAAGCTCCTCCGCAATGCCTGGCCGGGAGGCCTCTCTTCTGCTTCTGGCCTGAACGGGTCAGCTTCCTCTCTCGCCTCGGCCTCTGGTAAGACTCCACCTGGCACGCCCCCATCGGCTGGTGCTGCGGCCGCCTCGGGAATTCCGCCTAGGCCTACCAGTATGGGGCTTGCAGTGAGTGAGAGAAGGGAGGAGGGGGTACGGGGTGTGGAAGGGGTTAGGGGCGCAGATGGGGTAAGTGGGGCAGAAGGATCAGCGACAGTAGGGGTAGAAGGAGTACAAGCAAGAGCAGCAGTCAATTCAGCAACACAACAAGGTGTTTGCAAGGATAGTGCTGATGCGAAGGGTTCTGTTGATGGTGGTGGTGCTGCTGCTGCTGCTGCTGCTGCTGCTGCTGCTGCTGCTGCTGTGAATAGCAATGACGGTGGCGCCACAAAGTGTGATGTTCGTGCTGTGGCCGAATCTCTTTCTGCCGTGCCGAATGGAGAGATGACACATCAGCAAGTCTCGGGAGCACCAATGGATGGGCGTGACAGGGTGGCAACCACAGCGGCAGCACCCACACCATCAACAGCAGCAGCAGTAGTAACGCCACCATCAGCAGCAGCACTAGCAGCAGCAGCAGCCACAACAGCAGCAACCCCATTGCCAGCAGCAGTAGAAACGCCGACATCATCCACTGAGCCGTCGGGTCAAGCTGACGCCAATGCAGCCGCAGTAAGGCAGCAAGGAGAAGCTCACCATGACGTTGTAACTGGAGGCTTTGCAGCAGCGACGCCCAACAACTCACGCGAGCATCTTGACACTTCCTCGCCCCCCCTCCCATCGCTTCTTGCTTCGACTGAAAGCTCTAACGCCACCCTGCCACATACCAGCAACTCTTATATAAACAACAGCACCTCGTCTTCTACCCAACCCCCCATCGTCCTCCTCCCTCTCCCCTTCATCCTTCCCTCCCCTCCCACCTCGTCCTCCATACCCCCTCTCATGCCGCCCAAGCATACCAACTTGTCAGCATGTGTAGAGAGCTCCACTAGAGGACAAGATAGACAGGCTGGCAGGGAGGGAGAGACAGAGGGGGAAGGGCCAGGAGATGGGTTTAGGGAAGGTATGACAGGAGGTTCGGGAGGTATAAGGTATGGTGGAGCAGCAGTGGATTGGTCCGGTATGGATAGATTACGTGCACTAGAGGACAAAATTGACAGGCTGGCAGACATTACACGACTCTGGCTGGGCAGGTCTTCTCCCTGGCCGGCGAGCTCCAGACGAGTCCAAAAATTGCTGCCCAGAGGTGCTGCTGGGAGTGGTAGATCAGAGGCACGTAATGGTGGTGTTGGGGAGACCAGCAGGGGGGACATGCAATTGGGTGAGACCTGCAGTGGAGACAAGGGACTGGGTGATGTACTGTGTGTGAGTGGGGAATTGGATAGAGAGGGCAAACGGGGTGAGGCGGTGGAGAGAGCAGTGAGAAGACTGGTGAAACTAGGGGAGGGAAAGAGGGGTGGAATTGGGAGTGGTATGGATGAGAACGCTCAGGAGGGGGGGAAATCTCAGGAGGAGGGGGAAGGAGGAGGGGGTAGAAGTGAGAATGTTGTGGGGTGGGGAGATGGGGAGGAGGGTGCGTGTGTGGGTGAGAGAAGGGGAGAGGAGGAAGAGAAGGCGTCGAGAAGAAGAAAAATAGGAGAGGCGGGGGAATGCGAGGGCAGCAGCACACCTGAGAAAGAGGGTTTGCCAAAGGAAGGGGAGGAGGCAGAAGAGGCAGCGGAGGAGGAGGAGGATTCACAGGAGGAGGAGGTGATAGGGGTGGTGTCTTTAGTATTGGCAGAGAACAGAGAGCTGCGGCGCATGCTGCGAAGGAGTCAGGAGAGAGAGAGGAGAGCAGCAGACAGATGCAGGGAAATGGAAGGTGAGTGAGGGAGGTGTGGTGAGTGGGAGGGAGGGATGGTGAGGGGTGGTGTCTCTGGTACTGGCTGAGAACAGGGAGCTGCGGCGCATGCTGAGGAGGAGCCAGGAGAGAGAGAGGCGGGCAGCAAAGCGATGCAGGGAAATGGAAGGTGAGTGGGAGGGGAGGTGAGTGGAGGGAGGGGTGGTGAGTGGAGGGAGGGGTGGTGAGTGGGGGGAAGTGATAGGGGTGGTGTGTCTGGTGCTTGCAGATAACATGGAGCTGCGGCGCATGTTTAAATAGAGTCAGGAGAGAGAGAGAGAGAGAGAGAGAAGAGCAGCAGAGCAGTGCGGAGAGATGGAAGGTGAGTGTGAGGGAGGGACGGTGAGTGGGAAGGAGGGGTGGTGAGGAGAGGGAGCCAGTCTGGCAGGCAGGAAGCGCATCCCCTCTCTCTCCTGGCTTCACACCACCCCTATCACCCTGCCTTCCTGCCTGCCCCTCTAGCTTTCCCACACTTACCCCACTTAGCGCTGCAGTTGAAGTTGATTTCTGTTTTAGATCCTACAATCATCTCCCACTGTCTGCCTTCCTGCCTGCTTTCCTGCCTGTCTTCCTGCCTTCTCCCACCCTTACCCCTCTTTGCACTGCAGCTGAAATTGCTCGGCTCAAGCAGCTTGTACTGCAGCCCAGGGAAGCAAGGGACATGCAGCAAGCGGATGATCCGGATGGTGAAACAGATGGTGAAACCCCACATCCATGAGTCCTCTGATGCGTAATACACTATCTATTGCAGTAGCTGTTGCTGTTTCTGATGTGCCTCAAAAGTCATCCATACCGTAAGACCTACGACGATATGAATTGTAACACAGTATGTGCCACCATATTATGTAGTGCCTGGAGTAGCTGTTGCTGATTTCATATGGTGCAGCTGCACTGTCCGGTTCTGTTTTCCGCTCACTTGTACTAGTACCTTCGTGCTCTGTGTCGAGATAAATTAGAGTTTTACTCTGGAAAGGAGCAGTAAAAGACACTAATGCACACTCTACGAGTGAATACATTATTCACATTATATACATGCAATGTACAGTACCGAGTCCAGGGCAACTGTAGTACTTGTCCACACATTGCAACAACGTTGCATGAAGCCTCATGATTCCCTCTCATGATTCCCTCTCATGATTCCCTCTCATGATTCCCTCTCATGATTCCCTCTCATGATTCCCTCTCATGATTCCCTCTCATGATTCCCTCTCATGATTCCCTCTCGTGATTCCCTCTCATGATTCCCTCTCATGATTCCCTCTCATGATTCCCTCTCATGATTCCCTCTCATGATTCCCTCTCATGATTCCCTCTCACAAGTCGACCACGTGGTACCCTTACCGCCAGACAGACACTCTTTTCAGGCACCCCAGAAGTTTTGCTGCCACACTAAGCGCCTGCACATGGGGCTGTCAAGCAGAGCACCGCGTGACCGACCGCGCCACCTGCAGGCGGGACTGGCAACAACCATTTGCAGGCAGCAGGGCTGTTGCCAGTTCCATCCCCTGCTGCCTGCAAATGGCGCGATCGGTCAAGCGGTGCTCTGCTTGACCGCGCGGCCACAGCGCTGTGCCCACACGGGATGAAAACCACCTGCCCAGTTCATCTGCATTCCTCCCCCTCACGTGTCAAACACCTGGTACACTCGTCGCAACAACCGGCGGCAGATGGGGCAGAGAGAGCTGCTCTCCTTCACAGCCCTTGCACACCGCAGGCAGCACACGCGGTGCCCACACGGGATGAACACCGCCCTTCTCACCATCTGTCCGACCAACTGACACTCTGTCTGCAACCGCCCTCTCACCCTCTGCCTTCACGTGTCAAACACCTGATACACTCGCCGCACAAACCGCCGGCAGATGGGGCAGAGCGAGCTGCTCTCTTTAACGGCCCTGGCACACCGCAGGCAGCACACGCGGTGCCCACACGGGATGAACACAGCCCTCCTCACCCTCCCAGCACATACCACACACACCTGCTCTGCAGGCAACTCATGCTCTGGATCTAAATCCAGCCCCTCCTCCTCTTCCTCCTCCTGCCCCTCCCCTCTTCCCACCCCTCTCTCCTCTCTCTGAGCCTCTCTAATCTCCTCCAATGCCTCTAGAATCTCCTCTAACTGCTGGTTTCGCCTGCTTGACGGGTCGCGAGCAGCGGCAGGGAGGAGGGGAGGGAATTCCTCCGGCCAGGCGCCAGCAGCACCAGCACCTTGCAATGTAAGAGCGTCATTTGTGGCAGCCTCCCTCTGCTGCGCGTACTCCCGCTCCCGCCTCTCGTTGCGACGCTTTCTGACAGGAGGTGGAGAGGCAGGGGTGGGGAAAGGGCAGGGGCAGGGAAGAATCAGGGGCAGAAAGAACTTGAACTCTCACTTTCACCAAATAACACCTCTCCCACAAACACCCCGGTTCTCACCTCCACCACATGAAGCCTACGACAGCAGCAGCAGGGCACTCCCGTATCCACCATATACCCCTCCCCACCCCTGAAGTTCTCACCTCCACCACAAAAGCCTGCGACAGCAGATGCAGCGAGAGCAAAGGCGCTACCGTTCTCATAACATAAGACCTACCCAACCCCCTCCAGTTCTCACCTCCACCACATGAAGCCTGCG
Source organism: Closterium sp. Naga37s-1 (assembly GCA_947471745.1). Lineage (NCBI taxonomy): Eukaryota > Viridiplantae > Streptophyta > Zygnematophyceae > Desmidiales > Closteriaceae > Closterium > Closterium sp. Naga37s-1. The sequence goes on from CANJKZ010000328.1 coordinate 1,459,810, forward strand.
ACAGCAGATGCAGCCAGAGCAAAGAGCGCTACCTGCTTCACCTGCGTCCTCCGTTGCTGCTGCAGCCGCTGCAGTGCCACCTCTCTACTCTCGTTCAGGCTGGGAGAACAGGGGACGCAGCGAGAATGAAGTGAGTGAGTGTGGGATTGTGAAAAGAGGTGAAGGTTGGCGGTAATGACAGTCACTTTCAAGACTTCTCAAAAGGAAGAGCAGGAAGACACAACCGTAGACACGAAGTGTGGACAGTGAAGAGGGAAGGTGGCAAGGGGAGGGGAGGAGAGGGGGAAGGGATGGGGCGAGGGGAAGGAAAGGTGGGCAGAGAAGAGGGAAGGGAGGGAAGGAGAGGAAGGGGAGAGTGGGGCTGAAGTGAGCGGAGGTAGGGAAAGCGGAGAGGAGCAAAGAGGAGGAGTTTCGTTCTATGAAGGAAAAGGGGACAGGCAGGAACGCGGAGGTGGGACAGGACAGGGCATCGAGATTCTCACAGGAAGAAAGGAAGGCGCGGAGAAGGTACCAGCGCCGCCCGGCCATCCTTGCTGACGTGGACGTGGCCGACAGCTGTCAGCGTGTGATTCACCGGCAGCACCCGGTGCTCCGACCGCATCCCGAGGGGCATGCGCCGCCCGGCGATTAAATGGGCGGCGGAGGCGAGAGTGGGCGGCAGAGCCTTGTGCAGGTGGGAGTGGAGGGTGACTAGAGGGATAGGGGGTTGCTGATTGGACGAGGACTCGGCCAATGGGATGCTGACACGTGGAGCTGATGTGTCTGAAGATTCCGCCAGGCAGAAGGGAACCTGCGAGATGCACCATGGAAGGAGGGAGGAGAAATGGGAGAAGTGGAGACTCAGGGAGTTGGGGGGGATGGTGTGTGAGTGGGTGCAAACATCTCTATGTGCACTGGAATGTGCATGGCAGCATGGGTACAGGTACACGCATAGGCATGGTAACATAGATTGGCGAGGGTCATGTGTGTATGTGTCTGGACAAATAATCGTAACGAATGGGCTGCGACACTTACAGGCGGCAGCATGGGTCATACCTCGGAACGGAGCGACTCAGAGGAACGACTTTGGAGTCGATCTTGAGAATTCTCCACCTCGGGCGGCATGGTTCATACCTCAGAGTGGTAGAAGCTGACTTGCTCTGACTTGACACGCCATCCCAGGAGGGCGTGGAGCTCCGAGTACACCATCTGCCACGTGGCATAAGCAGCAAAGGACACGTGTCACTCTCAGACTGCTGACACGTGGCACATGCAAGACAAACATGGTTCTCTTGACCTCATGCTGTGTGGCAATCTGCTGCCACTCCACTCCACTTCCCCAACATTCTCCATCCAACCCTTGTTGCTGCAGGCCTTTCTTGTTAATTCCTTGAAAAAGGCCTCCAACTTTATCCGACATCATGACTCGTGCCCCTTCACTCACCTCATCAACTCTCTCTACAATCACCGCGCCTGCAGTCACACCATCCCCTTGCACGCTCCTTCCACACTCCGCCACCCCTTGCCACTCCACCCCTTCACGTGCTGCCACCCCCCCCAGCACTGCACCGCCACCAGCAGGCGTCGCACTACCACCAATGCCCCCACCAGCACCAGCACCAGCACCAAAAGCACCACCGCCATTGGAAGCAGCAACACCACCACCACCACCACCACCACCACCACCACCACCACCACCACCACCACCACCACCACCACCACCACCACCACCACCACCACCACCACCACCACCACCACCACCACCACCACCACCACCACCACCACCACTACCACCACCGCTGTGCGCTGGTTGCACCACGCCTCTCACCGCCACCAGTTCCTCCCCCTGCACCGATTGTGACTTTAACGAGGGCTCGCTGCTACTCGTCATTGTGTGCCCGCCCCACCACCGCTTCTGCCACCCCTTACGAACCGCTGGTAGCCGCCACGAGTCAACTGAGTCAACGGAGTCAACGCATCCAGACGAGTCAACCGAGTCAACGCATCCAGACGAGTCAACCTGTGCTGGTGCACGGGTCAGGGCTGCAGCCTCTCGCCGTCTCACCACAGCCTCTTCCAGTCTCTCTAATCCTTTAGCTACTCTGTCTAGCCGCCACCGCGCCCCATCCCTCTGAACCCCCTTCAGGTCGCCTTTCCAGGCCTCCGCTCTTGCGCCCTCGCCTATTGCGCCCTCCTCTCTTGCGCCCTCCGCTCGTGCGCCCTCTGCACTTGCGCCCATCCCTCTTTCGCCCTCCGCTCTTGCGCTACCAGTGCTAACGCCCCCTCCTGCCGTAGATCCTTTCCCCACACGTTCAGCTGATCCGCCCTCGGCCTCCCGTTCCCCGCTCCGCGCAACCGCTGCATTAGCGACGCCGCTGGAGGAACTTCTTAAGTGCACACTATCCCTCTTCCGCTCCCCTTTCCGCTCCCCCTCCCGCAACCCATTCCGCTCCCCCTCTCGCAACCCCTTCCGCGCCCCATTTTGCTTCTTCCGCAGCTTTATAGCTACGTTAGCGCCTAAATTCACCACATCCGCGATTCGCGCGTCTCGCGCGGATCGAAGCGCGCCGATGGAGCGCGACAAGGCGACTATACTCCATATTGAGTGCGCGGCGCCGCTAGCAAGGAGCAGCAGGAGCCCCTTAGGCTCGTGGAATAAGAGGCACCCGAGCCGCTCACCGTGCTGGACTAATAGTTGACGGATAACCGTTCCCCATGGGCCGTCGCCGTCAAGATGGCCGTCGCTCATCGTTTCGATTCGGTTTGGCTCGTTTCAGAACGGTTTAATTGACATCGGTGCGCCCTAAAACGAGAAATTTTCCTCGTTGCGCTAACACCTGACGGAGCTCAGTTTCGCGTCGCCAGCCCGCTATGGCCGCAACTAACCTTCCAACGATTCGTCGAATAGTTTCGGTAACAATCGGCTCTATTCCTGCAGCGCAGAAATGCTGTAACTTGACAGATGCGCATCGATTCCGCACACTTCACAGAGTAAGAATCACAGCTGTGGGCGGAATGGCGGGCACTGTTGGCACCATGAAATCAATGAACAATCTGAAACGATGGCGCACTTTTGTGCGAATGAACTACACCTTACCCTCGCCAATTTCAACACCTGGGCCCGGATCGCGTCCTTGTCGTTTTGCCCTGGGGTTGAAATTGGTGGGAACAGAGAAGTTCCCACCAATTTCAACACTCTGACGGAACATTTAATGGTTTCGAACTATTCTGACCCATGTTAGAGCGGCTTTACTCGGTTCTGGGTGGTGGGGTGATGTTGCCTGGACCGAACCGCGCTCGCCCAGGACCACAGGTGGCGACAAAGGGGTTGAAATTGGCAGGGATTGAAGTAGGCGAGGGACAGGTGTATAGCCAATCGGTTGGCTTGAGTGTTGAGAAAGAAAGTGGGGAAAGAGAAGACGACGAAACGGGATCTAACGGCTATGATTGAGGGAAACTGAAGGCGGTGGTTTTGCTGGCTGGTAGCAAGGTGATACATGTGCGCCCTGTCAGTTTGACGGCAGGGATCTTCCCATCGTTTGATCCGGGTAACAGATGGCTTGGGCAAGTGAGTCAACCGACGACATGAGTGACGTGTAGGACACGTAATGACGTACCACCGTGTTTGCAAGGGTACGAGTACACGCCATCACAATGAGAAGGGAAAATCTTCCATAAGTAACCAAATTGGGACTCGATAACGTGAATGGTAAAAAAAAAAACGCGTACGGTCACTGTATCGGGTTTCCTGACGGGTTTGGTAAGTGGGGTCACGGATTCAGTCACTAACAACAGGTAAAAAATCATGAGAATGGTCAGACATGTAACTCCCGCCAAAAAAACTTAAAAACTCGAATGGTCAGACAAAATTCCGCCCAACCAATCTGCTAACTTCTAAAAAAACTAAAACCCAATCGGAATCGGATGCGGTTTGGGAACGGATCAACCCTAACTAAACACCTGGCGAGTTACGTGTTTAGGGTTGATTCATCCGAAAATGCATCCAGGTTCTTTTGGGGGTTTCATTTTGTTTTGGCGGGAGTTTCATCTATGACCATTTGCGTTTTTTTTTTACCACTTGATAGTGACTGATGATGTGAAACGTTCTATCAGTCGCATGACAACACCCTTTGCAGTGACCGTACCCTTCATTTTTTAACTAAAAATGTTATCAAGTCCCATGATGGTTACGAATGGCATATTTTTCCCGATGAGAAGGACAAAGTTTGTGATACAGATTCATATCACATTGATAGCCCTACCAAACAAAACTTGGCACCCATCATTCCACCAAACCCTACACATGTCATTTTCTAGACAGTTAATACTAACTTCAGGCATCATACACACGATAGGCAGCCAGAACCTGTTCGCGGCAAATGGGGCACGGCGAATGTTCCACCCAAACCACCCGCGAACACGACAAGCAACACGCGCGGTGGCCACACGGGATGAACACGGCCTTGCGCTTGCGATGCAGACACACCACACAGAGCTCCCCGCTCTGCGCCTCCTCTTCTCCCCCCACCTCCTCCTCATCCGCATCCCCACCGCGAATCAGATTCTCCAAGCTCCTCTCTAACTCCAAGGTTGAAGCTGCTAGTGCCCTGACATGTGAGGCATGGATCATGCCACCTTGGGCCCGCAACCATCGCCATCCAGTACTTACCACTCCTGCTCCTGTTGCTGCTGCTGCGTCTGCTCCTTCTCCTGCTCCTGCTCCTGCCGCCACTCCTGCTCCTGCTGTTGCTCCTGCTCCTGTTACTGCTGCTGCTCCTGCTCCGGCTGCTGCTCCTGCTGCTGCTCCTGCCTCTACTCCTATTACTGCTGCTGCTCCTGCTCCTGTTACTGCCCCAGCCGCTCGTGCCTGCTGCTGCAATTCCAGAATATTTATCATCCTGCTTTCCAACTCTGCCTGCTCCGCATCCTGCTGCTGTTGCTGCAGCCTAGATTGCTGGCGACGATTTTCCCTGGTAGGGCAAGGGGGAGGAGATGGGGGTAATGGATGAAAAGTAATAAGAGAAAATGACATCAGGTGAGGGTATGGGAGAGAGGATGAGAGGAGAGGAGAGGAGATGAAAGGAGATGAGAGGGGAGGAAAGGAGAGGGAGGAGCGGAGAGGTGAGGAGAGGCGAGGAGAGGAGAGGAGAGGAGAGCAGGTGTCTTCACCGTGTAAGCACCCACGTGTACGTGCATCCACAACCCCAATCATTAGACATTGCATACAACCACCCTCCTACGATCCCTCCTCTCATCTGCCTTCCCACTCATCCACTTAGCCGCCCATCCCCCCATTTCCACATCCACCCATCCACCCATCCACCCATCCACCCATCCACACATCTCATCACCAACATGCACGCACCACCACAGAGCAAAGCCAACGAGGCCCACAGCAGCAGCAGAGAGCAGCAGGCACCATCCCAGCAGCACCCCCCACTCGCGATTCAGCCTCTGCAGCATGCCCACCTTGGTGCCAGAGAACCTGTGGGGAGGTCGAAGAAAGAGGGAGACGGGGAGTGCGGTTAGGGTAATAACAGAGAACCTGGGGGATGAGGGAGAAAGGGGGAGGGGTGTGATTCGGTTTAGGTAGTAGAATCAACAGCACGGATGGTAATTCCGCAAGCATGGCTGTCTTGGTGCCAGAGAAGCTGGGGGGTTGGGAGGAGGGGGGAAATTGAGGCTAGGGTGGTATCATCAACAGCACTGATGGCTATACCGGCCAGGAAAGACAAAGCAACAGACCCGATAGGGGCGGGAAGAGGAGAATGGAAAGAACGAAAAGAGAGAAGACATGGCCAGTGGCATGACGGAAGCAAGGAGGATGCATTGAAGCCACCAGAAGCAAGCCTATATGCAGCTACAGGTGAAATAGGCAAGGGAGGTTACGTTGCATCTTTAGACTGACTTTGCATCTAAAGATCCTACGTCGCATCTTTGCTGGTTCAGCTCCGTGCAGAATCAGCCCAGAGCATCCTACTTGGGTGGATGGGTGGATGGGTGGATGGGTGGATGTGGAAATGCGCAAAGTCAGCGCAGAGGATCTTGGGGAAGGAAAGAAGCAGGGTGAGAGATGGTAACATGCATGTACATGCTGCTGAAGGGAGGAAGTGCGGTTGGAGGGGTTACATAGAGAAAGTAGGGAGATTTTGAAGAGAATGTATTTACTCCACTCAAAAGTGACCACGTTACTCACAGGAAGTCAGGGGTTTTTGAAGGGTCCCATGGTCAAGGGAAGCACTCACAGGAAATAGGGGAGTTTGGGGGAAGCAAAGATGGCAGGTCGACCGTCGGATCCGAATCTCACGTGGCCGACAGCTGTCACCTCGTGATTGATCAGCAGCACCCTTTCATCGGTGCGCAGGCCCGGCTGGTGGGAGGGGGTGATGAGTGGTGGGAGGGGGTCATGAGTGGTGTGTGAAGAAAGGAGATGGCCACAAAACCCTGTTGCGTGCACAGCACAAGCCCACCTGGGGAAGGCATATGTGTGGAATAGGTACTCATTAATTCACTAATTAATTCACAAGTTAACGAACCTTCACTGATTGAGCTAACCACACAACAGCCGTCTTCTCGAGCTGAACGAGTCCTGGGTCCTGGTCCAGAGTTGAATTGAACAGAACAGAGCATAACTTTCACGAGAGCATCTAGATGGTTTTGCCTTGTGGATGTGACTATACACCGTGTGCAGCGGCAGGGGCTGTGAGGCGCCCGCCAGTGAGATGTCGACACGTGGCGATGATGGGTGGGAGGCATCTGCTAAGGAGAAAGGGATCTGAGGAGCGGTGAGGGGGGAGAGGACAAGGAGAGGGAGAGGAAGGAGAGGGGGAGAAAGAGGGAACGGCAGGGGGGCTGAGAGGAGGGGATAGGAAAAGAGGAATGAGGCGGAGGTAGGGTAAAGGGGTAATAAAAAAACAAAAAAGACTTAAACAAACAACAACCACCAGCCAGCGGGGACGAACAAGAGCTGTTGCAGAGTGCAGCAGAGGCGAATCCGTTTCCTCATGCTGAATGGAAATCTGTAACTCACGAATTCGAGACGTCTCAAAATGCTGAATGGAAATCTGTAACTCACGAATTTGAGACGTCTCAAAATGCTGAATGGAAATCTGTAACTCACGAATTTGAGACGTCTCAAAATGCTGAATGGAAATCTGTAACTCACGAATTTGAGACGTCTCAAAATGCTGAATGGAAATCTGTAACTCACGAATTTGAGACGTCTCAAAATGCTGAATGGAAATCTGTAACTCACGAATTTGAGACGTCTCAAAATGCTGAATGGAAATCTGTAACTCACGAATTTCCGGAACAGGATGCTGTACTGATCTGGCCCGGTGAGCCAGCCGTTCAGGAGTTTTGTATCCAGAACCTGTGCCAAGGGGGTGAATCGTGAAGGGGCAGCATGGAGTGGAATGGCATGGGGTGAAGGGAGGGGGGGGAAGCATGGGGCAAGGGAGTAAGCATGGGAGGCGGCAAGGGAGGGGTAAATGGGGCAAGTGAGAGGGAAACAGAAGGGGGCATGGTCAAGGCTAAGGGGTTGTAGACTTCTACAAGCATATGTCCCGCACTCCATCCCACACTCACCGTCTCCATCCTATCCACGATGGCACATGGCTGCTTCACGCCGTGTTCTGGCAGCAACGGGAGAGGGTCGAGCATCCACCCAAGCCCGAACCGCTGCAGGATTGGAACATGGAAGCCAAGTTTCCTCCAGCCAAGCTGCTCGGACCTGGATGCCTGCACGAGCCCTCTCACCACCACCAACTCGTGCGGCACCTTGACGAATGAGCTTGGGAGGTTCTCAGGTGACGCTATACCACTGCTGCTACTTGCGTGAAGCAGCCACTTTAATCCAGCACTGCTGCTGTTGCTGCCGTTGCTGCTGCCGCCGCAGCCGCTGCTGCTGGTGCTGCCGTTGCTGCTGCTGCCGCTGCTGCTGCTGCTCCCCGCGTGCAGCAGCCAACCCAATCCGGCACCGCTGCTGCCACCTCTGCTGCTGGAACCACCACCACCACCGCCGACGCTGCCGCTGCTGCTGGTGCCTCTGGCGGGGTCAGAAGGCTGCTTCACACAACTCAGCTCCGCGATTAACGTTTCGCGCGCGGATCTGAGCGCGGAGAGCGAGCGAGACAATTCGATCAGCTGCCACCATGCGACCGCGGCGCTCCAAACGGCCACCGCGGCGTTACCCACGGCCAACGCGCCGACGACCGTCTCCTTCTGCGCGCGTCGGCGAACCGTGCGCGAATCGCCAACGATTGCCTCTTGCTGCGCGAGAATCGCGCTAGGAGCAGCACTACCGCCTGACGCGCCGGTCACCGCGGGGTTACCCACGGCCAACGCGCCGACGACCGCCTCCCTGTGTGCGACAGTCGCGCGAGATCCAACGACGATCGTTCCCTGTTGCGCGAGAATCGGCCGAGCAGGTTGCGGCGGTGGCGCGCTAGAAGAAGCTGCAATACCGCCGGACGCGCCGGAATTCCCGCCTCCGGATGAAGGCATTGGCGCGGAACGACGACGGGACAGGAATCAATAGTGTCGAATCATAGTCTTGTAACAGGAGTTACGATGGCTTCGCTACCGCTCACGGAATTGACGAGGGACGACACGCGACGGGAGCTTCGACTCTTCTTCGAGTGAGAGGCATTTTGAGTCCTCTGTGAGGTCCGTATGAGACAGGAATGTGTGAGGAGGATCCGATTTGGATTCCTCACTGTGAGGACTCGTGTGGCTTGCCTCGTCGACAAGGCCTGAAAATCTGAGAAGAATCCGGAGTGGATTTCCAAACGGTGTTGACGCTGAGTCACTCGAAGAATCGACCACCGTGGATGAGACGGGAGATCTGGGTACGACGAAAGAGCAGACGCTCTGATGGTGATGACGTGAACATGGCCAGTCGCCTCGGCCGGGATTGCCGAGCGGTGGCAAAGCGGCGAGCCGCGCCGTGCGATGACGACAGCCATGGAATATGGGCCCGTCATTGTCGGCGCCGCGACTGAGTCGCGGATTCGGGTGTCGCAAGCGCGGCGCTATTATGACGGCCGCGTGAGGGAATGGCCTGTTCGCCTTGAAGGCACAAAGCGACTCGAGCCACCGAAAAGTACCAGGACGGACGTCTTGGCCGTAAGAGGGTGCAAGTGCGAGGTAGCAATTCACGTAACGAAATAGCGATGTACCTGTTCAGTGGGGTGAATGTGGCTGCGAGCAATGATGTAGCATGGAAGTAGGATGGGGATGGGACAGGGACATGGTTTTGGGGTTGGAAGTGAGATACGTACGCGGTATCATCACTCTTGCTGGACGGTTACGACCGCGGTGTTTTTGCATTGTATGTGTATAGTGCATATTTCACCTACCGAAAAAAATCACTCTTGCTGGAATGACACATACTAGTGAAAAAAGATACGGTATTCATAAACATTTGAAAATCAAAATGGGTGGTAAACTAATCAGATATCGTTTCCAGAACTAAAATATATGGTTTAGCAACGCAACCTAATAGGTACAGGAAATGGGCGTCATAGACATTATTGATGCATCCTCTGTGAGGCCAGCTCGTAGGAATGTATCCTAATGCCAAACAGTATCGTACATGCTGAGAGCATTTCCAGTTTCGCCTCCTCATAGCCACGCCACAACCTTCCCAACATTCCAAGAGCAGTTACAATGTTGTCTCTACGACACTAAACAGCAGTTGCTAGCGCCTTCTTCCACGTAAGGACGCGCCCCACGCTCCCACTCTCTCCTAGCTCCATCTGCCACGCCTCCGCCGCTGCTGCATCCATTCGCGTCCCATACATACAGCCACGCCTCCTTTTGTGAGCCTGAGTGCGCCTTCACAGAGTTTCCTAGCGCCTTTTCCCAAGCAAGGACGCGCACCACGCTCCCACTCTCTCCCAGATCCGCATGCCGCGTCGCCACTGCCGCTGCCGCCTGATATTGAGAGGGGTGGGGCGGGGGACATGAGAGGACAGAGTCGATTCTGAACAACCTCAGCTCCTAGCACGGTCAACCAGCACGTGCTCTTCCCCTGCCGGTTCCTTCACTTTCAATTTGTAATCACCAAGTTCCTGCTGCTTCCACATTACCACGACTAGCATAATCTTCCAAGGGAGGATGAACCTCACACTCTCAGTTGATCTAGCTCTATGGAGCCCCTTTACACCCACACTTGCCCATCCACCCATCCACCCATCCACCCATCCACCCATCCACCCATCCACCCATCCACCCATCCACCCATCCACCCATCCACCCATCCACCCATCCACCCATCCACCTCCCATCCACCCATCCACCCATCCACCCATCCACCCATCCACCCATCCACCCATCCACCCATCCACCCATCCACCCATCCACCCATCCACCCATCCACCCATCCACCCATCCACCCATCCACCCATCCACCCATCCACCCATCCACCCATCCACCCATCCACCCATCCACCCATCCACCCATCCACCCATCCACCCATCCACCCATCCACCCATCCACCCATCCACCCATCCACCCATCCACCCATCCACCCATCCACCCATCCACCCATCCACCCATCCACCCATCCACCCATCCACCCATCCACCCATCCACCCATCCACCCATCCACCCATCCACCCATCCACCCATCCACCCATGCAACCATTCCCTCCTCTGCATTCACCCATCCATCCACCCATATATCCACGAAACCAGGCACCCATCCATTCACGCATGCACCCATACATGCACCCATCCATTCAACCATTCACCCATCCATCCACCCATCCACCCATTCACCCATCCATCCACCCATTCACCCGTCACCCATCCACACAAATGCGCCCATGCACGCACCTCCATACGGCAAAGCCAACGATGCCAGCAGCAAAAGCAGACAGCAGCAAGCGACATCCCAGCAGCACCCCGCATTGGCGATCCAACTTCTGAAGCATTCCCGCCTTGCTGTCAGAGAAGCTGGAAGGAGGACGAGGGAGGAGTTGGGGAGAGAGAGACGTAGGGGCTGGAATGTTTGAAATCAGCTGCTAATCTACCCAATGCTCATTCAGCTTTTAGAGCAGAGAAGCCTTGGTGTAAGAGAACCTGGAGGACGCGCAGAGCAGTGGAAAACGGGGGGTCTGGAGAAACTGGGGGATAGGCGGGGAAATGGGAAGTTAAGGTGGTTGAATGCAGACCAGTGCTTTCCGTGTGAAGAAATTCAGCTTGTGAAGCATACCCACAGGGAGAAAGGTAGAACGACTGGAGGGCGGGACTGAGGGTATGAGGGAGGGAAGAGAAGGAAGGGAAGGGAAGGGAAGGGAAGGGAAGGGAAGGGAAGGGAAGGGAAGGGAAGGGGGGAAGGAAAGAAGACACAATCCCTTCAAGCTTCCGCAATAAAGGCTCTATGCAGTAGGTGAAATAAGGAAATGTGGCAGGAGGGGGTTTACACAAAGGAAATATTGAGGAAGAATTCGCAAGAACAATTTCGAGTCAACTCAAAAGCAACCTCATTACGTACAGGAAGAAGGGAGGGTTAAAAGGGACCTATACGATAGGAAGCACTCACAGGAAGAAGGGGAGTTTGGGAGAAGCGAAGATGGCAGGGCGACCGTCAGATCCGAATTTCACGTGGCCGACAGCTGTCAGCACGTGATTGATTGGCAGCGCCCTCTCCTCCGTACGCAGGCCCGCCTGAGGAAGGTGTATGCATGGAGTGGTACTCATTCATTCATTCATTCATTCATTCATTCATTCATTCATTCATTCATTCATTCATTCATTCATTCATTCATTCATTCATTCATTCATTCATTCATCCATCCATTCATTCATTCATTCATTCATTCATTCATTCATTCATTCATTCATTCATTCACTCACTCACGAGATTATACATGGGCAGAGCAGCACCTTCTTGTCTGTGCGCAGGCAGGCAGAGCCAATCTGGTGAGAGAAATCAAGAATGGCGTTTGCAAATGAGCATGCAAGGTGGGCCTTGAGAAGCAGATAGCAAAGCACATTCACAACTTTCACTGGTTAAGCCAAGCATGCAACAGTGGCCCTTGCTGACCAAGCCAGAGTGACTTAGTCTAAACAATAAGCCATGCACGAAACAACTCACCTCTTCACGTGCCCAACAAGACCCGGTGTACAGGACAATTCTCAAAATAGCATTCAAAGACTTGTGCACAAAAATGCTATGAAAGGCGTGGGCAACAGAGGGCGGACAAGGGCGGGTGGAAGAGGCTGGGTGGCAAAGAACCTATACTCACCGACCAGTGCTTCCCTATAAGAGGCCTATGTATAGTGAGTAAAGAAAGAGTGCAAGCGCTTTTCCATAAGCATGTGCAAGACTTATAAAGAGTACACTCACCGGCAAGCGCTTCCCTATAAGCACGTACAGGGCGACGTCAACCCATGAAATCTCGGGCTTGTGTATGTGATTGTACACGGTGTTCAGAGGCAAGCGCTGTGTGGCGCCGACCAATGAGATGTCGACACGTGGCGTTAACGGGTGGGTGGTGTCTGCTAGAGTAAAAGGGATCTGTGGAGATGCAAGGGAGGGGAGGAGAAGAAAGTGAGTGAAAACGGAGTGGCAGACTGAATGGAGGGGCTGGGTGGGAGCAGAGTAACATAGGAGCACAGAAAGTTATCAAACCAACATTTTTTTTTCTCTCTCAATGCGAATGTGAACGGAAAAACTCCATCCCACATTCCGAACATTCCGAAATCCACGAATTTATGGAACACCATACATTAAATCCGCCACTCTTTTCAATTTGCCACTCAGTTTTCTCTCACTTTCTTCCCCTCCTCTCCCTCGCATCTCATCAATATGGAGGGGCTGGGTGGGAGCAGAGTAACATAGGAGCACAGAAAGTTATCAAACCAACATTTTTTTCTCTCTCTCAATGCGAATGTGAACGGAAAAACTCCATCCCACATTCCGAACATTCCGAAATCCACGAATTTCTGGAACACCATACATTCAATCCGCCACTCTTTTCAATTTGCCACTCAGTTTTCTCTCACTTTCTTCCCCTCCTCTCCCTTGCATCTCACCAGGTCACTTTCTCTCTAGCAGACACCACCCACCCATCAGCGCCACGTGTCGACATCTCATTGGTCGGCGCCACACAGCCCGGCGACGTCCAACGCGCTCAAGATAACTTCCAGCTGCGCGCGAGCTAGCGGCGGCGGTGACGGTGACGGCAGTGAGCTACTAGAAGCTCGGCGCGCCATGCCGGAATCCACGGGCATCGATGGAAAGGAGCGTAGGCTTGTCGTTTTGTAGTAAGCGGTGACTTAAGCAACGCTTACATTATTGGTGAGCGACGACGATAGGACAAGCGTTTCAATTCTCGGTGAGATTCTTGAGCCGCCTGTGCATGCGACTCTTGAATGAGTGCATCAGTGAGATGACTCCTTCAACACGCGGTTGAGTGTAAGAGCAGTCACGGACTTTGAAAGACCGACAATCAAGTCAACTATGGCCCAATCCTTGTACATCGCATCGCCTGTGAGCCCACTCCCTTACGAGTCACCTTCTGAGTCGACTCAAGTGGCTTTTGAGTCGACTAGATTGTCCCCTGAGTACATCATTTGTGCAGTCACCCTGAGTAGTCACTCTGAGCAGTAACTCTGAGCAATCACTCTGAGCGGCCACTCTGAGCAGTCACTTTGAGCAGTCACTCTGAGCAGTCACCTTGAGTAGTCACTCTGAGTAGTCACTCTGAGCAGTCACTCTGAGCAGTCACTCTGAGCAGTCACCCTGAGTAGTCACTCTGAGCAGTCACCCTGAGTAGTCACTCTGAGCAGTCACTCTGAGCAGTCACTATGAGCAGTCACACCCTTGACTACATCACCTGTGAACTCTTGACTCCTTGACACACCCTGGAGCAGTCACTATATCACCCTTGACTCCCTCTACGCGTCAACTTCAAATATCCGAGCAATGGTGACTCGGCGTCACGTAAAGAGTCACCCGTGAGATCACTCATTCGACTCGTCGACTGTGAGAGCAGTCAGAAAAGGCTCAACCCCGTGAATGTGGAGACTTGGCGTCACGTTAAAAATCGCAGTGCGTGGGACGGCAGGAACTAGTACAACAGCAGAGCAGACAGTCAGGTGGTGATGCCGAGAGGTGGCAAAACGTAGCAAGCGCGGTGCGATAGCGACGGACGTGGAATCTGGGCACACCATTGTTGGTGAAACTAGCCGATACCCGTTTCAAACACGAGGCGCGAAATCGAATACAAGAGGGAATCAATGTTCTCGCCTGTTTGCGCCTTGCAAGCGATAGTTTTTCGTCAGGTGAATGTTCTGGTGGAAAAAAGCGAGCGCAGGCAGAGTGGAGTTTGATAGCAAATTCAGCAACAGGCTATGATTGAAGGTGGAGGTCCACATCATACAAGTCATAAGGAAGTTATTTTAAGAATAGTGAAATGAGAATTGTGCACTCCTAACCGCAGCAGTGAAACACACAGTATCAAGGACGAACACGAAGAGTCAGAGTTGACTCGAAGCGACGCAGACAATCGGAATGGATCTGGACCGTCGAAGCAGACAGCATGAGGCAGCTGCAGGGAGCGAGGAAATTGGCGGGAACTGTTTCGTAACTATACGCGCCGCACGGTTGGGTTTGAGTTTGAATAAGGGAATGTAACCCTTATAGTACATGGCTAGCTAGGTCGATTCGTATTCCACCTGTACTCATACTTGTATGCCTGTACTTGCTTGTTTTTATCATCTCAAACATTTTACATTCACTCTGTTTTGAGGTCAAGGTGTCAAGAATGAAAGTGTTGGTTTCACTAGGGCTGGTTGGGGTACATAAACTTAACCCTAACAGCTGTACCCACTATCACACACATCACTAAGACTACAACATTTGACACACCCCCATAGTCTAAGTGAGGGTTGTCAAGCAAAACCATAAGTGTACGGTCACAAGACCAGTCACAAAGAAACAAAGCTCAGGGTGGATCACAACGTCACCACACACTCCGAGCACATGCAAAAGAGCCACAAGGCTAGTTTAAGAGTTCACAGAGGTATATGTAAAGTGTATAAACAAGGCAAGGAGAGAACTCAAGACTATGTAAGGCAAGAACCTGTGTCAACGAGACCTAACTGCACACAACACCTATGGTGGTGAAGATGTCTGCAGTGTTGGCCTCGGACTGAACAAAGTCGAAACGAGCCTGTCCACGCCTCTACAACTCTACAAAAGTGTTTCACTCTGCTCTCCAGATGCGGCTCTCGACAGAGGAGAATCGTCGCCTTGTTATCAGTGAACAAGGTCGACGCAGAGCTCGGCTGCTCACTAAGGTCAGTGAGCAAGAACGCCAGCCAGCGCAGCTCCTGTATAGCCATAGCTCCAGCGTAGATCTCGGCCTCAGCAGTAGAGGTCGAGACCAAGGAGGAATGTGTGGACCTCCACGAAACAGCTCCAGAGCCCAGGCTGAAACAGTACCCCTGAGTAGACCTGTGCGTCTCGGCGTCGTCAGCGTAAGAAGAGTCACAGTGACCAATAAGCACGACGTCCTGTCTCCCTCCAAGAACCAGCCCCACGCCTGATGTCGTCGCCAGGTACTTCGCCACCCTCACAGCAGCTGTCCAGTGAAATGGACGGTGTCTCCCTGGCACAACAAAGCGAGCAAGGATGCTGAGAGGGAAGGCGAGGTCCGGGCGAGTACAATTCATCAGGTACATGAGGCAGCCCACAAGCTCTGCGTAAGGACCACTAGGCTCGAACGGCTCGACAGGAAAGAGTCCAGTGAGTCTGTGGTCAACGGCAAGAGGTGTGCGCTGTACAGTAGAGTGCAGAAGCTCAAACCGCTAAAGGACCTGCTGCACCATGTGTGACTGTGAGATTGTAATGGTGCGAGCAGCTCTGTCCCCGGTGATCTGCAGGCCAAGGTAGTGGCGCAGCTCACCAAGGTCAGTGCAAGTGTGTCTCTTCTGTAGTTCGAGCTTCACGTCAGCCAAAGCAGCTCTATCAGCAGTGGCGAAAACCAGGTCATTGACGTAGACCAGTACAAAGAACGGTGTGGAGCCACGACGAACGAACAACGACGGGTCGGCAGAAGAAGGCTGGAAACCAAGGTCAGAAAGGGTAGAGCGAAGGGTGTCGTGCCACTCACGAGGAGCCTCACGGAGACCGTAGACCGGTCGCCTAAGCCTCCACTGGGTCCCAGGAGGGAAAGTGCCAGTGAAGGCAGAGGGACGACGTAACCAGACCTCCTCGTGTAGGCTACCCTGAAGGAAAGCAGTGGAGAAGTCAAGAGAGTGTAACTCGTAGTCTCTCTGTGCTGCTACGTGCAGTAACACCCGAAGAGTGGTCATCTTCGGGGTAGGCACGAAGGAATGAAAGAAGTCAAATCCCTCGCGCTGACTGAAACCTCTGGCCACATAGCGCGCCTTGAAGACCGGAGGAGATCCCGGTGGCCGCTTCACCCTGAAGATCCACATGCCATCGACTACGTTCGCCCCAAGGGGTGGGAACCTCGTCGACGTAGGTGCCTGTGGATCCGTAGGAGGCCATCTCTGAGTCCATGGCAGCTCTCCACTGAGAGGCCCAAGGCCCTGACACTGCCTCAGCGTAAGTGCAAGGAGTTGGTATGTCAAGGGCGTCGGGGTCTCCCTCAGGGGCGAGCAACATGGCACAGAGATGAGGGGAAGCGGCTGCCAGGAACTCCAGCTCAAACTGCCTGTCCTCTAGAGTGTCACAGCCAAGGGCAGACTCACCCCCGACGGCCAGAGGACTGGTAGGAGGAGCAGCCACAAGACTGGTGGCGTAGTCAAGGCAGCGAGTAGAGGCAAACTCAGTGACTGCAGCAGTAAGAGTGGAGACAGAGGACAGAGAAGCACGTGGGTAGGTAACAAGAGAGGCGAGAGCACGAGAGAGAACATGATGGTACGTGCGGTAGTAGTCTGTGACAGGAGTAGAGAGGGAAGTAGTGAGAGCCGACTCAAGAGGAGAAGGAAGTAAAGAAGGAGACAAACGAGGCGGACTAGAACGAATCAGGGCAGTACGAAGGTCAGCGAAGGGAACAGGGGACGAGGGACGAGCACGAGGAGAGCGACGCGAAGACCAAGTGTGAGAAAGAGGAGGGGACAACAGGGGCAGAGGAGGAGGGAAAATAGTTGGGGAGGGGTCAGGAAGAGGAAGCGGAGAACCAGAGATGAGAGGAGAGGGGGGGGAGGGAGGAGAAGGAGAGGGGAGACCGAGGGTCCGAAGACAAGAGACAGGAGGAGGAGGTGGCTGCTGCTACTGCTGCGGCTGCTGCTGCGGCTGCTCCTGCTCCGGTTGCTGCTGCTGCTCCTCCAGCCGCTGTAGCTCCAGCTGCTGCCACTCCAACTCTCTCTCCTCTCGCTCCAACTCAAGCTGCTCCTCATGGGCACGGCGAACACGGGCCTGGTGCCGGGTTGGGTAGGGGTGGGGGGGAGGAGTAGTGTCCGGAGCGGTGGTAGCCCCAGGACCGCTCTCCAAAGAACTAGTCGCACCACCCCTAGAGCCAGCACCACCAGAAGTAACAGGGTCCGTCCCAGGCTCTCCAGGTCCAGCAGAGGGCTCACCCCCAGTCGTAGCACTCCCAGGGACAGCTCCACTAACACCAGCTCCTCGAAGACTAGAGTCTCCTGCAGTCACGGGCTCAGCTCCAACTCCAGCACCCCCAGAACCAGGACCTCGCACAGGTACACTCTCTGCTCCAACTCCAACACCTCTAGAGCTAGCACCTCCAGGGTCCTCGCCACAAAAACCGGCTCCCGCAGGGTCTACTGTAGGCTGGGAGGAGGACTGCGGGGAAGGAGGCTGCACTTGAGGGGCTACCGAGGGGGGAGGGGTAGCGTGGGACACACCTAACGGGGCACGACCAGGGGGGGGAGGCTGTACCGGGGGAGCAGGAGGGGGAGTTGAAGTAAGGAAGAGAGGGGCATGAGGAACCGGGAGACCTTGACAGGGGTACCTGACGTAGTAGGGGACGGACTCGTCGAAACGGACGTCACGAGAGTCAAAGAACCGGTGAAGGGGAGGGTGGTAAAAGGTCTAGTCAGACGAGTCCTCAGGGAAACCAAGGAACACGCAGGAAACAGCGCGAGGTGAGATCTTGTCCGTGGAGGTGTCGCGAACAATTGCCAAGAAACCCCAGACACGAAAACGCTACGCAGTACCAGGGGACCCGGTCCAAAGACTAGTCGGTGAAACCTCTGGCCGAGAGACACGTGGCCAGAGGTTCAGCTGGTGAGCGGCGTACCGAACCGCGTAGGGCCACAGAAAATGGGGGGCACGGGCGTGAGTCATGGAGGTGCGGGCGATCTCCATGACCAAGCCTATGCGGCGCTCAGCAACCCCATTCTGCTGTGGGGACTCTGGAAGCGTCCAAGACTGACGGATGCCCTGCTCGCGACAGAATCTAGCGAGAATGCCAGAGCAAAACTCACCCCTCGCGGTCGGAGTGAAGACAGCTGACATGACGACCACGAGTGTCCGCAGTGGTAAGCAACCACCGGATCAGCATAGAAGTCACGTCGGACTTCTTCGCCACAGGGAACACTGTTGTGTAGCAAGAGTAGTCGTCAACGACCACGAGAAAGAAACTCTCTCGCTCAGGGCCAGGGCACGAGGCGGGGCCCCAGACGTCCAAGTGGAGAGTCTCGAAGGGCTCGGTGGCTGGATGAAGGGAGGAGGAGTGAGGGGTGGCGCACAGCCGACCCTCGACGCAAGGAGTGCAGGGTGGCGCAAGCAAAGGCGGCAACGACGACAAGACACGCGGGAGGCCTAAGACAAGACGCTGACTAGACATAGCGCACAGGCGAGAAATGGACGGGTGCCCCATCCGGTGGTGCCACAAAACAGTGGGGTAGGCAAGCGACCGGCAGGAACACAACGCAGCAACAGGACCAGACACTGGAACCTGATCAGACACAGCTACCTGGGGAGACAAGACAACCTGGTGAGAAGCAAGAACCTGAAGGGGGACAGTGACAAGGGTCGAGGGCAGTAGCTGCTGCTGCTGCTGCTACTGCCCTTGGGGGCCAGTGTGAAGTGTGTAGAGACCAGAGCCCGGCTCAGCGGTAAAGGTGGCGAGAGGCGCGTACGTGTCCCCGTCAACACAAACCGAAGTCTTGCCAGAAGGCTCAATCCACACACCCACGTGCTGACTCACGAGCGGCCTTACGCCTACCAAGTTTCTCGAGAACGAGGGGACGTGGAAGCCAATCAGAGAACCGGAGGGAACAGCCGGGCACGGAAGCATAGTAGTGTAGCGAGCAGTGACTGGTCCCGAAGTGGGATCAGCCAGTGCTATAGAGACTGGCGTAGGAAGCGGGGTAGGTGTCGTGCGGTCGCGGAAGAAACAGTGCGAGGGGAGGGGCTGCTGTTGCTGCTGCTATCGTCGAGTTAGGTACCACGCCGCTGCTCCACCCCTTGCGGCTGGCAGACCAGTAGGTGGCTCATGAACCCGGGCGTCACCTCCACCAGTTGCAGTAGGGGAGTCACCGGCCGCTGCACGAGGCGCTCCTCCAGCCCCTGCACTCCCGCCGCCGCCGCTCGCCACGTCACCCCCACCGCCTCCGCCGCCTCTGCCTGCACCCTAACCGCCCCTCCTGCCACTCCTACCCCAAGACCGCGAAGAAGTCATAACAGCAGTTGCGGTCACGTCAGTAGCGGCAGTGGCGAGGGAGGCAGTAAAGGTGGGCAGCTGAGGGACAGTGCACCCGTGAAACAGTGGAAGGGGCACAACACCAGAGGCAGAGGCTACCGAGCGGAGGTTTGCTCTCGACGTCCTTGAGGGCCAAATCAAGGACCTCGATAGTGAGCTCGCTAGGGTGCTTCAGAAGAAGCGCATCACGAACCGAGGCAAGGCGGTCAGAGAGGCTAGTGGCGATGAAATAGATAGTAATCGCCATGGGGGGAGGGAGCAGTGCAAGCTGTGCGTCGGTACAAGTAGCGCGGTAGCTAGAATCGAGCGAGCGCAGATGAGTGATCAAGTCAGCAGTGCGCTCAAACGAGGTGAGGTCAGGAAACAGGAACGGAAGGAATAGGCGACCAAGAGAGACAGTGGTGGGAGTAGCGTAGTGGCCCTTGATCGCAGTCAAGAACTCACTAGCCATGCGAACCTGAGTGAAGTGGGTCTCCTCAGACTCAGGGAGGAGGCTGCTGAGGGCGATGCAGGCCGCAGCGTCACGCGATTTCCACGCTATCACGTCAGCACGCTCGCGTGCATAACGGTCACTATCTACAGGTGTGGGGTCAACTGCTAAGGGTGCAGGGTCAGCTGGCTCAGGTATGTCACCGGAAGCGTGCGCCCACAGAGTCTCGTGTGCCTAAACCTGGCTCTCTAGGAGGCGGCGCGCACGCAGGAGCCAGACCAAGAACTCGAGCAGCCTACCCTCAGCGTCAAAGCGCAGGACCCTAGGGGTCGCCATAGCGGAAACGTAGAGGTGGATACTACTGCTGCCAAAACCCTAAATGCGTCAAGGGCCTGCGTAGGGCGTGACAGACTGTGCGACGCGTCAAGACGGACGTGACTGGCAGGGACGGGCGCGACAGGCGCGGACAGGCAGGGCGCACGGGGCGTGACGGACGGGCAGGGCGCAGCGGGGGCGCGATGGACGGGCAAGGCTCACGGGACGCGACGGACGGGCAGGGTGCACGGGGCGTGACGGATGGGCAGGGCGCATTGGGCAAGACGGACGGGCAGGGCGCAGCGGGGGCACGACGGACGGGCAGGGCACACGGGGCACGTGCGACGGGACGGGATGGGAAGCGCAACGCGGACGGGACGGGACGGGACAGGACGGACGACGATACGCGGCGGGACAGAAGGGGGGCGACGCGATGGGACAGCAGGGATGACGGGATGGGACGGGACAACAGGGACGATGGGACGGGACGGGACAGCAGGGGGCGACGCGACGGGACAGCAGGGGCGTCGGGACGGGACGGGACAGCAGGGGCGACGCGACAGCAGGGGCGACGGGATGGGACAGCAGGGGCGACGGGACAGCAAGGGCGACGGGACAGCAGGGGCGACGGGACGGGAGGGGACAGCAGGGGCGACGGGATGGGACGGGACAGCAGGGGCAACGCGACGGCAGGGGCGACGGGATGGGACAGCAGGGGCGACGGGACAGCAGGGGCGACGGGACGGGACGGGACAGCAGGGGCGACGCGACGCAGGCGCAGCAGGCGCTAGGGCACGAGAGAGACGAGCGCGAGAGGCGCTAGGGGACAGTATGGGCGTAACGGGCACTAGGGTATGGGACAGGCTCGGGCGCTACGGACGTGAACGAGAGGAACGGGATCCTACAGGATCCTAACCTAGGTGATACCATGTCAAGAATGAAAGTGTTGGTTTCACTAAGGTTGGTTGGGGTACATAAACCTAACCCTAACAATTGTACCCCCTATCACACACATCACTAAGACTTCAACATTTGACACAAGGGCTACCAATCTGTCAGAGGTCCAATGGAGATCTCTGATTGATCATAGGGAAGGGTTACCGGCACATTGTCCTGGGGGGTTATGGGCGCACAAACTCGCTACTTAACAAGCCCTTTTATCCCAATGGTCTAATGGTTGGGATTCTGACATGGTATCAGAGCGAAGGTCTTGGGTTCGAATCCCAGTGTGTGCACCTCGGGCATCCCAGTGCGGGGGGGTGTCAGAGGTCCACTGGAGATCCCCGATTGATCCTAGGGAAGGGTTACAGGCACATTGTCCTGGGAGGTTATGGGCGCACTGGCCCGCTACTTAACAAGCCCTTTTATCCCAATGGTCTAGTGGTTGGGATTCTGACACAATCAACTATGTGGAACCTTCCCGAGGTGATCCTAGGGTCCATCATCTTCTGATCGCAGCATGGTATGAGTGCGACTCTGGAATCCTTCGCACTGCTACCTCCGAAACTTTTGGTGAACGAAAAGTGGCGTCCGGCACACGATCACGTGTAAGCATGGCCAGAGGATCTGGTGGTCAGACGAATCTGACCACTGAAGCGCAGTCCAACCCGGCTGCGACAAACGAGGAAACGACGACGATTGGAACCGCCGCCCTCGCACAACTGCTTCAGCGACTCGCCAGCTTGGGGCAAGGACTCCAAACATTGCGGAATGGCCACGCGGGAACATCTTCCCAACCCACTCAACCGGCCCCGAATGGCCAGAACACCGACCCGCACACCTTCTCCCTCGACACAAATGGCTCAACACCCAAGACTCTGTCAAAATACAATTTTGCTTGCTAGGCTATAGTGGGTTACTCAGTATGGGGTACAGCCCCAAATAGGGTTAGCCTATACAATCCAGTACTGCACAGTTGATTCTAATATGGTATCAGAGCAGGTCCTTCCTAGGACCTACCTCATTGGGCCCACCTTTAGCTTCCGCTCATGCAACTTTCTGCTGGTCGCGCGCCCCGGGCGTGCATCGTTTTCCTGCCCTTCGCGCGCCCCGGGCGTGCGTCGGTTTCTGCCCGTCGTGCGCCCCGAGCGTGCGGCGGTTTCTGCCCGTCGTGCGCCTCGGGCACGCATCGGTTTCTGCCAGCCGCACGCCCTGTGCACTCTGATACCAAGTCAAGAAGCTAGAGTAAGATAGGCTTAGGAGCCATGGCTTGAGTAGCTTAGCAACTTAGGTTTAGGGTTGAAGGAGAGTAGCGAGAAGGAGTTGGCCAAAAGAGAAGGGGTTGCACTATAGAATCAACAGTACATATAGGCAAGAGCTAGGGGTGCACCACCAACAAAGAATGAACCTACACTACAGTTAATGCTAAGGACAGTTTATATAAAATATGTTTTCAACACACCCCCTAAACTGTTCACAGCAATAACCAATGTAGTCAACACCCCCTGAAGGGTACACCCAAGGCAGAGCGCAGTGTAGACAGCAAGTGAGGAGGAGGAAGGACCATGAGAGGAGAGGAGGTGGTGGGCGGCAGCTAAAGCTGTTGGCACACGGGCAACTGGAGCAACTGGCACACAGGCAACTGGAGCAACTTGCACACGGGCAACTGGAGTAACCGGCTCTGCGGCTAGACGAGCGACTGGAGCAAATGACTCATGGGCGACAGGAGCAACGGGCTCACTTGCAACTGGAGCTGCTGGCTTCAAGGCGGCCACCCCCCTTCAACCTCCCCCATTTTCCCAAAACCCCCCTTCACACCCTCGGCATCCCTACCGCCACTCCCACGTCTCCCCCACACTCTCTCCTGCTCCTTACAATGCTGTGACAGAGTCTGTGACTAAGCGTCGAGAGCTTGAGACTCGTGCTTCCACTCCTGAGCATCACGAGCCTGAGACTAGTTCTTCCGTTCCTACTCGTGTTCGTCGTGTGCGTCGTCCTTGTGCTCCGGCTGTCCCAGGCACTCACGATATGACACTCCGTCCTTCCTCTGTTCCACAGCGTGTTGTCCTACCGTCACCTCCTGCGTCTTCTCTTCCAAACCTTGCTGACCCTCCGTCTGACCTTGCTCGTGCTTCCAGTCCGACAGTCACTTGCCTGCTTGCTACAGTTGTGACGGACCCTACGTTCTCGTCTCCTTCTGCGTTTGCCTTAGTCATTGAGCTAGTTGACTTTGCTGCTGCGCACCGCCTAGACAACCTTGCGAGTCTTGTTTCTGACCCTAACCCTGCCTATCCTCCGTCCGTCGGGAGTGAGGTTGCCCTTGGCTGTGACGTTGTTGAGGAAAGACACAAGGAGCTGGAGTCTCTTGCGGCCGCTGCACCTCATCTTGCGGCCATGCTGCTTGCCCTTGAGGGAGACCCGGATGCACTTGACATCCCCATCCCGCGCTCTTACAGAGAGGTGATCTCGGGTGAGTACACCTCTCAATGGCAGATAGCCATGGACGTAGAGATGGCTTCCTGGAAGTCCACAGGCACCTACGTCAACGAGGTTCCCCCACTTGGGGCGAACATCGTCAGTGATATTTGGATTTTCAGGGTGAAGCGGCCACCGGGTTCTCTGCCTGCCTTCAAGACACGTTACGTTGCTCGAGGCTTCAGTCAGCGTGAGGGGGTCAACTTCTTTCAGACCTTCTCCCCCACCCTGAAGATGACCACTCTTCGGGTGTTGCTACATGTTGCAGCTCAGCGTGACTACGAGCTGCACTCCCTCGACTTCTCGACAGCTTTCTTGCAGGGTAGCCTTCACGAGGCCATCTGGCTGCACCGTCCACCAGGCTTCACTGGGTCGTTTCCTGAGGGTACCCACTGGAGCCTACGACGACCAGTGTACGGCCTGCGCCAGGCACCTTGCGAGTGGCACGACACACTGAGGACGACACTTGCGGCTCTTGGGTTCGCTCCTTCGACTCCTGACCCGTCGCTGTTTCTGCGCACCGACACTTCCCTGACGCCGTTCTACGTTCTCGTGTATGTCAACGTCTTGGTTTTTGCTACTTCTGACACAGAGGTGCTGACCCTAGTGAAGGCGGAGCTATAGGAGAGACACACTTGCACTGACCTGGGTGAGCTGCAGAGCTATCTTGGCTTGCATATCACCCGGGACAGAGCACGGCGCACCATTACCTTGACTCAGTCACACATGGTGCACCAGGTCCTCCAGCACTTTGGCTTCCAGCACTCCTTGCCACAGCCCACTCCTCTGTCTACCAGTCACTCGCTCTCAGCTCCACCTTCGGACAAGTCCGTAGAGCCGAGTGGTCCATACTCAGAGCTTCTGGGTTGCCTCATGTACCTGATAAAGTGCACACGACCTGACCTCGCGTACCCTCTCCGCCTCCTGGCTCGCCACGTGGCACCTGGTAGACACCAAAAGGTGCACTTTGATGCTGCAAAGAGGGTACTGCATTACTTGTGCAGTACATCGGGCATGGGGCTCGTGCTTGGAGGACGGGGTTCAGTGGTACTCACAGGACACTCTGACGCTTCTTGGGCCGACGACCAGGCGACTCAGCGTTTGTCACAAGGTTACACCTTCAATCTTGGCTCTGGTTCTGTCTCAAGGAGGTCCACTCGTTCTTCTGCGCTTGGCTCCAGTTGTGAGGCCGAGATCTACGCTGGGGCCATGGCTGCACAGGAGCTACGCTGGCTGACCTACCTACTGACCGACTTGGGGGAGCGGCGACAACAAGGCAATGCTTGCCTTGTGTCGCGAGCAGAGACTGGAGCACAGAACGAAGCGCATTGCACTTCACTACTTTCTTGCTCGAGAGCTGCAGCAGCGTGGTCAACTTCGCCTTTCCTACGTGGCCTCTCGGGCCAACACTGCTGATGTCTTCACCAAGGCCCTTGGGTCTGGTGACCATCAGCGTTTCTGTACTGCTCTTGGGCTTGTGCCCACTCTGCCTCACCTACTGGTTGCTTGACTTGCACTTGTTGTACATTGATATATCTTTATACTTGCATGTTTACTCTTGCTAGGTTGTAATCAGTGTACTGCCTTGTTCTTATACCCCTGCATGTGAACTGGCCTTGTGGCCGCTTGCTTGTGCTCAGATTGTGTGGTGTCCTTGAGATCCACCCTGAGCTTTGCTTTGCTTGTTTTCTTGCTTGACTGGTCTTGTGACCATTTGATTGTCCCCCACTTAGCCTATGAGGGTGAGTCAAAATACAATCATGCTTGCTAGGCTATAGTGGGTTACTCAGTACGTGGTACATCCCCAATTAGGGTTAGCCTATACAATCCTGTACTGCCCTCTTTCTAGCCATTCCTGCACAGTTGATTCTGATAGACTCCTCGCCCTAGCGAAGAAGCAATTCTCTCTGCGCAATCAAGGTTTCTGAGTATATCAAAAATAGAGACAAGTGTCTGTTTTGACGGCAGAGACTTTTATCCGTGGAGCTTCGAGCTGGAGCTACTGCTGCAAAACGCGCAGATATTCCACTATTTTGACGGGAGCTACGCGGAACCCGCCGAAGACACCGTTGACGCCAGGACGCACTATTACAACAAGTCCCTGATGGCGTACGGCGTTCTTCTGCAGAACATGTCGCCGGCAGAGCAGCTGAGCATTCGCTCATACAAGACATCCCCTGCTCCAGCCCTCGACGCTTGGCGCCATCTGAACGGCGTATACCAACCGAAAGATTCGGTTTCTTCGAGCCGCCTACTCCAGCAGCAACTGGAGACGAAAATGGCCCCAGGGAGAAGGCCAACAGCTACATCAACCGCTGTCGGAGCTTACGCGATCAAATCGCGAAACCGGGGAGCACTATTTCAGAGGAGATTTTTGTGAATATCGTACTCCAAGGGCTCGACCCAGAGTGGTGGCCCTGCAAGGCGCTTCTCCGACAGCAGGGAGTCATCTCGGAGGCTGCCCTATGCGCTGCCCTACTCGTCGAACAGAGGGACATGGACCAGCAGCGACTAGCGCCGCGACGAGACAGGGAACGCCTCGCCTTTTACGCAGACAGCACGGAAGAGTGACACCCACGGCGCCTCTACTGCAAAATCTGCAGGAACTTTGGGCACTTGGCAGATCGATGCAAATACCGATCTCGCCCTCGCCAGACCAATCCGAGCACCTGGTCCGGCTGTCAAGACGCACAAAACGACACGCGTCCAGCCCAGTGGTATCAACCCCCGTCGCGCAACCTGAACTCAGCGGTCCAGCATCAGCAGCAGCAGCCGTCACCGCCTGCCCCAGCGCGCAACGTTATGGGGAACATGGCTATGATAGGCGAATCCCGCCGTCGCCGCGTGCGCTCACCGTCACCAGAGCCAGAACGTCACCCAATCGGGGCGTTCTCTAACAACAACCCATTCAGCACATGCCACGATTTCAGCGACGACGATAACTAGGACTGGAACCTCCCAGTCCCGCTGCTCAAAAGCCCCCCGCACATACCTGATTCGCGGGCGGCACCGATCGATTGGATCTCGTGCGAGAAATTCTTGAAGTTTGACACTCTGCACATCGTAGCGCCGCAATTGGTGCTACTTGCACGTGACGACAACAAGCGCTACAACACCTAGTACCTGGACAGCTGCCGCGGCCAGCACATGGTGGGCTCTGAGCGTTTTGTCTCCAACGCCGTCCCAACTCCCACGGTCACCTACGTCACCGTAGCGAATAACACTCGCCTGCGCGCAAGCGTGCAAGGCATCGTCGTGCTCAAGGCACGGGGAAGCCGCACGCACATCACACTCAACGATGTGCTCATCTTCCAGATTTTGCGCTTCAAATTACTTTCCGCCGCCCAACTCATGGATTGCGGCGTCGAACTCAGCACGGATCGTGAAACACGCGACATCCTGCTGCACTACTCATCACCGACCACATCATGTAGGCAGATCGGACGAGCACATTCTGAAAACGGGGTGTACATTCTTGATTTCGATATTCCCGACTACAGCGGCGATTCGAATGAGCTGATTGATCTCGTTCCACTGCGCTTCGAGCATATCCACCGCAGGGACTGGAAACATCATGACGGGAGACCGTGGGTTCCGCATCATCCTCACCCACGCGAGCTGGCACTGCACGACCCTGACCCAGACGGCATCTGCAGGGACTGTCATACGCCCACCGCTTCAACCAGCGTGATAGCCAGCCGTGGCCTCGCCGCCATCGCCGAAGCAGAGCAACATGCGCCGCCAGAAGAAGGCATGTCAGCGCTGGAGCTGGAGATAACCACTCAGCGCATCTTCGGCACCAAACATAGCCCCCACGCAGGACCCCCCTCTCAGTGGCTCGAAGGCATCTTACGCAGACGGTGCCGCGGCACCTTCGACGCGGACAGAGTGGCGCGACCTTACACAAAGGAAAAAAATCTTGAGATCTACCCCCAGTGGTGCGACCCAACGAAGAAACTTACCGTGGTGGAGGAAGAAGAATTGGCGTGCTGCGAAGCAGAGGAGCTTCGCCGAAAGAGCATCGCTGAGGCACGCGGCACATTCGCATATGCCGCATGGGGCGCAGAAGAGGAAGAGAGCGCCTCCAATGAAGGGGGGTGGGGAAGCGCTGGCGGTTGGGGTACAAGCGACACTGGCGGATGGGGCGCCGCATCTGGCGGCGAAACAAGCGGCTGGGGCACTTCTGGCGAAGGCTGGGGAGCTTCCCACGAGGACCAAAGGGGGGGAGAAGAAGCAGCGGAACCTCCTGTTGTTCCTCTTGGTCGCCCTCTGCGCCGCCCTGCACCTTCTTTGCCCCCACCTGACATCCAACCGCACCGCGACCCTTGGGATACTATTGACTGGTGCAACGAACCTTCCACCCCGCGACGTACAGTTTACGGGCCTGACCCCGAGCCGCGCGAACCAACCCTCGTCCCTGGAACCATCCCCGGGACCAACATTCCCCTCTCGATAATTCTTCACAGGGGATTCCTTGCGCTGATGCTGACCACGGCGAACTGCGACGAGGAAGAAGATCTCGAATCATTTTGCGCACGCTACATGCGTACCTTTGGTTTCCGCACAGACGATGCCCTCTGGCACCAACGCCTCAGACACCCCTCTCGCGTAACACTAA
This sequence comes from Closterium sp. Naga37s-1, assembly GCA_947471745.1. Classification (NCBI taxonomy): domain Eukaryota; kingdom Viridiplantae; phylum Streptophyta; class Zygnematophyceae; order Desmidiales; family Closteriaceae; genus Closterium; species Closterium sp. Naga37s-1. The sequence continues at coordinate 1,488,216 of CANJKZ010000328.1, forward strand.
AAAACTGCATCAAAGCTGGCGTATTCGCACCTGGCGCACTCATGCGCCCTGATGGCACCGAAGTAAGAGGCGCGACACATCCGCACAATTGCACCATCTTCCTTGAAGTTGCGCTGAGCCACCAACCGTTCCCCCTGCTAGAGGCTGGAACCAACCTGGAGAAGGTGTATAGTGAGTTCCTCAACGTGGGACATTGCGGAGTCAACGACGAACTGTACACGCTCACCTTCGTCGATGCTGGAACACGTTTTGTTTGGATCGTGAACGTGGAGGCGCGCAGTAGAGCGTACGAAGTATTCCGCCTCTGGTTTGCGCACACGCAGCGGCAATCTGGGGAGAAGCTAAAAGTCAGGCAGTCAAACGGCGCAGCTGATTTCAGGAGCAAGGAGTTGCAGGATTGCCTGGCGCAGAAAAGAATCGAACATCACATCTCCCTTCCCTACGCGCACTAGCAGCAAGGCATAGCTGAACGCACGAATCGCACGCTCATGACAAAGGTGCGAGCGTTGATGAAGCAATCGAAGCTTTCGCAAATCTACTGGACCCACGCGATGCACCATACCGTGCGAGTGCACAACCTGCTGTCAACCACCGCCATCACTGGCAATCTGTTCCCGCATGTGAAATGGACAGGGACCAACGGCGACACATCCATGCTCCGCGTGTGGGGGTGCATGGTGCAGTACCGGCCGCCAACATCAACTATCAGGAAGTTTTCTAGCTGCGCGCGCTGGGGAATTCACCTCGGCATTAGCCATGAACACAAGGCGTGGCTCATCCTGGACCTCCTGAGCCAGAAGACCACTCACGCGCGTGACATCATCTTCTACGAGCGGCTCTTCCTCGAGCAATTCCGCGACGACAAGCGTACGAATGCGAACCGCGTCTATGCCAATGACGGGCACAGCTACGCAACGCCTGAAGACGAAGCCGCTGCAACAATCCTGGAGCAAGACACCAAAGGCGAATTCACAAGGGGCGATCACCACAGCAGCGATGATGACGATGACGATTTCCCTGGAGGAGGAGTCGGCGGAGCAAGAGGAAGCGGAAGAGGCGCAGCACCACCAGCACCACCTGAACCAGAGAGTGACGACGATGACGTGCAGGAGGTCATCCCGCAGCATCGCCACGATAGTACCGTCTCTAGACTGCAGCTCCTTGGCTTCACACCGCCACCTCAACGGCGCCACGTGTCATCGAGACGAAAAATCCGCGCCAATCCCTCACGGGACCGCACATCAAGGAATGGCGCGAGGCGATGGATGCGGAAATCAAGGCGCTCGAGTCTCGCGACACTTGGGTACTCGTCGACTGCGCCGCAAACAAAGGAGCAAGGATTCTCTCCGGCAAATGGGTTTTTCGCGTGAAGACCGCGGCAGACGGTATGATCGAACGGTTTAAAGCACGCTGGGTGGTGCGTGGCTATGATCAGAGGCACGGGATTGAATTCGATCAAACATTTGCGCCAGTTAGCCATCACACCTCCGTGAGAATTCTGCTTGCCATCGCAGCCGCAAGGCACCTGCCGCTGCGCCAAATCGACGTGAAGAACGCGTTTCTATACGCGTTAGTAGATGGCGTAATCTACGTGGCAAAGCCACACACGTACGGCGAAGGAGACTCGCGCGTGTGTCAGCTACGAAAGTCACTACGGGATCAAGCAGGCGCCAAGGCTCTGGCAACTGTACCTGCACAACATTTTGCTCGAGATAGGCTTCAAACAGATGCCTCATGACCCTGGAATGTATCGTCGCGATTTTTGCGGAGATTACATTTTGCTCACCATATACGTCAACGATTTGCTCTACACAGGGTCGAGCAACGAACTGTTCGAGCAATTCGAGAGGAACCTGGGCGGGCGCTGTTAGAATATTGACCGAATGAATGAAATAGAGAAGAGGGGATTCACTAGCAAACATTGGGATACATATAGCAAACCCTAACAGGGCTGTACTCACTATAGAGTACCCCACTGCATACTAGAGAAACATAACATTCTGACACACCCCCATAGTCAAAGTGGGGTATGATCAGCATAACAAGCAGCAGTTTATAGTTCACAAATATAAGCGAAGCTAGAGGCAGTCACAGACGGTAAGTGAGGAGGAGGAGGGACTGTGAGAGGAGTGGAGATAGGAGACGACGGGTGAAGCTGCAGATACACAGGCAACAGGAGCGGCGCACACTATGGCTACCGGAGATTGTAGCCTCCGGACTACTGGAGTAACTGGCTCCGCGGCTAACTCTGAGCGGCAGGAGCAACGGACCCACGGGCGACTGGCGCAACAGGCTCGCTGGGCTACCGGAGATTGTAGCCTTTGGACTACTGGCGCTGCTGGCGACACAACGGCTGCCTCCGCCCAACCTCCCCAAACTGTCCCACCCCCCTTTCACACACCCCCTGCTGCACCTCTAGCACTGCTCACACGCCACCCCCTTAGTACCACTCCGACGGCTCCAACATATCCACCCCCTTCAGCGGCAGCTGCAGCAGTGTGAGACGGAGGGGGAGGAGGAGCAGGGGAGGCCGCACACACCCATCACCCCCATACGCGCCACCCCCAAACCTTAAAACAGGCAGCACGGGGCGGGAGCGGGACACAGGGGCGGTACGGGGGTTGCAGGGGCGGCTCGCGGGCTGCATGAGGGGTAGCGCGCGGACCCCCCGAGGGCGCCTTGACGGGCGCCAGGGGTGGGGGCCGCGCGGGCCCCCGAGGGCGCCACGACGGGCGTCAGGAGGGGGCCGCGCGCGGGCCCCCGAGGGCGCCACGATGGGCGACGGGAGGGGGCCGCGTGCGGGCCCCTGATGGCGCCACGACAGGCGACAGGAGGGGGCCGCGCGCGGGCCCCCGAGGGCGCCACGACAGGCGACGGGAGGGGGGCGACGCGCGTGGGCCCCCGGGGCGCCGCGACGGACGACTAAGCCGTCGCACGCCTCGGGGCGCGCGACGGGCAGAGCACCGACGCGCGCCACGGGGCGCACGACGGGCAGAGCAGGGCGTCGCGCGGCCTGTAGGGCGGCTCGACAGACAGAAAACCGCCGCGCGCCCCGAGCGCGCGGCAGGAAGAAAAAAATGCCGTGCGCTCTCGGCGCGTGCCCGAGGCGCGCGATAGGCAGGACAGCAGCGGAAGCTAACGTTGGGCCCATGCACAGGATCGACCCGGGAGGGTCGACCTGCTCTGATTCCATGTTAGAATATTGACCGAATGAATGAAATAGAGAAGAGGGGATTCACTAGCAAACATTGGGATACATATAGCAAACCCTAACAGGACTGTACTCACTATAGAGTACCCCATTGCAGACTAGAGAAACATAACATTCTGACAGGCGCGTCGACATAACCTGCAACTACGACGTGAAGCAGTTTTTAGGACTCAATGTCTCCTACTCGCCAGAAGCCATTCACCTCTTAGCAACTAAGTACGCAGAAGAGCTTGGAAAACACTTCAACATTCCGCCTACACCGCTCTCCACTCCTTACCGCACTCCCGGACCGAACCACAAACCCGACAACCAAGCCCTATCCCCTGCTGGAATCCAGAATTACCAGCAGCAGCTAGGATGTCTGCTCTTCGCCTCTGTCACCTGCAGGCCCGATCTTTCCTACATCGCGAGCCAACTGGCTCAGTACTCTCGCAAACCAACGGCTGAGAACCTTCTGGATCTGCAGTGCGCCCTACAGTTCTTCATTTCCATGCCCAAAATTGGGCTCTGCTACTAAACAGTACCAACCTCATCCTTCAACCTCATCGGCTACGTGAGCACTGATCACGCAGCAGACCCCGACAATCGACGGTACAGAACTGGTTTCTTGTTTCGCCTCAAGCCAACAGGACCAATTTCATGGAACTCGCAGAAGCAGGAGCTGGTTGCCCTGTCATCGGCCGAAGCTGAATTCATCGCCGCAACAGCAGCAGTTCGCGAATGTCTCTATTCGCAGGAACTCCTGCAAGAGGCGCAAATCCCAGTTTCGCAAACCTTTCGCCTGCACTACGACAACCAAAGCGCAATCTGCATCGCGAACAAACCTGGATTTGTCAACCGCACCAAGCACATCGCGCTGCGGTACTTCTTCGTCAAAGACGAAGTGGATAAAGGGAAGGTGGACTTTACCTACTGCACGACAGGAGACATGGCAGCTGACTTCTTGACGAAGCGACTGCCACGTCAGCAGCACCAGCACTGCTTCGAACTCAGCGGAGTAGTCAAGCAGGTCAAGTCGAGCTACGGCCAGGAGTGAAGGGGGGTGTTACGAATAATGAAATGAGAATTGTGCACTCCTAACAGCAGCAGTGAAACACACAGTATCGAGGACGATCACGAAGAGTCAGAGTTGACTCGAAGCAACGCAGATAGTTGGAATGGATCTGGACCGTCGGAGCAGACGGCATCAGGCAGCTGCAGAGAGCGAGGAATTGGTGGGAACAGTTTTGTAACTGTACGCACTGCACGGTTGGGTTTGCGTTTGAATAAGGGAATGTACCCCTTGGAGTACATGGCTAGCTAGGTCGATTCGTATTCCAACTGTACTCATACTTATATGCCTCTACTTGCTTGTTTTTATCATCTCAAACATTTTACATTCACTCTATTTTGAGGTCAAGGGCCCACCACTACCAATCAACTGTGTGGAACTTTCCTGAGGTGATCCTAGGGTCGATCATCTTCTGATCGCAGCAAGTTACACATGCATTCACCTCATTCTATTTGCACATCATAAGGTAGACTGTACTTTTGCTGTAGACATTACACTGTCCAACCGTGTAACAGGAATATGCTTTCCCTGCTGGCCAATTGTTCAGCTCGGCCATTTCTGTGTCTGGTCTGGCATTGCTCGCCTAGGGTTGATATAGGCCCAACCGCCATATTACCCACCCTTCACACTCTCTGCCTGCAGCGGCTTAGGGCTTTCAGCACCTAGCACCTTCCGTCTTCCTTAGAACCCACCTTCTTTACTCGCACTTCCGTCAGCAGCCATGTTGGTCTATCAGGATCTGATCACTGGTACGTCTCTTATGTCGGTTGTCGGGTTTCCATAGATATGCGGGTTTTTTCATGATCTGACGATTCGGTTTTCCTCAATGTGTAATGCGCCGAATTATTAGGTGACGAGCTGCTGTCCGATTCTTTTGAGGCCACGGAGATCCAAAATGGCATCTTTTATGAAGTCGAGGGGAAGGTGCGATCTGAATAAAATTTATGCTCTTTTACAGCACCCACTGGACGCGTGTAACTCGTTGTCGTCGTTTGAGTTGACTCAAAACTCAACTTGCTTGATTGTCACACATTGAATTGACAGCACCCACCGGACGCGTGTCGCTAACTTGTTGTCGTTGTCTGGATGATTGTGCAGTGGGTGGTGAAGGGAGGTATTGAGGTGGACATCGGAGCCAACCCCTCTGCTGAGGGTGGCGAGGAGGAGGCTGTGGAGGATCAGGCCGAGAAGGTTGTGGATATTGTCGACACCTTCAGACTACAGGCACGTCAACAGGACCAGTTGACAATTCAACGGATTTAGGGTTAATCATTGAGGGTTACTCCATCACGGTTAAGCTGTCGCGTACTTGACATCGTCACTTCGTCAATTCAAACATTTGGTAGCTGACCCCATCCGTTGCATCCGCACCTCGATGCTTTCTCAACTGCAGGAGCAACCACCGTTCGACAAGAAGGCGTTCGCGGCTTACCTGAAGGTTTACGCCCAGAAGCTCGCCGGCCTGATGCCGGCTGACAGGGTAGCGCAGTTCAGGGCGAACTCGCCCGCTGCGTGCAAGTGGCTCATGTCCAAGCTCGCTGACCTGCAGTTGTACGTTTTCACTCTGAAACTTCTCTGACTTCCTCGTCTCTTCCCTTTTCCCTCTTTCCCCTCACCATTTCCCCTTATCGTGGCCTCTTGACTTATTCCCCTCCACTCTCTAATGCATTGCTTATTTGTCCTTTGCAGCTTCGTTGGTGACAGCATGAACTCGGAAGGTTCAATCGCCTATGCTTACTACAAGGATGGTGCTGCCAACCCCACCTTCATCTATTTCAAGGATGGTTTGAAGGAGGTCAAGTGTTAAAGATGCGATTTTTCTGTCCAATGTGGCTCCAGTATTAGTGACCATTTTCTTGCAGTATTGTGGTCTTGAGAAGTTTAAATAATGGTCCACACAAAAACCAGAAGGCTTTGCATCTGGATATGGTTGAAGGTGACAGGCTTGCCCTTCTGCAAAGAAGCTGGATTCAGAGATCACACAACCTCCACTACAGCGATGTGTGGGTTCAAGATTACCATATTGATTCAATTAGAACTTGTGAGCATGGTGACATGTACGAGTTTCCTGTGACATGTACTGCGTTACGAGTGCAATTGAGCGAGCGAGCGAGGATTGCACTATCGAGACAAGAATACAATGAGCGAAAGGTTTGAGCGAAGAATGTATAGCGAAGCTACGGTGGTAACGGTAACGTGGGAAATTGGGGTGCGCGACGGGCAGGCCTCTCGATATCAGGGTAAAACACCCTTATGGCCCTTACTATAAGAGTGGGTTTAGGTGATCACCCTTGTTTTTAAAACTTGTTTTATGAGGCACCCTTAGCCGAAAAAGTGTTCATTTTGTTAACACTGATTTTTAAGACAGGCCTGGTGTACTCGCCCTGATGACAAAGACTAGTGTCGCGTACCACCCTGATGCGATTTCACGCGGCGGGGTGGGGGGGCGGGGGGGTACTGACGAGATTCTGCCGTGATTAGCGGCGTTTTGCCTGAGTCAGCAGATGTGCGCGTCGCCTTGACGGCTCGCGTCGCCACTGCCACAGGCTCGTCAACTGTACCTGGCTCACCTGCAATCTTCCCAGCTGGCAATGCCGCGCAGCGCCACACACACCTGCTTCGTGCAGGAGGTGTGTCCAGCATGGAAGCTTCTTCTTCCCTCCCCAGCAGGCCCCCACCCACCGACCAGTCTCTCCCACGCACCCAACCCAGTCCTCCTCGTCTCATTTCTCAATTCTGCCTCCTCACTATCTCGTCTGGTCTAGGGTTTGCACACCACCCCACCACCACGCTCTCCCAATAGCTAGCGTAGGCCCAGCTCCTGCAACCACCCCTCTGGCCCTCGCCATGGCTGCTGACGAAACCACCGATGGTGACGACGAGGCACGCCGTGAACTCCAAAAATCACCCCTGCGAACGGGCCTCAGCTTTCTACGAACCCCCGCTAAGAAGCTGTCGGATCCGGAGCCCGTAGTTGCTTCAACCGAGGACGAAACCCGCGCGGATGAATCAGGGCGTGACCTGCGCTCACCTGAAGTTTGCACTACCACGGCGGAACCCTCACCTCCAGAAGCGACGGCTCCTGAAACGGAGATAGGCGATGCGGCTGGCGACTCTGCGAACAAGAAGCGCAAAGAGTCAAGCGGTGACAGTGCTAAGCAGTGGTGGCGACAACCGAAGCCCTCTGTGAAGCGGGCGGCACGTCCAATTCGACGAGTGGAGGACGAGGGAAGTGATGACGAGGAGGAAGAAGACGGCTTGTCGACTGTCGAAGAGATGGCCCGTTACCCCGAGATCGCTTTCGCTAAAGCGCATAAGCGATTTAAGACTTCATGGGAGTCTTTGTTTCCGTGGCTAATTTTAACTCGTGATGACGTTGGCTTCCCCATTTTGAGATGCAGCACGTGCTTGGAACATGGAGCTGAAGGCGCGAAAACGGCTTACGGCAAGGGAGGCAGTGGAGGGCGTGACATGCAGAAGGGGAGCATCCGGACGCACCAGCGCTCCACCGCACACCAGGACGCACACGCCGAGATGAAGTCGAAGGAGAGCCGGAAGCTTCGTCAAACGCTGCTGAGCCAGTTCGAGGGGTTGGATCGCAGCACTCTTCACATCATCACCGCTCTCAAGACTACCGTATCCATCTGCAAGTCGGAGGCGCCAATCACCTCCTACGTGGGCACCATCAAGTTCATGGATGAGCTCGGAGTCCCGAACCTTCCCTTGGATTCCAAGGGAAACTACTTTTCGGAGTAAGTTTCGGGGTACTTGGTGTCGTTGTACTTGTTCCGTTACAACTGCCTTGATTGATCACGTGCTAACCTCTGTGCTTGTATCATGCAGGTACGATTTCGGGGAGCTGCTAGATGCTGCAGCGAAGTACATGCGGCAAGAGCAACTGAAGCAGATCGAGGCAAGCCCGTACATCTCCATTCAGCTCGATGAGAGTACTGACAAGGCGCGCGGCAAGCACATGATCGTCTACGTCCACTTCATGAAGGAGGGAGCGAGCGTCTGCGAGTTCCTCACGCTGCTGACAGTTGACAAGTGTGACGCGGCAAGTCTAGTCGACGTGCTACTGACCCACCTTGACGCTGTGGGCATTGACTTGTCCAAGATTGTTGGAATCAGCACCGACGGCGCCAGAGTAATGACGGGCACCAGCAATGGTGTTGTGGCACGACTCCGGCAGCGGAATCCCTATCTCGTGTCGTGCCACTGCATCGCACATCGGTAAGTCCGTCATTGTTACTGGCTTTATGGCAGGTGTGTGTTGATCATGTACTGCCCACTCACTTCAATCTCAGGCATCCTGCGTTCTACCTTGAGCAGGGAGGCGTTGGCCGCGAAGGATGCCGCTGAGAAGGTGACGGAGTTCAACATCATAGACCAAGCGGTGCGCAACGTGGCAGAGCAGCTTTCTAGGTCGAGCAACTGGCACCGGCGATTCGAGCACCTTCAGGAGTACATCTGCGAAACCAACCTGGAGCTGCAGGGGATCCACGACGTGCGATGGCTCTCTAGAGGAGAGGCAGTCAAGCGGTTCGCCAAGGTTCTGCCGGCGACAATCGTCCTGCTGCACGATTTCAAGCACGCGCTATACGAAACGGTCACCTCTTTCAAATTCCACTTCATGCTTTTCTTCCTTGCAGACATTCTTGCCGTGCTCAACGAGCTCAACGCCAAGTTCCAGAAGCAGCAGGTGACATGTGGAGTGCTTTGGTTGTACACATAGGCGTTTGTTTCACTGCCATGTTCCCGGTTGTTGTGCGCCGTTCTGACCCATTGTACATCAACCTCTGGCAGCAACTATTCATCCCACGCCCACTCACAGGTTGACATCACTGTGGTCGCGGGGGAGGTGTCACTCGCTTGCCGGACGATCGATGTGCGTTACGTGGACTGCGAGGATCGTTTTGGCAACGATCAGTCACCCCTGCTCTGCGCGTTCCTGAAGAAACACGGCAACCCCGAGCACCGCGAAGTCACTGTCAAAGGCATGGACCAGAACGGCGAAGCTGCAGAGCACGAGTTCGTGCTTCACGAGCGCAAGATCCCAGGCCATAAGACTGGCGGGGACTACTACTCCTGCAAGGCGGTGTGCCAGGAGTTTGCGAGGGTCTGCGTTGCGCGACTGGAGTTCCGCCTGGAAGACCTCAAGAACCTGGCCGGCTCCAAGCTTTTCCGGCCATCGTGCTATCCCGACGACAACGCGCAGCGGATGAAGAAGTGCCGCGAGTGGTTGGGCATGCTAGACCACATGTTTCACCACCGCCTCTTTGGTACGCCACCTGGTTATGCCTGCAATGTGCTGTCTGCTGTGTGTGTGTGTGTACCTTGGTGTGCTGTTAAACACCTCCTATACGCCCCGATCGCCCCTCTCACTGCTCTGCTCTCCCATCCTGGCAGGTGTGTGCTTCAAGGCGTGCGAGAGGGAGCTACCATTGTTTCTCCACACCATGGATACCAACCACGGGAACATGAGCTTCCACAAGTCGCTCTCGCTCATGCTCCAGTCAACTGACTACATGGGAGCGTACCCGAACCTTGTGCAGCTGTGGCAGGCCGTAGCTGTGCTCCCCCTCAGCACGGTGGAGTGCGAGCGTGGCTTCAGTCGCCAGAACCGTATCAAGACGTGGAAGCGGACCTGCCTGGGCGACGCCAAACTGGGCGATCTGATGACTGCAGCTCTCCTGCCCAGTGATGGTCTGAACTGGGTGAATGTGGTAGCCGTGTTCAATGCTAGGAAGAAGCGCCGTCCTGCCCAGGAGTTTCGGTATTGACTTGTGCTGCTCTGCTCCCTGCTAGGAGTATTCTGCTGGAACCGGACCAGGCCAGACCATCCCATATGTAGGTCGTGTTGTTCTAGTTCTAGTCATATATTTTATTGTTCTTTGCACGTCATGTCAACCTAAACATTAAGCGCTGGTTAAAAAAAAATGGTACAACTAACCGAGGTCCACAGTACACTGACGAGCACGAGTAACAATGCAGCCAACACTGATACACAAGACTGACATGGCTGCCCCACCCTTACTGAAAGACCAGCTTTGGCAACCTGCCCTTTCGACTAAGAGTGCTTCCAAACCTATCCAGAGGCCTGGCGACGGGCCTGGTGCCGAGGTTGGGAACTGTCGAGGCGGAGGTCCGGAGCGCGGGTTACCAACCGAACCGTGAGGTTGGGTCGCATCGTGAACAGTGGCGGGAATGGTGTCGAGGCGAGTGTCGCGAGTGGTAACGGAATGTTGTGGGGTGCTGTTGGCGGGAACAGTGGTGTACGCGCTGGGCAGGGACGCGAAGTAAGGAAAAGTGATTTTCCTTACACTATCCCCCCCCCCCCCCCAAGGAGGCCTCTCTTACGAGAGCACGTGTATATCTCGGAAATTCCGGCTGCGCAGGTACTCGGTTAGGACGGGGTGGTTTTCGATGTTGCCCAGGGGGGCCCAACTGTCCTCGGTGGGCGTGTGATCTCTCCAGCGGATCAGAAATTCGACCCTTCGTGCTCCTCGTGGGTCGCGAACTCGGTGGCTCAGAATCTTCTCGGGCGTGATGACTGGTTTTGCCTGTGGTCGTGTCATGCTGGCTGGGGGATTTCGGGCTAGTTGGCTGGTGGATGGAATGTAGGGGCGGAGCAGGCTGACGTGGAAAGACGGGCTGACGTATCAGTCAGCGGGGAGGAGGAGGTGGGCGGTGACAGGCGTGATCATGTGGCTGATGCGAAATGGCCCACAATATCGGGGGCGGAGTTTCGGGGTTATGGGCAGGCGGAGGTTTTGGGTGTCGAGTAGGAATAAGTCGTCGGGTTGGTAAGTGACGGGTCTGCGGTGGCGGTCGGCGTTGCGCTTAGCGATGACGTTGGTTTTTTTTGTTGCTTCTGCTGCCCTGGTTCGTGCTGCCTGTAATATTTCTGCGAATTGTTGCGCACGTGGTACTGGGTTGTCGAGATTCGGGGTCATGGGTACTGTCGAGTCTTGTCCGTGGTTCAGGGAAAATTGTGTCTGCTGGATCGTGGCGGATGGTGAGTTGTTGTACGCGAATTCGATGAGTGGCAGTTGCTGTTCCCAGGTGGTGGGGTCGTCGCACGTGGCTCGGATTAATTGTTCAATGGTCTGGTTTGTCCGTTCTGTCTGTCCGTCGGTCTCGGGGTGGTACGAAGAACTAAACTGTAGTCTCGTGCCGAACTGCTGCCACAGGTTCCGCCAGAAATTGCTGGTGAATTTCATATCACGATCGCTGATGATTGCTGCTGGTATCCCGTGTAATCGAACAATGGTTGCGATGAAGAGGCGGGCCGTTTCTTCGGCTGTGATTGATTTCTTGCAGGCTGCGAAGTGTGCCATTTTCGTCAATCGATCGACGACGACCAGGATCGCGTCATTCCCACTTGCACCCGCCGGTAACCCCGTGACGAAGTCCATCGTCACCTGCTGCAAAGCACGCTCTGGGGGTGGTATCGGCTGCAATTGTCCTGCCGGCCGCTTCCGTGATGATTTCATGACTTGGCAGGTGGGACACGATGCCACGTGTCGTTGCACGTCGGTCAACATTTCGAGCCAGTAGTAGTACCGCTGCAGCTGCTGCCATGTTTTTTCTACTCCGAAATGTCATGAGGTGACTCCGTCGTGTGCCTCCTGCAACAGTAATTCCCGTAGAAGTGTGTAGCCCGGTACCCAGATGCGATCGGTGCCGGCTTTTACGTAATAGAATCCCCTTGCTGCTGCAAATTGCAGCGAGTTTTCGCCTGTAAAAAATGGGTCAGTCTGATAGCCGTGGGTAAATAGGCCTGTTCACAGTGGGCTGGTCTGGGCGAGTAGTATGGCGTGAATTTGGGCTGTGGGCCGGGTTAATGCGTCGGCGATGTTCGATGCCCATTTTTTGTAGGTGACCGTGTAGTGAAAATTCGACTCAAGGTAGTCGAGCTAGCGGATTTGTCGTGGGTTGAGGTGGGGTTGCGCGCGGAGGTACTGTAGAGATTTGTGATCTGTTCGTACTGTCACGTCGGCGCCGGTCAAGTAACAGCGCCACACTTTGAACGCATGCACGATCGCAAGGATTTCGCGATCGTGTATCGGGTAATTCTTCTCGGGCGGATGCAACTTTCGTGATTCGTATGCGATGGGCTGTAAATCGTTGCCGAAGTCCTGTAGCAGTACGGCTCCAATGGCGATGTCGCTGGCGTTGGTAACCACTTCGAATGGGCGGTGTGGGTCGGCGATGCGCAGTACGGGCGGTGAGCAGAGAACATTTTTCAGGGTAGAGAAGGCAACATGCTCTTTCTCCCCCCACGTAAAAGTGACCCCCTTCCGCAGTAAATCCGTTAGTGGGGCAGTTAAGCGTGCCATGTCGAGGACGAACCGACGCACGTAATTAACGAACCCTAAAAAACTTTGCACCTCTGTGTTGTTCGTGGGTGGGTGCCATGCTTTTACCGTGTCCAGTTCCTTTGGGTCGATTTCGACGCCAGCCTCGGAAATAACGTGCCCTAAAAACTCCAGCCTATCCTGAAAAAACTCGCACTTGGAACCCTTGGTCAGTAGTCTGTGTTTGTCTAAAACTGTAAATACTGCTTCTAAATCGGCTAAGTGCTGCTGCTTATCCCGACTGTAGACTAAGATGTCGTCAAGGTAGATGATCACACATTTATCTAAGAGTGGTCTAAACGCCTTGTTCATGGTCATCTGGGAAGTCGCCGGTGCGTTGGTCAGCCCGAAAGGCATCGCTGTGTACTCGAATGACCCGTACATAGTCCTAAATGCTGTCTTGCCACAGTCCGACGGTTGGACCCTAATCTGATGGTAACCTCCTCGTAAATCAATTTTCGAAAAGACTCGTGCTGTTCGCAGTTGATCTATCAGTTCGTCGGCGTGGGGGATGGGGTATCGCGATGTGAGCGAATGAATGATTGAACTAGAAAGCAGGTGGGTACATATAGGAAACCTAAAAGTGTTGTACCCTCTATGAGCTACCCCACTACAGCCTAAACAGACTATAGAATATAAGTTTGACACACCCCCATAGGCAAAGTGGGGGAGAACAAGAGGTCACAAGACCAGTCAAGAAAGGCAAAGCAAGCTCAGGGTGGATCACAAAGTCACCACGCAGTCTGAGCACAAGCAAATGGCCACAAGGCCAGTTCACATGCAGAGTTATATAAAGGAGAACAAACAATACAGTGAACACAACCTAGCAAGTGTAAGCATGCAGGTATATGTATAAAGAGCACAGTACAGGCAGAGTCAAGAAGAAAGTAAGTGAGGCACAGTAGGTACTGTGAGAATAACGAGAGAGGAATGAATGAACTAGGCAGAAGGTGGGTACAAGTATAAAACACAAAAGTGTTGTACCCTCTAAGAACTTCCCCACTACAGCCTAAACAGACTATAGCATATATAAGTTTGACACACCCCGATAGGCAAAGTGGGGGAGAGCAAGAGGTCACAAGACCAGTCAAGAAAGACAAAGCAAGCTCAGGGTGGATCACAAAGTCACCACGCAGTCTGAGCACAAGCAAAGGGCCGCAAGGCCAGTTCACATGCAGAGTTATATAAAGGAAAGCAAACAATACAGTGAACACAACCTAGCAAGTATAAGCTGTCAGAACATATATATAGCTTATGCTGTTGTGTAGGCTATAGTGGGGTATCCCATAGGGGGTACAACCCAATTAGGGTTTCCTATATGTACTCACTTCATTCATAGTTCATTCATTCTTGTTCAAATCTTCTCATGGTATCGAGCAGGTTCCCCCTTGGGAACTGTGCTTAGGGCCCACCACATCGATTTTTTTTCCTGCCCGAAGCGCGCTCAGCCCGAGTCGCGCTCCGGGCCCTCACTTCGTCGAGCCGCCCTAGCGGCCCTTCACTGCGACCCCGCCACTCGTCTCAGCGGCCCCGCCGCCCGTCTTCGCGGCCCCGCCGCCTCTCTCCTAGCGGCCCCGCCGCCCTACCTAGCGGCCCCGCCGCCCTACCTCGCGGCCTCGCCGCCCTATTGCGCGGCCCCGCCGCCCTACCTAGCGGCCCCGCCGCCCTTACTCGCGGCCTCGCCGCCCCATTGCGCGGCCCCGCCGCCCTACCTCGCGGCCTCGCCGCCCCATCGCGAGGCCCCGCCGCCCTACCTAGCGGCCCCGCCGCCCTTCCTCGCGGCCCCGCCGCCCCATCGCGCGGCCCCGCCGCCCTATCTAGTGGCCCCGCCGCCCTTCCTCGCGGCCCCGCCGCCCCATCAGCGGCCCCGCCGCCCTATCAAGCGGCCCCGCCGCCCTTCTCTGCAGCGGCCCCGCCACTCCTCTACAGCGGCCGAGCCGCCCAGCAGCAGCGCAGCCGAGCCGCCCAGCAGCAGAGCAGCCGAGCCGCCCAGCCGTCGAGCCGCCCTGCAGCCGAGCCGCCCGGGAGCCGAGCCGCCCTGCCGCCGAGCCGCCCTGCCGCCGAGCCGCCCGGGAGCCGAGCCGCCGAGCCGCCCTGCCGCCGAGCCGCCCTGCCGTCGAGCCGCCCTGCCGCCGAGCCGCCCGGGAGCCGAGCCGCCCAGCAGCCGAGCCGCCGAGCCGCCCAGCTGCCGGGCCGCCCTACTGCCGAGCCGCCCGACCTGCCCTGCCTGGTGAGCACAGCACCACTGTTACTGCGTGCCCTTCCCCTACTGCTTGCACTACTACACTGTCGTCGTCATGGCTACCCCTAGTGTCCTCGCTTTTGACGCTGAGGGTCGAGCCATTGACTTTGAGGTCTGGGTCGACGACCTGCAGCTGTTCTTACAGTGCGATAGGGCGGACGGTCTTTCCCTCTTTGACCTCACCTCTGGCGCCTCTCCTGCCCCTGCTGCTGATGCTGACCCCACTGTTCGCTCTCAGTGGGCCACCCGCGATGCTGCTGCACGTCTTGCTGTGCGTCGCCACCTGCCTACCACTGAGCGCGCGCACTTTAGTCAGTACAAGAGTGCTCAGACCTTGTACGACGCTGTAGTTGCGCGCTACTCTTCCCCTGCCACTGCTGCCCTGAGCCGCCTCATGCTACCGTACCTCTTTCCTGACCTTGCTGCCTTTCCCACTGTCGCTGACCTCATTACGCACCTCCGCACTAGTGACACTCGCTACCGCGCCGCCCTTCCTGCTGAGTTCTGCGCCAAGAACCCCCCCCCCCATGTACATCACTCTCTATTACATAGTCACACGCCTCCCTGACTCCCTTCGCGTAGTCAGGGACCACTTCCTCTCAGTCTGTCCCACCACTCTCACTGTCGACCTCCTCGAGAAGTCCCTCCTTGCGGCGGAGAAGAGCATCGTCGCTGTAGGAGCCTCTCGTGGTGACCCTCGTACCCCCATCTTTGAGGGGTGTTCTCCTTCCCCCCTGCTGCCCTCTGTTGCCTCTGCTGCTGCTGCCGACCTGCTTGGTCTTGAGTCGGTCTGCGCGGCGTCTGCCCCTAGCGGGAGACGCCGCCCTGGCAGGGGCAAGGGGGGCAAGGGCGCGGGTGGAACTGGCGGGGGCGGTGGAGGTGGCGGTGGAGGCGGCGGAGGGAGTGGGGGTGGCAGTGGGAGTGGTGGCGGGGGCGGTGGTGGCGGTGGCAGCAGCGGAGGAGGAGGCGGTGGTGGCGGCAGCGGTGGGAGCGGAGGCAGCGGTGGTGGTGGAGGTGGAGGCGGCGGTGGCGGAGGGGGTGGAGCTGGTCGGGGTAGTGCCCCGCAGCGTAGCGGCTCTGGTGGTGGCCAGCGTCAGCAGCAGCAGCAGCAGCAGCAGCAGCAGCAGCGTTCGCGGGACATCCCCCCGCCCCAGCAGCTCCGTGAGTGGTACACGCAGCGTCAGCGGGGTGGGGGTTTTGGTCCGTGCACCTACGTCCTTCGTTCCGGCGACCGCGCGGGTGAGCAGTGTGGGGGTGCCCACCCCACCCAGCGCTGCTTTGGCCGCCTGACGGACGCTTGGCGTCAGCAGTTCCCCGAGGCCAGTGAGATTCCCCGTTGGGGAGAGCTGTCTAGGGCTGGCGTAGCTATCTTTGATCTTGACTTTGATGCTATCCTTGCTGCCATGTATGCTGTGACTATTAGTGAGGAGGGTGACTGTTACCGGTGTTTCCCGCCCGACCCGGGCATTGGTACTGCTGCGCCAGGTACTTCTGCGGCTGCTGCTCTAGGTGCCAGTGCGTCTGCACTCTCAGGTACTGGTGAGGCTGCGCTCTCAGGTACTGCGTCGGCTTCGGCCTCCCTCACCTTCACGCTTGACTCAGGGGCTTCTCGCTCCTTCTTTCGAGACCGCACCACACTCACGCCGCTTGGCCGGCCGGTTGCAGTCTCCCTGGCTGACCCCTCTGGGGGTCCTGTCCTCTCTCACTTCTCCACTGTCCTCCCGTGTCCGGCTGCCCCCTCGGGCACCTTGTCTGGTCTGTACCTCCCCTCGTTCTCGACGAACTTGGTGAGTGGTGCTGACCTGCAGGATGCGGGGGTTCACCAGTTTACTCCTGCGAGTCAGCGGGTGACCCACTGCTCGGACGCCCGCACAGGCCGACACCTGGCCACGTTTTCGCGTCGGCCGGGGTCGAGTCTCTACACCCTGACCACTGAGTCTCCTCCTGTCCCTGCGTCTGGCCAGGTAGCTGCGTCGGGTCAGGTGTTTGCTGCTGCGTCCAGGTCTGGTCCTGAGTCTGCCCCCTGCTCGTGTCGCCGCCTGTCTCATGAGACTCTCCTGTGGCACCACCGTCTTGGCCACCCCTCCTTGCCTCGTCTTCGGGGCATGGCTTCCCGTGTCCTTGTCTCTGGTCTTCCCCGGTCTCTCCCTCCCCTTCCTTCGGGACCCGGACCTTCCTGTGTCCCCTGTGTCGAGGGGCGGCTCCGGGCTGCCCCTCACTCCTCCCAGTTTCCCCCGACAGAGGCTCCTCTGCAGACGCTTCACATGGACGTGTGGGGCCCGGCCCGCGTCCGTGGGCAGGGTCACGAGCGCTACTTCCTGCTGGTGGTTGACGACTACTCGCGTTACACCACAGTCTTCCCCTTGCGCAGCAAGGGTGATGTCACTGAGGTGTTGATCGACTGGATCCGCGCAGCTCGTCTCCAGCTCAGGAGGAGCTTCGGCTCGGACTTTCCTGTTCTGCGTCTGCACTCTGACCGAGGTGGAGAGTTCTCCTCTGGCCTTCTGCGAGCCTACTGTCGTGCACGAGGCATCCGCCAGACCTTTACGCTTCCGGACTCTCCACAGCAAAATGGGATTGCTGAGCGCCGCATTGGCATGGTCATGGACGTCGCTCGTACGTCCATGATGCATGCGGCTGCCCCCCATTTTCTGTGGCCGTTTGCGGTTCGGTACGCGGCGCATCAGATCAACCTTCACCCCAGGGTCTCCCGGCCGGAGACCTCCCCAGCTCTGCTGTGGACGGGGAAGGTCGGCGATACGTCTGCGTTCCGTGTCTGGGGATCTCGGGCGTTTGTCCGCGACTTGTCTGCGGACAAGCTGTCCCCTCGTGCTGCTCCCTGTGTCTTCCTCGGCTTCCCCCCTGACGCCCCAGGGTGGCAGTTCTACCACCCCTCCTCTCGTCGTGTTCTGTCCTCCCAGGACGTCACGTTCGACGAGTCAGTCCCCTTCTACCGCCTCTTCCCCTACCGCACTCCTTCCCTCCCCCCGCCACCGCACTTCCTTGTGCCAGGTCCCCCCCCGGTAGACCCCCTTCCCCCTCAGGGTCCTGCCCCTTCAGGTGTGTCCCAGGTAGACGCAGTCGAGCCGATCGAGGTTGCTGGTGACTCTGGTCCTACTGCGGGTGCTGAGCCTGGGGGTGCTGACTCTGGGGGTGCTACGCGCGTGGGTGCTGAGCCTGGGGGTGCTGAGCCTGGGGGTGCTGAGTCTGGGGGTGCTGAGCCTGGGGGTACTGCGAATGGGGGTGCTGAGCCTGGGGGTGCGGAGTCTGGGGGTGCTGAGCCTGGGGGTGCTGTGACTGGGGGTGCTGAGCCAGGGGGTGCTGCGTCTGGAGCTACTGAGCCTGGAGCTGCGGAGCCTGCGGCCACTGGACCTCCCCTTGTGGCGTCTGGCGGTGCGGGACCTGGTGGTTCTCCGGGTGCTTCGCCTCGGCGGGAGCCCCTCTCTCCACAGGAGCTGGGCGAGTGGTTTGCTCGCCGCTGGAGACGTACTGCTGGAGCTGGAGCTCCTTCGGCTGCTGAGGGTACTTGTGCCGCTGGTCCCGGAGCTACTGGGCCCTCGGGTCCGCCTGGAGCTGGAGCTGCCGCGGGTGTTGGTGCTGAGACTGCTGCTGTCCTTCCTGGCGGTGGTCCTGCTGCGGGTACTGCTGGTGCTGCTGGAGGTACTGGAGCTGGAGGTGCTGTTGGCGCTGGTGCTGCTGCTGAGGGTGCTGTCCCTGCGGTGTCTGGAGTCGCCGCGCGGCCTCGGCCGTACTTCGTTCCGCTCCTACAGCAGGTTCTTGGTCTTTCTCCTCCTGCAGCGTGTCCACAGTCTGTTCAGTCACAGTCCCAGTTAGAGCCCGCCTCCCCACTTCCTGCTCCCTCTCCTTACACTGGTCCCACTGGAGGTCTTGCTGAGCGTCGTGAGCCTGCGTCTCGTCCTGCGTCGCCTGTTCGTGCTGCTCGCGCTAGTGGTCGCGGTTCGCGTCAGCGTCCTCCTCCTGTCCCTGGCACGCACCGGATGTCTTTGCGTCCGTCCACTGCTCCTCTGCGTGCCCCTTTGCCTTCTCCTCCTGAGTCCTCCCTTCCTGCACTTACCGACCCAGAGTCCGACTCTCTTCGTGCTGCTAGTCCTACTGTCACACGTCTCCTTGCTACTGTCGTCACTGACCCCTCTTTTGAGTCCACTGCTGCGTCTGCTCTTGTTGCTGAGCTCGTCGACTTTGCTGCTAGCTGTCGTCTAGACTACGCTGCCGGTCTTGTTGCTGAGTCTGCGTCTGTCTGTCCTCCGTCCGTCGGGGGTGAGTGTGCTCTTGGCACGGACGTCCTTGAGGACAGGCAGGAGGAGTTCCAGTGTCTGGCTGCTGCTTCACCTCATCTCGCGTCCGTACTACTTGCCCCTGAGGGAGACCCGGATGCACTAGACATCCCGACTCCGCGCTCTTACGCGGAGGCCGTAGAGGGTCCCTACTCCTCTCAGTGGCAGGCAGCTATGGATGCAGAGATGGCGTCCTGGAAGTCCACAGGCACCTACGTTGACGCGGTTCCCCCTCCTGGGGCGAACATCGTCAGTGGCATGTGGATCTTCAGGGTGAAGCGGCCGCCGGGCTCTCCACCTGTCTTCAAGGCGCGGTACGTCGCTCGTGGCTTCAGTCAGCGGCAGGGAGTTGACTACTTTCAGACCTTCTCTCCCACCCCGAAGATGACCACTCTTCGGGTGCTGCTGCACATAGCCGCTCAGCGCGACTACGAGCTCCACTCTCTTGACTTCAGCACTGCTTTCTTGCAGGGTAGCCTGCACGAGGAGATCTGGCTGCGCCGTCCACCTGGCTTCACTGGGACTTTCCCTACTGGCACCCAGTGGAGCCTCCGACGGCCAGTCTACGGTCTCCGCCAGGCACCGCGTGAGTGGCACGACACACTGAGGACTACGCTTGCGGCTCTTGGGTTTGCTCCCTCTACGGCTGACCCGTCGTTGTTTCTGCGCACCGACACTTCTTTGCCGCCGTTCTACATCCTCGTGTACGTCGACGACTTGGTCTTTGCCACAGCTGACACTGCTGGACTCGCCCACGTGAAGTCCGAGCTGCAGAAGAGACACACGTGCACAGACCTGGGTGAACTGCGCAGCTACCTTGGCTTGCAGATCACTCGGGACAGAGCACGCCGCACCATTACCTTGACTCAGTCACACATGGTGCAGCAGGTCCTTCAGCGCTTCGGCTTCACGTACTCCTCGCCTCAGGCCACTCCTCTGTCTACTCGCCACTCGCTCTCAGCTCTGCCTTCGGATGAGTCCGTAGAGTCGAGTGGCCCGTACCCAGAGCTTGTTGGCTGCCTCATGTACCTGATGACCTGCACACGACCTGACCTTGCATACCCTCTTAGCATTCTTGCTCCTGGGAGACACCGACCAGAGCACATGGCTGCAGCGAAGAGGGTGTTGCGCTACTTGTGCAGTACGTCGGGCATGGGGCAAGTGCTTGGAGGGCGGAGTCCAGTGGTCCTCACTGGGCACGCGGACGCTTCTTGGGCTGACGACCAGGCTACGCAGCGGTCGTCACAGGGTTACACCTTCAGTCTTGGTTCCGGCTCTGTCTCGTGGCGGGCTACTCGCTCGTCCTCTGTTCTCGGCTCCAGTTGTGAGGCTGAGATCTACGCCGGGGCCATGGCTGCACAGGAGCTTCGCTGGCTCACCTACCTGCTGACTGACCTTGGAGAGCCGCCTCGTTCTCCTCCAGTGCTGTACGTAGATAACAAGGCCATGCTGGCCTTGTGTCGAGAGCAGCGCTTGGAGCACAGAACGAAGCACATTGCTCTCCGTTACTTTCTTGCTCGTGAGCTGCAGCAGCGTGGTCAGTTGCGACTTGCGTACGTGGCCTCTGAGGCCAACACTGCTGATGTGTTCACCAAGGCACTTGCGCCTTGTGACCATCAGCGCTTCTGCACTCAGCTGGGTCTTGTACCTGTCTTGCCTCACTTGCTCTCCTCTTGACCTTGCTTGTACTGTCACATATATATACCTGCTCTTGCTTGTCTAGCTCTATATATATATGTGCACTCCTGCATGTGAACTGGCCTTGTGGCCTTGTCGTTGTGCTCGGACTGTGTGGTGACTTTGTGATCCACCCTGAGCTTGCTGTGCTTTGCGTGACTGGTCTTGTGACCCCTTGTTCTCCCCCACTTTGCCTGTGGGGGTGTGTCAGAACATATATATAGCTTATGCTGTTGTGTAGGCTATAGTGGGGTATCCCATAGGGGGTACAACCCAATTAGGGTTTCCTATATGTACTCACTTCATTCATAGTTCATTCATTCTTGTTCAAATCTTCTCATAAGCATGCAGGTATATGTATATAGAGTACAGTACAAGCAGAGTCAAGAAGTCAGCAAGTGAGGCACAGTAGGTACAAGGCCTAACACAGTACAGAAACGCTGATGATCACAAGGCTGAAGTGCCTTGGTGAAAACATCAGCAGTGTTGGCCTGAGAGGCCACGTAAGCAAGACGAAGCTGGCCACGCTGCTGCAACTCTCGAGCAAGGAAATAGCGCAGAGCAATGTGCTTCATTCTGTGCTCCAGTCTGTGCTCCTGACACAAGGCCAGCATGGCCTTGTTGTCGACGTACAGAACTGGAGGAGAACGAGGCGCCTCTCCCAAGTCGGTCAGCAGGTAGGTGAGCCAGCGTAGCTCCTGTGCAGCCATGGCCCCAGCGTAGATCTCAGCCTCACAACTGGAGCTGAGAACAGACGAAGAGCGGGTAGACCGCCAAGAGACAGAACCGGAGCCAAGACTGAAGGTGTAACCCTGTAACGACCGCTGCGTAGCCAAGTCGTCAACCCAGGAGGCGTCAGCGTGACCAGTGAGGACAACTCGAGCCCGTCCTCCAAGCACAAGCCCCATGCCCGATGTACTGCACAAGTATCGCAACACCCTCTTCGCAGCATCCCAGTGCACCTTTCGGTGCCTGCCGGGAGCCACGTAGCGAGCCAGAAGGCTGAGAGGGTATGCGAGGTCAGGTCGTGTGCAAGTCATCAGGTACATGAGGCAGCCCACAAGCTCTGGATATGGGCCACTCGGCTCTACGGAGTCGTCCGAAGGTGGAGGTGAGAGCGAGTGACCGGTAGGCAGAGGAGTGGACTGTGGCGAGGAGTACGTGAAGCCGAAGCGCTGAAGGACCTGCTGCACCATGTGTGACTGAGTCAAGGTGATGGTGCGCTGTGCTCTGTCCCGGGTGATCCGCAAGCCAAGATAGCTTGTCGGTTCACCCAGGTCTGTGCACGTGTGTCTCTTCTGCAGCTCGGACTTCACGTGGGCGAGTGCCTCAGTGTCAGCAGTAGCAAAGACGAGGTCGTCTACGTACACGAGAACGTAGAACGGCGGCAGAGTAGTGTCAGTGCGTAGAAACAGAGAAGGGTCAGCAGTCGAAGGAGCAAAACCAAGAGAAGCAAGAGTCGTCCTAAGTGTGTCGTGCCACTCACGGGGTGCCTGGCGGAGACCGTAGACTGGCCGCCGGAGGCTCCACTGGGTACCAGCAAGAAACGACCCAGTGAAGCCAGGTGGGCGGCGCAGCCAGATCTCCTCGTGCAGGCTGCCCTGCAGGAAGGCTGTGCTGAAGTCAAGTGAGTGGAGCTCGTAGTCACGCTGAGCAGCAACGTGCAGCAGTACCCGAAGAGTGGTCATCTTCGGGGTAGGGGAGAAGGTCTGAAAGAAGTCAACTCCCTGTCGCTGACTGAAGCCACATGCAACGTAACGCGCCTTGAAGGCAGGCGGAGAACCCGGCGGCCGCTTCACCCTGAAGATCCACATGCCACTGACGATGTTCGCCCCAGGTGGGGGAACCTCGTCTACGTAGGTGCCTGTGGACTTCCAGGAAGCCATCTCTGCGTCCATGGCTGCCTGCCACTGAGAGGAGTAGGGACCCTCTATCGCCTCTGCGTAAGAGCGCGGGGTCGGGATGAAAAATGCATCCGGGTCTCCCTCAGGGGTCAGTAGCATGGACACGAGATGAGGTACAGAAGCAGCAAAGCACTCAAACTCCTCCTGTCTGTCCTCAAGAACGTCCGTGCCAAGAGCACACTCACCCCCGACGGACGGAGGACAGACAGAGACAGACGCAGACTCAGCAACAAGACTAGTGGCGTAGTCTAGGCGACAGGCGGCAGCAAAGTCAACAAGCTCAGCAACAAGAGCAGACGCAGCAGAGGACTCAAACAGAGGGTCAGTGACAGCAGTGGCCAGAAAGCGCGTGACCGCCGGACTAGCAGCACGAAGGGAGTCAGACTCCGGGTCCGGACCGGCAGGAAGAGAGGACGCAGGAGGAGACGGCAGAGAGACACGCTGTGGAGCAGTAGAAGGACGCAGAGTCATAGAGTGGGTGCCAGGGACAGGAGGAGGACGCGGACGCGAAACACGACCACCGCGAACAGAACGGACAGGCGACGTAAAACGAGATACAGGCGACACAGGACGCGACTCAGGCTCACGACGCTCTGTAAGACCTCTAGTCGGTCCAGAGTAAGGAGAAGGACCAAGCAGCGGAGAGGCCGGGCGTAACTGCGACTGAGACGGGACAGGCAGTGGACTCAGGGAAGGAGGTGGAGGACTAGGAGAAGGCGGGGAGCCAAGAACCTGCTGAAGAAGCGGAACGTAGTACGGCCGCGGCCACACAGCGCCTCCAGAAACAGCAGAGACAGAACCAGTACCCTCAGCCCTAGGGTCTCCAGGCCCAGCAGCACCAGCAGCACCTCCAGTAGCACCAGCACCAGCAGCACCTCCAGAAGCTCCAGCAGAACCTCCAGCACCAGCAGCACCTCCAGTAGCACCTCCAGCACCAGCAGCACCTCCAGCAGCACCAGCACCAGCAGCACCTCCAGCACCTCCAGCAGTAACAGCACCAGCAGCACCTCCAGAAGCTCCAGCAGCACCTCCAGTAGCACCTCCAGCACCAGCAGAACCTCTAGCAGCACCAGCACCTGCAGCACCTCCAGAAGCTCCAGCAGCACCTCCAGCAGTACCAGGACCAGCAGCACCTCCAGAAGTCCCAGCAGCACCTCCAGAAGCCCCAGCAGGACCTCCAGGAGCTCCAGCAGCACCCCGACAGCGCCGAGAGTACCACTCACGAAGCTGCTGTGGAGAGAGAGACTCCCGCCGCGGTGGGACACCAAGAGCACCTCCAGACGCAGCACGCTCAGGCTCCACACGCCCAGGCGCAGCACCCCCAGGCTCAGCACGCCCAGACTCAGCACCCCCAGACTCAGCACCCCCAGTCTCAGCACCCCCAGTCCCCGCACCCGCAGGCTCAGCACCCCTAGCAGCACCTGAGTCGACAGCTACCTCGACCGGCTCGGCAGGGTCTACCTGGGACACACCTAAGGGGGCAGGACCCTGGGGGGGGAGGGGGTCTACCGGGGGAGTACCTGGTGCGAGGAAGAGCGGCGGGGGGGGGGGGGAGAGGCAGTGCGGTAGGGAAAAAGACGGTAGTACGACACCGACTCGTCAAACGTGACGTCCTGAGAGGACAGTACACGACGCGAGGTGGGGTGGTAGAACTGCCACCCGGGTGCGCCAGGAGGGAAGCCAAGGAAGACACAGGGAACGGCACAGGAGGACAGCTTGTCCGCTGTAGTATCGCGGACAAAAGCTCGAGATCCCCAGACACGGAACGCGGACGCATCGCCAACCTTCCCCGTCCACCGCAGAGTAGGTGTGGTCTCCGGCAAGGAGACACGAGGCTGAAGGTTGATCTGATGCGCAGCGTACTGAACCGCGAACGGCCACAGAAAATGGGGAGCAGCCGCATGGATCATGGACGTACGAGCGACGTCCATAACCATGCCAATGCGGCGCTCAGCAATCCCATTTTGCTGCGGGGAGGCCGGAAGCGTGAACGTCTGGCGGATGCCCTCAGAACGATAGAAGGCTCTCAGGAGGTCGGAGGAAAACTCCCCGCCTCTGTCTGAGTGCAGACGCAGAACAGGAAGGTCCGAGCCGAAACTCTCACTAAGCTGGCGACGAGCACCGCGGATCCAGTCGATCAACACCTCAGGGACCTCACCCTTGCTGCGCAAGGGGAAGACTGTGGTGTAACGCGAGTAGTCGTCAACGACCAGCAGGAACTAACGCTCGTGACCCTGTCCACGGACGCGGGCTGGGCCCCACACGTCCATGTGAAGAGTCTGCAGAGGGGCCTCAGTCGGAGGAAACGAGGAGGAGTGAGGAGCGGCGCGCTGCCGGCCCTCGACACAAGGAACACAGGTGGGGGCAGGCCCCGGAGGAAGGGGAGGGAGGGACCTGGGGAGTCCAGAGACAAGAGCACGGGAGGCCATACCTCGAAGACGAGGCAGTGAGGGGTGACCAAGGCGGTGGTGCCAAAGGAGAGTCTCGTGCGCCAGAGGACGACACGAGCAGGGGGCAGACGCAGGACTAGACCTGGACGCGGCAGCAAACACCTGACTGGACGCAGCTACCTGAGCAGACGCAGGGACCGGAGGAGGCGCAGTAGTCCGTGTGTACAGACTCGACCCTGGCCGACGGGTGAACGTGGCCAGGTGGCGGCCCGTCCGAGAGCAAGTGCAGTGGGTCACACGCTGACCTCCAGGGGTGAACTGGTCAACCCACGCGTCCTGGAGGTCAGCTCCACTCACCAAGTTCGTAGAGAACGAGGGGAGATGGAGTCCCGACAGCAAGCCTGACGGGGCCGCAGGACACGGTAGAACCGTGGAGGAGTGTGCAAGGACTGGGCCCCCGGAGGGGTCAGCAAGGGAGACCGCAACAGGCCGACTGAGCGGCGTGAGCGTGGTGCTGTCTCTAAAGAAAGAGCGCGAAGCACCAGAGTCAAGTGTGAAAGTGTGCAAGGACTCAGTAGGTGCTGTACCAGAGAGAGCAAACGCACCAGCACCTGGAGCAGCAGACGCACTAGCACCTGGAGCAGCAGACGCACTAGCACCTAGAGCAGCAGCCGCAATGCCCGGGTCGGGCGGGACACTCAGGTAACAATCACCCTCAGCACTATCAGCAAGAGCATACATGGCAGCAAGAATAGCATCAAAGTCTAGATCAAAGATAGGCACATTCTGCAGAAGCAGATCATGCCAACGAGGAAGCTCAGCGGCGTCAGGAAACTGGGTACGCCAAGCGCCAGTCAAGCGACCGAAGCAGCGCTCCGTGGTGTGTGGAAGCCCACACACCTCCCCACTACGAGTGCCGGTGCGAAGAACGTAAGTGCAGGGACCTGCACCCCCAGACCTCCCACGCCCAGCGTACCACTCACGAAGCTGCTGAACCGACGGGGTCTCACGGGTGCGCAGCTGCTGCTGGCGCTGGCTGCCACCAAAGCCTCCACGCTGCGCGGCTGCACCTCGACCAGCACCACCTCCTCCGCTACCTCCACCACCGCTGCCGCTGCCTCCACCCCCTTTGCCACCGCCGCCACGACCTCCACCGCTGCCACTGACGCCCCCACTCCCGGTACCACCCCCACCACCACCTCCACCGCCTCCACCCCCTCCACTGCTTCCCCCGCCGCCCCCTCCACCACCCTTGCTTCCCTTGCCCTAGCTGGTGCGGCGTCTCCCAATAGAGGCAGACGCAGCGCCGACCTCCTCAGTGCCAACGAGGTCGACAGCAGCAGCAGAAGCAACAGAGGGGAGAAGGGGGACAGGGGAACACCCCTCAAAGAAGGGGGTGCGACGGTCGCCGCGAGAAGCACCAACAGCTAAGATACTCTTCTCAGCTGCAGCAAGGCGTTCCTCTAGCAGGTCGACAGTCAGCTCAGTGGGGCAAAGGGAGAGAAAGTGGTCCCTGACTGAAGAGAGAGAGTCAGGGAGGCGGGTGACTAGGTAGTAAAGGGTGATGTACATGGGGGGGGGGTTCTTGGCACAGAACTGAGTGGGAAGGGCAGCGCGGTAGCGGGCGTCACTAGTGCGAAGGTGAGCAACTAGGTCAGCGACTGTGGCAAAGGCGGCAAGGTCAGGGAAAAGGTACGGCAGCATGAGGCGGATGAGGGCAGCAGTGGCAGGGGAGGAGTAGCGTGCAACTACAGCATCGTACAAAGACTGAGCAGTCTTGTACTGGCCAAAGTGTGCGCGCTCAGCAGGCGGCAGGTGACTACGAACAGCAAGACGAGCAACAGCGTCACGAGTGGTCCACTGCGAGCAAACAGTACTGTCAGCAGTGGCAGTAGGAGCAGTGGAAACACCGGACGTGTGATCGAAAAGGGATACCCCATCCCTAGAATCACACTGAAGAAAGAGCTGTAGGTCATCAACCCATACATCAAAGTCAACTGCACGTCCCTCAGAGTCAAAGGTGAGAACTGTAGGACTAGCCATAGTAGCAGTGGAAGCAGTAGGAAGAGGAGCAGCAGTAGCAGTAGCAGCAGCAGTAGCAGCAGTAGCAGCAGTGCAGCAGTAGCAGCAGCGGCGCGACTCGGCTAGGGGGCGCGGCTCGGCTGGGCGGCGCGGCTCGGCCGGGTGGCGCGGCTCAGCTGGGCTGCGCGGCTCGGCTTACCAGAGACAGGTGAAGGGGCCGGTAGGGGTCGGCAGGGGCACGCCAGGAGGGGCCGCGTCAGTTGGGGCCGGCAGGGGCTCGGCAGCAGGAGCCGGCCGGGGGCGCGCCAGCTGGGGCGCGTCAGTTGGGGCCGAGAAGGGGGTCCGCGACGGACCGGCAGAGGGGCCGCGACTGGCCGGCAGAGGGGCCACGACGGGCCGGCAGAGGGGCCGTTAAAGGGGGGCCGCGAAGGGCTTGCAGAGGGGCCGTGACGGGCCGGCAGAGGGGCCGCTACGGGCCGGCAAAGGGGCCGCGACGGGCCTTAAGAGGGGCCACGACAGGCCGTCAGAGGGGCCGCGACGGGCCTTAAGAGGGGCCGCGACGGGCCGTCAGAGGGGCCGCGAAGGGCCGCTAGGGGCCGCGACGGGTCGCGAAAAGGGGCCGCGACGGGCCGCGACGGGTCGCTAAAGAGGGGCCGCGACGGGTTGCTACAGGGGGCCGCGAAAGGCTGAAAGAGGGGCCGCGATGGGCCGCGAAGGGGCAGCGACGGGCCACAAAGGGCGGGCGCGAGGGCGCTGCTAGGAAAAACGCGACACGCGCCTCGAGCAGGTAAGGAAAAAAAAAACTTTGTAGTGGTGGGCCCTAAAAAAATCGAACCAGCTCTATACCATGTGAGAATATCGAGAGAGGAATGAATGAACTAGGCAGCAGGTGGGTACAAGTATAAAACACACAAGTGTTGTACCCTCTAAGAACTTCCCCACTACAGCCTAAACAGACTATAGCATATATAAGTTTGACAGGTACTAGGCCTAACACAGTACAAAAACGCTGATGATCACAAGGCTGAAGTGCCTTGGTGAAAACACCAGCAGTGTTGGCCTGAGAGGCCACGTAAGCAAGACGAAGCTGGCCACGCTGCTGCAACTCTCGAGCAAGGAAGTAGCGCAGAGCAATGTGCTTCGTTCTGTGCTCCAGTCTGTGCTCCTGACACAAGGCCAGCATGGCCTTGTTGTCGACGTACAGAACTGGAGGAGAATGAGGCGCCTCTCCCAAGTCGGTCAGCAGGTAGGTGAGCCAGCGTAGCTCCTGTGCAGCCATGGCCCCAGCGTAGATCTCAGCCTCACAACTAGAGCTGAGAACAGAAGAAGAGCGGGTAGACCGCCAAGAGACAGAACCGGAGCCAAGACTGAAGGTGTAACCCTGTGACGACCGCTGCGTAGCCAAGTCGTCAACCCAGGAGGCGTCAG
Source organism: Closterium sp. Naga37s-1 (assembly GCA_947471745.1). NCBI lineage: Eukaryota > Viridiplantae > Streptophyta > Zygnematophyceae > Desmidiales > Closteriaceae > Closterium > Closterium sp. Naga37s-1. The sequence goes on from CANJKZ010000328.1 coordinate 1,516,796, forward strand.
CGTGACCAGTGAGGACAACTCGAGCCCGTCCTCCAAGCACGAGCCCCATGCCCGATGTACTGCACAAGTATCGCAACACCCTCTTCGCAGCATCCCAGTGCACCTTTCAGTGCCTGCCGGGAGCCACGTAGCGAGCCAGAAGGCTGAGAGGGTATGCGAGGTCAGGTCGTGTGCAAGTCATCAGGTACATGAGGCAGCCCACAAGCTCTGGATGCGGGCCACTCGGCTCTACGGACTCGTCCGAAGGTGGAGCTGAGAGTGAGTGACCGGTAGGCAGAGGAGTGGACTGTGGCGAGGAGTACGTGAAGCCGAAGCGCTGAAGGACCTGCTGCACCATGTGTGACTGAGTCAAGGTAATGGTGCGCTATGCTCTGTCCCGGGTGATCCGCAAGCCAAGATAGCTTGTCAGCTCACCCAGGTCTGTGCACGTATGTCTCTTCTGCAGCTTGGACTTCACGTGGGCGAGTGCCTCAGTGTCAGCAGTAGCAAAGACGAGGTCGTCTACGAACAAGAGAACGTAGAACGGCGGCAGAGTAGTGTCAGTGCGTGGGTCAGAAGTGGAAGGAGCAAAACCAAGAGCAGCAAGAGTCGTCCTGAGTGTGTTGTGCCACTCACGGGGTGCCTGACGAAGACCGTAGACTGGCCGCCGGAGGCTCCACTGGGTACCAGCTGGAAACGACCCAGTGAAGCCAGGTGGGCGGCGCAGCCAGATCTCCTCGTGCAGGCTGCCCTGTAGGAAGGCTGTGCTGAAGTCAAGCGAGTGGAGCTCGTAGTCACGCTGAGAAGCAACGTGCAGCAGTACCTGAAGAGTGGTCATCTTCGGGGTAGGGGAGAAGGTCTGAAAGAAGTCAACTCCCTGTCGCTGACTGAAGCCACGTGCAACGTAACGCGCCTTGAAGGCAGGCGGAGAACCCGGCGGCCGCTTCACCCTGAAGATCCACATGCCACTGACGATGTTTGCCCCAGGTGGGGGAACCTCGTCTACGTAGGTGCCTGTGGACTTCCAGGAAGCCGTCTCGGCATCCATGGCTGCCTGCCACTGAGAGGAGTAGGGACCCTCTATCGCCTCTGCGTAAGAGCGCGGGGTCGGGATGTCTAGTGCATCCGGGTCTCCCTCAGGGGCAAGCAGCATGGACACGAGATGAGGTGAAGCAGCGGCAAAGCACTTAAATTCCTCCTGCCTGTCCTTAAGGACGTCCGTGCCAAGAGCACACTCACCCCCGACGGACGGAGGACAGACAGACGCAGACGCAGACTCAGCAACAAGACTAGTGGCGTAGTCTAGGCGACAGGCTGCAGCAAAGTCAACGAGCTCAGTAACAAGAGCAGACGCAGCAGTGGACTCAAACAAAGGGTCAGTGACAGCAGTGGCCAGAAAGCGCGTGACCGCCGGACTAGCAGCACGAAGGGAGTCAGACTCCGGGTCCGGACCGACAGGAAGAGAGGACACAGGAGGAGACGGCAGAGGGACACGCTGTGGAGCAGTGGAAGGACGCATAGTCATAGAGTGAGTGCCAGGGACAGGAGGAGGACGCGAACGCGAAACACGACCAGCGCGAACAGTACGGACAGGTGACGCAGAACGAGACTCAGGCGAAACATGACGCGACTCAGGCTCACGACGCTCCGTAAGACCTCTAGTGGGTCAAGAGTAAGGAGAAGGACCAGGTAGTGGAGAGGCCGGCTGTAACTGCGACTGGGACTGGACAGGCGGTGGGCTCAGGAAAGGAGGAGGAGGACCAGGAGAAGGCGGGGAACCAAGAACCTGCTGGAGTAGAGGAACGTAGTACGACTGCGGCCGTGCAGTGCCTCCAGCAGCTCCAGGAGCTCCTGCACCAGCAGCTCCTCCAGCACCAGAAGCACCGCCAGCAGCTCTAGCAGCACCTCCAGCACCAGCAGCACCTCCAGCAGCTCCAGCAGCGCAGCACCTCCAGCAGCTCCAGCAGCAGCTCCAGCACCAGCAACACCTCCAGCACCAGGAGCACCTCCAGCAGCACCTCCACCACCAGCAGCACCACCAGCAGCCCTAGCAGCACCTCCAGCACCAGCAGCGCCTCCAGCACCAACAGCGCCTCCAGCAGCTCCAGCAGTACCAGCACCTCCAGCAGCTCCAGCAGTAGCTCCAGCAGCAGCAACACCTCCAGCACCAGGAGTACCTCCAGCAGCTCCAGCAGCACCAGCACCTCCAGCAGCTCCAGCAGCACCAGCAGCTCCAGCAGCAGCAGCACCGCCAGCAGCTCCAGCAGCACCAGTAGCACCACCAGCAGCCCTAGCAGCACCTCCAGCACCAGTAGCACCTCCAGCAGCAGCTCCAGCACAAGTAGCACCACCAGCAGCCCTAGCAGCACCTCCAGCACCAGCAGCACCTCGACAGCGCCGAGAGTACCACTCACGAAGCTGCTGTGGAGAGAGGGGCTCCCGCCGCGACGGGACCCCTAGAGCACCGCCAGACTCAGCACGCGAAGGCTCAGCACCTCCAGACTCAGTACGCTCAGGCTCCACACGCCCAGGCTCAGCACCCCCAGACGCAGCACCCCCAGACACAGAAACCCCAGGCTCGGCACCCCCAGTCCCCGCACCCGAAGGCTCAGCACCCCTAGTAGCACCTGAGTCGACAGCTACCTCGACCGGCTCAGCAGGGTCTACCTGGGACACACCTGAGGGGGCAGGACCCTGGGGGGGGAGGGGGTCTACCGGGGGAGTACCTGGTGCTAGGAAGAGCGGCGGGGGGGGGGGAGAGAGGCAGTGCGGTAGGGAAAGAGACGGTAGTAAGACACCAACTCGTCAAACGTGACGTCCTGAGAGGACAGAACACGACGCGAGATGGGGTGGTAGAACTGCCACCCGGGTGCGTCAGGAGGGAAGCCAAGGAAGACACAGGGAACGGCACGGGAGGACAGCTTGTCCGCTGTAGTATCGCGGACAAAAGCTCGAGATCCCCAGACACGGAACGCGGACGCATCGCCAACCTTCCCCGTCCACCGCAGAGTAGGTGTGGTCTCCGGCAAGGAGACACGAGGCTGAAGGTTGATCTGATGCGCAGCGTACTGAACCGCGAACGGCCACAGAAAATGGGGAGCAGCCGCATGGATCATGGACGTATGAGCGACGTCCATGACCATGCCAATGCGGCGCTCAGCAATCCCATTTTGCTGTGGGGAGGGCGGAAGCGTGAACGTCTGGCGGATGCCCTCCGAACGACTGAAGGCCCTCTGGAGATCGGAGGAAAACTCCCCACCTCTGTCTGAGTGCAGACGCAGAACAGGAAGGTCCGAGCCGAAACTCTCACTGAGCTGGCGACGAGCACCGCGGATCCAGTCGATCAGCACCTCAGGGACCTCACCCTTGCTGCGCAAGGGGAAGACTGTGGTGTAACGCGAGTAGTCGTCAACGACCAGCAGGAAGTAACGCTCGTGACCCTGTCCACGGACGTGGGCTGGGCCCCACACGTCCATGTGAAGAGTCTGCAGAGGAGCCTCAGTCGGAGGGAACGAGGAGGAGTGAGGAGCGGCGCGCTGCCGGCCCTCGACACAAGGAACACAGGTGGGGGCAGGCCCCGGAGGAAGGGGAGGGAGGGACCGGGGTAGACCCGAGACAAGGGCACGGGAGGCCATACCTCGAAGACGAGGCAGGGAGAGGTGACCAAGGCGGTGGTGCCAAAGGAGAGTCTCGTGCGACAGAGGACAACACGAGCAGGGGGCAGACGCAGGACTAGACTTGGACGCGGCAGCAAACACCTGACTAGACGCAGCTACCTGACCAGACGCAGAGACCGGAGGAGGCGCAGTAGTCAGTGTGTACAGACTCGACCCTGGCCGACGGGTGAACGTGGCCAAGTGGCGGCCCGTCTGAGAGCAAGTGCAATGGGTCACACGCTGACCTCCAGGGGTGAACTGGTCAACCCACGCGTCCTGGAGGTCAGCTCCACTCACCAAGTTTGTAGAGAACGAGGGGAGGTGGAGTCCCGACAGCAAGCCCGACAGGGCCGCAGGAAACGGTAGAACCGTGGAAGAGTGTGCAAGGACTGGGCCCCCAGAGGGGTCAGCAAGGGAGACTGCAACAGGCCGACTGAGCGGCGTGAGTGTGGTGCTGTCTCTAAAGAAAGAGCGCGAAGCACCAAAGTCAAGTGTGAAAGTGTGCAAGGCTCAGTAGGTGCAGAACCAGAGAGAGCAGACGCACCAGCACTTGGAGCAGCAGACGCACTAGCACCTAGAGCAGCAGCCGCAATGCCCGGGTCGGGCGGGACACTCAGGTAACAGTCACCCTCAGCACTATCAGCAAAAGCATACATGGCAGCAAGGATAGCATCAAAATCAAGATCAAAGATAGGCACATTCTGCAGAAGCAGATCATGCCAGCGAGGGAGCTCAACAGCGTCAGGAAACTGGGCACTCCAGGCGTCAGTCAAGCGACCGAAGCAGCGCTGCGTAGTGTGTGGCAGCCCACACGCCTCCCCACGACGACTGCCGGTGCGAAGAACGTAAGTGCAGGGACCTGCACCCCCAGACCTCCCACGCCCAGCGTACCACTCACGAAGCTGCTGGACCGACGGGGTCTCATGGGAGCGCAGCTGCTGCTGGCGCTGGCTACCACCAAAGCCTCCACGCTGCGCGGCTGCACCTCGACCAGCACCACCGCCGCCGCCACCTCCACCACCGCTGCCGCTGCCTCCACCACCTCCGCCACTGCCGCCACCACCTCCACCGCCGCCACTGACGCCCCCACTCCCGGTACCACCCCCACCTCCACCGCCACCTCCTCCGCCTCCTCCACCTCCTCCACTGCTTCCCCCGCCGCCCCCTCCACCACCCTTGCTCCCCTTGCCCTTGCTGTTGCGGCGTCTCCCACTAGGGGCAGACGCAGCTCCGACCTCCTCAGTGCGAACGAGGTCGACACCAGCAGCAGAAGCAACAGAGGGGAGAAGGGGGACATGGGAACACCCCTCAAAGAAAGGGGTGCGACGGTTGCCGCGAGAAGCACCTACAGCTAAGATACTCTTCTCAGCTGCAGCAAGGCTCTCCTCTAGCAGGTCGACAGTCAGCTCGGTGGGGCAAAGGGAGAGAAAGTGGTCCCTGACTGAAGAAAGGGAGTCAGGGAGGCGGGTGACTAGGTAGTAAAGGGTGATGTACATGGGGGGGGGGTTCTTGGCACAGAAATCAGTGGGAAGGGCAGCGCGGTAGCGGGCGTCACTAGTGCGAAGGTGAGCAACTAGGTCAGCGACTGTGGCAAAGGCGGCAAGGTCAGGAAAAAAGGTACGGCAGCATGAGGCGGCTGAGGGCAGCAGTGGCAGGGGAGGAGTAGCGTGCAACTACAGCGTCGTACAAAGACTGAGCAGTCTTGTACTGGCCAAAATGCGCACGCTCAGCAGGCGGCAGGTGACTACGAACAGCAAGACGAGCAACAGCGTCACGAGTGGTCCACTGCGAGCAAACCGTACTGTCAGCAGTGGCAGCAGGAGCAGTAGAAATACCGGACGTGTGATCGAAAAGGGATACCCCATCCCTAGAATCACACTGAAGAAAGAGCTGTAGGTCGTCAACCCACACGTCAAAGTCAACTGCACGTCCCTCAGCATCAAAGGTGAGAACGGTAGGACTAGCCATAGCAGCAGTAGGAGCAGTAGTAAGAGTAGCAGCAGTAGCAGCAAAAGCAGCAGTAGCAGCAGTAGTAGAAGAGGCAGTAGGGCAGTGCAAGGCAGTGCGGCTCGGTAGGGCAGTGCGGCTCGGCAGGGCGGCGCGGCTCGGCTGGGCGGCGCGGCTCGGGTGGGCGGCGCGGCTCGGATGGGCGGTGCGGCTCAGCTGGGCGGCGCGGCTCGGCTTACCAGAGATGGGTGCAGGGGCGGGCCGTGACAGCAGGGGTTGCGCCAGAAGGGGTCGCGCCAGCAGGGGTGGCGACAGCAGGGGGGGGGGCGCGATTGCAGGGGCCGCGCCAGTAGGGGGGCGCGCCAGCAGGGGCCGCGCCAGCAGGGGCCGGCAAGGGCGCGTCAGCAGGGGCCGGCAGGGGCGCGCCAGCAGGGGCGCGTCAGCAGGGGCCGGCAGGGGCGCGTCAGCAGGGGCCGGCAGGGGCGCGCCAGCAGGGGCGCGTCAGCAGGGGCCGGCAGGGGCGCGTCAGCAGGGGCCGGCAGGGGCGCGCCAGCAGGGGCGCGTCAGCAGTGGCCGGCAGGGGCGCGTCAGCAGGGGCACGTCAGCAGGGGCCGGCAGGGGCGCGCCAGCAGGGGCCGGCAGGGGCGCGTCAGCAGGGGCCGGCAGGGGCGCGTCAGCAGGGGCCGGCAGGGGCGCGCCAGCAGGGGCGCGCCAGCAGGGGCGCGTCAGCAGGGGCCGGCAGGGGCGCGTCAGCAGGGGCCGGCAGGGGCGCGCCAGAAGGGGCGCGACAGCAGGGGCCGGCAGGGGCGCGTCAGCAGGGGCGCGTCAGCAGGGGCCGGCAGGGGCGCGCCAGTTGTTTGGGGGCCGCGACGGGCTAGGGGCCGCGACGGGCTAGAGGCCGCGACAGGCTAGGGGCCGTGACGGGCTAGGGGCCGCGACTGGCTAGGGGCCGCGACAGGGAAGGCGCGATGCGCGCTTCGGGCAGGGCAGGAAAAAAAAATCTAGTGGTGGGCCCTTAAAAACAAACGTTCCCACTAGGGAACCTGCTCAGAATACCATGTTAGAATGTGAGCAAATGAATGACTGAACTAGAAAGCAGGTGGGTACATATAGGAAACCTAAAAGTGTTGTACCCTGTAAGAACTACCCCACTACAGCCTAAACAGACTATAGAATATAAGTTTGACACCGGGTTCTATTTCTATTCGGTGATCGTGCGCACGCTGAGGTGGCCGTCCTTCTGGTAGGTCATCGGGGAAGATCCCCAGGAATCGTTTCAACGGGTCCTGTAGCTCCGATGGGACTGCCGACAGTAGTTTCTGAAAATCACTCGTTTAGTCTGCTTCTTCTACTATCGCGATATCCACCGCGTACACGTCAGCTCCAGCGGCGACATCCCGTTTCATTGTGATGGCGTTGACGTGGACAGTTGAAGACTCAGGCGACTGCCAGCGAGGTAGTTCGACCCAGTTACCGCTACTTCGCACAGTACAGCTACCCGTCGTCCAGTCGATTCGCGGGTTATACCGTCGCAGCCAATCACGTCCCAGTAAAATGTCGTGCCCATCCAATGTCGTCGCGAGCATTTCCTGTGTAAACCCGAAGTTTCCCCCACAGCGGACTTCTTATTTCTCCACTGCTTCTATAAAAATCTTCTATAATAATCTTCACTGCTGCTCTCTGTATTTTCCCGTGAATCAGTACTGGGCAATCCGTCGCTGTACCCTCCTTATTGGTCCGAGCCCGATCGATAGCGTGAATCGGTACTGTGACTCGGTGAGGGTCGGTGAAGTTGGGCGAGCAGGCAGTCTCGTCAGTAGTTGGCCCAACTTCTACTGACTGCTGGCGTTTCCCGGCCTCTGAGACTCTCGCCCCTGCTCTATTCCGCGGCGACTCAGCTCCTCTGGGCATTCACTCTTGCGATGGCCCGGCCTATTGCAAGCAAAGCAGCGCCCCTTAAATGGTGCGGCAGCTGCATTTGTCGCAACGGCGTGTACGGTGGCGTGCTCGATTGGTCCCCGAGGACGTTGTCCGTAGTAGGACCCCGGTCTCGGTCGTCGTAGGATGTCGATTTTCTCGGCGAGCGCGAGAATCTCGTTGAAGTTCGAGAGTCCGCGAAGCATAATTTCGTGCGAGATATCTGGCTTTAGCCCTCCGACGTAACGGTCCACCCGCTTCGCTTCGTGCATATAGCCGACTTGCTCGCATAATGCGAGAAATCCACTCATGTAGTCTTGAACCGATCCGAGTTGCCGCCAAGTGCGCAGCTTCTGACGTGCTGAAATTGAAGCCGCGATCGGCTCGAAACGCGCCCTAAGCCCTGCGCACCACGCATCCCACGTGCTGTACTGGGCTGTCTCGCAAAATGAACTAAAGGGGACGGCTGGGCCGTGGGCCCGTCTTCTTGCGACGGTGGCTCGTAGGCGCGTGGCGACGTCACGATGACGCGCCACCAGTCCATGGCAGGGACCCTCAGCAGTGAAACAGCGTAGCGAATCTTAGCTGCGTCCGACTCGACGTAATTCGCGTCGAAGAATACGTTCATCGTGAAGACCCACGACTGAACCGTCGGACCCCCACGTTGACTTGGGTCGAAACAAGGTGGTCGCTGCGGCTTGAATGGCATTGGCGCCGTGATGGCATACTCGCCACTTGTCGCTGCAAATTCCACGTGCCGACGGGCTTCGCGGGGCTCCCGTGGGCTTTGTGTGACTCTGTTTTGCTCCATGCCAGGCATTGAGTGAGCGGCGCCCTCACTGGCTACGCCTGAGCGCTGTCCCACGCTGTCGTTCTGTGTCGGTGTGCCGGAGGAGATAACAATCGGTTCCTCCGAATGTGCAAGTGCGTTTGTTGGTGCTGGTGCGTTCACTGTTGATTGTTGACGAGCGGAGTCGCGTTCCGCCGTGAGTGGCGATTTTAAGCGCCGATTCTTCGAGTTGGCGCATGAGACGTTCTAGTTCCTCCTGTGTCAGCGTCGCGACATTGAGTTCTGCCATGGCGACAGCAGAACCGCGGGCGTCGGGCAAGCTCAGCGAGAGCCTCTGTCGTGGCCGTGCGTGCTTACGAGAGAGCACTACGAGCGGCGGTGCTTGGTCGCTGAGAGACGTCCACCCCCCCCAAAAAAATTGAGATAGTGGGGAAACGAAGGTGTGGGTGCGGTCCGAGAGAAGATCGTAGGCTCTGATAACCAAGTGTTACGAGTGCAATTGAGTGAGCGAGCGAGGATTGCACTTTCGAGACAAGAATAAAATGAGCGAAAGGTTTGAGCGAAGAATATATAGCGAAGCTACGGTGGTAACGGTAATGTGGGGAATTGGGGTGCGCGACGGGCCTGGTGCCGAGGTTGGGAACTGTCGAGGCGGAGGTCCGAAGCGCGGGTTACCAACCGAACCGTGAGGTTGGGTCGCATCGTGAACAGTGGCGGGAATGGTGTCGAGGCGAGTGTCGCGAGTGGTAACGGAATGTTGTGGGGTGCTGTTGGCGGGAACAGTGGTGTACGCGCTGGGCAGAGACGCGAAGTAAGGAAAAGTGATTTTCCTTACACTCCAGTATTAGTGACCATTTTCTTGCAGTATTGTGGTCTTGAGAAGTTCCAATAATGGTCCACACAAAAACCAGAAGGCTTTGCATCTGGATATGGTTGAAGGCGACAGGCTTGCCCTTCTGCAAAGAAGCTGGATTTAGAGATTACACAACCTCCACTATAGCGATGTGTGGGTTCAAGATTATTGATTCAATTAGAACTTGTGAGCATGGTGACATGTACAAGTGTCCGCTGTGAACAAGACCTTATCAGGTGTACTGAATACTCCGTTCATGACTTTTACTCCGCGTTCCCAGCAGTTCGACCACGAAGTACAAGCAGAGATGAGTGCGGAGAGGAATTCCGCCCGCCCATCACGGAGGGTGGTGGGATGGGGAAGATATCACCGAGATCCCTCCGGGAACCCGCTTTTGCCCCTGCGGGATTTCCCCGGAGGGATTTCGTTTTTTCCGCAGTCGCCTAGCGGCGCACGCGAGGGGTGGGAGCCGACCCCCCCGCCCGCCCGAAAACGACCCCCGCCAGCTCGGAGTGACGCGAGGTGGTCCCCGTTCGAGCTGGCGTTGACCCCACCCGCTCCCCCCTTGCTCCCTTTTCTCGTCGAGGAAATCCGTCCCCGTCGACGGATTCCGTCTCTACTCGACGGAAAGTGACACGGGAAACGCAAGGGCTGAAACGCGCCATTGCGTAATTCACTACGGAGCACCGCTGCCGCAGAAATAAAAACGTGTGTGTGAAAATGAAAACTGAAACAGCAATGGGCAAACTTAATGAAAAATTGGAGTCCCTTCGAAAGTGGGCAGATCCTCCAGTGAAAAAAATCAATAGCCCTATCAACGCATTCTCATCACTTCTACAGCAATATATTTTCATATTTGAATTGCAACTTTGTAAAATGGATCGTAGTTTCAATAATTATCAATACATGTAGTACAATTGGACTATGCTCCCAACTGCACACGCACATGAGAATAGCGCATACGCGCACCCACTTTGCAGGTGCCTGTAGGCGGTCGAGCACGTGCTGACAATTGTGCCAGATGCTTCGCATCGACCTCGGGATACCTTGTTGCAGGTCGACTTCGTCAATGTTCCTGACGGCGAAGCCCGCACAACCGGCAGGCTTCACCGTCGAGCATCTCTTCTTCGATGGACCTGTCGAACAGTGCCTCTCGACGGGCTCGTCGACCATTGTCGTCGACCAGCGCTGCTCGTTGGCGCTACATCCGGGATCCCGTCGAGCAGCACTTCTGCTCGACCGCATCTCCCGTCAACCAGTACCCCTCGACGGGCTCGTCGACCACCAGGTCGAAGTAGACCGTCGACCTCCCTCGTCGACGGCTTCGCAGCGGCCCCTGCAGTTCGACCAACTCCGACGACCTGCATGCCGAAGTCGGCTGTGGAGAGTCACTCTACAAGGTAGTGAGCTAGACTACGGGGGGAGGGGTGGGGGAGGAGGGGGGGCACGAACTACTGAGAGTGATCGTAGCTTTGTTTAGTTCCTTGGCACTTGCACATCCACGGGAGAAATCGGCAAGAGTTTTACTAGGCAAATATTGCATTACAGAATGAATGAACCAGCAATGACAACAATGACTACATCAAGCACCTAGCTACTCTGCAGGGTGATTGGTGTAAGGGACTCGCCGGCTCTTCCGAACCGGGCGCGTGACGTGATGCTCCGGGTCCACAGCCGAAACCTGCAAGTGGGGGAGCGTCTGCATTTCTTGGGCGCTGGCGTCGCTTGCCCGCACTGTGGGGAAAAGGAAACACTGGAACATAGGCTGCTCCTTTGCCCACGCATCCAGCCTGTGGTTCGTGCGCTTCTGAAGGCGCTCCGCATGATGAATCCGGGTCGGAAGATTGAGTCTTTGGGGGACCTGCTCTTCAAGCGGGAGGGGATAGCTTTGGGGTTTCCCGAGGCTACGATCACGTCTATTGCACTCCATCGGATCTGGGTGGAACGGTGTGATGCGGTTTTCGAGCGAAGTACATTCCGGGCAAGAAGGGTGCTACGGAGGATAGCGGCGACCTTTCAGATACATGTCAGAATTTACAAGCGTGCCAAAGCAGCATCCAAGAGGTTCGGCGCCATCCATCCTGGGTTGGATGACGATGAGCGCCGAGCCCTGAGCAACATCTTCGACAGCACGGCGAAGCCGGCCACGTGGACCAAAGGCTTCATGTCCATCTGGTCGAACCCGGGGGCGGCTTTCCGTCCCCCCTAGTTGCTCAGGATGGGTACGGAGGGTGCATGCTCCCTAGGCCCACCAGCTACAATTACGACTGCCGATGTTTTGCACACTTTATAGTGTATCTTGCATCACAAAAAAAAAAAAAAAAAAAAAAAAACCCTAGTTATTCTGCAGCTAGCCTGGTCGACCGCCAGCACAGCATGGTCGACCACCTGCCAGCGTTGCGTATAGGAGCCGCGCCAGCACTGCAGAAAGGCGACGTGCCAACACAGCAGGTCGACGGCATGCCAACGCTGCAGCAGAGCGGCTGTCCAGCGTTGCACCCGTAGATGGCAGCAATGCGCACGCTCGCAGGTGCGCGCAGACGATTGGCCCGACCTGGATCGTTGCGCATCCGTTGGCTGTTGTCTGCGTCTGACGAGCTACATCGACTTCAGGATACCAGCCCGAAGTCGCCTTTGTCACCACGACCTCAACGACGTTCGCGTGCCTCCGCAGAACTCGCCAAGCAGGTTACCTGGTCGACCTGGTCGACCACCAAGTGCTCTAGTCGACCACCAAGTGCTCCGGTCGACCGCAGCTCCCGTCGAGGAGCACCCTGGTTGTCGGACCCCTCTGTCGACCAACACTATCAGCTGCTGTCGCCGAGCTCCCCTCGTCGACTGCCACTCACATGTCCTACGCAGGTCGACGGACTGCTCCGTCGACCTCCCCGTCGAACTGCTCCTCCTCGTTGACAGCCCGCCCGTCGACCAGCCCAGTCAGGTGCACCCGTCGAGCTCCCTGGTCGACGACTTCAGCCCCGTGACACACCTGTGCAGGTGGACGACCACTTCGTCGTCCTGCAACGCTGAAGGAGGCCGTCGAGCTCCCTGGTCGACGACAACACCACATTGATTCCCTGCATCTCGACGAAGCTTGTCGAGCAGCTCCCTCACTGCGAACGGTCGGTTGCTTCTCCCATACATCCGACCAAGTCTTCGGCGTTGTCCAAGCGAGGGCGGGGCCAACACTCCATTCTCGTCAACATCGGCGTCGCCCACTGCAGATGGTTGGCTGCGCCTCCCGCGCACCCGACTTCGAAGTCGGCTTCGCCCTATCCGTAGTATGATGTGCTATATGAGATGGTTGGACGATGACTGATTGCCGTATGTTACGTACCAACTGTTTCAGGTAGCGTTTGATACATTTTGGAAACATCAGCTTGTCAAATGTATTTTTTTTTTAAGCGTTTTCCACCTTTTCAAACTCCCGTCTTTCTGACAGGATAAAAGAATGCATTTGCCAATAATAATGTGACAATAAACATGCTTCTATTGATTGTCTGCGTTCACGATGCGTTTTAACGTATAAGAAAACGCGTGCATAATTGATTATTTATGTGACTGTAAGTCTTGATGTTGTCAGAATTATATTCTTATACCTGCATGTAGTTCTAGCTGTAGTGTAGATATTAACTTTATAGGTGGTGCACCTCTTTGTTTGCTATATGTACCCTAGTGCTATAGTGAACATCCATTCTCCTCTCATCTCTCGACTCTCCCTCCTTGGCACAAACTAGCTCGACCCCCCTTTGGCCTAGGCTACTATGCCTAGGCCCACTTAAACCTAACTACTTATGCCACTATTTCGACATGGTACAGAGCACGTAACATCCTGGCCTGCTGTTTTCAACTACTCTATGGGCCCACCGCGTATTTCTCGTTTCGTGGCGCCCGTCGCGCCCTTAGTTGCGACTGACGTGACGGGCGCGACGGCAAGCTGTCTGCTGTCATGGCGACGAGCTGGGCAGCTCGTACTGCCCCGTTGCTCCTTCGCCCTGTCACCCGCCCAGCGCTACCCGCCCCGTCCCGAGCTGCCCCGCCCCTCGTTCCGTTATGAGCTGCCACAGACAGGCGCAGCCGCGCGCAGCTGCGTACGGCCGCGTGAAGCCGCGCACAGCCGCGTATGGCCGCGAGCTACTGCGCGGCTCCCCTGCCCCGCACCTGCTGCTCGTGCGCCAGTGAAAAAGGGGGGGGAGGGGGTGGGGTTTGCACGTGGGTGACACAGCTCCTGCCGCCGCTGTTCGCCTTTTCCTCCCTCTCACTGCTGCTCGTACACCCGTGGGGGGAGGGGGAGTGTGAGGGGGTGGCGAGAGAGATTCTGCAAAGCCAGCAGCCGCCCCTCCTCTCTCTCTCACTGCCGCTCGTGGCTGTGGGGGGAGGGTAAGAGAGGGTGGCGGAAGACAGTCAGGAAATTGCAGCTGCCACCCGCTGCTACCGTGGCACCTCCTGCTGCCGCCCCTGCCGCCACCTGCCCTTGTTTCTGCTGCCTATTGCTGGGGCCTGCAGGTGCTGCCGTCGAGCCGCTGCTGTCCTGCTGCACGTTGCAGCCACAGAGCCTGCTCCTCAGGCGACCTGCCGCCCCTACACCTGCTACTGCTTCTGCCTTGGCTGAAGGCGTGCTGCAACTGTATTTGCCACCAAAGCACCGACTGCCACTGTTATTGCCTGCTGCTGCTTCTTCCACTGCACCTGGTGTACCCCTGCAGACTTTGTGCTACACACGGGTTTCCACTGTAGGCATTTAGGGGGTGTGTTGAAATGTATTTGTATACATTCATATAAATGCCTACAGTAGCCTTCATTCATTCCGTTCCTTATTCTAACATGGTATTCTGAGCAGGTTCCCTAGTGGGAACGTTTTTTTAGGGCCCACCACGAAATTTTCTCCTGCCCTGCCCGAAGCGCGCGTTGCGGCCCCTTAGCCGCCCGTCGGCCCCTTACGCCATCCGTCACGGCCCCTTAGCCGCCCGTCATCGGCCCCTTAGCCACCCGTCACGGCCCCTTCGCCGCCCGTCGGCCCCTTAGCCGCCCGTCGGCCCCTTAGCCGCCCGTCGCGGCCCCATTAGCCGCCCGTCGTTGGCCCCTTAGCCGCCCGTCGTGGCCCCTTAGCCGCCCGTCGGCCCCTTAGCCGCCCGTCGGCCCCATTAGCCGCCCGTCGTCGGCCCCTTAGCCGCCCGTCACGGCCCCTTAGCCGCCCGTCGCCGGCCCCTCAGCCGCCCGTCACGGCCCCTTCGCCACCTGTCGGCCCCTTCGCCGCCCGTCGGCCCCTTAGCCGCCCGTCGCCCCTTAGCCGCCCGTAGTCGGCCCCTTAGCCGCCCGTCACGGCCCCTTCGCCGCCCGTCGTCGGCCCCTTAGCCGCCCGTCGGCCCCTTAGCCGCCCGTCGCGGCCCCTTAGCCGCCCGTAGTCGGCCCCTTAGCCGCCCGTCACGGCCCCTTAGCCGCCCGTCGGCCCCTTAGCCGCCCGTCGGCCCCTTAGCCGCCCGTCGCGGCCCCTTAGCCGCCCGTCGGCCCCTTCGCCGCCCGTCACGGCCCCTTAGCCGCCCGGCCGGCCCCTGCTGGCGCGACCCTGCCGGCCCTTGCTGACGCGCCCCTACCGGCCCCTGCTGACGCGCCCCTGCCGGCCCCTGCTGACGCGCCCCTGCTGACGCGCCCCTGCCGGCCCCTGCTGACGCGCCCCTGCCGGCCCCTGCTGGCGCGGCCTCTTCTGGCGCGGCCCCTACTGTCACAGCCCGCCCCTGCACCCGTCTCTGGTAAGCCGAGCCGCGCCGCCCAGCTGAGCCGCGCCGCCCAGCCGAGCCGCGCCGCCCAGCCGAGCCGCGCTGCCCACTGAGCCGCGCCGCTCTACCAAGCCGCACTGCCCTACCGAGCCGCACTGCCCTGCACTGCCCTCCTGCCTCTGCTGCTATTGCTGCTACTCTTGCTACTACTCCTACTGCTGCTATGGTTAGTCCTACTGTTCTCACCTTTGATGCTGAGGGACGTGCAGTTGACTTTGACGTGTGGGTTGACGACCTACAGCTCTTTCTTCAGTGTGATTCTAGGGATGGGGTATCCCTTTTTGATCACACGTCCGGTGTTTCTACTGCTCCTGCTGCCACTGCTGACAGTACGGTTCGCTCGCAGTGGACCACTCGTGACGCTGTTGCTCGTCTTGCTGTTCGTAGTCACCTGCCGCCTGCTGAGCGTGCGCATTTTGGCCAGTACAAGACTGCTCAGTCTTTGTACGACGCTGTAGTTGCACGCTACTCCTCCCCTGCCACTGCTGCCCTCAGCCGCCTCATGCTGCCGTACCTTTTCCCTGACCTTGCCGCCTTTGCCACAGTCGCTGACCTAGTTGCTCACCTTCGCACTAGTGACGCCCGCTACCGCGCTGCCCTTCCCACTGAGTTCTGTGCCAAGAACCCCCCCCCCATGTACATCACCCTTTACTACCTAGTCACCCGCCTCCCTAACTCCCTTTCTTCAGTCAGGGACCACTTTCTCTCCCTTTGCCCAACCGAGCTGACTGTCGACTTGCTAGAGGAGCGCCTTACTGCAGCTGAGAAGAGTATCTTAGCTGTAGGTGCTTCTCGCGGCGACCGTCGCACCCCTTTCTTTGAGGGGTGTTCCCCTGTTCCCCTTCTCCCCTCTGTTGCTTCTGCTGCTGCTGTTGACCTCGTTGGCACTGAGGAGGTCGGAGCTGCGTCTGCCCCTAGTGGGAGACGCCGCAACAGCAAGGGCAAGGGGAGCAAGGGTGGTGGAGGGGGCGGCGGGGGAGGCGGTGGAGGAGCTGGAGGAGGCGGAGGGGCTGGCGGTGGTGGTGGGGGTGGTACCGGGAGTGGGGGCTTCAGTGGCGGCGGTGGAGGTGGTGGAGGCAGCGGCAGCGGTGGTGGAGGCGGCGGCGGCGGTGGTGCTGGTCGAGGTGCAGCCGCGCAGCGTGGAGGCTTTGGTGGTAGCCAGCGCCAGCAGCAGCCGCGCTCCCGTGAGACCCCGTCGGCCCCGCAGCTTCGTGAGTGGTACGCTGGGCGTGGGATGTCTGGAGGTGCTGGTCCCTGCGCTTACGTTCTTCGCACCGGCAGTCGTCGTGGGGAGACGTGTGGGCTGCCACACACTACGCAACGCTGCTTCGGTAGCTTGACTGACGCCTGGCGTGCCCAGTTTCCTGACGCTGTTGAGCTCCCTCGCTGGCATGATCTGCTTCTGCAGAATGTGCCTATCTTTGATCTTGATTTCGATGCTATCAGAGCCTGTTAAGTCCTGGCCTATGGGTCAGCCTCTCGCTTCCGCTGCTGTTTTTCCGGTTGCGCGCCTCGGGCGCGTGGCGATTTTCGTTCTGTCCCGCGCCCGGGTGGCGCGTGACGTTTTTTCTGCCCGTCGCGGACCCGCCCCTGGCGCCCGCGACGGCGCCCTGAGCCGCCGCGGACCCGCCCCTGGCGCCCTCGACGGTGCCTTGAGCCGCCGCGGACCCGCCCCTGGCGCCCGCGACGGTGCCCTGAGCCGCCGCGGACCCGCCCCTGGCGCCCGCGACGGTGCCTTGAGCCGCCGCGGACCCGCCCCTGGCGCCCGCGACGGTGCCCTGAGCCGCCGCGGACCCGCCCCTAGGGCCCGCGACGGTGCCCTGAGCCGCCGCGGACCCGCCCCTGGCGCCCGCGACGGTGCCCTGAGCCGCCGCGGACCCGCCCCTGGCGCCCGCGACGGTGCCCTGAGCCGCCGCGGACCCGCCCCTGGCGCCCGCGACGGTGCCCTGTGCCGCCGCGGACCCGCCCCTGGCGCCCGTGCCGGTGCCCTGCGCCGCCGCGGACCCGCCCCTGGCGCCCGCGACGGTGCCCTGAGCCGTTGCGGACCCGCCCCTGGCGCCCGCGACGGCGCCTCTACCTCACCCCGCGCCTGCACTCACTGCAGCCGCCCCTGCCCTAAAGCGCGCCGACCCTCTGTAGCCGCTCTGCGGCTTTATCCCCGCCCCCCCCCCCCCCCCTCCTCCCTCCTTCGTCTCCCTGCAGCCGTGGGGGGGAGGGTCTGGGGGTGGCGGGTGTATGGGGTGATGGATGGTGTGTTTCCCTTCCCCTCCTCCTCCTTTCGTTCCCACTGCTGCAGCTGCCGCTGGGGGGGAGGGTGTGAGGGTGTGGGGGAGCCAGGGGAGTGGCATTGGGGTGGCGGGTGTGAGACCAACCAGCCCCCGTCCCTCTGAGGTGGGGGGGGGGGGGGGGGGGGAGGAGAGTAAAGGGGTGGCAGGAGTGCCTGCCCCTTTGCTGCTGTACCTGCTCTGTTACCTTGCCTGCTGTTGCTGTTTTCTCTATCTGTGGTGTACCCCTGCAGGTTGTGTTCTGCACTTAGCTATTCCTGCATGCAGTTACGGGGGGATGTCAGAATTATATTCTTATACCTGCATGTAGTTCTAGCTGTAGTGTAGATATTAACTTTATAGGTGGTGCACCTCTTTGTTTGCTATATGTACCCTAGTGCTATAGTGAACATCCATTCTCCTCTCATCTCTCGACTCTCCCTCCTTGGCACAAACTAGCTCGACCCCACTTTGGCCTAGGCTACTAAGCCTAGGCCCACTTAAACCTAACTAATTATGCCACTATTTCGACAGATGTTACAAAAAAAAAAGTGAAACGGAGTGTCTAGCGACGCTAGATAGGTTTGGTCGAGTGAGATAAACTGCTCGACACTTTAGATCTTTATGTCGAAATCTTTCGCTTTGTCGGACAGGGAAACGACGCTGCTCGACAAGTTTGGCGTCGATTTAAATCGTGACGTACCAGAAATAGAGAAACGACCCCTGTTGTCGAGAATTAACTACGTCGAACGATGTTCAGGGTAAAAATCATATTTCCCGAGCGAGAAATCAGAATATTTTTCGAATTACATTTTCTGATTGGAAAAATATTGCAGTTCTCTTTCGACAAAATCTGAAAATGTCAGGGCAAGTTTTTCATACCGCTCCGTCGAACTGTCACAACACCACAGCACTTTTAGAAATTGTGGTAGACGTTTTACCTTTTTCGGAGAACATATTTGCAGCAATATTTAAAGTCTTGTCGAATGCGCGACAACTTAAGTTCTGTCGAAGAAGGGAAAATTGCAGAAGAAGAGGTATACGCCCTGTCAAAGTGAGAAGTTCTTGTCTAAATATATAGGAAAAATCCACTCGACGGAAAGCGGTGAGCTGAACTACCCTTCCCGTCGAGAAGTCCCGAATTTGCAACAGTACGGCTGACATATATATGCGCATAAGAATACGACATTGAGACGAGGGATTCGGAGGGTTTTTTGGGGGGATTTTTCGCCTGGTCAGGCGGGAGTTTCGGGGTGACCCGAGGGATTCGGAGGGTTTTTCGGTTTGCCCCCGAATGTGCCAGGGGGCGTGGGGCGGCATTGATGACGTCAGCCGTCCCTATACACCCTGTTTCTCGCTACACTGAACTGCGGAAACACACTGAACAGTGGAACTGTTCGTTGGACTTATTCGAAAAGTTTACAATAACCGTCTCTAGGAGGCGGGTGATCCGAAATTTCGTTAACCTGGGTACCCTACCGAGCCATATTAAAAATTCAACTGACCGTCTTCAAAGGTAGCTGACCTCGTCAAACCGAACTGGTGCAAAAGTTGACTATAGCGCGTAATTTGGCGCGTTGAGCCAGAGGGTTCAGTATACCGGAATTCACAATAGCGAGAAACAGGGTGTATTACTGGAAACCCAGCGCCAGAAATGCTGAGAAGCCCCCACAAGGAGTTCGACCTCGCTGCACAAAGAACAGTCTGACCTTACACAACTCACCGAACTGAACACGCTCCAACAGCTCTCCAACAGCCCCACAATGCGCGCTCTTCACATTCAGCTCCGCGGAAATTGTCCCCCTCCTCCAAAACTGCTCGCGCTCAGCCCTTGCTTCATTGAGCAATCCGCGGGAACAAATTCAGGGCAGCTTTGCTGTTTCATGTCGTGGAACAGATTTGAGAAGGCTCATAGATTCGCGAATTCGTCGCAGATTATATCAGATTCCTTAGTGTAAGCCGAAATCCCGAGATGAGCTCATCTGGAGGCCCGTCGGGACCGTCAACGTCAACGGCTGGCGGTTCAGGCCAGGCGTCCGGGCAGCAGCTGGTAGCTGGCCCGAGCAACACGGCTCTCGTTCCTGCTGCCGCTGCTGCTCTCATTCCTGCTGCTCCGGACGTTCAGCCGATGGAGCTGATTGGCCGGCCCACGAACGCCAAATACGGCACGCTGGGCCGGCCCGTGAAGGTTCTGGTGAATTTCTTCAAGGTGGATCTGCGCATCCCCTCCTCGCCTCTCGTCCACTACGACGTGAGTGACATTTCGGTTTCTATTTTCTTGCTGTTTCCTGTCGCATCATTTTTTTTTTTCTCCCTTTTATTTTCGTGGTAATTTTAAGGGCCCTCCCCCTGCTGGCGTATGACCTTGCTCCACGCGCCCACCCCCCTCTCTCCCCCCTCTCTCCCCCCTCTCTCCCCCGTCTCCCCCCAACCTCCCTCCTCTTCCCCCGCACCACAGGTGCGCTTCTCCAAGGATGTGCGCAGCATGGTGGTGCGGAGGGCCATGATGAAGGCCATGTACGACCAGCACCCGGAGACCTTTCCCCAGGACACTCTCCCCCTGCTAGCATACGACGGCCAGAGCACCCTCTTTGCCCTGCGCCCTCTCAAGATCCCGTCGCCCAAGGCGTTCCCTATCAAAATTATGGACGAGCGGTGAGTGCTGTGTGATGCGTGCGAGCGTGTGATGCGTGCGAGCGTGAAGGCGGCCATGTACGAGCAGCACCTACAAGCGGATCCCCTGGAGGCCCTTTCCCCAGCCAGGACACTCTACCCCTGCTCGCATACGACGGGCAGAACGCCCTCTTTGCCCTGCGCCCTCTCAAGATCCCGTCGCCACAGACGTTCCACATCGTGATCATGGATGAGCAGTGAGTGCTGCTGTGTGATGCGCGCGCGCGCGTCTGTGTGTGCGTGCGTGAGTGTGTGTGTGTGTGTGTGTGTGTGTGTGTGTCTGTGTGTGAGCGAGTTATCGCTACTTCGTCCCTGTTCCCTCCTCCCCCGTCCCCATGCCATCTGCTGCCCAGGCCTGTGCCAGCAGCGTGGAGCGATGACGGGGAGCGATGATGGGGAGGCTGCACCGATTCTGAAGTTGGCTAAGAAATCTGTCCCCCCTTCGCTTTCCCCCTCCTCCTCCCACCCACCACTCCGTCCCCCTGTGCGATTCACTGTGCAGACCCCCGCCAGCAGCGCGAGGCGACGACGAGGAAATTGCGGTGTTTGAGTCGACTTAAAATCTGTTCCCTCCTTCTCTCCCTCCGATTTACTGCTTGCCATCCGCTGCTCAGACCCACACCAGCAGCGCGAGGCGATGACGGGGAGGCGGCACTGAAGAGGCCGCGCAAGGAAGATTCGAGGCCGCCGCGAATCAAGGATGAGCTGGACATCACTCTCACGCAGGTGGGTGGGTGGGTGGGTGGGTGGGTGCCTGCCTGCCATCACTCTGGTTATCACTTTTGTTTGAAGTTTTTTCCAGGCGTCTCACGCAGGTGGGTGTGTATCTGACGGCCATGTCACACCATCATCCCCCCATCCTCCCCACACACAGGTGGCGGGAGGCATCTCTCCCAGACACCAAGGCAGCCATCACCCCAGCTACGGCCTCTGTCCCTCCCTCTCCCTTGTTCTCGCCTTACTATCACATCACCCCCTCTTTCCCACCCCCAGGCGGAGGTCTCTTTCAGACATCAAGGCAGCCATCACCCCAGCTGCCACCTCTGTCCCTCCCTGTCCCTTGTTCTCACCTTACCATCACCCCCAACACCCCCCCCCCCCCTCCAGACACAGGTGGCGGAGGTGTCTCTTTCGGACATCAAAGCAGCCATCACCGCAGCTGCCACTTCTGTATTTCCGTGCTCTCTCCGTTGTTCTCACCTTACTTCCATCCCCTCCTCTACCTCCACGCACACAGGTGGCGGAGGTGTCTCTTTCGGACATCAAAGCAGCCATCACCGCAGCTGCCACTTCTGTATTTCCGTGCTCTCTCCGTTGTTCTCACCTTACTTCCATCCCCTCCTCTACCTCCACGCACACAGGTGGCGGAGGTATCCCTTTCGGACATCAAAGCCGCCATCACCCCGCCCCGTGCCCGTGTGCATGCATCCTGCCCCTGCTTCCCTCCACCTCAACCCACCCATCGCACACAGGTGGCGGAGGTATCCCTTTCGGACATCAAGGCCGCCATCACTCCAGCCGCCACCACTGACCCGCTCTTTACCCCTGGCGCTCTCCGCGCCCTCACACCCTCCGAGCCCTCGTTTCACTCTTCCCTGTGCTGCTGTGCACGTGTGCAATGCCCCCAACCCTTCAACTCCTCCCACACACACAGGTGGCGGAGGTATCTCCCTCACACATCAAGGCAGCCACATCACCCCAGCGGCCGCCTCTACCCCCGCTCTCCCTTGTTACTACCTTACTATCAGCCCCCCCCCTTCCCCACCCCACACACACAGGTGGCGGAGGTAGATCTCTCGGCCATCAAAGCGGCCATCACCCCAGCGTGCACCTCTGCTCCTGTCTTTGCCCTGGACGCCCTCCGCGCTCTCGATGTGAAGTTGCGGGACTATGCTGCGCAGCGGTACGCCCTCTGTGCCCTCTGTGCCCTCTGTGCTCCACCTGTGCATGTCCTCTCTGCCATCTGTGCCCTCTCTGTGCCCTCTCTGCCCTCTGTGCCCTCTCCGTGCCCTCTCTGCCCTCTCTGCCCTCTCTGCCCTCTCTGCCCTCTCTGTGCCCTCTCTGTGCCCTCTGTGCTCTCTGTGCCCTCTCTGTGCCCTCTCTGTGCCCTCTCTGTGCCCTCTCTGTGCCCTCTCTGTGCCCTCTCTGTGCCCTCTGTGCTCTCTGTGCCATCTCTGCCCTCTCTGCCCTCTGCGCGGAGCCCTGGACGTCAAGCTCCGTGACTATGCTGCTGAACGGTATGCACGCTCCTTGCTGCATGCCTCCAAACCCCCCCTACATGTACCTGTGCGGTGCGGTGCGGTGCAGTGCAGTGCTGTGCTGTGCTGTGCTGTGCTGTGCTGTGCTGTGCTGTGCTGTGCTGTGCTGTGCTGTGCTGTGCTGTGCTGTGCTGTGCGGAGCGGTGCGGTGCTGTGCTGTGCTGTGCGGTGCTGTGCTGCTGTGCTGAGCGGTGTGGTGCGGCGTGCCGTGCTGTGCTGTGCTGTTCTGTGCTGCAAACTCCCAATTGCCATACATCCAAACATCAATTTTTGAAACATGGATGTTAGAAGGCTGTCAACATTTGTGTACTATATTTTATATCTCGTAGGCTATTTGTAGGTTGGGTGTAAAATTGTAATCCCAACCCTATCTGTTTGGGATTCCCCGTAATCCAACAAATATGCCAACTCATCTTTGAAGATTTGCTTGGATTCCCTAGCTTTACTCAACCCAACCCTGTTTGTACTTAAAGCTGCGGTATACATTTGAAAGGAAGGGTTCAAAAACTTTTGAAATTTGAAAAGTTGCCCCAAACCTGTGGGGCTCACTCCCTAAACCCTGAACCCTGCTGACAAATGTATACTTCAGCTTTAAGGCCTAGTGCCTCCTTTCTCAAATCATCAGTTCAAGCTTCAATTCTGACAATGGATTCCTGTCACCCAGACCGTCTTCACCCTCCTGTCTTTGGCAATACAACACTGGCATCGTCTCAACACTCACATGCCCATCGCCCCCCTCTGCCTCCACCCATGCTCTTTTCCCCCCATCTGCAGCTTCCTGCTGGTGAAGGAAAAGTTTGTTGTTAACAACTTTGGCAATGCGGCACCGACATTGCCTCACACCCGCTCTGCTCCCACCCACCCATGCTCTATCCTCCCTTCCTGCACTGCAGCTTCCTGCTGGTCAAGGACAAGTTCTTTGACAAGAGCTTTGGCAATGTGGCACCGGCATTGTTATAACGCTCACTCGCACACCTGTTGATGCTCTATCCGCCTCCCCTCCTGCACTGCAGCTTCCTGCTGGTCAAGGACAAGTTCTTTGACAAGAGCTTTGGTCGAGTGGCCCCTCTCCCGGGCGGTATCGAGGCATGGACGGGTTTCAACGTGAGCTTCAGGCCCATCCACAACGCGCTGGCGCTCAACCTGGGTGCGTGCTGTGCTGTGTTGTGTGCATGTCAATCAGATTGAGCTGAGTACTTAGCCGTAGGCAGCTTTGGCAGCCGTGTGGCCCCTCTGCCAGGCGGCATTGAGGCATGCGTGGACGGGGTTCAACGTGAGCGTCAGGCCCATCCACAACGATCAAGATTCATGATGGGAGTAGCAGCGAACTTGTGAGAAAACGCTTAGCAGAAAATCAGTGCTGCTTTCCAGGTTCACAAGAAAGAGAAGCCTCGGACAGAAGCTAGAAACCTGGAAAGCAGCACTGATGAAGGCTTAGCGGGGTTCTGTCCCGTTTGGCCGAAACCAGTTTGCGATTAAAGGTTTTTCGAGGTTTGGAGGCTTTGAGATCTTTCTTTTAATTTCTAGGAACAAGTTTCACAGTTTCGATCCTTTTGCTAAGTGTTTTCTCACAAGTTCGCTGCTACTCCCATCATGAATCTTGATCCCATCCACAACGCACTGGCGCTCAACCTGGGTGCGTGCTGCTTGCATGCCAGAGTGCGCTCTGATTGAGGTGCCTAATTGAATAGCTGGCGTGGTTTTGAGAGTTCCTTGAATGCACTCAGCCTGGTTGGGTTGGGTCCTGTCTGCAGCATGCATAGTGCTGCAGCCCATCCCCCGTGTTGGCCCTCACTCCTCCCTGTGTGTGTGTCCCTGTGAATGACAGTCCTTCTCCCCCCACCCCGCCCATGCAGTCTCATCATCCCACACCACAGACATTCTGACAGCGTGCATGGTGCAGCCCATCCCTGTGTTTGACCTGCCCTCTTTGCAGTCTACTCCAATAGCACCTCTCCCCTCTTCCCTCCCCGCTTCCCTCCCAATTTCCCTCCTCATTTCCCTCTCTCCTTTGCTCCCCATTTCCCTCCCCTCTTCCCTCCCCATTTTCCTCCCCCCTTCCCTTCCCCCCCCCCCCCCCACTCCTGTAACCCCCTGCACTCTTCGCTACCACAGACATTGTGACAGCATGCATGGTGCAGCCCATCCCTGTGTTGGACCTCCTCGGGTCCCTCCTCAACCGCAACCCGCCCGACCGCCTTTCTGACGCGGACAGAATCCGGGTACACCTGTCTGCCTGTCTGCCTGTCTGCCTGTCCGCCTGTGTGCCTGCCTGTCTGTCTGCCTGTCTGTCTGTCTGCCTGTCTGTCTGTCTTCCTGTCTGCCTGTCTGCCTGTCTGCCTGTCTGCCTGTCTGCCTGTCTTAAGGTGCTTTTTTCTCTCCTTGTCACTTTGCTGCTCTCGTGAGACGCCTCAGAAAAAGGATCGCTTTGTTACCCGCTCCTTGCCACTGCTCTGTTCCCTCCCTCCGTTCTTCTCTCCCTCCTTCCATCCATTTCTCCCTTCTCCATGTGGACACTCTTTCCTTCCTGCCCTCCTTCTCTCCCTCCCGCCCTCCCTCCCTCCCTCCCTGCCCTCCTGTCTCCCTGGCTTCCGTTTCCCCCCCTCATCTGTCCCCCCAATCCTAGCTGATGGACATTCTCAATAATCCCAGGGCCGAGGGAAGACCGAGGGAGCAGGGACACACACACGGTGGAGGGAAGACCGAGGGAGCAGGGACACACACACGGTGGAGGGAAGACCGAGGGAGCAGGGACACACACACGGTGGAGGGAAGACCGAGGGAGCAGGGACACACACACGGTGGAGGGAAGACCGAGGGAGCAGGGACACACACACGGTGATTCTTAACTCACACTCCCCCTGCTTCTCCCTCCCCCGTCCGCCTCTCCTGATCGCAGCTGAAGGGCATTCTGAGGAACCTGAGGGTGGAGGGAAGGCCTAGTGGTCAGAAGCACAAGGTGTATGACCTCACACGCGAGGGGGCTGCCGACCTCAGGTGTGTTTTTTTTTTTTTCTACATTCGTTAGGTGATTCTGCACCTTCTTCTTCATGTATTTCTGTATGCTGCTCCACTTTCGCTCCTCCGCGGGTGGTTTTCCACCCTGCACAGTTGATTCTGCACCCTTTTCAGGCGATTCTTCATCCCTAGGTGATTCTGCTGTTGTAATTTCATATCTTAAACAACATACATAGGCTAGAATTAGATGTGTAGCACATTTATAAATTGGGGGGTTGTTTCGTGTACCCTCCAACCACATTTTGTGGTTGGTTGGGATTGGTCCTTAACTCAACCAATCCCAACCAACACACATTTGTGGTTGCTTGGGCCACAAGCAAGCTCACCCATTGGTCAACATATTGGCCAATCGGGTAAGCTTCCCTCTCATCTCTCTCTTGCTCATTGTTTGTACTAAAAGGCCTCTTGGCTCATTATTCAATTGATCAATTCTCTCCTTCAACATGGTATCATGAGCTAATGGCTCACGCCTTCATCCCTCGGTCCTTAGGCCACCCTCTCCTCCCCGTCCCTCAGATCTAGCCTTCTAGAACGGAACTGCCATCTCTTCGCGCGCCCTTTAGGCGCTGTCCTCCCTCCCTGCGTGCCCCATAAGGCGCAGCCCTCCAAGGCACTGCTCCACGCACGTCCAGATCTGCAACTCCAGCGCCCAGATCTGCAACTCCAGCGCCCAGATCTGACCTCCCAGCGCCCAGATCTGACCTCCCAGCGCCCAGATCTGCCCTCCCAGCGCCCAGATCTGACCTCCCAGCGCCCAGATCTGCCCTCCCAGCCCCCAGATCTGACCTCCCAGCGCTCAGATCTGCCCTCCCAGCGTCCAGATCTGCCCTCCCAGCGCCTTGATCCGCTCTCCTCGCGCTCGGATCTGCAATTCCAGCGTCCAGATTACTCCTCCCGCGCCCAGATCTACTCCCGCGCCCAGATCTACTCCTCCTGCACCCAGATCTGCACATTTCGTTACCAGATCTACATTCTACGCATCCAGATCTGCATTCCGCGCGACCAGATCTGCATTCCGGGCATCCAGATCTGCACTCAGCGCGACCAGATCTGCACTCAGCGCGACCAGATCTGCATTCCGCGCGACCAGATCTGCATTCCGCGCATCCAGATCTGCACTCCGCGCGACCAAATCTGCACTTAGCGCGACCAGATCTGCATTCCGCGCATCCAAATCTGCGCTCTGCGCGCCCAGATCTGCACACCTCGCGACTAGATCTGCACTTTCCGCACCCAGATCCACTCCTCCCGCGCTCGGATCTGCCACAGGGCTGCCCTCCTCGTCCCTACCCACAGCAGCATCATCAGCGGCATCTGCAGCGACGCCAACAGCAGCACCCTTCCCCCTGCCTTCCCCATAACATCGTTCCCCCCCTCCTCCTCCTCCACCTTCCCCCACCTTCCGCTCCTCCCTTCCTCCTCCCATCCTACGAGCAGCAGGACCAGCAGCGGCAGCAGCGGGACCAGCAGCAGGACCAGCAGCGGCACCAGCAGCAGGACCAGCAGCGGCACCAGCACCGGGACCAGCAGCGGCACCAGCAGCAGGACCAGCAGCGGCACCAGCAGCAGGACCAGCAGCGGCACCAGCCGCAGGACCACCAGCGGCACCAGTAGCAGGACCAGCAGCGCCACCAGCAGCAGTACCCTCGCCCCATCCTCCTCCTGCCCTTGTTTCCACCCACCCTCGTCTCTATGGCATCGTCGGATTCTTTTGTCGACCTTGCTACTGTTGATGCACTCGAGTTGCTACCCGACAACACTGCTGCTAATTGGCACTCCTACGCTCACTCGGTCGAGGTTCTCCTCTCCTCTGTTGTGATCAGTGGCTACAACCTTCGCTCGGTTGTCTTCCAGGAAGGTGGTGGACTTCAGCCCGTGGCCCCCACCGCTCCCACTGGACCTGTCCCCACCCACCCTGGCGCCGAGCCCTCTCCCCCTGGTGATCCTCCCACCTTTGCACCGAATGTCAATGATCCGCAGAGCTCGGAGACCGCCATCCGCACCTACCGCACCAATCTCCAAGACCATCTGCGCCAGCAACTGCGTTACGAGGACGAGAAGCGCATTTATGACGACGCCGCTGCCCGCTACAGCAAGTACCAGGAGGACCTTGACACCTACACCGCAGACCTTGCCAACTACACCACGAAAATCACTGCCTGGCGAGTTGCCGATCGGCGCACGCTTGCCATTCTTCTTGCCACTGTCCCCTCCTCCCTCAAACGCGAGCTCTCACCTACCTCCTCCTCCCACCTGTGGCGACTCCTCGTCGACCTTTTCGATCGGCAAGACGTTGCCACCCTCTACGCCCTCATAAAAGAATTCGGCACTCTCTCCATGGACTCCACTTCTGGAGCCGCTGCCTTCACTCGCCGTGTCCTAGACCTTGCTCGGCGCCTTGCGGCACTCGATGTGGTGTACCCGGACACTGTCATCTGCTGCCACCTCCTCGAGGGCCTCACACCTGCCTTCGACGCTCACAAGCTTGCCTACATGCAGCTTCTCTCCAAGCACCATACCCCTGCTGAAGTCGCTCAGTGGATTATCACCACCGAAGCCGAGATCCTTCGCCACTCTACCTCCACAGTCGCAGTAGCTCAGCCGCGCAGCAGCAGGGGTGGGCGTGGCGGTGGGCGTGGGGGTGGGCGTGGTGGTGGGCGTGGGGGTGGACGAGGCGGATCACCGGGTCGCGGTGGCAGTGGTAGCGGTGGTGCGGGTTGCGGTGCGGCAGCTGCCTTTCCTCTCTGTCAGTACCGGCCTCGCTACGGTCCCACTCAGGGACAGCGCTGCGGCCAAACCACTCATGCCACAGAAACATGCTTCAAGGCACTCAGTGATGAGTGGTTTGCCAGTGGCAACACCGGCACCCCTCCTCGCTGGTCTGCCCTCAACCCACGCCCCACTCCCCTTGAAGTCCGTTCCTCTCCCCTCTATGAGCCTTCCTCCTCCACCCAGGCCCACCAGGCCCTTGCCCCTCCCCAGCAGCAGCAGCAGCAGCTTGGGAGTCAGCAGCAGGGGTTACAGCAGTATGGGCAGCAGCTTCTCTTTTCTCAACTCCAGCAGCAGCTCCAGCATCTCCAGCAGCAGCTCGACCTACAGCCGCAGCTGCCCCTCCTCCCTCCTCCTCCCGTTTCCCACAGCAGCCCTTTCCTACCTGGACTGCCGGGAGTGCTGCCTCCGCAACCCATCTCTCGGGTGCATCTCCAGCGCCGTCTGCAGGTGGCAGTGTGACCGCTTTCCCCTCTTCTGGTTTTGTCGGTTTGCTAGGTCAACCAGAATCTGTTGCATCTCCCATGTACCCTTCCTCTGTTAATGAAACTTCGTTCCAGTACTCTGCCTCACCCTCCTCCACCCTTGACTTCGTCCTGGACAGTGGAGCCACTGACACTGTCCTTCGTGATGCTGGTACACTGCGCCCTCTCCCCACACCCACCTCCCTCCTCGGTGCTGATAGCAGTTTTTCTATCCCCTGTCACAACACTTCCACCCTTGCCTGTCCTCTCTTTCCCTCAGGTACTGTCACCGGTCTCCACATTCCCTCCCTACGCACTAACCTCCTCTCCCAAAGGTCCCTCCAACAAGCCAATATCACCACTGTCTTCCCAGGTGGTGCTAACTACTGTGCCCTTTACAATACTGCTACAGGTCGCCTTCTCTCTCGCATTCCCTTCTGTCCTCGTTCCCGTTTGTACACCCTTCGGATTCCCCGCCCCCCCACCTGCCAAGTCGCCTCTCCCTCTCTCCTCCCTCCCCCTCCCCTCCCTCCCTCTAACCCACCCTTCCCTCCCCGCCCCCCTGACTCTGACTGTTCCTGTCGCTCCCTCTCCCACCCTACCATCCTCCTCCATCACAGGCTAGGTCACCCTAACTTCGCTACTCTGCGCTCCTCTGTCTCCTACGGTCTCCTCCACGGTCTCCCCTCCTCCCTCCCTCCCCTCCCCAAATCCCCTGCCCCCCCCTGCACTGTCTGCGTTCAGAGCAAGCTCAAGCAGCAGCCGCACCGGAGCTCCCCCTCCACTGCTGCACAGCCACTTGACCTTGTTCACATGGACCTCTGGGGCCCTAATCCCTCTCCCACTCGCCAGGGTCATCGCTACCTTCTCGTGCTCGTTGATGATCACAGTCGGTACTCGTCCGTCTCTCTCCTTCGGACGAAGGCGGACGCCCCGGCTGCGATCATCGCCTGGCTCGAGCGGGCAAACACCCATTTTGGGCGCCCTGTTCGCCGCCTTCACTCTGATGGTGGTGGTGAGTTCCTTAACAACCAAGTCTCCTCCTATTGTCAGTCTCGTGGCATTCTTCAGACTTACACCCTCCCTCACTCCTCACAGCAGAACGGTGTGGCTGAGAGTCGTGTTCGAGAGATCACCAAAACAGCCCGGTGTCTTCTTGTTCACGCCTCCTGCCCCCCTTCTCTGTGGGGCTACGCCCTCCTTCATGCCGCCCTTCTTATTAACCTTTACCCTCACCCCCTTCTCCCTTCCACCACCCCCACTGAGCTGTGGACAAAGGACAAGCCTGATGTCTCATCTCTTCGTGTCTGGGGCTCAAAGGCATATGTCCTTATTCATCCCTCTGACCGCTCCCGCTCCATGGGAAAACTTGCCCCTCGCGCCCTTCCCTGCATCTTCCTTGGTCATAATCCTACCTCACCTGACTACCTTTTCCTCCATCCCCCCTCAGGTCGTCTAGTCCGCAGTAGGGATGTGGTCTTTGATGAGTCCACTCCCTACTACTCCTCTCCCCCATCCACTGACCCACTCCCCCCTCTCACCCGTCCCCTTGTCTGGTCTGACACCACCCCTCCCCCATTACTCCCTCCTCCCCCCATCCTCCCGCCTCCCCCCCCTCCGTCGTCCCCGTCCCACGGTGCCCCTCCCTCGTCTGGTGATATCTTTGACCCGGAACCTCTGTCCTCTCCGGTCTCCCCCACACATTCCTCTCCCAGTGCCCCTCCCCCCCTCCTCTCCCCTCCCTCGCCACCGACCCGTCCTTCCCCTCCTCCCCGCACCGTACTTACCCGGTAACCCCATACCAGGTCACGTGACGGTATCCTTGGTGCACCGCCCCCTGTTACCCTCTCTTCCTCTACCCTCCCCCCTCTCTTCCCTCTCCTTCACCACTTCTTCCAGGCTGTTTTGCATCAACCTCCTCCTGCAGCAGCCCCCTCTGCCTCCTCTCCCTCACCAGCAGCAGCGTCCGCAACGGCACCTGCAGCTGCACCAGCAGCAGGACCAGCAGCAGGACCAGCAGCGGCACCAGCAGCAGGACCAGCAGCAGGACCAGCAGCGGCACCAGCAGCAGGACCAGCAGCGGCACCAGCAACGGCACCAGCAACGGCACCAGCAGCGGCACCAGCAGCGGCACCAGCATCGGCACCAGCAGCGGCACCAGCAGCAGCACCAGCAGCCATCCCCGCCTTCCACACCTCCCTCTCTGAGGACTCCCATGAAGAGTTCCTTGACCTCCACCTTTGTAACCCCTCGCTTCTACCCATCACATTCGACCTCTCCGGCACACCCGTCTTCGCTTTCTCCTCTGCTCCCTCCGTTTTCATCCCTACCACGTATGCGGAGGCAATGGCTTGCCCCGACGCCCCACTTTGGCTCGCCGCCATCATCAAGGAGCTGAAGGCCTTTATCGCCAACTCCTCCTTCGTTGATGTGCCTCGCCCTCCCGCCTCTACGAACGTGGTGAAGGGGAAGTGGGTGTTTCACGTCAAGCAGCTGCCAGGGGAGCCGCCCGTCTACAAGGCTCGTTACTGTGCCAAGGGCTTCACGCAGCGGTATGCTGTTGACTTCTTCGATACTTTCTCCCCTACCGCCAAACCTGCTACCGTTCGAGCCGTGCTCGACCTCGCCGCTCGCCTAAATATGGAGATCCAGTCGATGGACGTTTCTAACGCCTTTCTGCAAAGCGTCCTCCGCGAGCTAATCTACATGGAGCGTCCAGCCGGCTTTCACCTTCCCTTCCCAGCTAACTCTGTCTGGCAGCTGCGTCGACTTGTGTATGGGCTCCGACAGACCCCTAGGGAGTGGCATGCTAAGCTTGCCGCCACCCTTGCTGAACTTGGGTTTCGCACCTCCCGCTCCGACGCCAGCCTCTTCCTCCGCGCCTCCCCCTCCCCCTTCTACATCCTTGTGTATGTCGATGACATGATTCTGCTCACAGCCGACCTTGCTGAGCTGGAGAGTGTTAAGGCTGAGTTGGGTAGTCGTCTCAAGTGCAAGGACTTGGGAGAGCTGCAGCATTACCTGGGCATGACCATCACCCGCGATCGCTCCGCCCGCACCATCTCTCTCTCTCCCAGGGTCATTACTTGCAGCAGGTCTTGGAGCGGTTTGACATGGCCCGAGGCGGTGCCCAACATACTCCTCTTTCTGTCGGGCACCACCTCTCTCCACCCACCTCCCCCTCAACCTCCTCCCATCCTTATCCCGAGCTCGTCGGCTCCCTCATGTACGCCATGGTCTCCACTCGCCCTGACCTTGCCTACCCCATCAGCGTCCTCGCTCGTTTTGTTGGCGCAGGCAACCATACGGAAGAGCACTGGCAGGCCGCCAAACGTGTCCTCCGGTACCTTCGTGGCACCAAGGACTATGTCCTTACCCTTGGCGGCCCCTCCCCACCTCTCCTCAGCGGCTACAGTGACTCCTCCTGGGCTGATTCTCGGCCGGATCGTCGCTCCTCACAGGGCTATGGCTTCTCTCTTGGCAGCGGCCTTATCAGCTGGCGCTCCACCCGCTCCTCGGCTATCGCCCTCTCCTCCTGCGAGGCGGAGTTGTATGCCGCTACCATGGCTGCGCAAGAGGCCCGCTGGCTCACCTTCCTTCTTGAGAAACTTGGTGCCCTTCAGCGCTGTCCCACCATGTGGTGTGACAATGCCAGTACTATTCACCTCACTAAGGATGCTGTGTTTCACGGGCGCTCCAAGCACATTGAGCTCCGTCATTTCTTCATTCGCGATCTTGTTCAGGCGGGGCACCTTCGGCTCGACAAGATTGACTCGGCGACCAACCTTGCCGACATCTTCACAAAAGCTCTTCCTCATGCGGCTCACTCTTCACTACTTCATCTCCTTGGCCTCACTCCTCCTAAGTCGTCTCCTGCCTCTTGATTCTAGTCTTCTAGCCTTATGCATGTTGGGGGGTTGTGTTGTAATTTCATATCTTAAACAACATGCATAGGCTAGAATTAGATGTGTAGCACATTTATAAATTGGGGGGTTGTTTAGTGTACCCTCCAACCACATTTTGTGGTTGGTTGGGATTGGTCCTTAACTCAACCAATCCCAATCAACACACATTTGTGGTTGCTTGGGCCACAAGTTAGCTCACCCATTGGTCAACATATTGGCCAATCGGGTAAGCTTCCCTCTCATCTCTCTCTTGCTCATTGTTTGTACTAAAAGGCCTCTTGGCTCATTATTCAATTGATCAATTCTCTCCTTCAACATCTGCAGCTGCATCTTAAACTGTCTGCCCAATCGTACAGGTTTACCAAACACAAAACACCACTAGAATGCCAAGCAGAGTAGAGCAGGGTATATGGTTATATTCACTCTGGTGGTTGAGTTTCACATTGTTGGATGATTCCTGAACGTGCCAGACTGCTATCAGCAGGGCATCGCTCTACCTGCCCCATCCGCCAAACCCTTTCCCTCCCCCACCCCACCCCAACGCCGTCAGGTTCAACGACCGGCGCAGCAACGATGAGAGCCAGAGCGTGACGTAATTATACCCGTGGCAGCACCACAGACATTCCTTCCCTGCACCATCCATCAATCTTCCCTGCTATTTCTGACAGGTTCAACAACCGGCGCAACAACGATGAGAGCCAGAGCGTGGCGGAGTATTTCGAGCGGCAGCACTTCAGACATTCCCTCCCTGCACCATCCATCAATCTCCCCTGCTAACACTGCCCTCCTCTCTTCCCTGCTATTTCTGACAGGTTCAACAACCGGCGCAACAACGATGAGAGCCAGAGCGTGGAAGAGTATTACCAGCGGCAGCACGGCATCACCCTGCGCTTCCCCCACCTGCCCTGCATCTCTGCGTCCAACCGGCCAAACAGGCCTTGCTGGGTGCCCCTGGAGGTGAGACACAGAGTGTGGCAGAGTGAGTCAGATTGTGGCAAAGCAGAGGGGGGCTGAGCTGGGCAGAGGAGCAGGGTGGGGCAGATTGGGGAAGGCTTGCTTAAATCATCGAATCATGTCACGTCTATCTCACAGCTTTGATGCACCTCAGATGATCCTGCTCTGCTGATAATCTGCGGCACATGTGTAGACACATGCGCTCCGCTGATTTGTCTTATCACCTCCCCAGCAGTCAGCACCCACCCATCAGCTGCGCCAGCTGACACCTGTGTATGATCTATTCTGCATACTTGACTGTGCATCATACGTGCGTGCGTGCGCGCCTCCCACCCGCTGTGGAGTGTGGACGCACAGAGGTACCTGCGCCGGCTGACACCTGTAACCCATTAATCTATAATGTCTGTCTCTGTTTCATACATCTGTCTGTGTGTGTCTCTCCCCCTCTCCCTCCTCTCCCACCCACCACCTGTGCAGTGTGGTGGACGCACAGAGGTACCTGCGCCAGCTGACACCTGTGTGTGATCCATTCAGCATAATTGTATGCGCATCATTCCTCTGTGTGTGTGTGTGCCTCTCTCTCACCTTCTCTTCCACCCACCACCTGTGCAGTGTGGTGGATGCACAGAGGTACCTGTGCCAGCTGATACCGCAGCCGGTGGCGGCCATTGGAGCCAGCTGATACCGCAACCTATCTCTCTCCCTCTCCCTGTGTGTGTGTCTCTCCCCCCACCAGCTCTGCAGCGTGGTGGACGCACAGAGGTACCTGCGCCAGCTGACGCCCCAGCAGGTGGCAGCCATCGGCAATCTGCGCCTCAAGCCCGACAAGCGCCGCACCGACATTGCCAACGTGGGTGTCAGCCTGCCCCTTTGCTCCTTGCCCCGTGCTCCTTGCCGCTTGTCTCTCGGCCTGCCTCTCTCTGCGCCTCAACCCCGACAAGCGCCGTGTCGACATCACCAATGTGGGTGTCAGCCAGCCTGCCCCTTTGCCCCTTCCCCGTTGCTTCCTGCCGCTCTTCCCCTTGAGTCTTTTTCTTTCTGCCCCGTGCTGACCCGACAAACGCGGCAATGACATTGCCAACGTGGGTGCCTGCCAAGGAAACCCCATCACTCTCTGCTTGCTCCTTGCCGCTTGTCTCTCTCGCCCTGCCTTTCTCTGCGCCTCAAACCCAACAAGCGTCGCAACGACATTGCCAACGTGGGTGTCTGATTTCTCCCAAACCTCCTGACGCCTTGCCACGTTACTCTCAGCCTGCCTGCCCCTTTGCCTCTTGCTGCTGCTCTGCCCCTTAGCACTTGCCGTTCTGCTCCTTGCCTCTTTTCTCTCTGCCCTGTGCCGCTCTGTGCTTCGAACCCGACAAGTGCTGCAGCGAGATCACCATTGTGGGTGGGTGTTACACATCGCCACAGCACACTTGTCCAGCAAACAAACCTCATGGGTGTCCCTCGCCTTTGCCCCATGACATGGGGCCCATGTGCCTTAGTCTTTCTCCCCCCCCACCTGTTGAATGGTACCCCTCTTACTTATGTTCTTGCATGGCTGGTCAGGCCATGCCACGGCATGTTGACATGGCATTACATGGCATGGTATGGTTACCTGGCATGCATGGCGTGGCATGATGACATAGCGTGATTGCATTGCATGGTGACATTTTATGGTATGGAAATATGGTATGGTTTGGTGATATGGCATGGCGTGACATGGCATATCTCAGGCGGTGGGAGCAGCGGGGCTCGCGAACAACCCTCTCTTGGAGGCCTTTGGAATGCGCATCCAGCCCAACATGATGCAGGCGGATGGCCGCCAGCTAGAGCCTCCCGTTGTAAGCCTGGTGCTGGTGGTGAGATTGTGGTATTGTTGTAAGCACAGTGGTGGTGGTGGTGGTGGTGGTGGTGGTGGTGGTGGTGGTGGTGGTGGGAGGTGGTGGGGGCAGCGGGTCTGGCAAACAACCCTCTGCTGGAGGCGTTTGGTATGCGCATCCAGCCCAACATGATGCAGGCTGATGGCCGCCAGCTGGAGCCTCCCGTTGTAAGCATGCTCGTAGTGGTGAGATGGTGGTGAGATGGTGGCGAGATGGTGGTGGGGACATGGTGATTGTGACATGGTGATTGTGACATGGTGATTGTGACATGGTGATTGTGACATGGTGATTGTGACATGGTGATTGTGACATGGTGGTGGGGACATGTTGATTGTGACATGGTGGTGGGGACATGTTGATGGGAACATGACATTAGATTGGATTGGCGTTCACGTTTCTGCAGCTCCACATGCGATGAGACGATTTCTTAGCCGCGTCAAGAATCTTGTCCGTGCATGCGGTCATGTCCGACCCAACTGACTGCTCCTCTTTTGGTCTCTCCCTGCTGCTGCTGTGGCCACTGCAGCTGCAGTTCGGCGAGAGCGGCACCATGCAGCCTCGGTATGTTGTGTTATTAATCAACTCAACCTCTTCCACTGCACGTTTGGTCCCCCTTTGCTCCCGCTGTTCATATCCCTGCTCTCGCTCTTCCCATGCAGCTGCAGTTCAGCAAGAAGGGCTCCATGCAGCCTCGCGACGTTGCGCTACTAATCAAATCCCGCTGCTCGTTTTCTTGTTTGCTCGTTTGGTCTGCTCTCCCTGCCCTGCTCTCGTTGATCCCACTGCTGCAGCTGCAGTTTGGTGAGAAGGGCACCTTGCAACCTCGCGACGGGCAGTGGAACATGAACGACAAGGTGAGGGGCAGTACTGGGGGCGTGAACCATCAGGTTCGGGTTGTTGTATTGTGAAAAAAAATGTGTGGGTGGGGCAGTGGATTATGAATGTCAATATGAGGGGCAGTGATGATGAATGAACCATCAGGTGGGTTCTCAGGGACAGTTAAACTCGCCATAAGGTCACCATGCGTACTCCATCCCCCCTCTCCCTCATTTTCTTCTTCATTTTTCCGCATCTTCCTCTTCCCTCCTGTCCTGTACGTCCCCCTCCCCTCTCCTATGCTGCACATAGTAGAGCCGTCCACCGAGCCAACCATCCCAGCGCATACTCCAAACATGTGCATTATCCCACCACTGCGTGCATGAAACACCCCTTGCAACACGTGCTGCTCAACCCTCAACCAACCCCTCTGTCCCCTCGTATCCCTTGCGCCCGTGCCGCATGTTTGCACCTGCCACCATCAGCACAACCCCTCCTTTCCCGCGTGTCCCCTGCGCCCGTGCCGCATGCATCGCATGTTTGCACCCGCCACCATCAGCACAACCCCTCCTTCCCCTCCTTTCCCGCGTGTCCCTTGCGCCCGTGCCGCATGCATCGCATGTTTGCACCCGCCACCATCAGCACAACCCCTCCTTCCCCTCCTTTCCCGCGTGTCCCTTGCGCCCGTGCCGCATGCATCGCATGTTTGCACCCGCCACCATCAGCACAACCCCTCCTTCCCCTCCTTTCCCGCGTGTCCCTTGCGCCCGTGCCGCATGCATCGCATGTTTGCACCCGCCACCATCAGCACAACCCCTCCTTCCCCTCCTTTCCCGCGTGTCCCTTGCGCCCGTGCCGCATGCATCGCATGTTTGCACCCGCCACCATCAGCACAACCCCTCCTTCCCCTCCTTTCCCGCGTGTCCCTTGCGCCCGTGCCGCATGCATCGCATGTTTGCACCCGCCACCATCAGCACAACCCCTCCTTCCCCTCCTTTCCCTCGCATCCCTTGCGCCCGTGCCACATGCACCGCATGATTGCAATTGCACCTGCGAAAATCGACACTTGGCGGGGGTGTGTTTCGACGATCGCGTGAGAGACCCCTTGCAACGAATGCTGCTCACTCAACCCTCAACACACCCCTCCATCCCTTCGTGTTCTCTCTCTCTCTCTCTCTCTCTCTCTCTCTCTCTCTCTCTCTCTCTCTCTCTCTCTCTCTCTCACTCGCCCGTGCCATGTGCAGCGCATGTTTGCACCAGCCAAAATCGGAACGTGGGCAGTGGTGTGTTTCGACCACCGTGTGAGGGACCCCATGC
This sequence comes from Closterium sp. Naga37s-1, assembly GCA_947471745.1. NCBI lineage: Eukaryota > Viridiplantae > Streptophyta > Zygnematophyceae > Desmidiales > Closteriaceae > Closterium > Closterium sp. Naga37s-1. Next base: position 1,554,015 of record CANJKZ010000328.1, read on the forward strand.
AGGTGGCGACTGCCCTCAAGGAGTGCTGTGCGCGCAAGGGGCTGGTGAGTGTGGAGCCATTCCATCACCGCAGAATGCCTGACAAGTGTGTTTATTGAGCCTAGCCTTGGCACTAGTGTGCTTCGATCGATCACCGTGTGAGGGACCCCATGCAGGTGGCGACTGCCCTCAAGGAGTGCCGTGCGCGCAAGGGGCTGGTGAGTGCGGCTGGTGAGTGTGAAGCCATTCAGTTGCTGCAGAATGCCTAGCAAGTGTGCCCATCCTAGCCTAGCCTAGCCACCAGTGTGTTTCGACCACTGCGTGAGACACCCCATGCAGTTGATTATTGCCCTCAAGACTGCCGTGCAGGCAAGGGGCTGGTGAGTGCGGATCGGATAGGCGGATTGCGTTTACTCTTCCCCTGCTATTTTCCCACCCCCTTGATATTTACGCTTTTAGAGAGTTCAGTCAGTTTTTTTTTCATCTCTCGCTTGTACGCTCTTCTGCATTCACAAGGAGCTGGTGAGTGCTCAAACCCTCCATTCCCTCTTGTCCTCCTCAATTCAGTTCGTGCGGTGGTGTGCTGCATCAGAGAGTGGGTGACTGGCTTTTTTGTTGACACTCCATGCCATGCCATCCTCATTGACTGCAGTGGCATGCATACTTCGTGCTGCATGCGAAAGTGGACATCAAAGCATCCCTATAAACATGCCCTTTCAGACGATCAACACCCCCCCAAAGGTGAGACATACGAGTCTATATCGAGGCACCACATACACATACTCAAGCCACCTTCCACTTCCACCTCACTGCACCTCACTAAACCCCATCCCCCTCTCAGGTGATCGAGAGCCGGCCAGAGGTGATTGTGGAGGACACGCGCAGAGAGGCGCGTGAGAAGCTGGTGGAGCGGGTGATCGAGCGCCTGAAGAACTTAAAGCCCGCTCTCACTCTCCTGTTCCCTCTCAGGTGATCGAGAGCCGCCCAGAGGTGATTGGGGAGGACACGCGCAGAGAGCCACCCCTGGCGCTGATGGAGAGCGGGTGATCGAGCGCTTGAAGATCTTAAAGCCCGATGTCATTCCCCCATTGCCTCTCAGGTGATCGAGAGCCGCCCAGAGGTGATTGTGGAGGACACGCGCAGAGAGACGCCTGAGAAGCTGGTGGAGCGGGTGATCGAGCGCCTGAAGCAATTCAAGCCTGCTTTTGTTCTCTGGATCCTCGAAGTCCGGAAGACCAGCCCGCTGTACGGTAGGTTTGGTGGGGATGCCAGTAGTTGTGCTCTCCTCCCCCCCTCCCGCCCCGCTCACCCCCTCGTCACCTCCTCTTCACCTTATCCTCACATCCAAGAGTTTCAAGCCTGCTTTTGTCCTCTGGATCCTGGAAGTTCGGAAGACCAGCCCGCTGTATGGTACGTGGGGTGGGGATGCCAGTTGTTGTGCTCTCCTTCCCCCCTCACCTCCTCCCCACATCCTCCAAGAGATTTAAGCTCTATTTCATTCTCTGATCCTAGAAGTCTAAATGGAGAGAGCGCTGTATCCATGCCAATCAATGTGTGGCACCACCACTGCCTCCACTCCACCCACTCCCCCAAACCTTTCACCACCACTTTATCTCTCGCAATACCTATTTAGAAGCTGTGCATGTGCATTGGAGCTCCTGGGGTGTGTGGCATTCCATGAGGCACGTGAATGGGCACTATGTGCATCGTGCAGGCGGGCACAGGCAGCCTAAACGGTTCTGTTGGCTTCCTGATTCTTTTCTCCTCATACCCGGAAGTGCCCATCCATAGAAGCGCCACGCAACGTGTCGTGCTTCAACGAACAGTACCTCTCTCAACCTCTCTCTACCATGCGGTGGGCTCCTCCTCCCCCTCCCCTGCAGCGCCCATCAAGAAGCTGTGTGACACAGTCATAGGCGTGCCCACGCAGTGCATCGTACAGCCGCCAGGCAAGGGCTTTAACGACCAGTACCTCACCAACGTGGCTCTCAAGATGAACATGAAGGTGGGGGGATTATGATGGGCCTTGAAGTGCGCACATGGGCTTTAAGGTGGGGACATGTGCTTTGAAGTGGGCACATGGGCCTTGAAGTGGGCACATGGGCATTCAGGCTTGTGCATGGGGTTTATGGTGAGAGCGAGGGGCATGTGGTGAAGATGGGGTGGGGTCCGTGGGGACATAGGCTTTAAGTTTGTTGACCACCTCAGTGAGAAGCCTTCGGCTCTGGTGTCTCTCGTATATCTTGCAACTCTCTCAATCCCCATGCATCCCATCTTATCAACCCACTATCAGATGAGGGGAGTGAACTGGGTGCTGACAGACACCATCAGGCGCTCCATGCGCCCCCTCAATGAGATGCCCACCATGGTATTCGGCCTCGACGTCTCCCACGGTGCTCCGGGCAGCCACGCTCCGTCTGTCGCTGCTGTGAGTGCATGAATGAATGCATCTCACATGCACCTATCATCAGTAATCGCTTCTGTGAGTGCACAGGCATGCGTGCGTGCATGCATCTTTCATTAGCGCATCGGTCATCTGCACCAGCACTCCGGCCTCCACGGTGCTCCGGGCAGCCGCACTCCCTTTGTCGCTGCTGTGAGTGCATGCATCGATCGTGTCGTTGAGAGGGTTCGATATCGAACTGGCAGGCCAAGAAAAAGTTCAGTTCAGTTTGATGCGAACTGAACTGCATCAAACCTAAGTGGACATGGACGCGTCCAGCGTCCCATACGCTAGCGTATATACGCTGGACGCTCTGATGTCGACGCTAGATATACACTTGGCTCGGGCATGCAAAAATATTTCCCGAGCAGGACGAACAAAAAGGGGGGGAGAGGGCGAAGAGGAGGTGGCGGAATACAAAAACAATCGGAATTCTCCAAATAAATCATTTGTGAGCTCCCACACACAACCAAGCATGCCAAACACACACTCGAACCCATCTACGAATACTCATCAGCAAGCACCCGATTATCTTCCTCCTCCCCTTCATCCTCGCCCTCCTCTGGGACGATGCAATCCGCACATGGCGTGCGTTTCAAAGTCTCTTTATCACGTCGCCTAGGAGTCCCTATGGCGGCTGCACTGCCGGGAGGGGCTCTTCGATCTCCATGAGTACCACCTCCGCCTAGTGGAATGCTCTATTATCTGCGACGGTATGAACACTGAGACACAACTTGTTGAGAGCACTAAAGCACACCGTCGCAGAGATTTTCAGTGCATGCTGGAGCTTATGAATGATGACGTGGACTATCGAGCCCTCGCGCAACTACTCCAGTGGTGTCCAGGCGTGATAAGCGTGTGGCGAGTAGCAGAGGCTGAGCAGGAGCATGACAGCGATAAGCCACTCATGCGATTGCATGATGGGCGATTCTTTTATGGCCTCGAGTTTGAAAGTGAGGGCCTGACCACGTGGTGCCCCTGTCACCCACACGAACTGGACTACGCCGATTATTTGGCTGTTTGACAAGGACTTCCATAAAGTCTTTCCCAACATGAAGTCCTTGTCGAACAGCCAGATGATCGTCGTAGTCCAGTTCGTGTGGGTGACAGGGGCACCACAAGGGCAGACCCTCACTGTCAAATTCGAAGCCATAAAAAATGCCTACCAGACTATCTCTGGTTAGGAGATGAGCCTGCCAGAGATGGTCGATCTACTTACGAAGGTGTTGAAATATTGGGTTTTCTAGATTAGAAGGGTTGAAATGCGGTGGCAACTGAAATTGCAATGACGAATTGTTGGATCTGGTTCGGTTTTGGTGCCACTGAACCAGATCCACATCAAAATTACATTCGCTCTGAAATCGCGAATGTACATTTCGTCGCGCATTTTTTTTTTCATCGGGCTGCCCGAAAACTTGGGGCGAGCGTCTAGCGACCAGGGAGCGTCCAGCGCCCAGCGTACGGACGCTAGCATATATAGGCTGGACGCTCGCCGTCCAGAGCGTATATGTCCACTTAGCATCAAACCAAACCACGGTTCGATTTTTTCGCTCAACCTACGCCATACTGCACATCCATTCCTCCCACACCCCTCCGCAACCCGACTTCACAAATTCCTTCAACCCCTTTGTCTTCCCCGTACCCCCACCAGGTGGTTGCCTCTATGGACCCCAATGCCAGCAAGTACGCGGTGCGGAGGCGCGCACAGCACAGGAGGCAGGAGACAATTCTCGGCCTCTTCGATGCAGAAAGTGACACTGGCGGCATGCTCTGGTGCGTAGCATGTTGTGGTTGTTTTTTTGGAAGGTTATTGTGGTCACGGGTTTGTTTGCTCGTTGTTTTGTGCTTTAAATCAGATATTTTATTGTTTACTTGCTATTTTCTTTCCGTTACCTTAACTTGAGCATTCTTGCATCCCTCCCTCCTCTTCCCCTCCTCCTGCCCTCCTCTTGCCCTCCTCCCGCCCTTTTTTCTTGTACTCTCTTCTTCGCTCCCTCCCCTCCCCCTCCTTCCTCCTTTTTACCCTTCTCTCATCCTTCGCGGCCCCTGTTCCCCCCCTGCTCGCGCTCCTCTCGCCCCCACATCCTGCTCTCTTTCTCTCCGTGTATCCAACACGGTGCCGTGCAGTGAGCTGATGAACGATTCTTTCCCCCCCCTGCTCTCGCCCCCATATCCTGCTCCCTTTCTCTTTCTGTATCCAACACGGTGCGGTGCGGTGCAGTGAGCTGATGAATGATTTCGGCAATGCCAACAAGATGGGACCCAAGCGCATCATCGTGTTCCGGTGAGCACCTTTGAGCAGGGCAGGCTGGGGATGTGCGTGTTTGAGGCGCCTCAAGATCTGGCAATGCAAACAGGTCGGGGTTTAGGAGCATAATGATTTTGTACCGGTGAGCTCGCACGAGCAGGGCTGGCTGGGGATTTGCGTACAAGTGATTGCTGCTGCTGCTGCATGCATTGATATGGCTGGAGGAATGAACAATCTGATGTATGATGGCTGGAGGAATGAACAATCTGATGTATGATGGCTGGAGGAATGAACAATCTGATGTATGATGGCTGGAGGAATGAACAAGCTGATGTATGCACATGTACGAATTGGCTATATAGTCAATTCAATAGTCCAGGTGCCGGCTTGCCAGCTAGTTGCAAATTCGGAATTGCCCACATACTGAGCTTCTTCCTATTCTCCTGTCGCAACTTCTCTCCTCTGCTCCTTGTTCCCTCACTTCGCGTGCACGTGAGTCACAGGGACGGCATCAGCGAGTCGCAGTTTCCAACAGTGGGGGCAACAGAGCTGCAGGCATTCCGCAAGGTGAGATGGGATGCAGATGGGTGGATGAAGGGAGGGTGAGGGAGGGACGAGGATGGGTGGATGGAAGTAGGGTGAGAGAGGGATGCAGATGGGTGGATGAAGGGAGGGTGAGGGAGGGACGAGGATGGGTGGATGGAAGGAGGGTGAGAGAGGGATGCAGATGGGTGGATGAAGGGAGGGTGAGGGAGGGACGAGGATGGGTGGATGGAAGGAGGGAGAGAGAGGGACGCGGATGGGTGGATGGAGGGAGGGTGAGGAAGGGATGCGGATGGGTGGATGGAAGGAGGGTGAGAGAGGGATGCAGATGGGTGGATGAAGGGAGGGTGAGGGAGGGACGAGGATGGGTGGATGGAAGGAGGGAGAGAGAGGGATGCAGATGGGTGGATGAAGGGAGGGTGAGGGAGGGACGCGGATGGGTGGATGGAAGTAGGGTGAGAGAGGGATGCAGATGGGTGGATGAAGGGAGGGTGAGGGAGGGACGAGGATGGGTGGATGGAAGGAGGTAGAGAGAGGGACGCGGATGGGTGGATGGAAGGAGGGAGAGAGAGGGACGCGGATGGGTGGATGGAGGGAGGGTGAGGAAGGGATGCGGATGGGTGGATGAATGGGGGGTGAGGGAGGGACGAGGATGGGTGGATGGAAGGAGGGAGAGAGAGGGATGCAGATGGGTGGATGAAGGGAGGGTGAGGGAGGGACGCGGATGGGTGGATGGAAGGAGGGAGAGAGAGGGATGCAGATGGGTGGATGAAGGGAGGGTGAGGGAGGGACGCGGATGGGTGGATGGAAGGAGGGTGAGAGAGGGATGCAGATGGGTGGATGAAGGGAGGGTGAGGGAGGGACGCGGATGGGTGGATGGAAGGAGGGAGAGAGAGGGATGCAGATGGGTGGATGAAGGGAGGGTGAGGGAGGGACGCGGATGGGTGGATGGAAGGAGGGTGAGAGAGGGATGCAGATGGGTGGATGAAGGGAGGGTGAGGGAGGGACGAGGATGGGTGGATGGAAGGAGGGAGAGAGAGGGACGCGGATGGGTGGATGGAAGGAGGGTGAGAGAGGGATGCAGATGGGTGGATGGAAGGAGGGTGAGGGAGGGACGAGGATGGGTGGATGGAAGGAGGGAGAGAGAGGGACGCGGATGGGTGGATGGAGGGAGGGTGAGGAAGGGACGCGGATGGGTGGATGAATGGGGGGTGAGGGAGGGACGAGGATGGGTGGATGGAAGGAGGGAGAGAGAGGGATGCAGATGGGTGGATGAAGGGAGGGTGAGGGAGGGACGCGGATGGGTGGATGGAAGGAGGGAGAGAGAGGGATGCAGATGGGTGGATGAAGGGAGGGTGAGGGAGGGACGCGGATGGGTGGATGGAAGGAGGGTCAGAGAGGGATGCAGATGGGTGGATGAAGGGAGGGTGAGGGAGGGACGAGGATGGGTGGATGGAAGGAGGGTGAGAGAGGGATGCAGATGGGTGGATGAAGGGAGGGTGAGGGAGGGACGAGGATGGGTGGATGGAAGGAGGGAGAGAGAGGGACGCGGATGGGTGGATGGAAGGAGGGTGAGAGAGGGATGCAGATGGGTGGATGGAAGGAGGGTGAGGGAGGGACGAGGATGGGTGGATGGAAGGAGGGAGAGAGAGGGACGCGGATGGGTGGATGGAAGGAGGGAGAGAGAGGGACGCAGATGGGTGGATGAATGGGGGGTGAGGGAGGGACGCGAATGGGTAAATGAAGAGGTGATGGAGATGGGTGTAAGCGGCATGCACGCTGGTACAAACAGATTGCAGCAGTGCCAGGTGGCTGACAAGAGGCAGGAAGGTGGGTGGAAAGGGGGTGTTTTTTCTCCCTTCCCTTCCCCACCTCCCCACTTCACCCCTTCCTTCCTTTCCCTCATCCTTCCCTTCCCCCTTGCCGTTTTCCCCTCTTTCCTCCCTTCCCCTGCAGGCGTTCGAGTTGACGAGTAAGGTGGTGGGAATCCCCTCCTTCCGCCCCGCCATCACCTACATCGTGGCGCAGAAGCGCAACAACGTGCACTTCCTCCTCATTCCTCCCTTTCCCCTTCACCCTTCCCCGTTCTCCCTTCCCCCTTCCCCCTTCCCCTTTCCCCTTCCAACTCCCCTTTCCCCCTTCCCCCTTCTCCCTTGTCTCCCTCTCCCAGGCGTTTGAGCTGACGGGCAAGAAGGTGGGGGTCCCCAACTTCCGCCCCGCCATCACATGCATCGTGGCGCAGAAGCACAACAACGTGCGCTTCCTCCTCGCCCCTCCCCCTCCCCCTTCCCGCTTCCCCTTCCCCCTCTCCCCATCCCTCTTCCCCCTTCCCCTTCTCCCTTCTCTCCCTTTCCCAGGCGTTCGAGTTGACGGGCAAGAAGGTGGGGGTCCCCAACTTCCGCCCCGCCATCACCTACATCGTCGCACAGAAGCGCAACAACGTGCGCTTCCTGCCGTCCCAGGGCGACCGCAACGTGCAGCCGGGGACCATCGTGGATAAGGATGTGACCCACCCTTTCTTCTTCGACTTTTACATGGTCTCGCACAAGGGGCTGCTGGTATGTATGCCGTGCAGGGAGGGCTCTCTGGTTTGGTATGAGGTGAAGCACAGAAGCGAAACAACGTGCGCTTCCTGCCCTCTCAGGGCAGCTACAACGTGCCGCCGGGGACCATCGTGGATAAGGATGTGACACACCCCTTTTTCTTCGACTTCTACATGGTCTCGCACAAGGGGCTGCTGGTATGTATGCCGTGCAGGGAGGGCTCTCTGGTTTGGTATGAGGTGAAGCACAGAAGCGAAACAACGTGCGCTTCCTGCCCTCTCAGGGCAGCTACAACGTGCCGCCGGGGACCATCGTGGATAAGGATGTGACGCACCCCTTTTTATTCGACTTCTACATGGTCTCGCACAAGGGCCTGCTGGTAAGTCCGTGGCACACGATACTCAATCATTGAAGCGCCTCAGAAGGTGGGTGACTCTCTACGCCTGCTTCCTGCTGTCCCATCCGTTTTGTCAGATGATGGTGAGAGCGAATCCCGACATTGCTCGAGGATGTCATTACTACGACGGTTCTGTCTGAAGTCCTTCCGAAATTAACCAGACATGAAAAGGGCGAGTCCAGGCTCGTGTGAAATTCTTGGTAGACAATAGTTGACAAAAGCCAAGGAGTACGTTTTCCCCTAAATTTAGAGTTCCCCGCAAGACATGGGCTTTGAGAAAGTAGCAGTGGCACAAATGATTAATGACGTTCTCTTTTTGTGGCAGGATTTGCCCGCAAAGATTCGCAGCAAGCTTGTGGAGTGGAGAGGAGTTCATATGAAGATATTCGAAACGGAAACTGGGAATGCTTTGCCTGTTCCAAGGTTTATTCCGATCTGGAAGACTTGATAAGGCGCGCCCGTCAGAATTTAAGGCTCGAGCAAAGGGTGGCGCACAGGGCGACCGAGCAGAACATCCTGACCGATGACGATGATCATTGCGGTGTTCTGCGAGCGTGCTCAGGATGTTCTGCTCAGTCGCCTTGTGCGCCACCCTCTGCTCGGGCCTCGAATACAGACGGGCGTGCCTTATCAAGTCTTCCAGATCGGAATAAACCTCGGACCAGGCAGAGCACTCCCAGTTTCCATTTTTGGTATTTTCGTATGATCCCCTCTTCACGAGCTCGTTGCGAATCTTTGCGGGCAAGTCCCGCCAATGCAAAGAGAACGTCATTAATCATTAGTGCCACTGCTAACTTTGCAATACTCATGTCTTGCGAGGAACTCTAAATTCAAGGGAAAAGGTATTGCTTGGTTTTTGTCAACTACTGTCTTCCAGGATTTGCACACGAGCCTGAGCTCGCCCTTTTCGTGTATGGTTAACTCTGGAAGGACTTCATACATAATGGATGTAGTAATGACATCCTCGGGCAACGTCGGGAGTTTTCTCTCACCATCACCTGAAAAAAACGGATGTCAAAATTCAAAGGGACCGAGATGTCCAGCCGAGGACCATTGTGGACCGCGAGGTGACGCACATCTTCTTCTTCGACTTCTACAGGGTTTCGCACAAGGGCCTGCTGGTATGTGTGTGCATTGTGTCGTACGGCAATGTATGTTTGTGCTACATGGTCTGGTATGTAAACCAAGGATCATCGTGGACCGCGATGTCACTCATCCCTTCTTCTTTGATTTCTAAGTGGTCTCGCTCGAGGGCCTGCTGGTATGTAGGACCTAAATTAGAGAGCACACTAGGGAGGGGAAACGTATTACATGTTTATACCCTGGCCCACCGGGGACCATCGTGGACAGGACAGGGATGTGAACCATCCTTACTTATTTGACGTCTATATGGTTTCACACAAGGGCCTGCGGGTATGTAGTGCACTATGGAGGGGAATCGTGTTGCGTATGTACGCCGAGGCTTGATGGAAACAGGCTTATACCCCCGTTCCAATGTTTTTCCCCCAACAGGGCACGAGCAGGCCAGTGCACTACCACGTGCTGCATGATGAGAATGGGCCTACTCCGTTCCTTCTCTCCTCAGCATTCATACACCAATCCCTCTATGTGACTGTCTTCCTCTCAACAGGGCACGAGTAGGCCAGTGCACTACCACGTGCTGCATGATGAGAATGGGTTCACTGCGGACGAGATTCAGCACCTCACGCACTCCCTATGCTACAGGTGAGTCCCAGTGAGCATGACAATGAGCAGCGAGAATGAGTAGCTATTTGACTGGGTTCACAGCAGACGAGATTCAGCACCTGACGCACTCCCTCTGCTACAGGTGAGCTCAGCATTCCACCTTCGGTGCTGGGCTTAAAATGTATGTAGTGCCGATCATGCTCGAAACACCAGAAGCAGGACATTGAATGGTGTTGCACGTTAACTCCAGATGGTTATCACACGTTCTTGGTTATGTCAATAGTGTGCTTGCTACTAACCAGCATTTTATTTTCTTCTTGCATGATTGCCTTTCTCTTATGGCAGTTATGGGAGATGCACTCGAGCCGTCTCCACTGGTACGCCCTCTCTCTCCCTACACCACCCTCACAACTTATATGTAAACCTTTTGCGACATCTCAAAAGCAGTCTTGAGACGTCTCAAAAACAGCCTTAAGACGTCTCAAATGGGAGGTGCACTCGAGCCGTCTCCACTGGTACTCTCTCCCTCCCCTCACAACACCCTTACAACTTTTAAGTACGTCAAATTACATACAACTTACACCCTTATAAACTGATTCATGTGTTAAAATTCACAACCATCGTGCCATCTATATTCTCTCCGTAGTGCACACTTCTGAACCCCTGCAGGGCACACTGCCACAGTTGCTTTGGGTTCAACTCCACTGACCTCTCCTCCAAGTCCCCTGCTGGCCAAGGCTGCTTCACCCACGTGCCCACTGCCTCATGCATGCACACATGCTCTCCTGCCACCTCTATCCCTCTATCCCTGTGGCTCTCTGTCGTTCTATCCCCCCTCCCCCCCACCCTTCCCTCCAGTGGCGCCTGTATTACCAGAAGTGGTTGTCTATTCCTTTCTCCCTCTCCCCCCCCCTCCCTCCCTCCCAGTGGCGCCTGTGTTCTACGCGCACCTGGCAGCGACGCACTGCCGCAACCACTTTGACCACGATCATGATCACGACGCCACCGAGTTCTCCTCCGAGGCCACTGCCTCATGCATGCTCCCATGCTTCCCTGCTCCCATGCTCCTCTGCCAACTGTGTCACCCTGCCCCTGTATCCCTCTGCCCCTGTGTCCCTGCCCCTCTCCTCCCTCCCTCCCAGTGGCACCTGTGTTCTACGCACACCTGGCAGCGACGCACTGCCGCAACCACTTCGACCACGGTCACGATCACGATGCCACCGACTTCTCCTCCGAGTCTAGTGCCGGCCGCAACAGGGACCCTGGCGTCCCTCGCCCTCCCCCGCCGCCTGTGCCTGAGCTACCTGCTCTCGCTCAGGGCATGCCCACACGCATGTTCTACTGTTGAGTTTAAATGCGTCTCAAGACACCGCTGCCCCTCGTCCTCCCCTTCTTCCCTCGCCACCCCCCTCCGCATGTGCCTGAGCTGCCTGCTCTCGCTCAGGGCATGCCCACACGCATGTTCTACTGCTGAGTTTCGAGACGTTCCAAGACGCCGCTGCCCCTCGTCCTCCCCTTCTTCCCCTCGCCCTCCCCCGCCGCCCGTGCCTGAGCTGCCTCTTCTCGCTCAGGGCATGCCCGCTGCATGTTCTACTGCTGAGTTCGAGACGTCTCAAGACGCCGCCGCCCCTCTCCCTTCCCCTCCTACCCCTGAGCCGCCTAATCTCGCTCACTGCATCCCCACATGCATTTTCTTCGCTGAGTTTGAAGACGTGAAAAGGTGTTGTTCGATTCAGTAGCTGTATTAAGGTGTTGTTCGCCTTACCAAGTCGCGCGAATGATAAGAAAACTATTAGGTACTCTAATGGGCATATGATGACAACAGGTGTAACGAGCAGAAAGCGTATTACTACAGTACCGTATGGCCCCGGATACAAGCGCAGGCCTATTAAAAGCGCATGCGCTTGTATCTGGAGCAATGCGCTTATGGCCGATCCTCAATTATAAGCGCACCCCTTATAAAACCCTGATATATTATAAGCGCATGTGTAATTTTATTTATAATTCTTCATTAAAACGGTAACGAATCTCAGTTTTGCAGCGAGGCCACAACCCATTTTCGCTTACATTGACTTTCGAAGACCTCTCACATCCTGCGCGTCTAGTCAGCACGAGCTGGCACGCCCTCAAAGTGAGGTGTTACACTGTATTTTGCCTCTGGGCGCTCGCGAAGAATCGCCCGCGTGCGATTTTGACATGTGACTTTCTACAATTTCGATTCGATTGAAATCTGAAGGATGAGATGTACAATTTGGTGCATTGAAATATATATTTGTATTTGTTATATTATAAGCGCATGCGCTTATAATTTTTACTCAATTATAAGCGCACCCCCCAAAAAAACACTGTTTTATTATAAGCGCAGGTGCGCTTATATCCGGGGTAATACGGTATCTCTACAGTGTTGAACTGACGCATGCACGTGGGGGTAGACAGGGTTAGAATGAATGCTTGATTGTCCTTCCTCATGACAAGCTGTTTATCAATTACTTTTTTTTTTTTTTTTTTTTTGGACATAAGTACACTAGACGTATACATACATCCGCAGTCGTAACTGATGCTAGGAGGGCATGAAAATGGTTACAAGTGTTGAGATAATATCGAGACTTAAGCACTTCAAGGAATTCGTGTAGTACAGTTAGTACAGTGCGAGACTTCGCACGTAATAGTAAAGTACCGATAGGCTGACGTCAGCAAAGCGCTACGCGCCCTAGGATGACATCAGCACGTAGCTATAGGCCTCGCAAATAGTCACGTACCGTTTCAGAACACTAATAGCGTGGATAGCACAGTACAGTATGCGAATAGGTACTTTACTCTAGCTATATATTCAGTATGTTTGTCATTTTATAATATATCTGATTTCAGAGACATTGATCCTGAAACACATCACTACATGGGCTTATATTAGTCCAGACAAAGCCTTCTATAACTGGCTTTAACTCATATAAGACTTCCGCTACGACAGGAAGCTACCATCCTAAGTATTACGATCCTATTCAATCATTTCAAATTCTAACAACAAGTAACCAAACCCCCCTTATCCCTTTACGGAGGCTGGAAAGCTACACCGCCATCTTCCCAGATTGCTTTGAAACCTGCTCTCCACGTCATCGAAGCCTCGTTCTCGTAAAGTCTGCGCATGGCGTTTGCCTCGTCAGCGTTCAAGTGGCCCCAGTCACCCGTCCTTTTCGAACCACTTCTGCCAACCATCCTCTTCCGCGCTCTACTGTAGACCTTCACGTACCTTGTAAAACCAACTGCTATGCGCCTCAGTGCCCTTTTTGGCTCGAAACGGCTGCCTCGGAACACTGCGTTGCATCTCTCCAACCACATCTGCTGCGCTGAATTGGAAATGGTTGCAGCCTCCGGAAAACCGGACGACGTGCCACTCTTTTGAAAGAGCATGTCCCCGAGAGACCTCATATCCCTGCCTGGATTCATGCATTGCACCGCCTTTTTCATCACCTCCACCGCTGGCTGGATCACTGGGCAGCTAAATAAGCAGTGATCTTGCGATTCCACTCCGCCGCAGTGCGTGCATTTCGCCCTCGCGCCCAGGAAGGGGAGCCTCTCTCCCACTTGGAGGTTGTTACTGTGCACCCTCAGCACCACTTCGCGTGCCCTGCATGGGGTTGCCAGCGAGTCACGGACTGTGATGGCCTTCCCCCAATCAATCTTCCTCCCCATCACTTCTTCCCACTGCAGCTGCTGCTTAGGTTGAGTCGGAGGGGGTTTCATCGCCTTTCTCAGCTGTTTCAGCTTGGCCCGCTCGCCCTTCTCACAGATTGGAGAGTAAAGTAGGTGCGTTCTTGGGGCGCCGAGTAGGCCTCGGACCCTCCCTCCTATGACCGCCATAGGAGTAGCGCGCAGAAAGTCCACTGTTACCATGCTAGCATACTGCATCGCCGATATATATCCCTTTTTATCCACGGTCACGCTGCAGGTCAAGGCCCGAAGGGGAGAACATATCTATAGGGATCGACAGCCAGCCTGGAAAGCTGGTAACCTTGAGCTTCGGAGGACCCTGGAAGTTGGAAGTTGTGTTTATCAATTACTAGCATTGCATGCGTTTAACAAGTGTGTACCGGTATATCTAATTCGAAGTAGAACATTCTCATTTTCTGAAGTACATATCATAAACTACATCGGATACTGCACCAGTGAATGTGCAACAAGATTGCAGGAATTTTCCCGAATTCCTTATCGGGGTTGACTGCTTCGCGTACAGCCCCGATTTTCGGACTCTGCACGTTTGGCCGACATCAACGATGCCGAGCCTCCTCGCGTCGCCTTCGGCTTTTCCCTTCGCCAAACCTGCACCCAACCTCACTCACCCGAAGTTCCCTCCTAGCTAGCCTACTCACTATATAAGCATGTACCTTCATTTTATAATCAGTCTGTTCAATCACTTCTCGTTATTCGTTAAACTGCGCACTCTCTTTTACAACTCATAACACCTGGTGTCAGAGCTACTTTCCTAGTTCACCCCGCTTTTTAGAGGGTAGTTTGGTGGCACGGGTTGGCTGGTATAAGTGGACTACACGACGGTTGGCCGCAAGGTTTGTTAATTCAAACCTGCCCGACTCCGATAGTTCGTATTTTCCACTTTGCTTGAAGGCCACGCAGACCCGCTTGCCCACCCGACGAAGTGCCCGACACATGGATCAAGAGGCGGTTAACAGACTCATGGCGCAAGTGGCAGAAATGCAAGAGGGCATGAGGACGTTAATGGCGGAAGTGACAACACTACATGGAGAAAACGCCGAGCTACGCCAGGCGCGAGGTGAAGCGCGTCAGGAGTCGCCCGATGACGAAGGCGAGGGCAACAGTCAAGCGGTGAGCAACCCGTTGGACGCGCTCACACGTGACTTCGAAGAACAAGACAGGCAGCGAGCGGCTTCAGCACCAGTTGCAGTAACAACGATCAAGATTAAACCTGCCGACCCGCCCCCGTTTAATCCTACAAACAAGACGATTACGGTGAAAGGGTGGTTGTTTGGAGTCGAAGTCTTTTTCACTGCAGCAGGAGTAACCGATGATGCCATGCGCATTAATTATGCCGTTTCTCTTCTCCGAGGTGCAGCGCTTGAGTGGTGGCGCCGAACCCTAGAAACGGGGACCCCGACAGGTTGTTAGAATAAGTGACGAGAATGATTGACTAGGAAAAGGGAAGGGGTACAAGTAGGATGTCGAGAGAAATCTATACCTCCTAAGGCTAAACCCACTATAGCCTAGACAACTATAAACACATAAACTAAGCCTAGATATAACTAAGCATATATGTTTGACACACCCCCATAGGCGAAGTGGGGGATAGCCAGAACAAGCAATGGTCACAAGACCAGTCAAGAGAAGAAGCAAAGCAAAGCAAGCTCAGGGTGGATCACAAAGTCACCACACAGTCCGAGCACAAGCAAAGGGCCACAAGGCCAGTTCACATGCAGAGTTATATAAAGAGAACAAACAATACAGTGATCATACCCTAACAAGTGCAAGCATGCAGGTATATAGATAGATCACAGTACAGGCAGAGTCAGGCAGTAAGTAAGTGAGGCAAAGTAGGCACAAGGCCTAACACAGTAACAAAGCGCTGATGATCACCAGGCGGAAGTGCCTTGGTGAAGACATCAGCAGTGTTGGCCCGAGTGGCCACGTACGCTAGACGAAGCTGACCACGCTGCTGCAACTCTCGAGCAAGGAAGTATCGCAGAGCGATGTGCTTCATTCTGTGCTCCAGTCTGTGCTCCTGACACAAGGCTATCATGGCCTTGTTGTCTACGTACAGGACTGGAGGCGAACGAGGCTGCTCTCCCAAGTCGGTCAGCAAGTAGGTGAGCCAGCGTAGCTCCTGAGCAGCCATGGCTCCGGCGTAGATCCCAGCCTCACAGCTGGAGCTGAGAACTGAAGACGAGCGGGTAGACCGCCAAGAAACTGAGCCGGACCCTAGGCTGAAGGTGTAACCCTGCGACGACCGCTGCGTAGCTGAGTCGTCAACCCAGGAGGCGTCTGCGTGACCAGTGAGGACAACAGGACCCCGTCCTCCAAGCACAAGCCTCATGCCCGACGTACTGCACAGGTAACGCAGTACCCTCTTCGCAGCATCCCAGTGCACCTTTTGGTGCCTACCGGGAGCCACGTAGCGAGCCAGAAGGCTGAGAGGGTACATGAGGCAACCCACAAGCTCTGGGTACGGACCACTCGGCTCTACGGACTCGTCCGAAGGTGGAGCTGAGAGCGAGTGGCTGGTAGACAGAGGAGTGAGCTGTGGCGAGGAGTACTGGAAGCCGAAGCGCTGAAGGACCTGGTTCACCATGTGTGACTGAGTCAGTGTGATGGTGCGCCGTGCTCTATCCCGGGTGATCTGCAGGCCAAGGTAGCTGCGCAGTTCACCCAGGTCAGTGCAGGTATGACTCTTCTGCAGCTCGGACTTCACTAGGGTCAGTGCCTCAGTGTCAGCCGTGGCAAAGACGAGGTCGTCGACGTACACTAGGACGTAGAAGGGCGGCAGCGAGGTGTCGGTGCGTAGAAACAGCGACGGGTCTGCAGTAGAAGGAACAAACCCAAGAGCCACAAGTGTAGTCCTGAGTGTGTCGTGCCACTCGCGAGGCGCCTGGCGCAGACCGTAGACTGGCCGGCGGAGGCTCCACTGGGTACCTGTAGGAAACGACCCAGTGAAACCAGGTGGTCGGCGCAGCCAGATCTCCTCGTGCAGGCTGCCCTGCAGGAAGGCTGTACTGAAGTCCAGGGAGTGTAACTCGTAGTCACGCTGAGCAGCTACGTGCAGCAACACCCGAAGAGTAGTCATCTTCGGGGCGGGGGAGAAGGTCTGGAAGTAGTCAACTCCTTGTCGCTGACTGAAACCTCGAGCAACGTAACGCGCCTTGAAGGCAGGCGGAGAACCCGGCGGCCGCTTCACCCTGAAGATCCACATGCCATCGACTATGTTCACCCCAGGTGGGGGAACCTCGTCGACGTAAGTGCCTGTGGACTTCCAGGATGCCATCTCGGCATCCATTGCTGCCTGCCACTGAGAGGAGTAAGGACCCGTAATCGCCTCTGCGTAAGAGCGCGGGGTCGGGATGTCTGGAGCATCCGGGTCTCCCTCAGGGGCAAGCAGCAAGGAAGCGAAACGAGGTACAGCAGCTGCAAGACACTCAAAGTCCTCCTGCCTGTCCTCAAGGACGTCCGTGCCAAGAGCACACTCACCCCCGACGGACGGAGGACTGGCAGACACAGACTCAGCAACTAGAGCAGAGGCGTAGTCGAGACGGCAGGCAGCAGCAAAGTCAAGCAGCTCAGCAACGAGAGCAGAAGCAGCAGCAGACTCAAAGGAAGGGTCAGTGACAGCAGTGGCAAGGAGACGAGCGACAGTGGGACTGGCAGCACGCGCTCGGTCAGACTCAGGGTCAGGGGCGTCAGGAAGAGAGGACTCAGGAGGAGCAGGCAGAGGAACACGCAGTGGAACAGAGGAAGGACGGAGTGCCATAGTGTGCGTGCTCGGGACAGGAGGAGGACGCGAACGAGGAGCGCGACGAGCAGTGCGAACAGGCGAGACAGGACGAGACGCAGGCTCACGACGCTCTGTAAGACCTCCAGACTGCTCAGTGTAAGGAGAGGGAACAGGCAGTGGGGAGGCTGGCTATAACGGCGGCTGCGACTGGTCAGGCGGTGGACAGAGGAAGGGAGGAGGAAGACCAGTAGAAGACGGGACACCAAGAACCCGCTGAAGCAGGGGAACGAAGTACGGGCACGGCCGCACAGTGCCTCCAGCACCTCCAGCTCCAGGGTCAAAAGCTCCAGCTCCTGCAGCTCCAGCGCCTCCTGCGCCAGGGCCTCCAACTCCAGCTACAACAGCTCCAGCGCCTCCAGCGCCAGCTGCTCCAGGCTCCGTAGGGTCTCGCGCTCCAGTAGTAACAGCAGCACCTCCAGCTCCAGCGTCTCCAGGCTCGCCAGTCACAGGAGCTCCACTCCGACGGTGTGGGCGCTGAACAAGCCACTCACGTAGCTGCTGCGAGGACAGTCGCGGTGAAGCACCAGCAGGACCTCCAGACGAAGCAGCACCCCGAGGCTCAGCACCCCCAGACTCCGCACCCTCCGACTCAGCACCCCCAGGCTCCGCACCCTCCGACTCAGCACCCCCAGGCTCAACACCCTCAGGCTCAGCACCCCCCAGACCCAGCACCCTCAGACCCCGCACCCCCCGGCTCCGCACCCCCAGACGCAGCACCTGGAGCAGCACCTGAGACGACAGCTACCTGAACAGGCGCAGTACCAGGGAGAGGGTCTACCTGAGACACTCCCGAGGGAGCAGGACCCTGGGGTGGAAGGGGGTCTACCGGAGGTGGACCGGGAGCAAGGAAGAGCGGCGGGGGCGGGGAAGGGGCAGAGCGGTAGGGGAAGAGACGGTAGAAGGGAACCGACTCGTCAAACGTGACGTCCCGAGAAGGGAGGACACGGTGTGAGGTGGGGTGGTAAAACTGCCAGCCAGGCGCGTCAGGGACAAAGCCAAGGAAGACGCAGGGAATGGCACGGGCGGAGAGCTTGTCCGCGAACGTATCGCGAACAAAGGCACGAGAACCCCAGACCCGGAACACCGACGCATCGCCAACCTTCCCCGTCCAACGCAGTGTGGGCGAGGTCTCCGGCAAGGAGACACGGGGCCAAAGGTTGAGCTGATGCGCAGCGTACCGGACCGCAAACGGCCACAGAAAATGGGGAGCGGCCGCATGGATCATGGAGGTACGAGCGACTTCCATGACTAAGCCAATGCGGCGCTCAGCAATCCCATTTTGCTGAGGGGAGTCCGGAAGCGTGAACGACTGGAGAATGCCC
Source organism: Closterium sp. Naga37s-1 (assembly GCA_947471745.1). NCBI lineage: Eukaryota > Viridiplantae > Streptophyta > Zygnematophyceae > Desmidiales > Closteriaceae > Closterium > Closterium sp. Naga37s-1. Next base: position 1,572,689 of record CANJKZ010000328.1, read on the forward strand.
TCCCCACGACAAAAGTCCCGCAAGAAGTCGGAGAAGAACTCACCACCTCTGTCAGAGTGCAGACGCAGGACAGGAAGGTCCTGGCCGAACCGCTCGCGCAGCTGGAGACGGACTGTGCAGATCCAAGGGATCAAGACAGCAGAGACTTCACCCTTGTTGCGCAAGGGGAAGACTGTGGTGTACCGCATGTAGTCGTGAACTACCAGCAGAAAGTAGCGCTCGCGGCCCTGTCCACTGACGCGGGCTGGGCCCCACACGTCCATGTGGAGGGTCTGCAGGGGAGCAGTCGTCGGGGGAAACGAGGAGGAGTGAGGAGCGGCACGCTGCCGCCCCTCGACGCAAGGAAGACAGGGCGGGGCAGGCGAGGGCGGCAGGGGAGGCAGAGACCTGGGGAGACCAGAGACAAGGAGACGGGAGTGCATGCCACGAAGGCGTGGCAGGAAGGGGTGACCCAGGCAGTGGTTCCAAAGAAGAGTCTGGTGCGACAGGAGGCGACACGAGCAAGAGGCGGCTACCTGACCTGACGCGGACACCTGAGCAGACGCAGCGACCTGAGGAGGCTCAGTAGCCAGTGTGTAGAGACTCGACCCTGGCCAACGAGTGAACGTAGCCAGGTGACGCCCCGTCCGTGTGCACGTGCAGATCGACACACACTGACCCCCAGGAGTGGTGGTAGTGACCATCGCATCCTGAAGGGCAGCGGTACTCACCAAGTTCGTAGAGAACGAGGGGAGGCGAAGACCTGACAGTGAGCCCGACGGAACCGCCGGACACGGGAGGACAGTGGAGGAACTGGCAACGACTGGGCCCCCAGAGGGGTCAGCCAGTCTGACCGGAACAGGTGCAGGAAGAGGAGTGAGAGTGGTGCTGTCACGAAAGAAACAGCGCGAGGCGCCGGAGTCCAACGTGAAGGTGTGCAGGGCCTCAGCAGGCGCAGTACCAGGGGAAGTACCAGACGCACTAGCACCTAGAGCAGCAGCGGTTATACCTGGGTCAGGCGGCACACACCAGTAACAGTCACCCTCAGCACTAAAAGACAAAGCATACATGGCAGAGATAATAACATCAAAGTCTAGGTCAAAGATAGCAACTCCCGACCTAAGCAACTCCGCCCAGCGAGGGCGCTCGACGTCATCACCAAACTCAGTGTGCCAGGCGTCGTCAAGGCGGGCAAAGCAGCGGCGCTCAGTGTGAAACCTCCCGCATGTCCTGCCCGCACGGGCACCCGTGCGAATGACATACGGGCAGGTCTCACTACCCTCACCCGCCCCACGCTGAACCAACCACTCACGGAGCTGCTGGGGCGTCTGAGTCTCGCTCCGACGCTGCTGCTGCTGGCCCCGACCACCACCAGGGCCTCCACGCTGAGGTCCAGACCGACCACCACTGGTCCCACCGCCTCCACTACCGCCACTCCCTCCGCTGCCTCCACCGCCGCCACCAGAGCCTCCACCTCCGCCACCGGTCCCACCACCACCACCACCTCCACCGCCTCCGCCTCCTCTACCGCTGCCCCCACTACCACGCCCACTGCCACCTCCACCACCACCGCTGCCTCCTCCACTACCCCGGCCACTCTTGCCCTTGCTATTGCGGCGCTTCGTACTAGTCGAAGCAGCACCGACGTCCTCAGGAACAGAGACGTCTGCAGCAGCAGCAGAGGCGAAGGAGGAGGAAAGGGGGGAGGGGGAGCACCCCTCAAAGAAGGGTGAGCGCGGGGTGCCACGAGCAGCACCTACAGCAACTGCACTAGTCTCAGCTGCGAGGAGATGCTGCTCGAGGAGGTCAACAGTGAGGGAGGTGGGGTCGAGGGTGAGGAAGTGGTCCCTGATAGAGCGAAGGGAGTCAGGGAGGCGAGTGACTATGAAGTAGAGGGTGATGAACATGGGGGGCTGGTTCGTGGGAAGGAACTCAGCAGGGACGGTAGCGCGGTAGCGAGCGTCGCTAGTGCGCAGGTGGGTAACCAGGTCCGCTACTGTGGCAAAAGCTGACAGCTCAGGGAACAGGTAGGGCAGTAGCAGCCTGCCAATAGCAGCAGTGGCAGGGGAGGAGTAGCGAGCAACGACAGCGTCGTACAAGGCCTGTGCTGTCCTGTGCTCGCCAAAGTGAGCATATTCGGTTGCGGGCAGGTGGTTGCGAATGGCCAAGCGGGCAGTAGCGTCACGAGACAGCCACTGGGAACGAGTCGAAACGTCAGCTGTGGCGGGAGGGGCTGGAGCGGCACCGGACACGTAGTCAAACAGTGAGACACTGTCCCAACTGTCGCTCAGTAGGTACAGTTGCAGATCGTCGTGCCACGTGTCAAATGCTACAGGTCTGCCCTCCGGGTCGAACAGGAGAACTCGAAGCGACGCCATAGGGGCCGAGGGGCCAAACAGGGGGCCGGGCGCAGGGCTCTGAGGTGGGGCCGAGGAGCCTAGGGGCCGCGGGGCCAAACAAGGGGCCGGGGGGCCTAGGGGGGGCCGAGAGGCCTAGGGGGCCAAGGGGCCAAACAAGGGGCCGGGGGGGGGGGGGGCGGGCGCCGTGCTGTGAGGTGGGGCCGAGGAGCCTAGGGGCCGCGGGGCCAAACAAGGGGCCGGGGGGGCCTAGGGGGGCCGAGGGGCCTAGGGGGCCGAGGGGCCAAACAAGGGGTCGGGGGGGGGCCGGGCGCCGTGCAGTGAGGTGGGGCCGAGGAGCCGAGGGGCCGCGGGGCCAAACAAGGGGCCGGGGGGCCTAGGGGGGCCGAGGGGCCTAGGGGGCCGAGGGGCCAAACAAGGGGCCGAGGGGGGGGCCGGGCGCCGTGCTGTGAGGTGGGGCCGAGGAGCCTAGGGGCCGCGGGGCCAAACAAGAGCCGGGGGGCCTAGGGGGGCCGAGGGGCCTAGGGGGCCGAGGGGCCAAACAAGGGGCCGGGGGGGGGCGGGCGCCGTGCTGTGAGGTGGGGCCGAGGGGCCTAGGGGCCGCGGGGCCAAACAAGGGGCCGGGGGGCCTAGGGGGGCCGAGAGGCCTAGGGGGCCAAGGGGCCAAACAAGGGGCCGGGGGGGCCGGGCGCCGTGCTGTGAGGTGGGGCCGAGGAGCCTAGGGGCCGCGGGGCCAAACAAGGGGCCGGGGGGCCTAGGGGGGGCCGAGGGGCCTAGGGGGCCGAGGGGCCAAACAAGGGGTCGGGGGGGGGGGGGGGGGGGGGGGGGGGGGGGGGCGGGCGCCGTGCAGTGAGGTGGGGCCGAGGAGCCTAGGGGCCGCGGGGCCAAGCAAGGGGCCGGGGGGCCTAGGGGGGCCGAGGGGCCTAGGGGGCCGAGGGGCCAAACAAGGGGCCGAGGAGCCGAGGGGCCGCGGGGCCAAACAAGGGGCCGGGGGGCCTAGGGGGGCCGAGGGGCCTAGGGGGCCGAGGGGCCAAACAAGGGGCCGGGGGGCCGGGCGCCGGGCTATGAGGTGGGGCCAAGGGGCCTAGGGGCCGCGGGGCCAAACAAGGGGCCGGGGGGCCTAGGGGGGGGCGAGGGGCCCAGGGGGGCCGAGGGGCCAAACAAGGGGCCTGGGGGTTGCGGGGCCAAACAGCTACGGGGCTAGGCGCTGGGCAGGTACTGGGCCGGGCGCTGAGCAGGTACAGGGCCGGGCGCTGGGCAGGTACGGGGCCAGGCGCTGGGCAGGTACGGGGCCGGGCGCTGGGCAGGTACGGGGCCGGGCGCTGGGCGCGGAATGGGGCCAGGCGCGGGGCTAGGTACGGGGCCGGGCGCGAGGCTAGGTACGGGCCGTGCGCTGGGCTAGGTACGGGCCGGGCGCGGGGCTAGGTACGAGCCGAGCGCAGGCTAGGGACGGGGCCGGGCGCTGGCTAGGGTCGGGGCCATGCGCCGGGCTAGGTACGGGCCGAGCGCGGACGAGAGACGGGGCCGGGCGCGGGCAGGGTACGGGCCGGTCGCGAGGCTAGGTACGGGCCGGGCGCGGGGCCAGGAACGGGGCCGAGCGCGGGAAGGGTACGGGCCGATCGCGGGGCTAGGAACGGGGCCGAGCGTGAGGCTAGGTACGGGCCGATCGCGGGGCTAGGAACGGGCCGGGCGCGGGCGACGGGGCCGACGGGGCCAGCGGGGCCGAGGGGCCGAGCTAGGGGCGACGGGCCAAGGGGCCGAGCGCGGGCTAAGTACGGGCCGGGCGCGGGGCGACGGAGTCGACGGGGCCAAGGGGCCGAGGCGACGGGGCCAAGGGGCCGAGCCTAGGGGCTAGGGGCGACGCCAAGGGGCGACGGGCCGGGGCCTAGGCTAGTAGGGCAGTAGGTGGTGGGCCCATTAAGATTAGGTCCTAGGAAATTTTTGCTCTTAATACCATGTTAGAATAAGTGACGAGAATGATTGACTAGGAAAAGGGAAGGGGTACAAGTAGGATGTCGAGAGAAATCTGTACCCCCTAAGGCTAAACCCACTATAGCCTAGACAACTATAAACACATAAACTAAGCCTAGATGTAACTAAGCATATATGTTTGACACAGGTGTGACACATGCGGCAGACGGGACCTCAACAGTGACTAATCAAGTGGCAGAGTCGATCTTCGGAGTGACCAAGATACGCACATGGAGAGAGTGGGGTGCAGCCTTACGAGATCGCTTTGAGCATGTATCTGCCTCAGAGCAAGCTCGCATGAAGCTGCGTGCCTGGTCGCAGATGGCATCTGTCCAAGACTACACAGCGTCATTTATGGGCCTCGCCGACCAAGTGGATGACATGTCGGAAGCGGAACGGTTGGATAAATACATCAGTGGCCTAAAATATGAGATACAGTACGAAGTCCGCAGGAGCCGCCCGACAACATTCCTGGAAGCAGTACGGCTGGCAGAATCCATTGATGCGCTGATGCAGTATGCGAGAACGGCTTCCCGGGAGGGAATCCGTCTTCGTGGCCAGACCCATCGGGCCACAATCAACGTCGTCCATACACCCGACCGCCCTCCTAAGGGACCGTGTTATCAGTGTGGGAAGATGGGTCACTTAATGCGCGACTGCCACGAGAAAACGCCGCTGACGGGGAACGACAGGAAGGAGCAGGGAAATGGGAAAAGTAGGTAATTAGCGGGCCCTTTACTGACTGTGCTCCGTCGCCCGAACACCACCATCCCCACCGAGTCGTGGTTCCGATTCATGCAATCGATCGCACTCGGCCGAATAACGGGGATACTCATGTGGATCACCCTGTGCTGGTCGCTGGCAAGGTGTTAAAATATAACTTAAAAATGTTTGTCGACGGAGGGGCCAGCCATAGCCTCTTCAACTTGGCGACAGCAAAAAAATGCAAGCTGCAACTTGACAGGTGTCTGCCCGAAATCGACACTCGCCTCGTGGATGGGACGCCTCTGGCGATATTGGAAGAAACACGGACGGTTCGGATTGAATGCGGCGACGATTTCGGTTTCAGCATGAAATTCCTCGCGACGACACTGGATGGCTGCGACGTGCTGTTGGGACGTGATTGGCTGCGACGGCACAACCCCGTCATCGACTGGACAACGGGATCGTGCTGCATCAGCAAGCACGAGGGGCAAATTAAGCTGTCTGCATGGACACTTGACTACATCCAAGCCCCGTGCGTCAAAGCTGTCACTATAGCTCGACACTTCAACAAGGGCACACAGCTGTTCGCTGTTTGCTTACGCGAGTTGACGGTGGACACCGACGGAAAGGACATCGAGAAGCTGTGTGCAGCTGTACCACTGGACTTAGCGGAGCTGATTCGACAGTACCCCGACATTTTCCCCGACGACCTGCCACCTGGACTACCACCCGAGCGACCTGAGGACCACAAAATCCAGCTGGAGCCTGGCGCGCAGCCGACTGTTCGGACACAATGGCGGTTGACCCAACCGGAACTTGAGGAGTTGCGAAGTCAAATCGACGCACTGTTGGAGAAAGGGTTCATCCGAGCCAGTACATCTCCCTTCGCAGCGCCGATCCTCTTCACTCCGAAAAAAAGATCGTGCGCTAAACCGGGTGACAATAAAGTCTCGCTACCCAATCCCACGCACCGATGACCTCCTCGATCAACTTCGCGGAGCTCGTTATTTCTCGAAGATTGACTTACAAGGCGGTTACCACCAAATCCGAGTCTTCGCCGACGACTGCCACAAGACTGCATTTCGCACCCGCTACGGAAGTTACGAGTTCACCGTGATGCCTTTCGGCCTCACGAACGCGCCCTCCACTTTTCAATTAACCATGAACAGGATTTTTCAGGACCTGCTCGACCGATGCGTCATCGTCTACTTGGACGATATCCTGATTGTTAGCAAGATACGGGAGCACCACCTCCGTGACCTCGATGCAGTCTTTAAACGGTTGCAGGAGAATTGCCTCATCACCAAGGGCTCTAAGTGCGATTTTTTTAAGCAAGAGTTGGAGTTTTTGGGACACGTTGTCTCACGCGACGACATTAAAATCGACCCGGCGAAAATCAAGACCATACAGGAGTGGAAGTCCCCGACGAATATCACGGAGCTGTAGAGTTTTCTGGGGTTCGTGAATTACGTCCGGCGGTTTATCCCGAATATGGCGGGGATAACCGGCCCGCTAACCGACCTGCTGCACAAGGACGTGAATTTTGTGTGGGGGGAGGAGGCAGAAGCGGCTTTCCAGGAGTTCAAAAATATCCTGGTTTCCCCTCCTGTGCTGCGCATCGCCGACCCATCGAAGCCGTTCGAAGTTGTCACCGACGCCTCTGATTTCGCGATCGGAGCAGTGCTACTCCAGGATTTCGGGAACGGACTGCAGCCGATAGCTTACGAGTCACGCAAGCTGCAAGCAGCCGAACGCAACTACCCGATTCACGACAAAGAAATGCTCGCCATTATCCATGCATTCAAACTGTGGCGATGCTACCTGGTGGGCGCCGACGTCACTGTTCGCACGGACCACAAGTCCCTCCAATATCTGCGAGCCCAACCCAACCTCAACCCGCGACAAATTCGGTGGCTGGATTACATGGAAAGCCACTTCACCTATCGCATCACGTACAAGAAAGGGGCAAATAACATTGCCGACGCCCTGACCCGACCGACAGTACAATCCGCTGCAGTACTCATTCACCATTCGAACCCGTTACTTACCGGACTCTTCACGCACCGCTACACTACGGACCCACTCTTCACGACTGAGAACCACCAGCAAGCCACGACACAGAAAGGCGATTACTACCTAAAAGCCGGAACTGACCGGATTTGGGTTCCCGCTTACCGGCTGCTGCGTGAACTACTTATCCAAGAGGTCCACGATTCAAACTTCTCCGGACATTTCGGGGTTGATAAAACCCAGAAATTACTGCACCGTCACTATTATTGGCCTGACTCCTCTAACGACGTGCAGCGATATGTGTCCTCATGCAGGGTGTGCCAGGCCATGAAATCGACACGTCAACAGCCAGCTGGACTGCTGCAACCCCTCGAGCCACCCGAACGACCGTGGCAACAAGTGACAATGGATTTTGTCACAGGGATGCCAGCTGGACCGTCCGGCAACGACGCCGTTCTCGTCGTCGTCGATCGCCCCACGAAAATGGCGCACTTTGCACCGTGTCGTACGACAATCACAGCCGAAGAAACCGCGCGTCTATTCATCTCAACGGTCGTGCGACTGCACGGAATTCCATCGGCGATCATCAGCGACCGGGACCCGAAGTTCACGTCAAAAATTTGGAAGGAGACGTGGGCACAGTACGGCACGAAACTACAATTCTCCTCCGCATACCACCCACAGACGGATGGCCAGACCGAGCGGACCAATCAGACAATGGAGCAGCTGATACGGACCAACTGCTCCGATCCTACTCGCTGGGAAGACTCGCTCGCCATGTTGGAGTTCGCCTTCAACAATGCCCCGTCCAGCACGACTAATCACTCCCTGTTTTTTTTGAATTACGGGATGGACCCGATGGTGCCTACCATGACTACACTCGACAATCCGGTCCCACGGTCACAAACATTCGTGACGGAACTACAGGAAGTCCGTGAAAAGGCTGCAAACGCAATTCGCAAGGCGAATACCACTTCCCGAAAATACGCCGACCTTTTACGACGGGAACTCGTCTTGACAGCTGGGCAATTAGTCCTCCTCGACACGAAGAACCTGCGCTTGCCAGGCCCATCGAAATTGCGGCCACGATTCTGCGGACCTTTCAAAATTATCAAGATGGTGACACCTGTCACCGCGAAGCTGCTACTACCCGACGACTGGCGCATTCACGATGCCTTCCATGTCAGCTTACTTCGCAAGTTCGTGCCAGCTACGACCGACATCGCTCGGCAACAAGCTGCACCAACGGCACGCCCGGTGCCCGAACCGACCCTTGACCTGTCCAAGATCTTGGCGCATCGTGTTCGCCTGGATGCCGCCGGCCGCCACGTGGATTTTTTAATCCGCTGGACTGACCGCACCAGTGAGGACGACACGTGGGTACCATCCGCTTCGCTTGCGGACTCTTCGCTTGTTGTTAATTATCTCGCCCGCAATCGTGCCGCGGATATTGACCACCTTGCTTAAGGGGGGGGGGGGGTAGTGTAAGGAATTTTCCCGAATTCCTTAACAGGGTTGACTGCTTCGCGTACAGCCCCGATTTTCGGACTCTGCACGTTTGGCCGACATCAACGATGCCGAGCCTCCTCGCGTCGCCTTCGGCTTTTCCCTTCGCCAAACCTGCACCCAACCTCACTCACCCGAAGTTCCCTCCTAGCTAGCCTACTCACTATATAAGAATGTACCTTCATTTTATAATCAGTCTGTTCAATCACTTCTCGTTATTCGTTAAACTGCGCACTCTCTTTTACAACTCATAACACTGGAGGACTTCACCTTCTATTCGCGCTGACTGACAGACGTGTTGATTTTGGTCGCGCAATTTCAACACCTGGTTGGTGTCTCTCTATCCGAACCTCGGAAAATGGCATGCATCACCCGAACCTATGGAACTACCCAATGAATGCACGAGTTGCCGATTTTCATTCAACGAGACAGTGCACGCGGCTTTGACCCTCTTGTCACCATTCATGACTCATCTCGTTTCTTCAACCGATGCCAAACCTCGTAGTTTTGACTCTCCTATAACTAGACATTGACTCTCCTACCATTTCACTCGCTCGCCATCAGCTTCCTTATCCTCCTCGACTTTCACTCACCTAAGTACCAGGATCTACAACACCTGTTTCAGAAAGCTAGAGCAGTTAACTTTCGCCATTTCGTCGATCGTAGCACGATACCAGCCATGGCAGTCAGAGCGCTCGTCCTCGCGTGCGTGCTCCTCCTCGTGTCGACGTCCGCCTTGGCGCAGCGTGGTCCGCCTGGCGGAGGTCCTCCCGGCGGTCAGCGCGGAGGTCCTGGCGCCGGTTACGGCGGCCCTGGCGGTCCCGGTGGTCCCGGCGGTCCCGGTGGTCGCGACGGTCCCGGCGGGCCTGGCGGACCGCGCGGTCCTCCGCTGAACCTCACCGCCGTCGGGAATTTGACGGCCGATATCGGCGCGCGGCTCGACAACTGCACGGTGGATCAGAAGACCCTCAACGGCAGCTTCCACCTCGCCGTCTTCAAGAACTCCACCGGAAATTACAATCTTCTGGTCGAGGCGATGCTGGTGGACGCGGCGGGCGGTCCACCCGACTCGATCGCGATCGTGAAGGGCGCCGTGTGCGACGCCGCCGCGACGGACGTGCTCGCGCTGCCGCTCGCCGCGGCGGACTGGCAGCAGCGCGCGGGGTGGTGGCTGCTGCACGCGGAGGCGCGCCTCGACGCGTTCCTCGAGAACGCGGACGCCGCCACCCTCGACGCGCTGCTCGCCGTGCTCCCCACCGCCTCGCCTCCGCCCACCAGCGGCGGCGGGCGCAACGGCGGAGGCAGCGCGGGGGGCGCGCGGAACGGGCAGGGCGGGAGGCGCATGGGGCGGGAGCTGCTGACGCACGCATTCGGGCGCGCTGCCAGGCAGGGGGGACAGAAGCAGGGGGGACAGAAGCAGCAGGGGGGAGCGCAGCAGGCGCCTGCAGTGAGCGGGTATGCTGTGCTGGCGGGCAGCAGCGCAGCAGGTGTGACGTGGGGCGGGCAGCTCATGGGCGCCAAGATGCTCGCTGCTGCTGTTTAAAGCCACACTGCCACGCTGCTGCTGCTTGATGCACCGCTGCCGTGCTGCTGCTGTTGCTTGGTAAGGCGATGGTTTGACAGTCATTGCTGGTGCTGCTCCACTGGATGGGAGGGGCTGAATTCAGCCTGTTGTTAAGCAGTAGTCGTAGTTCTGATGGGCTTGAGGGCATTTTAGCTGTGTGTGTCTGCAGAGGCGTGATCGGATCTCATCTGGTTCATGCTGGAGTAGCTATAAAATACCGGTGAAAGCATCAGGGGCAGGAATGCTGGCAAGGCATAGGGAACACCACCACCTGACTTTGTCAGTCTTCCTACCCCTGATTGTTGTTTTGAGCGTACTCTGTGATTGGGGTCTATTTGTGATTTCCCTGTGTCATGCAATACTCAGTGATTGGAGTCTATTTGTGTTGTTTTTATTATGTGTTAGCCTTTGTGTCAGACCAGTTTCTAGAAAGCACTAACCTCCACATGAAGTGTCTCTTCGGAGTTCCAATCCAAGCTGAAAGTTTGCTCTGTTGAAAAGGAGTAAGCAGAAAACACAAACGAATTGGAATGGGATGTGTGTGCGGCATTGGCCGCAGTGGCTCGACTCTCATGTCGCGTCGCGTTTCAAGGCTCGAACTAACTTCGGAAAGCTCGGGTGCTAGCTTCGAAATGCGCCGTTTTTCCGCACCCGTTTTTGTCTCACTTGCTGACACTGGCAGTTTCAGGCCTCGTTCAGAAGGCACGTAACATTCACGAAATACAACCTAGCAGTTAGGTCGTCAGCAGCGAGACACATAATTCCGATACCGTAGTAGGCATTGATATAGCGATTCTAGCAAGGGTGATACGTCGTGTGCTTGATCCCAGCCCGCCGCGGTCCTGATCGTGTATCCGATTAGCTTGTAGCGGGAAACCGAGAGTCGAAGATGACGCAGCGGATGGCACCAGTGCGATTCAAGCGGGCGAATGGCGCGGATGGCGGAAGCGGAAGCGAATGAGGAGGGGGAGCGGTTATTGGCGGAGAGATGGCAGGCGGCGGAGGGTGCCGCGGGGAAGACTGGCGGAGGAGTTGGGGAGGGGAGACGTGTATTGGCGACGAAGCAGTATCGCGGATGCGCATCAGTGGAATGACGAGCAGATAGACGAACGGCCTTTTGGAAAACGGAGCTTATAAAGGGACGAGCAATGGCGAGTACGGGGAAGGGCAGGAGACTGTAAAGGGCGGGAGAAGCTTTGTGCGGATAAGGGAGGGGATGGCGCCAGCAGAAGGCACAGAGAAGGGCGTGCCACGTGGCGTGGTGATATTGGTCGTCGTGTTCATGGACCTGTTTGCAGTTGGCATGGCCATGCCGCTCGTTATGCCGCTAATCAAGGAGCTAGGTAAGCTAATTATTTTGAAATTCGAGGGTTGCTCTGCTGGCAGAATCTATCCATTGGGCTTTCCGAAATGTTGAGCATTGAAGAAGGCCAACAATCCAACGATTGTTCTTCCTTTGCATCTACTGTCTCTCCCGCCCCTCCCACTGCCCCTCCCCCTTCCCTGCCCCTACCCCACGCCACCCTCCCCTCCTCCCCCTGTCCCGTCGCCCTGTCCCCTGCGCCACCCTCTATTGCCGCTCAACCTGCGCTACTCCCCTCTGCTCTTAACCCTCAGTACCGGGTGTGATGCCTCTGAACCCTCTGTCCGCGTTAGTAGGGTCCCCTTTAATGGTCGGCTTCCTCTCGTCCACATACGGCGCTGTGCAACTCTTTACCGGGCCAATCTTCGTATCACGGTGAGAGAAGGGAAGAAGAGAGGGGGGGTAGGAGGGGGGGGGAGGGGTGAAGTGGGAAAGGGTCCGATGTCGGGATGGCATTCCATCTGCTTGCGGCTGCTTCCTCTGGCGTTAGAACTTCTCCCCATGGGCCAACCGCAGGGCCAGGACTCCCCGAGCCAGTTGCTGGAGCTGTTGTGTTTTCTCCGGTATCTGGTTCTGCAGTTGCTGACTTCCCACTATCCTCCTCTTCTTCCATTGTTGCAGGTCCAGTACCCCATGGTTTGGAGGTCGAGGCAGTTGGGACAGTGCGCAGTCGTAGAAGACCATCGGAGGCGGGCCGTTCAAGATCCATCTCTTCTGGGTGTGACCAAACCATCGGATCCGTGGGAGTTTTTTTCAACAGAAGCGTTCGTTCAGAATCGCCAATGGTGCCTTGAGCCGAGAACTTTAAAACGAAGACCCCGTCATCATCGTCAGCTTTGCCGATGTAAGTATTTTTATAATAAAGTTCGAAGGTCTTGTCCTTGCAGTTGCTGCGAATGTCAACTCCACACCGCATGAGCTGTGCTGAAGAGAGTAGGTTGTATTGAATATCAGGAGCAACCAGCACGTCGCCGATGTGAATAGTGAAGTGAGTGTCGTCGGCCTCAAAGCAAACTTCTCCGATGTCATAGGCTTTGAGACGTCCGTTGTTGGTGACGGTAATTTTGCACGGCCGTCGCATGTGCCTTGAGTTTTTAATAAATATTGGAGATCCCACCATGTGTTGCCCGCAGCAGCTGTCAAGATACCAGGTGCTGATGCTCTCGCGATTGTGTCGCGCAATCCCAGGGATCTTTGGAGTGACGACGTGGTCAGAATCCCCGAGAGGTCGATGTATCGCCTTGCGGAAATGCTGGGAGGGGACTCCGGTGACGGTGGAGGCAACTCAAAATCAGGTGGGATATTTTTTGGACGATTAATCCAGCTATGAATGGTAGGATCATTGTCTGGACTGGGCGCGATGGGGTTAATGGGCGCAATAGGTGGGAATTCGGTGCCGTCATTGTATCGGATGCCTCTGCGACGGGGCGCCATGCAGCTCATGATTGACCCCTTGCATTTGTTTTTGGTTGAAATGCGTGCAGGAGTTTGTGAAGTGCTCGCGACGGAAGGCGGCGACAAGGTGGCTGTTGCAGCAGGGGATGTCGAGGGTGCTGAGGACTGCTGGCCAGAGGAGTTGTTGCGTCTCTCGTCGGCGGCCTTTCGCTTGTAGCACCGATCGATAGTGTGGCCGGGTTTCTTGCAGTATTTGCAGAATGCCCCTTTCTTTCCATGCTGCTCCCCTTAAGCCGCTCCAGTGAATAACACTAATTTCTCCCGTTTGTTGTTCTTCTCATTGTACAGATCGATCTCCTTCTGCTCGGAGAGAAGTGTGGCGCACAGGGCGGACTCGGGAATAGTTGCTCGAGCGCGGAGCAACGACCGACACTGACGCCAGTCGGGTCCAAGGCCGGAGAGAACCATGGAGACGAACATGTCGTCGGGAACGGTTCCGCCGCACTTCTTAATGTGGTTGCATAGATTGCGGCACCGGTTGATATACGGTCCCGCTTTCTCCCCTTGTTGCATTTTAGCCGATGTCAATTGGCTGAGTAGGCGACTCATTGTAACGGGATCTGTTGCCATTTATGAGTTTTTCAGGTGCTCCCAAGATGCATACGCAGGTGCCCACTCTGACTTGTAGGAACGAATGCTACGCTGCTCGAAGGGGGAGAGGTTTCGGAGAAGAGTGGTGTACGCGAGAAGAGATTCGTGGTAGTATTGATGCTTCTCCTGGATGGTTCCTTCCGATGGGAACAGTAAGCTTCCGTCGTAATACATCCAGATTTGAGCAGTTGTTGCGAGGAGTTTGAATCTGAAGCTCCACGTGTAGAAATCTTTGCCGTCGAATTGAGTTGAGGTCTTCAGCTTTGAAGTCAAAACGAATTTTGTCTGCAGGGTCGCGATTGTTTCTGACTGTACTCGTTGTCGACTGTCTTGTGCAGGAGCTGAAGTTTGACGGTTGTCAAAGGTGAAAGACCTCTCGGAGTTGACGCGGCAGTCTTCTCCAGGGAGAGGGAGTCCAGCAACTCCTCTTGCGTAACTTGAGCCATCGATGCTCATAGCTTGATGGCTCTCAAGAGTGTTGATGCGGGCGACAAGCTGGTCAACAAGAGCGGTGCTGACAGAGGTCACCGCTGATGGCGCAGTAGGCATTGCTGGTGGTGGGCCTGGAGAATCTGCAGTGGCTTTTCCCTCGGGAGCCATTGCGATGCAGAGTTGTAGTAGTTTGTAATGAGTAATTTATAACGAGTTTATTTCAGGAAGAACAAGAACTTGACAGGCCTTATAATCCACTCTGGCTCTCATACCATGTTGTTATAACTGAAGGATTGTAGTGTCAAAATATTATAGTGCTTACTTTGTGTAGGCTATAGTGGGGTAGCCCATAAGGGGTACAGCCTGATTAGGGTTAGTACTTGTACCCAACTCTTTCATAGTTCATTCATTCTCGTTCTAGATTCTAACATGGTTTCAGAGCAGGTCCTTCCCTAGGTCCGAAATTTTTTTTAGGGCCCACCACATAGCTGCCCCACTAGCTGCCCTGCAGCCCTGCCCTAACGGCCCGCCGCCCTGCTAGTCTATGTGCCGCCCCTAGCAGCCTGTCGCGCTGCCCTTAGCAGCCCGCGAGCCGCCCCTGCAGCCAGCGCGCTGCCCCTGCAGCCCACTCGCCGCCATTGCCGCCTGCTCGCTGCCTGCTTGTGGCCCGCGCGCCGCCCCTGCAGCCAGCTCGCCGCCCACTTGTGACCCGTTCGCCGCCCTTCGGCCCGCTCGCCGCCCTTGCGGCTTGCTCGCCGCCCCTGCAGCCCGCTCGCCGCTCGCTTGCGGCCCACGCGCCGCCCCTGCAGCCCGCTAGCTGCCCGCCTGTGGCCCGCTCGCCGCCCTTCGGCCCGCTCGCCGCCCTTGCGGCCCGCTCGCCGCCCTTGCGGCCCGCTAGCCGCCCTTGCCGCCCGCTTGCCGCCCACTTGCGGCCCGCTCGCCGCCCCTGCAGCCTACTCGCCGCCCGCTTCCGACCCGCTCACCGCCCCATGCAGCCCATGCGCTGCCCTCTTGCAGCCTGCGCGCTACCCCTTCCAGCCCGCTCGCCGCCCCTTGCGGCCCGCACGCCGCCCCTTGCAGCCTGCTCGCCGCCCCTTGCGGCCCGCTCGCCGCCCCTTGCAGCCTGCTCGCCGCCCTCTGGCAGCCCGCTTGCTCCCCACTTGCAGCCCGCTCGCCGCCCTCTGGCAGCCCACTCGCCGCCCTTTTGCTGCCTGCGCCGCCCGGCTACTGCCTGCCCCTGCAGCCGCCCCTGCTGTGCGCCCCCCCCCTGACCGCCCTAGCCGTGCGCTGCCCTGCCTTTCTCTGCGCGCTGCTCTGCTTGTCGCGCGCCACCCTGCTCTGCCCGCTATGGCTTCTCTTACCTTCGATCATGAGGGCCGTCCGATCCAGTTCGATATGTGGCTCGACGATTTATAGCTGTACCTACTGAGCGATTCTAGAGACAGCGTTTCGTTGTTTGACCACACGTCAGGAACCTCTCTCGCCCCTCCCGCCACAGCTGACAGTGCGACTCGCTCACAGTGGCTTACCCGTGACGCTGCTGCTCGCTTAGCCGTTCGCAACCACCTTCCGTTAGCCGAACGCGCTCACTTCGCACAGCACAAGACTGCTAAAGCACTGTACGACGCTGTAGTCGCCCGTTACTCCTCCCCTGCCACTACTGCTGTAGTTCGTGTGGGTGACAGGGGCACCACGTGGTCAGGCCCTCACTGTCAAACTCGTGGCTCTCTGCGCGTGTCCTCCCCCATCCCCTCCCATTCTCCCTTATCCCCTCCCATTCTCCCCCATCCCCTCCCATTCTCCCCCATCCCCTCCCATTCTCCCCCATCCCCTCCCATTCTCCTCCATCCCCTCCCATTCTCCCCCATCCCCTCCCATTCTCCACCATCCCCTCCCATTCTCCTTCATCCCCTCCCATTCTCCCCATCCCCTCCATCTCCCCATCCCATTCTCCCCCATCCCCTCCCATTCTCCCCCATCCCCTCCCATTCTCCCCCATCCCCTCCCATTCTCCCCCATCCCCTCCCATTCTCCCCCATCCCCTCCCATTCTCCCCCATCCCCTTCCATTCTCCCCCATCCCCTCCCATTCTCCCCCATCCCCTCCCATTCTCCCCCATCCCCTCCCATTCTCCCCCATCCCCTCCCATTCTCCCCCATCCCCTCCCATTCTCCCTCATCCCCTCCCATTCTCCCTCATCCCCTCCCATTCTCCCCCATCCCCTTCCAATCTCCCCCATCCCCTCCCATTCTCCCTCATCCCCTCCCATTCTCCCTCATCCCCTCCCATTCTCCCCCATCCCCTCCCATTCTACCCTATCCCCTCCCATTCTCCCTCATCCCCTCCCATTCTCCCCCATCCCCTCCCATTCTCCCTTCCCTCATCCCCTCCCATTCTCCCTCATCCCCTCCCATTCTCCCTCATCCCCTCCAGTTCTCCCCCATCCCTTCCCATTCTCCCCCATCCCCTCCCATTCTCCCCCATCCCCTCCCATTCTCCCTCATCCCCTCCCATTCTCCCCCATCCCCTCCCATTCTCCCCCATCCCCTCCCATTCTCCCCCATCCCCTCCCATTCTCCCCCATCCCCTCCCATTCTCCCCCATCCCCTCCCATTCTCCACCATCCCCTCCCATTCTCCTTCATCCCCTCCCATTCTCCCCCATCCCCTCCCATTCTCCCCCATCCCCTCCCATTCTCCCCCATCCCCTCCCATTCTCCCCCATCCCCTCCCATTCTCCCCCATCCCCTCCCATTCTCCCTCATCCCCTCCCATTCTCCCCCATCCCCTCTCATTCTCCCTCATCCCCTACCATTCTCCCCCATCACCTCCCATTCTCCCCCATCCCCTCCCATTCTCCCCCATCCCCTCCCATTCTCCTCCATCCCCTCCCATTCTCCCCCGTCCCCTCCCATTCTCCCTCGTCCCCTCCCATTCTCCCCCATCCCCTCCCATTCTCCCCCATCCCCTTCATTCTCCCCCATCCCCTCCCATTCTCCCTCATCCCCTCCCGTTCTCCCTCATCTCCTCCCATTCTCCCTCATCCCCTCCCGTTCTCCCTCATCTCCTCCCATTCTCCCCCATCCGCTCCCATTCTCCCCCATCCCCTCCCAGAGAAAGTGGTCCCTGACAGCGCAAAGAGAGTCAGGGAGGCGGGTGACTATGAAGTAGAGAGTGATGTACATCGGGGGCGGGTTCCTATCAAGGAACTCTGCTGGGAGGGCAACGCGGTAGCGAGCGTCGCTAGTGTGAAGGTGGGTAACGAGAACCTCGGGGCCAAACAAGGGGCCGGGGGGCCTAGGGGGGCCGAGGGGCCTAGGGGGCCGAGGGGCCAAACAAGGGGCCGGGGGGCCGGGCGCCGGGCTATGAGGTGGGGCCGAGGGGCCTAGGGGCCGCGGGGCCAAACAAGGGGCCGGGGGGCCTAGGGGGGGCCGAGGGGCCCAGGGGGGCCGAGGGGCCAAACAAGGGGCCTGGGGGCCGCGGGGCCAAACAGGTACGGGGCCAGGCGCTGGGTAGGTACTGGGCCGGGCGCTGAGCAGGTACAGGGCCGGGCGCTGGGCAGGTACGGGGCCAGGCGCTGGGCAGGTACGGGGCCGGGCGCTGGGCAGGTACGGGGCCGGGTGCTGGGCGCGGAATGGGGCCAGGCGCGGGGCTAGGTACGGGGCCGGGCGCGAGGCTAGGTACGGGCCGTGCGCTGGGCTAGGTACGGGCCGGGCGTGGGGCTAGGTACGAGCCGAGCGCGGGCTAGGGACGGGGCCGGGCGCTGGCTAGGTTCGGGGCCATGCGCCGGGCTAGGTACGGGCCGAGCGCGGACGAGAGACGGGGCCGGGCGCGGGCAGGGTACGGGCCGGTCGCGAGGCTAGGTACGGGCCGGGCGCGGGGCCAGGAACGGGGCCGAGCGCGGGAAGGGTACGGGCCGATCGCGGGGCTAGGAATGGGGCCGAGCGTGCGGCTAGGTACGGGCCGATCGCGGGGCTAGGAACGGGCCGGGCGCGGGCGACGGGGCCGACGGGGCCAGCGGGGCCGAGGGGCCGAGCTAGGGGCGACGGGCCAAGGGGCCGAGCGTGGGCTAAGTACGGGCCGGGCGCGGGGCGACGGAGTCGACGGGGCCAAGGGGCCGAGGCGACGGGGCCAAGGGGCCGAGCCTAGGGGCTAGGGGCGACGCCAAGGGGCGACGGGCCGGGGCCTAGGCTAGTAGGGCAGTAGGTGGTGGGCCCATTAAGATTAGGTCCTAGGAAATTTTCGCTCTTAATACCATGTTAGAATAAGTGACGAGAATGATTGACTAGGAAAAGGGAAGGGGTACAAGTAGGATGTCGAGAGAAATCTGTACCCCCTAAGGCTAAACCCACTATAGCCTAGACAACTATAAACACATAAACTAAGCCTAGATGTAACTAAGCATATATGTTTGACACAGGTGTGACACATGCGGCAGACGGGACCTCAACAGTGACTAATCAAGTGGCAGAGTCGATCTTCGGAGTGACCAAGATACGCACATGGAGAGAGTGGGGTGCAGCCTTACGAGATCGCTTTGAGCATGTATCTGCCTCAGAGCAAGCTCGCATGAAGCTGCGTTCCTGGTCGCAGATGGCATCTGTCCAAGACTACACAGCGTCATTTATGGGCCTCGCCGACCAAGTGGATGACATGTCGGAAGCGGAACGGTTGGATAAATACATCAGTGGCCTAAAATATGAGATACAGTACGAAGTCCGCAGGAGCCGCCCGACAACATTCCTGGAAGCAGTACGGCTGGCAGAATCCATTGATGCGCTGATGCAGTATGCGAGAACAGCTTCCCGGGAGGGAATCCGTCTTCGTGGCCAGACCCATCGGGCCACAATCAACGTCGTCCATGTCAAACATTATACATGTTCATATTGTGTAGGCTATAGTGGGTTTAGCCTTAGGGGGTACAACATTGCTAGGGTTTCCTACTTGTATAACCCTGCTGCCTAGTTTCACACATTCTCGTTCAGTTCTACATTCTAACATGGTATCACGAGCCTAGGTTGCTACCTAGGACCGCTTTCTCCTACGGGCCCACTATTCCGCTAGAAGCGCCCTCGTGCGCCCTACCTTACGTGCGCCCTCGTGCGCCTTTCTATACTCGTGCGCCCTCGTGCGCCCTCGTGCGCCCTACCTTACGTGCGCCCTCGTGCGCCCCCGTGCGACCCGCCCTTCGGTCTGCCCGCGTGCCGTCCTGCAGCCCTCGCGCTGCCTCCTGCAAGCTAGTACGGCCCTCGAGCCGCCCCTGCAGGTCCGTCAGGCCCCCGAGCCGCCTCTGCAGACCCGTCAGGCCCCCCCGAGCCGCCTCTGCAGGCCCGTCAGGCCCGAGAGCCGCCCCTGCAGCCAGCGCGCTGCCCTGCCGAGCCGCGTGTCGCCCGTGGGCGCTGCCTCTGCCCCGTCGCGCTGCCCTGGGGAGCCGCGCGCGACCCCCGCTGTCCCGTCGCGTCGCCCTGGGGAGCCGCGCTCGGCCCCCGCTGCCCCGTCGCGACGCCCTGGGGAGCCGCGCTCGGCCCCCCGCTGCCCTGTCGCGACGTCCTGGGGAGCCGCGCTCGGCCCCCGCTGACCCGTCGCGACGCCCTAGGGAGCCGCGCGCGACCCCCCGCTGCCCCGTCGCGACGCCCTGGGGAGCCGCGCGCGCCCCCCCCCCCCCCCCCCCCCCCCGCTGCCCCGTCGCGACGCCCTGGGGAGCCGCGCGCCGCCCCCCCCCCCCCTCGCTGCTGCCCGAGCCACCCTGCAGCCCGCGAGCCGCCTCTGCAGCGCCGAGTGCGCTCTGCCAAACCCTAAAATAAATAATTAATTAAAAAAAAAAAAAGGGAGCAGCTGCCCCTGGCCCCTGGAGCAGCCGCCCCTGGAGCAGCTGCCCCTGCAGCAGCCGCCCCTGCAGCAGCTGCCCCTGCAACAGCCGCCCCTGGACCTCTGCAGCCGCCCCTGGCCCCTGAAGCAGCCGCCCCTGCAGCTGCCGCGGAGCCCTCGCCCTGCAGTGGTAGCGGCCTCGCCGTTACCACCGTCGTACGCCTGCCCTTCTCGCCACTGGTGAGGACTGCCCTGCCCGTATTGCTGTTACTGCTGCTCCTGCTGCTACTGCTCTTTCTACTTCTACTGCTGCTCCTGGCGTGGCCAGATGCAGCTCCAGCGCCGTCCGCGTGAGTCCCTCACGCCCCAACAGCTTCGTGAGTGGTATGCTGGTTGGGGTTGTAGGGGTGGCCGCGCTGCTGCTACTACTACTGCTGCTACTACTGCTACTGCTGCTCCTGGCGGTGGCCAGATGCAGCTCCCGCGACGTCCGAGTGAGTCCCTCACGCCCCAGCAGCTTCGTGAGTGGTACGCTCAGCGTGGAGGGTCACGGGGTACTGCTCGCTGCCCGTACGTCATTCGCACTGGTGCTCGGACTGGTCAGCCTTGCGGGACGTTTGGTCACACAGAGTCCCGCTGCTTCGCCCGTCTGAGCGACGCCTGGCGTACAGAGTTTGGCGACGCGGCTGAGCTCCCCGACTGGGTGGAGCTGCTTAGGCAGAGGGTAGATATCTATGCTCTTGACTATGATGCTATCCTCACTGCCATGTATGCATTTCCTACTAGTGCTGAGAGTGCCTGTCACCTGTGTGTGCCGCCTGACCCCGGTATCCAGTCTGCTGCTCTAGGTACTGGTGAGGCTGCTGCACTAGGTGCTCGTGTGTCTGTTGCCCCAGGTGCTGGTGAGGCTGCTGCTCTAGGTACTCGTGAGTCTGCGCCCTCTGGTACTGCGTCTACTGAGGCACTGCACACCTTCACACTGGACTCAGGCGCTTCCCGCTGTTTCTTTCGTGACCGCACTGCCCTTGAGCAGCTTGCTCGGCCGGTTGCAGTCTCCCTCGCTGACCCCTCTGGGGGTCCGGTCATTGCGACCTCCTCTACTGTTCTCCCTTGTCCTGCGGTCCCGTCGGGCACTCTGTCGGGTCTCTACCTCCCCTCGTTCTCTACGAACTTGGTGGCGGGTAGTGCGCTCCAGGACGGGGGTGTCCACCAGTTTACCCCTGCCTACGAGCGTGTGACACACTGCACGTGCGCTCGGACGGGCCGCCACCTGGCTACCTTCACTCGGCAGCCGGGGTCGGACCTGTACACACTGACCACTGAGTCCCCACAGGTAGCTGCGTCTGCGTCTGCGTCAGGTCAGCTGTCTGCCCCCTGCTCGTGTCGCTCTCTGGCACACGAGACTGTCCTCTGGCACCACCGTCTTGGTCACCCGTCAGTGCAACGCCTTCGTGCCATGCACAACCGGTACCTTGTCTCTGGTCTTCCCAGGGTTCTCCCTCCACTCCCACCCTCGCCTACTCCTCCCTGCCTTCCCTGTGTCGAGGGGCGGCAGCGCGCCGCTCCTCACTCCTCCTCGTTTCCCCCGACGACTGCTCCCTTGCAGACGCTCCACATGGATGTGTGGGGCCCAGCCCGCGTCCGTGGACAGGGTCAGGAGAGGTACTTCCTGATCGTTGTTGACGACTACTCGCGCTACACCACGGTCTTCCCCTTGCGCACCAAGGGTGAGGTCCCTGATGTTTTGATCCCTTGGATCCGCGCTTCTCGTCTCCAGCTCAGTGAGCGGTTCCACTCGGACTTTCCTGTCCTGCGTCTGCACTCTGACAGAGGTGGTGAGTTCTCCTCTGACCTCTTGGCAGCCTACTGTGCGGAGCACGGCATCCGCCAGTCGTTCACGCTTCCGGCCTCTCCACAGCAGAATGGGGTTGCTGAGCGCCGCATTGGTTTGGTCATGGAGGTCGCTCGTACCTCCTTGATCCATGCGGCTGCCCCCCACTTTCTGTGGCCGTTTGCGGTCCGATACGCTGCGCATCAGCTCAACCTCTGGCCCCGTGTCTCCGTTCCGGAGACTTCGCCGACACTGCGTTGGACGGGAGAGGTTGGCGATGCGTCGCGTTTTCGGGTCTGGGGATCCCGAGCTTTTGTTCGCGATACGTTCGCGGACAAGCTCTCCTCCCGCGCTGTTCCCTGTGTCTTCCTTGGCTTTGTCCCGGACGCGTCTGGTTGGCAGTTTTACCACGCCACCTCGCGCCGTGTCCTGCCCTCTCAGGACGTCACTTTTGACGAGTCCGTGCCCTACTACCGCCTCTTCCCCTACCGCACTGCCCCGCTCCCCCCCCCGCCTCTCTTCCTCGCGCCAGGTGCTGCTGTGGTAGACCCCCTCCCCCCTCAGGGTGCCGCTCCCTCAGGTGTGTCCCAGGTAGACCCGGTTGAGCCTGTCGAGGTAGCTGTCGACTCTCGTCCTGCCAGGGGTGCTGAGCCTGAGCGTGCGGAGCCTGGGGTTGCGGAGTCTGGGGGTGCTGAGCCTGGGGGTGCGGGGTCTGGGGGTGCGGAGCCTGCGGGTGCTGAGTCTGGGGGTGCTGAGCCTGGGGGTGCGGAGCCTGCGGGTGCTGAGTCTGGAGGTGCTGAGCCTGGGGGTGCTGAGCCTGGGAGTGCTACGTCTGAGAGTACTGAGCCTGAGCGTGCTGCACCTGGGGGAGGCCTCTCCTCGCAGCAGCTGCGTGAGTGGTACTTACAGTACTGCAGCCTCAGGAGAGGTGCTTCTGGAGCTCGGAGTGGTGCCGGAGCTGGTGCTAGTGCTTCCCCTCCTAGGCGGGAGCTGCCCTCTCCCCAGCAGCTCCGAGAGTGGTACGCTAGGCGCTGCAGTCTCCGGAGTGGCGCTCCCGGTGTCGTGGACTCTGGAGCTTCTGGAGTTACTGGAGGTGATGCTGCTGCTGGCGGTGCGGCTGGCGCTGCTGGAGGTGCTGCTGGTGCTGCTGGAGCTGCTGGAGGTACTGCTGCTGCTGGAGGTGCTGCTGGCGCTGCTGGAGGTACTACTGGTTCTGGTGCTGCTGGAGCTGCTGGAGGTGCTGCTGCTGCTGGCGGTGCGGCTGGCGCTGCTGGAGGTGCTGCTGGTGCTGCTGGCGCTGCTGGAGGTGCTACTGGTGCTGGAGCTACTGGAGCTGCTGGTGGTACTGCTGCTGCTGGCGGTGCTGCTGGCGCTGCTGGAGGTGCTGCTGGTACTGGTGCTGCTGGAGCTGCTGGAGGTGCTGCTGCTGCTGGTGGTGCTGCTGGCACTGCTGGAGGTGCTGCTGGTACTGGAGCTGCTGGGGATCCTGCTGCTGCTGGCGGTGCTGCTGGAGCTGCTGGGACTGGCCCTGCTGAGGGGGTTGGAGCTGGAGGTGCTGAGCGGCCACGGCCGTACTACGTTCCGCTCCTTCAGCAGGTTCTTGGCCTTCCGCCCTCTCCTGGTCCTACTCCTCCCCTACTGAGTCCACCGCTTGTCCAGTCGCAGTCACAGTTACAGCCAGTCTCTCCACTTCCTGGTCCTTCTCCCTACACTGCGCCGACGGGAGGTCTTACGGAGCGTCGTGAGCCTGAGTCTCGTCCTCCGTCGCCTGAGACTCGTCCAGAGTCGTCTGAGTCGCGTCCAGAGTCGCCTGTCCGCGCTGTCCGCGCTGGTCGTCGTGTTCCACGTCAGCGTCCTCCTCCTGTCCTTGGCACTCACTATATGACCCTGCGTCCCTCTACTGCTCCACAGCGTGTCCCACTGCCGTCTCCACCAGCGTCCTCTCTTCCTGCTCTTGCTGACCCGGAGTCTGACTCTCTTCGTGCTGCCAGTCCTACTGTCCCGCGTCTCCTTGCCACTGCTGTCACTGACCCTTCCTTTGAGTCCTCTGCTGCGTCTTCTCTAGTCGCTGAGCTTGTTGACTTTGCTGCTGCCTGTCGTCTAGACTACGCCGCTAGCCTTGTTGCTGAGTCTGAGTCTGAGTCTGTCTGTCCTCCGTCTGTCGGGGGTGAGTGTGCTCTTGGCACGGACGTCCTTGAGGACAGACAGGAGGAGTTTGAGTGCTTTGCCGCTGCTTTGCCTCATCTCGTGTCCATGCTAGTTGCCCCTGAGGGAGACCCGGATGCACCAGACATCCCGACCCCACGCTCCTACGCAGAGGCGATGGAGGGTCCCTACTCCTCTCAGTGGCAGACAGCCATGGACGCAGAGATGGCTTCCTGGAAGTCCACAGGCACCTACGTCGACGAGGTTCCCCCACCTGGGGCGAACATCGTCAGTGGCATGTGGATTTTCAGGGTGAAGCGGCCGCCGGGTTCTCCGCCTGTCTTCAAGGCGCGTTACGTTGCACGAGGCTTCAGTTAGCGAAAGGGAGTAGACTTCTTCCAGACCTTCTACCCGACCCCGAAGATGACCACTCTTCGGGTTCTGCTGCACGTCGCTGCTCAGCGTGACTACGAGCTCCACTCTCTTGACTTCAGCACTGCGTTCTTACAGGGCAGCCTGCACGAGGAGATCTGGCTGCGCCGCCCACCTAGCTTCACTGGGTCGTTCCCTCCTGGTACCCAGTGGAGCCTCCGGCGGCCAGTCTACGGTCTCCGCCAGGCACCCCGTGAGTGGCACGACACACTGAGGACTACTCTTGCTGCTCTTGGGTTTGCTCCTTCTACTGCTGACCCGTCGCTGTTTCTACGCACCGACACCACTCTGCCGCCGTTCTACGTTCTTGTTTACGTAGACGACTTGGTCTTTGCTACTGCTGACACTGAGGCACTCGCCCACGTGAAGTCGGAGCTGCAGAAGAGACACACGTGCACAGACCTGGGTGAGCTGACAAGCTATCTTGGCTTGCGGATCACCCGGGACAGAGCACAGCGCACCATCACCTTGACTCAGTCACACATGGTGCAGCAGGTCCTTCAGTGCTTCCGCTTAACGTACTCCTCGCCTCAGCCCACTCCTCTGCCTACCGGTCACTCGCTCTCAGCTCTGCCTTCGGATGAGTCCGTAGAGCCGAGTGGCCCGTATCCAGAGCTTGTGGGCTGCCTCATGTACCTGATGACCTGCACTCGACCTGACCTGGCATACCCTCTTAGCATCCTAGCACGCTATGTCGCTCCCGGCCGTCACCGGAAGGAGCACATGGATGCCGCTAAGAGGGTGTTGCGCTACTTGTGCAGTACGTCGGGCATGGGGCTCGTGCTTGGAGGTCGGAGCGACGTTGTCCTCACGGGTCACTCAGACGCTTCTTGGGCTGACGACCAGGCTACGCAGCGGTCGTCTCAGGGTTACACCTTCAGCCTTGGCTCTGGTTCAGTTTCTTGGCGTTCTACTCGCTCTTCTTCTGTTCTCAGCTCCAGTTGTGAGGCTGAGATCTACGCCACAGCCATGGCTGCACAGGAGTTACGCTGGCTCACCTACCTGCTGACCGACCTGGGAGAGCGGCCTCGTTCTCCTCCAGTGCTGTACGTTGACAACAAGGCCGCCATTGCCTTGTGTGAGGAGCACAGACTGGAGCACAGGACGAAGCACATCGCTCTGCGCTACTTCCTTGCTCGAGAGCTGCAGCAGCGTGGTCAGCTTCGTCTGCGTTACGTGGCCACTCGGGCCAACACTGCTGATGTGTTCACCAAGGCGCTTCAGCCTTGTGACCATCAGCGTTTCTGTACTGTTCTAGGCCTTGTGCCTACTCTCCCTCACTTGCTCACTTCTTGACTCTGCTTGTACTGTGATCTCTATAAAAAATATACCTGCATGTTTACTCTTGTTAGGTTGTGATCACTGTACCTCTTGTTATATTATCAAACTGCATGTGAACTGGTCTTGTGACCACTTGCTTGTACTCGGAATTTGTGTGGTTTCCTTGAGATCCACCCTGAGCTTGCTTTGCTTTGCTTTGACTGGTCTTGTGACCATCTGGTTGTCTCCCACTTAGCCTATGGGGGTGTGTCAAACATTATACATGTTCATATTGTGTAGGCTATAGTGGGTTTAGCCTTAGGTGGCACAACATTGCTAGGGTTTCCTACTTGTATCACCCTGCTGCCTAGTTTCACACATTCTCGTTCAGTTCTACATTCTAACAGTCCATACACCCGACCGCCCTCCTAAGGGACCGTGTTATCAGTGTGGGAAGATGGGTCACTTAATGCGCGACTGCCACGAGAAAACGCCGCTGACGGGGAACGACAGGAGGAGCAGGGAAATGGGAAAAGTAGGTAATTAGCGGGCCCTTTACTGACTGTGCTCCGTCGCCCGAACACCACCATCCCCACCGAGTCGTGGTTCCGATTCATGCAATCGATCGCACTCTGCCAAATAACGGGGATACTCATGTGGATCACCCTGTGCTGGTCGCTGGCAAGGTGTTAAAATATAACTTAAAAATGTTTGTCGACGGAGGGGCCAGCCATAGCCTCTTCAACTTGGCGACAGCAAAAAAATGCAAGCTGCAACTTGACAGGTGTCTGCCCGAAATCGACGCTCGCCTCGTGGATGGGACGCCTCTGGCGATATTGGAAGAAACACGGACGGTTCGGATTGAATGCGGCGACGATTTCGGTTTCAGCATGAAATTCCTCGCGACGACACTGGATGGCTGCGACGTGCTGTTGGGACGTGATTGGCTGCGACGGCACAACCCCGTCATCGACTGGACAACGGGATCGTGCTGCATCAGCAAGCACGAGGGGCAAATTAAGCTGCCTGCATGGACACCTGACTACATCCAAGCCCCGTGCGTCAAAGCTGTCACTATAGCTCGACACTTCAACAAGGGCACACAGCTGTTCGCTGTTTGCTTACGCGAGTTGACGGTGGACACCGACGGAAAGGACATCGAGAAGCTGTGTGCAGCTGTACCACCGGACTTAGCGGAGCTGATGCGACAGTACCCCGACATTTTCCCCGACGACCTGCCACCTGGACTACCACCCGAGCGACCTGAGGACCACAAAATCCAGCTGGAGCCTGGCGCGCAGCCGACTGTTCGGACACAATGGCGGTTGACCCAACCGGAACTTGAGGAGTTGCGAAGTCAAATCGACGCACTGTTGGAGAAAGGGTTCATCCGAGCCAGTACATCTCCCTTCGCAGCGCCGATCCTCTTCACTCCGAAAAAAGATGGCGGGCTTTGCATGTGCATCGACTATCGTGCGCTAAACCGGGTGACAATAAAGTCTCGCTACCCAATCCCACGCACCGATGACCTCCTCGATCAACTTCGCGGAGCTCGTTATTTCTCGAAGATTGACTTACAAGGCGGTTACCACCAAATCCGAGTCTTCGCCGACGACTGCCACAAGACTGCATTTCGCACCCGCTACGGAAGTTACGAGTTCACCGTGATGCCTTTCGGCCTCACGAACGCGCCCTCCACTTTTCAATTAACCATGAACAGGATTTTTCAGGACCTGCTCGACCGATGCGTCATCGTCTACTTGGACGATATCCTGATTTTTAGCAAGACACGGGAGCACCACCTCCGAGACCTCGACGCAGTCTTTAAACGGTTGCAGGAGAATTGCCTCATCACCAAGGGCTCTAAGTGCGAATTTTTTAAGCAAGAGTTGGAGTTTTTGGGACACGTTGTCTCACGCGACGACATTAAAATCGACCCGGCGAAAATCAAGACCATACAGGAGTGGAAGTCCCCGACGAATATCACGGAGCTGTAGAGTTTTCTGGGGTTCGTGAATTACGTCCGGCGGTTTATCCCGAATATGGCGGGGATAACCGGCCCGCTAACCGACCTGCTGCACAAGGACATGAATTTTGTGTGGGGGGAGGAGGCAGAAGCGGCTTTCCAGGAGTTCAAAAATTTCCTGGTTTCCCCTCCTGTGCTGCGCATCGCCGACCCATCGAAGCCGTTCGAAGTTGTCACCGACGCCTCTGATTTCGCGATCGGAGCAGTGCTACTCCAGGATTTCGGGAACGGACTGCAGCCGATAGCTTACGAGTCACGCAAGCTGCAAGCAGACGAACGCAACTACCCGATTCACGACAAAGAAATGCTCGCCATTATCCATGCATTCAAACTGTGGCGATGCTACCTGATGGGCGCCGACGTCACTGTTCGCACGGACCACAAGTCCCTCCAATATCTGCGAGCCCAACCCAACCTCAACCCGCGACAAATTCGGTGGCTGGATTACATGGAAAGCCACTTCACCTATCGCATCACGTACAAGAAAGGGGCAAATAACATTGCCGACGCCCTGACCCGACCGACAGTACAATCCGCTGCAGTACTCATTCACCATTCGAACCCGTTACTTACCGGACTCTTCACCCACGGCTACACTACGGACCCACTCTTCATGACTGAGAACCACCAGCAAGCCACGACACAGAAAGGCGATTACTACCTAAAAGCCGGAACTGACCGGATTTGGGTTCCCGCTTACCGGCTGCTGCATGAACTACTTATCCAAGAGGTCCACGATTCAAACTTCTCCGGACATTTCGGGGTTGATAAAACCCAGAAATTACTGCACCGTCACTATTATTGGCCTGACTCCTCTAACGACGTGCAGCGATATGTGTCCTCATGCAGGGTGTGCCAGGCTATGAAATCGACACGTCAACAGCCAGCTGGACTGCTGCAACCCCTCGAGCCACCCGAACGACCGTGGCAACAAGTGACAATGGATTTTGTCACAGGGATGCCAGCTGGACCGTCCGGCAACGACGCCGTTCTCGTCGTCGTCGATCGCCCCACGAAAATGGCGCACTTTGCACCGTGTCGTACGACAATCACAGCCGAAGAAACCGCGCGTCTATTCATCTCAACGGTCGTGCGACTGCACGGAATTCCATCGGCGATCATCAGCGACCGGGACCCGAAGTTCACGTCAAAAATTTGGAAGGAGACGTGGGCACAGTACGGCACGAAACTACAATTCTCCTCCGCATACCACCCACAGACGGATGGCCAGACCGAGCGGACCAATCAGACAATGGAGCAGCTGATACGGACCAACTGCTCCGATCCTACTCGCTGGGAAGACTCGCTCGCCATGTTGGAGTTCGCCTTCAACAATGCCCCGTCCAGCACGACTAATCACTCCCTGTTTTTTTTGAATTACGGGATGGACCCGATGGTGCCTACCATGACTACACTCGACAATCCGGTCCCACGGTCACAAACATTCGTGACGGAACTACAGGAAGTCCGTGAAAAGGCTGCAAACGCAATTCGCAAGGCGAATACCACTTCCCGAAAATACGCCGACCTTTTACGACGGGAACTCGTCTTGACAGCTGGGCAATTAGTCCTCCTCGACACGAAGAACCTGCGCTTGCCAGGCCCATCGAAATTGCGGCCACGATTCTGCGGACCTTTCAAAATTATCAAGATGGTGACACCTGTCACCGCGAAGCTGCTACTACCCGACGACTGGCGCATTCACGATGCCTTCCATGTCAGCTTACTTCGCAAGTTCGTGCCAGCTACGACCGACATCGCTCGGCAACAAGCTGCACCAACGGCACGCCCGGTGCCCGAACCGACCCTTGACCTGTCCAAGATCTTGGCGCATCGTGTTCGCCTGGATGCCGCCGGCCGCCACGTGGATTTTTTAATCCGCTGGACTGACCGCACCAGTGAGGACGACACGTGGGTACCATCCGCTTCGCTTGCGGACTCTTCGCTTGTTGTTAATTATCTCGCCCGCAATCGTGCCGCGGATATTGACCACCTTGCTTAAGGGGGGGGGGGGGTAGTGTAAGGAATTTTCCCGAATTCCTTAACAGGGTTGACTGCTTCGCGTACAGCCCCGATTTTCGGACTCTGCACGTTTGGCCGACATCAACGATGCCGAGCCTCCTCGCGTCGCCTTCGGCTTTTCCCTTCGCCAAACCTGCACCCAACCTCACTCACCCGAAGTTCCCTCCTAGCTAGCCTACTCACTATATAAGAATGTACCTTCATTTTATAATCAGTCTGTTCAATCACTTCTCGTTATTCGTTAAACTGCGCACTCTCTTTTACAACTCATAACACTGGAGGACTTCACCTTCTATTCGCGCTGACTGACAGACGTGTTGATTTTGGTCGCGCAATTTCAACACCTGGTTGGTGTCTCTCTATCCGAACCTCGGAAAATGGCATGCATCACCCGAACCTATGGAACTACCCAATGAATGCACGAGTTGCCGATTTTCATTCAACGAGACAGTGCACGCGGCTTTGACCCTCTTGTCACCATTCATGACTCATCTCGTTTCTTCAACCGATGCCAAACCTCGTAGTTTTGACTCTCCTATAACTAGACATTGACTCTCCTACCATTTCACTCGCTCGCCATCAGCTTCCTTATCCTCCTCGACTTTCACTCACCTAAGTACCAGGATCTACAACACCTGTTTCAGAAAGCTAGAGCAGTTAACTTTCGCCATTTCGTCGATCGTAGCACGATACCAGCCATGGCAGTCAGAGCGCTCGTCCTCGCGTGCGTGCTCCTCCTCGTGTCGACGTCCGCCTTGGCGCAGCGTGGTCCGCCTGGCGGAGGTCCTCCCGGCGGTCAGCGCGGAGGTCCTGGCGCCGGTTACGGCGGCCCTGGCGGTCCCGGTGGTCCCGGCGGTCCCGGTGGTCGCGACGGTCCCGGCGGGCCTGGCGGACCGCGCGGTCCTCCGCTGAACCTCACCGCCGTCGGGAATTTGACGGCCGATATCGGCGCGCGGCTCGACAACTGCACGGTGGATCAGAAGACCCTCAACGGCAGCTTCCACCTCGCCGTCTTCAAGAACTCCACCGGAAATTACAATCTTCTGGTCGAGGCGATGCTGGTGGACGCGGCGGGCGGTCCACCCGACTCGATCGCGATCGTGAAGGGCGCCGTGTGCGACGCCGCCGCGACGGACGTGCTCGCGCTGCCGCTCGCCGCGGCGGACTGGCAGCAGCGCGCGGGGTGGTGGCTGCTGCACGCGGAGGCGCGCCTCGACGCGTTCCTCGAGAACGCGGACGCCGCCACCCTCGACGCGCTGCTCGCCGTGCTCCCCACCGCCTCGCCTCCGCCCACCAGCGGCGGCGGGCGCAACGGCGGAGGCAGCGCGGGGGGCGCGCGGAACGGGCAGGGCGGGAGGCGCATGGGGCGGGAGCTGCTGACGCACGCATTCGGGCGCGCTGCCAGGCAGGGGGGACAGAAGCAGGGGGGACAGAAGCAGCAGGGGGGAGCGCAGCAGGCGCCTGCAGTGAGCGGGTATGCTGTGCTGGCGGGCAGCAGCGCAGCAGGTGTGACGTGGGGCGGGCAGCTCATGGGCGCCAAGATGCTCGCTGCTGCTGTTTAAAGCCACACTGCCACGCTGCTGCTGCTTGATGCACCGCTGCCGTGCTGCTGCTGTTGCTTGGTAAGGCGATGGTTTGACAGTCATTGCTGGTGCTGCTCCACTGGATGGGAGGGGCTGAATTCAGCCTGTTGTTAAGCAGTAGTCGTAGTTCTGATGGGCTTGAGGGCATTTTAGCTGTGTGTGTCTGCAGAGGCGTGATCGGATCTCATCTGGTTCATGCTGGAGTAGCTATAAAATACCCGTCAAAGCATCAGGGGCAGGAATGCTGGCAAGGCATAGGGAACACCACCAGCTGACTTGCCAGTCTTCCTACCCCTGATTGTTCTGTTGAGCGTACTCTGTGATTGGAGTCTATTTGTGATTCCCCTGTGTTATGCAATACTCAGTGATTGGAGTCTATTTGTGTTGTTTTTATTATGTGTTAGCCTTTGTGTCAGACCAGTTTCTAGAAAGCACTAACCTCCACATGAAGTTGTGCTTGATCCCAGCCCGCCGCGGTCCTGTTCGTGTATCCGATTAGCTTGTAGCGGGAAACCGAGAGTCGAAGATGACGCAGCGGATGGCACCAGTGCGATTCAAGCGGGGAGCGCGAATGGCGCGGATGGCGGAAGCGGAAGCGAATGAGGGGGAGCGGTTATTGGCGGAGAGATGGCAGGCGGCGGAGGGTGCCGCGGGGAAGACTGGCGGAGGAGTTGGGGGGAGGGAAGACGTGTATTGGCGACGAAGCAGTATCGCGGATGCGCATCAGTGGAATGACGAGCAGATAGATGAACGGCCTTTTGGAAAACGGAGCTTATTAAGGGACGAGCAATGGCGAGCATGGGGAAGGGCAGGAGACTGTAAAGGGCGGGAGAAGCTTTGTGCGGATAAGGGAGGGGATGGCGCCAGCAGTAGGCACAGAGAAGGGCGTGCCACATGGCGTGGTGATATTGGTCGTCGTGTTCCTGGACCTGTTTGCAGTTGGCATGGCCATGCCGCTCGTTATGCCGCTAATCAAGGAGCTAGGTAAGCTAATTATTTTGAAATTCGAGGGTTGCTCTGCTGGCAGAATCCATCCATTGGGCTTTCCGAAATGTTGAGCATTGAAGAAGGCCAACAATCCAACGATTGTTCTTCCTTTGCATCTACTGTCTCTCCCGCCCCTCCCACTGCCCCTCCCCCTTCCCTGCCCCTACCCCACGCCACCCTCCCCTCCTCCCCCTGTCCCGTCGCCCTGTCCCCTGCGCCACCCTCTATTGCCGCTCAACCTGCGCCACTCCCCTCTGCTCTTAACCCTCAGTACCGGGTGTGCTGCCTCTGAACCCTCTGTCCGCATACGGCGCTGTGCAACTCGTTACCGGGCCAATCTTCGTGTCACGGTGAGAGAAGGGAAGAAGAGGGGGGGGGTAGGAGGGAGGGGGGGGGGGGGGGGGGTGAAGTGGGAAGGGGGAGAGGGGGAGGAGGTGAGGGGATGAGGGAGGAATACTTCCTGCTAGGGCAGAGCACTGTGCCATGCAATATGTGGGCGTTGGGCGGTGTGGGGGGGTTGCTTGCTGCTCGTAGCGACTCAGTTCGCCCTGTGCTTGTGTCTAGGGCAGAGCAACAACAGTGAGAGGAACGCGACGCACTAGTAAGTAGTGACTTCATCCAATTGCTCCTGAGTAGGCTTATTGAGAAAAACAGGGTTTCATCTCTCCTTGCTGTGTGCATGCCTCACTCTCGATGCATGCACACATGAGTCGATTAGGCCCGTGGAGCTGGTGGTGCTCCGCTTGGCGTGAAACAGACGATTCAATTCAACCCCCATTGAATGGAGGTGGAGCAGGTCACTTGGTGTTTCTCCTCTATCGAACCTTTATTGTATCTTCTTTGTGGTTTTCTTTTAACCTGCTCAGAAACTTCCTGCTGCTACTACAGCAGAGCACTAGTGACACTGAGAGACGAAGGGCAGGAATGAACGAGCTGCTTGCTGCTAGAGAACTCCAGTGTAACGGTGAGAGAATAATGAGGCAGCAAACACGTGACTTGTAGGAAGAAAAGTGGAATCAGGTTCCCCTGAGCTGGTTTTTAAAGCAAAACGGAGTTTCAGCTCACGTTTTTTTTTTTTTTTTTTTTTTTTTTTTTTACATGCTTCACTCACTGTACATAAACACATGGCCTTTTCCCGCGTGTACCCACTTTCTCACATGCTGGATTTTGTTTGACTCGTGTTCCTGCTAGTCTGGGTTTCACACTAGTAAATTGTCTCTTTTCATGACTCTTTCTTCCATGTATGCTTCGTTTCAGGTGGTTTCAATGGGGTTTGACATGATGATTTCAGCCTTGTCAAGCCTTAAAACCTTCTCTAAGCCTCCTTGAAACTGCCTTACAACCTCTTGCTAACCTCTGTAGGCCCTCCTTGAAACCCCTAACAACCTCCCTCACGGCGTCCTCTTCATCCTCCTTGCCTTCCCTCTCCCTCCCTTCACATCATACCCATCCCATCCCTTCAGATGATGGCATCACCTAGCATCATCTGACTGAATGTTGTGAAGCGCAGCATGAATTTAGTGAAGGCATATGTGCCCGATCACATCACCTCACTGCAACCGCCTTCCCTTCCCTCCCCCTCCATTCAGATGGTTGTAATCTCCTATGTGCTGCTGGGAGTCACCAAGCACAGCAAGAATGGATGGACATGGGTATGGACATGGGCATGGGCATGGGCATGGGCATGGGTATGGACATGGGCATGGGACATGGGCATGGACATGGGCATGGGCATGGGACATGGGCATGGGCATGGGCATGGGCATGGGCATGGGCATGGGTATGGGCATGGGCATGGGCATGGGCATGGGCATGGGTGCATACACATAGGCATTGCTATGCGAGTGAGTTAGCCGATTCACAGGCAATCATTCAGCTACTTCTATGCTCTATGTTGGGTGTTTGTACACGTCACTCCACCATCGCTCGTCACCCTCACAGTTCCCCTCCTTCCACCCTCCTCTCAACATGCATCCATTTCACCACTGTAGGATGTCAGGCAGCGCATGAGCTCTCAGCAGGCTATTAATCGCATGAGGAACAAACCTCCTGCATCGCTCATGCGGCTGCCGCTATGAGCTGATAGTATCAGCTTGATATCTTGCTCGCTCCATAGATGCCAAAGTTTCCTCACCAGCTTCAGCTAGGAGCATTGTGCGTGCATTTGTATTGTAACACCTCCTCCTCTCCCCACCTATCCCCTCAACCCCCTTTCTCCTGTGCCAGATTTCTTGGTGCGTCCTCGCCTTCCTCTCATCAATGTCCCTTTAACATGGTTGACAGCTTCAGAGAGGAGCATATTCGTCACCTGCCTGATTTTCCTCTCATCAATTTTGAGATGCTAACCAATCTGCAGGTGATGCAAGACCTTCTGTCAACGTAAAGTCAGGCATTTATTCCAACACGGCCAGTCAACAAAAGAAGACGGTAAGCGGGTGTACGTGAAGGAAGAGTCGATTGTGAGATGGCCAATCGATGTGAAACAAATGGTAAATGCATGCACCATTGAGCACCGAGCTATACACACTCCTGTACTGTTGAATGTTTTACTGCTGCTTGAAATTTACTCATTGACAATCCTACCAGTAACATGTGTTGTTATAACTGAAGGATCGTAGTGGATAGGATAAGTCTGCTAAGCAAGCCCTACGATATCAGGAATTTTTCCCTGAAATTCCTGATTTTCAGCCTACTTTTGTGTACCTACACTGATTTTTCAATGTGTAGATTTTTGTGATACTGATTTTTCAGACTTCATTTCATAGTTAACACTGAATTTTCAGCCTTTTATCGAAGTGTACACTGAATGCACATTCCTAATCCTTCCTGAAAAATGTTCAAGATGACCAGTACTCCAACAATTTTTGTTCGTGTAAAGTACAAACTCACAGTCAAAAGATGGTAGTGTCTCAGTTTTTAGTGAAATCGATTTCGAAGGGTAAGGTCTGCGGTTCGAGGCCCTGGGCTATCATCAAGTCGAAAATATCTTGTTGGTGAATGTCAAATCTTGTAGTCTTAGTGATGTGTGTTATAGTGGGTACAACTGTTAGGGTTAGGTTTATGTACCCCAACCAACCTTAGTGAAACGAACACTTTCATTCTTGACATGGTATCGCCTAGGTTAGGATCCTGTAGGATCCCGTTCCTCTCGTTCACGTCCGTAGCGCCCGAGCCTGTCCCGTACCCTAGTGCTCGTTCATCCCGTACTGTCCCCTAGCGCCTCTCGCGCTCGTCTCTCTCGTGCCCTAGCGCCCGCTGCGCCTGCGTCGCGTCGCCCCTGCTGTCCCGTCCCGTCCTGTCGCCCCTGCTGTCCCGTCGCCCCTGCTGTCCCGTCCCGTCGCCCCTGCCGTCGCGTTGCCCCTGCTGTCCCATCCCGTCCCGTCGCCCCTGCTGTCCCGTCCCGTCGCCCCTGCCGTCGCGTCGCCCGTGCTGTCCCGTCCCGTCCCGTCGCCCCCTTCTGTCCCGTCCCGTCCCGTCGTCCCTGCTGTCCCGTCCCGTCCCGTCGTCCCTGCTGTCCTGTCGCGTCGCCCCCCTTCTGTCCCGCCGCGTCGCGCCGTCCGTCCCGTCCCGTCCTGTCCCGTCCGCGTCGCGTTTCCCGTCCCGTCCCGTCGCACGCACCCTGTGCGCCCTGCCCGTCCGTCGCGCCCCTGCTGCGCCCTGCCCGTCCGTCGCGCCCCGTGCGCCCTGCCCGTCCGCACCTGTCGCGCCCGTCCCTGCCAGTCGCGTCCGTCCCGTTGCGTCGCAATGTCTGTCACGCCCTACGCAGGCCCTTTAGGCGTTTAGGGCTTCGGCAGCAGCAGTATCCACCTCTACGCTTCCGCTATGGCGACCCCTAGGGTCCTGCGCTTTGACACTGAGGGTAGGCCGCTCGAGTTCTCGGTCTGGCTCCTGCATGCGCGCCGCTGTTAGAATGTTGTGAACGAGGATGAATGAACTAGCAATGAGTTGGGTACAAGTACTAACCCTAATTGGGCTGTACCCCTTATGGGCTACCCCACTATAGACTACACAAATGAAAAAGCTATAATGTTCTGGCATACCCCCATAGGCAAAGTGGGGGAGAACAAGTGGTCACAAGACCAATCAAGAAAAGAAAAGCAAGCTCAGGGTGGATCACAAAGGCACCACACAGTCCGAGCACAACCAAAGGGCCACAAGGCCAGTTCGCATGCAAAGTTATATAAAAGTGAACAAACAATACAGTGATCATACCCTAGCAAGTGCAAGCATGCAGGTATATATATATATCACAGTACAAGCAAAGTCACGCAGTAAGCAAGTGAGGCAAAGTAGGCACAAAGCCTAACACAGTAGAGAAGCACTGATGATCACCAGGCGGAAGTGCCTTGGTGAATATATCAGCAGTGTTGGCCCTAGTGGCCACGTACGCAAGACGAAGCTGGCCACGCTGCTGCAACTCTCAAGCAAGGAAGTATCGCAGAGCGATGTGCTTCGTTCTGTGCTCCAGTCTGTGCTCCTGACACAAGGCAATCATGGCCTTGTTGTCTACGTACAGAGCTGGAGGCGAACGAGGCTGCTCTCCCAAGTCAGTCAGCAGGTAGGTGAGCCAGCGTAGCTCCTGTGCAGCCATGGCCCCGGCGTAGATCTCAGCCTCACAACTGGAGCTGAGAACCGAAGACGAGCGGGTAGACCGCCAAGAAACAGAGCCAGAGCCAAGGCTGAAGGTGTAACCCTGTGACGACCGCTGCGTAGCTGAGTCGTCAATCCAGGAAGCATCTGCGTGACTAGTGAGGACAACTGGACCCCGTCCTCCAAGCACTTGCCCCATGCCTGACGTACTGCACAAGTAACGCAATACCCTCTTTGCAGCATCCCAGTGCACCTTTCGGTGCCTACCAGGAGCCACATAGCGAGCCAGGAGGCTAAGAGGGTACGTGAGGTCAGGTCGTGTGCAGGTCATCAGGTACATGAGGCAACCCACAAGCTCTGGCTACGGACCACTCGGCTCTACGGACTCGTCCGAAGGTGGAGCTGAGAGCGAGTGGCTGGTAGACAGAGGAGTGGGCTGTGGCGAGGAGAACTGGAAGCCGAAGCGCTGAAGGACTTGGTGCACCATCTATGAATGAGTCAAGGTGATGGTGCGCCGTGCTCTGTCCCGGGTGATCTGCAAGCCAAGATAGCTGCGCAGTTCACCCAGGTCTGTGCACGTGTGTCTCTTCTGCAGCTCCGACTTCACAAGGGTCAGTGCCTCAGTGTCAGCAGTGGTAAAGACGAGGTCGTCGACGTAGATGAGGACGTAGAACGGCGGCAGCGAGGTGTCGGTGCGTAGAAACAGCGACGGGTCAGCAGTAGAAGGAGCAAACCCAAGAGCCGCAAGTGTAGTCCTCACTGTGTCGTGCCACTCGCGAGGCACCTGGCGGAGACCGTAGACTGGCCGCCTGAGGCTCCACTGGGTACTTGCAGGAAACGACCCAGTGAAGCCAGGTGGGCGGCGCAGCTAGATCTCCTCGTGCAGGCTGCCCTGCAGGAAAGCTGTGCTGAAGTCCAGAGAGTGCAACTCGTAGTCACGCTGGGCAGCGACGTGCAGCAACACCCGAAGAGTAGTCATCTTCGGGGTAGGGGAGAAGGTCTGGAAGAAGTCAACTCCCTGTCGCTGACTGAAGCCTCGAGCAACGTAACGCGCCTTGAAGGCATGCGGAGAACTCGGCGGCCGCTTCACCCTGATAATCCACATGCCATTGACAATGTTCGCCCCATGTGGGGGAACCTTGTCGACAAAGGTGCCTGTGGACTTCCAGGATGCCATCTCGGCATCCATGGCTGCCTGCCACTGAGAGGAGTAAGGACCCGCAATCGCCTCTGCGTAAGAGCGCGGGGTCGGGATGTCTGGTGCATCCGGGTCTCCCTCAGGGGCAAGCAGCATGGAAGCGAAACAAGGTACAGCGGTTGCAAGACACTCAAAGTCCTCCTGCCTGTCCTCAAGGACGTCCGTGCCAAGAGCACACTCACCCCCGATGGACGGAGGACTGGCAAACGCAGACTCAGCAACAAGAGCAGTGGCGTAGTCTAGACGACAGGCAGCAGCAAAGCCAAGCAGCTCAGCAACGAGAGCAGACGCAGTATTAGACTCAAAGGAAGGGTCAGTGACAGCAGTGGCGAGGAGACGAGCGACAGTGGGACTGGCAGCACGAGCGCGGTCAGACTCAGGGTCAGGGACCTCAGGAAGAGAGGACTCAGGAGGAGCAGGCATAGGAACACGCAGTGGAACAGAGGAAGGACGGAGTGCCATAGCGTGTGTGCCGGGGACAGGAGGAGGACGCGAACGAGGAACGCGACGAGCAATGCGAACAGGCGAGACAGGACGAGACGCAGGCTCACGACGCTCTGTAAAACCGCCAGACTGCTCAGTGTAAGGAGAGGGAGCAGGCAGTGGAGAGGCCGGCTGCAACGGCAGCTGCGAATGGTCAGGCGGTGGACACATGAGGGGAGGAGTAAGGTCAGTAGAAGACGGGACACCAAGAACATGCTGAAGAAGGGGAACGAAGTACGGATGCGGCCGCACAGTGCCTCCAGCACCTCCAGCACCAGGGTCAACAGCTCCAGCTCCTGCAGCTCGTGCGCCTCCGGAGCCAGTGCCTCCAACTCCACCAGTCCCGGCATCTCCAGCACCTCCAGGACCAGTAGCCGCAGTACCTCCAGTACAGCCAGCTCCAATAGTAATAGCAGCACCTCCAGCTCTAGTGTCGCCTTTCTTCCAGCTCCGGGAGCTCCACTCCGACGGTGTGCACGCCGAACAAGCCACTCACGCAGCTGCTGCGAGGACAGTCGCGGCGAAGCACCAGCAGGACCTCTAGACGAAGCAGCACCTCGAGGAGCAGCACCCCCAGACTCCGCACCCTCCGACTCAGCACCCCCAGGCTCAACACCCTCAGGCTCAGCACCCCCAGGCTCAGCACCCCCAGACCCAGCACCCTCAGACCTCGCACCCCCAGACGCAGCACCCCCAGACGCAGCACCTGGAGCAGCACCTGAGCCGACAGCTACCTGAACAGGCGCAGTACCAGGGAGACGGTCTACCTGAAACATACCCAAGGGAGCAGGACCCTGGGGCGGGAGGGGGTCTACCGGAGGTGGACCGGGAGCAAGGAAGAGCGGCGGGGGCGGGGGAGGGGCAGAGCGGTAGGGGAAGAGACAGTAGAAGGGAACCGACTCGTCGAACGTCACGTCCTGAGACGGGAGGACACGACGCGAGGTGGGGTGGTAAAACTGACAGCCAGGCGCGTCAGGGACAAAGCCAAGGAAGACGCATGGAATGGCGCAGGCGGAGAGCTTGTCTGCGGACGTATCGCGAACAAAGGCACGAGAACCCCAGACCCGGAACACCGACGCATCGCCAACCTTCCCCGTCCAACGCAGTGTGGGCGAGGTCTCCGGCATTGAGACACGGGGCCAGAGGTTGAGCTGATGCGCAGCGTACCGGACCGCAAACGGCCACAGAAAATGGGGAGCGGTCGCATGGATCATGGAGGTACGAGCAACCTCCATGACCAAGCCAATCCGGCGCTCAGCAATCCCATTTTGCTGAGGGGAGTCTGGAAGCGTGAACGACTGGGTGATGCCCTCCCCACGACAAAAGTCCCGCAAGAGGTCGGAGGAGAACTCACCACCTCTGTCAGAGTGCAGACGGAGGACATGAAGGTCCTGTCAGAGGTCC
Source organism: Closterium sp. Naga37s-1 (assembly GCA_947471745.1). Lineage (NCBI taxonomy): Eukaryota > Viridiplantae > Streptophyta > Zygnematophyceae > Desmidiales > Closteriaceae > Closterium > Closterium sp. Naga37s-1. Next base: position 1,612,390 of record CANJKZ010000328.1, read on the forward strand.
ACTGGTGATCTCCGATTGATCATAAGGAAGGGTTACAAGCTCGTTGTCCTGGGGGGTTATGGGCGCACTGACCCGCTATTTAACAAGCCCTTTTATCCCAATGGTCTAGTGGTTGGGATTCTGACATGATGTTAGAGTGGTCTCGGGTTCGAATCCCGGTGTATGCACATGTAGGCCGTTGCCGCTGTACTCAGTCCTGGGCCTCCCAGTGTGGGGGGGTGTCAGTAGATATGCACTGTGGATGCCCGATTGATCCTAGGGGGGTTACAAGCGCGTTCGCCTGGGGGGTTATGGGCGCACTCACCCGCTACTTAATAAGCCTTTTTATCCCAGTGGTCTAGTGACTGGGATTCTGACATGGTATCAGAGCGAAGGTCTCGGGTTCGAATCCCAGTGTGTGTGCACTTCGGGCATCCCAGTGCGGGGGGGTGTCAGAGGTCCTCTGGTGATCCCCGATTGATCCTAAGGAAGGGTTACAGGCTCGTTGTCCTGGGGGTTTATGGGCGCACTGACCCGCTACTTAATAAGCCCTTTTATCCCAGTGGTCTAGTGACTGGGATTCTGACAGGTCCTGGCCGAAGCGCTCGCGGAGCTGGAGACGGACTGTGCGGATCCAAGGGATCAAGACATCAGGGACCTCACCCTTGCTGCGCAAGGGGAAGACCGTGGTGTACCGCGTGTAGTCGTCAACGACCAGCAGAAAGTAGCGCTCGCGGCCCTGTCCACTGACGCGGGCTGGGCCCCACACATCCATGTGGAGAGTCTGCAGGGGAGCAGTCGTCGGGGGAAACGAGGAGGAGTGAGGAGCGGCGCGCTGCCGCCCTTCGACACAAGGAAGACAGGGCGGGAGGGGAGGCAGAGACCTGGGTAGACTAGAGACGAGAAACCGGGAGTGCATGCCACGAAGGCGTGGCAAGGAGGGGTGACCCTGGCGGTGGTGCCACAGAAGAGTCTGGTGCGACAGGAGGCGACACGAGCAAGAGGCGGCTACCTGACCTGACGCGGACACCTGAGCAGACGCAGCGACCTGAGGAGGCTCGGTAGCCAGCGTGTACAGACTCGACCCTGGCCGACGAGTAAATGTAGCCAGGTGACGCCCCGTCCGTGTGCACGTGCAGATCGACACACGCTGACCCCCAGGAGTGGTGGTAGTGACCATCGCATCCTGGAGGGCAGCGGTACTCACCAAGTTCGTAGAAAACGAGGGGAGGTGAAGACCTCACAGTGAGCCGGACGGAACCGCCGGACACGGGAGGACAGTGGAGGAACGGGCAACGACCGGGCCCCCAGAGGGGTCAGCCAGTCTGACCGGGACAGGTGCAGGGAGAGGAGTGAGAGTGGTGCTGTCACGAAAGAAACAGCACGAGGCGCCTGAGTCCAACATGAAGGCGTGCAAGGCCTCAGCAGGCGCAGTACCAGGGGGAGTACCAGACGCACTAGCACCTAGAGCAGTAGCCGCTATACCTGGGTCAGGTGGCACATACTGGTAACAGTCACCCTCCGCACTAAAAGACAAAGCATACATGGCAGATATAATAGCATCATAGTCTAGGTCAAAGATAGCAACTCCCGACCTAAGCAAATCCGTCCAGCGAGGGCGCTCGACGTCGTCACCAAACTCAGCACGCGAGGCGTCGTCAAGGCGGGAGAAGCAGCGGTGCTCAGTGTCAAACTTCCCGCATGTCTGGCCCGCACGGACACCCATGCGAATGACATACAGGCAGGTCTCACTACCCCCACCCGTCCCACGCTGAACCAGCCACTCACGGAGCTGCTGGGGCGACTGGGTCTCGCTCCGACGCTGCTGCTGCTGCTGTCGCTGACCACCACCAGGGCCTCCACGCCGAGGTCCAGACCTGCCACCACCAGTCCCACCGCCTCCACTGCCGCCACTCCCTCCGCTGCCTCCACCGCCGCCACCAGAGCCCCCACTGCCGCCACCAGTCCCACCGCCGCCACCACCTCCACTGCCGCCACCACCTCCACCGCTGCCCCCACCACCGCTCCCACTGCCACCTCCGCCACCACCACTGCCACCTCCACCACCCCGGCCACCCTTGCCTTTGCTGTTGCGGCGCTTCGCACTAGTCGAAGCAGCACCGACGTCCTCAGTAACAGAGACGGTTGCAGCAGCAGCAGAGGCGTAGGAGGGGGCAAGGGGGTAGGGGGAGCACCCCTCAAAGAAGGGCGAGCGCGGAGTGCCACGAGCAGCACCTACAGCAACTGCACTAGTCTCAGCTGCAAGGAGATGTTGCTCGAGGAGGTCAACAGTGAGGGAGGTGGGGTCAAGGGAGAGAAAGTGGTCCCTGATAGAGCGAAGAGAGTCAGGGAGGCGAGAGACTATGAAGTAGAGGGTGATGAACATGGGGGGCTGGTTCGTGGCAAGGAACTCAGCAGGGACGGTAGCGCGGTAGCGAGCGTTGCTAGTGCGCAGGTGGGTAACCAGGTCCGCTACGGTGGCAAAAGCCGACAGCTCAGGGAACAGGTAGGGCAGTAGTAGTCTGCCTAGTGCGGCAGTGGCAGGGGAGGAGTAGCGAGCAACGACAGCGTCGTACAGGGCCTGTGCTGTCCAAAGTCAGTACATTCGGCCACCGGCAGGTGGTTGCGAATGGCTAAGCGGGCAGTAGCGTCACGAGACAGCCACTGCGAACGAGTCGCACCGTCAGCTGTGGCGGGAGGGGCTGGAGCGACACCGGACACGTGGTCAAATAGTGAGACACTGTCCTTGGTATCACTCAGAAGGTACAGTTGTAGATCGTTGTGCCACGTGTCAAATGCAACCGGTCTGCCCTCATGATCGAACGCTAGAACTCTAAGCGAAGCCATAGTGGCGCAGCACTCAGGAGCAGCAGTAGCAGCAGTAGCAGCAGGAGCAGCAGCAGCAGTAGCAGTAGCAGCAGTTGCAGGAGCAGTTGCCAAGGGGAAAAAGGGGCGGGGCCGAGGGGCCTAGGGGCCGAGGGGCCAAACACGAGGATGGCATGGCCGAGGGGCCGAGGGGCGAAGGGTAGGGGCCGAGGGGCCGAAGGGACTAGGGGCCGAGGGGCCAAGGGGCCTAGGGGCCGAGGGGCCAAACACGAGGGTGGGGGCCGAGGGGCCAAGGAGTCACGGGGCACCGGGGCCGCTGCTAGGGGCCGAGGGGCCAAACACGAGGGGCCACAGGGCCGAGGGGCTAGGGGCCGAGGTGACGGGTCCGAGGGGGGGGGGGGGGGGGGGGGGGGGCGAGCTAGGGGTGATGGGGTCAACGGGGCCAAGGGGCCGAGGCGACGGGGCCGCGGGGCCGAGCTAGGGGCGACGGGGCCTAGGGGCCAAGGGGCGCGGCTAGGGGCGGCGGGGTCGACGGGGTCGCGGCTAGGGGCGTCGGGGTCGACAGGGCCAAGGGGGGCCGAGGCGATGGGGCCGAGGGGCCGAGCTAGGGGCGACGGGGCCGAGGCTAGGGGCGACGAGGCCTAGGGGCCGAGGAGCGCGGCCAGGGGCGACGAGGTCGACGAGGCCAACGAGGCCGAGGGGCCGAGCTAGGGTCAGCGGGGTCGACGGGGTCGCGGCGAGGGGCGACGGGGCCGACGCTAGGTGCGACGGGGCCTAGGAGCCGAGGGGCGCGGCTAGGGGCGACGGGTTCGACGGGGCCAACGGGGCCGAGGGGCCGAGCTAGGGGCGACGGGGTCGACGGGGCCAACGGGGCCGAGGGGCGCGGCTAGGGGTGACGTGGTCGACGGGGCCAACGGGGCCGAGGGGCGCGGCTAGGGGCAACGGGGTCGACGGGGCCAACGAGGCCGAGGGGCCGAGCTAGGGTCGGCGGGGTCGACGGGGTCGCGGCTAGGGGCGACGGGGCCGACGCTAGGGGCAACGGGGCCTAGGGGCCGAGGGGCGCGGCTAGGGGCGACGGGGTCGACGGGGCCAACGGGGCCGAGGGGCCGAGCTAGGGGCGTCGATGGGCCTAGGCTAGCAGGGTAGTAGGTGGTGGGCCCAAAAACAGGTACTAGCAATGAGTTGGGTACAAGTACTAATCCTAATTGGGTTGTACCCCTTATGGGCTACCCCACTATATCCTACACAAATGTAAAAGCTATAATGTTCTGACAGCCGCCCCCTAGAGAGCCAGGTTCATGCACACGAGACTCTGTGGGCGCACGCTTCCGATGACCTACCCGAGCCAGCTGACCCTGCACCCTTAGCAGCTGACCCCACACCTGCAGACAGTTACCGTTATGCACGCGAGCGTGCTAACGTGACAGCGTGGAAGTCGCGTGACGCTGCGGCCTGCATCGCCCTCAGCAGCCTCCTCCCTGAGTCTGGGGAGACCCACTTCACTCAGGTTCGCACAGCTAGTGAGTTCTTGACTGCGATCAAGGCCCGCTACGCTACTCCCACCACTGTCTCTCTTGGTCGCCTGTTCCTTCCGTTCCTGTTTCCTGACCTCGCCTCGTTTGAGCGCATTGCTGACTTGATCACTCATCCGCGCTCGCTGGATTCTAGCTACCGCGCTACTTGCACTGACGCACAGCTTGCACTGCTCCCTCCCCCCATGGCGATTACTATCTATTTCATTGCCACTAGCCTCCCTGATCGCCTTGCCTTGGTTCGTGACGCGCTTCTTCTGAAGCACCCTAGCGAGCTCACTATCGAGGTCCTTGAGTCGGCCCTCAAGGACGTCGAGAGCAAACTCCACTCGGTAGCCTCTGTGTCTGGTGTTGTGCCCCCTCCACTATTCCACGGGTGCACTATCCCTCAGCTGCCCACCGTTACTGCCTCCCTCACCACTGCCGCTACTAACGTGACCGCACCTGGTGTTACGACTTCTTCGCGGTCTCGGGGTAGGAGTGGCAGGAGGGGCGGTCAGGGTGCGGGCGGAGGCGGTGGGGGTGACGTGGCGAGCGGCGGCGGCGGGAGTGCAAGCGCTAGAGGAGCGCCTCGTGTAGCGGCCGGTGACTCCCCTACTACAGATGGTGGAGGTGACACCCGGGTTCGTCAGCCACCTACAGGTCTGCCAGCCGCAAGGGGTGGAGCAGTGGCGTGGTACCTTCGCAGCAGCAGCAGCTCCTCCCCTCGCAGCAGCCACAGCAGCAGCAGCGGCAGCAGCAGGATTCGGGGCAGGGGTCACGACAGTGTCATCTGCAGCCCGGTGTCGTCCACCCTCCCTGCACCTATCACGTTCTGACAAGTGCCCGCCGCAGCCAGCCTTGTGGCCGCAGCCACCCACCGGGTCAGTGCTTTGCTCAGCTTACTGACACGGTTCGATTGGCCTACGGCGTTGACGGCCCTTCCCCTGACTGGCTTCCCCTTGTTCAGACGTACGGCCCCGCTGTGTGGGGCATGTCGACTTCTCAGTTTGTTAATCTCTTCGGAACTCCTCATGCTATGTATGTTGTTGTTGACTCAAGTGCTTCTGACTCTGTTTACTCGAGTGTTGTTAGCTTAGGTGCTAGTCTTGCTGAGGTGCCTGTTGCTAGTCTTAGACACTAGTTGCTGTACCCTCCTCTGTTGCTGTACCCTCCTCTGTCTGTAGGCCAGAGGCAGAAGGTGGAGTAGGAGTAGTACCGGGAGAGCCGTTAGAGGAGCTTCTCTCCTTCTGCGTTGCCATGTTTTGTGATGTTGTAGGTGTCTTGATCGTAGTTGAATTTGTCCTGACTGCTCTCATACCATGTTGGGCTGAGAAGAAGCCCTTAGGATCTTTGCAGGACAGAATTCAAGGGTAGGACAATGTAATAGCGGAAGCGTTTAATAAAAGGATTGTGAACCACCTTGCGCTGGTATGTGAGGGCAAAGTTGATTGATTAAAACAAAGAGATACAAGCTTTTATAAGAATACAAGGGAATATGAAAGGTTATAACTAATAACCGTTTTACCATTGCTATTGCGGTTCGATACAGTGTCGACTCGGGCAACTGCTCAGTAGCGAGTCAGTTGTTTGTCCTTGCTGTCGCGCTGTACTTTGTCAGGTGAAGGGTCGCTGACCTTTGACTTTCGCGTAACCTCCAGCAGTTGTTCAACCTCCGAGGGTTGACTCGCTGATGCTTCGATATATTTGCTTCGCTTCTGACTTGGTGTTTCGACACGACAGAGGCGCTTAAATCAATTGTTTCCAACACTCCCCTTCGCTTCTGGAGTGTCGCTGCTGGTGACGTGGCTCTGTCCAGTCAGCAGCATGCAATATTCGAACTTCGACTTTCCGAGCTTCTTGGTCAAGTAATCAGCTGCCATCTCGGATGTGGGGCAGTAAGACAGCTCAAGTCTCCCCTTCTCGATCTCGTCCTTTACGAAGAAATATCGCAGGGCGATATGCTTCGTCCTGTTCGCGAATCCGTTTTTGTTGGCTATGCGAATTGCCGACTGGTTGTCACAGAACAAGGAGAAGCTGGGTAACTGAGCCAGCTTCGCTTCCTCCAGGAGTTCGCGAAGGTACAATCCTTCCTTGGTGGCTGAACAGAGTGCGATATATTCTGCTTCGGCTGAGGAGAGAGCGATTAATTCCTGCTTACTCGACTGCCACGAGATAGGTCCGATAGGCTCGAGACGGTAGATGTAGCCTGTGCGCGAGCGCCTGTTGTCAGAATCCCCGGCGTGGTCGGCGTCGACGTAGCCGATTAATTTGGGCGTTGTAGTTCTGTTCTTGTAGTAGATCAGCCCGATCGTTGGAGTACTAACCAGGTAGTGAAGAGCGCGGTCTAGTTCCGTCATGTGTTCAGCTTCGGGCCTTTTGAGGTAGGTGGCGAGTTGACTTGCGGAGTATGATAGGTCCGGGCGACAGGTAACAGCTGCGAAGAGAAGACATCCCAGCTTTCTCTGGTAGTCGCGTATGCCGGCGGGCTTTAGTGGAGCAGATTCTTCCTTGTTGTTTCCTGCCGTGTAGCAGTATGGCGTAGAGATGGTAGTTGGCGTGAGTGCGAAGCGTTTGGCGATGGTATCGGCATATTTTGCGGCGTTGAGGTAGATCGCGCTTTCTCCTTCCTGGATATTGAGACCGAGGTACTGCGTGACGGTAGATGAGACTGTGAGCGTGAGGTCTTTCTGTAACTCTCCTTCGAACCAGGTAGTGACGTTGTCGATCGATCCGATGTAGAGTAGATCGTCTACGTAGACGATTAATAGAATGTAGTCGTCGCCTTTCGTGAGCCGGTACATGCCTTGGTCGTGTGGTAGCTGCCGGAATCCGATGCGAGTGAGTCGAGCGTGTAGGTACTGCTGCCATAGTCTCGGGGCCTGTTTGATACCGTACAGGGATTTTTGCAGCTGACAGACTTGGTTGGGCTCTCCGTGGGAACCGTGTGGGAGTTCGACGTAGATTTCGGCGTCAACAGGTGCGTAAAGGAATGCATTGGCGACGTCGATTTGCCGCAGTTCCTTTTCTTCATAGCGGCGATCGCGAGAAGAATCCGTAGTGAGGTGTGTCGACTGACTGGAGCGAATGTCTTGGTGAAATCGCGTCCGTGCTCTTGGTCGAAGCCGCGTACGACCCATCGTGCCTTGAACTTGTCAATGGTGCCGTCTGCTTTCGTTTTCACACGGAAGACCCACTTCCCGGTGAGTATTGTCTTGTTTCGTGCCACGCCGATAGGGACCACTTTCCAGGTGTTGCGCTCCTTCAGTGCTTCGAGTTCCTTGTCCATGGCTTCACGCCATTTTTCCCTATGTTCCCCCCCTAGAGCCTGCTGAACTGTGGCTGGCTCCTTAGGAGTTTCGGTGCCGTGGACCGCGGTGACTAGGCCGAGTTTCTGAAGGCCACTCTGTGTGTAGCGGGGGAGAGTTGTGTCCGCGGGATAAGCTGCTTCGTCGCCTGTTTCTGGGTCAGGTATGAAGTTGGGCCCTATGCGTTCTGCTTCGTTGGTGTTGACGTCTGCAGGTGTAACGTAACCGGTGTCGGCGAAGTTGAAATAAGTTTCGGCGTTGACGCTTTCGCGAGGAGTTTCGTCGTCCATCGGGATAGGCACGGAGCAGTATGGGAGTGGTCCTGCTTCTTCCGAGGCGTTATCCACGTTCTGCTCGTCCCAGTCAGCTTCGTCTGCTGCCGAGGCGAAGGCTCGATCACCACGGAAACCACCTGTGGGGTCCCGGTCTTCTGTCAGGTTGGCAAGGTATGTCGGAAGGGTGAGTCGTTCGTAGAAAATGACATCACGTGCTGCTACTGTTTCTTTGGAGTGGACGTCGAAAATCTTCCACGCGTTGTAATTTCTTTCGATGCCCAGGTGTAGTCCCCACTGTGCGCGTTGGGAAAATCGGCCGGCTCGTGCAGATGGGGTTCGGTACTGTACCATGCATCCGAAAACCCTTAACATTTTTGTGCTGCCCTGTTTTCCTGTCCACAGCAGGTGCGGTGATGCGTTGTTCGGCAGTGATGACGACGAAAGCAAGTTGTGCAGCATGACAGCGTGGTCCATCGCTTCAGGCCATTGGTGATTGGACAGTCGCATGCCACGCAGTAATTTGCGCATGGTGTTCTGGAGAGTTCGATTCATCCGTTCCGCCACGCCTTGCTGTTGATGGGCGTAGGGAAGCGAGATGAGCCTCTTGATTCCCCTTTCTGCCAAGAACTGCTTGAACATCTGTGAGGTGTATTCTCCTCCGCCGTCTGACTGGAAGCTTTTTAGCTTCACGCCCGATTCTCGTTCTGCTACTGGGAGCCAAGCGATGAAGGCTTCGAAAGCCATGTCCTTGCTCGGAAGGTTGAGGTGCCAAACGTAACGCGTAGCGGCATCGATGAACGTGATGGTGTAGCTGTATGCTCCTTGTCCAGGTTCGCGATTGTACAGGATGTCGCTGTACACTTTCTCAAGTGGTGCGTAAGCTGGTGCGCTGGGGTTGTGGTGAGAAGTGAATGGCCGATGTGGTAAGTCAGCTTCGGGGCAGGTAAAGCACGTTCCACGAGCTCGTCGAAGTTCGCTTCCATCGGTTAGGAGCAGTGAATCTTTGTCGAGTACTCTTGCTCTGATTGTGTTGTTTAACACTGTGTTACTTGGATGTCCCATTCGTGCGTGCCAGATGTCTTCGCTAGCGCGATGTCCGGGTGAGCGACGATACAAGTCGGAGTTGGAGTAGAAGCTTGCGGTGAAATTTGCACTTCGATGTACTTCTCGAGATTTTGGGTGAAGCTGTTGCGCAGGAGTTGGTGGAGTATCGTCAATTTGAGTCGATGTAGTTGAAGGACCAGCGATTGGCGGTGATGTTGCTGCTGCTGCTGATGTTGCGTTTGCTGTTGTCGATGTTGTCTCTTCCGGTGAGTAATGTGGTGGTGACTCTGTGATGCAGGAGTCGTTTAGCCGTGTCATGCAACTGATGATGTTTCTTGTTCCTTGCGCAGGTTGTCCCGTCGATGTTGTTGAGGCTTGTACTTGAGAGGTCGGATTCGCTTGCGTTGAGGCGACTTGACTGCTTGAAGGGCGAAGTGGACGGTTTGGGCAGTGTGTGCGGGGGTGGCCTGATGTCTTGCAAAGGTGACAGAACGAAGGTACTCGTTTCGGTTGATGCCGATAGTTGTTGTTGTTGTTGCGCCGTTGAGTGTGAAATGCGAATTTCGGGCACTGATGCCTTCCTTTTGTATCGTTCTTCTTGCATGTCCATATCTTGCTGCTCAGCGTGGATCTCGGCGCAGAGTGCTGCTTCTGATATTTTTCCGTGGGCTCGGAGTATGGCGCGAGTGGAGCGCCACTGAGGACCGAGGCCGCCGATGATGACTGTGACGAAGGCGTCTTCTGAAATCGACCCTCCGCATCAAAGGAGTTTGTCGCGCAATTCGCGACAACGGCTGATATACGCCATCCCCTTTTCGCCTGGTTTCATTTCGACTGTCGTCAGTTGCGCCATTAACCGACTTTGATTTACGCTGTCTGTTGCTTGATACAGGTTCTTCAGGTGGTTGTACGCGAGCTCTGCAGAGTTGCCGTATCCCCGGTAAGACCGTATGTTCTGCTGCTGGCTTGGAGTGATGTTTCTCAGTAGGATTGTGTACGCCATCATTGACTGATACGTGTACTGCTGCTTGTCGTATTGTGTGCCGTGGGTTGAATGTCTTGTGATGTTGTAGATATCTTGATCGTAGTTGAATTTGTCCTGACTGCTCTCATACCATGTTGGGCTGAGAAAAAGCCCTTAGGATCTTTGCAGGACAGAATTCAAGGGTAGGACAATGTAATAGCAGAAGCGTTTAATAAAAAGATTGTGAACCACCTTGCGCTGGTATGTGAGGGCAAAGTTGATTGATTAAAACAAAGAGATACAAGCTTTTATAAGAATACAAGGGAATATGAAAGGTTATAACTAATAACCGTTTTACCATTGCTGTTGCGGTTCGATACAGTGTCGACTAGGGCAACTGCTCAGTAGCGAGTCAGTTGTTTGTCCTTGCTGTCGCGCTGTACTTTGTCAGGTCAAAGGTCGCTGACCTTTGACTTTCGCGTAACCTCCAGCAGTTGTTCAACCTCCGAGGGTTGACTCGCTGATGCTTCGATATGTTTGGCTTCGCTTCTGTCTTGGTGTTTCGGCACGACAGAGGCGTTTATATATCAGCAGCAGTACGATAAGCAGCAGTACACGTATTAGTCAATGATGGCGTACACAATACTACTGAGAAATAACACTCCAAGTCAGCAGCAGAATATACGGTCTTACCGGGGATACGGCAACTCTGCAGAGCTCGCGTACAACCACCTGAGGAACCTGTATCAAGCAACAGACAGCGTAAATCAAAGTCGGTTAATGGCGCAACTGACGACAGTCGAAATGAAACCAGGCGAAAAGGGGATGGCGTATATCAGCCGTTGTCACGAATTGCGCGACAAACTCCTTTGATGCGGAGGGTCGATTTCAGAAAACGCCTTCGTCTTAGTCATCATCGGCGGCCTCGGTCCTCAGTGGCGCTCCACTCGCGCCATACTCCGAGCCCACGGAAAAATATCAGAAGCAGCACTCTGCGCCGTGATCCACGCTGAGCAGCAAGATATGGACATGCAAGAAGAACGATACAAAAGGAAGGCATCAGTGCCCGAAATTCGCATTTCACACTCAACGGCGCAACAACAACAACAACTATCGGCATCAACCGAAACGAGTACCTTCGTTCTGTCACCTTTGCAAGACATCAGGCCACCCCCGCACACACTGCCCAAACCGTCCACTTCGCCCTTCAAGCAGTCAAGTCGCCTCAACGCAAGCGAATCCGACCTCTCAAGTACAAGCCTCAACAACATCGACGGGACAACCTGCGCAAGGAACAAGAAACATCATCAGTTGCATGACACGGCTAAACGACTCCTGCATCACAGAGTCACCACCACATTACTCACCGGAAGAGACAACATCGACAACAGCAAACGCAACATCAGCAGCAGCAGCAACATCACCGCCAATCGATGGTCCTTCAACTACATCGACTCAAATTGACGATACTCCACCAACTCCTGCGCAACAGCTTCACCCAAAATCTCGAGAAGTACATCGAAGTGCAAATTTCACCGCAAGCTTCTACTCCAACTCCGACTTGTATCGTCGCTCACCCGGACATCGCGCTAGCGAAGACATCTGGCACGCACGAATGGGACATCCAAGTAACACAGTGTTAAACAACACAATCAGAGCAGGAGTACTCGACAAAGATTCACTGCTCCTAACCGATGGAAGCGAACTTCGACGAGCTCGTGGAACGTGCTTTACCTGCCCCGAAGCTGACTTACCACATCGGCCATTCACTTCTCACCACAACCCCAGCGCACCAGCTTACGCACCACTTGAGAAAGTGTACAGCGACATCCTGTACAATCGCGAACCTGGACAAGGAGCATACAGCTACACCATCACGTTCATCGATGACACTACGCGTTACGTTTGGCACCTCAACCTTCCGAGCAAGGACATGGCTTTCGAAGCCTTCATCGCTTGGCTCCCAGTAGCAGAACGAGAATCGGGCGTGAAGCTAAAAAGCTTCCAGTCAGACGGCGGAGGAGAATACACCTCACAGATGTTCAAGCAGTTCTTGGCAGAAAGGGGAATCAAGAGGCTCATCTCGCTTCCCTACGCCCATCAACAGCAAGGCGTGGCGGAACGGATGAATCGAACTCTCCAGAACACCATGCGCAAATTACTGCGTGGCATGCGACTGTCCAATCACCAATGGCCTGAAGCGATGGACCACGCTGTCATGCTGCACAACTTGCTTTCGTCGTCATCACTGCCGAACAACGCATCACCGCACCTGCTGTGGACAGGAAAACAGGGCAGCACAAAAATGTTAAGGGTTTTCGGATGCATGGTACAGTACCGAACCCCATCTGCACGAGCCGGCCGATTTTCCCAACGCGCACAGTGGGGACTACACCTGGGCATCGAAAGAAATTACAACGCGTGGAAGATTTTCGACGTCCACTCCAAAGAAACAGTAGCAGCACGTGATGTCATTTTCTACGAACGACTCACCCTTCCGACATACCTTGCCAACCTGACAGAAGACCGGGACCCCACAGGTGGTTTCCATGGTGATCGAGCCTTCGCCTCGGCAGCAGACGAAGCTGACTGGGACGAGCAGAACGTGGATAACGCCTCGGAAGAAGCAGGACCACTCCCATACTGCTCCGTGCCTATCCCGATGGACGACGAAACTCCTCGCGAAAGCGTCAACGCCGAAACTTATTTCAACTTCGCCGACACCGGTTACGTTACACCTGCAGACGTCAACACCAACGAAGCAGAACGCATAGGGCCCAACTCCATACCTGACCCAGAAACAGGCGACGAAGCAGCTTATCCCGCGGACACAACTCTCCCCCGCTACACACAGAGTGGCCTTCAGAAACTCGGCCTAGTCACCGCGGTCCACGGCACCGAAACTCCTAAGGAGCCAGCCACAGTTCAGCAGGCTCTAGGGGGGGAACATAGGGAAAAATGGCGTGAAGCCATGGACAAGGAACTCGAAGCACTGAAGGAGCGCAACACCTGGAAAGTGGTCCCTATCGGCGTGGCACGAAACAAGACAATACTCACCGGGAAGTGGGTCTTCCGTGTGAAAACGAAAGCAGACGGCACCATTGACAAGTTCAAGGCACGATGGGTCGTATGCGGCTTCGACCAAGAGCACGGACGCGATTTCACCAAGACATTCGCTCCGGTCAGTCGACACACCTCACTACGGATTCTTCTCGCGATCGCCGCTATGAAGAAAAGGAACTGCGGCAAATCGACGTCGCCAATGCATTCCTTTACGCACCTGTTGACGCCGAAATCTACGTCGAACTCCCACACGGTTCCCACGGAGAGCCCAACCAAGTCTGTCAGCTGCAAAAATCCCTGTACGGGATCAAACAGGCCCCGAGACTATGGCAGCAGTACCTACACGCTCGACTCACTCGCATCGGATTTCGGCAGCTACCACACGACCAAGGCATGTACCGGCTCACGAAAGGCGACGACTACATTCTATTAATCGTCTACGTAGACGATCTACTCTACATCGGATCGATCGACAACGTCACTACCTGGTTCGAAGGAGAGTTACAGAAAGACCTCACGCTCACAGTCTCATCTACCGTCACGCAGTACCTCGGTCTCAATATCCAGGAAGGAGAAAGCGCGATCTACCTCAACGCCGCAAAATATGCCGATACCATCGCCAAACGCTTCGCACTCACGCCAACTACCATCTCTACGCCATACCGCTACACGGCAGGAAACAACAAGGAAGAATCTGCTCCACTAAAGCCCGCCGGCATACGCGACTACCAGAGAAAGCTGGGATGTCTTCTCTTCGCAGCTGTTACCTGCCGCCCGGACCTATCATACTCCGCAAGTCAACTCGCCACCTACCTCAAAAGGCCCGAAGCTGAACACATGACGGAACTAGACCGCGCTCTTCACTACCTCGTTAGTACTCCAACGATCGGGCTGATCTACTACAAGAACAGAACTACAACGCCCAAATTAATCGGCTACGTCGACGCCGACCACGCCGGGGATTCTGACAACAGGCGCTCGCGCACAGGCTACATCTACCGTCTCGAGCCTATCGGACCTATCTCGTGGCAGTCGAGTAAGCAGGAATTAATCGCTCTCTCCTCAGCCGAAGCAGAATATATCGCACTCTGTTCAGCCACCAAGGAAGGATTGTACCTTCGCGAACTCCTGGAGGAAGCGAAGCTGGCTCAGTTACCCAGCTTCTCCTTGTTCTGTGACAACCAGTCGGCAATTCGCATAGCCAACAAAAACGGATTCGCGAACAGGACGAAGCATATCGCCCTGCGATATTTCTTCGTAAAGGACGAGATCGAGAAGGGGAGACTTGAGCTGTCTTACTGCCCCACATCCGAGATGGCAGCTGATTACTTGACCAAGAAGCTCGGAAAGTCGAAGTTCGAATATTGCATGCTGCTGACTGGACAGAGCCACGTCACCAGCAGCGACACTCCAGAAGCGAAGGGGAGTGTCGGAAACAATTGATTTAAGCGCTTCTGTCGTGTCGAAACACCAAGTCAGAAGCGAAGCAAATATATCGAAGCATCAGCGAGTCAACCCTCGGAGGTTGAACAACTGCTGGAGGTTACGCGAAAGTCAAAGGTCAGCGACCTTTGACCTGACAAAGTACAGCGCGACAGCAAGGACAAACAACTGACTCGCTACTGAGCAGTTGCCCGAGTCGACACTGTATCGAACCGCAACAGCAATGGTAAAACGGTTATTAGTTATAACCTTTCATATTCCCTTGTATTCTTATAAAAGCTTGTATCTCTTTGTTTTAATCAATCAACTTTGCCCTCACATACCAGCGCAAGGTGGTTCACAATCCTTTTATTAAACGCTTCCGCTATTACATTGTCCTACCCTTGAATTCTGTCCTGCAAAGATCCTAAGGGCTTTTTCTCAACCCAACACTCAGAAGGCATGCAGCCTTCACGGGATAGAACCTGGTGCTCAGGTCGTCACTAGCAATGCGATAGCAAGAGTAATTAGGTCTCGATTTCGCGATTCCTGCAATTCCGATTATAAGTTTCTAGGTACCGCCAGATTCGTGTGCTTGACCCTGACCCTCCATGGCTTACTTATTTATTCGATCAGCGTATATCGGGGAATCATTGTGAAATAAGTGCTGCAGCTGATGGCTGTCAGAATCCCAACCACTAGACCATTGGGATAAAAGGCTTGTTAAGTAGCGGGTCAGTGCGCCCATAACCCCCCAGGCCAACATGCCTGTAACCCTTCCCTAGGATCAATCGGGGATCACCAGTAGACCTCTGACACCCCCCCGCACTGGGATGCCCGAAGTGCACACACTGGGATTCGAACCCGAGACCTTCGCTCTGATAACATGTCAGAATCCCAACCAGTAGACCACTGGGATAAAAGGGCTTGTTAAGTAGCGGGTCAGTGCGCCCATAACCCCCCAGGCCAACATGCCTGTAACCCTTCCCTAGGATCAATCGGGGATCACCAGTGGACCTCTGACAATGGCGCCAGTGTGATTCAAGTGTGGAGTGCGAATGCCGCGGGTGGGGGAAGCGGAAATGAATGATGAGGGGGAGCGGTTACTGGCGGAGATATGGCGGACGGCGGAGAGTTCCGCGCAAAAGACTGGCAGAAGCGTTGAAGGAGGCGACGTATGTAGCAGCGACGAAACAGTATCGCGGATGTACAACGGCGACTCGACGGGCAGAGAGACGGATGCCCTTTTGGAGAAAGGCGCTTATAAAGGGACGGGCAATAACGAGTACGGGGACGGGCAGGATGTTGTAACGGGGGGAAGAAGGCTTGTGCGGATAAGGGAGGGGATGTTAGCAGTGGGCGCAGAGAAGGGCGTGCCACGTGGCGTCGTAATATTGGTTGTCGTGTTCCTGGACCTATTTGCAGTTGGCATGGCCATGCCGCTCGTTACGTCGCTAATCAAGGAGCTAGGTGAGCTAATTATTTTAAAATTCAGTGTTTCCTCTGCTGACAGAATCTATCCATTGGCTTTTTGAAATTTCATTGTAAGATGGTGCTGTTGCTGCCAACAATCCAACTTCTACTGCCTCTCTTGACCCTCCCCCTGGCCCTACCCCCTGCCCCCTCGTCTCCCTCCCCCCACTCCTCCCCTGCTCCCTGCTCCTCCCGTACTGGGTGTGCTGCCACTGAAAACCGCTGTTCATGCTAGGAGCGTCCCCTTTACAGGTCGGCTTCCTCTCGTCTACATATGGAGCTGTGCAACTCGTTACTGGCCCATTCTTGTAAGCCAGCCTCGCTCCCCTTTTCTTACTCTCCGCTCGCGCTGAACAGTGAACCATTTCTATAAAGAAGTGTTTTGAGACGTCTCAAAACACCGCTCACGCTGAACAGTGAACCATTTCTCATCTCAGCATTCCACGCTGTGCCTGGTCTCGACACGAGCTGCTTGCTGCTGGCGACTTGAGGTGCGTGTGTGTGACCTCTTTTCCTCGAATCTAAACAAATACCGATAGCCCTCCCTCTTTCCCTCGCTGCCTGTCTCTTGACATCTCCGTGTGTTCCCCCAGGGTCTGCTGAGTGACAGCATGGGCAGGCGGGTTGTGATTCTAATGTCGTATGCTGGCGCAGGGGAGAGCTACCTGCTTCTAACGAACACCTGTTGCCCTCTTCCCTCGCTCTCTGCGTGTCCTCTCTCTCAGGGTCTGTTGAGTTACAGCATGGG
This sequence comes from Closterium sp. Naga37s-1, assembly GCA_947471745.1. NCBI lineage: Eukaryota > Viridiplantae > Streptophyta > Zygnematophyceae > Desmidiales > Closteriaceae > Closterium > Closterium sp. Naga37s-1. The sequence continues at coordinate 1,629,003 of CANJKZ010000328.1, forward strand.
CAGGCGAACGGTAACTTTGGAGTCAACTCAAAACATCACCTGTTGCCTTCTTCCCTTTGCTCCCTCTCTCATTGTGCCCCCGCGTTTCCCCTCAGGGTCTGCTGAGTGACAGCATGGGCAGGCGGGTTGTGATTCTGGTGTTATATGCTGGCGCAGGGGCGAGCTATCTGCTGCTGGGGCAGAGCAGCAGTGTCACGGTGAGAGAAGAAGGGGGGTGAGAGGCGGGGGATGGGGGGGAAGATTGGGGCCAGCTACCTGGTGCTACCGTGCTAGGGCAGAGCAGCAGTGTCACGGTGAGTGAAGAGAAGAAGGGGGGGGGCGGGGGATGAAGAGGGGAAGGGTATTGAGGGGGGGGGGGGGGATGGGGGCGAGCTATCTGCTGCTAGGGCAGAGCAGCACTGGAACGGTGAGAGACACGTGACACAGCACGTGACGAGTTTGAAGTGAGTGGAACCAATTGTTCCGGATAGGATTTTCATCTCTCCTTGTTGTGTTCATGCCTCACTCCCAATGCACATGTGACCTCTTTCCCTACATGTCCTCTCGCAAGTGAAATTCTGTTCGGCTCGTTTTCTTGGACGGTTTCACTTTGCAACTATGCGATTCGTTCAGTGTCGATTCGGCTGTTGCAGACACTGTTTGGCACGATCTGGCCTATTTTGAACCGCCTTTGATCCTCCTTTCAGCCTCCTTAAAATGCTCTCTAAACCACCCTTCACCACCCTTCACCACCCTTCACCTCCCTTACACCTCCTCTGGATAACCCTCCAAACCTGTCTTACAACCTCTGGAGCTTCTCCTTTAATCCACCCCCGCATCCCTCCAGACTTAGGATAGAATAGTAGCTTGACTTAGGAACCATGGCTTGGGTTCAGGGCATAAGTGTCGAGTGAATTTTGGGTGAGGAAAGTCGAGAAGGAAGAATGAGTGGTTTCACTAGCAAGAGTTGGGATACAAATACAACACCCTAAATTGGGTTGTACTCATTACAGAGTACCCCACTGCAGGCTAGACAGCAAATACATTCTGACACACCCCCATAGTCAAAGTGGGGTATAATCAGCAGAGCAAGCACTCATAGAGCAGGTTCACAAGTACAAGCAAAGCTAGAGGCATACACAAAAGGCAAGTGAGGAGGAGGCTGGACTGTGAGAGGAGAGGAGATAGGAGGCGACGGCTGATGCTGCAGACACACGGGCAACAGGAGCGGCGCGCACGGTAGCTACCAGAGCACATTTCCCCGGACTACAGGAATAACTGGCTCTGCGGCTAACTCTGAGCGGCAGGAGCAACAGACCCACGGGCAATAGGCGCAGCAGGCTCTCTGAGCTACCAGAAGCAGAGCCCCGGACTACAGGTGCTGCGGACGACAAGACGGCAGCCTCTGCTCAACCTCCCTCAACTGTCCCACCCCCCTTACACACACCGCTTGCTGCACCCCTAGCTCCACTCCCACGTCACCCCCCTAGCACCACTCCCTCGGCTCCCACACACCCACCCCCCTCAGCGGCAGCTGCAGCAGTGGGAGACGAAGGTGGAGGAGGAGGAGGGGACGGTTCACACACCCGCCACCCCCATACCCGCCACCCCGCAGTTGCACCCACACCCGCCACCCCCATACCCTCCCCCCACCGCTGCACCTGCAGCAGGGGATGGTGGAAAAGGGGGAGGGTGGTGGGGGCGGGGGGTGGGCTGGTGCTGCAGATCCCCTCCCCCCCACTGTTGCACCCACAGCAGGGGGAGGTAGGAGAAGGGAGGGAGGGGGGGGTGGGGCGGGGGGGGGGCTGGTGCTGCAGATCCCCTCCCTCCCACTGCTGCACCCGCAGCAGGGGGAGGTAGGAGAAGGGGGGGGGGGGGGCTGGTGCCGCAGATCCCCTCCCCCCCCACTGCTGCACTCGCAGCAGGGGGTAGGTAGGAGAAGGGGCGGTGCAGGAGCCGCTCGGGCGACAGCAGGTTGGCCACACCCGCCACCCCCATACCCTCCCCCCCACTGCTGCACCCGCAGCAGAGAGATGGAGGAGAAGGGGGGGGGGGGGGGGGGGGGGCTGGTGTTGCAGGTCCCCTCCCCCAACTGCCGCATCCGCAGCAGGGGGATGGCAGATCGCTTCCCCCCCACTTCTGCACCCGCAGCAGGGGGAGGTAGGAGAAGGATGAGGGGGGGGAGGGGATGAGGGGGGGGGGGGGGGGGGGGGGGGGGGTCGGTGCTGCAGATCCCCTCCCCCCTTCTGCTGCACCCGCAGCAGGGGGAGGTAGGAGAATGGTTGGGGGGGGGGCTGGTGCTGCAGATCCCCTCCTCCCTCCCCCTGAACCTCCAAGCTCCCCCCCCTCTCCCAACACAAGGTGCGGCAGGGAGAGAGAGAGGAGGAGGCATGGCGGCAGCTGGTGCTGCTGATGCACATCCGCCACCCCCTCACACCCTCTCCCCGCCATCCCCATGGAGGGGGGGGAGGGGGGGGAGGGGGGCGGGGGCGGAGCTGCGCGTGCGACTGTAGGGCACGCGGGCAGGAGGAACCCCCTCTTGCCACCCCCTCACCCACCATGTTGCAACAGGGCACCGGGGCCGCGGTTAGGGGCGGCAGGTCGCGAGGGGCCATGGCTAGGGGCAACGGGGCCATGGCTAGGAACGGGGCCGGGCGCTGGGCAGGTACGGGGCCGGGTGCTGGGCTAGGGACGGGGCCGGGTGCTGGGCAGGTACGGGGCCGGGCGTTGGGCAGGTACGGGGCCGGGCGCTGGGCAGGTACGGGGCCGGGCGCTGGGCAGGTACGGGGCCGGGCACTGGGCAGGAACGGGGCCGGGCGCTGGGCAGGTATGGGGCCGGGCGCTGGGCAGGTACGGGGCCGGGCGCTGGGCAGGTACGGGGCCGGGCTCTGGGCAGGTACGGGGCCGGGCGTTGGGCAGGTACGGGGCCGCGCGCTGGGCAGGTACGGGGCCGGAGCGCGGGCCAAGTACGGGGCCGGGCGCGGGCGTTATACGGGCCGGGCGCGGGCTAGGTACGGGGCCGGGAGCTGGCGACAGACGGGGCCGGGCGCGGGCTAGGTAGGGGCCGGGCGCGGGGCTAGGAACGGGCCGGTCGCGGGCGAGGTACGGGGCCGGGCGCTGGCGAGGGACTGGGCCATTCGCGGGGCTAGATACGGGCCGGGGGCGGGCAAGAGACGGGGCCGGGCGCAGGCGTAAGACGTGGCCGGGCGCGGGCTAGGTACGGGCCTGTCGCGGGCTAGGTACGGGGCCGGGCGCTGGCTAGGGTCGGGGCCGTGCGCTGGGCTAGGTACGGGCCGGGCGCGGGGCTAGGTACGAGCCGAGCGCGGGCGAGAGACGGGGCCGGGCGCAGGCAGGGTACGGGCCGGTCGCGAGGCTAGGTACGGGCCGGGCGCGGGGCTAGGAACGGGGCCGAGCGCGGGCAGGGTACGGGCCGGTCGCGAGGCTAGGTACTGGCCGGACGCGGGGCTAGGAACGGGGCCGAGCGCGAGGCTAGGTACGGGCCGATCGCGGGCTAGGTACGGGGCCAAGCGCGGGCGAGGTACGGGCCGGGCGCGGGGCTAGGAACGGGGTCGAGCGCGGGCTAGGTACGGGCCAATCGCGGGCTAAGTACGGGCCGGGCGCGGGGCGACGGAGTCGACGGGGCCAGCGGGGCCGAGGGGCGCGGCTAGGGGCGACGGGGCCAACGGGGCCGAGTGTCACAGCTAGGGGCGACGGGGCCAAGGGGCCGAGCCTAGGGGCTAGGGGCTACGCCAAGGGGCGACGGGCCGGGGCCTAGGCTAGCAGGGCATTAGGTGGTGGGCCCATTGATCTTAGGTCCTAGAACTTATTGCTCTTAATACCATGTTAGAATAGTAGCTTGACTTAAGAACCATGGCTTGGGTTCAGGGCATAAGTGTCGAGGGAATTTTGGGTGAGGAAAGTCGAGAAGGAAGAATGAGTGGTTTCACTAGCAAGAGTTGGGATACAAATACAACACCCTAAATTGGGTTGTACTCATTACAGAGTACCCCACTGCAGGCTAGACAGCAAATACATTCTGACAGTCATCTCCCGAGTGCTACTAGGAATCACCAAGCACAGCATGAACGCAGTGAAGGCGTATGTGGCCTCCCAGCAACCCCACCTCCTGTGATCCCCTTACCACCTTCCTTACAACCTCTCGAATGCCTCTTTAACCCCCCTCCCGCTTCCCTCCAGATGGTGATCATCTCTCGAGTGCTACTCGGCATAACCAAGCATAGCATGAATGCATTCAAGGCGTATGTGGCCTCCCAGCAACCCCACGCCTTGTGTGAACACCAGTTCAAACCTTCCTTACAACCTCTCGCTCCATTCAGATGGTAGTCATCTCCCGAGTGCTACTGTGCATCGCCAAGCACAGCATGAATGCAGTGAAGGCGTATGTGGCCGATCACACCACAGCCGGAAACAGAGCCGTGGAGATGGGCAGGTGAGGTGCCAGCTTGTTTGGGTCATGGCAGGTGGAGCTGGGCAGGTGAGGCGGCTGGCACATCTGGGTACTATGTCAAGGAGTAGTGGTGAAGGCGTATGTGGCCAATAATACGACGCCAACCAACAGAGCCGTGGAGCTCGGCAGGTGAGGCGTCAGCTTGAAAAGGGGAGGTTCAGTGAGGCAGCTGGCACAACTACGTACTATGTCATGGAGTAGTGGTGAGGGCGTACGTGGCAGATCCCACCATGCGCACCACCAGAGCTGTGGAGCTGGGCAGGTGAGGAGAGTTTTGAGATGTCCCAAACCGGCAGCTGGGGAACGGGTGAGGTTTGGCAATAGGTGAGGTTTGGCAATGGGTGAGGTTTGGCAATGGGTGAGGTTTGGCAATAGGTGAGGTTTGGCAACGGATGAGGTTTGGCAATGGGTGAGGTTTGGGAACGGGTGAGGTTTGGCAATAGGTGAGGTTTGGCAACGGGTGAGGTTTGGGAACGGGTGAGGTTTGGCAACGGGTGAGGTTTGGCAAGAGGTGAGGTTTGGCAACGGGTGAGGTTTGGCAACGGGTGAGGTTTGTGAGGTTTGGCAACGGGTGAGGTTTGGCAACGGGTGAGGTTTGGCAACGGGTGATGTTTGGCAACGGGTGAGGTTTGGCAATAGGTGAGGTTTGGCAACGGGTGATGTTTGGCAACGGGTGAGGTTTGGCAATAGGTGAGGTTTGGCAACGGGTGAGGTTTGGCAACGGGTGAGGTTTGGCAACGGGTGAGGTTTGGCCACGGGTGAGGTTTGGCAACGGGTGAGGTTTGGCAACGGGTGAGGTTTGGCAACGGATGAGGTTTGGCAACGGGTGAGGTTTGGCAACGGGTGAGGTTTGGCAACGGGTGAGGTTTGGCAATGGGTGACATCGGGCAGCGGGTGACATCGGGCAGCGGGTGACATCGGGCAGCGGGTGACATCGGGCAGCGGGTGACATCGGGCAGCGGGTGACATCGGGCAGCGGGTGACATCGGGCAGCGGGTGACATCGGGCAGCGGGTGACATCGGGCAGCGGGTGACATCGGGCAGCGGGTGACATCGGGCAGCGGGTGACATCGGGCAGCGGGTGACATTGTAGTAGGAGAGGTTGGCAACGGGTGAGTTTGGCCAATGGGAATGGCGATGCTGACTTGATGGGGCCGGTTCAACAAGTGGGAGGCGAAGGCATGGCCATGGGAAGTGGTCGCGCATGGGCATGGGCAATGGGCAATGGGCAGGCACGGGAAATGGGCAGGCAATGGCAAGGGCATGTGCACGGGCATGTTCATGAGCATGAGGATGAGTATGGGCATGGGCGCATACACACAGCCATTGCTAAGCGAGTAAGTTGATTGATAGGCGGGCTTCAGCCTCTTCTATGCTCTTTGGTGCGTGTTAGTACATGTCACTTTACCATCACCCTCCCCCTCACTGTGCATCCGTTTCACCAGTGTAGGTTAACTCCTTGAAAGAGCATCACATTCGTCACATGCCTGCTTTTCCTCTCGTCAATTTTGCGAGACTAGCCAATGTGTGGGTAAAATCGGGCAGTCAATGCAACATGGCTAGCAGGGCCCTATATTGGTTTTGGGGCAGGGTGAAAAATCAGAGTTCACTGCCACATTTATGCTGAAAATCAGCCAAAATTGCCATTTTCTACTAAAAACCACTAGAAAATCACCCAGTTTCTTGGGGGAAAGGCTGATGAATCAGCCTTGGTACATAAAAAAAGGCTGAAAAAGGCTGAATCAGCGTAAAAAGGCTGAAATCTAGGGGCTTGATGGCCAGGCAACAGAAGCAGTCTGGCAGAACGTGCACAGGAAGAAAAGGTCGGTCATGAGATGGCCAGTTGATGTAAATACAAATGGTCAATGCTACATGCACCGTCGAGCACTGAGCTATGCGCTCTCCTGTCTCACTGAATGTCTCTCTACTGCTTGAAACTTACCACTAATTGACAATCACAATACTACGACATGACTGTCAGAATGTTATAGTGCTTACAGTTGTGTAGGCTATAGTGGGGTAGCCCATAAAGGGGTACAACCCAATTAGGGTTTAGTACTTGTACCCAACTTCTGCTCAATGCATTCATTCTCGTTCATTCTTTTGACATGGTTTCAGAGCAGGTCCTCCGCTAGGACCGTTTTCTTTTGGGCCCACCACAGCGCTACCCCGCTAGCTGCACCTAGCGACCCTCGTGCCGCGCCTACTGTCCCTAGCGCCGCCCTCGTGCGGCCTGCCCGTCGCCCCTAGGCCCGTCGCCCTAGGCCCGTCGCCCTAGGCCCGTCGCCCCGGCCCGTCAAGGGCGGCGCGCGGGGCTGCAAGGGCGGCTCGCGGGCTGCAGAGGCGAGGGGCGAGGGGCAGCAGAGGCCTCGGGCAACGGGCCGGGGCCTAGGGGCGACGGGCGACGGGCCGGGGCTAGGAGCGACGGGCCTAGGAGCGACGGGCGTCGGGCCGGGGCCTAGGGGTGACGGGCGAGTGGCCGGGGCTAGGGGCGACGGGCCGGGGCCTAGGGGTCGACGGGCGACGGGCCTAGGTTAGGGGCGATGGGCTGAGGGGCGACGGGCGACGGGCCGGGGCCTAGGGGCGACGGGTGACGGGCCGGTGCCTAGGGGCGACGGGCCGGGGCCTACGGGCGACGGGCGACGGGCGACGGGCCGGGGCCTAGGGGCGACGGGCGACGGGCCGCGGCTAGGGGCGACGGGCCGGGCCGGGGCGACGGGCCTAGGGGCGACAGGCGCGGGCCTAGGGCGACTGGCGACGGGCCAGGGCTAGGGGCGACTGGCGCGAGCCTAGGGGCGTCGGGCGATGGGCCGGGGCGTAGGGGCGTCCGTCGCGGGCGTAGGGGCGTCGGGCGAGGGGCCGGGGCGCGTGGGCTAGGGGCGACGGGCCGGGCTAGGAGCGAGGGGCCGGGGCGCGTGGGCTAGGGGCGACAGGCCGGGCTAGGAGCGACGGGCCGGGGCGCGTGGGCTAGGGGCGACAGGCCGGGCTAGGAGCGACGGGCCTACGGGCCGGGCTAGGGGCGACGGGCCGGCCTAGGGGCGACTGGCGGTAGGGGCAGCATGAGGGCTGCAGAGGGCGGCTAGCGGGGTAGCGCTGTGATGGGCCCAAGGAATAAAACGGTCCTAGCGAAGAACCTGCTCTGAAACCATGTCAGAAGAATGAACGAGAATGGATGAACTATGAAAGAGTTGGGTACAAGTACTAACCCTAATTGGGTTGTACCCCTTATGGGCTGCCCCACTATAGCCTACACAAATGTAAGCACTATAACATTCTGACACGATTGATATACGGTCTCGCTTTCTCCCCTTGTTGCATTTTAACCGATGTAAGTTGGCTGAGTAGGTGACTCATTGTAACGGGATCTGTTGCCATGTATGAGTTGCGCAGGTGCTCCCAAGAAGCGTACGCGGGTGCCCACTTCGACTTGTAGGAGCGAATGCCAAGCTGCTCGGGGGGGGAGAGGTTTTGGAGAAGAGTGGTGTACGCGAGAAGAGACTCATGGTAGTACTGGTTCTTCTCTTGGATGGTGCCTTCCGTCGGAAACGGTAAGCTTCCATCGTAGTACATCCAGATTTGCGCAGTTGTCACGAGGAGCTCGAACTCGAAGCTCCACGTGTAGAAGTCCTTGCCATCGAAGGGAACTGCTGTCTTCATATTTGAAATCAGAACGAACTTTGTTTGCATTGTTGCAATTGTTTCTGACTGTGTGCGATGTTGACCGTCTTGCGCAGGAGCTGAAGCTTGATGGTTGTCAAATGTAAATGACCTCTCGGAGTTGACGCGGCGGTCTTCTCCAGGGAGAGGGAGTCCAGCAACTTCACGTGCGTAGCTTAAGCCATCGATGCTCATAGCTTGATGGCTCTCAAGAGCGTTGATGCGAGCGACCAGCTGTTCAACGAGAGCGGCGCTGATGGAGGTCACCTATGATGGTGCAGTAGGTGTTGCTGGTGGTGGGCCCGGAGCATCTGCAGTGGCTTTTCCTTCGGGAGCCATAGAGATGCAGAGTTTGTAATATTTTAATGAGTAATTTATAAAGAAGTTGTTCTAGAAAGAATAAAAGCTTAACAGGCCTTATAATCTACTCTAGCTCTCATACCATGTTGTTATAAGTGAAGGATTGTAGTGGATAGGATAAGTCCGTCAAGTTTGGGAGAAGACAGTGAAGTCTTTGTAATGACCTTGTTAATAAGTTGAAGGAGAACAATATTATTAAAAGATAGTGGTACAAAGATATAAATAGCAATCCTAGCTAGCCATGTACTCTAAGGGGTACATTCCCTTATTAACATGAATATTTTTAAAAAGTGTAACGCTTTTCAAAATTTCGTATTTTGAAAGCGAAGCAGTCTGTAATGTAGGAATGGGCAGCGACGAACCGCGCTATACGCCCGTTTTGGAGTACAAAACGTGGGCTGGAGGTCATTTCCCTCCACCCACGTCTCTCATTTTGAAACGGTTTAGCCGATTTTCGTCTCCCACACTCAAGCTGGCGAGGACCAAGTCTCTTCCTCGCTTTCAATCCCCGTCGACTTTACTCTCTGACATTTTCGCGCACAACTCAACAACTATGGCACTTAACGGCGGGGAGTCTAATACCGCTACGGCCCCCACTCGACCCGAGTCTGCAAGAAACGCACGCGAAATCGCGGGCGATCGCCCAAACAAGCGCCGGGCAGAAGACGGGGAAATTTCCCCGACTGGCGTCGACGTCCTGCTGGGCGCGACCGAGGCACACGCTGCTGGTGTCGAGGCACACGCCCCTGGTGTGCCTCGAGCCCCTGTGGCCCCTGACGCGCCGGCCACGACAGAAGGCGCCAAATCGGCACCAACCAGCGCGGCTGGCACCCCGCGTCCGCGCCAGCGACGCAGGCCTGTGGGCCCTGACGCGCCTGTGGGGCCTCACGCGCAAGTGGCGACGGGCGCGCAAGTGGCGCCATCATTCACTGCAGCCCAACTGCAGCAGCTGCTGACCCTGTTACAGCAGCAGACCCCTGCTGTTACTGAAGAAATCGCTACACCAAACGCAACTTCGGTTTCTGCTAAAAGCGAAAAGGCGAAAACAGAGTTCGTGAAGCGCGCTCGCACGACAAACACCGGAAGGGGCGAAGACACACGCGCCATTGCGACCCCAGTCACGAACAACCCCACCGACAGCGACAATGAAGAAGACGAAGACGGTGAGGCTCATGCTATAAATGTCGCTTTTGCATCCGATGAGCAACTCCCTCCGCTCCCTTCTCCCAACCCCACCATCACCGCCGCCTCGTTCAAGAACGCCGCCGTGCGCGAGCAAGCCGAGGTCCTGGAACACCTGCGGGCGTACTTGAAGCATGCAGAGCACAAGGTGCGGCACAACGAGCCGGCAAGCGCCCTCGAATTCCTTGGCGAAGCCTTCACGCTCATCACCAACCGCTTCAAGTTACTTCACGTCGCCGACTACACCAACTTCCGCACCGCAAACAGGTTCAAGCTCTATGAAGACAAGAGCGTCTTCACTTCTCGCCCGTTCAAGCAGGCCGTCGCGGACGTAACGGCCATGGAGCACGCCCAAGGAAATTTCAATCGCGCCCCACGCGGCGGAGGGCGTGGGCCCATGGCCTTTGGGAACAAGCGTGGCCCGCCAAGTGATGGCAACGGCAGTAGCTTTCGAGGCTCTTGCTACCGCTGCGGGCAGCCGGGCCACATGGCCAACGCTTGCCCTGAAAATGGGGTGGGAGCCCAAGGGCCCGCACCGGTGGTGTGAACTCCCGAAAGGGCAATCACCCGGTGTCGAGGGGCATGATCAAGGTAGCACTAGGGAGTGCAAGGCCGCTGGCCGTTTTCCCGTAGGGGATGGTAGAATGGCCGCGGGCCAACCCCAAGGCAAGGGGATAGGACTAGGAGTCCTAGAGTAAAGCATTTAATGAAATGGTGGATTTCTTGTGTGCATTATTGAGGGCTCGGAATGCATAATGGGCTATGTTGGTGAAAACGGTGATTTTTGTGTGACTTACTAAGGCCCTTGGTTTCAACGTGTGTAAGAAGCTGCAACGGGAGCAGCCACAAGCCTCTGAGAAAAAAAAAAAAAAAAAAAAAAAAAAAACCAGAGAATAAGAGCAAGAGAGAGAAAGAGGGAAACAAGCGAGAGAGAAAACTACGAAGGGAGGGAGTTTTTTTTTGTTCCCACTAAGCCAGGAGCCCGAGACGCAAGGCAAGGTTTCCATGGTCTTAAGAAGGGGACGGCAGCATGGACGGCTATCCAACGAATCTGGAGAACAGCAAGCATGATCATGCAAAAAAAAAAAAAAAAAAAAAAAAAAAAAGAGGGGGAAGGAAGGAAGAGCGCGAGTGAGATGTTCACCGTGATGAGCTCACCGAGCAAAAGAAGGAGCTGCCCTACGAGCACCACATGTTAGGCACAGGGCGGAACACCCAAGTGCATGCAATCAGGCAAAAGGACTCATGAAAAAAAAAAAAAAAAAAAAAAACATCAACAACAACAACGAGAGAGAAAGGAAGAGAGAGAAAAAGAGAGAGCGAGAGTGAGAACCTCACGGGGGACCTACATTGCCGCATACCTTGCTTAACGAAGCATGTCCCATGCTGCCCCGAACCCCATGGTCCACAGATATGTCAGAGGTCCACTGGTGATCCCCGATTGATCCTAGGGAAGGGTTACAGGCTCGTTGTCCTGGGGGGTTATGGGCGCACTGACCCGCTACTTAACAAGCCCTTCTATCCCAATGGTCTAGTGGTTGGGATTCTGACATGTTATCAGAGCGAAGGTCTCGGGTTCGAATCCCAGTGTGTGCACTTCGGGCATCCCAGTGCGGGGAGGTGTCAGAGGTCCACTGGTGATCCCCGATTGATCCTAGGGAAGGGTTACAGGCTCGTTGCCCTGGGGGGTTATGGGCGCACTGACCCGCTACTTAACAAGCCCTTCTATCCCAATGGTCTAGTGGTTGGGATTCTGACAAGATACACCGGGTATCGGCTCGATGGTTGAGTATGACCCGTACGAGATCGCGATCACCGACAAGCTCGTCACGACCATGCGCGGACGCCTGCGCGCAGCATTTCCTTGGTGGAGCTCATGGTGCGAGAGTAGCTTCATACTCTCGGTGGTTTTAAATGGCTATTGGATGCCATGGAAGCATGGGCCCCCCACGCCGTTTCAGAAAGACAACCACGCGGGAGCACTAATCCACTCAAAGCTCACCAAGCAGGCCATAATCGAGCTCCTTGATAGTGGTGCGGCGATTATCGCCCCCGGATCCCAACAGCTCTGCATCAGTCCACTAAATGTGGTGGTTCAAAGAGACAAGTGCCGACTGATTCTTGACCTCAGAAGAGTAAACCAAAATCTGAGCATCCCCAAATTCAAGTACGAGGGATTGAAGCGGGTGGCGGAGCTCGTCAGCATAGGCGATTGGATGTTCGCTGTCGACCTCAAATCAGGATACCACCACGTCGACATCCATCCGTCATGCTGGAAGTACCTGGGATTCCAATTCGACGGGCGCTCATACGTCTTTCGTTCCCTCCCTTTCGGCCTCGCGACGGCCCCATTTGTATTCACGCAACTTATCAAGCAGCTCGCCCGCCGCTGGCGGGCCCTCGGGGGACGAGTCATCCCGTACGTTGACGACATCATATTTTTGTGTCACACGGAAGCAAAGGCTCGAACTACGTGTCAGATGGTGGTGGAGGACCTCAACAAGGCGGGGCTAGTCATTAATTCTAAGAAGTCGCATCTGCAACCCACCCAGCAGCTGCGCTTTCTGGGTGTCGAACTGGATACTAAGCACGGCCAGTTCTCCATTGGTCCCGAGCGGCGTACATCGTTACGCTCGACCATTCAAGAACTTTGCATGGCAGGCAGAGCCAAGCGCAAGGTCCCGATCCGCCATGTAGCGAGGGTCACTGGCATGCTCGCTTCGATGTCACTTGCCATCGGCGCAACTGCGCAGGCATTTAGCCAGAACCTGCTGCAGACCATTCAGGAGGCCGCTTCATGGAACAGCAAGGTGCCATTAGTCCCCGCCGTAATCGAGGAACTCGAGTTTTGGCTGCAAGAATTCGACAACTTCAATGGCGCCTCCTTCCACGTCCCGAGCAGCTATGACGCAGTGATTCATGTGGACGCCAGCGCACACAGTTGGGGAGCCACACTCGACACGTTCCCGGGAGGGCAAACCGAGGCGAATGCAGCAATGCCCGAGCATCTCACAAGGACCTCGAGCACGCAACGAGAAATGGAAGGAGTTCTATGGGCTCTCCAAACGTTCGCGGGAGGGATCCACAACCGACACGTCCTAGCCAGAACTGACAACCAAGGCGTATTCTTCATTCTTCGCAAAGGCGGCTCTCGAAGCCCTAGTCTCACCACAACATGCAGAGCCATTATTCAAACGTGCATGGCCTCGAGGATTCGCCTGACGGTCGAATGGATCCCACGCGAGCTCAACACACGAGCGGACGAACTCTCCAAGATGATCGATCGAGACGACTACTCAATTAAAGCACCGTGGTTCCGCCTCATTGAGCGGCGTTTGGGACCGCACTCCATCGATCTATTCGCCAATGCAAGCAACACACAGTTAGCCCGCTTCTGTTCCAAAACACCTCACCCGGACGCAGAGGCTACCGACGCCTTCTCAATATCATGGAACGCTGAGCACGGTTATGCTTTCCCACCACCACACCTCATCCCAGCAGTGCTTCACCACGCCCAACGGACGCGAGCATCGCTCACGCTCGTAGTGCCCCATTGGCCAGGGGCAAGCTGGTGGCCGTTGCTACAAACCACCCCACCGAAGTGGGCCCCTTGCATTCGCGCTCACATCCACCTCACCCATGGGAGTCAGTGCCTCACCGCGGGCACCCACACTTGTGCCTTCTCTGGCGAAGGAATGCCTCGTAGCCCTATTCTCGCTTTACGAGTGTCGTTCGCTACCTGACCTCTCACGAACCTGGTGCAGGGTTACTTGAGAGGCTCAAGCAAGAATTGCTCCGTATAACTGCGCAAACACGGGCCGACTCTACGATTCGCACCTACGAGCCGTACTGGGCCAAGTTCCGCGCGTTCTGCAAACGAGTCAAGCTACAGTTTCTGCCATGCACAAACATGACGCTCGCATTATACCTGGTCCATGCGATTCAACAAAAAGCCACAGTATCAGTGATACAACTGACATGCTCGACAGCCCGCTTCGCACATCGGATGATCGGGGCCCCATGCCCATCAACTGGGCCGTTCACATCCCAAGTGCGGGAATTCGCCAAGCGACATTGCCCGCGCCCCCGACGACTCAAAGAGCCTATCTCTTTGCACCAAGTCCACGAAATGGCGTCGGAATACCTGGAGTCAAACAACCCCGGCGAGTTCCAGAAGGGACTCATCCCAATCCTAATGTACGCCGGCCTTCTACGCTACTCGGACCTCGTCGAAATTAAGTGGCACGACATCCAGTTCGAGGAAGACGCCATGTGGCTCTTTATTCCCCGCTCAAAGACTGACCAGGCAGGAGAAGGTGCATGGGTTCCAGTAGCAGCAAGCTCAGGTCCCTTCTGCCCCGTACGGTGCACCAAGCGCTTCATCCAATTGGCGAGATACAACCATGCACAAAGAGGCCCGAGTTTTCGGTCAAGACACCACGAGTTTCGGCACTGCCGCCACTTCACCATCCTACACAACAATCCGCAACTGGTGCAAGGAGGCATTCCAAAAGATCGGCTTAGGTCTCGAGCATCTCGGCACCCACTCCTTTCGCAAAGGCGCAGCCACTGCCGCCGCCAACTCAGGAGTACCAGATCGCTTTTTGAAACAGTTGGGACGGTGGCGCAGCGATACTGCCAAGGAGATGTACATCACCCCGGCGGTCGATCAGCTGGTCGAAGCGTCTCGACACGTTCAAGACCCGGCACGAGCCTCGTCACCAGTGCAACACTCAGCGGCCCTGATGCGACGACGACAACCTCCACTGCACATGTCTCAGAAGACCCATTTGAAATGAGACGATGCCATTGCTACATGAAAGAAAGCAAGCTTTCTAAATATGAATGTTTTTAAAAAGTGTAACGCTTTTCAAAATTTCGTATTTTGAAAGCGAAGCAGTCTGTAATGTAGGAATGGGCAGCGACGAACCGCGCTATACGCCCGTTTTGGAGTACAAAACGTGGGCTGGAGGTCATTTCCCTCCACCCACGTCTCTCATTTTCAAACGGTTTAGCCGATTTTTCCCGCCCACCCACCCCTTGAAATGTGTTAGCACATTAGTCTGATAGGCTGCTTGGATTTCAAATTGTACTAAACCCATTTGAAATGAGACGATGCCATTGCTACATGAAAGAAAGCAAGCTTTCTAAATTGAATTGTATTGCTACAGTAACCACGACTATTGCTATTCTTGACAGTTACTGTGCTGCATCGCGTAACTTCCAAGTGCGGTTACAGGGCAGTCAAGGGTCACGATCGTTGACTGTCTTCAACTGTTGACCTTCGGGTGACCCTTCGACCTTCCGCATGCTCTATATGAGCTATTGCGATAATGATACTGGCGCGTAGCTTCGTTATGGAGTGACGCGCAAGTGGAGAGCCTTCGAGAATGTTATTGTAACCTTTAGGTTATTCCAACAATATGTAGGTTACGAGCGGTCAGTCAACAAAAACATGTGGTAATGTGTGATTTAGACATAAGCCACTTGGCATGCAAGTAAGTACAGAACGGAGTCGACGAAAGGTCATTCCTTTCTACAAGCTGCCTTTTGAATAATCGAATGTGTTCAAAAAATCCTCTAGATGTAGATTCAACTGCTCAAGGGACATTCTCACACCCAACTATTTTAAGAAGGAAACAGTCAATGATTAACATAACTAATGTTGCAGTTGCTATAAGCGTTGTATCTTATACTGTACTTGCCAATGTGCAGGAAGGATGTTGCAGCTGCCCTTCCGCGCTGACTTGATGTGTTATTCCATCCGTGCGATTTGCCTTCCATTTCGCGCTGACTCACACGTTTGAATCCCGTCGCACATATTCAACTCTCGTTTGGTGATTTTCTCACCTCGAACCTCTACAGTTGGTCTGGATTTTTTCCGAACCTCACACATCGCTTGACGACTTTCACACACAAGCCTCAGCCTCAGACCTCAGCGGCTTTGACTCGCGTCTATTCTTGGTTTTGACTATCCTATAAGTAGCCATTGACTCTCCTACCATTTCACTCACCAACAGCTTCCATTCCACTTTCTTCACCCAAGGCTTCCTAGTCACTCACGCTTCCACTTTCGCCACTTAGAAGATCGCAGTTCGATACAGATCCAGCCATGGCCGCAGTCAGAGCGCTCGTCCTCGCGTGCGTGCTCCTCCTCGTGTCGACGTCCGCCTTGGCGCAGCGTGGTCCGCCTGGCGGAGGTCCTCCCGGCGGTCAGCGCGGAGGCCCTGGCGCCGGTTCCGGCGGACCCGGCGGACCCGGCGGTCCCGACGGTCCCGGTGGTCCCGGCGGTCGCGACGGTCCCGGCGGGCCTGGCGGACCGCGCGGTCCTCCGCTGAACCTCACCGCCGTCGGGAATCTGACGGCCGATATCGGCGCGCAGCTCGCCAACTGCACCGTGGATCAGAAAACCCTCAACGGCAGCTTCCACCTCGCCGTCTTCAAGAATTCTACCGGAAATTACAACCTTCTCGTCGAAGCTCTCCTTGTCGATGCGGCGGGCGGTCCGCCCGACTCGCTGGCGATCGTGAAGGGCGCCGTGTGCGACGCCACCGCGACGGACGTGCTCGCGCTGCCGCTCGCCGCGGCGGACTGGCAGCAGCGCGCGGGGTGGTGGCTGCTGCACGCGGAGGCGCGCCTCGACGCGTTCCTCGAGAACGCGGACGCCGCCACCCTCGACGCGCTGCTCGCCGTGCTCCCCACCGCCTCGCCTCCGCCCACCAGCAGCGGCGGCGCGCGCAACGGCGGAGGCAGCAGCGCCGGCGGAGGCGGCGCCAGCGGGGGCAGCGCGGGGGGCGCGCGGAACGGGCAGGGCGGGAGGCGCATGGGGCGGGAGCTGCTGATGGGATCATTCGGCCGCGCGGCCAGGCAGGGGGGACAGAAGCAGGGGGGACAGAAGCAACAGGGGGGAGCGCAGCAGGCGCCTGCAGTGAGCGGGTATGCTGTGCTGGCGGGCAGCAGCGCAGCAGGTGTGACGTGGGGCGGGCAGCTCATGGGCGCCAAGATGCCCGCCGCTGCTGTTTAAAGCCTGTGTCTCTCATCACTGCCGCTGCTGCTTGACGTGGCGATGGTTGACAGTCATTGCCGCCGCTGCTGCTGCTGGTTTGGGCGTTGGAACCCAGCATGTTGCAGCTGCTCTGGATCATGGGCAGCTGGAGTAGCTAAATTAGGTCAACGCATCAGGGGCAGGAATGCTGGCAAGGAATTAAAGAACACCAGTTGACTTGCCAGTCTTCCTACCCCTGATTGATCTGTTGAAATTCGAAGGAATGGTGATCAGTGTCATTTGTGTTTGTCTGTGTGCTAGTAGTATTTATAAAATTATTCCATTCTCTGTTTCCCTTGGTGTCAGACATGTTTTGAGATTGCAATGCAAGTCTTGAGATAAATATATTTGCCAAGCAACGAATTTGACGAAGAAAAAGAAACACCTCCGACAATCAAGCCAAATGTCCTTCAGACAAGATTCTAGTGGCAGCAGAGGAAGGTTGCATGCAGAAGCGGGGAGCTGTACTGGCAGCAACGATAACGCTGCCAAGGAATGGCTGAGGCAGTCAAGCCAAATGACCCTTTGACAAGATTCCCATGCCAGCAGCAGAGCCAGGTTGGTGGCGGCGCAGCACTAGCAGGTGGAAGAGGAGAGCTGCAGTGGCAGCAATGAAAGCACTGCCAGGGAGCAGATGGAGGGAAGGAAGGGAAAGGGAGGTGGAACAGAGGTGGGGAAGGTGCAAAGGATAGCCAGCAGAGGCAGGCTGGTGGTGGTGCAGCACTCGCATGTGGAAGTGGAGAGCTGCAGTGGCAGCAATGACAGCACTGCCAGGGAGGAGATGGAGGGAAGGGAAGCAAAGAGTAAAGTGTGAGGTACGCACAGGACAGGAATACAAAGGAGGGCAGGGGACAAAGGAGGGTAGGGGACAAAGGAGGGCAGGGGACAAAGGAGGGCAGGGGACAAAGGAGGGCAGGGGACAAAGGAGGGCAGAGGACAAAGGAGGGCAGGGGACAAAGGATTTGAAGTGAAGTGCACACAGAGTGCACCACATTCATGTAGCACATGGCACCAATGCCACATTCATGTAGCACATGGCACCAATGCCACATTCACGTAGCACATGGCACCAATGCCACATTCATGTAGCACATGGCACCAATGCCACATTCATGTAGCACATGGCACCAATGCCACATTCATGTAGCACATGGCACCAATGCCACATTCACTTCAGACACTGGCATGATGCTTAAGGTGACTTCTGGGTCGCCTCAGATGCAAGGCGCACAGGACTCGAACAACCGTGTCGACAGTCACAAGCATGTGAAGCACTGGTGTCATGCGTAAGTAACACACCATGTTTTCTGAGGGCACAAGTAATCCACTGGTTTAGAAGCAGAATGGCACACCACCGGGTTTGGGGGCAACGAGAGGGGTGTAATAGGTCAACGTGAACAAGCATGCCATCGGGCTTACCTGACAGCAACCGGGGCGTGGTAGCCGTATTGGGAGGAGAGGAGGCCGACTTTTGAGTCGACTAAAAAATCACCTGAAGAAGCACGTCAGCGGGCCTATTAAGTCGACTCAAAAGTCACCTCGTTACAATCACCTGAAGAAGCACGTCAGCGCGCCTACCTGACAGCGACAGGGGCGTGATAGCCGAATTGAGATGAGAGGAGGCCAGCAGCAGAGGGACCGAGCACTCGACAGGCCGACATGATGGCATCTGATAGACCCAGCAGCTGACCCACCTGGAAGAGAGGCAGGGAAGAGGGAGAGGGGGGAAGAGATCATGTGGTGTCGTGTCAAAGAGGGACAGTGCTTTTGAGGTGACTTTTGAGTCGAGGTGACTTTTGAGTCGACTCAAAAGTCACCTGGACGGGAAGAGGGAGAGGGAGGAAGAGAGCATGCGGTGTCGTGTAAAGAGGGACAGTGCTTTTGACAGGCCGACACGATGTGGGGCGGAGCACTCGAGACGTTACATTGCTTGGCTTCCCAGCAAGTGATGGTTGAAGAGAAGTGGAGAAGGGAGATGGGAGAAGAGAGCGTACGGTGCCTGCCATCTCGAATGGCGAGCACTCGACAGTTGAACAGACGTAGTTTCCTTTCTTCACACAGCGTGAGCAAGAGGGGAATTTTTTAGGCGCCTAAATAATCGTCTCAGTTCACGAGCACTGGACAGTTTAACAGGCATAGTTTCCTCACACAACGTGTGCAAGAGGGGAAGAGGGCAAGAGGCTTACCTCACTCTGAGCGACAGATGTTGTGAGAAGGGCAGTGTATGTGGTGCGGAGAACACCGGTTGAGAGGGCGAGCGGAGGTAGTAGTAGGATCAGGAAAAGCTGAAGGCAGGGGAGTTGGGATCGGGAGGGTATTTGAGAGTTCTCAAAAGCAACTCCAGCATAAAAAAGGGCGGAAAACACGCAAAAATGGCAGAATAACAGAAGCGAGAGGGCTTTTGCAAAGCACGAAGTGAGAGGCAGAGGAAGAGGCAGATGGAGAAACAGAAGAAGAGGCAGAGAAAAAAGCAGAAGAGGCAGATGGAGAGAGCATGCTACAAGGAGGAACGATTTATGAGGCTGAGAGACACAGCAATGGGTGAAGGAGAGCGAGAAGAAGAAGCAAAGGGAGAGGCAGATGCAGAGAGCATGCTACAAGGAGGAACGCTATGAGGCTGGGACAACAAGTGCTTACAAGGCTGGGAGCAGCAGCAAGCGGGGTGAGGGTGAGTGAGAGCAATAGCAGGCAGGGAGAGGGGGAGGGTAATATAGATTTACAAGGCTGGGGCGCAGATGCTTACAAGGCTGGGAGCAGCAGCGAGCAGGGCGAGAGTGAGGGAGAGCAGCAGCAGGCCGCGGAAAATGAGAGGTGTTTCCGGAAAGTGGCGCAGCAGGGGACGGATAGCAAGGCCCTGTACCAGCGATGTGAGGAGGCCCTGCATTGATATGTGTATAGTGGGGAATCAGGTGCCTAATGAGCGTCACAGCGAGCAGGGCGAGCGTGAGTGAGAGCAGCAGGAGGCCGCGGAAGATGAGAGGCTCTTCTGGGAAACGGCGCAGCAAGGGGCGGATGGCCAGGCCCTGTACTAGTGATGTGAGGAGACCCTAGGAGGTGGGGATTGGAAGAGAGGGACACCGAATAAGGTCTGACAGGCTGAAATATGGTGCGGGAAGTGGTGCAGCAAGGGACGGATGGCGAGGCCCTGAACGAGCGATGTGAGGAGACCCTGAGGGGTGGGGATATAAGCATGGAGGTGGGGAGGATGGCGACGAGATTAAGCGGCGGATGGCGAGGCCCTGTACCAGCGATGTGAGGAGGCCCTGAGGGGGGGGATAGGGTGAGAGGTGGGGATGGTGAAGAGAAGAGGATAAAATTGGGTGGATGAAGGCACACAGGAAGCGGTGCAGCAAGGGATGGATGGCGAGGCCCTGTACAAGTGATGTGAGGAGGCCCTGAGAGGTGGGGATGGTGAAGAGAAGAAGAGGTGGATGAAATAGCCTTGTTGAAGGCACACTGGAAGCGGTACAGCAAGGGACAGATGGCGAGGCCCTGTACTAGCAATGTGAGACCCTGGGAGAAGAACATGTGAATAGAGGAAGAGAGGTGGGCACAACATACTAACCATTAGCCTCTCACACCCCCATTTCATCACTCACCACCACTCACCACCACTCACCACCGCTCACCTGCAATGAGAGCAGCAGCCCGTTGGTGTGCACGGGGAGGTTGAGATGGTAGATGAGGAGCAGCGAGAAGCCCTGGCGGAACAGATGCACCGCCAGCCCCAGCACTGCCCGTACCGCCATCAGTGCTGCCACTCTGGGGCGAGTCAGTATGGCCACCTGTGAGGAAAGGACGAAGGAAGGATGGATGGGATGGGGGGGACGAAGTGTGCCAGATCATTTGAAATGATGCACCGCCAGTCCCAGCACTGCCCGCAATGCCATCAGTGCTGCCACTCGGGGGCGAGTCAATATGGCCACCTGTGGGAGGGAGAGGGAGGGTGGATGGGAGGGAGTAAGGGAGGAAGGGAGGAAGAGGGAGGGACAAGGGGAAGAATGATGGGTGTCAGCACATTTGAACAGATGCACCGCCAGTCCCAGCACTGGCGGGATAGTGAAGGGAGGAGAGCAATGCGAGGAGAAGGATAGTGAAGAGAGGAGATAAGTGAGAGGAGAATAGTGGAGGAGAGGAAGGGTAGGAGAGAAACAGGAGGTAAGAAATGGGAGAAGAGGAACGGGGGGAGAGAAACAAGCGGAGGAAACAAATGTGGGGGGAAAGGAAGTCCATTGCTTCAAGCCTTCTGCATGCACGCAGCTCACTGAGCTATGTCTGGATCTCGCGTGGAAAGGAAGTCCATTATTGAGTCGACTCAGAAAGAGTGTCTTACATTGGGAAGGAGACCTTGCAGTGAGAGAACCCGTGTTCTCTTATGGCCATGTGATGTAGATTCGGCAGAGGGTTTATGCTGTGATTCCAGCTGCGTGACAGTAATGAAGGAGTTCATAGCGTAGAGAAGCGCTGCTGCTGCTGTTGGGAGGGGATAACTGCCTGCCTGTGTGGGAAAAGGGGGTAGAATAGAGGGAAGGGGGTGGGGGAATGGAGAATGGTGATGGATGTAGCCGCGTAACTATAATGAATGAGTTTATAGCGTAAAGAAGGGCTGCTGTTGGGAGGGGATAACTACCTGCCTGGGCGGGAGGAGCAAGAAGATGCGAGGAAAGGGAGGGTTGAGGGTGGGAGAAAGGCGAAGGCGGGAGGGAGAAGGAAAGGGGGGAAAGGGATGGGGGAGAAACAGGAAAAAAAAGAAGCAGAAAGAGAGAAGAGGCCTTATGGTTCGTTCATTCCCTCTCAAGTTACTCGCTGGTGTCCTTCGGAAAAGAGTTGAGGAAATTGAAGAGGATGCATAGGAATTGCAAAAGCAGACAGAGAGAAGTGATACAGAGGGGCAGCAGGCAAGCCATGCTCCCTCTAGGTTTTTGAGACGTCTCAAAACTCGAGGGAGCAGCCCATGCTATTACTTGCCCCCCGAGTTATGATCTCTCTGAAAGCCCACCCCATTGTGGAAGGTGAAGGTTGAGTCAACTCGAAAAGCACAGGAAGGGGTTGTCATGAACATTGAGCAACGGCTAATTTTAGCAAGACCTACTTTAAATAGCATGCCACCCACTGCAGGGCCGACCATGATGCCCAGAGCCGATGCTGTTGCCATCCTGTGGGACCGATTTGGAATGTGGGGAGGCATGCAGGCATGAGCACTTGCACGAGAAGGGGGAGGCACAGCAGTGCCGGCCATGATGCCCAAAGCTGATGCTGTTGCCATCCTGTTGAGGTGGAGCGGAGTGAGAGAACGGTGGCGAAGGAGCAAGGGAGGTGACGAGGCAGCAAGGGAGGTGACGAGGCAGCAAGGGAGGTGACGAGGCAGCAAGGGAGGTGACGAGGCAGCAAGGGAGGTGACGAGGCAGCAAGGGAGGTGACGAGGCAGCAAGGGAGGTGACGAGGCAGCAAGGGAGGTGACGAGGCAGCAAGGGAGGTGACGAGGCAGCAAGGGAGGTGGCGAGGCAGCAAGGGAGGTGACGAGGCAGCAAGGGAGGTGACGAGGCAGCAAGGGAGGTGACGAGGCAGCAAGGGAGGTGACGAGGCAGCAAGGGAGGTGGCAAGGCAGCAAGGGAGGTGGCGAGGCAGCAAGGGAGGTGGCGAGGCAGCAAGGGAGGTAGCGAGGCAGCAAGGGAGGTGGCGAGGCAGCAAGGGAGGTGACGAGGCAGCAAGGGAGGTGACGAGGCAGCAAGGGAGGTGGCGAGGCAGCAAGGGAGGTGGCGAGGCAGCAAGGGAGGTGGCGAGGCAGCAAGTGAGGTGGCGAGGCAGCAAGGGAGGTGGCGAGGCAGCAAGGGAGGTGGCGAGGCAGCAAGTGAGGTGGCGAGGCAGCAAGGGAGGTGGCGAGGCAGCAAGGGAGGTGGCGAGGCAGCAAGGAATAAGCAAAAAGGGGGAAACAGCCGGATGCAGTGCCTTTCCGTGCCCCTGCCTATGAGATGGCTGTGGTATGGAACGGCACGGCATGGAACGGCACGGCATGGAACGGCATGGCACGGCACGGCACGGCACGGCACGGCACGGCACGGCACGGCACGGCACGGCATGGCACGGCACAGCACGGCAGGGCAGGCATGGCGGGGCATGACGTGGTATGGCATGGCGTGGCGTGGCGTGGCATGGCATACCATAGCATGGCATGGCATGACCCAAGCAATCAGGCTGCTCACCTGCCCAGCTCCACACCTCACCTGCCCAGCTCCACACCTCACCTGCCCAGCTCCACGGCTCTGTTACTGGAGGTGGTGTGATCGGCCACATACACCTTCACTGCATTCATAATGTGCTTGGTGCTCAATGTGTGCTGCTTGACTGACTTCTCAAGGGAAGGGAATGGATGGCATGGCCTCATCTGCCCAGCTCCACGGCTCTGTTGGTGGCTGTGGTGTGATCCGCCACATACGCCTTGACTGAATTCATGCTGTGCTAGGCGCCTCACCTGCCATCACCCAACCAAACAGCGCCCCACCTTCCCAGCTCCAAGCCCCACCTGCCCAGCTCCACGGCTCTGTTGCTGGCTGTGGTGTGATCGGCCACATACGCCTTGACTGCATTCATGCTGTGCTTGGTGATTCCCAGTAGCACTCGGGAGATCACCACCATCTGAATGGAGGGGAAGGAGGGAGGGGAAGGGACGGGGAGGGAAGGGGGATGCAGGGAGGCCACATACACCTTGACTGCATTCATGCTGTGCTTGGTGATGCCCAGTAGCACCCGAGAAATCACCACCATCTGAATGGATGAGGGGGGTTGGAATAAAGAGGAATCCCGGAGGTTGTAAGGAAGGTTCGAAGGGATGTTCACAGAAGGTGGATTTTCAGGGAGGCCACATATGCCGTGACTGCGTTCATGCTGTGCTTGGCGATTTTTAGTAGCACATGAGAGATCACCACTGTCTCAATGGGTTGGGTTGGGATAGGAGGACAGGAGGGGAAGGGATGGGGAGGGAAGGGGGTTGACGAGAAGTGGTGTGATCCGCCACATACGCCTTCACTGCATTCATGCTGTGCTTGCTTGGTGATGCTCAGCAGCACACGGGAGATCAGAACCGTCAAATCTGCTGCTCTGCCTAGCAACAGGTAACTCGTCCTTTTTTTCCCCCACTCCCCCACCCCCATCCTCCTTTGTCTCACGGTCACACTGCTGCTCTGCCCTAGCAGCAGGTAGCACCCCCCCCCCTCCCCCACCTTATCCCCACCCCCACCTCCCTCCCCGTCTGCCCCAGCAGCAGGTAGCAGCCACCCCCCCACCCAACCCCCACCCCCACCCCCCTCCCCCGTTCCCTCACCGTGACACTAGTGCTCTGTCCTAGCAGCAGGTAGCTGGCCCCTGCGCCAGCATACGCCACCAGAATCACAACCTGTCACTCAGCAGCAGACCCTGAACGGACCCAGTGCCCCCCCCGTGTCTCACCGTGACACTGCTGCTCTGCCCCAGAAGCAGGTAGCTCGCCCCTGCGCCAGCATACGACACCAGAATGACAACCCGCCAGCCCATGCTGCAGAAGAACTGACCCCTCCCGTCTCTCACCGTGACACTAGTGCTCTGCCCCAGCAGCAGATAGCTCGCCCCTGCGCCAGCATACGACACCAGAATGACAACCGGCCTGCCCATGCTGTCACTCAGCAGACCCTGCGGGGACACGCGGAAATGTCAAGAGAGAGGCAGCGAGGGAAAGAGGGCTTTAGGTACTTGTTTAGAGTCGAGGGAAAGAGGTCACACAGACCTCAAGCCAAGCCACCAACAGCAAGCAGCTCATGTCGAGACCAGCACAACGCGGAGTAATGTAAAAAGGGTTCGATATTCAGCGTGAACCAGAGAGCGAGGTGACTTTTGAGTCGACTCAAAAGTCACCAGCACAACGTGGAGTAATGAAAAAAGGGTTCACTGTTCAGCGTGCGTGAGCAGAGAGCAAGAAAGGGGAAGCGAGGCTGGCTTACAAAGAATGGGCCAGTAACGAGTTGCACAGCGCCGTATGTGGATGAGAGGAAGCCGACCTGTAAAGGGGACGCTCCTAACGCGGACAGAGAGTCCAGAGGCAGAATACCAGGTAGGGGAAGAGCAGGAAGTAGGGGAGAGGGGCGGGGCGGGGGAGGGGGTAGGGGGCAGGGGGCAGGGGGCAGGGGGCAGGGGGCAGGGGGCAGGGGGAGGGGCGGGAGAGGCAGTAGATGCAAAAGAAGAGCAAAAGTTGGATAGATAAATCTTCAAATGCAAATTAAAAAGGCCAATGGATAGATTTTATCAGCAGAGGAACCCTTGAATATTATAAGCTTACCTAGCTCCTTGATTAGCGGCGTAACGAGCGGCATGGCCATGCCCACTGCAAACAGGTCCAGGAACACGACGACCAATATCACCACGCCACGTGGCACGCCCTTCTCTGCGCCTGCAGCTGGCGGCATCCCCTCCCTTATCCGCACAGTGCTTAACCCCCCCGTTACAACGTCCTGCCCCCCGTACTCGTCATTGCCCGTCCCTTTGTAGGCTCCTTTCTCCAAAAGGGGATCCGTCTCTCTGCCCGTCGAGTCATCGTTGTACATCCGCGATACTGTTTCGTCGCCGCTACATACGTCGCCTCCTTCAACTCCTCCGCCAGTCTTTCGCGCGGAATCCTCCGCCGCCTGCCATCTCTCCGCCAATAACCGTTCCCCCTCCTCATTCATTTCCGCTCCCCCCACCCGCGGCATTCGCGCTCCCCGCTTGAATCACACTGGCGCCATCAGCCGCAGCACTTTTTTAACGACGATTTCCCCGCTATACGCTGATTGAATAAATGAGTAAGTCATGGGGGCCTAGGGGCACACGAAACTGGCGGTACCTAGAAACGTATAATCGCCATTGCTGGAATCGCGAAATCGAGACCTAATTACTCCTACTATCGGATTGCTAGTGACGAGCACTAGGTTCTATCCCGAGAATGCTGCATGCCTTTCTGAACGAGGCCTGCAGCTGACGGCAAGTGAGACGAAAACGGAAAGCTCGGGTGCGGAAAAACGGCGCATTCTAAGTCAGAGAATCCGAGCTTTTCGAAGTTAGTTCCAGGTTAGAAACGCGACGCGACCTAAAAGCGTCGTCACTGCGGCCAATGCGGTACAGCAGCGCCACATCCCACTATATAGTAGTCATTAGTGTTTTTCTTCTTATTTATTCATTATTCAGAGTGCAGTTCTCAGCTTGAGAAATTTGTTACCCTACCTTTATGTAGAATAAATCTGCTTCCCAAGCACACTAATTACATCAATCACATCACAACAAATAACCTCATAAGGAACAATCAGGGGTAGGAAGTCTGGCAAGTCAGCTGATGTCTCCTGATGCCTTGCCAACATTCCTGCCCCTGATGCTTTGGCCTATTTTAGCTGCTTCTCGGGAGACTAAGCACAGCTATCCAGTCCACACACACACACACTGATAAAGCCCTGAAACCCATCACACCCTGCAGGTGCTTGTTTGCCATGGAAGTACCAAGCCGATGCCACAGCCATCCTCAAGGCAGTGATCCCTCAAGCAGCAGCAATAGAAGCCTGTATCAGGATGAGTTCAAGCAGGACCAACGGCAGCAGCAGCAGCAGCAGGGCAGCGGAGCATCAAGCAGCAGTGGCGAGCGTCTTGGCGCCCATGAGCTGCCCGCCCCACGTCACACCTGCTGCGCTGCTGCCCGCCAGCACAGCATACCCACTCACTGCAGGCGCCTGCTGCGCTCCCCCCTGCTGCTGCTGCCCCCCCTGCTGCTGACCCCCCTGCTGCTGACCCCCCTGCTTCTGTCCCCCCTGCTTCTGTCCCCCCTGCCTGGCCGCGCGGCCGAATGCGCCCATCAGCAGCTCCCGCCCCATGCGCCTCCTGCTCTGCCCGTTCCGCGCGCCCCCAGCGATGCCCCCGCTGGTGCTGCCTCCGCCGTTGCGCCCGCCGCTGCCGCTGGTGGGCGGAGGCGAGGCGGTGGGGAGCACGGCGAGCAGCGCGTCGAGGGTGGCGGCGTCCGCGTTCTCGAGGAACGCGTCGAGGCGCGCCTCCGCGTGCAGCAGCCACCACCCCGCGCGCTGCTGCCAGTCCGCCGCGGCGAGCGGCAGCGCGAGCACGTCCGTCGCGGCGGCGTCGCACACGGCGCCCTTCACGATCGCCAGAGAGTCGGGCGGACCGCCTGCTGCGTCGACAAGGAGCGCTTCGACGAGCAGATTGTAATTGCCAGTGGCGTTCCTGGAGAGGGCGCGGGTATGGATGGGAGGGTAGGTGGGGCGGGGGAGACGAGGGGAAAACGAAATGAGCGCGACGATCCGAAGATGCTGAGTGCCGCACTAGAATGTGCGGCACTCAGCAATCCTAGCACGAAGCTGATAGGTGAGATTTGTGCTGAAGCCAATCCTACTCTACAACCCTGGATCGCTAGTTTCAAGCAGCAGTTAAACATTCAGCAAGCTAGGAGAGCGCATACCACGGTGCTCGACTGGTCGTCTTATGAACAGTCTTTTCTTCTTGTGCACACATTGATCGTCTGCTTTTGTTGACTGACCGTGCGGCATATGCAAGGGGCTCGTATGATAGTAATCCTCATGCGATTGATGAACTGCAGCGAGCTCGTTGTCAGAGGTCCACTGGTGATACCCGATTGATCCTAGGGAAGGGTTACATGCTCGTTGTCCTTGGGGGTTATGGGCGCACTGACCCGCTACTTAACAAGCCCTTTTATCTCAGTGGTCTAGTGACTGGGATTCTGACACTCGTGTGCATGCCATCCTACAGTGGTGAAATGGATGCATGGTAAAGGGAGAGCGGAAGGAGGGGAGGTGTGAGGGAAAGAGGTGATGGTGAAGTGTCATGCACATGCCCATGCCCATGCCCATGCCCATGCCTATTGTTGGGCTGAGAAAAACCCTTAGGATCGTTTTCAAGACTAAAGTCTCAGAGTAGTTGATGTATTAGCGGAAGCGTAATAGTAAACTGATTGAACCACCTTGCACTGGTATGTGAAAACAAGATAAGTTGATAATAGCAAAGACATACAAAGATTTATATGATTACAAAGGAATATGAAAGGTTTTACTAACTGTAACTGCTGTTGCAGTTCGATACAGCAACGACTCAGGTAACTGCTCAATAGTGAGTCAGTTATGTGTCCTTGCTGTCGCGCTGCTTTTCGGCGAGTCAAAAGGTCGCTGACCTTTGACCATCACTCAACCTTTTGCTGTTGTCTTTTTGTCAACCGCTTTGGTTGACTCGCTGTTGCTTCGCTTCAGGTCGCTTCGCTTTTGTTGTAGTGCTCGACACATCAGAAGCGCGAACTATATGTTTCCAACACCCCCCTTCGCTTCTGGAGTGTCGTCGCCTTCGTTGCTGATGACGTGGCTTTGTCTAGTCAGCAGCATACAGTACTCGAACTTCTGCTTTCCGAGTTTCTTGGTCAAGTAATCTGCTGCCATCTCAGACGTGGGCCAGCAGGATAGTTCGAGTCTCCCTTTCTTGATCTCGTCTTTCACGAAGAAATAGCGCAGGGCAATGTGCTTCGTTCGGTTCGAGAACCCGCTCTTGTTCGCTATGCGAATTGCAGATTGGTGTCAGAATGATGAACGAGAATGAATGAACTATGAAACAGCCGGTTACAAGTACTAACCCTAATTGGGTTGTACCCCTTATGGGCTACCCCACTACAGCCTACACAATGTAAGCTATATATAAGTTTGACACACTCCCATAGACAAAGTGGGGGAGAACAAGTGGTCACAAGACCAGTTAAGAAAAGCAAAGCAAGCTCAAGGTGGATCACAAAGTCACCACACAGTCCGAGCACAAGCAAAGGGCCACAAGGCCAATTCACATGCAGAGTTATATATAAGAGAACAAACAATACAGTGATCATACCCTAGCAAGTGCAAGCATGCAGGTATATATATAGATCACAGTACAAGCAAAGTCACGTAGTAAGCAAGTGAGGCAAAGTAGGCACAAGGCCTAACACAGTAGAGAAGCGCTGATGATCACCAGGCGGAAGTGTCTTGGTGAATATATCAGCAGTATTGGCCTTAGTGGCCACGTACGCAAGACGAAGCTGGCCACGCTGCTGCAACTCTCGAGCAAGGAAGTATCGCACAGCGATGTGCTTTGTTCTGTGCTCCAGTCTGTGCTCCTGACACAAGGCAATCATGGCCTTGTTCTCTATGTACAGAACTGGAGGCGAACAAGGCTGCTCTCCCAAGTCAGCCAGCAGGTAGGTGAGCCAGCGTAGCTCCTGTGCAGCCATGGCCCCGGCGTATATCTCAGCCTCACAACTGGAGCTGAGAACCGAAGACGAGCGGGTAGACCGCCAGGAAACAGAGCCAGAGCCAAGGCTGAAGGTGTAACCCTGTGACGACCGCTGCGTAGCTGAGTCATCAACCCAGGAAGCGTCTGCGTGACCGGTGAGGACAACTGGACCCCGTCCTCCAAGCACGAGCCCCATGCCCGACGTACTGCACAAGTAACGCAGTACCCTCTAACAAAATACTAGCGTGAGTTTGGCTTAGGAGCCATAGTTTAGGAGCCTTGGTAGTTGAGTTGGAGATTAGGAAAAGTATCGAGAGGTTTTGGAAGGAGAGGAATGAGGTTTCACTAGCAAGAGTTGGGATACAAGTACAACACCCTAAATTGGGTTGTACTCATTACAGAGTACCCCACTGCAGGCTAGACAGCAAATACATTCTGACACACCCCCATAGCCAAAGTGGGGTGTAATATTCTGACACCCTCTTCGAAGCATCCCAGTGCACCTTTCGGTGCCTACCGGGAGCCACGTAGCGAGCAAGGAGGCTAAGAGGGTATGCGAGGTCAGGTCGTGTGCACGTCATCAGGTACATGAGGCAACCCACAAGCTCTGGGTACAGACCACTCGGCTCTACGGACTCTTCCGAAGGTGGAGCTGAGAGCGAGTGGCTGGTAGACAGAGAAGTGGGCTGTGGCAAGGAGAACTGGAAGCCGAAGCGCTGAAGGACCTGGTGCACCATGTGTGACTGAGTAAGGGTGATGGTGCGCCGTGCTCTGTCCCGGGTGATCTGCAAGCCAAGATAGCTGCGCAGTTCACCCAAGTCACTGCAGGTGTGTCTCTTCTGCAGCTCCGACTTCATAAGGGTCAGTGCCTCGGTGTCAACAGTGGCAAAGACGAGGTCGTCGACGTACACGAGGACGTAGAGCGGCGGCAGCGAGGTGTCGGTGCGTAGAAACAGCGACGGGTCAGCAGTAGAAGGAGCAAACCCAAGAGCCGCAAGTGTAGTCCTCAGTGTGTCATGCCACTCGCGATGCGCCTGGCGGAGATCGTAGACTGGCCGCCGGAGGCTCCACTGGGTACCTGGAGGAAACGACCCAGTGAAGCCAGGTGGGCGGCGCAGCCAGATCTCCTCGTGCACGCTGCCCTGCAAGAAAGATATGCTGAAGTCCAGAGAGTGCAACTCGTATTCACGCTGAGCAGCGACGTGCAGCAACACCTGAAGAGTAGTCATCTTCGGGGTGGGGGAGAAGGTCTGGAAGTAGTCAACCCCCTGACGCTGACTGAAGTCTCGAGCAACGTAATGCGCCTTGAAGGCTGGCGGAGAGCCCGGCGGCCGCTTCACCCTGAAAATCCACATGCCATCGACTATGTTCGCCCGAGGTGGGGGAACCTCATCGACGTAGGTGCCTGTGGACTTCCAGGATGCCATCTCGGCATCCATGGCTGCATGCCACTGAGAGGAGTGATCGCCTCTGCGTAAGAGCGCGGGGTCGGGATGTCTGGTGCATCCGGGTCTCCCTCAGGGGCAAGCAGCATGGAAGAGAAACGAGGTACAGCAACTGCAAGACACTCAAAGTCCTCCTGCCTGTCCTCAAGGACGTCCGTGCCAAGAGCACACTCACCCCCGACGGACGGAGGACTGCTAGACTCAGACTCAGCAACAAGAGCAGTGGCGTAGTCTAGACGACAGACAGCAGCAAAGTCAAGCAGCTCAGTAACGAGGTCAGACGCAGCAGCAGACTCAATGGAAGGGTCAGTGACAACAGTGGCGAGGAGACGAGAGACTGTGGGACTGGTAGCACGAGCGCGGTCAGACTCAGGGTCAGGGACCTCAATTAGAGAGGACTCAGGAGGAGCAGGCAGAGGAACACGCAGTGGAACAGAGGAAGGACGAAGTGCCATAGCGTGCGTGCCGGGGACAGGAGGAGGACGCGAACGAGGACCGCAACGAGCACTGTGAACAGGCGAGACAGGACAAGACGCAGGCTCACAATGCTCTGTAAGACCTCCGGACTGCTCAGTGTAAGGAGAAGGAGCAGTCAGTGGGGAGGCCGGCTGTAACGGCTGCTGCGACTGGTCAGGCGGTGGACACAGGAGGGGAGGAGTAAGGCTGGTAGAAGACGGGACACCGAGAACCTGCTGAAGCAGGGGAACAAAGTACGGTCGCGGCCGCACAGTGCCTCCAGGGTCAACAGCTCCAGCACCTCCAGCTCCAGCGCCTCCCGCGCCAGTGCCTCCAACTCCAGCGCCTCCAGCGCAAGTGCCTCCAGCTCCAGCTCCTCCAGCTCCAGCGCCACCAGCGCCAGAGCCTCCAGCTCCAACAGCTCTTGGCTCGGTAGGGTCCCCAGATCCAGCGCCCCCAACACCACCAGTCCCGGCAGCTCCAGTGTCCTTGGTACGAGCACCTCCAGGACCAGCAGCCGCAGCACCTCTAGGACCACCAGCTCCAGCAGTGACTCCAGCACCTCCAGCTCCAGCGTCTCCAGCACCGGTAGCTCCACTCCGAAGGGGTGCTCGCCGAACAAGCCACTCACGCAGCTGCTGCGGAGATAGTCTCGGCGAAGCACCAGCAGGATCTCCAGACAAAGCAGCACCCTGAGGCTCAGCACCCCCAGACTCCGCAGCCTCCGACTCAAGACCCCTAGGCTCATTACTTTCACGCGCAGCACCCCTAGGCTCCTCACCCCCAGGCTCAGCACCCCCAGACCCAGCACCGTCAGACTCCGCACCCCCCGGCTCCGCACCCCCAGACGCAGCACCCCCAGACGCAGCACCTCGAGCAGCACATGAGCCGAAAGCTACCTCAACAGGCGCAGGACCAGGGAGAGGGTCTACCTGAGACACACCTGAGGGAGCAGGACCCTGGGGCGGGAGGGGGTATACCGGAGGGGAACCGGGAGCAAGGAAGAGCGGCGGGGGCGGGGGAGCGGTAGGGGAAGAGACGGTAAAAGGGAACTGACTCGTCAAACGTGACATCCTGAGAAGGGAAGACACGGCGCGAGGTGGGGTGGTAAAACTGCCAGCCAGGCGCGTCAGGGACAAAGCCAAGGAAGACGCAGGGGATAGCACGAGCGGAGAGCTTGTCCGCGGACGTATCGCAAACAAAGGCACGAGAACCCCAGACCTGAAACACCGACGCATCGCCAACCTCCCCCGTCCAACGCAGTGTGGGCAAGGTCTTTGGCAAGGAGACACGGGGCCAGAGGTTGAGCTGATGCGCAGTATACCGGATTGCAAACGGCCACAGAAAATGGGGGGCAGCCGCATGGATCATGGAGGTATGAGCGACCTCCATGACTAATCCAATGCGATGCTCAGCAATCCCATCCTGCTGTGGAGAGGCCGGAAGCGTGAACGACTGGGTGATGCCCTCCCCACGACAAAAGTTCTGCAAGATGTCGGAGGAGAACTCACCACCTCTGTCAGAGTGCAGACGCAGGACAGGAAGGTCCTGGCCAAAGCGCTCGTGGAGCTGGAGACGGACAGCATGGATCCAAGGGATTAGAACGACAGGGACCTCACCCTTGCTGCGCAAGGGGAAGACCGAGGTGTAACGCGTGTAGTCGTCAACAACCAGCAGAAACTAGCGCTCGCGGCCCTGTCCACTAACTCGGGCGGGGCCCCACACGTCCATGTGGAGAGTCTACAAGGGAGCAGTCGTCGGGGGAAACGAAGAGGATTGAGGAGCGGCGCGCTGCCGCCCCTTGACGCAAGGAAGGCAGGGCGGAGCAGGCGAGGGCGGGAGGGGAGGCAGAGACCTTGGAAGACCAGAGACAAGGAGACGGGAGTGCATGCCACGCAGGCGTGGCAGGGAGGGGTGACCAAGGCGGTGGTGCCAGAGAAGATTCTGGTGCGACAGGAGGCGACACGAGCAAGGGGGTGCTACCTGACCTGACGCAGACACCTGGGCAGACACAGCTACCTGAGGAGACTCGGTAGCCAGTGTGTACAGACTCGACCCTGGCCGACGAGTGAACGTGGCCAGGTGACGGCCCGTCTGTGTACATGTGCAGATCGACACCCGCTGACCCCCAGGAGTGGTGGTAGTGACCATCGAATCTTGGAGGGCAGCTGTACTCACCAATTTCATAGAGAACGAGGGGAGGTGAAGACATGATAGTGAGCCAGACGGAACCGCCGGACACGGGAGAACAGAGGAGGAGCGGGCAACGACCGGGCTCCCGGAGGGGTCAGCCAGTCGGAACGGGACAGGTGCAGAGAGAAGAGTGAAGGTGGTGCAGTCACGAAAGAAGCTGCGCGAGGCACCTGAGTCCAGCGTGAAGGTGTGCAAGGCCTCAGCAGGCGTAGTACCAGGGAGAGTACCAGACTCACTAGCACCTAGAGCAGCGGCCGCTATACCAGGGTTAGGTGGCACACACCGATAACAGTCACCCTCAGCACTAACAGACAAAGCATACATAGCAGAAAGGATAACATCAAAGTCTAGGTCAAAGATAGCAACCCCAGAACTAAGCAGATCTGCCCAGCGAGGGCGCTCGACCTCGTCACCAAACTCAGCACGCCAGGCGTCGTCGAGGCGGGAGAAGCAGCGGTGCTGAGTGTGAAGCCTCCCGCATGTCTGACCAGCACGGTCACCTGTGCGAATGACATACGGGCAGCTATCACTACCCCCAGACGTCCCACGCTGAAACAACCACTCACGAAGCTGCTGGGGCGACTGGGTCTCGCTCCGACGCTGCTGCTGCTGCCGCTGGCCACCTCCAGAACCTCCACGTCGAGCTCCAGTCCTACCGCCACCAGTCCCACCGCCGCCACTGCCGCCACTCCCACCGCTGCCTCCACCGCCGCCACCAGAGCCCCCACCCCCACCACCAGTCCCACCACCGCCACCACCTCCACTGCCTCCACCACCTCCTGCTGCCCCCACCACCCCTGCCACCCTTGCCCTTGCTGCTGCGGTGCTTCGTGCTAGCAGAAGCAGCCCCGACGTCCTCAGCAACAGGGACGTCTGCAGCAGAAGCAGAGGCATAGGAGGGGGCAAGGGGGGAGGGGGAGCACCCCTCAAAGAAGGGCGGGCGCGGAGTGCCACGAGCAGCACCTACTGCAACTGCACTAGTCTCAGCTGCGAGAAGGTGCTGCTCGAGTAGGTCAACAGTGAGGGAGGTGGGGTCAAGTGAGAGAAAGTGATCCTTGACAGAGCGAAGAGAGTCAGGGAGGCGAGTGACTATGAAGTAGAGGGTGATGAACATGGGGGGCGGGTTCCTGTCAAGGAACTCAGCAGGGACGGTAGCGCGGTAGCGAGCGTCACTAGTGTGCAGGTGGGAAACAAGGTCCTCTACTGTGGCAAAGGCTGACAGCTCGGGGAACAGGAAGGGCAGTTGCAGGCGGCCTAGAGCAGCAGTGACAGGCGAGGAGTAGCGAGCGACTACAGCGTCGTACAGTGCCAGTGCTGTCCTATGCTGTCCGAAGTGAGCGCATTCGGCTAACGGCAGGTGGTTGCGAATGGCTAAGCGGGCAGCAGCGTCGCGAGTAAGCCACTGTGAGCGAGTCGCACTGTCAGCTGTGGCGGAAGGGGCAGTAGCGGCGCCTGACGCGAGGTCAAACAGCGAAACACTGTCCTTAGAATCGCTCAGTAGGTACAGCTGCAGATCGTCGAGCCACGTGTCAAACTGAATCGGTCTGCCCTCATGATTGAACGCGAGAACTCGAAGCGAAGCCATAGTGGTGCAGCACGCAGGAGCAGCAGTAGCAGTAGCAGTAGCAGTAGCACCAGTAGCAGTAGCAGTAGCAGCATTAGCAGCAGTAGTAGCAGTAGCAGCAGCAGGGGCCGAGGGGCCGGGGGGGGGGGGGCCAGGAACAACGGGCCGAGGGGCCAGGGGGACTAGGGGCGACGGGCCGGGGGGGCCTAGGGGCGACGGGCTGCGGGGCCAGGAACGAGGGGGGGGGGGGGGGGAGGGGGGGGGGGCCGAGGGGCCGGGGGCCTAGGGGCGTCGGGCCGTGGGGCCAGGAATGAAGGGGCCGAGGGGTCTGAGGCCAAGGGGCGTCGGGCCACGGGGCCAGGAACAAAGGGGGGGGGCGAGGGGCTGGGGGCCTAGGGGCGATGGGCCGTGGGGCCAGGAACGAAGGGGCCGAGGGGCATGGGGCCTAGGAGCGATGGGCCGCGGGGCCAGGAACAAAGGGGCCGAGGGGCCTGGGGCCTAGGGGCGACGGGCCGTGGGGCCAGGAACAAAGGGGGGCCGATGGGCCAGGGGCCTAGGGGCGACGGGCCGCGGGGCCAGGAACGAAGGGGCCGGGGGCCTAGGGGCAACGGGGGCCGCGGGGCCAGAAGCGAATGGGGCCGCGGGGCCAGAAACGAAGGCCCGGGGCTGCGGGGCGACGGGGCCGAGGGTGACGGGCCGCAGGTCGACGGGGCCTAGGGCGACGGGCCGCAGGTCGACGGGGCCTAGGGCGACGGGGGCCACGGGGCGACGGGGCCTAGGGCGACGGGGGGCCGCGGGGCGACGGAGCCTAGGGCGACGGGCCGCAGGTCGACGGGGCCTAGGGCGACGGGGGCCGCGGGGCGACAGGGCCTAGGGCGACGGGGGCCGCGGGTCGACGGGGCCTAGGGCGACGGGGGCCGCGGGGCGACGGGGCCTAGGGCGACGGGGGCCTAGGGCGACGGGCGCCGCGGGGCGACGGGGCCTTGGGCGACAGGGGCCGCGGGGCGACGGGGCCTAGGTCGACGGGCCGCGGAGCGAAGGGGCCGAGTGGCCTAGGGGCGACGGGCCGCGGGGCTAGGAACGAAGGGGGGGGGGGGACCGCGGGGCGACGGGCCGAGGGCGACGGGTCTAGGGGCCTAAAGGTCGCGACAGGCAATAGGGGCAGCTCGAGGGCTGCAGTGGGCGGCTAGCGGGGTAGCGCTGTGGTGGGCCCAAGGAAAACGGTCCTAGCGGAGGACCTGCTCTGATACCATGTTAGAATGATGAACGAGAATGAATGAACCATGAAAGAGTTGGGTACAAGTACTAACCCTAATTGGGTTGTACCCCTTATGGGCTACCCCACTACTGCCTACACAATGTAAGCTATATATAAGTTTGACAATTGGTTGTCACAGAAGAGGGAGAAGCTGGGTAACTGGGCCAGCTTTGCTTCTTCCAGTAGTTTGCGAAGGTACAGTCCTTCCTTGGTGGCTGAGCAGAGTGCTATGTATTCAGCTTCAGTAGAGGAGAGAGCAATTAGTTCTTGCTTGCTCGACTGCCACGAGATAGGACCGTCGGGCTTGAGTCGATAGATGTAGCCGGTGCGCGATCGCCTGTTATCAGAATCGCCTGCGTGGTCAGCATCCACGTAGCCGATTAGCTCTGGAGTAGTGGTTCCGGTCTTGTGGTAGGTTAGGCCAATTGTTGGCGTGCTAACGAGGTAGTGTAAGGCGCGGTCGAGTTCGGCCATAAGCTCTGCTTCGGGCCGCTTGAGGTGAGTAGCAAGATGACTCGCTGAGTATGACAGATCCGTTCGGCAGGTGACGGCTGCGAAGAGCAGACAGCCCAGTTTTTGTTGGTAGTCGCGTAGGCCGGCAGGTCCAAGCAGGTTGGATTTTTCCTGGTGATTTCCCGCGGTGTAGCGGTAGGGCGTGGAAATGAAGGCTGGCGTCAGTCCGAAGCGTTTTGCGATGGTGTCGGCGCATTTTGCAGCGCTGAGGTAGATCGCGTTCTCTCCGTCTAGAATGTTGAGTCCAAGGTACTGGGTCACGATAGAGGAAACCGGGAGTGAGAGATCCTGTTGCAACTCCCCTTCAAACCAGTTGGTGATGCCGTCGGTGGAGCCTATGTAGAGTAGGTCATCTACATACACGATGAGTAGGATGTACTCGGCTTCCTTTGTGAGTCTGTACATGCCCTGGTCGTGTGGTAGTTGCTGAAAGCCGATGCGGATTAATCAGGCGTGTAGGTACTATAGCCACAGCCGCAGGGCTTGCTTGATGCCGTACAACGATTTCACCAGCTGACAGACTTGATTAGGGTCTGTGTCGGATCTGTGTGGTTGCTCGACGAAGATTTTGGCGTCGACGGGAGCGTAGAGAAATGCGTTAGCTACGTCGATTTGGCAAAGCTTCTTCTGCTTCATGGCGGCTATCGCGAGGAGGATTCGTAAAGAGGTATGTTGGCTGATCGGCGTTAAGGTTTCGGTGAAGTCTCGTCCGTGTTCTTGGTCGAAGCCACGCATGACCCATCGTGCTTTGAATTTATCAATTGTTCCATCGGCTTTCGTCTTCACGCGGAAGACCCATTTTCCCGTGAGAATGGTTTTGTTGCGTGCCAGTCCGATGGGTACTATCTTCTAGGTGTTTCTGTCTTCCAGCACCTTTAATTCCCTGTCCATGGCTTCACGCCATTTTTCCCTATGTCCCCCCCCCCAAGTGCCTGCTGAACCGTGGCAGGCTCTCGCGACACTAGTGCGCCTTGGACTACGGTGACGAGCCCACTCTGTGTGTAGCGAGGGAGATTTGGGTCCTCGGGATAAACTGCTTCGTCTCCCGCTTCTGGATCAGGCAAGAAGTTGGGGCCTATGCGTTCTGAAACGTTTGTGTTGACCGGCTGTGGTGTAACCTAACCGTTGTCGGCGAAGTCGTAGTAGACTTCGGCGTTGATGCTTTCACGAGGATTTTCGTCGTCCATTGGAACAGGTACCGAGCAGTAGGGAAGAGGACCGGCTTCCTCGGATGCTACGTCCACGTTTTGCTCATCCCAGTCAGCCTCATCTGCTGGTGTGGCAAAGGCTCGGTTGCCACAGAAGCTGCCCGTGAGGTCTCGTTCTGCTGCTAAGTTGTCCAGGTACGTTTGGAGAGTAAGTCGCTCGTAGAAAATCACGTCACGTGCTGCTACTGTTTGCTTCGAGTGGACATCAAAGATTTTCCACGCGTTGTAGTGTTTTTCGATGCCCAGGTGTAGTCCCCACTGTGCGCATTGTGAGAATCGTCCAGCTCGTGCAGTGTGTGGTCGGTACTGTACCATGCAGCCAAAAACTCGTAACGTTTTTGTGTTGCCCAATTTTCCTGTCCACAGCAGATGCGGTGATGCGTTGTTCGGAAGCGAGGATGATGAAAGCAAGTTGTGCAACAGCACAGCGTGGCCCATCGCCTCAGGCCACTGATGGTTGGGTAGCCGCATGCCACGTAGCAGCTTGCGCATGGTATTCTGGAGGGTCCCGTTCATTCTTTCTGCCACGCATTGCTGCTGATGAGCGTAGGGAAGAGAAATGAGTCGCTTGATGCCTCTCTCCGCCAAGTATTGCTTGAATCACTGTGATTGATATTCTACTCCTTCTGACTGAAAGCTTTTCAGCTTCACTCCTGATTCTCTTTCTGCTACTGGGAGCCAAGCGACGAATGCTTCGAAGGCCATGTCGCGACTCGGAAGGTTCAGGTGCCATACCTATCTGGTGGCGGCGTCGATGAACGTGATTACGTAGTTGTATGCTCCTTGTCCGCTTTTGCAGGTGTACAGTATGTCGTGTGAAGAATTAAACAGGAATGAAGAAAGGATGATTGCACTAGCAAGCAGTTGAGTACATATAGGAAACCCTAGATTGGGCTGTACTCACTATTGAGTACCCCACTACAGGCTAGACAAATACAACATATTCTGACACACCCCCATAGCCAAAGTGGGGTGTAATCAGCACAACAGGCAAAGCAAAACAAGCTCAGGGTGGATCACAATGTCACCACACATTCTGAGCACAAGTACAAGAAGTAGCAGTTTATAGTTCACAAATATAAGCAAAGCTAGAGGCAGTCACAGATGGTAAGTGAGGAGGAGGAGAGACTGTGAGAGGAGAAGAGATAGGAGACGACAGGTGAAGCTGCAGACACACGGGCAACAGGAGCGGCGCGCACTGTGGCTACCGGAGATTGTAGCCTCCGGACTACTGGAGTAACTGGCTCCGCGACTAACTCTGAGCTGCAGGAGCAACGGACCCACGGGCGACTGGCGCAGCAGGCTCGCTGGGCTACCGGAGATTGTAGCCTCCAGACTACTGGCGCTGCTGGCGACACAACAGCTGCCTCCGCCCAACATCCTCTAACTGTCTCACCCCCCTTTCACACACCCCCTGCTGCACCTCTAGCACTACTCATACTCCACCCCCTTAGCACCACTCCATTGGCTCCCACACACCCACCCCCCTCAGCGGCAGCTGCAGCAGTGGGAGACGGAGGAGGAGGAGGAGCAGAGGATGCCACGCACCCGCCACCCCCTACTCGCCACCCCCAAACCCTAACACAGGGCAGGGCGGGATGGCGGGTAGGGAGGTTACGGGGGGGGGGGGGGGGGGGGGGGACGTGCGGCCTCCCAGGGCGCCAGAACAGCCGGAAGAAGGGGCGGCGCGCGGCCCCCCCCCAGGTCGCCATGAAAGGCGACGAGAAAAGGGGGGGGGGCGGTGCGCGGGCCCCCGGTGCGCCGCGACATGCATGAGGGGGGGGCGGGGCAGGGTCGGGGCATGGCCGGGGCAGGGTCGGGGCATGGGGGCCGCGACGGGGGCCGCGACGGGGGGCCGCGACGGGGGGCCGCGACTGGGGGCCGCGACGGGGGGCCGCGACGGGGGCCGCGACGGGGGGCCGCGACGGGCCGCAACGGGGGGCCGCGACGGGGGGCCGAGACGGGGGGGCCGCGACAGGGGGGGCCGCGACAGGGACCGCGACGAGGGGCCGCGACGGGGGGCCGCGACGGGGGGGGGGGGCGCGACGGGGGGCCGCGACGGGGGCCGAGACGGGGGGCCGCGACGGGGGCCGCGACGGGGGCGTTAAGGGGCCGCAAGGGGGGGGGCCACGACGGGGCCGTTAAGGGGCCGCAAAGGGCCGTGACGGGGCCGCTACGGGC
Organism: Closterium sp. Naga37s-1; assembly: GCA_947471745.1. Classification (NCBI taxonomy): domain Eukaryota; kingdom Viridiplantae; phylum Streptophyta; class Zygnematophyceae; order Desmidiales; family Closteriaceae; genus Closterium; species Closterium sp. Naga37s-1. The sequence continues at coordinate 1,668,779 of CANJKZ010000328.1, forward strand.
CGCGAAGGAGCCACTACGGGCCACGAAGGGGCCTCGAAGGGCAGGCGCGACGCGCGCCTCGGGCAGGTAAGGAAAAACAAAGTTTAAATTTTAGTGGTGGGCCCAAGGATCGATATTGCTCTATACCATGTGAAGAATTAAACAGGAATGAAGAAAGGATGATTGCACTAGCAAGCAGTTGAGTACATATAGGAAACCCTAGATTGGGCTGTACTCACTATTGAGTACCCCACTGCAGGCTAGACAAATACAACATATTCTGACATGTCGCTGTAGACCTTCTCCAGTGGTGCGTATGCTGGCGCGCTCGGGTTGTGGTGAGAGACGAATGGCTGATGGGGTAAGTCGGCTTCAAGGCAGGTAAAGCAGGTTCCGCGGACTCGTTGAAGTTCTCTGCCATCGGGTAAAAGTAGTGAGTCTTTATCAAGCACTCCTGCTCTTATCGTGTTGTTTAGTGTCGTTTTGCTTGGATGTTCTAACCTTTGATGCCACAGTGATTCGTCGGCGCGATGTCCAGGTGAACGCCTGTACAGATCGGAGTTGGAGTCAAAACTTGCGGTGATGTTGGTGCTTATGTGAACTTCGCGTGGGGCGGGAGTCAGCTGTTGAGTGGGAGTCGGTGTGGTGTCGGTGATGGGAGTTGGTGCTGATGAAGAGCCGGCGATTGGTGCTGATGGTGTTGTTGTTGCTTCTGCTTCTGTCGGTGTTGCTGTTGCTGCTGTTGTCTCTGCTGCTGTTGTCTGTTGAATCACTGCTAATGCCCTTGTCCGTTCTGCTTCAAGTATGGTGTGCGAGTACCAGAAACCTTCGGGGCTGAAGTCCGGGTCGAGATCTGGTGGGTGCGACCAGGTAGTGAAATTGAGGATCGCATCGCTGTCAGCTGTTCCTTGATCTGGAACGAAATCAAGAACGAAGACATTGTTCTTCAGGACCGCTTTCCTGATGTAAAGTCCTCCCTTCCCGTTGTACAGCTTGAACTCCTGAGTGGTGCTGTCGGCTTCAAGGTGAATCCCTTTTGCCATGAGCTGGCTGACGCTGAGTAAGTTGTAGCCCAGTCCTTCTGCAATCAAAACCTTAGACATCTGTAAAATGACGTTAGTCTCGCGGGACTGAAGTTGAAGTACTCCTTGTCGCCGTGTGTGCAGGTTCTGGTTGTTGGCGACGGTGATCACGACTTCCCGGTTGAGGTGTTGTTCCCGTTGAACGAAGCGATTTGACGAGCACATGTGTTGTCCGCAGCAGCTGTCCAAGAACCAAGTATCTTGACCGGACGGTTCACTCTGTGCGATGGCTGCATACGTCGGATTTGGTTCTAGCGATTCGCGATGAGGCGTGCTTTCGTCTGGTGAGTAGGTCGGTGGTGAACCAGTGATGCAGGAGTCCGTTCTTGTCATACAGCTTATGATGTTTCTTGTTCCTCGTGCAGATTGTGACGTTGTCGTTGAAGGCGTCGCTTGGTTGGAAAGTTGCTGATATGTGGAAGTCACTTGATTACTTGACGGCCGAAGCTGACGTGGTGGTGGTGTCGATTGCTGCTGATTCGGGCAGTGAATATGGGAGTGGCCAGACGTTCGGCAGAGGTGACAAAATGGCGGTACGTGTCTTCGTCCGTGATGCTCATTTTGTCGGTTGTTGTTGTTGTAGCGCCGTTGAGTATGAAAGGCAAACTCTGGTGCTGATGCCCTTTTCTTGTGACGTTCTTCGTGCAGGTCCATATCTTGTTGTTCAGTGTGAATTTCGGCGCAGAGATTTGCTTCGGAGATTCTTCCGTGGGCTCGGAACTCAACTGGATTCTTTCCATATTTTGACCCCGACAGCGACAGATATATGCCATTCCCTTTTCGCCGGGTTGCATTTGGACTGTTGTCAATTGCGCCATGAGAAGACTTTGATTAACGCTGTCGGTTGCTTGATACAGGTTCTTCAAGTGGTTGTTCGCAAGCTCGGCGGAGTTGCCGTATCCGCGATAAGACCGGATGTTCTGCTGCTCGTTTAGCATTACGTTTCGCAGGAGTATGGTGTACGCCATTAGTGACTGATACGTGTACTACTATTTGTCGTAATGCGTCCCGTGCATTAGATATGGCAGGGAACCGTCGAAGAAGCCAAGGATTTGAGCGCCTTCCATCATCAGCTCGAACTCAAAGGACCAGGTATAGAAATCCTTGCCGTCGAATGGTGTTGTTGTTTGGAGTTTCAGGACGTGTGCAAACTGTGACTGCAGTTGAAGTGCGTCCAGAGTCTTTGTTTCTTGTCTAGGTGGGAGTCGATTCGGCATGAAGCTGACGGAGCCGCGTTGAGGCTCATACGGTGCGAAGGTAGGCTGCTGATTTCCACGCGCAAAAGATGAACCGTCAAGGCTCATGGGAGTGACTCTGTTGTTGTTGTCGTTGTTGTTTGACTAAGCAGGTGCCGCTTGTTGATGTTGACTCAGCAGCTGGTCCTTGGGTTGTGCCTCTCCCTGTCTGTAGTCCAGACACTGGAGGTGGAGTAGGAGTGTTGCCGGGAGATTTAGTAGATGAGCTTCTTTCTTTCTGCGTAGCCATGCCTTTTGTTGTTGTAGGAGTTTGAACAGAGTTGTCATTTGTCTTGACTGCTCTCATACCATGTTGGGCTGAGAAAAGCCCTTAGGATCGTTTTCAAGACTAAAGTCTTAGAGTAGTTGATGTAATAGCGGAAGCGTAATAGTAAACTGATTGAACCACCTTGCACTGGTATGTGAAAACAAGATAAGTTGATAATAGCAAAGGCATACAAAGATTTATATGATTACAAAGGAATATGAAAGGTTTCACTAACTGTAACTGCTGTTGTGGTTCGATACAGCGACGACTCGGGTAACTGCTCAATAGTGAGTCAGTTATGTGTCCTTGCTGGCGCGCTGCTTTTCGGTGAGTCAAAAGGTCGCTGACCTTTGACCTTCACTCAACCTTTTGCTGTTGTCTTTTTGTCAACCGCTTTGGTTGACCCGCTGTTGCTTCGCTTCAGTTCGCTTCGCTTTTGTTTCGCTTCGCTCGACACATCAGAAGCGCAAACTATATGTTTCCAACACCTATGCCCACGCCCACGCCCATGCCCATGCCCATGCCCATGCCCGCCCATTGCCCATGCCCTAGCCTTCCACTTGTTGAACCAGCCCCATAAAGTCAGCATCACCATTCGCATTGCCCAATCTCACCCATTGCCCAACCTCAGCCACTGCTTAGCCTCGCCTATTTCCAAACCTCACCCATTGCCCAACCTCACCTGTTGCCAAACCTCACCTAATGCCCAACCTCACCCATTGCCAAACCTCACCTAATACCAAACTTCACCCATTGCCAAAGCTCACCTATTGCCAAACTTCACATATTGCCAAACCTCACCCATTGCCAAACCTAACCCATTGCCAAACCTCACTCATTGCCAAACCTCACCCATTGCCAAACCTCACCTATTGGGAATCCTCACCCATTTCCAAACCTCACCCATTGCCAAACCTGATCTATTGGCAATCCTCACCCATTGCCAAAACTCAACCATTGCCAAACCTCACCCATTGCCAAACCTCACCCATTGCCAAACCTCACCCATCGCCAATCCTCACGTATATCCGAGCTCCCGGTTTGTGATGTCTCAAAACTTGCCTCACCTTCCCTGCTCCAAGGCTGTGTTGGTGGGCACGGTGTGGATTGTACCTTCACCACTACTCCATGACATAGTACCTAGCTGTGCCAGCCGCCTCACTGACCCTCACCTTACAAACGGGCACCCCACTTGCCCAGCTCAAAGCCCCAAACCCACCCACTGCCCATCCATACCCACTGCCTACCTCCTGTGTGGCAACATTTGTCTCGCCTGCCAAGCTCTACGACCGTGTTGGTGGGTCAGGGTGGGGGGGGGGGGGGAGGGGAGCTCAACGGCTGTGCTCGTGGATGTGGTGCGATTATATGAAGAGATGGAATGGGCAGGAGATGCTGGTCGGCGTGGTGTGATCCCCAGTCGGCCACATGCTGTGCTTGGTGGTGCCATCATCTGGCCTGAAGAGATGGGATGGGCACGATCTGAAGGGAGGGGAGGGAAAGCAAGCAAGGAGGTTGACGAGGAAGTTGTGAGGGAGGTTGTAAGGAGAAGTTGAAGAGGTTCGCAGAGGGTTCAAAGGTAGTTTCAATGGGGATAAGGGAACAATTGATGAAGGCTGGATTCATCACACCAAACACCATCTTAACCAAGTGAATCCCGATTCATACGTGCAAGAAAGAGCTTGAAGTGAAATAATGTCAAGAATTGAAACACAGCAGAGCAGGAACTTGAGTCGAGCAAAATATGTGTCAGAAAATATAATTATATGTTCTGTTATATAACTGCCTGTAGGATTTACTGTAGTGTAGCTCCTATTGTTTGGTGGTGCACCTTTGTTCATTTTTCTATAAGTACTTTGTGTGCTATAGTGAAACCCATCATTCCTCTCCTCATTCTCCTTTCCAATTCTCTCGACACTCAACTCTCTCGACACTCACTAGCCATGGCTCCCAAGTCACGCTAGGATTCTAACATGGTATTAAGAGCAACAATTTCCTAGGACCTAACCTCAATGGGCCCACCACCTACTGCCCTGCTAGCCTAGGCCCCCGCCCGTTGCCCCTTGGCGTCGCCCCTAGCCCCTAGGCTCGGCCCCTTGGCCCCGTCGCCTCGGCCCCTTGGCCCAGTCGCCCCTAGCTGTGCCCCTCAGCCCCGCTGGCCCCGTCGACTTCGTCGCCCCGCGCCCGGCCCGTACTTAGCCCGCGATCGGCCCGTACCTAGCCCGCGCTCGGCCCCGTTCCTAGCCCCGCGCCCGGCCCGTACCTCGCCCGCGCCTGGCCCCGTACCTAGCCCGCGATCGGCCCGTACCTAGCCTCGCGCCCGGCCTCAGTTCCGCGCCCAACGCCCGGCCCCGTACCTGCCCAGCGCCCGGCCCCGTACCTGCCCAGCGCCCGGCCCCGTACCTGCCCAGCGCCCGGTCCCGTACCTGCCCAGCGCCCGGCCCCGTACCTGCCCAGCGCCCAGCCCCGTACCTGCCCAGCGCCCGGCCCCGTACCTGCCCAGCGTCCGGCCCCGTACCTAGCCTCGCGCCCGGCCCTGTACCTGCCCAGCGCCCGGCCCCGTCCCTTGCCCAGCGCCCGGCCCCGTACCTGCCCAGCGCCCGGCCCCGTACCTGCCCAGCGCCCGGCCCCGTACCTGCCCAGCGCCCGGCCCCGTACCTGCCCAGCGCCCGGCCCCGTACCTGCCCAGCGCCCGGCCCCGTACCTGCCCAGCGCCCGGCCCCGTACCTAGCCTCGCGCCCGGCCCTGTACCTGCCCAGCGCCCGGCCCCGTCCCTTGCCCAGCGCCCGGCCCCGTACCTAGCCTCGCGCCCGGCCCTGTACCTGCCCAGCGCCCGGCCCCGTACCTGCCCAGCGCCCGGCCCCGTACCTGCCCAGCGCCCGGCCCCGTACCTGCCCAGCGCCCGGCCCCGTACCTGCCCAACGCCCGGCCCCGTACCTGCCCAGCGCCCGGCCCTGTACCTGCCCAGCGCCCGGCCCCGTCCCTGCCCAGCGCCCGGCCCCGTACCTGCCCAGCGCCCGGCCCCGTACCTGCCCAGCGCCCGGCCCCGTACCTGCCCAGCGCCCGGCCCCGTACCTGCCCAGCGCCCGGCCCCGTACCTGCCCAGCGCCCGGCCCCGTACCTAGCCGCGCCCCTCGGCCCAACTGGCCTCGTCGCCCCTATCTATGGCCCCTCGCGACCTGCAGCCCCTAACCGCGGCCCCGTCGCCTCTAGCCTCGGCCCCTCGCAACCCGTCGCCCCTAGCCGCGGCCCCGGTGCCCGCGTGCCCTGCAGTCGCACGCGCAGCTCCGCCCCCGCCCCCCTCCCCCCCCTCCCCCCCCTCCATGGGGACGGGGGGGAGAGGGTGTGAGGGGGTGGCGGATGTACCTCAGCAGCAGCAGCTGCCGCCGCGCCTCCTCCTCTCTCTCTCCCTGCCTCACCTTGTGTTGGGAGAGGGGGGGAGCTTGGAAGTTCAGGGGGAGGCAGGAGGGGATCTGCAGCACCAGCCCCCCCCGCCCCCCCCCCTTCCCCTCCATCCTTGGGGGGGGAGGTGGCGTGGAAGGGGTGGCCGCTGTGAACCACTACAGCCCCACCCTCTGCCCTGCCTCTCCCCTCCCGCGGCTGCTGCTGTGGGGGGGAGGTGGTGGGGATGGGGGGTGGGGGAGAGGGGGCAGGCCGCCGTGTGAAGATCAGTGCAGGGACTATTGTGGGTGGGGCAGGGGCTGGAGGAAGGAAGGGGGGAAGGGGGGGTGAGATACAAGGGGGCAGCTGATAAGGGGGGTGAGATTAAGGGGGTGGTTGAATTGAGGGTGAGGACTTGGGGGTTGTTAAGAGGGCCGGCCGGCAGTGAGCTGTCACGCTCATGCATGCTCCCCCACCTCCTCTCCTCATCCCTCACTCACCTCCCCCTTTGTAAAGGGGGTTAGTAAGAGGGATGGCCGGCAGTGAGCTGTCATGCTCATGCACGCTCCCCCACCTCCTCTCCTCATCTCTCTCACTCACCTCCTCCTTCGTTCTTATCTCCTCTCCCCTCCTCTCTCTCTCTCTCTCTCTCTTTCTCTCTCTCTCTCTCTCTCTCTCTCTCTCTCTCTCTCTCTCTCTCTCTCTCTCTCTCTCTCGCATCCTCCTCCTCACTTACCTCTCTGCCGTCTTCCACTGCACCGGGTGTACCCCTTCAAGGGGTGTTCTACACAGGTTTTCTCCTGCAGGCAGTTATGGGGGTGTGTCAGAAAATATAATTATATGTTCTGTTATATAACTGCCTGTAGGATTTACTGTAGTGTAGCTCCTATTGTTTGGTGGTGCACCTTTGTTCATTTTGCTATATGTACCTTGTGTGCTATAGTGAAACCCATCATTCCTCTCCTCATTCTCCTTTCCAATTCTCTCGACACTCAACTCTCTCGACACTCACTAGCCATGGCTCCCAAGTCATGCTAGGATTCTAACAATATGATATGTGGGGGAGTGGGTACATGGGGGAAGAGGCCATGCATGTATATACAGAGAGTGAGGCGTGTACAAAAAAAATGAGAGATGGAAATTCGTTTTGCTTTGTTGCGTCATTCTTCTCTCACCGTTACACCGGCGGTGTGCCCTAGTAGCAAGTAGCTCGCCCCTGCCCTCCCCTCACTGTGACACAAGTGCTCTGCCCAAGCCACAATAAGGTTTGAAGAAGGTAAAAAAAAAAAGGTTTAAAAGAGGTTAAATTTATTACGCCAAGTCTAACAGCATATCTATCAGCTGAATCGACTAAGGCATGAAACACATAGCTGTGAAATGAAACAATGTCAGAATCGACATGCAAAGACATAATAGGGCAGATTCCCTTTTGCAGAGGGAAACGTAAGGGAATAGCTAATTTGTGTGTATCGAGAGTATCTTCTTGCTCGTCAGCCGGTGCGTCACGTTTCTCTCACCATTATGCTGGTGATCTGCCCTAGACACGAGCACAGGGCAAACTGAGCCACTTCGAGCAGCAGGCAACACCTCCACACCCCCACCCCTCACATAGGTGCTCTGCCTTAGCCAGAAATAATCATTTCTTTTCCCTTTCCCCTCTCCACCCCCTCCCCCAACCCCCCGTTGTCAGAACACTATCTTAGCTAGGAACCGGGGTTTACTAAGGGCCTAGGCTTAGAAGCCTAGGCTAAGCATGTTGAGCGGGTTGTCTGCAAGGAGGAGTGTTGAGAGTGATTGTTCACTAATGAGAAAATAACACAACATGTAGGTCCAAGCAAAGGTGCACCACAAAGAGCAAGGTAACATAACCACACTAAAGCTAAAGCTACAGGCAGTTATAAATATATATGAAATATATATCGCGACACACCCCCTTAACTGCCTGTAGCACATAGCTAGAGCAAGTCACACCCCCTGAAGGGTATAGCAGGCGCAGAGGAAGACGGCAGAGAGGTAAGTGAGGAAGTGTGTGAGAGAGAGAGGGGAGGAGAAGAGATAAGAACGAAGGAGGAGGTGAGTGGGGGATGAGGAGAGGAGGTGGGGGGGTGGCCGGGACGTCCCCTCTTACTAACCCCCTTTTACGAAGGAGGGGGGGGTGAGTGAGGGATGAGGAGAGGAGGTGGGGGGGGTAGCCGCGGCGTCCCCTCTTACTAACCCCCACATCCCCACCCCCAATCAACCACCCCCCTTTAACCTCACCCCCCATTTCAGCCGCCCCCTGGAACCGCACTCCCTCCCCCCCTTAATTCCTCCAGACCCCTCCCCACCCACGGTGGTCCCTACACAGTCCTTCACACGGCAGCCAGCCCCCTCTAACCCACCCTCCGTCCCCGCCTTCTCCCCCCCACAGCAGCAGCCGCGAGAGGGGAGAGGCAGGGCAGAGGGTGGGGCTGTAGTGGTTCATGGCGGCCACCCCTTCCACGCCACCTCCCCCTTCACAGCCAAAGTCGTGGACGAGAAGGCGACGGGGGAGGGGGAGCTGCGGGTAACGGTGGGGTGCGCTCGAAAAACGGACAGGTGGAGCAGTCAACGGGGGAAACGGGGCCGCGTTGCGCGGACCGGGTGAGTGCTGGGCACAGACGGTCTGGCGCTGACGGCGGTTGCTGGCAGGTCCGACGGCGGGTCCGTGGGCTCGCTTGAAGGCGGGTTTGCGGGTCCGTTGGCTCGCTTGCTGACGGGTCCGCGGATCCGCTGGCTCTCTTGCTGGCGGGTCCGCGGGTGAACTAGGACAGGGGTCGCGACGAGCAGGACGGGGGGCCGTAACGGTGGGGCGCGACGAGAGCCCTCGCGCAGCTAGTCGTCGCTAGCGCAGCAGCAGCGGGACGTGGAGCTGGTGGGGCGATGGGCCAGCGATGCGCGTAACGGGCTGCGCAACAGCCTGATCGACGTGGCGCGCCATAGAGACAGCTGGTGGTGGGCCCATTAACTTAGGTGTAGGATCTTTAATGGCTCTGATACCATGTCAAAACACTATCTTAGCTAGGAACTGGGGTTTACTAAGGGCCTAGGCTTAGAAGCCTAGGCCAAGCATGTTGAGCGGGTTGTGTGCAATGAAGAGTATCGAGAATGATAGTTCACTAATGAGAAAACAACACAGCATATAGGTCAAAGCAAAGGTGCACCACCAACAGCAAGGTAGCATAACTACACTAAAGCTAAAGCTACAGGCACTTATAAATATATATCGCGACACCCCTTCCCTTCTCCCTTCTCTCACAGTGACACGAAGAATGGCCCGGTAACGAGTTGCACAGCGCCATATGTGGACCTTAGGAGGCCTTCTTGTAAAGGGGACAAATAGTTCAGAGGCAGCACACCAAGTACTGGTGGGCGGGTGCATGGGGCAGGGGCGCAAGTTGAGAGAAGCAGGGGAGAGGAGCAAGGGGGAAGGGTCGAGGAGAAGCAAGGGGGGGGGGGGGGGAGGGGGAAGGGGTGCATATTGAGGGGCAGGGAGGCGGGGCAAGAGGAAAGGGGTAAAGAAAAAGGGGCAAGGGGACGGGCCAAAGGGAAGGGGCAAAGTGGGGGGTAAGGAAAGGGAAGGGGACGGGAGAAAGGGCAAAGGGGAGGGCAATGGGGAGGTTGAAAGGGGAGGGGTTATCTACCTCCTTGATTGATGGCATATCCATTCCTAGCTCTACGGGAGCAGGGAACGGGCAAAGGTGGAGGAGTCAGGGGAAGGGGTGGACGGGACGGGAGGGGCAAAGGAAAGGGCCAAGGTGGGGGGGAAGGGGGAGGGGACAGGAGAACGGACATGAGGAAGGATCAGGGGAAAGGGGCACGCGGTAGGGGCATAGAGGGAGACAGGGCAGTGGGCATGAGTAGGGGGAGGGAGGGGCCAGAGGAGCAGTAGATGCAAAAGAAGAGCAAACGTTGGATCGTTGGCTTGGGAACCACGGCAAACGCGCATACAGCTGCCGGTATCCCCTCTCTTATCCGCGCAATGCTTCTTCCCCCCCTTCCCCTTGAAATATCCTGCCCGTCCCTGTACTCGCTACTATTGCCCGTCCCTGTACTAGCTACTGTTGCCCGTCCCTGTACTCGCTACTATTGCCCGTCCCGTTTTAAGCTCCTTTCATCAAAAGGCCGTCCATTCTCTGCTCGTAGTGTCACCAATGTACCTCTGCGATACGCATCCCCTCCTCTTACTCCTCCTCCAGTCTTCTATGCGGAACCCTCCGCCGCCCCCCATCTCTCCGCCAATAACCACCCCCCCCTCCCGCGCCATTTGCGCTCCCCGCTTGAATCACATTGGCACCATCCGTTGCGTCAACCACTCTATGGAAAAATTCCCGTTAGAAGCTAATCGGATAAAACAAACAGGACCGTGGCGAGATGGGGTCAAGCACAAAACGAATATGGCTGTACCTACAAAGTTATGATCGCCATTGCTGGAATCGCTATATGAACGCCTACTATCGGATTCGGTGTACCTGCTTAGGGCGGTTCTGTCAAGAATGAAAGTGATGATTTGACTAAGGTTGGTTGGGGTACATAAACCTAACCCTAACAGTTGTACCCCCTATAGCACACATCACTAAGACTACAATATTTGACACACCCCCATAGTCTAAGTGAGGGGTGTCAAGCAAAAGCAAAAGTGTACGGTCACAAGACCAGTCACAAAGAAACAAAGCTCAGGGTGGATCACAACGTCACCACACACTCCAAGCACAAGCAAAAGAGCCACAAGGCTAGTTCAAGAGTTCATAGAGGTATATGTAAAGTGTACAAACAAAGCAAGGAGAGAACTCAAGACTATGCAAGGCGAGAACCTGTGTCAACGAGACCTAACTGTACACAACACCTCTGGTGGTCACAAGGCGACAGGGCCTTGGTGAAGATGTCTGCAGTGTTGGCCTCGGACTCAACAAAGTCGAAGCGAGCCTGTCCACGCCTCTGCAACTCTCGCAGAAGAAAGTACCCGAAATTAATGTGCTTCACTCTGCTCTCCAGTCGTGGCTCTTGACAGAGGAGAGTCGTCGCCTTGTTATCAGTGAACAAGGTCAGCGTAGAGCTCAGCCGCTCACCAAGGTCAGTGAGCAAGAACGACAGCCAGCGCAGCTCCTGTGCAGCCATAGCTCCAGCGTAGATCTCGGCCTCAGCAGTAGAGGTCAAGACCGAGGAGGAACGTGTGGACCTCCACTAAACAGCTCCAGAGCCCAGGCTGAAACAATACCCCTGAGTAGACCTGTGAGTCTCGGCGTCATCGGCGTAAGAAGAGTCACAATGACCAGTAAGCACGACGTCCTGTCTCCCTCCAAGAACCAGCCCCACGCCTGATGTCGTCGCTAGGTACTTTGCCACCCTCACAGTAGTTGTCCGGTGAACTGGACAGTGTCTCCCTGGCACAACAAAGAGAGCAAGGATGCTGAGAGGGAAGGCGAGGTCCGGGCGAGTACAAGTCATCAAGTACATGAGGCAGCCCACAAGCTCTGCGTAAGGACCACTAGGCTTGAACGGCTCGTCAGGAAAGGGTCCAGTGAGTCCGTGGTCAACGGCAAGAGGTGTGCGCTGTACAGTAGAGTGCTGAAGCTCGAACCGCTAAAGGACCTGCTGCACCATGTGTGACTGTGAGAGTCTAATGGTGCAAGCGGCTCGGTCCCTAGTGATATGCAGGCCAAGGTAGTGGCGCAGCTCACCAAGGTCAGTGCAAGTGTGTCTCCTCCACGGTTTGAGATTCACGTCAGCCAAAGCAACCCTGTCAGCAGTGGCAAAAACCAGGTCATCGACGTAGACCAGTACAAAGAACGGTGTGGAGCCACGACGAACGAACAGCGACGGGTCAGCAGAAGAAGGCTGGAAACCAAGGTCAGAAAGGGTAGAGTGAAGGGTGTCGTGCCACTCACGAGGAGCCTGACGGAGACCGTAGACCGGTCGCCTAAGCCTCCACTGGGTCCTAGGAGGGAAAGTGCCAGTGAAGGCAGAGGGACGACGCAACCAGATCTCCTCGTGTAGGCTACCCTGAAGGAAAGAACTAGAGAAGTCAAGAGAGTGTAACTCGTAGTCACTCAGTGCTGCTACGTGCAGTAACACCCGAAGAGTGGTCATCTTTGGGGTAGGCGCGAAGGTCTGAAAGAAGTCAACTCTCTCGCGCTGACTGAAACCTCTGGCCACATAGCGCGCCTTGAAGACCGGTGGAGATCCCGGTGGCCGCTTCACCCTGAAGATCCACATGCCATCGACTACGTTCGCCCCAGGGGGGGGGAACCTCGTCGACGTAGGTGCCTGTGGATCTATAGGAGGCCATCTCTGAGTCCATGGCAGCTCTCCACTGAGAGGCCCAAGGCCCTGACACTGCCTCAGCGTAAGTGCGAGGAGTCGGTATGTAAAGGGCGTCAGGGTCTTTCTCAGGGGCGAGCAGCATGGCACAGAGATGAGGGGAAGCGGCTGCCAGGAACTCCAGCCCAAACTGCCTGTCCTCTAGGGCGTCACAGGTAGGAGGAGCAGCCACAAGACTGGTGGCGTAGTCAAGGCAGCGAGTAGAGGCAAACTCAGTGACTGGGGCAGTAAGAGCGGAGACAGAGGATAGAGAAGTACGTGGGTCGGTAACAAGAGAGGCAAGAACACGAGAGAGAACAGGACGGTACGTGCGGTAGTAGTCTGTAACAGGAGTTGAGAGGGAAGCAGTGAGAGCCGACTCAGGAGGAGAAGGAATTACAGAAGGAGACGAACGAGGCGAACTAGAACGAAACAGGGCAGTACAAAGGTCAATGAAGGGAACAGGGGACGAGGGACGAGCACAAGGAGAGCGACGCGAAGGCTAAGTGTGAGAAAGAGGAGGGGACAACGGGTGCAGAGGAGGGATAACAGCTAGGGAGGGGTCAGGAGGAGGAAGCGGAGGACCAGAGACGGGAGGAGAGGGGGGGAGGGAGGAGAAGGAGAGGGGAGACCGAGGGTCCGAAGACCAGAGACAGGAGGAGGAGGTGGCTGCTGGTGCTACTCCTGCTGCGGCTGCGACCGCTGCTCCTCCAGCTGCGGCGGGTGCTGCTGCTCTTGCTGCGGCGACTGCTGCTGTTCCTGCTGGTGCGGCTGCTCCTGCTCCAGCTGTTGCTACTGCTACTGCTACTGCTGATGATGCTGCTGCTGCTGGTGCTGCTGCTGCTGCTGCTGCTGGTGCTGCTCCTGCTGCTGCTGCTGCTGCTGGTGCTGGTGCTGCTGCTGCTCCTCCAGCCGCTGTAGCTCCAGCTGCTGCCGCTCCATCTCTCTCTCCTCTCGCTCCAACTCCAGCTGCTCCTCACGGTCATGGCGAACACGGGCCTGGTGCCGGGTCGGGTAGGGGTGGGGGGGAGGATTAGTGTCCGGTGCGGTGGTAGCCCCAGGACCGCTCTCCAAAGAACCAGTCGCACCACCCCCAGAGCCAGCACCACCAGAAGTAACAGGGTCCGTCCCAGGCTCTCCAGGTCCAGCAGAGGGTGCATCCTCAGTCGTAGCACCCTCAGGGACAGCTCCACTAACACCAGCTCCCCGAAGACTAGAGTCTCCTGCAGTCACGGGCTCAGCTCCAACTCCAGCACCCCCAAAACCAGGACCTCGCACAGGTACGCTCTCAGCTCCAACTCCAGCACCTCTAGAGCTAGCACCTCCAGGGTCCTCGCCACGAAAATCGGCTCCCGCAGGGTCTGCTGTAGGCTGGGAGGAGGACTGTGGGGAAGGAGGCTGCACCTGAGGGGATACCGAGGGGGGAGGGGTAGCGTGGGACACACTTGACGGGGCGGGACCAGGGGGGGCAGGCTGTACCGGGGGAGCAAGAGGGGGAGCTGAAGTCAGGAAGAAAGGGGGAGGAGGAATCGGGAGACCTCGACAGGGGTACCTGACGTAGTAGGGGACGGACTCGTCGAAGCGGACATCACGAGAGTCAAAGAACTGGTGAAGGGGAGGGTGGTAGAAGGTGTAGTCAGAGGAGTCCTCAGGGAAACCAGGGAACACACAGGGAACAGCGCGAGGCGAGATCTTGTCCGCGGAGATGTCCGCAGTGGTAAGCAACCACCGGATCAGCGTAGAAGTCACGTCGGACTTCTTTGCCAGGGGGAACACTGTGGTGTAGCGGGAGTAGTCGTCAATGATCACGAGAAAGAAACTCTCTCGCTCAGGGCCCAAGCGCGAGGCGGGCCCCACACATCCAAGTGGAGAGTCTCGAAGGGCTCGGTGGACGGACGAAGGGAGGAGTGAGGGGTGGCGCGCAGCCGACCCTTGACGTAGGGACCGTAGGGTGGCGCAAGCGAAGGCGGCAACGACGGCAAGACACTCGGGAGGCCTAAGACAAGACGCTGACTAGACATAGCACGCAGACGAGAAATGGACGGGTGCCCCATCCGGTGGTGCCACAAGACAGTGGGGTGGGCAAGCGACCGGTAGGAGCACGACGCAGCAACCTGGGGAGACGCGGCAACCTGGTGAGACGCGAGAACCCGACGGGGGACAGTGACCGGGTCTGGGGCAGTAGCTGCTACTGCTGATGTTGCCCTCGGGGGCCGGTGTGAAGTGTGTAGAGACCAGAGCCCGGCTCAGCGGTAAAGGTGGCGAGGGGCGCGTACGTGTCCCTGTCGACACAAACCGCAGTCTCGCCAGAAGGCTCAATCCACGCACCCACATGCTGACTCACGAGCGGCCTCACGCCCACCAAGTTCCTCGAGAACAAGGGGACGTGGAAGCCGGTCAGTGAACCAGAGGGAACAGCTAGGCACGGAAGCGTAGTAGTGTAGCGAGCAGTGACTGGTCCGAAGTGGGATCAGCCAGTGCTACAGAGACTGGTGTAGGAAGCGGGGTAAGCGTCATGTGGTCGCGGAAGAAACAGTGCGAAGCTCCGGAGTCCAGAGTGAAAGGCAGCGAAGCGTCCTCCGGAGCAACTCCTGGACTAGTGTCTACACAAGTACCTACACTAGCAACAGGCACCTCAGCAAGACTAGCACCTAAGCTAACAACACTCTAGTAAACTGAGTCAGAAGCACTAGAGTCAACAACAGCATACATAGCATGAGGAGTTCCTAAGAGATTAACCAACTGAGAAGCCGACATTCCCCACAGAGCGGGGCCATACGTCTGAACAAGGGGAAGCCAGTCAGGGGCAGGGCCGTCAACGCCGTAGGCCAATCGAACCGTGTAAGTAAGCTGAGCAAAGCACTGACCCAGTGGGTGGCTGCGGCCACAAGGCTGGCCGCGGCGGGCACTTGTCAGAACGTGATAGGTGCAAGGAGGGTGGACGACACCGCGCTGCAGCTGACGTTGTCCTGACCCCTGCCCCAAAACCCGCTACTGCCGCTGCTGCTGCTGTGGCTGATGCGAGGGGAGGGGCTGCTGCTGCTGGAACTGTCGCTGATTCAGGTACCACGCCGCTGCTCCACCCCCTGCGGCTGGCAGACCAGTAGGTGGCTGACGAACCCGGGCGTCACCTCCACCAGTTGCAGTAGGGGAGTCACCGGCCGCTGCACAAGGCGCTCCTCCAGTCCCTGCACTACCGCCGCCGCCGCTTGACACGTCACCCCCACCACCTCCGCCGCCTCTGCCCGCACCCTGACCGCCCCTCCTGCCACTCCTACCCTGAGACCGCAAAGAAGTCGTAACAGCAGGTGCGGTCATGTCAGTAGCGGCAGTGGTGAGGGAGGCAGAAAAGGTGGGCAGCTGAGGGACAGTGCACCCGTGGAACAGTGGAGGGGGCACAGCACCAAAGGCAGAGGCTACCGAGGGAAGGGCCGATTCAAGGACCTTGATAGAGAGCTCGCTAGGGTGCTTCAGAAGAAGTGCGTCACGAACCAAGGCCAGGCGGTCAGGGAGGCTATAGGCGATGAAATCGATAGTAATCGTCATGGGGGGAGGGAGCAGTGTAAGCTTTGCATCAGTACAAGTAGCACGGTAGCTAGAATTGAGCGAGCGCAGATGAGTGATCAAGTCAGCAGTGCGCTCAAACGAGGCGAGGTCAGGAAACAGGAACGGAAGGAACAGGCGACCAAGAGAGACAGTGGTGGGAGTGGCGTAGCGGGCCTTGATCGCAGTCACGAACTCACTAGCCGTGTAAACCTGAGTGAAGTGGGTCTCCTCAGACTCGGGGAGGAGGCTGCTGAGGGCGATGCAGGCCGCATCGTCACGCGACTTCCACGCTGTCACGTCAGCACGCTCGCATGCATAACGGTCACTGTCTGCAGGTGTGGGGTCAGCTGCTAAGGGTGCAGGGCCAGCGGGCTCAGGTAGGTCACTCGAAGCGTGCGCCCACAGAGTCTCGTGTGCCTAAACCTGGCTCTCTAGGAGGTGGCGCGCACTTCGCAGCCAGACCGAGAACTCGAGCGGCCTACCCTCAGCGTCAAAGCGCAGTGTTAGAAGCATGTCAGGAGGAGTGGTTGTCGATTAGGTTCGGGGGGGGTACAAGATTGTCGAGAGAATGGTTGTACCCTCTAGGGATAACCCCTACACAGCCTACAAAGCTAGAAAACATAAAAAAATGTTTTGACACACCCCCATAGGTGAAGATGGGGATAGTTAAACCTAACAGTGGTCACATGACTAGTCGAGCAAGAGAACAAAGCAAAGCAAAGCTCAGGATGGATCTCAAGGACACCACACAATCTGAGCACAAGCAAGCGGCCACAAGGCCAGTTCACATGCAGAGTTATAATAGCAAGGCAGTACACGGCTTACAACCTAGCAAGAGTGAACAAGCAGGTATAAAGATATATATTAGTGTACAACAAGTGCAAGTCAAGCAACCAGCAGGTGAGAAAGATTGGGCACAAGCCCAAGAGCAGTGAAAAAACGCTGATGATCACCAAACCCAAGGGCCTTGGTGAAGACATCAGCAGTGTTGGCCCGTGAGGCCACGTAGGAAAGGCGGAGCTGACGACGCTGCTGTAGCTCTCGAGCAAGAAAGTAGCAAAGAGCAATGTGCTTCATTCTGTGCTCCAGTCTCTGCTCGTGACACAAGGCAAGCATTGCCTTGTTGTCGACGTACAGAATCGGAGGAGAACGAGGCTGCTCCCCCAAGTCGGTCAGCAAGTAGGTCAGCCAGCGTAGCTCCTGTGCAGCCATGGCCCTAGCGTAGATCTCAGCCTCACATCTAGAGCCAAGTACAAAAGAAGAACGAGTGGACCTCCACAAGACAGAACCAGAGCCAAGACTGAAGGTGTAACTATGTGACGAATGCTGAGTCGCCTCGTCGTCGGCCCAAGAAGCGTCGGAGTGTCCTGTGAGTACCACTGAACCCCGTCCTCCAAGCACGAGCCCCATGCCCAATGTACTGCACAAGTAACGCAGTACCCTCTTAGCAGCATCCCAGTGCACCTTTCGGTGTCGACCGGGAGCCACATACCGAGCCAGAAGGCTGAGAGGGTACGCAAGGTCAGGTTGCGTGCAAGTCATCCTGTTATAGTCACAATAGGCTTGAATGTGCCTAACACGAAAGATAGAGAGCACAGACGTATTTCTGCACAGCGGCTTCAAACGTTGATAGCGTTCTGCTCACAGCTGCAAATGACTTGATTCAAATTGGATCTGGAGCGTCTTCATGTCGCCTATAATATGCAATTTAAATCACACGATTTCAGCAAGTATTGAGGACGCAACGTTGGTTTGAACGAACGGCACTATGGCAGCCACTATAGACTTAGAACACAAATTAGGAAGAGTTACGAGTTGGGAATGACTCCCAGCTCCTACAAACCCCAAGAGCCGAGGTACAGTGATGTGAAACAGTGCCACACTGTCCCCAACCACGAAGGGTCTCGAAACTACCCTCCACAAGGGCCTACACCAAGAGAAATGTTACACTACACAAAGTAATGCAACTAATCTCACTATCTTAAAGTTTACCCTTTTTGGAGAGCTTCGAAATCACTTGATTCTTGAAACCAAGGCTCTGGTTCTACAAGTTAAATTCTTCCTTGAGTTCTTGGAAGTCTGCTGCGCACACCTGCGACACGCCGAACGTTCCACACACGACAAAATAGAAAACCGCACACGACACGCAAACGACGACGTGACACGCGACTAGCGATAACTCGCTATTGACTCGACACACATATTCAAAATCATGCCTCATCATTCATACACTATTGTAAGCATGAAATATATATTATTTCATGCTCTCATACCATCCCATGCACACACGCATGCACGCACACGGACAACAAGCCGAATGCAAACCGTAGGGTTGCACCAACAAACTCCCCCTCGGATTGTTGGCCTTAGGATCTTGCTCTCTCAGTTCAGAGCCATCCCAGCCAGCTTGCAACACTTCCAATGCTGCTGCTCCACCAGCCTTTTGGTCATCATGTCAGCTGGCTGCCTTGTCGTCTTCACATAGTGCAACTCAACTTCACCCGCGGCCACCATGCTCCTCGTCCAATGCCACTTCACCCTCATGTGCTTCGTGAGGCCATGCAACACAGGGTTCTTAGCAAGGGCAATGGCACCCTGGCTGTCACAGTACAGTGGGGTAGGTCCTTGCTGCTCCTCCCCCAATTCAGCCAACAAACGCCGTTGCCACACAATCTCCCGTACGGCACGGAAGAGTGCCATATACTCGGACTCCACCGAGCTCAATGCTTGATCCACCTGCTTCTTGCTCTCCCAAGCAGTTGGGCCTCCACCAACACAGCAAATGAACCCTCCAACACTTGTCATGTCCTCTGGCTCCGATGCATAAGAAGCATCCGAGAATGCGGTGAGGAACAAACGCCCGGGTTCAACACCATCCGCGCCCTTTTGGCGCCTTTGCGCCGCCGCCGAATATTGCAGCCCAACGGTCGGTGTTTGGCCAAGATACTTGGCCACCCTCATTCCAGCTGCTACCTGCTCCTCGTTAGGGCATTGAACAACCCTAGCCAACTGTCCGGTAGCAAACGCGACGTCCGGTCGGGTGTTTACCGCCGCGTACATGAGGCTGCCCACCAATGAGTGAAAACGGAGCCTCTCCTCTTCACCAACGCTCTCCTCCTCTGGTCCCTTCACACACTTGAACCCAGAGGGAAAGGGTGTAGCCACATGGCCTTCACTCTGCCCAAAGTTGGCAGCCAATGCCTCCAGGTACTTTCGTTGATGCACCCGCATGCACCGCTTCTCCACATCGCGTTCAATGTGAAGCCCGAGGTAGAAGCTCACGTCACCAAGGGCCTTGCACTTGAACTTATCTTGAAGTTTCAGCATCACCTCCTTCACAAGGTCAGAGGAGGGTGAGAAGATGAGGATGTCATCCACGTACACCACCATGAAGCTCCTCTGCTCCCCCTCGCCAAGCATGAACAATGAGTGATCGGCCGTTGAGGGAGTGAAGCCGATCTCCTCCAAACCGCCTCGCAGCTTCAAGTACCACTGCCTAGGGGCCTGCTTCAGTCCATAAAGGGCCTTCTTCAGCTTCAAAACTCTGCCACTACCATCATCAAACCCCTCTGGATGCGTCATGAAAATCTCTTCCTCTAGGACGCCGTTGAGGAATGCGGTTGTCACGTCCATTTGTTTCACCACCCATCCTTTGATGGCAGCACCCGCAAGTAGGGTTCTCAGCGTCGTCGGCTTCACCACAGGAGCAAACAACTCCTTATAGTCCACCTTCTCCTTCTGCTAGTACCCCTTTGCTACAAGCCTAGACTTGTAGCGCTCGATTTTGCCGTCGGCGTCGGACTTGATCTTGAAGAGCCACTTGGACGTAATCGCCTTACGCCCCTCCGGTAGCTCTACCAATTCCCACGTGCCATTCTCCTCAATGCTCTTCAACTCACTCTCCATTGCCTTCTTCCACTCCTCAGCATCACTACTCTCCAAGGCCTCCTTGAGAGTTGCTGGTTCCCCCGGCATCTCCACCGGAGAGAAGAACGCGAAGGCACATTCCTCGTAGTCACTCTCCTCGTCTTCTCCAACCATATGTGCTGCTCCGGCCAGAGCTGACTTGGCTGGCTTTCCCAGTGCCTCATAGGTCAGCCTATTTGGGGCTTGGGTTCTCCTTTTGCCCCTTCCTTCTTCCTCAGCTGCAGGGACATGAAGGCCTTGGCGTTGCTGCGGGGTGACTCGGATCCGTGGAGCACTCGTAGTGCGAGAAGGAAGTGTCGGTGCACGCTCGCTCACTTGCTGCACCTCCTCCTCTTCTTCCTCTGCATCCTTGGCCTCCTCTCCCCCATTCACAAGGGAAGATTGCCTTGTGGTGGTGCTGCCGCTGCTCAGCTCCAAGGGCAGCTCCACATGCTCCAAACCGGAACTCTTCACCTCCCCAAACCGCATGCCTATCTTCGCCTCATTCTCCGCCTTCCAATCCTTGTACATCAGATTCTCCATGAATTTGCAGTCCCTGCTCACCAAGAATTTCTTGGTGAATGGGTCCCAAAGAAGCCATCCCTTGCTGTTTTGAGCCATGCCCAAGTGCACAGCCCATATCGCCTTGGCACCGAGCTTGTTGTGCCGAAGATGCTTAGGCACGAGCGCCATGCACATGCACCCGAACACCCGAAGCATATCCACCTTTGGCTTCCTTCCAATCCACTCCACATAGGGCACCCATTTGTCTGCTCCCACATGAGTCAAAGCTCTGTTCTTGGTCACACACGCACTCCGCACCGCATCAGGCCAGAAATAGTCGGGTAGCCCAGCTTCAATGAGCAACCCACGCGCCGTCTCCGTGATTGTCCGGTTCGCTCGCTCGGCGATGCCGTTCATTGCAGGGGAGTATGGCATGGTAAGGGAGTGCCTTATGCCATTCTTCTTCAGCCACAATGAGAACTCCTTACTCAGGAACTCTCCTCCTCGATCGGTGCGAATTGCCTTCACTAACCGGTCTTGTTGCCGCTCCACCATCGGCAACCAATCGGTCTTCACCGTTTCAGCCACGTCACTCTTCTTGGACAGCACGTACACCCAAGTCATGCGAGTGTAGAATTCCACAATGGTAAGAAAGTACTCAGCTCTTGCAGCTCCAAGCTTCAGGGGGCCCACCACGTCCATCACCACCTCATCAAGTGGTGCCTTAGCCGTTGCCTCCGAACTAGAGAACGGGTAACAGGTGAACTTGGCTTGCATGCACGTCGGGCAGCCAAGTACCTCATGGGGCTTCCCCTTCACACGTATGCCAGAAACCATCTCATTCTTCACTAGCTGCTGCAAGATGGGCAGGGCCACATGCCCCATTCGCCGATGCAAGGTGAGCCAATCACACTCCCCCGTAGCCGAAGTCGGATTGGAGAATGCCGCACTCGCAATAGTGCCCCACATGTTTTCTCCGTACTCCTCCTCCGCTGCTGCCTTGGGGTTCTCCTCACCCTTGTGCTGCTTCTTGGCTGCTGCACCACTCTCCTCATGTTCACCGAGCTTGCTGGTCCCTCCAAGATTGCACTTCTTGGACTTAATCTCCTTAGCGCGACCGTTCGCGCCATCGCCGCTACCAACCGCTTCACCCTTGGTGCTGATGCTTGCTGCCACTTGCCTCTCCTTAGGCATGGGGACCACAGGGATCTGCCACAACTCGTTGTAGACATCCCTATCCTCGTGAAGGTCCCGAAGAATCCGCTCGCCAAGCCTCGCTGTATATGTCTTAGCTCCCTTCGAGCTCGTGTCCATGCCGGCCTTTTGCAACCGCCGCACAGAAATCAAGTTGG
Source organism: Closterium sp. Naga37s-1 (assembly GCA_947471745.1). NCBI lineage: Eukaryota > Viridiplantae > Streptophyta > Zygnematophyceae > Desmidiales > Closteriaceae > Closterium > Closterium sp. Naga37s-1. The sequence goes on from CANJKZ010000328.1 coordinate 1,690,347, forward strand.
CAGCAAGGTTGGGCACTCAAAGCACGTTCTTGAGGCCCACCATCTTCCCATCAGCACCCTTGAACATGGCCTTGCCCATGCCTTTCACCTCTACTCGCTGCCCCAAAGCCGATGTCACATGCTTCACCGGTGAAGGCTCAAGTTCGGTGAGAAAGTCCGCACGAGGTGTCATGCTATAGGTAGCGCCGCTATCGATCACCCAATAGTCCAGGGAGTGAAGGGTGACCTTCCCCACAGCTGCTGGCTCCTCAAAGCCTTCATCCTTCTCTGGACCAGCCGGTGCTTGCGTGGACACGAAGAAGAATTGACCCGGAAAGCGATCGTCCCTTGACTCGCTCTCATTGCCGGCACTCTTCATACTTGCAGCACCACCCCCGCGACCGCCACGGCCTCCACGGCCTCTTCCTCTCCCTCCTCCTGCTCCTCTACCCTCTTGGCCTTGAGCAGTGGTCCATCCATCAGGGAGCTTGAAGCAATCGCGCCACATATGTCCGCTCTTGTGACAAAAGTGACACTCGCCGTCGAACCGTCCGCGACCGCGTCCGTCGCTCTTGTTGTCGCTGCCGTATCCGCCACTCCCGCGGCCTCCATTGAAGTTGTTGCTGCCAAATCTGCTTCCCCCTCGTCCTCTGCCCCTTCCACGGCCATACCCTCGGCCGATGCTTGCTGCCTCGGCCCCATCCGCACTCGCCAACTCACGGCGGCGGAAGTCCTCTTGAAGGATCGCTCGCTTCACGTCTTCAAGCGAGAGGCGGGGCAAGTCACGATTGAGGTTGATGATGAGCGAGGACCATGACTCTGGGAGTAAGGTCAGCAACTTGGTCTTCTTTTGGAGCTCACTGTAGTTCAAATCAGCTCCCTCAAGCCGCGTCAACAAGTCAAAGAATTTCTGCACCCCTTCTTCAACCGCTTCGTCTTCTTCAATTCGTAGTGCCGCCATTTGCCGTTCCAACACCACCGCTACCGCCGCTGTTGCAGGAGCATGTACACCCTTGAGAGCAGCCCATGCCTTTGGTCCCTTCTCTGGTTCACGCTGGAATGGCTTGATGTGACGGATCTGGCTGCTCCCCAACGCTTGCCCAAGTAGGAGATAGCCTTGTGCACTCTTCCGCACCCACGGGCTCTTCTCCGGGTCGTTCTCGGGGCGCTTCTCCGTTCCTTCCATCACCTCCAGCAGGTCATAGTGGTCAAAGATGTTCTCCATCTTGAAGTACCATTCAGCAAAGTTGTCGCCATTGAACTTGTCAAGCCCAAACACCCTAGGTTCATCCCTAGGTGGGCCAAGACTTGGTTGCACGGGCGCCATGGCTGAATGACGGGGTTGGCCTTGAGCTTGGGCTTCTTCACTGCCACCAGCACCTCTGCCACCCCTTTCCTCAGGTCCAGCCATTGTCGAAACTGCTCCAAGGGGCTCTGATACCACTTGTTATAGTCACAATTGGCTTGAATGTGCCTAAAACGAAAGATAGAGAGCACAGACGGATTTCTGCACAGCGGCTTCAAACGTTAATAGCGTTCTGCTCACAGCTGCAAATGACTTGATTCAAATTGGATCTGGAGCGTCTTCATGTCGCCTACAATAATCAATTTACGTCACACGATTTCAGCAAGTATTGAGGACGCAACGTCGGTTTGAACGAACGGCACTATGGCAGCCACTATAGACTTAGAACACAAATTAGGAAGAGTTACGAGTTGGGAATGACTCCCAGCTCCTACAAACCCCAAGAGCCGAGGTACAGTGATGTGGAACAGTGCCAAACTGTCCCCAACCACGAAGGGTCTCGAAACTACCCTCCACAAGGGCCTACACCAAGAGAAATGTTACACTACACAAAGTAATGCAACTAATCTCACTATCTTAAAGTTTACCCTTTTTGGAGAGCTTAGAAATCACTTGATTCTTGAAACCAAGGCTCTGGTTCTTCAAGGTAAATTCTTCCTTGAGTTCTTGGAAGTCTGCTGCGCACACCTGCGACACGCCGAACGTTCCACACACGACAAAATAGAAAACCGCACACGACACGCAAACGACGACGTGACACGCGACTAGCGATAACTCGCTATTGACTCGACACACATATTCAAAATCATGCCTCATCATTCACACAATATTGTAAGCATGAAATCTATATTATTTCATGCTCTCATACCATCCCATGCACACACGCATGCACGCACACGGACAACAAGCCGAATGCAAACCGTAGGGTTGCACCAACACATCCAGTACATGAGGCAACCCACAAGCTTTGGATACAGACCACTCGGCTCTACGGACTCGTCCGAAGGTGGAGCTGAGAGTAAGTGGTCAGTAGACAGAGGAGTGGGCTGTGGCGAGGAGAACTGGAAGCCGAAGCGCTGAAGGACCTGGTGCACCATGTGTGACTGAGTCAGGGTGATGGTGCACCGTGCTGTGTCCCGGGTGATCTGCAGGCCAAGATAGCTCCGCAGCTCACCCAGGTCAGTGCAGGTGTGTCTCTCGTGCAGCTCCGCCTTCACTAGGGCCAGCGCCTCCGTGTCCGCAGTAGCAAAAACCAAGTCGTCGAAGTACACGAGAACGTAGAACAGTGGCAGGGTAGGGTCGGTGCGCAGAAACAGCGATGGGTGTTACCGGTGTGTGCCACCTGACCTAGGTATAGCGGCTGTTGCTCTGGGTGCTAGTTAGTCTAGTACTCTCCCTGGTACTGCGCCTGCTGAGGCCTTGCACACCTTCACGCTGGACTCAGGTGCCTCACGCTGTTTCTTTCGTGACAGCACCACCCTCACTCCTCTCTCTGCACTTGTCCCAGTCCGACTGGCTGATCCCTCCGAGGGCCCGGTCGTTGCCCGCTCCTCCACTGTCCTCCCGTGTCCGGCGGTTTCGTCCGGCTCACTGTCAGGTCTTCACCTCCCCTCGTTCTCTACGAACTTGGTGAGTACAGCTGCCCTCCAGGATTCGATGGTCACTACCACCACTCCTGGGGGTCAGCGGGTGTCGATCTGCACGTGTACACGGACGGGCCGTAACCTGGCCACATTCACTCGTCAGCCAGGGTCGAGTCTGTGCACACTGGCTACCGAGTCTCCTCAGGTAGCTGCGTCTGCCCACGTGTCTGCGTCAGGTCAGGTAGCACCCCCTTGCTCGTGGCGCCTCCTGTCGCACCAGACTCTTCTCTGGCACCACCGCCTGGGTCACCCCTCCCTGCCACGCCTTCATGGCATGCACTCCCGTCTCCTTGTCTCTGGTCTTCCCAGGTCTTTGCCTCCCCTCCCGCCCTCGCCTGCTCCGCCCAGCCTTCCTTGCATCGAGGGGCGGCAGCGCGCCGCTCCTCACTCCTCGTTTCCCCCGACGACTGCTCCCCTGCAGACTCTCCACATGGACGTGTGGGGCCCCGCCCGCGTTAGTGGACAAGGCCGCGAGCACTACTTTCTGCTGGTTGTTGACGACTACACGTGTTACACCACGGTCTTCCCCTTGCGCAGCAAGGGTCAGGTCCCTGACGTTCTGATCCCTTGGATCCGTGCAGTCTGTCTCCAGCTCCACGAGCACTTCGGCCAGGACCTTCTTGTCCTGCGTCTGCACTCTGACAAAGGTGGTGAGTTCTCCCCCGACCTCTTGCAGAACTTTTGTCGTGGGGAGGGCATCACCCGGTCGTTCACGCTTTCGGCCTCTCCACAGCAGAATGGGATTGCTGAGTGTCGCATTGGATTAGTCATGGAGGTCGCTCGTACCTCCATGATCCATGCGGCTGCTCCCCATTTTCTATGGCCGTTTGCGCTCCGGTACGCTGCGCATCAGCTCAACATCTGGCCCCGTGTCTCCTTGCTGGAGACCTCGCCCACACTGCGTTGGACGGGGGAGGTTGGCGATGCGTCGGTGTTCCGGGTCTGCGGTTCTCGTGCCTTTGTTCGCGATAAGTCCGCGGACAAGCTCTCCGCCCGTGCTATCCCCTGCGTCTTCCTTGGCTTTGTCCCTGACGCGGTTGGCTTTCAGTTCTTCCACCCCACCTCGCGCTGCGTCTTCCCTTCTCAGGACGTCACGCTTGACGAGTCGGTTCCCTTTTACTGTCTCTTCCCCTACCGCTCTGCCCCTCTCCCGCCTTTGCTGCTCTTCCTTGCTCCCGGTCCCCCTCCGGTAGATCCCCTCCCGCCCCAGGGTCCTGCTCCCTCAGGTGTGTCTCAGGTAGACCCTCTCCCTGGTCCTGCGCCTGTTCAGGTAGCTGTCGGCTCAGGTGTTGCTCGAGGTGCTGCGTCTGGAGGTGCTGCGTCTGTGGGTGCGGAGCCCGGGGGTGAGGAGTCTGAGGGTGCTGGGTCTGGGGGTGCTGAGCCTGGAGATGAGGAGCCGGAGGGTGCTGAGCCTGCGGGTGTGGAGCCTGGGGATGCTGAGCCTGAGGATGTTGAGCCTGGGGGTGCTGAGTCGGAGGGTGCGGAGTCTGGGGGTGCTGAGCCTGGGGGTTTAGGTTTGTCTGGAGGTCCTGCTGGTGCTTCGCCGAAACTGTCTCCGCAGCAGCTGCGTGAGTGGCTTCTTTGGCGAGCACGCCTTTGGAGTGGAGCTATCGGAGCTGGAGGCGCTGGAGACGCTGGAGCTGGAGGTGCTGGAGTTACTGCTTGAGCTGGTAGTACTGGCGGTGCTACGGCTGCTGGTCCTGGAGAAGCTCGTACCAGGGGTACTGGAGCTGCCGGGACTGGTGGTGTTAGGGGCGCTGGAGCTGGGGACCCTAGGGAGCCGGGAGCTGGAGGAGCTGGAGCTGGTGGCACTGGCGCTGGAGGCGCTGGAGTTGGAGGCACTGGCGCGGGAGGCGCTGGAGCAAGAGGTGCTGGAGCTGTTGACCCTGGAGGCACTGTGCGGCCGCGACCGTACTTCGTTCCTCTGTTTCAGCAGGTTCTTGGTGTCCCGTCTTCTACTAGCCTTACTCCTCCCCTCCTGTGTCCACCGCCTGACCAGTTGTAGCAGCCGTTACAGCCAGCCTCCCCACTGCCTGCTCCTTCTCCTTACACTGAGCAGTCTGGCGGTCTTACAGAGCATTGTGAGCCTGCGTCTCGTCCTGTCTCGCCTGTTCGCACTGCTCGTCGCGGTCCTCGTTCGCGTCCTCCTCCTGTCCCCGGCACGCACGCTATGGCACTTCGTCCTTCCTCTGTTCCACTGCGTGTTACTCTGCCTGCTCCTCCTGAGTCCTCTCTTCCTGAGGTCCCTGACCCTGAGTCTGACCGTGCTCGTGCTACCAGACCCACTGTCGCTCGTCTCCTCGCCACTGCTGTCACTGACACTTCCTTTGAGTCTGCTGCTGCGTCTGCCCTCGTTGCTGAGCTGCTTGACTTTGCTGCTGCCTGTCGTCTAGATTAAGCCACTGCTCTTGTTGCTGAGTCTGCTTCTGCCAGTCCTCCGTCCGTCAGGGGTGAGTGTGCTCTTGGCACAGACGTCCATTAGGACAGGCAGGAGGACTTTGAGTGTCTTGCAACTGCTGTACCTCGTTTCGCTTCCATGCTGCTTGGCCCTAAGGGAGACCCGGATGCTCCAGACATCCCGACCCCGCGCTCTTACGCAGAGGCGATTACGGGTCCTTACTCCTCTCAGTGGCAGGCAGCCATGGATGCCGAGATGGCATCCTGGAAGTCCACACGCACCTACATCGACGAGGTTCCCCCACCTGGGGCGAACATAGTCGATGGCATGTGGATTTTCGGGGTGAAGCGGCCGCCGGGTTCTCCGCCTGCCTTCAAGGCGCATTACGTTGCTTGAGGCTTCAGTCAGCGACAGGGGGTTGACTACTTCTAGACCTTCTCCCCCACCCCGAAGATGACTACTCTTCGGGTGTTGCTGCACGTCGCTGCTCAGCGTGACTACGAGTTGCACTCTCTGGACTTCAGCACAGCTTTCCTGTAGGGCAGCCTGCACGAGGAGATCTGGCTGCGCCGCCCACCTGGCTTCACTGGGTCGTTTCCTGCAGGTACCCAGTGGAGCCTCCGGCGGCCAGTCTACGGTCTTTGACACACCCCCATAGGCAAAGTGGGGGAGAACAAGGGGTCACAAGACCAGTCAAGAAGGCAAAGCAAGCTCAGGGCGGATCACAAAGTCACCACACAGTCTGAGCACAAGTAAAGGGCCACAAGGCCAATTCACATGCAGAGTTATATAAGGGAAAGCAAACAATACAGTGAACAGAACCTAGCAAGTGTAAGCATGCAGGTATAAGTATATAGAGTACAGTACAAGCAGAGTCAAGAAGTCAGCAAGTGAGGCACAGTAGGTACAAGGCCTAACACAGTACAGAAACGCTGATGATCACAAGGCTGAAGTGCCTTGGTGAAAACATCAGCAGTGTTGGCCTGAGAGGCCACGTAAGCAAGACGAAGCTGGCCACGCTGCTGCAACTCTCGAGCAAGGAAGTAGCGGAGAGCAATGTGCTTCGTTCTGTGCTCCAGTCTGTGCTCCTGACACAAGGCCAGCATGGCCTTGTTGTCGACGTACAGAACTGGAGGAGAACGAGGCGCCTCTCTCAAGTCGGTCAGCAGGTAGGTGAGCCAACGAAGCTCCTGTGCAGCCATGGCCCCAGCGTAGATCTCAGCCTCACAACTGGAGCTGAGAACAGAAGAAGAGCGGGTAGACCGCCAAAAGACAGAACCGGAGCCAAGACTGAAGGTGTAACCCTGTGACGACCGCTGCGTAGCCAAGTCGTCAACCCAGGAGGCGTCAGCGTGACCAGTGAGGACAACTCGAGCCCGTCCTCCAAGCACGAGCCCCATGCCTGATGTACCGCACAAGTATCGCAACACCCTCTTCGCAGCATCCCAGTGCACCTTTCGGTGCCTGCCGGGAGCCACGTAGCGAGCCAGAAGGCTGAGAGGGTATGCGAGGTCAGGTCGTGTGCAAGTCATCAGGTACATGAGGCAGCCCACAAGCTCTGGATACGGGCCACTCGGCTCTACGGACTCATCCGAAGGTGGAGCTGAGAGCGAGTGACCTGTAGGCAGAGGAGTGGACTGTGGCGAGGAGTACGTGAAGCCGAAGCGCTGAAGGACCTGCTGCACCATGTGTGACTGAGTCAAGGTAATGGTGCGCTGTGCTCTGTCCCGGGTGATACGCAAGCCAAGATAGCTTGTCAGTTCACCCAGGTCTGTGCACGTGTGTCTCTTCTGCAGCTCCGACTTCACATGGGCGAGTGCCTCGGTGTCAGCAGTAGCAAAGACGAGGTCGTCTACGTACACGAGAACATAGAACGGCGGTAGAGTAGTGTCAGTGCGTAGAAACAGAGAAGGGTCAGCAGTGGAAGGAGCAAAACCAAGAGAAGCAAGAGTCGTCCTCAGCGTGTCGTGCCACTCACGGGGTGCCTGGCGGAGACCGTAGACTGGCCGCCGGAGGCTCCACTGGGTACCAGCAGGAAACGACCCAGTGAAGCCAGGTGGGCGGCGCAGCCAGATCTCCTCGTGGAGGCTGCCCTGTAGGAAGGCTGTGCTGAAGTCAAGCGAGTGGAGCTCGTAGTCACGCTGAGCAGCAACGTGCAGCAGTACCCGAAGAGTGGTCATCTTCGGGGTAGGGGAGAAGGTCTGAAAGAAGTCAACTCCCTGTCGCTGACTGAAGCTACGTGCAACGTAACGCGCCTTGAAGGCAGGCGGAGAACCCGGCGGCCGCTTCACCCTGAAGATCCACATGCAACTGACGATGTTCGCCCCAGGTGGGGGAACCTCGTCTACGTAGGTGCCTGTGGACTTCCAGGAAGCCATCTCTGCGTCCATGGCTGCCTGCCACTGAGAGGAGTAGGGACCCTCTATCGCCTCTGCGTAAGAGCGCGGGGTCGGGATGTCTAGTGCATCCGGGTCTCCCTCAGGGGCAAGCAGCATGGACACGAGATGAGGTATAGAAGTAGCAAAGCACTCAAACTCCTCCTGTCTGTCCTCAAGAACGTCCATGCCAAGAGCACACTCACCCCCGACGGACGGAGGACAGACAGACGCAGACGCAGACTCAGTAACAAGACTAGTGGCGTAGTCTAGGCGACAGGCTGCAGCAAAGTCAACGAGCTCAGTAACAAGAGCAGACGCAACAGTGCACTCAAACAGAGGGTCAGTGACAGCAGTGGCCAAAAAGCGCGTGACCGTAGGACTAGCAGCACGAAGGGAGTCAGACTCCGGGTCCGGACCGTCAGGAAGAGAGGACGCGGGAGGAGAGGGCAGAGGGACACGCTGTGGAGCAGTAGAAGGACGTAGTGTCATAGAGTGAGTGCCTGGGATAGGAGGAAGACGCGGACGCGAAACACGACCAGCGCGAACAGGACGGACAGGCGACGGAGAACGAGACGCAGGCGACACAGGACGAGACTCAGGCTCACGACGCTCCGTAAGACCTCATGTCGGTCCAGAGTAAGGAGAAGGACCAGGCAGCGGAGAGGCCGGCTTCACCTGCGACTGGGACTGGACAGGCGGTGGACTCAGGAAAGGAGGAGGAGGACCAGGAGAAGGCGGGGAGCCAAGAACCTGCTGAAGGAGCGGAACGTAGTACGGCCGCGGCCGCGCAGCGCCTCCAGAAACAGCAGAGACAGAACCGGTACCCTCAGCCCCAGGGTCTCCAGTCCCAGCAGCACCTCCAGTAGCTCCAGCACCAGCAGCACCTCCAGCAGCTCCAGCACCAGCACCACCTCCAGCAGCGCCAGCACCTCCAGTAGCTCCAGTAGCACCTCCAATACCTCCAGCAGCTCCAGCTCCAGCAGCACCTCCAGCAGCTCCAGCACCAGCACCACCTCCAGCAGTGCCAGCACCTCCAGTAGCTCCAGTAGCACCTCCAGCACCTCCAGCAGCTCCAGCACCAGCACCACCTCCAGCAGCGACAGCACCTCCAGTAGCTCCAGTAGCACCTCCAGCACCTCCAGCAGCTCCAGCATCAGTAGCACCTCCAGCAGCTCCAGCAGCACCAGCACCAGCACCAGCAGCACCTCGACAGCGCCGAGAGTACCAGTCACGAAGCCGCTGTGGAGAGAGGGGCTCCCGCCGCGACGGGACACCTAGAGTACCTCCAGACTCAGCACGCGCAGGCTCAACACCTCCAGACACAGTACCCTCAGGCGCCACACCCCCAGGCTCAGCACGCCCAGTCTCAGCACCCCCAGACTCAGCACCCCCAGTCTCAGCACCCCCAAACTCAGCAGCCCCAGTCTCAGCACCCCCAGACCCCGCACCCGCAGGGTCAGCACCCCGAGCAGCACCTGAGTCGACAGCTACCTCGACCGGCTCGGCAGGGTCTAGCTGGGACACACCTGAGGGGGCAGGACCCTGGGGGGGGAGGGGGTCTACCGGGGGAGTACCTAGTGCCAGGAAGAGCGGCGGGGGGGGGGGAGAGGCAGTGCGGTAGGGAAAGAGACGGTAGTACGACACCGATTTGCAAACGTGACGTCCTGAGAGGACAGAACACGACGCGAGGTGGGGTGGTAGAACTGCCACCCGGGTGCGTCAGGAGGGAAGCCAAGGAAGACACAGGGAACGGCACGGGAGGACAGCTTGTCCGCGGTAGTATCGCGGACAAAAGCTCGAGATCCCCAGACACGGAACGTGGACACATCGCCAACCTTCCCCGTCCACCGCAGTGTAGGTGTGGTCTCCGGCAAGGAGACACGAGGCTGAAGGTTGATCTGATGCGCAGCGTACTGAACCGCGAACGGCCACAGAAAATGGGGAGCAGCCGCATGGATCATGGACGTACGAGCGACGTCCATGACCATGCCAATGCGGCGCTCAGCAATCCCATTTTGCTGCGGGGAGGCCGGAAGCGTGAACGTCTGGCGGATGCCCTCAGAACGACAGAAGGCTCTCAGGAGGTCGGAGGAAAACTCCCCGCCTCTGTCTGAGTGCAGACGCAGAACAGGAAGGTCTGAGCCAAAACTCTCACTAAGCTGGCAACGAGCACCGCGGATCCAGTCGATCAACACCTCAGGGACGTCACCCTTGCTGCGCAAGGGGAAGACTGTGGTGTAACGCGAGTAGTCGTCAACGACCAGCAGGAAGTAACGCTCGTGACCCTGTCCAGGGCCGCGGGCTGGGCCCCACACGTCCATGTGAAGAGTCTGTAGAGGGGCTTCAGTCGGAGGAAACGAGGAGGAGTGAGGAGCGGCGCGCTGCCAGCCCTCGACACAAGGAACACAGGTGGGGTCAGGCCCCGGAGGAAGGGGAGGGAGGGACATGGGGAGTCCAGAGACAAGAGCACGGGAGGCCATACCTCGAAGACGAGGCAGGGAGGGGTGACCAAGGCGGTGGTGCCAAAGGAGAGTCTCGTGCGCCAGAGGACGACACGAGCAGGGGGCAGATGCAGGACTAGACCTGGACGCGGCAGCAAACACCTGACTGGACGCAGCTACCTGACCAGACGCAGGGACCAGAGGAGGCGCAGTATTCAGTGTGTACAGACTCGACCCTGGCCGACGGGTGAACGTGGCCAGGTGGCGGCCCGTCCGAGAGCAAGTGCAGTGGGTCACACGCTGACCCCCAGGGGTGAACTGGTCAACCCACGCGTCCTGGAGGCCAGCTCCACTCACCAGGTTCGTAGAGAACGAGGGGAGGTGGAGTCCCGACAGCAAGCCCGACGGGGCCACAGGACACGGTAAAACTGTAGAGGAGCGTGCAAGGACTGGGCCCCCTGAGGGGTCAGCAAGGGAGACCGCAACAGGCCGACTGAGCGGCGTGAGCGTGGTGCTGTCTCTAAAGAAAGAGCGCGAAGCACCAGAGTCAAGTGTGAAAGTGTGCAAGGACTCAGTAGGTGCAGTACCAGAGAGAGTAGACGTACCAGCACCTGGAGCAGCAAACGCACTAGCACCTAGAGCAGCAGGCGCACTAGCACCTAGAGCAGCAGCCGCAGTGCCCGGGTCGGGCGGGACACTCAGGTAACAGTCACCCTCAGTAATATCAGCAATAGCATACATGGCAGCAAGGATAGCATCAAAGTCTAGATCAAAGATAGGCACATTCTGCATAAGCAGATCATGCCAACGAGGAAGCTCAACGGCGTCAGGAAACTGGGTACGCCAAGCGTCAGTCAAGCGGCCGAAGCAGCGCTGCGTGGTGTGTGGGAGCCCACACACCTCCCCACTACGAGTGCCGGTGCGAAGAACGTAAGTGCAGGGACCTGCACCCCCAGACCTCCCACGCCCAGCGTACCACTCACGAAGCTGCTGAACCGACGGGGTCTCACGGGTGCGTAGCTGCTGCTGGCGCTGGCTGCCACCAAGGCCTCAACGCTGCGTGGCTGCACCTCGACCAGCACCACCTCCTCCGCTACCTCCACCACCGCTGCCGCCGCCTCCACCTCCTCCGCCACCGCCGCCACGGCCTCCACCGCCGCCACCGACGCTCCCACTCCCGGTACCACCCCCACCACCACCCCCACCTCCTCCTCCGCCTCCACCTCCTCCACCGCTTCCCCCACCGCCCCCTCCACCTGTCAAACATATGTATAGGTATGTTATATTTTGGGTAGGCTTAGTGGGGTACACTTTGTAGGGTACAACCCCTTAGGGCCATTTTTTCTCTTTGTACCACCATCTCGATAGTCGACACCCATTTTCATGCCTAACTTCTAAGATGGTATCTAGAGCATAGGTCGTTAGGACCTAAGATTAGGGCCCACCGATTACTTCATTACTTCGCCTGCCTTGCGTGCTGCCCGCGCGCGCCTCGGCTGCACGCGCGCGGCCCTTTTTTTTTTTCCGTGCGCGCCACTTTAGCAGCCTGCGCGCAGCCCGTTTTCGGCCCCGCGCGCCACGTCAGCCACCCGCGCAGCCTGCCGCCGGCCCGCGAGCCGTGTAAGCCGCCCGTGCGCAACCCGCGTAGGCCTTGCGCGCCGCGTCCGTGTAGCCCGTTTTAGGCCCCACGCGCCGTGTAGCCCGTTTTAGGCCCCACGCGCCGTGTAGCCCGTTTTTAGGCCCCAAACGCCGCGCCAGCCGCCCACGCAGCCTGCCGCCAGCCCGCGCGTCGCCACGAGCAGCCCGCAGCTGCGCGCGCTGCCCGTAGCCACGTGCAACCTGCAGCCTCGTGCAGCAAGCCGCCACACGCAGCCAGGAGCCTCACGCAGCCCTCAGGCCGCTCCTGCCTGCTGCCTACCTGCTGCCTGCCTGCCTGCCCGCTTGCTGCTTGCTGCCGCCTGCCTGCAGCCTGCCTGCTGCCTGCCTACTGCCTGCCTACTGCTTGCTGCCTACTGCCGCCTGCCTGCTTGCTGCCTGCTGCCGCCTGCCTGCTTGCTGCCTGCTGCTGCCTGCCTGCCGCCTGCCTGCCTGCCTGCTTGCTGCCTGCTGCCTGCCTGCTACCAGCCTGCTGCTTGCTGCCTGCTGCCGCCTGCCTGCTTGCTGCCTGCTGCCGCCTGCCTCCTTGCTGCCTGCTGCCGCCTGCCTGCCGCCTGCCTGCCTGCCTGCAGCCTGCCTGCTGCCTGCCTACTGCTTGCTGCCTGCTGCCGCCTGCCTGCTTGCTGCCTGCTGCCGCCTGCCTGCTTGCTGCCTGCTGCCGCCTGCCTGCTGCCTGCCAGCTGCCTGCCTACTGCTTGCTGCCTGCTGCCGCCTGCCTGCTTGCTGCCTGCTGCCGCCTGCCTGCCGCCTGCCTGCTTGCTGCCTGCTGCCTGCCTGCTGCCAGCCTGCTGCTTGCTGCCTGCTGCCGCCTGCCTGCTTGCTGCCTGCTGCCGCCTGCCTGCTGCCTGCCAGCTGCCTGCCTACTGCTTGCTGCCTACTGCCGCCTGCCTGCTGCCGCCTGCCTGCCTGCCTGCTTGCTGCCTGCTGCCTGCCTGCTGCCAGCCTGCTGCTTGCTGCCTGCTGCCGCCTGCCTGCTTGCTGCCTGCTACCGCCTGCCTGCCAATATGGCGACGCCTAACGTTTTAGCGTTCGAGCCCGACGGTCGTCCCATCGAGTTCACTGTGTGGTTAGACGATCTCCAGCTGTTCCTTCTGACTGATGCCAAAGAGGGCGTTTCCCTGTTTGATTACGTCTCTGGCACTGCCGTTACTCCTGCTGCTGATGCTCCTGCTCTAGACCGTTCCCAGTGGCAGACTCGTGATGCTGCTGCACGCCTAGCTATTAGGAACCACCTGCCGATTACCGAGCGAGCGCATTTCAGCCAGCACAGAACTGCTAAGACACTGTACGACGCTGTAGTTGCGCGCTACTCCTCCCCGGCCACTGCAGCCATAGGTCGACTCATAGTTGTACCTGTTCCCCCGATCTTTCCTCGTTCACCACTGCTGAGGACCTAGTTTCTCACCTGCACGCTACTGACTCTCGCTTTCGTGCCGCCCTTTCAGCCGAGTTCTGCGCCGCAACCCCCCCCCCCCCCCCCCCCCGATGTACTTCACTCTCTATTTCCTCATCACCCGCCTCCCTGACACTCTTAGCTCTGTCAGGGACCACTTCCTAGCGCTAGACCCCACCACTCTCACTGTCGACGACTTCGAGAAGCACCTCCTCGCAGCAGAGAAGAACATCCTCGCTGTAGGTGCTGCTCGTGGCACTCCTCGCTCTCCCCTCTTTGAGGGGTGCTCCCCCTCCCCTCTCACCCCCTCCTACGCCTCCGCAGCTGCTGCTCACGACTACCTTGGTGCTGAGGGGGTCGGAGCTGCTTCCGCTCCTAGTGGGAAGCGTCGCAGCGGCAGGGGCGGCAAGGGTGGCAGAGGCGGTGGGGGTGGCGGTGGAGGTGGCGGTGGTGCAGGCGGCGGGGGAGGTGGAGGTGGTGGGGGTGGTCGTGGGGGTGGAGGCGGTGGAGGTGGTGGTGGGGGCGGCGGAGGCACTGGGAGCGGTGGAGGGGGCAGCAGCAGCGGTGGGGGAGGAGGGAGCGGTAGTGGCTTTGGTGGTCAGGGCCAGCAGCAGCCGCAACAGCAGCAGCAGCAGCAACAGCACCAGCAGAAGCATCAGCGTCAGCGCCAGACCCCCACTTCCCAGCAGCTTCTTGACTGGTATGCCGGGCGTGGGGCTTCTGGGGGTCCTGGTCGCTGCCCCTATATCATCCGCACAGGTCCCCGCGCTGGTCGCCAGTGCACAGGTTTTCACACTGAGCAGCGCTGCTTCGCTCGGCTTAGCGACGCCTGGCGCGCCAAGTTTCCTGATGCTACTGAGTTCCCTAACTGGGCAGACTTGCTTAGGCGTGATGTACCTATCTTTGATCTTGACTATGAGGCAATTCTTGCTGCTATGTATGCCTTGTCTATTAGTGCTGAGGGTGATTGCTACTTGTGTGTGCCACCGGATCCTGGTATAACCCCTGGTATAGCCCCTTCAGCACTAGGTGCTTGTGAGTCTGCTCCCCTTGGTACTGCGCCTGCACAGGCTTTGCACACATTTACACTTGACTCTGGTGCTTCCCGCTGTTTCTTTCGCGACAGTACCACAGTCACTCCCCTCCCTGCACCTGTTCCTGTCTCACTGGCTGACCCCTCTGGGGGCCCAGTGCTTGCACGGTTTTCCACTGTGCTTCCGTGTCCGGCGGTCCCGTCTGGTGAGCTGTCTGGTCTCCACCTCCCCTCGTTCTCTACAAACTTGGTGAGTAACGCTGTCCTCCAGGATGCGGGGGTTGACACCTTCACCCCTGGCCGGCAGCGTGTGGCGATTTGCACGTGCTCCCAGACTGGTCGCCACCTGGCCACGTTCGCTCGTGCGCCAGGGTCCAGTCTCTACACCCTCACCACTGCGTCACGCTCCACCCCTTTGTCTCCCCAGTTGCACGCGTCTGCTCAGGTAGCTACACAGTGTGAGTGTCGCCGGCTGTCGCACGACACTCTCCTGTGGCACCACCGCCTTGGTCACCCCTCCCTGCCTCGCCTACGCAGCATGCACTCCCGCTTCCTGGTTTCTGGTCTTCCCAGGTCTCTGCCTCCCCTCCCTCCCTCGCCTGCGCCGCCCTGCATTCCCTGCGTCGAGGGGCGGCAGCGCGCCGCTCCTCACTCCTCCTCGTTCCCTCCCACAGAGGCTCCACTGCAGACTCTCCACCTGGACGTGTGGGGCCCAGCCCGCGTCCGTGGACAGGGCCACGAGCGGTACTTCTTGCTGGTTGTCGACGACTACACGCGCTACACCACGGTCTTCCCCTTGCAGCGCAAGGCGGATGTCCCTGATGTTTTGATCCCCTGGATCCGCGCTACTCGTCTCCAGCTCCGCGAGCGGTTCCAGTCGGACTTTCCTGTCCTGCGTCTGCACTCTGACAGAGGTGGTGAGTTCTCCTCAGACCTCTTGGCAGCCTTCTGTGCGGAGCACGGCATCCGCCAGACTTTCACGCTTCCGGCCTCTCCGCAGCAGAATGGGGTTGCTGAGCGCCGCATTGGCTTAGTCATGGAGGTCGCTCGTACCTCCATGATCCATGCGGCTGCCCCCCATTTTCTGTGGCCGTTTGCGGTCCGGTACGCCGCGCATCAGCTCAACCTTTGGCCCCGTGTCTCCTTGCCGGAGACCTCGCCCACACTGCTATGGACGTGGAAGGTTGGTGACGCGTCGCGTTTCCGGGTCTGGGGTGCTCGTGCCTTTGTCCGCGATATCACCGCGGACAAGCTCTCCCCTCGCGCCATTCCTTGCGTCTTCCTTGGCTTTGTCCCTGACGCGCCTGGCTGGCTGTTTTACGACCCCGCCTCGCGCCGTGTCTTTGCGTCTCAGGACGTCACCTTTGACGAGTCGGTCCCCTTTTACCGCCTCTTCTCCTACCGCACTGCTCCTCGCCTCCCCCCGCCGCTCTTTCTCGCCCCAGGTCCTCCCCAGGTAGACCCCCTCCCCGCGCCAGGTCCTGCTCCTTCAGGTGTCTCTCAGGTAGACCCCCCTGCGCCTGCGCCTGTTGAGGTCACTGGTGACTCCGGTCCTGCTGCGAGTGGTGCTGTCCCTGGGGGTGCGGAGCTTGGGGGTGCTGAGTCTGGGGGTGCTGAGCGTGTGGAGCCTGGAGGTGCTGAGCCTGCGCGTGAGGAGCCTGGAGGTGCTGCGTCTGGGGGTGCTGAGCCTGTGTGTGCGGAGCCTGGGGGTGCTGAGTCTGGGGGTGAGTTGCCCGAGGGTTTTGAGACTGCTGTTACGCGGTCTCCTTGGAGTAGCCGTCTTCGTCCGCGTGTGCCCCTCACCTCCCAGCAGCTGCACGACTGGTACGGTCGCCGTCAGCGTCCCACTTCTGCACCTCAGGGCTCTCCTGCTGGAGGTTCTTCTGCTGGTGTCGCTGGTCCTGGTGGTGCTGCTGAGGGTACTGGAGCTGCTAGAGGTGCTGGAGGTACTGGAGCTACTGGAGGTGCTGGAGCTGCTAGGGGTACTGGAGCTGCTGGAGGTGCTGGAGCTACTGGAGGTGCTGGAGCTGCTGGGGGTGCTGGAGCTGCTGGAGGTACTGGAGCTGCTGGAGCTGCTGGAGGTGCTGGAGCTGCTGGAGGTGCTGGAGCTGCTGGTGGCACTGCTCAGCTGCGCCTGTTCTTTGCTCCGCCGTCTCCGTCGTCTCAGCCACCACCTGACTCTGCACTTCGCCAGGTTCTTGGTCTTCCCTCGTCTACTGGTCTTCCGTTACAGCCTGGCTCACCGCTGCCTGCTCCCTCTCCGTACACAGAGCAGCCTGGTGGCCTTGCAGAGCGTCTTGAGCCTGTGTCACGTCCTGTCTCCCCTGTCAGTTCCGGTCGTCGTGTTCCTCGTCAGTGCCAGCCGGCTGTCTCCGGCCCTCCCCTTGTCGTTCGTCGTCCTTCCTCTCCTTCACCGCGTGTTCCTCTGCCGCCTCCTTCTGCGTCCTCTCTGCCTGTCGTTGCTGACCCTGCGTCTGACCGGTTTCGTGCTGAGCACTCTACTGTCACGCGTCTGCTTGCCACTGTTGTCACTGACCCTTCGTTTGAGTCTGCTGCTGCGTCTGCCTTAGTCACTGAGCTTGTTGCCTTTGCTGCTCACTGTCGTCTAGACTACGCCGCCGGTCTTGTTGCTGAGTCTGCGTCTGTCTGTCCTCCGTCCGTCGGGGGTGAGTGTGCTCTTGGCACGGACGTCCTTGAGGACAGGCAGGAGGACCTTGAGTGTCTTGCAGCCGCTGCGCCTCATCTCGTATCCATGCTACTTGCCCCTGAGGGAGACCCGGGTGCACCAGACATCCCTACCCCGCGCTCTTACGCTGAGGCGATCGCGGGTGAGTACTCCTCTCAGTGGCAGACAGCCATGGATGCAGAGATGGCATCCTGGAAGTCCACAGGCACCTACGTCGACGAGGTTCCCCCTCCTGGGGCGAACATTGTCAGTGGCATGTGGATTTTCAGGGTGAAGCGGCTGCCAGGTTCTCCGCCGGTCTTCAAGGCTCGTTACGTGGCTCGAGGCTTCAGTCAGCGAGAGGGAGTTGATTTCTTCCAGACCTTCTCCCCCACCCCGAAGATGACCACTCTTCGGGTGCTGCTGCACGTTGCCGCTCAGCGTGACTACGAGCTTCACTCTCTTGACTTCAGCACAGCCTTCTTACAGGGCAGCCTGCACGAGGAGATTTGGCTGCGCCGCCCTCCTGGCTTCACTGGGTCGTTCCCTCCTGGTACCCAGTGGAGCCTCCGGCGGCCGGTCTACGGTCTCCGCCAGGCGCCACGTGAGTGGCACGACACACTGAGGACTACACTTGCGGCTCTTGGGTTTGCTCCGTCGACTGCTGACCCGTCGCTGTTTTTGCGCACCGACACTTCGCTGCCGCCGTTCTACGTTCTCGTGTACGTCGACGACTTGGTATTTGCCACTGCTGACACTGAGGCTCTCGCCCTGGTGAAGTCGGAGCTGCAGAAGAGACACACGTGCACAGACCTGGGTGAACTGCGCAGCTACCTTGGCTTGCAGATCACCCGGGACAGAGCACGCCGCACCATCACACTGACTCAGTCACACATGGTGCAGCAGGTCCTTCAGCGCTTCGGCTTCACCTGGTCCTCAGCACAGGCCACTCCTCTGGCTACAGGTCACTCGCTCTCAGCTCCACCTTTGGACGAGTCCATAGAGCCGAGTGGTCCTTACCCAGAGTTAGTGGGCTGCCTCATGTACCTGATGACTTGCACTCGTCCTGACCTTGTGTACCCTCTTGGCCTCCTGGCTCGCTACGTGGCTCCTGGTCGGCACCGAAAGGTGCACATGGATGCTGCCAAGAGGGTACTACGCTACTTGTGCAGTACATCGGGCATGGGGCTCGTGCTTGGAGGACGGGGTGACGTTGTCCTCACTGGTCACTCGGACGCCTCTTGAGTTGACGACCAGGCTACGCAGCGGTCGTCACAGGGTTACACCTTCAGCCTTGGCTCTGGTTCAGTTTCTTGGCGTTCTACACGCTCGTCTTCAGTTCTCGGCTCCAGTTGTGAGGCTGAGATCTACGCCACAGCCATGGCTGCACAGGAGCTTCGCTGGCTCACCTACCTGCTGACTGACTTGGGAGAGCGGCCTCGTTCTCCTCCAGTGCTGTACGTCGACAACAAGGCCGCCATTGCCTTGTGTCAGGGGCACAGACTGGAGCACAGAACGAAGCACATCGCTCTCCGTTACTTTCTTGCTCGAGAGCTGCAGCAGCGTGGCTAGTTTCGTCTTACCTACGTGGCCACTCGGGCCAACACTGCTGATATATTCACCAAGGCACTTCAGCCTGGTGATCATCAGCGGTTCTGCACTTTGTTAGGCCTTGTGCCCACTCTTCCTCACTTGCTGTAGGCTTTGTTTGTGCCATGATTTATACGTATTCCTGCATGCTTGTTCTTGTAGGTAGATTTCACTGTACTGTTGTTGTTACATAAATATCTCTGCATGTGAACTGGCCTTGTGGCCTTCTTGCTTGTGCTCAGACTGCGTGGTGACGTTGTGATCCACCCTGAGCTTGCTTTGCACTTCCTGACTGGTCTTGTGACCCTCTGTTCTCCCCCACTCTGCCTATGGGGGTGTGTCAAACATATGTATAGGTATGTTATATTTTGGGTAGGCTTGGTGGGGTACACTCTGTAGGGTACAACCCCTTAGGGCCATTTTTTCTCTTTGTACCACCATCTCGATAGTCGACACCCATTTTCATGCCTAACTTCTAAGACCACCACCCTTGCTTCCCTTGCCCTTGCTGGTGCGGCGTCGCCCACTAGAGGCAGACGCAGCGCCGACCTCCTCAGTGCCAACGAGGTCGACAGCAGCAGCAGAGGCAACAGAGGGGAGAAGGGGGACAGGGGAACACCCCTCAAAGAAGGGGGTGCGACGATCGCCGCGAGAAGCACCTACAGCTAAGATACTCTTCTCAGCTTCAGCAAGACGCTCCTCTAGCAGGTCGACAGTCAGCTCGGTGGGGCAAAGGGAGAGAAAGTGGTCCCTGACTGAAGGGAGAGAGTCAAGGAGGCGGGTGACTAGGTAGTAAAGGGTGATGTACATGGGGGGGGGGTTCTTGGCACAGAAATCAGTGGGAAGGGCAGCGCGGTAGCGGGCGTCACTGGTGCGAAGGTGAGTAACTAGGTCAGCGACTGTGGCAAAGGCGGCAAGGTCAGGAAAAAGGTACGGCAGCATGAGGCGGCTGAGGGCAGCAGTGGCAGGGGAGGAGTAGCGTGCAACTACAGCGTCGTACAAAGACTGAGCAGTCTTGTACTGACCAAAGTGTGCGCGCTCAGCAGGCGGCAGGTGATTACGAACAGCAAGACGAGCAACAGCGTCACGAGTGGTCCACTGCGAGCGAACAGTACTGTCAGCAGTGGCAGCAGGAGCAGTGGAAACACCGGACGTGTGATCGAAAAGGGACACCCCATCCCTAGAATCACACTGAAGAAAGAGCTCTAGGTCGTCAACCCACACGTCAAAATCAACCGCACGTCCCTCATTATCAAAGGTGAGAACAGTAGGACTAGCCATAGCAGCAGTAGGAGCAGTAGCAAGAGTAGCAGCAGTAGTAGCAAAAGCAGCAGTAGCAGCAGTAGCTGCGGTAGTAGCAGTAGGAGCAGATGCACAGCAATGCGGCTCGGTAGGGCAGGGCGGCGCGGCTCGGCTGGGCGGCGCGGCTCGGCTGGGCGGCGCGGCTCGGCTGGGCGGCGCGGCTCGGCTGGGCGGCGCGGCTCGGCTGGGCGACGCGGCTCGGCTGGGGGCGCGGCTCGGCCGGGCGGCTCGGGTGCTTACCAGGAGCAGGTGCGGGGCCGGGCCGTGACAGCAGGGGCCGCAGCAGTAGGTGTCGCGCAGGGGAGGGGCCGCGTCTGCAGATGCCGTGTCAGCAGGGGCTGCGGCAGCAGGGGTCACTCCAGCAGGGGTGACACCGCAATCAGGGGCGACGCCGAGGGCTGGGGCGACGCCGTGGGCTGGGGCGACGCCGAGGGCAGTGGCGACCCCGTGGGCTGGGGCGACGCCGAGGGCAGGGGCGACGCCGCTAGCTGGGGTGACGTCACGTAGGGGCCACTAAGGGGCCGCGAAGGGCCCTGATGGGGCCGCTAAGGGCCGCTAAAGGGGCCTTAAGAGGGGCCGCGAAGGGCCTTAAGAGGGGCCGCGAAGGGGCCTTAAGAGGGGCCGCGAAGGGGCCTTAAGAGGGGCCGCGAAGGGGCCTTAAGAGGGGCCGCGAAGGGCCCTGACGGGGCCACGAGGGGCCGTGACGGGGCCGCTAAAAGGGGCCTTAAGAGGGGACGCGAAGGGGGCCTTAAGAGGGGCCGCGAAGGGGGCCGTAAGAGGGGCCGCGAGGCGCCTTAAGAGGGGCCGCTAAGGGCCGCGAAGGGCCGCTAAGGGCCGCGAAGGGGCAGCGACGGGCCACTAAGGGCCTCGAAGGGCAGGCGCGACACGCGCCTCGGGCAGGTAAGGAAAAAAAATTGTAGTGGTGGGCCCAAAAATCGAACTAGCTCTATACCATGTGAGAATAATGAGAGAAGTGTGAAAACTAGAAAGCAGGTACAGCTGGAGATCATCGAGCCAAACATCAAAGCTAATCGCGCGACCCTCAGCGTCAAATGTAAGGAACAGTGAATTTAGCCATAGCTGCAGTAGCCGTAGCAGCCGCAGCAGTAAGAGGAGTTGCAGCAGTAGTGGCAGTAGGGAGCAGCAGCAGCAGCAAGGAGCGACAGCTGCAGCAAGTAGCAGCAGCAGTAAGGAGCAGCAGCACTAAGGAGCAGCAGCTGCAGCAAGTAGTAACAGCAGCAGCAGCACGTAGGAGAAGGCGCACAGCAGGAGTAGCAGCAGCGCGCGGGCTAGGTGCGTGCAGGCAGCGCAAGTAGCGGCAGCAGCTCAGGCGCAGCAGCAGGACCACTTGCAGCAGCAGTAGCAGCAGCAGCGCTTTTGGCAGGAGCAGCTCAGGCGCAGCAGCAGGAACACTTGCAGCAGCAGTAGCACGTTCAGGAGCAGCAGTCGCGCTCAGCAGCAGCAGCAGCAGCAGCAGCAGCAGCTCTGGTCAGCAGTGCGCTTAGCTGCAGTAGCATCACTTAGCAGCAGCAGCAGAGCATGCAGTAATGGCAGCAGCAGCAGAGCATGCAGCAGTGGTAGCAGCACGCTTAGCAGCAGCATCAGCAGCAGCGCTTAGCAGCAGCAGCAGTGCATGCAGCAGTAGCGGCTACAGAAGTGACAGCAGCAGCAGTGCGGATGGGCAGGGAGTACGTGGAGTGCACGCGGGCAAGGCGCAGGCCGGGCGCAGGCTGTTGGCTGACAGCGTGTTTGCGGGGCAGAACTCACCGGCGGGGCCGGCAAAGCGTGTGCGGGCAGCGGGCGAGTGGGAAGGCAGGGTGCGCGTGCAAAGCGCGCAGGCAGGCTGGGCAGCGCAGCTGCAGGCAGAGCGCGCGCAGGTAGGGCAGCGGGGCAGCAGGGCTAGGCCGTGAAAATCGACGTGCCTAGGCTCATTTTGGGCAGAATAAAAAATGCGACGCCCCTAGGGGCGCGATTCGAGCAGGAACTAACGGTGGGCCCTAATAATTTTTTGGTCCTAAGGACCTACTAGCTCTGATACCATGTTAGAAGCATGTGAGGAGGAGTGGTTGTCGATTAGGTTGGGGGGGGTACAAGATTGTCGAAAGAACGGTTCTACCCTCTAGGGATAACCCCTACACAGCCTACAAAGCTAGAAAACATATAAAATGTTTTGACACGCAGTACCCTAGGGGTCGCCATAGCGGAAGCGTAAGAGGTGGATACTGCTGCTGCCGAAACCCTAAATGCCTAAAGGGCCTGCGTAAGGCGTGACAGACAGTGCGACGCAACTGGACAGGATGCGACTGGCAGGGACGGGCGTGACAGGCGCGGACGGGCAGGGCACACGGGGCGCAACGGATGGGCAGGGCGCACGGGGCGCGACGGACGGGCAGGGCGCAGCGGGGGCGCGACGGACGGGCAGGGCGCAGCGGGGGCGCGACGGACGGGCAGAGCGCAGCGGGGGCGCGACAGACGGGCAGGGCGCACGGGGCGCGACGGACGGGCAGGGCGCACGGGGCGCGACGAACGGGAAGGGCGCATGGGGCGCGTGTGACGGGACGGGACGGGAAGCGCGACGCGGACGGGATGGGACGGGACGGACGGCGCGACGCGGCGAGACAAAAGGGACAGCAGGGGGCGACGCGACGGGACAGCAGGGGCGACAGGACAGGACGGGACAGTAGGGGCGACGCGACGGCAGGGGCGACGCGACGGGGCAGCAGGGGCGACGGGACGGGACGGGATAGCAGGGGCGATGCGACGGCAGGGGCGACGGGACGGGACAGCAGAGGCGACGGGACAGCAGGGGCGACGGGACGGGATGGGACAGCAGGGGCGACGCGACGGCAGGGGCGACGGGATGGGACAGCAAGGGCGACGCGACGGCATGCGCAACGGGTGCTAGGGCACGAGAGAGACGAGCGCGATAGGCGCTAAGCATGCCCCAAATTATCAGGGTATTTTACCATGATTGCCCTGATGAGCGGCCGTTTTTTTCCAGTTACCCTTTCAGAATCCGTGTATGAGATTTTTTACCCTAGACCAAACAGGCTATGAAATATTATACCCTGATCCAAATTTCGATTACCCTTTCTGAACAGGGTGCGATTTTCATTACCCTGTTACCGAATCTTCCTTACCGAGGATTCGGACACAGGTGACGAGCAGACAAAACGGCCCACTGGCCCACAGTTTCACTTGTCGAGTTGGTCCACAAGCGCAACATTGAGATTTCTGGTCGGCAGGCCGCCATTGCGTCCTATTCGTCAGGTTAGCAGATTTTTTTGCCAGCGCACAGGAAATTGATGCCTTGCCACACCAGTCCCACTGCCATTTCTATCACGTAGCGCGCCAGCACAGCTTCGTGCTGTCGCACGCAACGGCTGGCAGTCATTGTGGTGCTGCACTCGCAGCCGCACTCTCCACACACACCTACACTAGCGACACCCCGTTTGTAGATGAAGGAAGTGTGCCTAGCACAGAGGAGATGGTGGTGTTTGTGCTGAATGTTTTATCTTATGGTCATTCACTTGATGTTTAATGTTGTTTATGGCAAAACAGCTGTAAATCAGTGTACTGGGCAAGTTACACTGATTGATTCAGTGTACGGTTTTTTTTAGGCTGTTGCCATCATTGTACGGAATTTTTTACACTAGAGGTCAGGGTACAAGAGGCCTCACACCCTGATACAAAAGGGTGACCCAAAACTAATTTTGGGCCCTGGCGCTAAGGGACAGTACGGGCGTAACGGACATTAGGGTAAGGGACAGGCTCGGGCGCTACGGACGTGAACGAGAGGAACATAAACCTAACCCTGACGGGCACAGGATCCTAAACTAGGTGATACCATGTCAAGAATGAAAGCGTTGATTTGACTAAGGTTGGCTGAGGTACATAAACCTAACCCTAACAGTTGTACCCCCTATAACACACATCACTAAGACTTGTTGAGATAATATCGAGACGTAAAGCACTTCAAGGAAATTCGTGTAGTACAGTAAAGTACCGATAGGCTGACGTCAGCAAAGCGCTACGCGACCTAGGATGACGTCAGCACGTAGCTATAGACTTCGCGAATAGTTACGTACCGTTTCAAGATAAGAATAGCACAGTACAGTAGGCGAACAGGTACTTTACTCTAGCTATATATTTTGTATGTTTGTCATTTTATAATATATCTGATTTCAGAGACATTTTGATCCTGAAACATATCACTACATAGACTTTATTAAGTCTAGACAAAGCCTTCACAACTGGCTTAACTCATATAAGACTTCCGCTACGACAGGAAGTTACCATCCTAAGTAGTACGATCCTACAAACTCACTTCAAATTCTAACATGGTATTGCGAGCGTCTTAGGATACTACAAACTTCCAACTACATACTCTACAACTATGTCTGGATCTCCACCAGGCCCTCAGATATCAGCGTAAAACACGCTGATTACGCTGATTTTGTAGCTCATATTTTCGTTTTCCCTGAAAATTCAGCATATGCTTCAAATTTGCACTGAAATTTCAGTATAACATACCTTGCCACACTGACCATTTTCCGTGTTGCTGTACAAGTAGCACTGACGAATCAGTGTAGTGTCGTGAGTCACACTGAAACGAACTAGACCGATTCGGGGTGGTACGCGTGTGTACAGTCTGTACCTGGCCCAGGATTCACGAGACCCCACTAGGCTGTACCTGGCCCGGGATTCGCGAGACCTCACTCACACACTTAACGATGCATGCGCTGTACAGATCGCGTGCCGACGTGTTTTGCATCGCTGGAAGGAGCTCTCACAGCGACAAATTTTGAACGGGAAATTCAACTTTGTATTTCTTTTTTACACTGATGGTTCAGTTTACTTATAACTTTTACAGTGGCAAAATCAGTATAAAGAAAACCATGAACGCTGATTTGGACACCTGGGCGACCGGAGCACGCTGATCCATCAGCATACCCTCAAACCAATCTGAGGGCCTGATCTCCACGGTCCAACAACGGCTCTTCTGTTACGAGCCCATCACGCCCAACAGCGTCTCCAGCTGCTGATAATTCAAATCTGCAGCAGCAACAACAACAACAACAACAACAACAATATCAGCAACAACCGATGTACGGCATGCCACTGAGCAATCAGTCTGTACACACAACTACAGCAGCGGCATCATCGACAGCAGCCGCAGCAACAGCAGCAACAGCAGCTACAACAGCTGCACCTGCAGTCGCTGGTTCTTCTAGTCAACCAGGACAACAGTCCAATTTCGTACCGACTGGACCTTATCAATATCAAGGTGCTTACCAGCCAGCAAATCTTAAACAACGTGTTAATGCTGCCGTCTTGTCACTTAACCAGATGTTTCCAACTCCTATGAGTATTGATGGCTCCAGTTATCAGCATGGTCAGATGCCACAAGGAAGTGACGGGTCGAACAACTCCTTCTCTTTTGTTCCTGCTGGACAAGGACAACAAACACAACACGGGTCACAGGTGCCATCACTTTATCAGCTACAATCAGCTGACGGTACCGGAAATTATATTCCTGCTTCTGCAAATCCAACGAAAATTAAAACGACAATGCCTTTTAACGGTCAAGACTTTTATACATGGAGCTTTGAGTTTGAGCTTCTTGTTCAGACCGCGGGGTTCTTGCAGCTGTACGACGGCACAGCACCCTTTCCATCTCACGGGTCCCCCCTTCAACAAGCCACTTTTCGATCGGCGTCGCTGACTGCATACACAGTTCTCGTTCGTAATCTGACACCGACTGAACAGCTCGGAATTCGTTCTTTTTGTACCAGTGTCGCTCCTGCTGAAGCAGCTTGGTTATACCTGCAAGGGGTTCACATGGCAAAGGACACTGTCAACCAGAGTAAAATTTTGACGCAGCTGTCAAATATACAGATGATAAACGGCGAGAAGGTGACGCAGTATATCAACCGCGCTCGAAATTTGCGTGATCAACTTCAGAAGTGTGGAGGGTACTTCCCCGACGCTATGTTTCACACGGTGCTACTCGCGGGTCTTGGACCAGAATGGCGACAGTGTCGCTCTATACTTCGGATGCAAGCACAGTTGTCCGAAGGGGCACTCTGTGCCGCTCTCATCGCCGAGCAGCAGGATATGGACCTGCACAACGCTCGAGGAGGGAAAAAGGTGGTCAACAACACAGTCAGTTTTTATTCTAATCCACGTCACAAACCCGTTTGTTCCTTTTGTCGCAAAGCAGGACATACTATTGATACCTGCTGGTCGAAAGATAAACCATCTTGGAAGCGGACTACACCGAAACATTCCAATGATTCTTCAGGTGAAGCTGAGAAGCAGGCAGCTGAGAAGCAGGAAGCTGTGAAGCAGGATACTGCGAAGCCGAACTCTGCGAAGCCGCCTACTACACCTGCCAAGACACAAGCGAAAGAAGTTATTAATTGTATGACGTCAGTTTCTACATTCTACGATCCTGACGCTGAGGAACGTATTCACAATAACTTCAATGATGAACTCAACACGCCCATACCACCCGAGGTCTACGCCAACCTTGCACATACCTTAGAAGGGCCCAACACTTGGTATCTTGACAGCTGTTGCGGCCAGCATATGTGTTCATCAGAAAATCGCTTCGTCATCAATCAGCGTCGTCTTCAGAATCCATGCGTTGTAACCGTCGCCAACAATCAACGTCTTACAGCGCACTGGATGGGTAACGTCATTCTCGATTCTGTTGACGAAGACTTCAGTCTTCATCTTAACGATGTACTCCTCGTTCCTCGACTTGGCTTCAATCTGATGTCATCTGCACAGCTCATGAGGAATGGCATTACTCTTCTTGGTGAACCGGGCAAGTTTACTTTAAAATATGGAGACAAGAAACTCGGCACGGCAATTGAACAAAACGGTGTGTTCGTTCTCAACTTCGTACCTGAACGCACCACTGCCGACTCCGAGAATATTCTCTCTCTTGGCCCATGGGAATATCGTGATGACATCGATTACACCGATGATACCGTTCCTCGTGATGGAGTTTTACCCACGTCTTCGACCACGGCTGCCGCAGTCATGCTAACCTTCGACAATCAAGGTTTGAACGACGTCCAGAACTCCCGAGATTATCTTGCTGGTGGTTGGGGAGATACGACGAATATGGCCACGGGTGAAGGCACTTGGGGGGCACAGGAACCTGACGAGACCACTTGGGGAGAAACAACGGCTGAACGTGATCGACGTCTTCTCACTAAAGCAGAGCAGCGCGTCGCTGACATAGAAGTCCTCGACTCCGGACGACTTGTCGGTGTTGAGCCTAAACCTGCAGCATCAGATCAAGAAAGCGGGGAGTTGGTTCTTTCACCTGGCGAATCCATCGACGTCGAAATCAAAATACCACCTCCTAACCTTACCAGGTTTATTCCACCAGTCACAGATCATGTTCACGCTGACGGTCATCGGCTGCTGTTATCTTTCTTCGCTAACGCCGATTATTATCTGCGCGCACAAGGACACAAAGCAACTGCAGAAACCTGGCATAAGCGTCTTGGTCATCCGTCGCAATCTACGCTCAACAACACAATCAAAGCAGCTGTTCTCGACAAAAATTCTCTTCTCTTACCTGGCGGCCTCGAAATGAAACCGGTTAATCGTCCATCACCCTGCTTGATCTGCCCAGCAGCAAATCTACCGCACGAACCATACCCGACTCATTTTCCTGGAGCTGAGGATTATCGATTGATGGAAAAAGTTTACAGCGATATTCTAAACTTACCTGCGGAAGGGTTCAACGGCGAGAAATATGTTATCACGTTCACTGAAGCTTCTACTCGATACATCTGGACTGGTAACATGACTAACCGTTTTCTTGCTTTCACAGCGTTTCAGACATGGCTACCTCTCGCAGAACGCGAGTCTGACACAAAACTCAAAAGCTTCCAGTGTGACGGAGCTGGGGAATATCGCAGCCTCGAGTTTACAGCGTACCTGCAAGAACGAGGCATACGGCGTCTGTTCTCACTTCCTCACGCTCATCAGCAGAGCGGTGTAGCTGAACGCCTCAATCGTACCTTGCAAGAAAAGATGCGAGCACTACTCGCACAGTCTCAACTCGGCCCACTCTACTGGCCCTTTGCGATGGACCATGCAACGCTGTTGCACAACCTCCTGTCTTCATCGGCTTTACCAAACAACGCATCTCCTCACTTGTTATGGACAGGAAAATTGGGCACTACGAAACTTCTTCGAGTTTTTGGGTGTGTTGTGCAATATCGTCCTCCCACCGCTCCGCTCGGAAAGTTCGATCAACGTGCTAAGTGGGGTCTTCATCTCGGCCTTGAGAAGCAGTTTTCTGCATGGCGTATTCTGGATTATCGCAGTCGACTTTTAATTCCTGCCCGCGACTGTATTTTCTACGAAAATCTGACCCTTCCTGTCTTCGAACAGTACCTTGCCACGCAGCGTGACCCTGCTACACTTTTCCACGGTGTTCGCTCATTCGCCAGTGCTGACGCCGAACTCGCTGCCAGCGAAGAACCTGACATTGACGGTGCACGTGAAGCCGCTCCTGATCCACCTATTCCAACCACGTCTTCCGGATTTCCAGAATTCATTCCACTCGTCGACGCTCATCCCGACGATGTTCGTGAAGTTCATCATACTTACCTGGTGGACGATCAACGACGTCCCATGCCAGCTGTAACTGACAGCAGCATCCGCGTCGATCCTGACGAAATTGGGGGGGCAAATGGTGAACAGTGTGAATCTTTCAATTTCGCAGGACGGACCGACGACAGTCCTAATTATCAAACTGGGCTTCAGATACTGGGACTCGCAGCAGCAGTACAGCATAATTCTTCAAAAGTCGCAGAACCGAAAACTGCCCGACAGGCCCTTTCAGGACCACATCGCGAAAAATGGCGTGAAGCCATGGATCGTGAACTGGCTGCCCTGGAAAAACGGGAGACTTAGGATCTCATACCCATCGGAAAAGCTACAAATAAAAATATTCTTACCGAAAAATGGGTTTTCAGGGTGAAGACGAAAGCTGACGGCTCTTATGAAAAACATAAGGCAAGGTGGGTTGTTCGTGGTTTTGACCAAACTCATGGGGTTGACTACACGCTAACCTTCGCCCCGGTCAGCCGACACACAAGTGTTCGTCTCGTTATCTGCGAAGCAACTGCGAAGAATTTTCCGCTTCGACAAATTGATGTCTCCAACGCGTTTCTATGCGCTGACGTCGATGCCGAAATCTACGTCGAATATCCGCATACATATCCGACAAGTCCGCCAAGTGTCTGCAAGCTCAAGAAATCACTGTATGGCATCAAACAAGCACCGTGACTGTGGCAGCAGCATTTGAACAGGAAACCTACAGAGGTTGGATTCCGACAACTGCCGCATGACCCCGGAATGTATCGACTAGACGACAAGGGGAGCTACGCGCTACTTGTGGCTTACGTGGATGATATTCTCTACGTAAGTTCCTCGGCTTCTCTGGGTGATCGCATCGAAGCAGATTTGAAGAAGTCCCTTGACTTAACTGTTTCTACCGAAGTAACCCAATTTCTTGGGTTAAATATTTCGCGAACTTCTTCCGCAATCCACCTCACAGCATCGAATTATGCTGAGTCACTTGCTAAGCGCTTCAAGATTCCTACAAATTGCGTCGCTACACCGTTTCGGTCTACACCCACTGGGTACATTTTCAACGACACCAAACTTTCGGCAGCTGGTTTACAACTATACCAGCAGCAACTTGGGTGCCTTCTCTTCGCAGCAGTCACGTGTCGTCCCGACCTTGCGTACGTCGCAAGTTATCTCGCACAGTTTTTACGCTGCCCAAAAGAAGAACATCATCTCGATCTTCAGCGTGCTCTATGTCAAATGTATATGCCTTAGCCTATATAGGCTGTAGTGGGGTAGTTCCTAGAGGGTACAACACTTTTGTGTTCTCTATTTGTACCCACCTCATTTCTAGTTCAATCATTCCTGTTTAATTCTTCACATGGTATAGAGCGGGTTCCCTCATGGGACCGTTCCTTCCTAAGGGCCCACCATAAGCAACTTTTTTTTTAGCTGCCCGAAGCGCGTCTCGCGCCCTGCCCTAAATTTTTTTTTTTCGCGGCCCCCTAGCGGCCCCTAACGGCCCCTACGCGGCCCCTACGCGATCCCTACGCCGCCCCTAAACGGCCCCGTCGCGGCCCCGTACCTGACGCGGCCCCGTCCCTGACGCGGCCCCGCCCCTACCCGGCCCCTACGCGGCCCCTACGCGGCCCTTACGCGGCCCCTACGCGGCCCCTACGCGGCCCCTACGCGGCCCCTACGCGGCCCCTACGTGGCCCCTACCCGGCCCCTACGCGGCCCCTACGCGGCCCCTACCCGGCCCCTACGCGGCCCCCCTACGCGGCCCCCTACGCGGCCCCTCAGCGGCCCCTATGCCGCCCCTACACGGCCTGACCCGGCCCCGTCCCTGACGCGGCCCCTACGCGGCCCCTACGCCGCCCCTACGCGGCTCCTACGCGGCCCCTAAACGGCCCGACCCGGCCCCG
The DNA here is from genome assembly GCA_947471745.1 of Closterium sp. Naga37s-1. NCBI lineage: Eukaryota > Viridiplantae > Streptophyta > Zygnematophyceae > Desmidiales > Closteriaceae > Closterium > Closterium sp. Naga37s-1. The sequence goes on from CANJKZ010000328.1 coordinate 1,720,660, forward strand.
TACCTGACGCGGCCCCTGCGCCGCCCCTAAAAGGCCCCGTCCCGGCCCTACCCCGGCCCCGTCTCGGCCCCGTCCCGGACCTGCCCCGGCCTCCACTCCGTCCCGGACCTGCCTTGGCCCCGACCCCGTCCCGGACCTGCCCCGGCCCCGACCCTGTCCCGGCCCTACCTCGGCCCCGTCCCGGACCTGCCCCGGCCCCGACCCCGTCCCGGACCTGCCCCGGCCCCGACCCTGTCCCGGCCCCGTTGCTGCCCCGTCCCGGACCCTGCTCGGCCCCGACCCTGTCCCGGACCTGCCCCGGCCCTGACCCTGTCCCGGCCCCGTTGCTGCCCCGTCCCGGACCCTGCTCGGCCCCGACCCTGTCCCGGCCCTGTCACGGCCCAGACCCAGTCCCGGACCTGTCGGCTCCGCCCCTGGTAAGCGCCTAGCCGGGCCGAGCCGCGCGGCCGAGCCGCACTGCTTTGCCGAGTCGCCCTGCCGAGTCGCACTGTCCTGCCTCGCTCAGTTGCACTGCTGCCGCTGCTAGTCTGCTGCTGCTCCTATCATGGCTAGTCCTAGTCTTCTCACCTTTGATGCTGAGGGTCGAGCGGTTGACTTTGATGTCTGGCTAGATGATCTGCAGCTTTTCCTTCAGTGCGATAGCAAGGATGGTCTCTCCCTGTTTGATCTCACGTCTGGCGCCTCTACTGCTCCTGCTGCTGATGCTGACAGTACCGTTCGCTCGCAGTGGCTCACGCGCGATGCTGCTGCCCGCCTTGCTGTGCGTAGTCACCTACCGTCTACTGAGCGTGCGCACTTTAGTCAGTACAAGAGTGCTAAGACTCTGTACGACGCAGTAGTTGCACGTTACTCTTCCCCTGCCACTGCTGCGCTTAGCCGCCTCATGCTACCGTACCTGTTCCCTGACCTCGCTACTTTTGCCACGGTCACTGACCTCATTACGCACCTCCGCACTAGTGACACTCGCTACCGCGCTGCGCTTCCTGCTGAGTTCTGCGCCCAGAACCCCCCCCCCATGTACATCACCCTCTACTACCTAGTCACTCGACTCCCTGACACTCTCCGCTCGGTCAGGGACCACTTCCTCTCTCTTTGCCCTACCACCCTCACTGTCGACCCCCTCGAGGAGCGCCTCCTTGCAGCAGAGACTAGCATTACCGCTGTAGGCGCCTCTCGTGGTGACCCCCGTACCCCTTTCTTTGAGGGGTGCTCCCCCGTTCCTCTTTTGCCCTCTGTTGCCTCTGCTGCTGCTGTCGACCTTGTTGGCACCGAGTCGGTCAGCGCTGCGTCTGCTCCCAGTGAGAGGCGCCGCATCAGCAAGGGCAAGCGGGGCAAGGGAGCTGGAGGAGGTGGTGGGGGCGGCGGTAGTGGCGGTGGAGGCGGAGGAGGGGGTGGGGGTGGGGGTGGTGGTAGAGGTGGGGGCTTCGGTGGCGGCGGTGGAGGTGGAGGCGGCGGTGGCGGTGGCGGGAGGGGTGGAGGAGGCGGAGGCGGCGGCGGCGGAGGTGGAGCTGGCAGAGGCGGAGCTGTGCAGCGGGGACCCCAGCAGCAGCAGCACTCTCGTGAGACCCCTTCGCCCCAGCAGCTTCGTGAGTGGTACGCGGGGCGCCAGGGGTCTGGGGGTGCTGGTCCCTGTACTTACGTCCTGCGCACCGGTGACCGCACTGGAGAGCAGTGTGGCGGCCTGCACGCCACCCAGCGCTGCTTCGGTCGCCTGACGGACGCCTGGCGTGCCCAGTTCCCGGACGCCACTGAGATCCCTCGTTGGGGAGATCTGCTCAGGTCGGGGGTAGCTATCTTTGATCTTGACTTTGATGCTATTCTTGCTGCCATGTATGCTGTGTCTATTAGTGCTGCGGGTGACTGTTACGTGTGTGTTCCGCCTCACCCTGGTATTGAGGCTGCTGCTCTAGGTGCTAGTGAGTCTGCTGCTCCAGGTACTCGTGAGTCTGCTGCTCTAGGTGCTGGTGAGTCTGCTCTCTCAGGTACCGAGTCGGCTCAGGTCTTTCACACCTTCACTCTCGACTCGGGTGCTTCCCGCTCCTTCTTTCGAGACCGCACCACCCTTACGCCGCTCAGTCGGCCGGTTGCGGTCTCCCTGGCAGACCCCTCTAGGGGTCCTGTCCTTGCTCGCTACTCCACTGTCCTCCCATGTCCGGCGGCCCCGTCAGGCTCCCTGTCTGGTCTCTACCTCCCCTCGTTCTCCACGAACTTGGTGAGTGGTGCTGACCTTCAGGATGCCGGAGTTGACCAGTTCACTCCTGCAGGTCAGCGAGTGACCCACTGCACGTGTGCTCAGACGGGCCGCCACTTGGCCTCGTTTACCCGTCGACCGGGGTCGAGCCTGTACACACTGACCACAGAGTCTCCTCCGGTTGCTGCGTCTGGTCAGGTAGCTGCGTCGAGTCAGGTGTTTGCTGCAGCGTCTCGGTCAGGTCCTGAGTCTGCCCCCTGCTCGTGTCGCCTCATGTCCCACCAGACCCTCCTCTGGCACCACCGCCTTGGTCACCCCTCCTTGCCTCGTCTCCGAGGCATGGCCTCCCATGTCCTTGTCTCTGGTCTCCCCCGGTCCCTCCCTCCCCTTCCCCCGGGGCCTGCCCCTACCTGCGTTCCCTGCGTCGAGGGGCGGCAGCGCGCCACTCCTCACTCCTCCGAGTTTCCCCCGACAGAGGCTCCGCTGCAGACTCTTCACATGGACGTGTGGGGCCCAGCCCGCGTCCGTGGACAGGGTCACGAGCGTTACTTCCTGCTGGTGGTTGACAACTACTCGCGTTACACCACTGTCTTCCCCTTGTGCAGCAAGGGTGAGGTCACTGAGGTGTTGATCGACTGGATCCGCGTTGCTCGTCTCCAGCTCAGAGAGCGTTTCGGCTCGGACTTTCCTGTTCTGCGTCTGCACTCCGACAGAGGCGGAGAGTTTTCCTCCGACCTTCTGCGAGCCTTCTGTCGTGCGGAGGGCATCCGCCAGACGTTCACGCTTCCGGCCTCTCCACAGCAAAATGGGATTGCTGAGCGCCGCATTGGCATGGTCATGGATGTCGCTCGTACGTCCATGATCCATGCGGCTGCTCCCCATTTTCTGTGGCCGTTCGCGGTTCAGTACGCGGCGCATCAGATCAACCTTCAGCCCCGGGTCTCCCTGCCGGAGACCTCCCCTACTCTGCGGTGGACGGGGAAGGTTGGTGATGCGTCTGTGTTCCGTGTCTGGGGATCTCGAGCTTTCGTCCGAGACTTGTCTGCGGACAAGCTGTCCTCCCGTGCTCTTCCTTGCGTCTTCCTCGGCTTTCCCCCTAACGCGCCTGGTTGGCAGTTTTACCACCCCACCTCGCGTCGTGTTCTGTCCTCCCAGGACGTCACATTTGACGAGTCGGTTCCGTACTACCGTCTCTTCCCCTACCGCACTGCCCCCCTCCCCCCCCCGCCGCTCTTCCTCGCTCCCGGTCCCCCCCCGGTAGACCCCCTCCCCCCTCAGGGTCCTGCCCCCTCAGGTGTGTCCCAGGTAGATGCAGTCGAGCCTGTCGAGGTAGCTGCTGACTCTGGTGCGTCTGGGGGTGCTGAGCCTGAGCGTGCGGAGCCTGGGGGTGCTGGGTCTGGGGGTGCTGAGCCTGAGCGTGCGGAGCCTGGGGGTGCTGGGTCTGGGGGTGCTGAGCCTGAGCGTGCGGGGCCTGGGGGTGCTACTTCTGGGGGTGCTGAGCCTGGGGCTGCTGGGAGTGGGGGTGTGGAGCCTGTCGGTGCTGGACCTGGCGGTCCTTCGGGTGCTTTGTCCCGGCGGGAGCTTCCCTCTCCACAGGAGCTGCGCGAGTGGTTTGCTCGCCGCTGGAGCCGTGCTGCTGGAGCTGGTGGTGCTGCCGGTGCTGGAGGTTCTGCTGCTGCTGGAGGTTCTGGAGCTGGAGGTGCTGCTAGAGCCGGTACTGGAGGCTCTGCTTCTGCTGGGGGTGCTGGAGCCACGGGTCCCGGAGGTGCTCGTACTGGAGGTACTGGAGCTGCTGGGCCTGGTGGTGCTCCTGGTGCTGGAGCTACTGGTGGAGCTAGAGCTGGTGGTGCTGCTGGAGTGGGTGCTACTGGAGGTACTGGAGCCGGAGCGGCTGTGTCTGCTGGTGGTCCTGCTGGAGTTGGAGCTGACGCTGGGGGTACTGGTGTTGTCCCTGCTGGTTCTGGAGGTGCTGCGCGGCCGTGGCCGTACTTCGTTCCGCTCCTTGAGCAGGTTCTTGGTCTTCCGCCTTCTCCTAGTCCTGCTCCTTCCTTAGAGTGTCCTCCGCCTATCCAGTCCGAGTCACAGTTACAGCTGGTCTCCCCTCTGCCTGCTCCTTCTCCCTACGCTGGTCCTACTGGAGGTCTTGCTGAGCGTCGTGAGCTTGAGTCGCGTCCTGCGTCGCCTGTTCGCACTGCTCGCACTAGTCGTCGTGTTCCACGTCCGCGTCCTCCTGCAGTCCCGGGCACGCATCAGATGGCACTGCGTCCTTCCACTGCGCCACAGCGTGTCCCTTTGCCGTCTCCTCCAGAGTCCTCTCTTCCTGCTCTTGCTGACCCGGCGTCTGACTCCCTTCGTGCTGCCAGTCCTACTGTCACGCGTTTCCTAGCCACTGTTGTCACTGACCCTTCCTTTGAGTCCACTGCTGCGTCTGCCTTAGTTACCGAGCTTGTCGACTTCGCTGCTCACTGTCGTCTAGACTACGCCGCTAGTCTTGTTGCTGAGTCAGCGTCTGCGTCTGTCTGTCCTCCGTCCGTCGGGGGTGAGTGTGCTCTTAGCACGGACGTCCTTGAGGACAGGCAGGAGGAGTTCCAGTGTTTTGCTGCTGCTTTACCTCATCTCGTGTCCACGCTGCTTGCCCCTGAGGGAGACCCGGATGCACCAGACATCCCGACCCCGCGCTCTTACGCAGAGGCGATAGAGGGTCCTTACTCCTCTCAGTGGCAGGCAGCCATGGACGCAGAGATGGCTTCCTGGAAGTCCACAGGCACCTACGTCGACGAGGTTCCCCCACCTGGGGCGAACATCGTCAGTTGCATGTGGATTTTCAGGGTGAAGCGGCCGCCGGGTTCTCCGCCTGTCTTCAAGGCGCGTTACGTGGCTCGAGGCTTCAATCAGCGGCAGGGAGTTGACTACTTTCAGACCTTCTCCCCGACCCCGAAGATGACCACTCTTCGAGTTCTGCTGCACGTCGCTGCTCAGCGTGACTACGAGCTTCACTCCCTTGACTTCAGCACTGCTTTCCTACAGGGCAGCCTGCACGAGGAGATCTGGCTGCGCCGCCCACCTGGCCTCAGTGGGTCGTTTCCTACTGGTACCCAGTGGAGCCTCCGGCGGCCAGTCTACGGTCTCCGCCAGGCGCCACGTGAGTGGCACGACACACTGAGGACTACGCTTGCGGCTCTTGGGTTTGCTCCTTCCACTGCTGACCCGTCGCTGTTTCTTCGCACCGACACTTTGCTGCCGCCGTTCTACATCCTCGTGTACGTCGACGACTTGGTGTTTGCTACAGCTGACACTGCTAGACTCGCCCACGTGAAGTCCGAGCTGCAGAAGAGACACACGTGCACAGACCTGGGTGAACTGCGCAGCTATCTTGGCTTGCAGATCACCCGGGACAGAGCACGGCGCACCATTACTCTGACTCAGTCACACATGGTGCAGCAGGTCCTTCAGCGCTTCGACTTCACGTACTCCTCGCCTCAGGCCACTCCTCTGTCTACTCGCCACTCGCTCTCAGCTCTGCCTTCGGATGAGTCCGTAGAGCCAAGTGGCCCGTACCCAGAGCTTGTTGGCTGCCTCATGTACCTGATGACCTGCACTCGACCTGACCTAGCATACCCTCTGAGCATCTTGGCACGCTATGTTGCTCCTGGGAGACACCAACCAGAGCACATGGCTGCAGCGAAGAGGGTGTTGCGCTACTTGTGCAGTACTTCGGGCTTGGGGCTAGTGCTTGGAGGGCGGAGTCCAGTGGTCCTCACTGGTCACGCAGACGCGTCTTGGGTTGACGACCTGGCTACTCAGCGGTCGTCACAGGGTTACACCTTCAGCCTTGGTTACGGCTCTGTTTCGTGGCGATCTACTCGCTCGTCTTCTGTTCTCAGCTCCAGCTGTGAGGCTGAGATCTACGCAGGGGCCATGGCTGCACAGGAGTTACACTGGCTCACCTACTTGCTGACTGACCTGGGAGAGCCGCCTCGTTCTCCTCCAGTTCTGTACGTAGACAACAAGGCTATGCTGGCCTTGTGTCGGGAGCACAGACTGGAGCACAGAACGAAGCACATTGCTCTTCGCTACTTCCTTGCTCGTGAGCTGCAGCAGCGTGGTCAGCTGCGCCTTGCTTACGTGGCCTCTCAGGCCAACACTGCTGATATCTTTACCAAGGCACTTCAGCCTTGTGATCATCAGCGCTTCTGTACTATGCTAGGTCTTGTGCCTACTTGGCCTCACTTGCTTACCTCTTGACTTTCCTTGTACTGTGATCTATATATACCTGCACTTGCTTGTTTGTTTACCTTTATATATGAACTTGCATGTGAACTGGCCTTGTGGCCTTTGAACCGGTGCTCAGACTGTGTGGTGACGTTGTGATCCACCCTGAGCTTGCTTTGCTTTGCTTTGCTTGACTGGTCTTGTGACCCCTCGTTCTCCCCCACTTTGCCTATGGGGGTGTGTCAAATGTATATGCCTTAGCCTATATAGGCTGTAGTGGGGTAGTTCCTAGAGGGTACAACACTTTTGTGTTCTCTATTTGTACCCACCTCATTTCTAGTTCAATCATTCCTGTTTAATTCTTCACACTCTACACTATTTTGTTGCAACACCAACAGTCGGGCTGATCTTCAACACAGGAAAACCGACCGACAAAATGTACCTCAGCGGATATGTCGACGCAGACCACGCTGGTGACACGTCAGATCGCCGGTCACGAACAGGTTACATTTTTCGTCTCGAGCCAATTGGCCCAATTTCATGGAACTCATCAAAACAGGAACTGGTGTCACTTTCCTCGGCTGAAGCAGAATTCATTGCCGCGTGTGGTGCAACCCGAGAAGGACTATACTTACAGGAACTGCTCGACGAAGCAAAGTTCGTCACGCCGAATCAGTTTACGTTGCAGTGCGACAACCAAAGTGCGATTACCATCGCCAACAAACCTGGCTTCGTCAATCGCACGAAACACATCTCACTGCGTTACTTCTTCGTCAAGGACGCGATCGACAAGGGGAGAATGCGTCTTGTCTACTGCTCCACTAATGACATGGCAGCTGATTCACTTACCAAGAAGCTGACACGACAGAAGTTCCATCACTGCAACCAGTTCAGCGGCGTTTCTGAGACAACCGCTTAAACTACACCGAACTCCTAGAAGTGAAGGGGAGTGTTGAGATAATATCGAGACGTAAAGCACTTCAAGGAAATTCGTGTAGTACAGTAAAGTACCGATAGGCTGACGTCAGCAAAGCGCTACGCGACCTAGGATGACGTCAGCACGTAGCTATAGACTTCGCGAATAGTTACGTACCGTTTCAAGATAAGAATAGCACAGTACAGTAGGCGAACAGGTACTTTACTCTAGCTATATATTTTGTATGTTTGTCATTTTATAATATATCTGATTTCAGAGACATTTTGAACCTGAAACATATCACTACATAGACTTTATTAAGTCTAGAGAAAGCCTTCACAACTGGCTTAACTCATATAAGACTTCCGCTACGACAGGAAGTTACCATCCTAAGTAGTACCCTGACGGGCACAGGATCCTAAACTAGGTGATACCATGTCAAGAATGAAAGCGTTGATTTGACTAAGGTTGGCTGAGGTACATAAACCTAACCCTAACAGTTGTACCCCCTATAACACACATCACTAAGACTCACATTTGACAGGTTCGCCGGCCTAAGAACTACCGTAGGTTATATACTTCGTGAATGTTGTGACATGGTGAACGAGGGCTGAAACTGCCGGCAAGTGAGACGAAATCGGGAAGGTTGGGTCGGGTGGGGAAAAAGTGCTCATTGTACTGAGACCGGAGCTTTCTGAAGGTTTCTCTAAGTTGGTTCCAGGCTTGAAACGCGACGCGACCTAGGAGAGTCCAGCCACTGAGGCCAAAGCGGTACACCAGCAGCACATCCCATTCCAAATTACCTAAAATTAGTAATCTGTGTTAACACAACACAAAGGAAAGAGAGAACAAACTCTGACTTGATATCACTCACAACACCAATTACAGCAAATAACCGCACAGAAACAGTCAGGGGTAGGAAGACTGGCAAGTCACTTGGTGTCCCTTAATGCCTTGCCAGCATTCCTGCCCCTGATGCTTTGGCCTATTAGAGCTACTGGATCACGAACCAGAGACCAAACCTATCCAGACACACATGGCTCAGAAGCCCTCGAGCCCATCACAACCACAACTGCAGCCTGCACGGCTGGGTTCAAACCCCCAAACCCAGCAGCAGGGCAGAGGAGCATCAAGCAGCAGCGGCGGGCGTCTTGGCGCCCATGAGCTGCCCGCCCCACGTCACACCTGCTGCGCTGCTGCCCGCCAGCACAGCATACCCGCTCACTGCAGGCGCCTGCTGCGCTCCCCCCTGCTGCTGCCCCCCCTGCTGCTGACCCCCCTGCTGCTGCTGCCCCCCCTGCTTCTGTCCCCCCTGCCTGGCAGCGCGGCCGAATGCGCCCATCAGCAGCTCACGCCCCATGCGCCTCCCGCCCTGCCCGTTCCGTGCGCCCCCCGCGCTGCCTCCGCCGTTGCGCCCGCCGCCGCTGGTGGGCGGAGGCGAGGCGGTGGGGAGCACGGCGAGCAGCGCGTCGAGGGTGGCGGCGTCCGCGTTCTCGAGGAACGCGTCGAGGCGCGCCTCCGCGTGCAGCAGCCACCACCCCGCGTGCTGCTGCCAGTCCGCCGCGGCGAGCGGCAGCGCGAGCACGTCCGTTGCGGCGGCGTCGCACACGACGCCCTTCACGATCGCCAGCGAGTCGGGCGGACCGCCCGCCGCGTCCACCAGCAGCGCCTCGACGAGCAGATTGTAGTTTCCGGTGGAGTTCTTGAAGACGGCGAGGTGGAAGCTGCCGTTGAGGGTCTTCTGATCCACGTTGCAGTTGGCGAGTTGCGCGCCGATATCGGCCGTCAGATTTCCGACGGCCGTCAGGTTCAGCGGAGGGCCGCGCGGTCCGCCAGGCCCGCCGGGACCGTCGCGGTCGCCGGGACCGCCGGGACCGCCGGGACCGCCGGGACCGCCAGAACCGGCGCCAGGGCCTCCGCGCTGACTGCCGGGAGGACCTCCGCCAGGCGGACCACGCTGCGCCAAGGCGGACGTCGACACGAGGAGGAGCACGCACGCGAGGACGAGTGCTTTGTCTGCCGCCATTTATGGTATCGTGCTTACAGATTATCAAAACGATTTAGCGATGGTTGATTTCCTGCTCCTGGATTCTAGTATAGTGGTTGAGGATGGGATGTGAATTACTGGTGTGAGTGAATGCCGGGAGAGTTGCTGACCACTTATACCAGCATCAAACTACTGGGAGCTTTGTTTACAAGGAAAATGGGAGACTTGAGTCCAACAAGTGGGAACCTGGGCTTCAGGTCTGGGTCTACGTCCGCTCTGGCTTTTCGCTGGACCTGGAAGGTTGGTGTAGGAGGTTCGGCAGCTTCCATGCCGTACGCTGAGGTTCGAGTGTTCAACCTCGCCGACAGGGAGTTGAAAATGGGCGACAAAATCCCACGCGTGTCAATGCATGGGAGAAGTGAACAGTAATGCGGGAAATGTGCCGCAGATTGGCTGCTGCGGTATGGAGTACAGCACTTGTGGCCCGATGTTGGAGTATGCACAGGCGCTCTTATAATGGACTCTGTTGATTTCTTCAACAGGTTTTAACCAAGCTCGAAGGGAGAGTACCAGTTCATCGAGATGGTTGTTGTACAAACGCGAAGATATTTTTGGAAGATCCTGTAACGCGGACAGGCATCCAGCCTCCGTCCTCGAGTGTTTTTCCTGCCAATTTACGCTAGAACTGTAAGGCAGTTGCTAGTTCACCCCCACTTCACGTATTAGGGTTACGACCAAGTTTCAAGCATTAGTGCGAGCTTCGGCGAGGCAGGAGAAAGGTGCTCGACGGTCGTTCCTGACTACACCATTGTCCGCCCCGTCACGCTTTGACCTTCTGTTTCGCGTTGACTGACCGTCTCACGACCGTCTGTTTACTTTTACCGCATTGACTGCATATCCGCTGGTCTCGTTAAGGCTTCATTATAAAGGACAATAAGTAATTGTAACGAGACGCGCGATATGTCGCAAGCGCGGATATACGCGGACGTGAACGTGCAGCGGCCCAAGGAGTATTGGGACTACGAGGCGCTCACCGTGCAGTGGGGGTACGTCAACGCTTGCGCACGCTTGCGCAATGAGAGCCGTTTCGCCCCCGTTTTTGAGTGCGGACTTTATTATTTTCCTGTCAATGAAAGTGTTGGGACTACGAGACGCTCACCGTGCAGTGGGAGTACGTCAACGGCTGCGCAAAGAGATTTGATTGTCCCGCCATTTTTGCTGCGGACTTTATGATATTACCTTCGTGTCACGTCTCACGCTCCAATCCAGGCCTGATGCTAGTGAGACGTTTTACGGTCGACGCGCGCCTAAATTTATGTTTTTTTTCACAATTTGTATCAGCCATTTCCGTCCTCCGCCCCCCCCAGTTTTTTTGTTTTGTTTTTGTTTTTGTTTTTTTTTTCCTTTTCACATGCATTCTACATGTACAATCAGTTAGACACGGGAAAAAAACGATCAGAACCACTACCCTTACTTCCCCTCCCCCGCTTCTTCCCCTCTCCCTTTCAAAGTCCTTTCGCGTCCCTCCCTCAAAACTCCCAGCGGCCAGGGCGACTATGAGGTGGTGAGCAGTTTGGGCTCTCCTCTTCCATAATATTCTGTCTCGCCCTTTTGAAAGTTTCCAAAGTGACGCAAGCAAAGATTCTCAGCGTCCCGCGCAGATGAGGCGGAAAATGGCTCTTCTTATTCATCTCCTGTCTCCTCATCCCCCCTTCAACCGTTTCACTTCTCCCCCCCTTTTTCTCCCCCACTCCTACCCATTTCCCCCTCAACACCCCCTTCTCCCTACCACTCTTTCCCATCCAACCCTGACCTTCCCTCCTCCAAATCCCCAGAGACCAGGACGACTACGAGGTGGTGCGCAAGGTGGGGCGCGGGAAGTACAGCGAGGTGTTTGAGAGGGTCAACGCGGTCAACGCCCTCTTCTCGTCCCCTTTCCTCCCCCCTTCTCTCCCCCTTTCACCACAGGGACCAGGACGACTACGAGGTGGTGCGCAAGGTGGGGCGCGGCAAGTACAGCGAGGTGTTTGAGAGGGTCAACGCGGTCAACGCCCTCTTCTCGTCGCCCCTTCCTCCCCCCTTCTCCCCCCCTTTCACCACAGGGACCAGGACGATTACGAGGTGGTGCGCAAGGTGGGGCGGGGCAAGTACAGCGAGGTGTTTGAAGGGGTCAACGCGGTCAACAGCGAGAAGTGCATCATCAAGATTCTCAAACCCGTCAAGAAGAAGAAGGTAAGTTGACTGATGGGTCAACGCGGCGGTCAACGCGGTCAACGCGGTTAACAAGGTCAACGCGGTCAAGAGCGAGAAGTGCATCATCAAGATCCTCAAACCCGTCAAGAAGAAAAAGGTGAGAGTGGACTGACGGGGTCAAGGGGGGTCAACGCGGTCAACAGGGCCATCCCGCGTCCCCCACCCCTCCTCCAGTGCAACACCCACACACACATTAGATCAAGCGGGAGATTAAGATTCTGTAGAACCTGTGCAGGGGGTCCAACATCATCCGCCTGGTGGACATAACCTGCCCTCCCCCATCCCCCATCCCCCATCCCCATCCCCCATCCCCCATACCCCCACTCCTCCCATCCCGATCCCCTCATCCCCCATCCTTTCCCATGTGCGACACACACCAGACCAAAACGGTTGCAGAACCTGTGTGGTGGTGGGCCCAACATCTCCCCCTGCTGGACATCGTGCGCAACCCTTCCTCCTCGTACCCCCCCCCACATAACCTGTTTCATTCGCCCCTCTTCCCCTTCCCTCACCATCAGATCAAGCGGGAAATTAAGATTCTGCAGAACCTGTGCGGTGGGCCCAACATCATCCGCCTGCTTGACATCACCCGCCCTCCCTCATCCCACATCCCATCCTCCATTCCTCCCCGTATGCAACACACATCAGATCAAGCGAGAAATTAAGATTCTGCAGAACCTGTGTGGCGGGCCCAACATCATCCGCCTGCTTGACATCGTGCGCGACCCGCAGAGCAAGACGCCGTCGCTCATCTTTGAGTTTGTCAACAACACCGACTTCAAAGTGCTCTACCCCACGCTCTCCGACTACGATATCCGCTACTACATCTACGAGCTGCTCAAGGTGCGCTTGTGGGGCTGTAGGCGTGACTGGAGGGGCACTGGAGGGGCACTGGAGGGGCACTGGAGGGGCACTGGAAGGGCGTGTGACCATGTGCTTGTGTGGAAGGGCGTGTGACCATGTGCTTGTGTGGAAGGGCGTGTGACCATGTGCTTGTGTGGAAGGGCGTGTGACCATGTGCTTGTGTGGAAGGGCGTGTGACCATGTGCTTGTGTGGAAGGGCGTGTGACCATGTGCTTGTGTGGAAGGGCGTGTGACCATGTGCTTGTGTGGAAGGGCGTGTGACCATGTGCTTGTGTGGAAGGGCGTGTGACCATGTGCTTGTGTGGAAGGGCGTGTGACCATGTGCTTGTGTGGAAGGGCGTGTGACCATGTGCTTGTGTGGAAGGGCGTGTGACCATGTGCTTGTGTGGAAGGGCGTGTGACCATGTGCTTGTGTGGAGGGGCGTGTGACCATGTGCTTGTGTGGAGGGGCGTGTGACCATGTGCTTGTGTGGAGGGGCGTGTGACCATGTGCTTGTGTGGAGGGGCGTGTGACCATGTGCTTGTGTGGAGGGGCGTGTGACCATGTGCTTGTGTGGAAGGGGCGTGTGACCATGTGCTTGTGTGGAAGGGCGTGTGACCATGTGCTTGTGTGGAAGGGCGTGTGACCATGTGCTTGTGTGGAAGGGCGTGTGACCATGTGCTTGTGTGGAAGGGCGTGTGACCATGTGCTTGTGTGGAAGGGCGTGTGACCATGTGCTTGTGTGGAAGGGCGTGTGACCATGTGCTTGTGTGGAAGGGCGTGTGACCATGTGCTTGTGTGGAAGGGCGTGTGACCATGTGCTTGTGTGGAAGGGCGTGTGACCATGTGCTTGTGTGGAAGGGCGTGTGACCATGTGCTTGTGTGGAAGGGCGTGTGACCATGTGCTTGTGTGGAAGGGCGTGTGACCATGTGCTTGTGTGGAAGGGCGTGTGACCATGTGCTTGTGTGGAGGGGCGTGTGACCATGTGCTTGTGTGGAGGGGCGTGTGACCATGTGCTTGTGTGGAGGGGCGTGTGACCATGTGCTTGTGTGGAAGGGCGTGTGACCATGTGCTTGTGTGGAAGGGCGTGTGACCATGTGCTTGTGTGGAAGGGCGTGTGACCATGTGCTTGTGTGGAAGGGCGTGTGACCATGTGCTTGTGTGGAAGGGCGTGTGACCATGTGCTTGTGTGGAAGGGCGTGTGACCATGTGCTTGTGTGGAAGGGCGTGTGACCATGTGCTTGTGTGGAAGGGCGTGTGACCATGTGCTTGTGTGGAAGGGCGTGTGACCATGTGCTTGTGTGGAAGGGCGTGTGACCATGTGCTTGTGTGGAAGGGCGTGTGACCATGTGCTTGTGTGGAAGGGCGTGTGACCATGTGCTTGTGTGGAAGGGCGTGTGACCATGTGCTTGTGTGGAGGGGCGTGTGACCATGTGCTTGTGTGGAGGGGCGTGTGACCATGTGCTTGTGTGGAAGGGCGTGTGACCATGTGCTTGTGTGGAAGGGCGTGTGACCATGTGCTTGTGTGGAAGGGCGTGTGACCATGTGCTTGTGTGGAAGGGCGTGTGACCATGTGCTTGTGTGGAAGGGCGTGTGACCATGTGCTTGTGTGGAAGGGCGTGTGACCATGTGCTTGTGTGGAAGGGCGTGTGACCATGTGCTTGTGTGGAAGGGGCGTGTGACCATGTGCTTGTGTGGAGGGGCGTGTGACCATGTGCTTGTGTGGAGGGGCGTGTGACCATGTGCTTGTGTGGAGGGGCGTGTGACCATGTGCTTGTGTGGAAGGGCGTGTGACCATGTGCTTGTGTGGAAGGGCGTGTGACCATGTGCTTGTGTGGAAGGGCGTGTGACCATGTGCTTGTGTGGAAGGGCGTGTGACCATGTGCTTGTGTGGAAGGGCGTGTGACCATGTGCTTGTGTGGAAGGGGGTGTGACCATGTGCTTGTGTGGAAGGGCGTGTGACCATGTGCTTGTGTGGAAGGGCGTGTGACCATGTGCTTGTGTGGAAGGGCGTGTGACCATGTGCTTGTGTGGAAGGGCGTGTGACCATGTGCTTGTGTGGAAGGGCGTGTGACCATGTGCTTGTGTGGAAGGGCGTGTGACCATGTGCTTGTGTGGAAGGGCGTGTGACCATGTGCTTGTGTGGAAGGGCGTGTGACCATGTGCTTGTGTGGAAGGGCGTGTGACCATGTGCTTGTGTGGAGGGGCGTGTGACCATGTGCTTGTGTGGAGGGGCGTGTGACCATGTGCTTGTGTGGAGGGGCGTGTGACCATGTGCTTGTGTGGAAGGGCGTGTGACCATGTGCTTGTGTGGAAGGGCGTGTGACCATGTGCTTGTGTGGAAGGGCGTGTGACCATGTGCTTGTGTGGAAGGGCGTGTGACCATGTGCTTGTGTGGAAGGGCGTGTGACCATGTGCTTGTGTGGAGGGGCGTGTGACCATGTGCTTGTGTGGAAGGGCGTGTGACCATGTGCTTGTGTGGAAGGGCGTGTGACCATGTGCTTGTGTGGAAGGGCGTGTGACCATGTGCTTGTGTGGAAGGGCGTGTGACCATGTGCTTGTGTGGAAGGGCGTGTGACCATGTGCTTGTGTGGAAGGGCGTGTGACCATGTGCTTGTGTGGAAGGGCGTGTGACCATGTGCTTGTGTGGAAGGGCGTGTGACCATGTGCTTGTGTGGAAGGGCGTGTGACCATGTGCTTGTGTGGAGGGGCGTGTGACCATGTGCTTGTGTGGAGGGGCGTGTGACCATGTGCTTGTGTGGAGGGGCGTGTGACCATGTGCTTGTGTGGAAGGGCGTGTGACCATGTGCTTGTGTGGAAGGGCGTGTGACCATGTGCTTGTGTGGAAGGGCGTGTGACCATGTGCTTGTGTGGAAGGGCGTGTGACCATGTGCTTGTGTGGAAGGGCGTGTGACCATGTGCTTGTGTGGAAGGGCGTGTGACCATGTGCTTGTGTGGAAGGGCGTGTGACCATGTGCTTGTGTGGAAGGGCGTGTGACCATGTGCTTGTGTGGAAGGGCGTGTGACCATGTGCTTGTGTGGAAGGGCGTGTGACCATGTGCTTGTGTGGAAGGGCGTGTGACCATGTGCTTGTGTGGAAGGGCGTGTGACCATGTGCTTGTGTGGAAGGGCGTGTGACCATGTGCTTGTGTGGAAGGGCGTGTGACCATGTGCTTGTGTGGAAGGGCGTGTGACCATGTGCTTGTGTGGAGGGGCGTGTGACCATGTGCTTGTGTGGAGGGGCGTGTGACCATGTGCTTGTGTGGAGGGGCGTGTGACCATGTGCTTGTGTGGAAGGGGCGTGTGACCATGTGCTTGTGTGGAAGGGCGTGTGACCATGTGCTTGTGTGGAAGGGCGTGTGACCATGTGCTTGTGTGGAAGGGCGTGTGACCATGTGCTTGTGTGGAAGGGCGTGTGACCATGTGCTTGTGTGGAAGGGCGTGTGACCATGTGCTTGTGTGGAAGGGCGTGTGACCATGTGCTTGTGTGGAAGGGCGTGTGACCATGTGCTTGTGTGGAAGGGCGTGTGACCATGTGCTTGTGTGGAAGGGCGTGTGACCATGTGCTTGTGTGGAAGGGCGTGTGACCATGTGCTTGTGTGGAAGGGCGTGTGACCATGTGCTTGTGTGGAAGGGCGTGTGACCATGTGCTTGTGTGGAAGGGCGTGTGACCATGTGCTTGTGTGGAAGGGCGTGTGACCATGTGCTTGTGTGGAAGGGCGTGTGACCATGTGCTTGTGTGGAAGGGCGTGTGACCATGTGCTTGTGTGGAGGGGCGTGTGACCATGTGCTTGTGTGGAGGGGCGTGTGACCATGTGCTTGTGTGGAAGGGCGTGTGACCATGTGCTTGTGTGGAAGGGCGTGTGACCATGTGCTTGTGTGGAAGGGCGTGTGACCATGTGCTTGTGTGGAAGGGCGTGTGACCATGTGCTTGTGTGGAAGGGCGTGTGACCATGTGCTTGTGTGGAAGGGCGTGTGACCATGTGCTTGTGTGGAAGGGCGTGTGACCATGTGCTTGTGTGGAAGGGCGTGTGACCATGTGCTTGTGTGGAAGGGCGTGTGACCATGTGCTTGTGTGGAAGGGCGTGTGACCATGTGCTTGTGTGGAAGGGCGTGTGACCATGTGCTTGTGTGGAAGGGCGTGTGACCATGTGCTTGTGTGGAAGGGCGTGTGACCATGTGCTTGTGTGGAAGGGCGTGTGACCATGTGCTTGTGTGGAAGGGCGTGTGACCATGTGCTTGTGTGGAAGGGCGTGTGACCATGTGCTTGTGTGGAGGGGCGTGTGACCATGTGCTTGTGTGGAGGGGCGTGTGACCATGTGCTTGTGTGGAAGGGCGTGTGACCATGTGCTTGTGTGGAAGGGCGTGTGACCATGTGCTTGTGTGGAAGGGCGTGTGACCATGTGCTTGTGTGGAAGGGCGTGTGACCATGTGCTTGTGTGGAGGGGCGTGTGACCATGTGCTTGTGTGGAAGGGCGTGTGACCATGTGCTTGTGTGGAAGGGCGTGTGACCATGTGCTTGTGTGGAAGGGCGTGTGACCATGTGCTTGTGTGGAAGGGCGTGTGACCATGTGCTTGTGTGGAAGGGCGTGTGACCATGTGCTTGTGTGGAAGGGCGTGTGACCATGTGCTTGTGTGGAAGGGCGTGTGACCATGTGCTTGTGTGGAGGGGCGTGTGACCATGTGCTTGTGTGGAGGGGCGTGTGACCATGTGCTTGTGTGGAGGGGCGTGTGACCATGTGCTTGTGTGGAAGGGCGTGTGACCATGTGCTTGTGTGGAGGGGCGTGTGACCATGTGCTTGTGTGGAGGGGCGTGTGACCATGTGCTTGTGTGGAGGGGCGTGTGACCATGTGCTTGTGGCTGCCTCACCTTGCCCTTCATTCCCTGTGTTCCCTTCCGAACCTGCCCCGCCAGGCTCATGAATTCTGCCACCCAAGCGAATCATTCATCAGGATGTGAAGCTTTTCCTTTCAACCCTCAAGTTCCCTTCTCTTCCCTTCCCATGCGTGCACCCCACCAGGCGTTGGACTTCTGTCACTCACAGGGCATCATGCATCGGGACGTCAAGCCACACAACGTGATGATCGACCACGAGCAGAGGAAGCTGCGCCTCATTGACTGGGGCCTCGCCGAGTTCTACCACCCCAACAAGGAATATAATGTCCGCGTGGCGTCCAGGTCAGTCAGTTGTGCTACAACAGCGTGGCAGTGCCTGCTCTGTTCTTGGGTTGGGTGCCTGAAGGCATGAGCAGACGAAGCTGCGCCTCATTGTCTGGGGCCTGGCGGAGTTCTACCATCCCAACAAGGAATACAACGTTCGGGTGGCGTCCAGGTCAGTCAGTTATGCGACACGGTACGCACGCTGTACCGCGTGCACACATGTGATGCACCTTGGAATGCACCTTGGAATGCCTAGACGCATGTGACTGGGGCTGGCGGAATTCTACCACCCCAACAAGGAGTACAGTGTGCGCGTGGTGTCCAGGTGCGCTGTATGGCGGGCAGGAACGTGACGCATCGTGAAGGTGTTTGCGTCTCTTCGTGCTCCCCTCCCCTGCCCTCCCCTCCCCTCCCCTCTTCTCCCCTCCCCTCCCTATCCCTGCAGGTACTTCAAGGGTCCCGAGCTGCTAGTGGACCTGCAGGACTATGACTACTCGCTTGACATGTAGCGTTCTCAGCTCAGCACCACCATTTCTGTGCCTTTCTGGTGATCCCCTGGCTGGCTCTGCAGGTACTTCAAGGGTCCCGAGCTGCTAGTGGACCTGCAGGACTATGACTACTCGCTCGACATGTGGAGTCTTGGGTGCATGTTCGCTGGCATGGTGGGTGTGGGGGGCCTGATGGGTGTGGGTGAAGGTGGGTGTGGTGTGCGGGCATGGTGGGTGTGGGTGCATGGTGGGTGGGGGTGCGGTGCATGCATGGTGAGTGGGGGTGCATGCATGGTGAGTGGGGGTGCATGGTGGGTGTGGGTTCGTCGTGGGTGTGGGTGCAGTGCATGGTGCGTCGTGAGTGCCTGCTAGGCTGGTAGGAGTATACCAACTGTTGTCTGAGTGGGTCTGTATAAACCAGCAATTTTTCTCTTCCTTTTCCCCTCCCCACCCCATCGCCCCCTCCCCTCTCATTTCCCACTGCCCAAGGATGGCCGTCCCTGCCCTTGTCCCTCCCACCCTTATCCCTCCCGCCCTTGCCCCCCCCGCCCTTGCCCCCCCCGCCCTTGCCCCTCCCACCCTTGCCCCCCCCGCCCTTGCCCCCCCCGCCCTTGCCCCTCCCACCCTTGCCCCCCCCGCCCTTGCCCTGTGCATGTGCTGCTCACATACTCCGTAATGAGCTCCTGTTGGTGCCCACTGCTCATCATCATCTCCCCCACCACATCCCATCCCCCATCTCCCTGTTCCCACTGCCCCTGCCCATCACTTCTCTCCCCGTGCCCTCTGCCCCCTCCCTGCCCCGTGCCCCATGCCCTGTGCGTGCTGGCAGATATTCCGCAAAGAGCCCTTCTTCTATGGCCACGACAACTACGACCAGCTTGTCAAAATCGCCAAGGTGCGTGCACACGGTGGGCCGCCTGTGGGCCGGCTGTTGGTCGGCTGTTGGCCGACGTGTTGACATTGCGCCTCCAGGTCGAATATCTTGGTGCCTCAGAAAGCAGGGGCGTCTTTGTGCTAGCTGTGTGACCGTGACTGACTGACTTAGACTGACTGTGACTGGGACTGTGATGTGAGGGTGACTGTGATTCTGACTCTGACTGTGTCTCTGACTGTGACTGTGGGAGGGGCCAGGCAAGGCACTGTGAATGCTCCACATTGCATGCACAATGGGGCAAGGCCTGGCAGTCCGACCTGCTTCTCCTGGTTGATCATCACCGGGATGATCATTCTTGGCTATTCAATTTGCCACCGTCCAAGCTGTGAGCTGTGAGCATCAACGCGGCCTGTGAGGAAGCTGTTTCGTACTGAGTCTCGGTGACACGACTGGCGTGGCAGGAAGCCAGTGCCCCGCCTGTGCAATCCGTATGCGTCTCGTCTCACCACCGCCCTCTTCCCCAATCCCAATCTTTTCACTTTGCCGCGTCTCATCGCGGCACTCTCAGGTGCCGGGAACGGACGAGCTGAACAGCTATCTGGGCAAGTACAGCATCATACTGGACCCACACCTTAACACACCCCTCACTCACTCCTTGGCTCACTGCCTATAATCCCTCTACCCCATTCCTATCAGGTGGGGGAACCGATGAGCTGGATATCTACCTGCCCAACTACAGCATCATGCCGCACCCACACCTTTGCACCCCTCACTCCTATCACACACTGCCCTCTGCCCCACTGCCCTTTGCCCCACTGCCCTCTGCCACACTGCCCTCTGCCCCACTGCCCTCTGCCCCACTGCCCTCTGCCCCACTGCCCTCTGCCCCACTGCCCTCTGCCCCACTGCCCTCTGCCCCACTGCCCTCTGCCCCACTGCCCTCTGCCCCACTGCCCTCTGCCCCACTGCCCTCTGCCCACTGCCCTCTGCCCCACTGCCCTCTGCCCCACTGCCCTCTGCCCCACTGCCCTCTGCCCCACTGCCCTCTGCCCCACTGCCCTCTGCCCCACTGCCCTCTGCCCCACTGCCCTCTGCCCCACTGCCCTCTGCCCCACTGCCCTCTGCCCCACTGCCCTCTGCCCCACTGCCCTCTGCCCCACTGCCCTCTGCCCCACCGCCCTCTGCCCCACTGCCCTCTGCCCCACTGCCCTCTGCCCCACTGCCCTCTGCCCTACTGCCCTCTGCCCCACTGCCCTCTGCCCCACTGCCCTCTGCCCCACTGCCCTCTGCCCCACTGCCCTCTGCCCCACTGCCCTCTGCCCCACTGCCCTCTGCCCCACTGCCCTCTGCCCCACTGCCCTCTGCCCCACTGCCCTCTGCCCCACTGCCCTCTGCCCCACCGCCCTCTGCCCCACTGCCCTCTGCCCCACTGCCCTCTGCCCCACTGCCCTCTGCCCACTGCCCTCTGCCCCACTGCCCTCTGCCCCACTGCCCTCTGCCCCACTGCCCTCTGCCCCACTGCCCTCTGCCCCACTGCCCTCTGCCCCACTGCCCTCTGCCCCACTGCCCTCTGCCCCACTGCCCTCTGCCCCACTGCCGTCGGCCCGTATTCTCTCAGGTGTTAGGAATGGACGAGTTGAACAGCTATCTGGGCAAGTACAGCATCATACTGGACCCACACCTTAACACACCCCTCACTCACTCCTTGGCTCACTGCCTATAATCCCTCTACCCCATTCCTATCAGGTGGGGGAACCGATGAGCTGGATATCTACCTGCCCAACTACAGCATCATGCCGCACCCACACCTTTGCACCCCTCACTCCTATCACACACTGCCCTCTGCCCCACTGCCCTCTGCCCCACTGCTCTCTGCCACACTGCCCTCTGCCCCACTGCCCTCTGCCCCACTGCCCTCTGCCCCACTGCCCTCTGCCCCACTGCCCTCTGCCCACCGCCCTCTGCCCCACTGCCCTCTGCCCCACTGCCCTCTGCCCCACTGCCCTCTGCCCTACTGCCCTCTGCCCCACTGCCCTCTGCCCCACTGCCCTCTGCCCCACTGCCCTCTGCCCCACTGCCCTCTGCCCCACTGCCCTCTGCCCCACTGCCCTCTGCCCCACTGCCCTCTGCCCCACTGCCCTCTGCCCCACTGCCCTCTGCCCCACTGCCGTCGGCCCGTATTCTCTCAGGTGTTAGGAATGGACGAGTTGAACAGCTATCTGGGCAAGTACAGCATCATACTGGACCCACACCTTAACACACCCCTCACTCACTCCTTGGCTCACTGCCTATAATCCCTCTACCCCATTCCTATCAGGTGGGGGAACCGATGAGCTGGATATCTACCTGCCCAACTACAGCATCATGCCGCACCCACACCTTTGCACCCCTCACTCCTATCACACACTGCCCTCTGCCCCACTGCCCTCTGCCCCACTGCTCTCTGCCACACTGCCCTCTGCCCCACTGCCCTCTGCCCTGCCCCCACTGCCCTCTGCCCCACTGCCCTCTGCCCCACCGCCCTCTGCCCCACTGCCCTCTGCCCCACTGCCCTCTGCCCCACTGCCCTCTGCCCTACTGCCCTCTGCCCCACTGCCCTCTGCCCCACTGCCCTCTGCCCCACTGCCCTCTGCCCCACTGCCCTCTGCCCCACTGCCCTCTGCCCCACTGCCCTCTGCCCCACTGCCCTCTGCCCCACTGCCCTCTGCCCCACTGCCCTCTGCCCCACTGCCGTCGGCCCGTATTCTCTCAGGTGTTAGGAATGGACGAGTTGAACAGCTATCTGGGCAAGTACAGCATCATACTGGACCCACACCTTAACACACCCCTCACTCACTCCTTGGCTCACTGCCTATAATCCCTCTACCCCATTCCTATCAGGTGGGGGAACCGATGAGCTGGATATCTACCTGCCCAACTACAGCATCATGCCGCACCCACACCTTTGCACCCCTCACTCCTATCACACACTGCCCTCTGCCCCACTGCCCTCTGCCCCACTGCTCTCTGCCCCACTGCCCTCTGCCCCACTGCCCTCTGCCCCACTGCCCTCTGCCCCACTGCCCTCTGCCCCACTGCCCTCTGCCCCACTGCCCTCTGCCCCACTGCCCTCTGCCCCACTGCCCTCTGCCCCACTGCCCTCTGCCCCACTGCCCTCTGCCCCACTGCCCTCTGCCCCACTGCCCTCTGCCCCACTGCCCTCTGCCCCACTGCCCTCTGCCCCACTGCCGTTGGCCCGTATTCTCTCAGGTGTTAGGAATGGACGAGTTGAACAGCTATCTGGGCAAGTACAGCATCATGCTGGACCCGCATCTCAACACACCTACCAATCCTTGTCCTCTGCCCACTGCCCCACTCCCTATCGGCCCTCTGCCCCATGCCTCTCAGGTGCTGGGAACGGATGAGTTGAACAGCTATCTGGGCAAGTACAGCATCATGCTGGACCAACATCTCAACACGCGCGTCCCTTGTATAATTCGACTCTGCCCCCTCTGCCACTATTCTCTGTAGGTGCTGGGAACGGACGAGCTGAACATCTATCTGGGCAAGTACAACATCATGCTGAACCCACACCTTTACACACCCCTCACTCACTCCTTGCTGCTCCACTGCCTGTCATCCCTCTCCCCCACTCCTATCAGGTTCTCGGAACGGAGGAGCTGAACAACTATCTGGGCAAGTACAGGATCATGCTGGACTCACACCCTAACATGTCCCTCACTCATGTCACCTTCCTCTCTTCCCCCACCCCCATGTTTCTCAGGTGCTAGGAACAGACGAGCTGAACAGCTACCTGGGCAAGTACAGCATCATGCTGGATCCGCATCTGGAGGCGCTGGTGGGGCGGCACAGCCGCAAGCCGTGGTCCAAGTTTGTTAACAGCGACAACCAGCACCTTGTATCCCCTGAGGTATGCTGTTTGGGGTCCTTGGGATGTTTGGGGTGTTTGAAATGGGTTTTAAGGCGTCTCAAAGCTGGTGCGGCGGCACCAGCCGCAAGCTGTGGTCCAAATTTGTTATCAGCGACAACCAGCACCTTGTGTCCCGTGAAGTAAGAGGCTTAGGATGAGTTTTGAGGCGTCTCAAAGCTGGTGGGGAGGCACAGCCGTAAGCCGTGGTCCAAGTTCGTCAACAGCGACAACCAGCACCTTGTGTCACCCGAGGTAAGAGATTTGAGAGGTGAGAAGCCACTGGTGGTGGCGTGTAGTTTGTCACTCGGAGCAACTCTGCTGCATGTTGCATGTGCCACTACCCACCAATCTCTGCCTTTCTCCCATCCCCCCATCCCCCCCTGCCTTGTTTCCATCCCCCGCTGCTTTCTCCCTCATCTCCGCCTTTCTCTCTGTCACATGCTCCCATTGCCGCCTGCTGCCGCCCACTCCCTGCAACACGTGGTGGGCAGGCGGTGGACTTTCTGGACAAGCTGCTGCGGTACGACCACCAGGACCGGCTCACAGCCAGAGAGGCCATGGTGGGTGGTGCTCACGGGGTTGATAAGGTATTGATGATGAAGGGCTTTTGAGTTCTGGACAAGCTGCTGCGGTACGACCACCAGGACTGGCTCACAGCACAAGAGGCCATGGTGGGTGCTGCTAATGGGGTGGACTAGGGGTTGGTAAGGGCTTCATAAGGGGTTGGGAAGGGATCGATCAGGAAGGGCAGTTGAGTCCTGGGCTTGCTGCTGCGGTACGACCACCAGGACCGACTCACAGCACGAGAGGCCATGGTGGGTGCTGCTGAGATATTCACTAGGGACGTTAGTGTAAGGGGGTGGATAAGGGTGGGTGGTGGAGGGGTGGTGTGATATGTCTACAGTGGCGATATGGGAGGGTGAAGTAGTGGCCAGGTGGGTGGTGTCGAAGCCATGTTCAGTTGTGTGAGTTGCTAGCGTGGTCTCTTCATGCCGTTTTTTTTTTTTTTTTTTTTTTTTTTTTTTTTTTTTTTTTTTTTTTTTTTTTTTTTTTTTTTTTTTTTCCGCCTTTTTCTTTCTCCATTTTCTTTTATTATTTCTCTCTGGATCTTCATGTGTCATCTCATTTCCATACCCACTTTCTATCGTGTCCTTGTGCAGGCCCATCCGTATTTCTACCCTGTGCGGCAACAGGAGGCACAGGCAGGCAGGCATAACTAGTG
This sequence comes from Closterium sp. Naga37s-1, assembly GCA_947471745.1. NCBI lineage: Eukaryota > Viridiplantae > Streptophyta > Zygnematophyceae > Desmidiales > Closteriaceae > Closterium > Closterium sp. Naga37s-1. The sequence continues at coordinate 1,744,719 of CANJKZ010000328.1, forward strand.
GCCCATCGCACGGGATTGCCCACAGCTGGCATGATGCCATGCCATTTGTTGCTCGATAATATCTGTTAAATAAAGATGATAAGGTCACAGTTTGTTTTTGTTTTCTGTATGGCTTTTAAACGCATTTTTAAAAGAGAAGGCGATGCATGCACTGCACCGAGTCACGCGCGCCTCCAGCCCGCCCGCGCACACTCTTCTTTTCCTCCGCCCGCGTATTCCCTTGCACCTGTCGTGAGCTGTTCGGGGATTGGCGGAAACTTCTCGCATCAGTGCTGCATCCGCGCGCGGGTTTCAGTGCTGGAGCTCCTCTTTCCTCCTCCCCCTCCCCCACCCCCTCGCCCCCAACTTCCCAGCTTTTGCTGACCTTCTAGATTCTCCCATACCTTAGTTCAATTTTGTCGAGTTTACAGCACTATCCATATCACTCCTGAGCTAGTTATGGCTGCTCCCGCCACCCCCTTGAGCGCATCGCAGCATCTTTGCCGCCTGAACGTCGCACTTCCGGCCACGGTAGCCCGCGGTAGCGTGCGCGAGCTTAGAGCTGCGCCAGTGTGCGGGAAGGGGCTGAAGGCGAGTGTGCGCGGAAGCGATTGGAGGAAGGCAGCAGCAGCGGGAGGGAGCTCGCGACTGGGGTGCCGTGCGATGGCGAGCGAGGTGAGCGACGGCTGGCGACGACGGCTGTGCTGTGCGACGTGAGCGATTGCGACGATGCATGTAGACGAGTAGTAACAGCGACCCACCATCCTGCCATCCGTGATTTTCGTCTCTCAATCTCCTTGTCATACGTGACTCACCCTCGTGCGCCTCGCGTTTTTCCCGCTCCCGTTCTCCCCGCTCTCCCCGTGCTCGCTGCGCCCTCCCCGTTCTCCTCGTTTTCCGCGCTCCCCGCATTCCCCTCGCTTACGCACTCCCCGCGTTCTCCGCGCTCCGCGATCCTCTGCGCCTTTCATCTCCCCAGGGCGGTTCCGCCACAACGGTTTCGGCGCCATCCGCGGCCACGCAGCTTCCCGACCTCATGGTATGACGTGGAATGCTGGGTTCGACGTGGCACTGATAGGAATGGCGTGTCGATTGGTGATTCCTTTAGCAGCATGACTGTCATGTATGCTCACATCTGAGCCGCAGCAGTGAAAGGCACACTTACTATCTCGCACGGCCCTGACAAGCAGTTTGTGTCAAATGTCTTTTGCTGTGAGAATTCTGAGTAAATTTAGTTTTTTTTTTCCCTTGGAATCCTCAAGAGTACCGCGAGGCGCGTTAGCTGCTGTTCCAACCCAACAAATATGAGCTCTTTCTGAGGCGCCTCAATAGAACGATCTCCATAACCATGGACTGTCGACGCGTTTCTGACCCTCGGTTGTCCTCGCAGACCAAGTTCATGATGGTGGCCATGACCTGCCACAGCTGAGACAAGACAACACCGTTGTGCGCCGCTCCCCATGCCCCTCCTCCCTTCCTTCCCCACTTCCCCTTCCCCCCCGACCCTGTCCCTCCATCTTTGATCCCCTCCTCCCTTCCTAGCCCCCCCTCCTTCCTTGTCCCAATTCGTCTCCTCGCAGGCGGAGTTCATGGTGGTGGGCATGTCGTGCCACAGCTGCATCAAGCACGTTGTGCTCTCCATCCATGCCCCTCCTCCCCTCCTCCCCTCCTCCGCTCCCGTTCCTTCGTCCCCCCCCCCTCCCCTCCCCGTCCCACTCTGCTATGTCGTGCTTCACAGACCGAGTTCATGGTGCACATGAGCTGCCAGAGCTGCGTCAAGAACGCTGTACTCCCCGTGCCTCTCTCTCCTCCTCTCCTCTCATTCCTCCCCTCCTTCCCTTCCCCCTCACTCCCTCATCGCCCGCATCAGACCGAGTTCATGGTGGACGTGAGCTGCCAGAGCTGCGTCAAGACCTTGTGCTCCCCGTGCCCCTCCCCCCTTCTTCACCCCCTTTTCTCTCTTCTTCCCCCCCCTCTCGTCTCCTCACAGACGGAGTTTTCATGGTGGACATGTCGTGCCAGAGTTGCGTCAAGAACGAACGCTGTGCTCCCCACCCATACCTCTCCTCCCTTCCTCCCTTCTTTTCCCTCCTCCCCTCCTTCCCCTTCTCCATCACCCGCATCAGACCGAGTTCATGGTGGACATGTGCTGCCAGAGCTGCGTCAAGAACGTTGTGCTCCCCTTACTTCTCCCTCCTTCCTCCCTTCTCTCCCTCCTTCCTCCCTTCTCTCCCCCCCTCTCCTCCTCCCCCGTGGTCTCTCACAGACCGAGTTCATGGTGGACATGTCGTGCCAGAGCTGCGTCAAGAACGTGCGGGGGAAGCTGGAGCCTCTGGAAGGTGAGTGTGAATCATTGGGATGGGGAGGTGGGCCCCACCTCCCCATGCCTCTCCTCCCTCTGGAAGGTGAGTGTGAACCATTGGGATGGGGAGGTGGGCTGGAAACTCGGAAGGAAGAATGGTATGGCAGGGGTTTTATAAAAACAAGCATGTATACATGATGGGAGTTTTATCTTGGAATAGAATAGCACATAAGCTGAGATATAGTGGAATGGATTAACAGGTGCGCCTCCCTGGAATTGTGTCTCTGGCGCGAGCATATAGATGTGAGATATGGTGTGTCCGCATGGGCCATGGATGCTGCACGTGTGAGGCGTTTCAACAGTACACACGTCCTCGCGACTGCTGCGTGTTTTGCCTTGATATTTGGCCTGCTTTTGCAAGCCCGGAGCTTGAATTTCTGGCCTTGCAGAGGGTGTGTCTGTTGGGTTGCCCCACTCTCGCCCAGCCCACCTTCGTCTTCCGTCCCTTAGGGCGTGTTGCAAGTTAGAAAATCGAGGGATCGTGGCTGTACACCGATCCCTTGTCGGGGATCCTGGGCTCATTGCATTTTCGATCCGCCAAAATATTCTGTACCACGACCACCCAAGGATAGAACCACCTGGAATGGCGACAGTGTGGTTTCGCTTTTTCTAACGCAGAAACATTGAACACCCTGTTCGCCAATGTCTCGTCGAGTTTTTATGCTCATCGCGAAATGGTTTCGTGACTGCGGGATTTTTCATTGTCAATCTCACGATCGGTCTTCATTGCAGAGGCGATTGAGCTGGCTTTCACCAGTTTCCTCGGTCGTACACAGTGCTGACACTGTAGTATGGTAACCATACACTACAATGTTTGACAACAGAGGGGATCGGTTCAAAGAGGCGATCGATTCCATACTTGCACCACGCCCTTACCAGGCAGCAAGGTGGTTGAATCTCGCAGGTGGTGCGATTGCTCGGAAGCGCCACGCTAGCCCGTCCTCCTCCCTCACTCACTCTCTCACACTCCTCACTCCCCTCACTTCCCTCACCCTCTCTCGCCGTTGCTCCCTCTCTCCCTCAGTCCCTCTCCATCTCTCACTAAACGTCAAGTTAGTAGACATCAGTTTTGGAGTCGCAGGTGGTGCGCCTGTTGGGCAGCGCCACGCAAGCCCTCCCTTCGATCCCCTCACTCCCCTCACTCCTCACTCCCCTCACTCCTCTCACTCCCCTCACTCCCCTCACTCCCCTCACTCCCCTCACTCCTCTCACTCCCCTCACTCCCCTCACTCCTCTCACTCCCCTCACTCCCCTCACTCCTCTCACTCCCCTCACTCCCCTCACTCCCCTCACTCCCCCCACTCCCCTCACTCCCCTCGCTCCCCTCACTCCCCTCACTCCCCTCACTCCCCCTCACTCCTCTCACTCCCCTCACTCCCCTCACTCCCCTCACTCCCCTCACTCCCCTCACTCCCCTCACTCCCCCCACTCCCCTCACTCCCCACTCCCCTCACTCCCCTCACTCCCCTCACTCCCCCCACTCCCCTCACTCCCCACTCCCCTCACTCCCCTCACTCCCCTCACTCCCCCCACTCCCCTCACTCCCCTCACTCCCTCTCTCTCCCCGTCTCTCCATCTCAGCAGGCGTCAATGCAGTGGACATCATTCTCGAGTCGCAGATGGTGCGATTGCTGGGGGGTGCCGCACTGGTCGTCCCCTGCCCTCACTCCCCTCATTCCCCCTCTCCCTCACTCTCCTTGTCTCACCAGGCGTCAAGCTGGTGGACATCAGTTTGGAGTCGCAGGTGGTGCGCGTGCTGGGGAGCGCCACGCTAGCCCAGCTGGAGGAGGCGTTGAAGAAAAGCGGCCGCAAGGCCCGTCTGATCGGCCAGGGGGACCCCTCGCGTGAGTGAAGCAAGGTTTAGGATTTAGAGGCGAGTCAAATGCACTCTAGCCCAGCTGGAGGAGGCACTGAAGAAGAGCGGCCGCAAGGCGCGGCTGATCGGCCAGGGCGACCCGTCCCGAGAGTGATTGCTAAGGGATGGTGAAGGTGTGGAGAGCTGTTGCGCGAGTGATTCTCACGGGGCCTTGTTGTTGGGGTGTGCTGCGCTAGTCCAGCTGGAGGAGGCGAGGAGCGGCCGCAAGGCGCGGCTCATCGGCCAGGGCGACCTCTCTCGTGAGTGAAGCAGGGTTTAGGATTTAGAGGCGAGTCAAATGCACACTAGCGCAGCTGGAGGAGGCACTGAAGAAGAGCGGCTGCAAGGCGCGGCTCATTGGGCAGGGGGCCCCCTCTCGTGAGTCAATATAGAGGCATAAATGCTTGAGGTCTTTAAGGTGTAGGTGTGGTGTGGAGGTGTGGAGAGCTGTTGCGGGAGTGATATATCACCAGGCCATGTTGAAAAAGCTCTAGCGCAGCTGAAGAAGAAGTGCAGAAGCAAGTCCCGGCTCATCGGCCATGGGGACCCGTCTCGTGAGTCAATATACATGCATGAAGGCATACCTTGTGAATGAATCTCTTGTGAGTGATTGTGAAGGGCATGGGTGTGCATGTGGGTGGAGGAGAGCTATTGCGCGAGCGGTTCACAGAGGGCCACATCATTGGGTAGTGAGTGCCACACTAGCCCAGTTGGAGGAGAGGAGGCTCTGAAGAAGAGTGGCAGAGAGGCCTGGCTTATTAGGAACGACGACCTCTCACATCGATTTTTTTTTTTTTTTTTTTACACACTATTGGGAGATGAAGACTTCAGTGCACTGTAGCAAGGAGAGTGTGATTCGATTCAAAAGCCTACTGGGAGGTTATTCGACTGCATTGCACCGCACTGCACTGCACTGCACTGAGAGCCCATTGAGTTGGTAAAGATTTCACGTTCCTCTTGCTGTTCCATGCTGGTTCGGCAGGACACTCGTTCTGTTTCTCATTGTTCACTGTACCTGCTCTCGTTCCATCTTGGGACCTTGTTCTGCAGATATGATGGATAATCCATCATAGTTCTGCAGTGCAATGACAATGTATCCTCCCATGCTCTTTCAACCTTTGAGGCGCCTCAAAAGGAGTGCAATGACGATGTATCCTCTCATGTTCTTTCAACCAGGCCCTCCCTCACCTCCCCAACCCGCTCTTCCTTCTTCTCTTCTTTCCCCTCTTCCTCCTTCCTCTTTTCTTTCTGTCCGTCTGTCACTGCTACCCAGAACTGGCTCCCACAATAGCAATGGCGGGGCCAAGCGAAAACAACCCTCTTAAGAATTCTCGCTCATAAGTGGCTTGGGTCGGTCCCATCTTATCTTCTCCTCGTCCTCTCTCCCTTTCTTCCCACTTGTACTCTTTTCCATTCATCCACCTCTCCCTGTTACAACAGAGCTGGCTCTCACAGCAGCAGTGGCGGAGTTCAAGGGGCCAGTGATCCACGGTGTAGTGCGGTTTGCTCAGGTGAGACGGGTTCCGTCTTCTAGCCAGGCTGTGTGAGCCGGCTGAGAGCCTGAGACACTGAGCCGTGTTGGGGGGCTATCTTTGATGAAGGCCAAGGTTGTCTTGACCAAGGTGAGGCCATGCATGTATGCTACGGGACATGTATGCTACGGGACATGTATGCTACGGGACATGTATGCTACGGGACATGTATGCTACGGGACATGTATGCTGCGGGACATGTATGCTACGGGACATGTATGCTACGGGACATGTATGCTACGGGACATGTATGCTACGGGACATGTATGCTACGGGACATGTATGCTACGGGACATGTATGCTACGGGACATGTATGCTGCGGGACATGTATGCTACGGGACATGTATGCTACGGGACATGTATGCTACGGGACATGTATGCTACGGGACATGTATGCTACGGGACATGTATGCTACGGGACATGTATGCTACGGGACATGTATGCTACGGGACATGTATGCTACGGGACATGTATGCTACGGGACATGTATGCTACGGGACATGTATGCTGCGGGACATGTATGCTATGGGACTAACTAGGTAGCTTGACTTGACTGAACACTCTGTGATGTGATATGCGTTTTGTGTGCGGAGGAGCATTGCAGCGTTGCATTCTGAGGGGAAAATTATTGCTGTGGCAGACCCACGTAGTACTGTACTATCTCCGTACTAATAACGCTGCCACCTATTTCTTCCCAGTCTAAACCTATCCAACCCCTCAATCCACCTTCCCACCCACCCACTCTTCCCCCCCCCCCAAAACACCCACCCCTTGCAGGTGAGCATGGAGGAGGTGCGGGTGGAGGCGCAGTTTGACGGCCTCTCCCCCTCCACTGCCCATGCATGGGCTGACAACGAGTATGGGGACCTCATTGCCACGTTCTTTCCTCCCCCTCCTATCCACCCTTTCCCCCCACCCCTCACCCTTCACCAGGTGAGCATGGAGGGGGTGCGGGTGGAGGCGCAGTTTGACGGTTTGTGGGAATTACATCTGCGCCTCTGTCTGTAACACTGCCACTCTTCCCCCTCCTTCCAACCTCCCCCGCTTGCCCCCCACCAGGTGAGCATGGAGGAGGTGCGGGTGGAAGCACAGTGTGATGGTCTCTCCCCCTCCACCGCCCATGCATGGGCTGTCAACCAGAGTGCCACCCAGTGTATGTATGTACCATTGCCTTCCCTCCTTTCCCCCCACCAGGTGAGCATGGAGGAGGTGCGGGTGGAGGCACAATTTGACGGCCTCTCCCCCTCCACTGCCCATGCATGGGCTGTCAACGAGTATGGAGACCTCACGCGCGGCGCTGACAGCACCGGCAGGTGCTATCCAGGGGAGGCGCCATCTGCTGCTGCTGCTGATGGGGTACGTACATTGCAGCAGGAACAATAGTTCAGCTAGTTGTTGGGTGCTTCTTGGGGAAGGCGTCAACTGCCACTGCTACTGATGCTGGGGTACTTTCAGAGTGTGGACTAGTTTCGAGGAGACTCAAAACTAGTGCTGCTGCTGATGGGGTACTGTCAGAGTGTAGACGGACTGTTCAATGCGGTGCCCAGCTGTTGTGGGTCCTGCCCATATACTCTCCTTTTTCTCCTTTCCTCTAATTCCCCCGTTCTTCACCCCTCCCCTTCACAGCCCGCCCGCAGCTTGGGTGTGCTACAGGCAGACTGCAGGGGCCATGCTGCCAATGCAGTGCGCAGCACGCGCCTCAAGGTTCATAGGCTGGGCCGCGGGTCATGTCATGTCATGTCCCCTACCCTCCCTCTACCCTCCCCTCCTTTCCCCACTATCCCTTCACAGCCCGCGGGTGACTTGGGAGTTCTGAACGCGGACGACGAGGGCCATGCGTCCTACGCAGCCCCCAGCACGCGCCTCAAGGTGTGGGACCTCATCGGGCGGGCCGTGGCGGTGTATGAAGGGGCTGACAGGAGCAACAGCAAGGGGCTGGCAGCAGCTGTGATTGCGCGCAGTGCAGGTGTAGGGCAGAACTACAAGTCGCTGTGCTCCTGCGATGGCACCATTATTTGGGAGGCCACCCCCAGTGACTATGTGCAGCAGAAGTAGGTGTAGGTGTGAGTATGGTGTGAGTGAGGGGGAAGAGAGGGGCTGGCAGCAGCAGTGATTGCGCTCAGTGCAGGTGGTAGGGCAGAACTACAATTCGCGGTGCTCCTGTGATGGCACCATCATCTGGGTGGCCACTCCCAGCTACTATGTTCAGCAGAAGTACCGTAAGCCCCCGGATAGAAGCACAGGCCTCTACAATATCGATTCGATTCACGTCGCAAGGACGAGATGAACACTTGGACGAGTAAAAAAACTAAATTTCATATATGTCATTATATAAGCCCCGGCGCTTATAAAAATCCTCAATTATAAGCCCACCCCCTAAAAAACAGTATTGTGAAAGCTTGCTTTCTGCAACTTGTAAAGGCATCGTGCTTCATTTCATATGGGTATGAGTACATCAATCTCGTCCAATGATAACTACGATTACAGCAAGAATCTTAGAGACAATGACTACCTGGGTGGGTGGGTGGGAAACTCAAACTTCGAAATTGAAAAGAAGAACGTGGGTGAGGCCGAATGGCCTCAACCCCCTCTTTTGTAGCCAAAAGAGGGCGAGTAGCGATGCGACGCTGCCTTTGCTGCGTTGGCAATCGCTACACTTTCACAATACACAATTTTGAAAAGTGTTACACACTTCTAAAATTTTACATATTGTGAAAGCTTGCTTTCTGCAACTTGTAAAGGCATCGTGCTTCATTTCATATGGGCCTTCTGAGACAAGCGAGTGGTCGGTCGGCGATGCCGCTGGATAGACAATTGGTGCTGGTTCGGGGAGGGAACCTGAATCAGCTGGGAGGCAGCCACAAGCTGGTCGTGTGCGATGGTGACGTAGAGGTCTTTTGCGTTGTCGCTGCGCCAACGGCCCAACCGCTTGAACATCCTATCGGAGACTCCGATGCCTGCCGCCGTCGTTGCTGCTCCTTTGCGGAAGGAGTGCGTGCCAAGGTGGTTGGCGTTGAGGCCAACCTTTTTGAATGCTTCCAAGCACCAATTGCGAACAGTTGGGTACGAAGGCGCGTGGTCGTGCGGAGTTGCTTTGGAGTCACGTGTGAACACCCGTATCAGTGGTCCTTTGGTCGAGGCGTCATAGCCGGCAAGCGAGATGAACTGTCTGGTGATATTTACTGGGCAATATGGTCCAGGTGTAGTCGCGATTGGGACCCATATTCCCTTGCCTTCTTGGTCCGTTTTGGAGTGGGGAATCAATAGCCACATCGCCGCCTCCTCGAACTGGATGTCTTGCCACTGAATTGCGACGAGGTCCGAGAAGCGGAGAAAGCCCGTGTACATGAGCAGTGGGATGAGGCCTTTCTGGAATACGGAGGGAATGTCGGATGCGATGAACTCGTGTGTCATCTGGTGAACCTGGTGAAGAGACACGGGTTCTTTAGTCCTGTTTGGGCGCGGGGAGTGGCGTTGGCGAATTCTCGGACCTGGGAAGTGAAGGGGCCGTTCGTGGGACAAGTAAGGCCAGTCATCTTGTGTGCGAATGCGACTGCCGAACAGGTCAGCGTGATGGCGGACAGGGTGGCGTGCTTGTTGAGGGCGTATACCAGGTACAGCGCGAGTGTCAAGTCTGTGGCGGGTAGGTAGCTCAGTGATAGCTTGTTACAGAATGATCGGAATTTTCCCCAGTAGGGGTCGTAGGTGCGGATTGTTGAAGGAGCTCGTACTTGGCTGATTACCGAGAGGAGTTGCTTTTGAAGGTTGGATAATATATCTGCCATACATGGAATATATATGAGTTACATTGTAAAGTCAATGGACAATGCAATAATCAGGCTATTGGGAAATCCAGTGCCTGAGAATGCGGCAGTGTGTGTGCCTGGTTGGAGGCACTGACTCCCGCTTGCGAGGCGAAGGTGGCTAGTAATTCCTATGGCCCATGTTTGAGGGGCCGGTTGCACTAGGGGCCACCAGGCTGCCCCTGACCACTCAGGGATCACCAGGGTTAGCTTTGCCCGTGTGCGACGCGCGTGATGGAGAGTTGCAGGGACGAGGTGGGGGGGCGGAAATGCGAAGCCCCGTTCCCCGTGCCAATCCTTGGAGAATGCGTTGATGGCCTCGGCTCGCGGGTGAGGGACTTTAGAGAAGAAACGAGCCAGCAATGCGTTCTGTGCATTTGCGAACAGGTCGACGGAGTGAGGCCCCCACCGACGGTCCAAGAGACGAAACCAAGGTTGTTTCAACGTGTAGTCATCGTGGTCTTGCAGCTTTGAGAGCTCGTCCGCGCAAGTGTTCTGATCTCTGGGAATCCATTCGATGGCTAGACGCACCGCGTTGTCCGTGCATAGAGTGATGATCTCTTTGCAAGTGAGCGTGAGCTCATTATTGCGCGAGCCGCCTTTTCGTAGGATGAACATGACCCCTTGGTTGTCCACGCGAACCAACGTGTGGCCGTGTCGAAGACGGTCCATGAAGGTGCGTAGCGCCCAGAGCACGCCTTCCAACTCGCGTCGTGTACTTGAGGTTGGCCACAGGTTGTCGGGCATGCCAGCGCTTGCGTTGCTCGGTGTTCCGTGAAAAGTAGAGAGGGTGGCACCCCAGCTGTGCGCGCTGGCATCCACCTGGATGATGGCGTCGTAGTGATGCGGATGATGGAATGGTGCACCGTTGAAACGGTCGAACTGTTCCACCCAGAAGTGAAGTTCGTGGATGGCCTCAGTTGACAACGACACCTTCGAGTGCCATGAGGGCGCGTTGTTGATAAGTTGCAATAGCTCGTGGCTGAAGGCTCGCGCGGTTGCGCCCAATGCGAGGCTCATGGAAGCAAGCATTCCAGTCACTCGAGCAATTTGACGAACGTTCACGTGGTGACCAGCGCGTCCGGAATCGATGAGACTTGTGATTGTCGCTCGTAACAGGGAGCGCCGTTCTTCTCCGACCGAGAATTTGCCGACTTGTGTGTTCAATTCGAGTCCGAGGAAGCGAAGCTCCTGTGTGGGGACCAGACGCGACTTTTTCTCGTTGATTACAATGCCGGCGTCCCTCAGGTCTCTGACGATCTGTGCGCATGCGGCTCCCGCTTGTTGTGCGGTCTCTGCCAGGATCAGTATATCATCCACATACGGGATAACCCGCCACCCGAGAGATCGCCATCGTCGGGCCAGCTGTTTGATGAGTTGCGTGAAGATGAAAGGGGCCGTGGCCAGACCGAATGGCAGGGATTGGAAGAAGTAGTAGTTGCCTTCGAACTGGAATCCTAAGTACTTCCAGCAGGTGGGATGGATGTCTACGTGATGATACCCTGACTTGAGATCAACTGATAACATCCAATCGTTCGGTTGGATCAACTCCGCTACCCGGGCGAGGCCTTCGTACTTGAATTTCGGAATGCACAAGTGCTCGTTGACCTTCCGCAAGTCGAGGATGAGCCGACATTTTTCTCGTTGTTCGACCACGTTGAGTGGGCTAATGCATAGTAGTGTTGATCGGTCAGGAGCTTTTGCCGCTGCTCCTGTTCGCAGGAGGTCCTGAATGGCATCGTGTGTGAAATCCGAATGCGTCTGGGCGCCTGAGTGGTTTTTCCTTTCGAAAGGTGTCGGGGGCCCATCCTTCCATGGGAACCAATATCCGTGTGAGATAATAGACAGGATGAGACTACTATCGCACCAGGAGCGCCACCATTGTATGAGAAGAAACAAGGAATGAATGAACTATGAATGAATTGGGTACAAGTACTAACCCTAATTGGGTTGTACCCCTTATGGGTTACCCCACTATAGCCTACACAATATGCATGAGCTATAATATTCTGACACACCCCCATAGGCAAAGTGGGGGAGAACAAGGGGTCACAAGACCAGTCAAGCAAAGTAAAGCAAAGCAAGCTCAGGGTGGATCACAAAGTCACCACACATTCCGAGCACAAGTTCAAGGCCACAAGGCCAGTTCACATGCAGGAGTACATATATATATAAAGGCTAGACAAGCAAGAGCAGGTATATATATATGTAACAGCACAAGCAAGGTCAAGAGGTGAGCAAGTGAGGCAAGGTAGGCACAAGGCCCAGCTGAGTACAGAAGCGCTGATGGTCACAAGGCGCAAGCGCCTTGGTGAAGATATCAGCAGTGTTGGCCTCAGAGGCCACGTACGCAAGACGCAGCTGACCACGCTGCTGCAGCTCACGAGCAAGAAAGTAGCGGAGAGCAATGTGCTTCGTTCTGTGCTCCAGTCGCTGCTCCCGACACAAGGCCAGCATGGCCTTGTTGTCTACGTACAGCACTGGAGGAGAACGAGGCAGCTCTCCGAGGTCAGTCAGCAGGTAGGTGAGCCAGCGAAGCTCCTGTGCAGCCATGGCTCCTGCGTAGATCTCAGCCTCACAACTGGAGCCGAGAACAGAAGACGAGCGGGTAGCCCGCCACGAATTAGAGCCGGAACCAAGGCTGAAGGTGTAACCCTGTGACGACCGCTGCGTAGCCTGGTCGTCAGCCCAAGAAGCGTCTGCGTGCCCAGTAAGGACCACTGGACTCTGCCCTCCAAGCACAAGCCCCATGCCCGACGTACTGCACAAGTAGCGCAACACCCTCTTCGCTGCAGCCATGTGCTCCGGTCTGTGTCTCCCAGGAGCAACATAGCGTGCAAGAATGCTAAGAGGGTATGCAAGGTCAGGTCGTGTGCAGGTCATCAGGTACATGAGGCAGCCAACAAGCTCTGGGTACGGGCCACTCGACTCTACGGACTCATCCGAAGGCAGAGCTAAGAGCGAGTGGCGAGTAGGCAGAGGAGTGGCCTGAGGCGAGGAGTACGTGAAGCCGAAGCGCTGAAGGACCTGCTGCACCATGTGTGACTGAGTCAGGGTAATGGTGCGGCGTGCTCTGTCCCGAGTGATCTGCAAGCCAAGGTAGCTGCGCAGTTCACCCAGGTCAGTGCACGTGTGTCTCTTCTGCAGCTCGGACTTCACGTGGGCTAGTCCAGCAGTGTCAGCTGTGGCAAAGACCAAGTCGTCGACGTACACGAGGATGTAGAACGGCGGCAAAGAAGTGTCGGTGCGCAGTAACAGCGACGGGTCGGCAGTAGAGGGAGCAAACCCAAGAGCCGCAAGTGTAGTCCTCAGTGTGTCGTGCCACTCACGCGGTGCCTGGCGGAGACCGTAGACTGGCCGCCGTAGGCTCCACTGGGTGCCAGGAGGAAAAGACCCAGTGAAGCCAGGTGGGCGACGCAGCCAGATCTCCTCGTGCAGGCTGCCCTGCAAGAAAGCAGTGCTGAAGTCAAGAGAGTGTAGCTCGTAGTCACGGTGAGCAGCTACGTGCAGCAGTACCCGAAGAGTGGTCATCTTCGGGGTGGGAGAGAAGGTCTGAAAGTAGTCAACTCCCTGCCGCTGACTGAAGCCACGAGCCACGTAACGCGCCTTGAAGACAGGCGGAGAACCCGGCGGTCGCTTCACCCTGAAAATCCACATGCCACTGACGATGTTCGCCCCAGGAGGGGGAACAGCGTCAACGTAGGTGCCTGTGGACTTCCAGGAAGCCATCTCTGCGTCCATAGCTGCCTGCCACTGAGAGGAGTAGGGACCCTCTATCGCCTCCGCGTAAGAGCGCGGAGTCGGGATGTCAAGTGCATCCGGGTCTCCCTCAGGGGTAAGCAGTACGGACACGAGATGAGGTGAAGCAGCGGCCAAGCACTGGAACTCCTCCTGCCTGTCCTCAAGGACGTCCGTGCCAAGGGCACACTCACCCTCGACGGACGGAGGACAGACAGACTCAGACTCAGCAACAAGACTGGCGACGTAGTCTAGGCGACAGCGAGTAGCAAAGTCGACGAGCTCAGCAACTAGGGCAGACGCAGCAGTGGACTCAACGGAAGGGTCAGTGACAACAGTAGCAAGGAGACGCGTGACAGTAGGACTGGCAGCACGAAGAGAGTCCGACTCCGGGTCGGCAAGAGCAGGAAGAGAAGACTCAGGAGGAGAAGGCAAAGGGGCACGCAGAGGAGCAGTGGACGGACGCAGAGACATCCGGTGCGTGCCAGGGACAGGAGGAGGACGCTGACGCGAACCGCGACCACTAGTGCGAGCAGCACGGACAGGCGACGCAGGGCGAGACGCAGGCTCACGACGCTCAGCAAGACCTCCAGTAGGACCAGTGTAGGGAGACGGAGCAGGCAGTGGGGAGGCCGGCTGTAACTGTAACTGCGACGGGACAGGCTGTGGACACTCTAAGGGAGGAGGAGGACCAGTAGAAGGCGGGAGACCAAGAACCTGCTGAAGGAGTGGAACGAAGTACGGCCGAGGCCGCGCGGCGACTCCAGACACAGGAGGGACAGCACCAGCACCCCCAGCGGCAGCACCAGCACCAGTAGCAGCTCCAGCTCCAGAACCCCCAGCAGCACCAGTAGTACCCCCAGCAGGACCGCCTCCAGGACCGACAGCAGTAGCCTCCGCGCCAACACCCGCAGCAACTCCAGCTCCAGAAGTACCCGCAGGTCCAGCAGCTCCAGTACTCCCAGTACGAGCACCTCCGGGACCCGTGGCACTAGCTCTCTCAGCAGCAACAGAACCTCCAGTACCCGCAGCACCTCCAGCTCCAGCAGCTCGCCTCCAGCGCCGGGCAAACCACTCACGCAGCTCCTGGGGAGAGAGTGGCTCCCGGCGAGAAGGAGCACCCGGAGAACCGCCAGGCACAGCACCACCAGGCGTAGCACCCCCAGGCTCAGCACCTCCAGGCGTAGTACCCCCAGGCTCAGCACCCCCAGACGCAGCACCCCCAGGCTCAGCACCTCCAGGCGTAGCACCCCCAGGCTCAGCACCCCCAGACGCAGCACCCCCAGGCTCAGCACCCCCATTCGTAGTACCCACACGCTCAGCACCCCCAGAGTCAGCACCCACACGCTCAGCACCCCCAGAGTCAGCACCCCCAGGCTCAGCACCCTCAGCAGCACCAGAGTCACCAGCGACCTCGACAGGCTCAGCAGCGTCTACCTGGGACACACCTGAAGGGGCAGGACCCTGAGGGGGGAGGGGGTCTACCGGGGGGGGACCTGGTACAAGGAAGAGCGGTGGCGGGGGGAGGGACGGAGTGCGGTAGGGGAAGAGGCGGTAGTAGGGGACCGACTCGTCGAACGTGACGTCCTGGGAGGACAGAACACGGCGAGAGGTGGGGTGGTAGAACTGCCACCCTGGGGCGTCAGGGGGGAAACCCAGGAAGACGCAAGGAGCAGCACGAGGGGACAGCTTGTCCGCAGACAAGTCGCGGACAAACGCCCGAGATCCCCAGACA
Organism: Closterium sp. Naga37s-1; assembly: GCA_947471745.1. Lineage (NCBI taxonomy): Eukaryota > Viridiplantae > Streptophyta > Zygnematophyceae > Desmidiales > Closteriaceae > Closterium > Closterium sp. Naga37s-1. The sequence continues at coordinate 1,759,725 of CANJKZ010000328.1, forward strand.
CGGAACGCAGACGCATCGCCAACCTTCCCCATCCACAGCAAGGCTGGGGAGGTCTCCGGCATGGAGACCCTGGGCTGAAGGTTGATCTGATGCGCCGCGTACCGAACCGCAAACGGCCACAGAAAATGGGGGGCAGCCGCATGCATCATGGACGTACGGGCGACGTCCATGACCATGCCAATGCGGCGCTCAGCAATCCCATTTTGCTGTGGAGAGTCCGGAAGCGTGAAGGTCTGGCGGATGCCTCGTGCACGACAGTAGGCTCGCAGAAGGCCAGAGGAGAACACTCCGCCTCTGTCAGAGTGCAGACGCAGAACAGGAAAGTCCGAGCCGAAGCTCCGCCTGAGCTGGAGACGAGCTGCGCGGATCCAGTCGATCAACACCTCAGTGACATCACCCTTGCTGCGCAAGGGGAAGACTGTGGTGTAACGCGAGTAGTCGTCAACCACCAGCAGGAAGTAGCGCTCGTGACCCTGTCCACGGACGCGGGCCGGGCCCCACACGTCCATGTGAAGCGTCTGCAGCGGGGCCTCTGTCGGAGGAAACTGGGAGGAGTGAGGGGTAGCCCGCTGTCGTCCCTCGACACAGGGGACGCAGGTAGGGCCAGGCCCCGGAGGAAGTGGAGGGAGGGACCGGGGAAGACCAGAGACAAGGACACGGGAGGCCATGCTCCGGAGACGAAGCAGGGAGGGGTGACCAAGGCGGTGGTGCCAGAGGAGAGTCTCGTGAGACAGGAGGCGACACGAGCAGGGGGCAGACTCAGGACCAGACCTGGACGCTGCAGCAAACACCTGACCCGACGCAGCTACCTGACCAGACGCAGGGACTGAGGGAGACGCAGTGGTCAGTGTGTACAGGCTCGACCCCGGCCGACGTGTAAACGTGGCCAGGTGTCGGCCTGTCCGAGCGTCCGTGCAGTGGGTCACCCGCTGACTCGCAGGAGTGAACTGGTGAACCCCCGCATCCTGTAGGTCAGCACCACTCACCAAGTTCGTAGAGAACGAGGGGAGGTAAAGACCAGACAGGGTGCCAGAGGGGGCCGCCGGACACGGGAGGACAGTGGAGAAGTGAGCAAGAACAGGACCCCCAGAGGGGTCTGCCAGAGAGACCGCAACTGGCCGGCCAAGCGGCGTGAGTGTGGTGCGGTCTCGAAAGAAGGAGCGAGAAGCCCCCGAGTCAAGGGTGAAGGTGTGGGAGGCCGAAGCCGACGCAGAACCTGAGAGAGCAGACTCACCAGTACCTGAGGGAGCAGACGCACCTAGAGCAGCAGCCTCGCTAGCACCTAGAGCAGCAGCCTCACCAGTACCTAGAGCAGCAGTCTCAATGCCCGGGTCGGGCGGAAAACACCGGTAACAGTCACCCTCATCACTAGTAGTCACAGTATACATGGCAGCAAGAATATCATCAAAGTCAAGGTCAAAGACAGCTACACCCGCCCTAGACAGCTCACCCCAGCGGGGGATCTCAGTGGCCTCAGGGAACTGGTGACGCCAAGCGTCCGTCAGGCGGCCAAAGCAGCGCTGGGTGGAGTGCGCACCCCCGCACTGCTCACCCGCGCGATCGCCGGTGCGCAGGACGTAGGTGCACGGACCAGTACCCCCACCCCTCTGGCGTGCAGTGTACCACTCACGGAGCTGCTGAGGGGAGGGGACGTCACGAGTGCGCTGCTGCTGCTGCTGCTGCTGCTGCTGGCGCTGACCACCACCGGAGCCGACCCTCTGCGCAGCGCCACCCCGACCAGCTCCACCTCCTCCGCCGCCTCCTCCTCCACCGCCGCCACCTCCGCTCCCTCCGCCACCGCCGCTGCCGCCTGCGCCTCCACTGCCGCCACCTACACCTCCACCCCCGCCACCACCCCCACCGCCACCCCCACCTCCTCCACCGCCTCCACCGCCGCCTCCACCGCCCCCGCTAGCTCCTCCAGCGCCCCTGCCCCCCTTGCCCTTGCCAGGGCGGCGTCTCCCGCTAGGGGTAGACGCTGCCCCAACCGACTCCAAACCAGCGAGGTCGGCCGCAGCAACAGAGGCAACAGAGGGCAAAAGAGGGGAGGGAGAACACCCCTCAAAGATGGGGGTGCGAGGGTCACTACGAGAGGCTCCTACAGCGACTATGCTCTTTTCTGCTGCTAGGAGGGCCTTCTTGAGGAGGTCAACGGTGAGAGTGGTGGGGCAAACCGAGAGGAAGTGGTCCCTGACTACGCGAAGGGAGTCAGGGAGACGGGTGACTATGTAGTAGAGGGTGATGTACATGGGGGGGGGGTTCTTGGCGCAGAACTCAGCAGGAAGCGCAGCGCGGTAGCGAGTGTCACTAGTGCGGAGGTGCGTAATGAGGTCAGCGACTGTGGGAAAGGCAGCAAGGTCAGGGAAGAGGTACGGTAGCATGAGGCGGCTCAGTGCAGCAGTGGCAGGGGAGGAGTAGCGTGCAACTACAGCGTCGTACAAGGTCTGAGCACTCTTGTACTGGCTAAAGTGCGCACGCTCAGAGATAGGTAGGTGGCGACGCACAGCAAGACGTGCAGCAGCATCGCGCGTGGCCCACTGTGAGCGAACAGTGGCGTCAGCATCAGCAGCGGGGGCAGGAGAGGCACCAGAAGTGAGGTCAAAGAGGGAGAGGCCGTCTGCCCTATCGCACTGTAAGAAAAGCTGCAGGTCATCTATCCAGACTTCAAAGTCAATGGCCCGACCCTCAGCGTCAAAAGCGAGGACACTAGGGGTAGCCATGACAGCAGTAGACTAGCAGTGCAAACAGTAGGGTGAGGGCAGTGCTGTGAGAGAGGCGCTGCTCTTACCGGACAGGGCGGCTCGGCTGCAGGGCGGCTCGGCGACTCGACGGCTGGGCGGCTCGGCTGCTGGGCGGCTCGGCTGCTCGGCTGCTGGGCGGCTCGGCTGCTGGGCGGCTCGGCGGCTGGGCGGCTCGGCTGCTGGGCGGCTCGGCTGCTGGGCGTATCGGCGGCTGGGCGGCTCGGCTGCTGGGCGGCTCGGCTGCTGGGCGGCTCGGCGGCTGGGCGGCTCGGTTGCTGGGCGGCTCGGCGGCTCAGCGGCTGGGCTGCCCGGTTGCCGGGCGGCTCGGCGGCTGGGCTGCTCGTAGGAGTAGGCGTGGGGGCCGTAGGAGCAGGCGCCGGGGCCGTAGGAGCAGGGGTCGGGGCCGCTAGGGCGGCGGATCGGGGCCGCGAGGGCGGCGGATCGGGGCCGCGAGGGCGGCGGAGTAGGGGCCGCGAGGGCGGCGGAGTAGGGGCCGCGAGGGCGGCGGATCGGGGCCGCGAGGGCGGCGGATCGGGGCCGCGAGGGCGGCGGAGTAGGGGCCGCGAGGGCGGCGGATCGGGGCCGCGAAGGGCGGCGGATCGGGGCCGCGAGGGCGGCGGAGCGGGGCCGCGAGGGCGGCGGATCGGGGCCGCGAGGGCGGCGGATCGGGGCCGCGAGGGCGGCGGAGTAGGGGCCGCGAAGGGCGGCGGAGTAGGGGGGGGGGGGGGGGGGGGGGGGGCGCGAGGGCGGCGGATCGGGGCCGCGAAGGGAGGCGGCCGGCGCCGCGAGGGTGGGGCCGCGGGGTCGCTAGGGTAGGGCGACAGAGCCGCGAGGGCGGCTCGAAGGGGCCGCGAGGGCGGCGCGAAGGGGCCGCTAGGGCGGCGCGAGAGAGGGGAGCGCGACTCGGGCAGGGGCTGAGTGCGCTCCGGGCAGGAAAAAAAAAAACGGTGGGCCCTAGGAACAGTTCCCACGAGGGAACCTGCTCGATACCATGAGAAGAAACAAGGAATGAATGAACTATGAATGAATTGGGTACAAGTACTAACCCTAATTGGGTTGTACCCCTTATGGGTTACCCCACTATAGCCTACACAATATGCATGAGCTATAATATTCTGACATTGTAGTGCTTGGTGGAGCCGTCCTCGCATTATAAACACTGTCTTGTCGGTTATCGCGTATTCGTATGTTGAGAGCGTCGTCCCAATCCAACGGTTGTCAATTTCTGCATGGGGTTTTCATGCACAATCGGCTATCCCACAACATTAGCGCGTGCATGAGCAGTTGAGTAACAGCGGACCGCGCTCTTGGGCGTCGTGCCTTTGCACGAGTGCGACCACGTGTGTAGATGTGCGTGTGCCTTGTGTTATGTGTGTTGGTGTGTGTGTGCCTGTGTGTGTGTGTGTGTGTATGTGCGTGTGGGAGTATGTGTGTGTGTACGGGTGTGTGGGTGTGTGTGCATGTGGGTGCGTATGTGTGTGCATGTGAGTGTGTGTGTGTGTGTCTCTCTCTCTCTCTCTCTCTCTCTCTCTCTCTCTCTCTCTCTCTCTCTCTCTCTCTCTCTCTCTCTCTACCTTTATGGGCGTGACATGCCCTTGTGCTCCATGAACTGCCTCGAGACCGACCGTCGTGTGGTCTGGCCTTCGTGGTGGGTTTGAAAGACTTGCCCCGTGGACACTCGCACGTATCCACGCACGTGGGCGAGTTGCGGTTGCATGATTCCTACCTAGAGTTTTTTTTTTTTTTTTTTTTTTTTTTTGCATTGCACGGCTCGGCTTGCACCTAGTGGGGTGCGGTTCATGAGCCAAATGTTCTATGCAATGTGGAGCCCGAGAAAAAACAAGAGAGGGAGACAACGCTTTTTCTCTTGCTCTCTCGCCCTCTTCTCTCTCTCTCTTTCCCTTTCTCGCTCCCTCTCTCTCTCTTTGTTTTTAAGACGTGTGTGTTAACAACCACACAGTGCACAACCCTCCATGTTGTTTCTTGGGTCCTCCTGGACCTTGATGGGTCTCTTGATGCGTGATGCGGCTCGCGCGTCCTTTGATTTCGTATTAAGGTGTATGAACATTGGCTCGATTTTTTTTTTTTTTTTTTTTTTTTTCTTCTTCTTCTTCTTCTTTGCTTTGCACTGGTTGTTTGCTGGTTGCCCACATCATAGTGCAGCCCATCCTTGAGCCCAAGGTACCAAATTGGACTAAAAACAACAAACACTTCCGTAGGCAACTTATCATCCCATAATAATCATTTCTTGCAAAAGTACACAATGCACCAATAGCTAATGGCCCCTAGGGCTCCTCCTTGGGCCCCCTGGCCCTTAGTTCCTTAGGCTGCTCCTCAGCCTTGCACCCCCTGGTGCAGCCCCGTTATGTCCCTTGACATAAGGGGCAAGGGCTCCGCCCTTTGGTCCCTCACACCACGGGTGTGGGACCTTGGCCTCCACGCCCCCCCATGGGGCAGGCGTTCGCCATGTGGCCTGGCTGGCCGCAGCGAAAACAGGTGCCCTTGAAGGTCCTTTCCTGGCAAGAGCCTTGCCCGGAGCCTTTGTTGCCGAGTTCGCCGGCGTTGAGGCCACCCCCGCGGGTGGGACGGTTGTAGGTCATACGAGCGTGCTTCGACGCAGCCACGTCGGCCACGGCCAGCTTGTACGAACGGGAGGTCAGCACACTCTTGGACTGGTAGAGCTGGAAGCGATCGGCCGCCTCGAAGCCCACCTCGTCCGCCACCAAGAGCACCTCAAATCGCTTGTTAATGAGCGACTCGATTTGAGAAATGTTGGTGCGAGTGCCTTCCGCGTCGCCTTGCTGGAGCTTGAACTCAATGTGCCTGAGGTGGGCCTGGATAGCAGAGAAAACCTCTGCCTGGTCACGTACGCCCTTGCGGTTGAACGTGGAGTTTGTGGTTGCGGGGTTGAGGGGGGGAAGCGTAGAGCAAGAAGCATGAGTGAACATTGGGTTGTGACGGCGAGGGGAGGCCTCACCATCAGCGTCGTCTGACTCGTCGCTGTCATCTTCGACGGGAGCGGGGGCCGGGTCCTTCTCGATGCGGGCAGTCTTGGGAGGGCGCGGTGCGACGGCGGGAGCTTCTTCTTTCTTCTTATCATATTTTGCAGAAGTTGTAGCGTCCTCATTTTTTGAAGTCCCCGCCGTAACAGGCGCGTGCTGCTGTAACAGCGCCAGTAGTGCTTGGAGTTGCGCCGGGTTGAACGGGGGGTTGGGCTCGGTCGTGGCTGGCGTGTGGCTCGAGGGTGCTGGCGCGTGCTGCTTGACACGCGCGCCTGAGGGGCTCGAGGTGGTGGTCAAGACAGCCGCGTCAGCGGTTGTCTTTTTCGCCACTTCGCGCGGCTGCCTGGAAGCCGCGCGAGGGGCGGAAGGCTCCTCGGAAGGCGCCGGGGAGCCTCCGCCCAGCAGGACCTCGACGCCAGTGGCGAGGTCCTCGCGTGACTCCTCGGCAGCCCGTTTCGGGCGACGGGTGGTTGTCCCGGGCAGAATGTTGGCGTTCGCGGCAACGGGAGTGTCTGTCGCCTTGTTGCCCTCGCGATTAGCAGTGTTGTTCGCCGGCGCCATCGCTCCGATGTTGTACTTTAAAATATCCGCAAGTAGAGTCGTCGGGGCGGTGAAGCGAGGGAGGGACTGCGTCTTCGCCAGACTGGACGAGATTGAAAAACTCAAACTTCGAAATTGAAAAGAAGAACGTGGGTGAGGCCGAATGGCCTCAACCCCCTCTTTTGTAGCCAAAAGAGGGCGAGTAGCGATGCGACGCTGCCTTTGCTGCGTTGGCAATCGCTACACTTTCACAATACACAATTTTGAAAAGTGTTACACACTTTTAAAATTTTACATGTTTTTTTATAACCCCAGTGGCGCTTCTATCCGGGGGCTGACGGTAGAGCTTCTGGAGTAGATTTGATGTGAGGGGCAGGTTTTTTGTTAGTGTATGTTGTTGACTATCATTATTTCATGCATGTTAACTCCTTACAACAAAAGTTAGATACCTGAAGTGACAATCTCAAAGCAGCCAAGAATTCATTTGCATCCTTACTGAGAAATCGTTTGCCGTTTTAATTGTTTCTTTCACTTAGTGTCATAACTTGTCAGATGAGCCTACCTTACTCCCACCTTCCCCATCTCTCCCCCCCATGAGTGGCGATTCTTCCTCCCTTATCCCACTACCGCCCCCCCCAGACAATCTATTCTTCAAAACTCTGAACAAGGACCCAGAGGAGGGGCTAATGAGGTCCCTAGAGGGCGGGGTGATTGCAACCCCCAGTTTCTCCTGATCTTTGCCCCCACTCGCACTGCCCCCCATTTCTATACCAGCATTGGAGGAATGGGAGTGGTTGGAAGCTGAGGTGGGGGTGGTGTTGCTGTTAGGGTTCGTTGTGGCCAAAAGGTTGTTGCTGCTGCTGCTGCTGTTGCCGCTGGTTCCGATGGTGCTACTGCTGGTGGAAGCTGATTGGCTGGCTGCGGCAGCTCTTGTGACTGCGTACCAGCTCTTGTAATAGAGCGCACCAAACACCACCACCTAATGATGGGTGGTGGTGCGGTGAGGAGGGGTTGAAATGGCATATGGAAAGAGAGAGAGAGAGAGAGAGAGAGAGAGAGAGAGAGAGAGAGAGAGAGAGAGAGAGAGAGAGAGAGAGAGAGAGAGAGAGAGAGAGAGAGATAGATAGAGAGAGAGAGAGAGAGAGAGAGAGAGAGAGAGAGAGAGAGAGAGAGAGAGTCAGACAAGAGGCAAAGGGAGACAGGTGGGACGGATTGTAGGAAGGGGGTCAAGCTCGGTTGTTGGCTTGGTTAGGGCCATGGTCAGGGACAATGTCGTTGGTTGGTAAACGTGGAGGAGGGAAAGGGGGGAGGGAGGAACGGGGGATCAGAGGGGACAAGGGAGAAGGATCATAGGGAATTGGTAAAGATTGATGGCACATGCTGCGAGCTTGGTATGGTCACGTAAATCGCATTGGTTGGCAGGGATGGTGTTACACGGGGAGAGCACTGAGGTGGTTTTGCTCTTAGCAAGGAGAAAGCAGAGGTGGCTGTTGAGATGAAAGGTTCAAACGACGAAAGACAGTGGTGATGGGTTGAGTCTTGGCACGAGGGTTGAGCACTTACTGTGCCAACTTGTTGTGTGGAGGAGAGGGGCGGCCCATATATGGTAGATGATAGTACGATACTGAGAAGCTGGCAGCAGGGATGGATGGACAGAAAGGGAGCATGGAATGAGAGATGAGTGTGGGATGACACAATCCGGGAAAAGGGGGGTATGGGTCGAGTCGAAGGGACGAGAGAGCCGGCAATGATTTGAGACGATGGAGGGGTGGAATGCACACAGGAGGACGGGTTCAAGCTGGTTCACCTTTCATTCACATTCTGTATTCCACCCTCGGGAATGTTTTGTACCAAAGGGAACACTACTTCTCCTTGGACAAATGCCTTGGAAACGGGGGCATGGGTTGAGAAGATACGAACAGGAGGTACTGTGGGGCATGCAGCAAGCGCACACACACATGCAAAGGTGAGAGCACCGAAGGTCTTGATGGTGTAGGGAATAAAGCACGCACACGCACACAACACGCACACTACACACACACAGAGCACACGCACAAGAAGCATGCAGAGAGCACACACCTGGCGTGTGGTCATGATGGTGGCAAAGGTGAGAGCACCGAAGGTCTTGATGGTGCATGCATGCACAAACACATGGGTACAACATGCCCTAAACAGCAAGCACGCTCTCATGGGCACAACACATGCACAGCCCCGATGTCATGAGGCCGCACAGGGTTTAGGGTGCCGCACAGCACACCGCACAGCACAGCACACAGCACACAGCACACCGCACACACCTGGCGCGTGGTTATGATGGTGGCAAAGGTGAGAGCACCAAACGCCTTGACGGTGCACGCATCGCACACAACACAACACAGCACACCGCACACAGCACTCACCTGGCGCGTGGTCATGATGGTGGCAAAGGTGAGAGCACCGAAGGTCTTGATGGTGTAGGAGATGAAGAACTGGCTTATGGTGGCCGCCTGGTGGGGTAGGGGGGAGGTTGAGTGGAAGTGTGGGAAGGGGGAAGAGGGAGAGGAAGCAAGGGTGAAACGGCTGCTGTGTTGATGGAGTGTGTGGGATGGGAGGGAGGAAGGGGGTGCAGGCAGCTGGGAAGTTGATGGAGTGTGTGGGAGATGAAGATATGGCTGATGGTGGCCGCCTGGTGGGGGAAGATGGGAGGGGGAAGGGAGGAACGGGTGTTGTGTTGATGGAGTGCGAAGAGAATCGAGATGACGAAGTAGCTGACGGTGGTCGCCTGGTGGGGGCAGGCGGGAAAGGGGGCAGGCGGGAAAGGGGGCAGGCAGGAAAGGGGGCAAGCGGGAAAGGGGGCAAGCGGGAAAGGGGGCAGGCGGGAAAGGGGGCAAGCGGGAAAGAGGGCAAGCGGGAAAGGGGGCAAGCGGGAAAGGGGGCAAGCGGGAAAGGGGGCAGCAGCTGACATGCTGATGGAGTGCGTAGGAGATGGAGTGCATAGGAGATGGAGTGCGTAGGAGATGGAGTGCGTAGGAGATGGAGTGCGTAGGAGATGGAGTGCGTAGGAGATGGAGTGCGTAGGAGATGGAGTGCGTAGGAGATGGAGTGCGTAGGAGATGGAGCGCGTAGGAGATGGAGTGCATAGGAGATGGAGTGCGTAGGAGATGGAGTGCGTAGGAGATGGAGTGCGTAGGAGATGGAGTGCGTTGGAGATGGAGTGAGTAGGAGATGGAGTGCGTAGGAGATGGAGTGCGTAGGAGATGGAGTGCATAGGAGATGGAGTGCATAGGAGATGGAGTGCTTAGGAGATGGAGTGTGTAGGAGATGGAGTGCGTAGGAGATGGAGTGCGTAGGAGATGGAGTGCGTAGGAGATGGAGTGCGTAGGAGATGGAGTGCGTAGGAGATGGAGTGCGTAGGAGATGGAGTGCATAGGAGATGGAGTGCGTAGGAGATGGAGTGCGTAGGAGATGGAGTGCGTAGGAGATGGAGTGCGTTGGAGATGGAGTGAGTAGGAGATGGAGTGCGTAGGAGATGGAGTGCGTAGGAGATGGAGTGCATAGGAGATGGAGTGCATAGGAGATGGAGTGCTTAGGAGATGGAGTGTGTAGGAGATGGAGTGCGTAGGAGATGGAGTGCGTAGGAGATGGAGTGCGTAGGAGATGGAGTGCGTAGGAGATGGAGTGCGTAGGAGATGGAGTGCGTAGGAGATGGAGTGGCTTATGTTATGGTCGATGCCTGGCGGCGTAGTGGGCAAGGTGACTTTTGAGTCGACTCAAAAGTCACCTTGGAGTGCGTAGGAGGTGGAGTGGCTTATGTTACGTTATGTTATGGTCGATGCCTGGCGGGATAGCGGGCAAGTTGAGCCGCGGAGTGGGTGAAAAGGAAGGAAGAGCTGCTGTGTTGGAGAAGAGCATAGGAAGAGACCACATGGCGGAGAAATGCCCTTCTAACTAAGGGCGCCACTTAAGGGGCGTCACGCATCCCTGACAGGAAACTACCGAGCCCAGGCGTAACAGGGATCTCATAAAACCGAATCGAGACGGAAGACAGGTCCTGGATTACGAATAAGAGGTGTACCACTGATTGCATACCACTGATTGCATACCACTGATTGCGTACCACAGTATCCCTGATCCTAGAGAACCAACGCGAGGCGTACCACTGATTGCGTACCACCGTATCCCTGATCCTAGAGAACCAACGCGAGGCGTACCACTGAGAGCACGGCGATGTGGGCAGCACAGTCGGGATGGCGCACGATGAATGCAATGGCCGCTGATAGGTCCTGACGCAGGCCTGGTGGGGGGACGGGTAGAAGCAGAGCGGTGAGCAGGGGGGTGAGGCACATGACAATACCACATGAAGGCAGGCAGCAGAGCATCACGGTGACATATGATAGCACAATGAATGCAATGGCCGCTGCTAGGTCCTGGTGCAGGTCTGGTGGGGGACATGCGGGGGGGCAGGCGGGGGGGGCACGGCGTATGGCAATGCAACATGATGACATGAAGGCATGACGGTCAGGTCAGTGCTGCAGAATACGGCGACACATGCCGTGACAGAACAGTGAATGCTGCATCTGGGTCTAGTTTTGAGACGTCTCAAAACAGAACAGTGAATGCTGCATCGGGGTCAAAACGCTGCGGCAAACCCAGCAGGTTGGTGGCAGAGGAGCAGCGCGCGATCTAGATTCTAGAGTGGAGTGAAGCACCTAAAAGATCGATTGACTGCACAGGGGATGCTGCTGCCATGGCGTCTTTGCCTAGAAGTGTGGCTCTTGGATTGAAGTCTCACCCAGCAGGTTGGTGGCAGAGGAGCAGCGCGTGATGCAGAGCGAGGCACGTGTTTGGCTGGTACCGCATCGCTTCACGTCTTACCTCCTGGCGCTCCTACCACTCGGCACCTTACCCAAGGCATGTGGTGCGGCAGCAGTGGCTCACCCAGTAGGTTGATGATGGAGCAGCAGCTTGTGATGTAGGGCAAAGCACCTGGTTGGCTGATAGCACATGGGTTGCTGCAATCACAGTCTATTATCTACGCTGTGTTTAACACACTCACCCAGCAGGCTGATGAGGGAGGAGCAGAACATGATGTAGAGCACCTGGTTGGTCGGTACCACATGGGTCACGGCATAGTGTCTTAAGTCACTACGTCCCTACCGCACTGTGGCTTACCTAAGGCACGTGGTGTGGAGAGTTTGCCTCACCAAGCAGGCTGATGACGGAGGAGCAGAGCGTGATGTAGAGCACCTGGTTGGCAGCGGGCATGTCATAGCCCTCAAACAGCTTGTCCTGAAACGTGTTGGTGAAGCCGTCAAAGCTGGGGAGGCGAGGGGGGGAGGGATGAGGATGAGGGGACAGGCGGAGAGGGACGAGGAGAGACGGAGAGGGGTTGGCATGTCATAGCACTCAAACAGCTTGTCCTGAAACGTGTTGGTGAAGCCATCGAAGCTGAGAGAGATGGGATGAGCATGAGATGATGACGGGCGGACAGGCGGAAAGGGAACAATGAGAGGGACACGGAGATAGGGAGAGGGACTGGCATGTCATAGCCCTCAAACAGCTTGTCTTGAAACGTGTTGGTGAAGCCGTCAAAGCTGGGAACGGGGGGGTCGGAGGGATGAGGATGAGGGGACAGGTGGAGAGGGACGAGCATAGAGAGACGAGGAGAGAGAGAAGGGGAGGGAGAGGGACTGGCATGTCAAAGCCCTCAAACAGCTTGTCCTGTAACGTGTTGGTGAACCCGTCAAAGCTGGGAAGGGGAGGGAGGAGGGAAGGGATGAGGATGAGGGCTATGGTGGATTATAAGCTCTAGACCCTTTGCGTTTAGCGTATCTACGCTAGCGTGTACACGCAATACGCTAAACGCTAGCGAATACGCGATACGCAGCCATAAAAAATTTCGGGCAGCCCGGGAAAGTAAAATTGCAGAAAAGATTGCGGATTTTCTTGGTGAGCATTTCGCCGAAGTCGAAATGCAAATCCGCAGTCTATGCAAGGTGGGATCTGACTTCGAAGTTTTCAGGCACATCTGGCTATTCAAATGTCAAATTTCAGGTCCCATCTAGGCATTTGAACCCATCCCCTCTACCGCATTGAAAACCATCTTATCTACTTACCAGCCAACCCAACTCCTAACCCGTCATTTCCTACCTTGCATTCCCGCTTGCAGCAGTGTCCCCGCGCACTCCAACTTGAACAGCCTCTCCAACACTACTCCCTCTAGCTATGATGTCTACTCACCGCCCCACCCCACCCGCCGATCGGACTCAGGAAAATGCTAGGGCACGTCTCAGTAAGATGAGATAGGGGGTAATTTTTTTCCACCCTGCCCGAAAACGCGTACGCCTGATCCGACCCTCAAGCGTATGGCGTATACACGCTAGCGTATATACGATACGCATATATACGCTAAACGCGTATAATCCATCATAGGATGAGGGGGCAGGCGGAGAGGGACAAGGAGGGAGGGAGGGGGGGTGGCATGTCATAGCCCCCTGAAACAGCAAGGCATGCAGAGATGGATGGGAGGACACGAGGGCGGCGGGCAGGAGAAGGCGGGGGAAATGAGGCAACGGTACTCCTGGCGAAGGGAGAGGCATGCCACATATGCTCTGCTTTACCATATCCCTCACACTGCGGACACCCAGACCACCCCCCCCTTACCCCAGGTATCCGAGCATGAGCAGGAGGCCGGAGAACGTGCTCTTGACACTCGTGCGTGCAGTCTTGACACCTTGACCCGGGGCATTGTGCACACCAGGGATGGGGACGAGTCATGAGCATGCAGAGGGCGCCGAATGGGAGACGAGAGTGGGAGGGGGAAAGAGAGGAGGGGGACGAGAGGGGGGGAAGGAGAGGAGGTGGATGCAGCAGGCGGGGTCACACGCTGAGGAGGGTTGCATGCACATTTTTTTGACTGCCGAACAAGTGAGCCCTGAGATCAAGCAATGCCTATTCAAGATTTACTTGATCTGGTTTTGAAAAAGGGAAAAGCAGAAAGTGAAAAACAACGTGACCAAGGTTCAAAATTACGGTTTTCGTAAAATACGGTCCGTTTTTTACGGTCGTTTTTTACGGTATTTTTTCAAAACAACGGCCGTTTTTTTGTTAGGAAACTCTGTTCACCAAGAAAAAAAAGAGAAAAACAAGGTCAAAAACATTTTCAATCATGCCAACAAGCGCATACATGCAAGAAGGGGTCCATCCCCTTCATGCTGCTGCATTTCGGGTTCAATTTGGTCCCACTAAGTGGCCGTTTTGTTCGTTATAGAGGAAACACCTCCTGGAACCGTTTTAAACCGTTTTTTACGACCGTTTTTTACGGTACCGTTTTTTACGGTAAAATTTCAATAAAACGGTCGTTTTTTTTAACCCTGAACGTGACAACATGAACGCACACGGATCCAGAAACTAATGAAAAAAAACAACGCAATAGCTAACGGGACTGTCCACCCTAAACCTTAAACCCTGGAAAGAGAAGAGGGCAAGATGGACGGAGAAAAGGGAGAGAGAGGAGACACACCACGTTGAGGAAGAAGAGGCAGGAGCCGAGGATGATGGTGATGGCGATGATGTACTCCCTGGGCTTGTACTGCTTGCGCGATATCAACGTGCCCCAGATCTGTGAAAGCATGGTTGTACAAGCGTTGTAGCATGGCACAGGAGAGAGAGGTTTAGGATGATGGTGATGGCGATGATGTACTCCCTGGGCTTGTACTGCTTGCGCGATATCAACGTGCCCCAGATCTGTGAAAGCATGGTTGTAGAAGCATTGTAGCATGGCACAGGAGAGAGGTTTAGGATGATGGTGATGGCGATGATGTACTCCCTGGGCATGTACTGCTTGCGCGATATCAACGTGCCCCAGATCTGTGAAAGCATGGTTGTAGAAGCGTTGTAGCATGGCACAGGAGAGAGAGGTTTAGGATGATGGTGATGGCGATGATGTACTCCCTGGGCTTGTACTGCTTGCGCGATATCAACGTGCCCCAGATCTGTGAAAGAATGGTTGTAGAAGCATTGTAGCATGGCACAGGAGAGAGAGGTTTAGGATGATGGTGATGGCGATGATGTACTCCCTGGGCTTGTACTGCTTGCGCGATATCAACGTGCCCCAGATCTGTGAAAGCATGGTTGCAGCAGCATGGTTGCAACTGCATGGTTGTAGCAGCATGGTTGCAGCAGCATGGTTGCAGCAGCATGGTTGTAGCAGCATGGTTGTAGCAGCATGGTTGCAGCAGCATGGTTGCAGCAGCATGGTTGCAGCAGCATGGTACACGAGAGTAATGTTTAGTGCGGTGTGGCATGGTGTGACGTGGTGGCATGGTGTGGTGGCGGTGTGGCATGAGGTGGTGCTGGAGACATGGCTCGGTCAATTCACATGGCACGTGGCTGGGTCACATCACAGGGCTTACCAGCACAGGCACCATGCGGGATGACTTGGCTATGGTCTGCAGAGGGAAGCTCACGTACTTGAGGGCCTTTTGTGGGGTTGGGAGGAACAGGGTGGGGTTGGGATGATTGGGGTGGGGTTGGGAGGATTAACGTGGGGTTAAGATGGGTTTAGGGTGAGTAGCCAAGAAGGGCGCGTGGGTGGGAGGGAAGACAAGGACAATGTTGGCGAAACTCTAAATCAAAGGGGAAGGGGAAAAAGGTGAATGAAGTTTTTATTGCATGCGCAACACAACAACCACATTCAACTTTTGAGTCGACTCAAATTTCAGCGATCAATGCAGCAACCAATGCAGCAGCCAATGCAGCAACCAATGCAGCAACCAATGCAGCAACCAATGCAGCAGCCAATGCAGCAACCAATGCAGCAACCAATGCAGCAGCCAATGCAGCAACCAATGCAGCAACCAATGCAGCAGCCAATGCAGCAACCAATGCAGCAACCAATGCAGCAGCCAATGCAGCAACCAATGCAGCAACCAATGCAGCAACCAATGCAGCAGCCAATGCAGCAACCAATGCAGCAACCAATGCAGCAACCAATGCAGCAGCGTACCTCGTATTGGCACCCGGAGGAAGTGGCATTGGAGAGCGTCTCGGCACCATTTGAGGCGCCTCAAAAGCCAAAACAGCGATCATTGCAGTGCAGTGAGTGTGCGTGCTGCGTTGCGTACCTCATGTTGGAGGAGATGACATTGGAGAGGGACACAGCGCCAGCCAGCCATTTGAGGCGCCTCAAAAGCCAATACAGCAATCATTGCAGCGTGCTGCGTGCGTGCTGCGTACCTCGTATTGGCATCCGGAGGAGATAACATTGGAGAGTGACACAGCGCCATAGGCGTAAATTGGAGCCACTAGAGCCAACGACGCTCCTGTCACCTGCATGTGTATGGTTGGGGATGGAACACGATGTGAGGTTTGTGCAGTGTGTGCGATGTACTATGGATTTACTGAACGGGACAGTGCAGTGGATTATTATGATGGATGTAGCACACGGTACACTCATGAGCTCAATAATGTACGCTGTACAGTATCTAGTTCGTCCTGTACGTTGGTAGGTGGGTTCATCATAGCACTGAGCTGAGCACTGACATGAGTCGGCTGCATTGCAGAGCATGATGGAAAATGAGATGCTAGAGTAGAGCCGAATGGAAGGGCATCAGCTCACTAGGTGCGGTGCACTATGACTGCCACAGCGCACGTCATGAGGCGGTTACAGAGCAGAGCATGATGAAGAGTAAGAGTAAGATGCTAGAGTAGAGTCGACTCAAAAGCCTCTGACTCACTCACCAGGTGCACTATGACTGCCACAGCGCACGTCATGAGGCGGTTACAGAGCACGATGAAGAGTGAGTGCTGGAAGTACTCCGAGTCCTCATCCCTGTCACCGTACGGGAACTTCATTATCCGCTCCTGCGTTACAAGCACACAGCAGATTCAAACCACCAATCTAAGCAACACAATCAAGCTGACACAGAAGGAATTCAGAATTACTACGGGAGTCAGAGTTGGAAATGGTGGACACACACAGCGGTGGAAACGGTGGAAAATGGTGGAAAGGGTGGATACACACAGCACAGCGCAACACAAATGACGCGCCAAGGCTGATCGGAGAAGATTCGTCGTAAGGAGTCAAAACTCGGAGGTACGCAAAAGCCGGCCCTTGACACAGCGACACGTCCTTGCTAGGTCGCCTAAGCGAACTTTGAAGCACGTATGGGCCTTCAGTGCCGCAGCAGCGCAGCTGACCAATACCGTAGAAGATGAGCGTGCCAACGACGCAATGACTAGGTCGCATTGCCTGCCCTATCAGCTTCGCTAGGTCACCTAAAAGCCACGTAGGGCCATTTTTGTCGCAGCGACGCACCTGGCCAATGCCATAGACGATGAGCGTGCCCACCACGCCAATGACTGGGTCGCATTCCCTTATCACCTTCGAGGTCGCTTTACCCGTTATTGTCGCAGCGACGCACCTGGCCAATGCCGTATATGATGAGCGTGCCCACCACGCCGATGAAGCACCATATCAGCTTCGCCAGGTCGCCTTTCGCCGCAGCTTTCCTCCTGTTCAACGAACTCGACCTACAATCAACGAGATTCGCGAAAGAGAAGGGTCGTTCTCGTCGTTTTCTTCTTAGGCAAAAACCATTGAAGCGACAGCGAACACTCGAATTGACGCTTCTAGACCAACTGGGAAGCTTAAAAGGTTGAAAATCGGCAAACAGCAGGCGACGGAGCAAGAATCGTGGGGACATGGCCACGCGGAGTGGCGTGCGGTCATATGACGGAAGATCGAGATGACGAATAAAATGACGTGCTGAAGTATACGAGCAACAGGGTATCCATTAAAGACCATGTTCACCTGCCATAGTCGAGCGTCCTAGAATGCGGTGCTGTCTCCTGCGTCGAAGATGCCATGACGCTACAGGCCCAAGCAGGACCCGACCGCAGCCAATGGTATGTGATGTGACATCAGCAATACGATATTATGGTTGAAACTGAACGAGCTATCCCTCAAACGGCAAGTCGACTTAAAGGTGCTAATCGCGAATTCGCCGTGAACAGTCTTCGACTTACTAGTTCATAAGACGAATCCTGCTGGTTCCTAAGACTTATCGGTTGCTGACGACAGTTAGGTAGCTGGGTAGATCGAGAGAACTACACTGTAATCATGGGCAGAACGGAATGCATTCGCAGCCATAATTCCTGCTTCGAATTGCTCGCTCCATTTCGCCCAGTCTGGTTACCTTGTGATGAGGGTGGAGGGATGCATGGGGGAAGTAGGAAAGGGAGGCAGGGAAGGTATTGTGTGCGCCAAGGTTGACTAGGGGAGGTGGTTCTGGGGAGGAGGTGCTAAATTGGGAGAATAAATGCATTACGGTGTATCCCTAATGCATTATTTAAAGTCTCAAGGGTTATGAGTTGTGAAAGAAAAAAACAGGTATGTATATCAGAAAATCAGACCATTTTGGTCTGAAAAGCAGGCCCTGCTTAGTACTCTGAATCAATCAAGGATAAAAAATGTAATCTGAAAACAGTGGCTCATAGCAATTTAGTCCGATAGAGTGCGTCTTTAATTGGATTTTGTAGGCGCGTGTGGTTAAAAGACTTAAATTATTGCATAGCTCAATTCATGTCTGATTTTAAGTGGACGCAAATCAGAATAGTGGGTGCAATGTAATAGAGAATAACGGATGCCCAACTATCTCATTGACATGCGCCAAACAAAGGATGTGCCTATACCTAAGGAATCATGGTACTCTAATAAAATCAGCCATGCTTCCAAAATGAAAGCCTTTCCAAAGCAATTTCTCCACTCCCTACTCCAACCCCACCTGTTGTGCTAAAGCAACTAGACACAGCTGTCATAATAACTGTGCAAGAATTATTGACTAGCGAGCAAGGATGAGTACAAGTACTAGGTTTGACCTAAAGTGTTGTACTCAGTAGAGGCTACCCCACTACAGCCTACACATACAAATGTAATTTGGCACACCCCCATAGGCAAAGTGGGGGATAGCAAACACAACGAACGGTCACAAGACCAGTCAAGCAAGAGAACAAAGCAAAGCAAAGCTTAGGGTGGATCTCAAGGACACCACACAATCTGAGCACAACCAAGCGGCCACAAGGCCAGTTCACATGCAGAGTTATAATAGCAAGGCAGTACACTGATCACAACCTAGCAAGAGTAAACAAGCAGGTATAAAGATATATATTAGTGTACAACAAGAGCAAGTCAAGCAACCAGCAGGTGAGGCAGAGTGGGCACAAGCCCAAGAGCAGTGCAGAAACGCTGATGATCACCAGACCCAAGGGCCTTGGTGAACACATCAGCAGTGTTGGCCCGCGAGGCCACGTAGGAAAGGTGGAGCTGACGACGCTACTGCAGCTCACGCGCAAGGAAGTAGCGAAGAGCAATGTGCTTCGTTCTGTGCTCCAATCTCTGCTCATGACACAAGGCAAGCATTGCCTTGTTGTCGACGTACAGAACTGGAGGAGAACGAGGCCGCTCCCCCAAGTCGGTCAGCAGGTAGGTCAGCCATTGAGACCGGTACCGGTGCAGCAAGTGGTGTGAGTGTGGTGCAGTCACGAAAGAAGCAACGTGACGCGCCTGAGTCAAGTCTGAAAGTGTGCAAGGCCTCAGCCGAGGAAGGACCTGGCGGGAGATGCACGAGCACCTAAAGCTGTAGCAGACTCACTAGCACTTAGTGCTGCAGCAGACTCACTAGAACCTAGTGCAGCA
Source organism: Closterium sp. Naga37s-1 (assembly GCA_947471745.1). Taxonomy (NCBI): domain Eukaryota; kingdom Viridiplantae; phylum Streptophyta; class Zygnematophyceae; order Desmidiales; family Closteriaceae; genus Closterium; species Closterium sp. Naga37s-1. Next base: position 1,778,684 of record CANJKZ010000328.1, read on the forward strand.
GCCTCGACAGAACCAGTGACACATCGCAGAGGAAACAACTCACTAAGCACATGAGGGGAGAAGGTCTCCTGCTGACTCTACTGCCGCCTCTGTGCAGTACGTAGAAAACCAAAACCTCCACCACCTGGACAGGCTCGCTGAAGAACCCACTCGCGAAGCTGCTAAGGGGTGGGGTCGTCTGGGAGAGGCAGTGACCGCCGCTGTCCACCCCTAGCCGCTGCAACTGCCATGATAGTGGCCATGACAGGCAGTGACGGTCAGTAGTAGGTCCAGCACCTCCGGCACCAGCAGCACCTCAAGCACTCCCAGTCGCACCTCCGGCACCAGCAGCACCTCCAGCACTCCCAGTCGCACCTCCGGCACCCCCAGCACTAGCAGCACTCCCAGCACTCCCAACAGCACCTCAACTAGCAGCAGCAGCAGTAGTGGCAGCAGGGCGGCTCGGTGGGGCTGGTGATCAAGGTAGGGCGGCGCGGCTCGGGTTGGGCAGGGCGGCTCGGGCTGGGCGGCGCGGCTCGGCCGGGCAGGGCGCGCCGCGGGCTGCAGGGCAGGGTGTGCGGTGGACAGGGCAGCAGGGCGCGCGTTGTGCAGGGCAGCAGGGCGCGACGCGCTGGCTGCAGTAGGGCGCGATGCGCTGGCTGCAGCAGGGCGCGACGCGCAGGGCAGTAGGGTGCAACGTGCAGGCTGCAGTAGGGCGTGAGGCGCGGAGCAGCAGAGCGCGACGCGCGGGCTGCAGCAGGGCGCGACGTGCAGGGGGGCAGGCAGTGAGAGTAGCTGCAGGGCAGCGTGACACTGTGCGAGCAGGGCCGGACAGCGCAAGGGCGCTTTGGGCAAGAACGAGCGAAACTATCGGTGGGCTCTAAAACTTAACAGTTTCCTGCTCTGATACCATGTCAGAATAACTGTGCAGTAATGATTGACTAGCAAGCAAGGATGAGTACAAGTACTAGGTTTGACCTAAAGTGTTGTACTCAGTAGAGGCTACCCCACTACAGCCTACACATACAAATGTAATTTGACAACAGGAGCCACAGTACTGCTTGCACTAGTCTCTGCACCTACATGATGAATCTCGTGGATCTCATGAAGCTGTTACTTGTTTCGGAAATGAATGAGTTAGAAGGGGAGAGAGGGGAGTGGAAGGAGGGGGGAAAAAAAATGGAAAGGGAAGGGAAAAAGTGAAAGGCAATTGGTGCACACAAAGTAAGCAGCAGAAGGAGGAAAGAAGCTGGGGCAAGTGTAAACCGGATATATCGGCATTGTTGTTGTAACTAACTCATTTAGGCCACTCACGAAGCATACGATGCGTAAGGAAAAGTTGATAGACGGTCCCGATACAGAGTTCCTTTGTACAGTTGTCACCGCTCTAGTACTAGTAGCGCCTGAACCGAGGTGTGCCGTCGTCCATGTTGTACACCCAGGCTTGTTCTGTATGCTTGCCAATGATCTCCTTGGGAATCGGTGTGCATGCATCAAGGTTGGCGCGCACAGTGTAACGAAATTCATTGTTCTCGAACGTCATACTAGCTGCTCCCACCGTAGAATTGCCCCCTGGAGATTGAGTGGCGTAAGTGGCAAGAGGGGCAGCAAGTGGGGCACAATTGGAGTGGGCTGTGAATGCGCTGCACCTGGATGCCAGGTCTTTGGCGGGAATGTAAAGCAGTGAACTGCGGATGCTGTCTTGCTGCAGCCACCATAGCACAGAAGGAAGTACAATCAAGCTGCCCCATGCAGGCCTGGTTGTGAGACGCATGTTTGGGTCATCCAATAATGTGAGACGTAAGGTCATAATACATGCAGTAATTCACACGCAGTAAGGCACACGCACTAAGGCACACGCAATAAGGCACATGCAGTAAGGCACACGCAGTAAGGCACATGCAGTAAGGCACACACAGTAAGGCACACGCAGTAAGGCACATGCAGGAAGGCACACGAAGTAAGGCACATGCACTAAGGCACACACAGCAAGGCACATGCAGTAAGGCACACGCAATAAGGCACATGCAGTAAGGCACATGCAGTAAGGCACACACAGTAAGGCACATGCAGTAAGGCACACGCAGTAAGGCACATGCAGTAAGGTACACGCAGTAAGGCACATGTAGTAAGGCACACGCAGTAAGGCACATGCAGTAAGGCACACGCAGTAAGGCACATGCAGTAAAGCACACGCAGTAAGGCACACGCAGTCAGGCACACGCAGTAAGGCACATGCAGTAAGGCACACGCAGTAAGGCACACGTAGTCAGCACGTTGTCGAGCGCCTTGTACCACAACAGCGGCAACTGCTTCAGCCCATACAAGCTCTTCAACAGCTTGCACACCCGTTGTAGTAGTTTGGTTGGTACATATACAAAAACCAGTCGAGCTTGCTCTGCAAGAAGGCATTCTTCATGTCGAGCTGCACCAGGTTGAGGCTGAGGACGGCGACGATGCTGAGGAAAATCCCCAGTGTGACGTAACTGCTGACTGGTGAGTACGTCTCACCGTAGTCGGCACCGTACACCTCCACGAATCCTTTCACGAACAGCCTCGCCTTCTTGCGTTCGACCGTGTCGTCCATGTGGTACTTGGTCATCAACACCTACCGGTTCTTCATGATGTTCACCCCGCGCGGGCGTTTGACCAACTCCCACGTGCTGTTGGTGATGAGGCTACGTATCTCCTCGTCCATGGCGGCCTTCACCGCCTTGCCCTTCCAGCTCGCCAACGCCTCCTTCACCGTCATCTTTACGATGTCCTAGCAGTGCTCGAGGTCGGCATGCACGTCAGGGTCCGGTTCGGGCAGGTCGACATCGCCATCCGTATCGTCGAGCAGCATAGTGAAGGCAGCTGGTGGCAGGCAAGCGTGGAAGCTCAGCCGCTCCGGCGGCTTCCTAGTTCGACCTGAGCATCGCAGCTCCGGCTTCTCGACCGGAACCTCCACCACGTCGCTGTCGGTAGACTCCTCTCCTGTCGACAGCTCTCCTTCATCGTCGACACAGTCATCGTGGATGAGCTGCTCTGCCAGCGTCTGCCCTTCGACCAGCCTCTCCCCTCTCGTCGGCCCGCTTGCCGACTTCTCTTTCGTCGACAACTCCTCTGTTGACCACCCCGTCTGCTACTCCCCTATCGGCGGCACTTTTGCTGCTGCCTCCTTCTCCAACAGACCCCCTGTCTGTTGCGCCCCTGTCGACGACCGCTTCACGCCCTCGTCGATGAGCTTGGCATCTCATCGGCCATCGGTGATGCCACTGGCTGGCACCACAGGCGATGCCTCACTTCTCCCCTCATCGCCGGAGGCCGACGACCGGGTTGACGGAAGGTCGTTCGCAAGGTCGGGTGGGGTAACAAGAACAGGAGGAGGAGGAGAGAGTGGAACATCCTCGACGTCCTCATCAGCAGGCTCGTCGACCTCGGCGAGCAGCAGGAACGGCACCGCCGAGGTGTCCGTCGGCGGGTGTGCCTGCGTCCGGCCCGATGCCGGCCCATACTTCGCCTTCCACACCTCCAGCGATAGCGTCTTGTAGAAGATGACATCGATCGCCGTGACCACCTTGTTGTCCGTCAGATCGAGCGCTTCTCAGCCCTTGCTCTCCGGCGACACTCCCAGGTGAATGCCCCAACGAGCCTTGGGCGCCAACTTCCCACCGCGTTGTTGCTCGGAGATCATGAACTGCACCATGTAGCCCCACACCATCGCCAACGTAAGGTCGGGCTTCTTCTCGGTCAGCAATTGGTACGGCGTCGTCCCCGGCGGTAGAGTCGACCGCTCCGAGCAGTTGCGCACCCAAACAGCCTGCTGCAGAGCAAGATGCCACTAGTGGTGCTGCACGCCCATATGCAGCAACATCGTCCGCACCGACTCGACCACCGTACGCATCTCCCGCTCTGCCATGCCGTTCTGCCGAGGAGTGTAGGGGCTTGTCAAGTCATGGACAATGCCCTTCTCGTCAACGAAGGCAGTGAACTCCTTTCCGAGGAACTCCCCTCCTCGGTTTGAGCAGAGAATTAGCACCGACTTCTTCGTCTGTCGCTCCACCAGCGGCAGCCACTTCTCAAACTCCCGCAGCACGTCGCTCTTCTTAGCGCCCGGCTTCACCCACACGAACCGTGTGTGGCAGTCCTTCAGCAGCAGGAAGTACAGACTGGCAACCTTGGTGGCCACCCAGAATGGCCCGCACAAGTCAATGTGCATGAGCACCCAATACGCGCCCTAGTCGACGACCTCCTTTGACGACCACCACGCCCGTTGAAGACCACCCTAGTCAACGGACCCCTCCATCGACCACCCAGGCCTGTTGCAGCCCTCGAGCTCCCTCGTCGATGGCTCCGCGACAGTCCTGTGCAGGTCGACGACCACGTTCGTGGACTTGCCCAGTCGAACTAGGCCGCCAGCTTCTCTTCGACGGCGGCATCGCAGCGGTCGCCCGCAGGTCGACAGCTTCGTCGACCTGCGCGTCCAAGTCGGATGCTCCCACTGCAGACGGTCGGCTGCACCTCCCTCGCACCCGTCCACGAGGTCGGCTTCGCCCAAGCAAGGGCGGGGCCAACGCTCTACTCCCGTTAACAGTGCTGTGATGTGCACATGCTTTAGTGCAAAAGAACGGTGAACCCATTATGCGATGCTATCCCCCACTCCCAGACAAACTGGATGCAAGGCTTGTGCTATCCCGGTCTCCTTTCCAAGAGGGGATCCAGGGATAGCACAAGTAGTTCTGATCCAAGAATTGGTTGGCAAAAAATTCCCCCAACTCGGAGGTTGTTTGTTATTCGTACTATGAAGCCTTTGCAGTTGCGCAGAAAGAGGCAGGAAGATGTTTTGCGCCATCCTCTGTTCTCGATAATTTGTGGAAGCATTTAGCCATACCAATTGTGCTGTGCTGTGTTGTGCACGGCGCATTGGCCGATGAGCAACAGAACAAGGCCATGGATCACATTAGGGTATCATCATCAGACTTGTGTCGACCCAAGCGGTGCATAGAGGTACTTGAACCAGTATTTATGGCTCGACTCAACTACTTCCGTGCAGAAATGGGCTAAAAGTTTGACCGGTGTTGAACGAGTACTCGTTGAATTGCAACCTTACTGACAAGGGCGAAGGTTCAACCGATCGTGTGGTTTTAAGCATATGTATAGGGAAAATGGCCCTGAAATGGGTAGAATAAGGAACGTCAGTAACGGCTTCCAGATTCCGCCCGTCGGGGTTTAAAGGCCGGTGAGCCCCAAAAAATCTTGCCGAGCCCACGATTCCGTTCGAACCAAACGGAATCAATTTGACGTGTCGAAGACCCACGGGCGGGATCATGGAAGTAGGAAAGTGGGGAGCAGATTCGTCTTCAGCCAAATGTTTCGTCCGATGCCATCCCATCACCATTCCCCATCCAATGCAAAGGACCCGTTCGCCACGACCCCTTGAACGTGAGGGGCGAGGGATGGGCACAGGGATTACGAAGGTGCGAAGGAAGGCGCCAGTTACATCCCGCGCCCCCAGATGGAAATTGTGTGAGGGGATCGAGCACTTCCCTCCCGCCTTTCCTAGTGGCTGAATTTATTTTTCCCGGTCTGTGCATCAACCAAACAAAAATAGAAGAAAGGAAGCTTGGGTAAAGAGTGTCTAGGATAGCAAGAACTATACAGCCTACTACTTACTTATGCGCTTCATACCAATGCCCTTTTATTCAGAGTAAATTACGCTATAACTCTGAAAATTAGAGTGATTTTGAAGGTCACTTTGACATTTCTTGTTTTTTTTTTTTAAAAGTGAAGTCATAGGCGCAGGCCTATGATAAGCGCATGCGCTTCTATTTGGAGAAATTTGCTTATAGCCTGTCCTCAATTACAAGCATACCACCTAAAAAAAAAGGGTGAATTATTATACACACATATTGCTCGATGTGAAAACATGTGACATCATTGTACAAACAGCGGGTAGGAGCAATACGTGTTTATAATAAATCACATTTTCAAGTTGTGGTAGAGCGCATTAACCGATTCAAGGATACCTTGTTGCAGAATATGCCACTTTATATTTGACGTTGTTGAAACATTGTGTTCGGCCGGTTGAGCTAAAAAAGGATGTCGGCAAGGAACTGAATTTTCAATGACGTGACCACTTCAAACAGTGGCTGACGATGTTCTTCCAAGAGCACGACAACATCGGGCAAGAATTCCAGCAACCGTTGCACTGCCTCGCACATCACCCACTGCAGGTTCATGAACCGATGGTACCAAAGGTGGGACTTGCTAAGACGCAACGCTACAGCCCGAACGAAATTGTCAACCATGCCGAGCTCCGGAACCAGTTGTCTGCCACCGGTCAATGGTTGCTTGCCGCGCAGTTGCAGTCTCTGCATCAGCCTGTGCCTTCAAAGCTGCCTTGTGCATGCGTGAACCGACGTGCGTCCGGATGCTCTCGAGCTGCAAATCACGCCCACCTTCTCCTTTTTGTCCGTAGCTGGTATTTGCGAAGTGATCATCATGCTGCATACATATATGACAATTTAGAGCAGGGCGCTGTCAAACTAACGAACGAGAATGCATGCATTGAACAGAAGTTGGGTACAAGTACTAACCCTAATTGGGTTGTACCCCTTATGGGCTACCCCACTATAGCCTACACAAATGTAACCACTATAACATTCTGACACACTATAGCCTACACATACTGCTACCCCGCTATAGCCTGCACAAAGTAAGCAATATACCATTTTGACACACCCCCATAGGCAAAGTGGGGGAGAGGAAGTGGTCACAAGACCAATCAAGAAAAGCAAAGCAAGCTCAGGGTGGATCACGAAGTCACCACACAATTCGTGCACAAGCAAAGACCACAAGGCCAGTTCACATGCAGAGTTATATAAAAGAGAACAAAAAGTACAGTGATCATACCCTAGCAAGTGTAAGCATGCAGGTATATATATATATCACAATACAAGCAAAGTCACGAAGTGAGCAAGTGAGGCAAAGTAGGTACAAGGCCTAAAACAGTACAGAAACGCTGATGATCACATGACTGAAGTGCCCTGGTGAATATATCAGCAGTTTTGGCCCGAGTGGCCACGTAATCAAGACGAAGCTGACCACGCTGCTGCAACTCTCGAGCAAGGAAGCAACGCAGAGCAATGTGCTTCGTTCTATGCTCCAGTCTGTGCTCCAGACACAAGGCAATCATGGCCTTGTTGTCTACGTACAGCACTGGAGAAGAACGAGGCCGCTCTCCCAAGTCGGTCAGCAGGTAGGTGAGCCAGCTTAGCTCCTGTGCAGCCATGGCCCCTGCGTAGATCTCAGCCTCACAACTGAAACTAAGAACAGAAGACGAGCAGGTAGACCGCCAAGAAATAGATCTGGAGCCAAGGCTGAAAGTGTAACCCTGTGACGACCGCTGCGTAGCCAAGTCGTCAACCCAAGAAGCGTCTGCGTGTCCAATGAGGACAATTGGACCCCGTCCTCCAAGTACGAGCCCCATGCCCGACGTACTGCACAAGTAGCGCAACACCCTCTTAGTGGCCTCCCAGTGCTCTGGTCGGTGTCTCACGGGCGCAACGAAGCGTGCTTGGATGCTAAGAGGGTAGGCAAGGTCAGGTCGTGTGCACGTCATCAGGTACATGAGGCAGCCCACAAGCTCTGGATACAGGCCACTCGGCTCTACGGACTCCTCCGAAGGTGGAGCTGAGAGCAAGTGACCAGTAGGCAGAGGAGTGGACTGTGGCGAGGAGTACCGGAAGCCGAAGCGCTGAAGGACCTGGTGCACCATGTGTGACTGAGTCAGGGTGATGGTGCGCCGTGCTCTGTCCCGGGTGATATGCAAGCCAAGATAGCTGCGCAGCTCACCCAGGTCAGTGCAGGTGTGTCTCTTCCGCAGCTCCAACTTCACAAGGGCCAGTGCCTCAGTGTCAGCAGTGGCAAAGACCAAGTCGTCGACGTACACGAGGACGTAGAACGGCGGCAGCGAAGTGTCGGTGCGCAGAAACAGCAACGGGTCAGCAGTCGTAGGAGCAAACCCAAGAGCCGCAAGCGTCGCCCTTAGTGTGTCGTGCCACTCGCGAGGTGCTTGGCAGAGACCGTAGACTGGCCGCCGGAGGCTCCACTGGGTACCTGCAGGAAACGACCCAGTGAAGCCAGGTGGGCGGCGCAACCAGATCTCCTCGTGCAGGCTGCCCTGTAAGAAAGCTGTGCTGAAGCTCGTAGTCATGCTAAGTGGCGATGTGCAGCATCTTTGGGGTAGGGGAGAAGGTCTGGAAGAAGCCAACTCCCTGTCGCTGACTGAAGCCTTGTGCAACGTAACGAGCCTTGAAGGCAGGCGGAGAACCCAACGGCTGCTTCACCCTGAAAATCCACATGCCATCGACTATGTTCGCCCCAGGAGGGGGAACTGTGTCGACGCAAGTGCCTGTGGACTTCCAGGATGCCATCTCTGCGTCCATGGCTTTCTGCCATTGAGAGGAGTAGGGACCCGTAATCGCCTCTGTGTAAGAGCGCGGGGTCGGGATGTCTGGTGCATCCGGGTCTCCCTCAGGTGCAATCAGCATGGACACGAGATGAGGTACAGTAGCTGCAAGACACTCAAAGTCCTCCTGACTGTCCTCAATGACGTCCGTGCCAAGAGCACACTCACCCCCGACGGACGGTGGACAGTTAGACTTAGACTCAGCAACAAGACTAGCGGCGTAGTCGAGACGACAGGCAGCAGCAAAGTCAACAAGCTCAACAACAAGGGAAGACGCAGCAGCAGACTCAAACGAAGGGTCAGTGACAACAATGGCTAGAAGACGTGTGACACCAGGACTGGCAGCACGAACTAAGTTAGAGTCAGGGTCCAGACCGTCAGCAAGAGAGGACGCAGGAGGAGACGGCAGGGGGACACGCTGTGGAACAGAGGAAGGACGAAGTGCCATATGGTGCGTGCCGGGGACAGGAGGAGGACGCTGACGAGAAACACGACGACCAGTGCGAACAGCGCGAACAGGCATGGCAGGATGAGACATAGGCTCACGACGCTCTGTAAGAGCTTCAGTTTGCTCAGTGTAAGGAGAAGTAGCAGGTAGTGGGGAGGCTGGGTGTAACGGCGGCTGCGACTGGTCAGGCGGTGGACACAGTAAGGGAGGAGTTAGGCCAGTAGAAGAAGGGAGACCAAGAACCTGCTGAAGCAGGGGAGCGAAGTATGGTCGCGGCCGTCCAGTGTCTCTAGAACCAGCACCAACAGCTCCAGCACCCCCAGGGCTAGCGCCTCCAGCTCCGGTGTCTCCAGCTCCAGGGTCTCCAGCTCCAACTCCTACAGCACCACCAGCTCTAGCAGCTCCAGTACCTCCAGTACGAGCACCTCCGGGACCAGCGGCTCCAGTACCTCCAGCAGCTCCAGCTCCAGGGTCTCCAACTCCAACGCCTGCAGCACCACCAGCTCCAGCAGCTCCAGTACCTCCAGTACGAGCACCTCCAGGACTAGCGGCTCTAGTACCTCCAGCAGCTCTAGCTCCAGTACCTCCAGCAGCCCCAGCTCCAGTGCCTCCAGCTCCAACTCCTGCAGCACCACCAGCTCCAGCAGCTCCAGTACCTCCAGTACGAGCACCTCCGGGACAGTAGCTCCAGTGCCTCCAGCGGCAGACCCCCCGGCTCCAGCAGCGCCACTCCGAAGGCGGGTGCGCCGAGCAAACCACTCGCGCAGCTGCGGGGGAGAGAGAGGCTCCCACCGCGACAAAACACCCAGAGTACCTCCAGGAAACAAAGTACCCCCAGGCTCAGCACCCCCAGACTCAGCACCCCTAGGCTTCGCACCCTCAGGCTCAGCACCCACAGGATCCACACCCTCAGGCTCAGAACCCATAGGCTTTGCACCCTCAGGCTCAGCACCACCAGGCTCCGCACCCCCAGACTCAGCACCCCCAGACCCCGCACCCTCAGACTCAGCACCCCCAGGCTCTGCACCTGCAGGCTCAGCACCCTCAGGCTCAACACCCCCAGACGCAGCACTTCTAGCAACACCTGAGTCTACAGTGACCTCAACAGGCACAGTACCAGGGAGTGGGTCTACCTGAGACACACCTGAGGGAGCAGGACCCTGAGGGGGGAGGGGGACCTGGAGCAAGGAAGAGCGGCGGGGGTGGGAGAGGGGTAGAGCGATAGGGGAAGAGACGGTAAAAAGGAAGCGACTTGTCAAACGTGACGTCCTGAGAGGGGAGGACACGACACAAGGTGGGGTGGTAAAACTGCCAGCCAGGCGCGTCAGGGGGAAAGCCAAGGAAGACGCAGGGAATAGCGCGAGCGGAGAGCTTGTCCGCGGACGTATCGCAGACAAAGGCACAAGAACCCCAGACCCAGAACACCGACGCATTGCCAACCTTCCCCGTCCAACGAACTGTAGGCAAGGTCTCCGCCAAGGAGACACGGGGCCAGAGGTTGAGCTGATGCGCAGCGTACCGGACCACAATTGGCCACAGAAAATGGGGAGCAGCCGCATGGATCATGGAGGTACGAGTGACCTCCATGACTAAGCCAATGCAACACTTAGCAATCCCATTTTTCTGCGGTGAGGCTGGAAGCGTGAACGACAGGAGGATGCCCTCCCCACGACAAGAGTCCCGCAAGAGGTCACAGGAGAACTCACCACCTATGTTAGAGTGCAGACGCAGGAGAGGAAGGTCCTGGCGGAACCGCTCGCGGAGCTGGAGACGGACTGCATGGATCCAAGGGATCAAGACATCAGGGACCTGACCCTTGCTGTGCAAGGGGAAGACCGTGGTGTAACGCGTGTAGTTGTCAACAACCATCAGAAAGTAGCGCTCGCGGCCCTGTCCACTGACACGGGCTGGGCTCCACACGTCCATGTGGAGAGTCTGCAGGGGAGCAGTCGTCGGGGGAAACGAGGGTTGAGGAGCGGTGTGCTGCCGTCCCTCGAGGCAAGGAAGGGTGGGCGGGGCATGTGAGGGTGGGAGGGGAGGCGGAGACCTGGGAAGAACAGAAACAAGGAGGCGGGAGTGCATGCCACGAAGGCGTGGCAGGGAGGGGTGACCAAGGCGGTGGTGCCAGAGGAGAGTCTGGTGCGACAGAAGGCAGCATGAGCAGGGGGGTGCTACCGGACCTGACGCGGACACCTGGGCAGACGCTGCTACCTGAGGAGGCTCGGTAGCTAGTGTGTACAGACTCGACAGGTGAACGTGGCCAGGTGACGGCCCGTCTGTGTACACGTGCAGATCGACACACGCTGACCCCCAAGAGTGGTGGTAGTGACCATCGCGTCCTGGAGGGCAGCGGTACTCACCAAGTTCGTAGAGAACGAGGGGAGGTGAAGACCTGAGAGTGAGCCGGACGGAACCGCCGGACACGGGAGAATAGTGGAGGAACTGGCAAGAACTGGGCCCCCGGAGGGGTCAGCCAGTCTAACCGGTACAGGTGCAGAGAGAGGAGTGAGGGTGATGCTGCCGCGAAAGAAACAGTGGGAAGCACCTGACTCAAGCGTAAAGGTGTGCAAGGCCTCAGCAGGTGCAGTACCAGGGAGAGAAGACTCACTAGCACCTAGAGCAGCAGCCTCTATACCTGGGTCAGGCGGCACAAACTGGTAACAGTCACCCTCAGCACTAACAGACAAGGCATACATAGCAGCAAGGATGGCATCATAGTCAAGATCAAAGATAGCAACTCCAGACCTAAGTAGCTCTGCCCTGTGGGGGCTCTCGGCCTCGTCACCAAACTCTGCGCGCCAAGCGTCGTCTAGGCGGGAGAAGGAGCGGTGCTGAGTGTGAGGCTTCCCGCATGTCTGACCAGCACGATCACCCGTGCGAATGACATACGGGCAGCTAACACTACAGACGCCCCACGCTGAGAAAGCCACTCACGAAGTTGCTGGGGCGAAGGGGTCTCGCTCCGATGCTGCTGTTGCTACCGCTGGCCACCGCCAGAACCTCCCCTCTGAATAGCTCCACCCTGACTGCCACCACTCCCACTGCCGCCACTACCGCCACTCCCACCGCTGCCAACACCGTCGCCACCAAAGCCCCCACTCCCGCCACCACTCCCACCGCTGCCACCACCTCCACTACCTCCACTACCTCCACTGCCGCCCCCACTACCACCCCCGCTGCCACCTCCACTACTCCTGCCACCCTTGCCCTTGCTGCTGCGGCGCTTCCCACTAGTAGAAGCAGCCCCGACATCCTCAGCACCAAGGACGTCAACAGCAGCAGCAGAGGCGTAGGAGGGGGCAAGGGGGGAGGGGGAACACCCCTCAAAGAAGGGTGTGCGAGGAGTGCTACGAGCGGCACCTACAGCGACTACACTAGTCTCAGCTGCAAGGAGGTGCTGCTCAAGCTGGTCAACAGTGAGGTCTGTGGGGTCAAGTGCGAGAAAGTGGTCTCTGACTGCGCGAAGAGAGTCAGGGAGGCGGGTGACGATGAAGTAGAGAGTGATGTACATTTGGGGGGGGGGGTTCCTGTCAAGGAACTCTGCTGGGAGGGCAGTGCGGTAGTGATCGTTGCTAGTGCGAAGGTGAGTAACGAGGTCCTCTACAGTGTCAAAAGCAGACAGCTTAGGGAACAGATAGGGCAGGAGAAGACGGCCTAGAGCAGCAGTGGCAGGGGAGGAGTAACGGGCGACTACAGCGTCGTACAGTGCTTTAGCGGTCTTGTGTTGTCCAAAGTGAGCGCATTCGGCTAACGGCAGGTGGTTGCAAATGGCTAAGCGAGCAGCAGCGTCACGGGTAAGCCACTGTGAGCGAGTCGCACTATCAGCTGTGGCGGGAGGGGCGAGAGAGGCTCCAGACGTGTGGTCAAACAACGAAACGCTGTCTTTAGAGTCGCTCAGTAGGTACAGCTGTAAGTCATCGAGCCACGTGTCGAACTGGATCGGACGGCCCTCATGATCGAATGTGAGGACACGAAGAGAAGCCATAGCGGAGCAGCACGCGGGCAGGTCGGCGCACGAGCACTAGGGAAGCTCGCAGGGTAGGGCAGGGTGGTGCACAGCAGGGCGGGCAGGAGCCGGGCAGCGCAAGGAACAGGGTTGGCAGCAGCCAGGCAGTGCACGGGCTGCAGAGGAGGCGGCAAGCGGGCCGCAAGGGGCGGCGAGCGGGCTGCAAGTGGCGGCGCGCAGGCTGCAAGAGGGGCGTCTCGTGGGCTGCAAAGGGCGGCAGGTGGGCCGCAGGCGGGCGGCGAGCGAGCTGCAGGGGCGGCGAGCTGGCCGCAGGCAGGCAGCGAGCGGGCTGCAGGGGCGGCGGGCGGGCCGCGAGTGGGCAGCACGTAGGCTGCAGGGGCGGTGGGCGAGCCGCAAGCGGGCGGCGCTCGGGCTGCAGGGGTGGCGGTGCGCGGGCTGTAGGGGCGGCGGATGGGCCGCAAGTGAGCGGCGCGCGGGCTGCAGGTGCGGCGGGCGGGCCGCAAGCGGGCGGGGCGCGGGCTGCAGGGGCGGCGGGCGAGCTGCAAGTGGGCGGCGCGCGGGCTGCAGGGGCGATGGGCAGGCCGCAAGCGGGCGGCGCGCGGGCTGCAGGGGCGGCGGGCGGGCCGCAAGTGGGCGGCGCGCGGGCCACAGGGGCAGTGCGATGATTGCAGGGGCGGCTCGTGGGCTGCTAGGGGCGGCTTGACGAGCTGCTAGTGGCGGCGCATCAGTAGGGCGGCGCGTCAGTAGCAAGGGCGGTAGGGTAGTCAGTGGGGCAGCTCTGTGGTGGGCCCTAAAAAAATTCGGTCCTAGGGAAGGACCTGCCCTGAAACCATGTCAAACTAACGAACGAGAATGAAATTCATTGAATAGAAGTTGGGTACAAGTACCAAGGTTAATTGGGTTGTACCCCTTATGGGCTACCCCACTATAGCCTACACAAAGTAAGCAATATACCATTTTGACACTGTCATGGGGCTGGAGCCGTCGACCAAGGAGCTCGACAGCTGCAGCTAACAGGGCTGGGCGACGGGTGGTCCGTCGACCAGGAGGAGCAGCTCGACCGGGAGGTCGATGGAGCAGTCCGTCGACCTGACAAGTGAGCAGCGGTCGACAAGGGGAGCTTGGCGACAACCGCTGACAGTTCTGGTTGACGGAAGGGGTTTTTCCACCAGGGGGTAGCTCGACAGAAGCTGTGGTCGACCAGAGGCACCTAGTGGTCGACCAGAGGCAGTCGTGGTCGACCAGAGCACTTGGTGGTCGACCAGGGTGACCGGGTAACCTGCTCGACGAGTTCTGCGGGGGCACACGAACGTCGTCAAGGTCGCGATGGCGAAGGCGACTTCGGGCTGGTATCCCGAAGTCGATGTGGCTCGTCAGGCGCAGAAAACAGCCGACGGATGCACAACCAAGTCGGGCCAATCGTATGCGCGCACCTGCGAGCGTGCGCTCTGCTGTCTTCTATGGGGCAATGCTGGACAGCCGCTCTGCTGCAGCGTTGGCACGCCGTCGACCTGCTCTGTTGGCAGGTCGCCTTTATGCAGTGCTGGCGCGGCTCCTCTACGCAATGCTGGCAGGCGGTCGACCATGCAGTGCTGGCGGTCGACCAGGCTAGCTGCAGAGTTGCTAGGTGCCTAATGTAGTCATTGTTGTCATTGCTTGTTTAACCATTTTCTGTAATTCCAACTTTGCTAGTGAAACGCTTGCCAACTTCTCCCGTGAATGTGCAAGTGCTAAGGAACGCAAGCAAAGCTACGATCATTCCTAGTAGTTCGTGCCAACCCCCTTAGTCTGGCTCACTACCGTTGTAGAGTGATTCTCCGCAGACATTTGTGTCTCAATCCCCTTTTTTCCGAGTCACGTCGAAACATTTTGTCGATCTCGCGTCACAAAAAATGAATGTATCACGACCCAAGGCGACCATGCGAAATGCACAGTTGTGCGCATTTGATTGGGGGACCCAAATGACATTTCATCCGTTTCTTCAACCGCTTGGCTGGAGTGTCCCACATGAAATTGGCATTGCAGGCTGTCCAGGTGCATTGACATTTCGAACCGCGTGCAATTTTTTAACAATGACAAGTCGGTTTACAATTCGTCAGCGACGTCAGGGCGTTTCATGCTGACCAATGGAAAATACAGTAATGGTCACTGAAAAGCGACCCGCATTTGGGACACACTACAATATATGTTGTTTTTAGGTGTCACAAAGCGAGTGAGACATTTGTGTCGACACAGGAATGTACCCTTAGATCAAATTCTACGGTATGAGCACATGGGTTCAAAGGAAGTTAATTATAGCATAGCTCATGAGATTCGTGTCCGTTTCTCCGTTTCAAAAGTGAACGCAAATCAGAACAGGGGGTGCGCTTGCAATAGAATCACCGATATAGGCCCAATTATCTCATTAGAAACACTTGCGCCAAACAAAGGGATGCGACTATACTTCCCTAAGCAATTTCTCCACTCCTTACTCTAACCTCCCCACCGTTGTGTTGCAGGAACTAGACACTGCAGTCACGATACTGCCTGCACCAGTCTCTGTACCTAGGTCCCGTACCACAGGGACTTAATCTTGTGTTCGTAAGGCAGAAAGTATTTGTCTCTGACAATGAGTGAGTCAGAGGAGGGAAGGAAGTAGGAGTGAAAGGAAGAGCGAAAAATTGAGGGAAAGAAGCGAAAGGCAATTGGTGCACACAAGGTAATATGCGGGTAAGGAGGAAATCAGCTGGAGCAAGTGTGATATGCACTGTGTTGTTACTGACTACTTTAGGTCACTCACCTCATGGGGTTTGTATAGTACGGGGAGGTTCGTATGTTCTTCTTTGAAGCCAAAATTTCCCCTGAACAGTTGTCGCCGCTCCAGTATTGCACCGCTGTGAGGAGCAGTGTACCATCTGTGATGGTGTACACTGAGTATCGTCTTGTGTAGTTGCCAACAATCTCCTTAGGAACCTGTGTGCATCCATTGACGATGGCGCGCACAGTGTACGGGCGCGATCCCCCGTCTTTTACTTTGTCGTTGTCAAACATTATACTAATGGATCCCACCGTAGACTTGCCACCTGAATAATGTGTGGTGCAAGAGGCAATCGAGGCAGCAAGTGGGACACAATTGAAGTGGGAAATGGATTGAGGAGAGGACAGTTAATGCTCTGTGTCTGGATGCCGGGCCTCTGGCAGGAATGTGAAGCAGTAAAGTGCGGATGCTGTCTTGTTGTAGCCAACATAGCACAACTGAAAGTGCACTCGGGCCGCCCCGTCCAGGCGCATGTTTGGGTCATCGAATAGGTGTAAGAATACATGCAGTAATTGACATGAAAAAACTGTATCCAATGATGCCTATGCAACAAGGCACCGTGACTCAGGGAAGTGGTATCTCACCTTTGATGCAATCGTCAGGGGTCATGCCATAGCCGACAGGACGCAAAGAGTATGGGACAAGGACTGCTAAGGCCTTATAAAGTTTGGTATTGCAGATGGCTCCAGTGGGACACCTGCCAGATGGTGTGTCTAAGAGAGGCAGTAGAGGCACGAGAGGGTGCGGCAGGTCAGTCTCATGCCAGGCAGTAAGTATTGAAGATGGGCAATAATAAGAAAAGTCTTTGATTCTGAAACAAAGCTAGGCAGTAAGTATCAATGCTGTGGTAAATCAGCATGACATTCACACAATGCCATGACAGGCCCATGTGTGTCACACCATGCTTGCACATGCCTCATCCAGTCATGCTGCTCACCCCATTTACAATAGAGAGATCCATTGCTGTTATCTTTTGCATAAGTCCCACCCGACGAGCAGCCTAAAGCCAAGCATTTGGAATCTGAAACACGGAGGCGGGAGAACACCAGTGCGACAAGTGCAGACAAGGAAGGAGCGATGAGAAGATACGATGGAAAAAGGTACGAGGAACATGGAAGCGAAAAGATTATTGCAGCACAAGAGTACCTTTCGGTACAAGAACACACCTGCGCATAGGAACAACTTTCATAATAGAAGTGCCTTTGTGGACAGGAGCACATTTGAACAATGGAGCACCTTCAAACACAAGAGCATCTAAAATTACAGGAGCTGCTAAAAGCACAGAAAAACCATCGAGCATAGGGGCTTCATGAATAGATGCACGTGGAAGCAAAATATTGAGCATATAATAACAACCCCTCACCAGCACAAGTGCCTTTAGAAAGAATTTCGAAGCCCGTGTCACAGGAACAGGATGCATTCCCTGCCTCATCCGTGCTGCACGTGGCATTGGCCCCATACTTTATCAAACCGCATTTGCCTGTGATGCACGTGGTACGAGGAACGGTAAATTTTGTCAAGATAAGGTTGGGAGCGGGATGCAAAGTCAACAGCGAAGAAACATTGCAAGCAGAATGAAAACTGTGTGTTCAGATAGATTTGTGGAACAGCAAAATGAAGCAACTCAAAAAATACACCCCAAACATGCTTTTGGGTTCCGAAGCAGCATGCATCACCAGCACAAGTGCCATCCGCAAGCCTTTCAAAGCCCTTGTCACAGGAACAGGATGCATCCCCTGCCTCATCCGTGCTGCACGTGGCGTTGGCCCCACACTTTATGAAACCGCATTTGCTTGTAAGGCAAGTAGAACGAGGAAAGGGGAGTTTAATAAAGATAATTTTGGGAACGGGATGACAAGTCAACAGAGAAAAAACATTGCAAGCAGAATGAGAAATTGTGTGTTCAGACAAAAATGCGGAACGACAAAATGAAGCGACTCAAACAAATAGACTCCAAACATGCTTTTGGGTTCTGAAGCAGCATGCTTCACCAGCACAAGTGCCATCAGCAAGACTTTCAAAGCCCTTGTCACAGGAACAGGATGCATCCCCTGCCTCATCCGTGTTGCACGTGGCGTTGGCCCCACACTTTATCAAACCACATTTGCCTGTGATGCATGTGGTACGAGGAACGGTAAATTTTGTCAAGATAAGGTTGGGAACGGGATGCCAAGTCAACAGCGAAGAAACATTGCAAGCAGAATGAAAACTGTGTGTTCAGACAAAAATGCGGAACGGCAAATTAAGCGACTAAAACAAATACACTCCAAACATGCTTTTGGGTTCCAAAGCAGCATGTCTCACCAGCACACGTGCCATCCGCAAGCCGTTCAAAGCCCTTGTCACAGGAACAGGATGCATCCCTTGCCTCATCCGTGCTGCACGTGGCGTTGGCCCCACACTTTATCGAACCGCATTTTCCTGTGATGCATGTGGTTCGAGGAACAGTAAATTTTGTCAAGATAAGGTTGGGATCGGGATGCCAAGTCAATAGCAAAGAAACATTGCAAGCCGAATGAGAAACCGTGTGTTCAGACAAAAATGCGGAACGGCACAAATGAAGCGATTCAAACAGATACACTCCAAACATGCTTTTGGGTTCCAAAGCAGCATGTCTCACCAGCACACGTGCCATCCGCAAGCCTTTCAAAGCCCTTGTCACAGGAACAGGATGCATCCCCTGCCTCATCCATGCTGCACGTGGCGTTGGCCCCACACTTTATCGAACCGCATTTGCCTGTAATGCATGTGGTACGAGGAATGGTAAGTTTTGTCAAGATAAGGTTGGGAACGGGATGCCAAGTCAACCGCGAAGAAACATTGCAAGCAGAATGAAAACTGTGTGTTCAGACAAAAATGGGGAACGGCAAATGAAGCGACTAAAACAAATACACTCCAAACATGCTTTTGGGTTCCAAAGCAGCATGTCTCACCAGCACACGTGCCATCCGCAAGCCTTTCAAAGCCCTTGTCACAGGAACAGGATGCATCCCCTGCCTCATCCATGCTGCACGTGGCGTTGGCCCCACACTTTATCGAACCGCATTTTCCTGTGATGCATGTGGTTCGAGGAATAGTAAATTTTGTCAAGATAAGGTTGGGAACGAGATGCCAAGTCAATAGCAAAGAAACATTGCAAGCAGAATGAGAAACTGTGTGTTCAGACAAAAATGCGGAACAGCAAAATGAAGTGACTCAAACAGATACACTCCAAACATGCTTTTGGGTTCCGAAGCAGCATATCTCACCAGCAAACGTGCCATCCGCAAGCCCTTCAAAGCCCATGTCACAAGAACAGGATGCATCTCCTGCCTCATCCATGCTGCACGTGGCGTTGGTCCCACACTTTATCGAACCGCATTTGCCTGTGATGCATGTGGTACGAGGAATGGTAAGTTTTGTCAAGATAAGGTTGGGAATGGGATGCTAAGTCAACAGCGAAGAAACATTGCAAGCAGAATGAGAACTGTGTGTTCAGACAAAAATGCGGAACGGCAAATGAAGCGACTAAAACAAATACACTCCAAACATGCTTTTGGGTTCCAAAGCAGCATGTCTCACCAGCACACGTGCCATCCGCAAGCCTTCCAAAGCCCTTGTCACAGGAACAGGGTGCATCCCCTGCCTCATCCATGCTGCACGTGGCGTTGGCCCCACACTTTATCGAACCGCATTTTCATGTGATGCATGTGGTTCGAGGAACAGTAAAATTTGTCAAGATAAGGTTGGGAACGGGATGCCAAGTCAATAGCAAAGAAACATTGCAAGCAGAATGAGAAACTGTGTGTTCAGACAAAAATGCGGAACGGCAAAATGAAGCGACTCAAACAGATACACTCCAAACATGCTTTTGGGTTCCGAAGCAGCATGTCTCACCAGCACACGTACCATCCGCAAGCCTTTCAAAGCCCATGTCACAGGAACAGGATGCATCCCCTGCCTCATCCATGCTGCACGTGGCGTTGGCCCCACACTTTATCGAACCGCATTTGCCTGTAATGCATGTGGTACGAGGAATGGTAAGTTTTGTCAAGATAAGGTTGGGAACGGGATGCCAAGTCAACCGCGAAGAAACATTGCAAGCAGAATGAAAACTGTGTGTTCAGACAAAAATGCGGAACGGCAAATGAAGCGACTAAAACAAATACACTCCAAACATGCTTTTGGGTTCCAAAGCAGCATGTCTCACCAGCACACGTGCCATCCGCAAGCCTTTCAAAGCCCTTGTCACAGGAACAGGATGCATCCCCTGCCTCATCCGTGCTGCACGTGGCGTTGGCCCCACACTTTATCGAACCGCATTTTCCTGTGATGCATGTGGTTCGAGGAACAGTAAATTTTGTCAAGATAAGGTTGGGAACGAGATGCCAAGTCAATAGCAAAGAAACATTGCAAGCAGAATGAGAAACTGTGTGTTCAGACAAAAATGCGGAACGGCAAAATGAAGTGACTCAAACAAATACACTCCAAACATGCTTTTGGGTTCCGAAGTAGCATGTCTCACCAGCACACGTGCCATCCGCAAGCCCTTCAAAGCCCATGTCACAGGAACAGGATGCATCCCTGCCTTATCCATGCTGCACGTGGCGTTGGCCCCACACTTTATCGAACCGCATTTTCATGTGATGCATGTGGTACGAGGAATGGTAAGTTTTGTCAAGATAAGGTTGGGAATGGGATGCCAAGTCAACAGCGAAGAAACATTGCAAGCAGAATGAAAACTGTGTGTTCAGACAAAAATGCGGAACGGCAAATGAAGCGACTAAAACAAATACACTCCAAACATGCTTTTGGGTTCCAAAGCAGCATGTCTCACCAGCACACGTGCCATCCGCAAGCCTTTCAAAGCCCTTGTCACAGGAACAGGGTGCATCACCTGCCTCATCCGTGCTGCACGTGGCATTGGCCCCACACTTTATCGAACCGCATTTTCATGTGATGCATGTGGTTCGAGGAACAGTAAAATTTGTCAAGATAAGGTTTGGAACGGGATGCCAAGTCAATAGCAAAGAAACATTGCAAGCAGAATGAGAAACTGTGTGTTCAGACAAAAATGCGGAACGGCAAAATGAAGCGACTCAAACAGATGCACTCCAAACATGCTTTTGGGTTCCGAAGCAGCATGTCTCACCAGCACACGTACCATCCGCAAGCCTTTCAAAGCCCATGTCACAGGAAAAGGATGCATCCCCTGCCTCATCCATGCTGCACGTGGCATTGGCCCCACACTTTATCGAACCGCATTTGCCTGTGATGCATGTGGTACGAGGAATGGTAAGTTTTGTCAAGATAAGGTTGGGAATGGGATGCCAAGTCAACACCGAAGAAACATTGCAAGCAGAATGAAAACTGTGTGTTCAGACAAAAATGCGGAACGGCAAATGAAGCGACTAAAACAAATACACTCCAAACATGCTTTTGGGTTCCAAAGCAGCATGTCTCACCAGCACACATGCCATCCGCAAGCCTTTCAAAGCCCTTGTCACAGGAACAGGATGCATCCCTTACCTCATCCGTGTTGCACGTGGCGTTGGCCCCACACTTTATCGAACCGCATTTTCCTGTGATGCATGTGGTTCGAGGAACAGTAAATTTTGTCAAGATAAGGTTGGGATCGGGATGCCAAGTCAATAGCAAAGAAACATTGCAAGCAGAATGAGAAACTGTGTGTTCAGACAAAAATGCGGAACGGCAAAATGAAGCGATTCAAACAGATACACTCCAAACATGCTTTTGGGTTCCAAAGCAGCATGTCTCACCAGCACACGTGCCATCCGCAAGCCTTTCAAAGCCCTTGTCACAGGAACAGGATGCATCCCCTGCCTCATCCATGCTGCACGTGGCGTTGGCCCCACACTTTATCGAACCGCATTTGCCTGTAATGCATGTGGTACAAGGAATGGTAAGTTTTGTCAAGATAAGGTTGGGAACGGGATGCCAAGTGAACCGCGAAGAAACATTGCAAGCAGAATGAAAACTGTGTGTTCAGACAAAAATGCGGAACGGCAAATGAAGCGACTAAAACAAATACACTCCAAACATGCTTTTGGGTTCCAAAGCAGCATGTCTCACCGGCACACGTGCCATCCGCAAGCCTTTCAAAGCCCTTGTCACAGGAACAGGATGCATCCCCTGCCTCATCCGTGCTGCACGTGGCGTTGGCCCCACACTTTATCGAACCGCATTTTCCTGTGATGCATGTGGTTCGAGGAACAGTAAATTTTGTCAAGATAAGGTTGGGAACGAGATGCCAAGTCAATAGCAAAGAAACATTGCAAGCAGAATGAGAAACTGTGTGTTCAGACAAAAATGCGGAACGGCAAAATGAAGTGACTCAAACAGATACACTCCAAACATGCTTTTGGGTTCCGAAGCAGCATGTCTCACCAGCACACGTGCCATCCGCAAGCCCTTCAAAGCCCATGTCACAGGAACAGGATGCATCCCCTACCTCATCCATGCTGCACGTGGCGTTGGCCCCACACTTTATCGAACCGCATTTGCCTGTGATGCATGTGGTACGAGGAATGGTAAGTTTTGTCAAGATAAGGTTGGGAATGGGATGCTAAGTCAACAGCGAAGAAACAATGCAAGCAGAATGAAAACTGTGTGTTCAGACAAAAATGCGGAACGGCAAATGAAGCGACTAAAACAAATACACTCCAAACATGCTTTTGGGTTCCAAAGCAGCATGTCTCACCAGCACACGTGCCATCCGCAAGCCTCTCAAAGCCCTTGTCATAGGAACAGGGTGCATCCCCTGCCTCATCCGTGCTGCACGTGGCGTTGGCCCCACACTTTATCGAACCGCATTTTCATGTGATGCATGTGGTTCGAGGAACAGTAAAATTTGTCAAGATAAGGTTGGGAACGGGATGCCAAGTCAATAGCAAAGAAACATTGCAAGCAGAATGAGAAACTGTGTATTCAGACAAAAATGCGGAACGGCAAAATGAAGTGACTCAAACAGATACACTCCAAACATGCTTTTGGGTTCCAAAGGAGCATGTCTCACTAGCACATGTGCCATCCGCAAGCCCTTCAAAGCCCATGTCACAGGAACAGGATGCATCCCCTGCCTCATCCATGCTGCACGTGGCATTGGCCCCACACTTTATCGAACCGCATTTGCCTGTGATGCATGTGGTACGAGGAATGGTAAGTTTTGTCAAGATAAGGTTGGGAATGGGATGCCAAGTCAACAGCGAAGAAACATTGCAAGCAGAATGAAAACTGTGTGTTCAGACAAAAATGCGGAACGGCAAATGAAGCGACTAAAACAAATACACTCCAAACATGCTTTTGGGTTCCAAAGCAGCATGTCTCACCAGCACACGTGCCATCCGCAAGCCTTTCAAAGCCCTTGTCACAGGAACAGGGTGCATCCCCTGCCTCATCCGTGCTGCACGTGGCGTTGGCCCCACACTTTATCGAACCGCATTTTCATGTGATGCATGTGGTTCGAGGAACAGTAAAATTTGTCAAGATAAGGTTGGGAACGGGATGCCAAGTCAATAGCAAAGAAACATTGCAAGCAGAATGAGAAACTGTGTGTTCAGACAAAAATGCGGAACGGCAAAATGAAGCGATTCAAACAGATACACTCCAAACATGCTTTTGGGTTCCGAAGCAGCATGTCTCACCAGCACACGTACCATCCGCAAGCCTTTGAAAGCCCATGTCACAGGAACAGGATGCATCCCCTGCCTCATCCATGCTGCACGTGGCGTTGGCCCCACACTTTATCGAACCGCATTTGCCTGTGATGCATGTGGTACGAGGAATGGTAAGTTTTGTCAAGATAAGGTTGGGAACGGGATGCCAAGTCAACAGCGAAGAAACATTGCAAGCAGAATGAAAACTGTGTGTTCAGACAAAAATGCGGAACGGCAAATGAAGCGACTAAAACAAATACACTCCAAACATGCTTTTGGGTTCCAAAGCAGCATGTCTCACCAGCACACGTGCCATCCGCAAGCCTTTCAAAGCCCTTGTCATAGGAACATGATGCATCCCCTGCCTCATCCGTGCTGCACGTGGCGTTGGCCCCACACTTTATCGAACCGCATTTTCCTGTGATGCATGTGGTTCGAGGAACAGTAAATTTTGTCAAGATAAGGTTGGGAACGAGATGCCAAGTCAATAGCAAAGAAACATTGCAAGCAGAATGAGAAACTGTGTGTTCAGACAAAAATGCGGAACGGCAAAATGAAGCGACTCAAACAGATACACTCCAAACATGCTTTTGGGTTCCGAAGCAGCATGTCTCACCAGCACACGTGCCATCCGCAAGCCCTTCAAAGCCGATGTCACAGGAACAGGATGCATCCCCTGCCTCATCCATGCTGCACGTGGCGTTGGCCCCACACTTTATCGAACCGCATTTGCCTGTGATGCATGTGGTACGAGGAATGGTAATTTTTGTCAAGATAAGGTTGGGAACGGGATTCCAAGTCAGCAGCGAAGAAACGTTGCAAGTAGAATGAAAACTGTGTGTTCAGACAAAAATGTGGAACGGCAAATGAAGCGACTAAAACAGATACACTCCAAACATGCTTTTGGGTTCCGAAGCAGCATGTCTCACCAGCACACGTACCATCCGCAAGCCTTTGAAAGCCCATGTCACAGGAACAGGATGCATCCCCTGCCTCATCCATGCTGCACGTGGCGTTGGCCCCACACTTTATCGAACCGCATTTGCCTGTGATGCATGTGGTACGAGGAATGGTAAGTTTTGTCAAGATAAGGTTGGGAACGGGATGCCAAGTCAACAGCGAAGAAACATTGCAAGCAGAATGAAAACTGTGTGTTCAGACAAAAATGCGGAACGGCAAATGAAGCGACTAAAACAAATACACTCCAAACATGCTTTTGGGTTCCAAAGCAGCATGTCTCACCAGCACACGTGCCATCCGCAAGCCTTTCAAAGCCCTTGTCATAGGAACATGATGCATCCCCTGCCTCATCCGTGCTGCACGTGGCGTTGGCCCCACACTTTATCGAACCGCATTTTCCTGTGATGCATGTGGTTCGAGGAACAGTAAATTTTGTCAAGATAAGGTTGGGAACGAGATGCCAAGTCAATAGCAAAGAAACATTGCAAGCAGAATGAGAAACTGTGTGTTCAGACAAAAATGCGGAACGGCAAAATGAAGCGACTCAAACAGATACACTCCAAACATGCTTTTGGGTTCCGAAGCAGCATGTCTCACCAGCACACGTGCCATCCGCAAGCCCTTCAAAGCCGATGTCACAGGAACAGGATGCATCCCCTGCCTCATCCATGCTGCACGTGGCGTTGGCCCCACACTTTATCGAACCGCATTTGCCTGTGATGCATGTGGTACGAGGAATGGTAATTTTTGTCAAGATAAGGTTGGGAACGGGATTCCAAGTCAGCAGCGAAGAAACGTTGCAAGTAGAATGAAAACTGTGTGTTCAGACAAAAATGTGGAACGGCAAATGAAGCGACTAAAACAGATACACTCCAAACATGCTTTTGGGTTCTGAAGCAGCATGTCTCACCAGCACACGTACCATCCGCAAGCCTTTCAAAGCCCTTGTCACAGGAACAGGATGCGTCCCCTGCCTCATCTGTGATGCACGTGGCATTGGCCCCACACTTTATCGAACCGCATTTGCCTATGATGCATGTGGTACGAGGAATGGCAAGATTTGTCAAGATAAGGTTGGGAACGGGATGCCAAGTCAACAGCAAATAAACTTTGCAAGGAGAATGAAAACCGTGTGTTCAGACAAAAATGCGGAATGGCAAATGAAGCGACTAAAACAAATACACTCCAAACATGCTTTTGGGTTCCAAAGCAGCATGTCTCACCAGCATACGTGCCATCCGCAAGCCTTTCAAAGCCCTTGTCACAGGAACAGGATGCATCCCCTGCCTCATCCGTGCTGCACGTGGCATTGGCCCCACACTTTATCAAACCGCATTTGCCTGTGATGCATGTGGTTTGAGGAAAAGTATTTTTTGTGAAGATAAGGTTGGGAACGGGATGCCAAGTCAACAGCGAAGAAACGTTGCAAGCAGAATGAAAACTGTGTGTTCAGACAAAAATGCGGAACGGCAAATGAAGCGACTAAAACAAATACACTCCAAACATGCTTTTGGGTTCCAACGCAGCATGTCTCACCAGCACACGTGCCATCCACAAGCCTTTAGAAGCCCTTGTCACAGGAACAGGATGCATCCCCTGCCTCATCCGTGCTGCACGTGGCGTTGGCCCCACACTTTATCGAACCGCATTTTCCTGTGATGCATGTGGTTCGAGGAACAGTAAATTTTGTCAAGATAAGGTTGGGAACGAGATACCAAGTCAATAGCAAAGAAACATTGCAAGCAGAATGAGAAACTGTGTGTTCAGACAAAAATGCGGAACGGCAAAATGAAGTGACTCAAACAGATACACTCCAAACATGCTTTTGGGTTCCGAAGCAGCATGTCTCACCAGCACACGTGCCATCCGCAAGCCCTTCAAAGCCCATGTCACAGGAACAGGATGCATCCCCTACCTCATCCATGCTGCACGTGGCGTTGGCCCCACACTTTATCGAACCGCATTTGCCTGTGATGCATGTGGTACGAGGAATGGTAAGTTTTGTCAAGATAAGGTTGGGAATGGGATGCTAAGTTAACAGCGAAGAAACAATGCAAGCAGAATGAAAACTGTGTGTTCAGACAAAAATGCGGAACGGCAAAATGAAGCGACTCAAACAGATACACTCCAAACATGCCTTTGGGTTCCGAAGCAGCATGTCTCACCAGCACACGTGCCATCCGCAAGCCCTTCAAAGCCGATGTCACAGGAACAGGATGCATCCCCTGCCTCATCCATGCTGCACGTGGCGTTGGCCCCACACTTTATCGAACCGCATTTGCCTGTGATGCATGTGGTACGAGGAATGGTAATTTTTGTCAAGATAAGGTTGGGAACGGGATTCCAAGTCAGCAGCGAAGAAACGTTGCAAGTAGAATGAAAACTGTGTGTTCAGACAAAAATGTGGAACGGCAAATGAAGCGACTAAAACAGATACACTCCAAACATGCTTTTGGGTTCCGAAGCAGCATGTCTCACCAGCACACGTACCATCCGCAAGCCTTTGAAAGCCCATGTCACAGGAACAGGATGCATCCCCTGCCTCATCCATGCTGCACGTGTCGTTGGCCCCACACTTTATCGAACCGCATTTGCCTGTAATGCATGTGGTACGAGGAATGGTAAGTTTTGTCAAGATAAGGTTGGGAACGGGATGCCAAGTCAACAGCGAAGAAACGTTGCAAGCAGAATGAAAACTGTGTGTTCAGACAAAAATGCGGAACGGCAAATGAAGCGACTAAGACAAATACACTCCAAACATGCTTTTGGGTTCCAACGCAGCATGTCTCACCAGCACACGTGCCATCCACAAGCCTTTCAAAGCCCTTGTCACAGGAACAGGATGCATCCCCTGCCTCATCCGTGCTGCACGTGGCGTTGGCCCCACACTTTATCGAACCGCATTTGCCTGTAAGGCAAGTAGAATGAGGAAAGGGGAGTTCAATAGAGATAAGTTTGGGAACGGGATGACCAGTCAACAGAGAAAAAACATTGCAAGCAGAATGAGAAACTGTGTGTTCAGACAAAAATGCGGAACGGCAAAATGAAGCGACTCAAACAGATACACTCCAAACATGCTTTTGGGTTCCGAAGCAGCATGTCTCACCAGCACACGTACCATCCGCAAGCCTTTGAAAGCCCATGTCACAGGAACAGGATGCATCCCCTGCCTCATCCATGCTGCACGTGTTGTTGGCCCCACACTTTATCGAACCGCATTTGCCTGTAATGCATGTGGTACGAGGAATGGTAAGTTTTGTCAAGATAAGGTTGGGAACGGGATGCCAAGTCAACAGCGAAGAAACGTTGCAAGCAGAATGAAAACTGTGTGTTCAGACAAAAATGCGGAACGGCAAATGAAGCGACTAAAACAAATACACTCCAAACATGCTTTTGGGTTCCAACGCAGCATGTCTCACCAGCACACGTGCCATCCACAAGCCTTTCAAAGCCCTTGTCACAGGAACAGGATGCATCCCCTGCCTCATCCGTGCTGCACGTGGCGTTGGCCCCACACTTTATCGAACCGCATTTGCCTGTAAGGCAAGTAGAACTAGGAAAGGGGAGTTCAATAGAGATAAGTTTGGGAACGGGATGACAAGTCAACAGAGAAAAAACATTGCAAGCAGAATGAGAAACTGTGTGTTCAGACAAAAATGCGGAACGTCAAAATGAAGCGACTCAAACCTATACACTCCAAACATGCTTTTGGGTTCCGAAGCAGCATGTCTCACCAGCACACGTACCATCCGCAAGCCTTTGAAAGCCCATGTCACAGGAACAGGATGCATCCCCTGCCTCATCCATGCTGCACGTGTCGTTGGCCCCACACTTTATCGAACCGCATTTGCCTGTGATGCATGTGGTACGAGGAATGGTAAGTTTTGTCAAGATAAGGTTGGGAACGGGATGCCAAGTCAACAGCGAAGAAACATTGCAAGCAAAATGAAAACTGTGTGTCCAGACAAAAATGCGGAACGGCAAATGAAGCGACTAAAACAAATACACTCCAAACATGCTTTTGGGTTCCAACGCAGCATGTCTCACCAGCACACGTGCCATCCACAAGCCTTTCAAAGCCCTTGTCACAGGAACAGGATGCATCCCCTGCCTCATCCGTGCTGCACGTGGCGTTGGCCCCACACTTTATCGAACCGCATTTGCCTGTAAGGCAAGTAGAACGAGGAAAGGGGAGTTCAATAAAGATAAGTTTGGGAACGGGATGACAAGTCAACAGAGAAAAAACATTGCAAGCAGAATGAGAAACTGTGTGTTCAGACAAAAATGCGGAACGGCAAAATGAAGCGACTCAAACAGGTACACTCCAAACATGCTTTTGGGTTCCGAAGCAGCATGTCTCACCAGCACACGTACCATCCGCAAGCCTTTGAAAGCCCATTTCACAGGAACAGGATGCATTCCCTGCCTCATCCATGCTGCACGTGTCGTTGGCCCCACACTTTATCGAACCACATTTGCCTGTGATGCATGTGGTACGAGGAATGGTAAGTTTTGTCAAGATAAGGTTGGGAACGGGATGCCAAGTCAACAGCGAAGAAACGTTGCAAGCAGAATGAAAACTGTGTGTTCAGACAAAAATGCGGAACGGCAAATGAAGCGACTAAAACAGATACACTCCAAACATGCTTTTGGGTTCCGAAGCAGCATGTCTCACCAGCACACGTACCATCCGCAAGCCTTTGAAAGCCCATGTCACAGGAACAGGATGCATTCCCTGCCTCATCCATGCTGCACGTGGCGTTGGCCCCACACTTTATCGAACCGCATTTGCCTGTGATGCATGTGGTACGAGGTGTCAGAGGTCCACTGGTGATCCCCGATTGATCCTAGGGAAGGGTTACAGGCTCGTTGTCCTGGGGGGTTATGGGCGCACTGACCCGCTACTTAACAAGCCCTTTTATCCCAGTGGTCTAGTGACTGGGATTCTGACATGGTATCAGAGCGAAGGTCTCGGGTTCGAATCCCAGTGTGTGCACTTCGGGCATCCCAGTGCGGGGGGGTGTCAGAGGTCCACTGGTGATCCCCGATTGATCCTAGGGAAGGGTTACAGGCTCGTTGTCCTGGAGGGTTATGGGCGCACTGACCCGAACTTAACAAGCCCTTTTATCCCAGTGGTCTAGTGACTGGGATTCTGACACGAGGTATGGTAAGTTATGTCAAGATAAGGTTGGGAACGGGATGCCAAGTCAACAGCGAAGAAACATTGCAAGCAGAATGAAAACTGTGTGTTCAGACAAAAATGCGGAACGGCAAATGAAGCGACTAAAACAAATACACTCCAAACATGCTTTTGGGTTCCAAAGCAGCATGTCTCACTAGCACACGTGCCATCCACCATCCTTTCAAAGCCCTTGTCACAGGAACAGGATGCATCCCCTGCCTCATCCGTGCTGCACGTGGCGTTGGCCCCACACTTTATCGAACCGCATTTGCCTGTAAGGCAAGTAGAACGAGGAAATGGGAGTTCAATAAAGATAAGTTTGGGAACGGGATGACAAGTCAACAGAGAAAAAGCATTGCAAGCAGAATGAGAAACTGTGTGTTCAGACAAAAATGCAGAACGGCAAAATGAAGCGACTCAAACAAATAGACCGCAAACATGCTTTTGGGTTCTGAAGAAGCATGCCTCACCAGAACAAGTGCCATTCGCAAGCCTTGGAGGCTTATCACATACAAACAATCGAAATGCAGTAGTATGTGGACGCGTGGCGGGACTGAATACGAGGTAGAAATTAAGATAGTGAGGTCGTAGCAAGGATCGCCGATAACAGTGCGAGGCATGAATCAAGGGACGGATACACGAGAGGAAGTGGGTCGTGGACAAGACTCTCTCCGGCAAGAGCCGGAAGGACAAGATGTCAGAATGTTATAGTGGTTACATTTGTGTTGGCTATAGTGGTAGCCCATAAGGGGAACAACCCAATTAGGGTTAGTACTTGTACCCAACTGTTTCATAGTTCATCCATACTCGTTCATTCTTCTGACATGGTTTCAGAGCAGGTCGTTCGCTAGGACCGTTTTTTTTCCTTGGGCCCACCACAACGCTACCCCGCTAGCCGCCCTCTGCAGCCCTCGTGCTGCCCCTATTGCCCGTCGCGACCCGTCGACCCCTAGGCCAGGCCCCTAGGCACCGGCCCGTAGCCCGTCGCCCGTAGGCTCGTCGCCACTAGGCCCATCGCCTTGGCCCGTCGCCCCAGCCCGTCGACACCCGGTCCGTCGCCCTAGGCCCGTCGCCCCGGCGTGTCACCCCTAGGCCGGTCGCCCTCGGCCCGTCGCCCCGGCCCGTCGCCCCTAGGCCGGCCCGTCGCCCCCCCCTAGGCCGGCCCGTCGCCCCTAGGCCCGTCGCCCCTAGCCCGGCCCGTAGGCCCGTCGCCTCTAGGCCGACCCGTCGCCACCAGGCCCGTCGCCCCTAGCCCGGCCCATAGGTCCGTCGCCCCTAGCCCGACCCGTCGCCACTAGGCCCGTCCCCCCGGCCCGTCGCTCCTAGACCCGTCGCCCCGGCCCATCGCCCCTAGTCCTGTCGCCCCTAGGCCGGCCCGTCGCCCCTAGCCCGGCCTGTAGGCTTGTCGCCCCTAGCTCGGCCCGTCGCCCCTAGCCTACGCGCCCCGGCCCGTCGCCGGACGCCCCTACACCCGCGACTGACGCCCCTACGCCCCGGCCCGTCGCCCCTAGCCCCGGCCCGTCGCCCGACTTCCCTACGCCCCGGCCCATCGCCAGCCGCCCCTAGGCCCGCGCCTGTCGCCCCTAGGCTCACGCCCCTAGGCCCGTCGCCCCTAGGCCGGCCTGTCGCCCCTAGGCCCGCGCCCGTCGCCCCTAGCCCCGGCCCGTCGCCCGGCTCCCCGAGGCCCCGGCCCGACGCCCCTAGGCCCGACTCCCCTAGGCCCCGGCCCATCGCCCCTAGGCTCGTCACTCCTAGGCCCCGGCCCGACAGTCGACCCCAGGCCCCGCGAGCCGCCCCTTCCGGTCCACCCCTCGACCCTGCAGCTCGCGAGCCGCCCTTGCAGCCCCGCGCGCCGCCTCTGGTGGCCCTCTAACCACCCCTGCTGCTTTGCTAGCCATCCCTTGCGGCCCTCCCACAGCCTCTTGCTGCTGCCTGCCCTCTGCTCTGCGCTGCCCTGCTTCTCCCCGCTCTGCGTGCTGCACCGCTATGGCTTCGCTTCGCGTTCTCGCATTCGATCATGAGGGCAGACCGATTCAATTTCACACGTGGCTCGACGAGCTGCAGCTGTACCTACTGAGCGACTCTAGGGACAGTGTTTCGTTGTTTGACCAAACGTCTGGCGCCGCTCCCGCCCCTCCTGCCACAGCTGACAGTGCAACTCGCTCACAGTGGCTTACTCACAACGCTGCTGCCCGCTTAGCCATTCGCAACCACCTGCCGTTAGCCGAATGCGCTCACTTCGGAATGCACAGGACAAAACAGGTTCTGTGCAACGCTGTCGTAGCTCGCTACTCCTCGCCTGCCACTGCTGCTCTAGGCTGCCTCCTACTGCCCTACCTGACAGGAACCAGCCCCCAACGTTCATCACTCTCTACTTTATAGTCACCCGCCTCCCTGACTCTCTTCGCTCTGTCAGTGACCACTTTCTCTCCCTTGACCCCACAGTCCTCACTGTTGACGAACTCGAGCAGCACCTCCTTGCAGATGAGACTAGTGTAGTCGCTGTAGGTGCTGCTCGTGGCACTCCGCGCATGCCCTTCTTTGAGGGGTGCTCCCCTTCCCCCCTTGCCCACTCCTACGCCTCTGCTGCTGCGTTGACGTCCTTGGTGCTGAGGATGTCGGGGCTGCTTCTACTAGTGCGAAGCACCGCAGCAGCAAGGGCAAGGGTGGCAGGGGTGGTGGAGGTGGCAATGGGAGTGGTGGTGGGGGCAGCAGTGGAGGTAGTGGAGGTAGTGGAGGTGGTGGCAGCGGTGGGAGTGGTGGCGGGAGTGGGGGCGTTGGTGGTGGTGGTGGAGGCAGCGGTTGGGGTGGCGGTAGTGGCAGCGGTGGGAGTGGTGGCGGTAGGCCTGGAGCTCAGCGTGGAGTTTCTGGAGGAGGCCAGAGGCAGCGGCAGCAGCGTCAGAGCAAGACCCAGTCGCCCCAGCAGCTTCATGAATGGTTGTTTCAGCGTGGGGCGTCTGGGGGTAGTGTGAGCTGCTCGTATGTCATTCGCACGGGTGACCATGTTGGTCAGACATGCGGGAAGCCTCGTACTCAACACCGCTGCTTCTCCCGCCTCGACGACGCTTGGCGTGCTGAGTTTGGTGATGATGTCGAGCACCCCGACTGGGCAGAGCTGCTTAGGTCTGGAGTTGCGATCTTTGACCTAGACTATGATGCTATTCTTTCTGCTATGTATGCTTTGTCTGCTAGTGCTGAGGGTGACTGTTACTGGTGTGTGCTGCCTGACCCAGGTATAGAGGCTGCTGCTCTAGGTGCTAGTGAGTCTTCTCTCCCTGGTACTATGCCTGCTGAGGCCTTGCACACCTTCACGCTGGACTCAGGTGCCTCACGCTCTTTCTTTCGTGACAGCACCACCCTCACTCCTCTCCCTGCACCTGTCCCGGTCAGACTGGCTGACCCCTCCGGGGGCCCAGTCGTTGCCCGTTCCTCCACTGTTCTCCCGTTTTCGGCGGTCCCGTCCGACTCACTGTGAGGTCTTCACCTCCCCTCGTTCTCTACGAACTTGGTGAGTACCGCTGCCCTCCAGGACTCGATGGTCACTACCACCACTCCTGGGAGTCAGCGTGTGTCGATCTGCACGTGTACACAGACGGGTCGTCACCTGGCCACGTTCACTCGTCGGCCAGGGTCGAGTCTGTACACACTCGCTACCGAGCCTCCTCAGGTAGCTGCGTCTGCCCAGGTGTCTGTGTCAGGTCAGGTAGCACCCCCTTGCTCGTGTCGCCTCCTGTCGCACCAGACTCTCCTTTGGCACCACTGCCTTGGACACCCCTCCTTGCCACGCTTGCGTGGCATGCACTCCCGCCTCCTTGTCTCTGGTCTTCCCAGGTCTCTGCCTCCCCTCCCGCCCTCGTCGGCCCCGCCCTGCCTTCCTTGCGTCGAGGGGCGGCAGCGCGCCGCTCCTCACTCCTCCTCGTTTCCCCCGACAACTGCTCCCCTACAGACTCTCCACATGGACGTGTGGGGACCAGCCAGCGTCAGTGGACAGGGCCGCGAGCGCCACTTTCTGCTGGTCGTTGACGACTACACGCGGTACACCACGGTCTTCCCCTTGCGCAGCAAGGGTGAGGTCGTTGATGTCTTGATCCCTTGGATCCGTGCAATACGTCTCGAGCTCCGCGAGCGGTTCCACCAAGACCTTCCTGTCCTGCGTCTACACTATGACCGAGGTGGTGAGTTCTCCTCCGACTTCTTGCGGGACTTTTGTCGTGGGGAGGGCATTCTCTGGTCGTTCATGCTTCGGGCCTCACCGCACCAAAATGGGATTGCTGAGCACCGCATTGGCTTAGTCATGGAGGTCGCTCGTACCTCCATGATCCATGCGGCTGCTCCCCATTTTCTGTGGCCGTTTGCGGTCCGGTACGCTGCGCATTAGCTCAACCTCTGGCCTCGTGTCTCCTTGCCGGAGACCTCGCCCACACTGCGTTGGACGGAGGAGGTTGGCGATGCGTCGGTGTTCCGGGTCTGGGGCTCTAGTGACTTAGTTCGCGATACGTCCGCGGACAAGCTCTCCGCCCGTGCTATCCCCTGCGTCTTCCTTGGCTTTCCCCCTGACGCGCCTGGCTGGCAGTTTTACCACCCCACCTCGCGCCGTGTCTTCCCCTTTAAGGACGTCATGTTTGACGAGTCGGTTCCCTTTTACCGTCTCTTCCCCTACCGCTCTACCCCTCCCCCTCCCCCGCCGCTCTTCCTTTCTCCCGGTCCCCCTCTGGTAGACCCCCTCCCGCCCCAGGGTCCTGCTCCCTCAGGTGTGTCTATGGTAGACCCTCTCCCTGGTACTATGCCTGTTGAGGTAGCTGGCGACTCAGGTGCTGCTCGAGGTGTTGCGTCGGGGGGTGTGGAGCCTGGGGGTGCGGAGCCTGGGGGCGCTGAGCCTGGGGGTGTTGAGCCCCTCTCTCCCCGACCGGAGCCTCTCTCCCCGCAGCAGCTTCCAGAGTGGCTTGTTTGGCGTGCACGCCTTTGGAGTGGATCTGCCAGAGCTGGATCCACTGGAGACACTGGAGCTGGAGGTGCTGGAGTTACTGCTAGAGCTGGT
The DNA here is from genome assembly GCA_947471745.1 of Closterium sp. Naga37s-1. Lineage (NCBI taxonomy): Eukaryota > Viridiplantae > Streptophyta > Zygnematophyceae > Desmidiales > Closteriaceae > Closterium > Closterium sp. Naga37s-1. Next base: position 1,813,162 of record CANJKZ010000328.1, read on the forward strand.
GGTACTGGAGGTACTGCGGCTGCTGGTCCTGGAGGTGCAAGTACGGGGGGTACTGGAGCTTTCGGGACTGGTGGTGTTGGACGAGTTGGAGCTGGAGACCCTACGGAGCCTGGAGCTGATGGGACTGAAGGCCTTGGAGCTGGAGGCATTGGCGCTAGAGCTAGAGGAGATGGGGATGGAGGCACTGGCGCGGGAGGCGCTGGAGCTGAAGGAGCTGGAGCTGGTGGTGCTGGTGGTACTGGTGCTGGAGGCACTGTGCGGCCGCGACCGTACTTCGTTCCCCTGCTTCACCAGGTTCTTGGTGTCCCGTCTTCTACTAGCCTTACTCCTCCCCTGCTGTGTCCACCGCCTGACCAGTCGCAGCTGCCGTGGCAGCCAGCCTCTGCACTGCCTGCTCCTTCTCTTTACACTGAGCAGTCTGGCGGACTTACAGAGCGTCGTGAGCTTGCGTCTCGTCCTGTCTTGCCTGTTCGCACTGCTCGTTGCGTTCCTTGTTCGCGTCCTCCTCCTATCCCTGGCACGCACGCTATGGCACTTCGTCCTTCCTCTATTCCACTGCGTGTTCCTCTGCCGCCTCCTCCTGAGTCCTCTCTTCCTGCTGTCCCTGACCCTGGGTCTGACCTTGTGCGTGCTGCCAGTCCCACTGTCTCTCGTCTCCTCGCTACTGTTGTCACAGACCCTTCTGTTGAGTCCACTGCTGCGTCTGCCCTCGTTGCTGAGCTGCTTGACTTTGCTGCTGCCTGTCGTCTGGACTACCCCACTTCTCTTGTGGTTGAGACAGAGTCTTCCAGTCCTCCGTCCGTCGGGGGTGAGTGTGCTCTTGGCACGGACGTCCTTGAGGACAGGCAGGAGGACTTTGAGTGTCTTCCAGCTGCTGTACCTCGTTTCGCTTCCATGCTGCTTGCCCCTGAGGGAGACCCGGATGCACCAAACATCCCGACCCCGTGCTCTTACGCAGAGGCGATTACGGGTCCTTACTCCTCTCAGTGGCAGGCAGCCATGGATGCCGAGATGGCATCCTGAAAGTCCACAGGTACCTACGTCGACACAGTTCCCCCATCTCCGGCGAACATAGTCGATGGCATGTGGATTTTCAGGGTGAATCGGCCTCCGGGTTCTCCGCCTGCCTTCAAGGCGCATTACGTTGCTCGAGGCTTCAGTCAGTGACAGGGGGTTGACTACTTCCCGACCTTCTCCCCCACCTCAAAGATGACTACTCTCCGGGTGTTGCTGCACGTCGCAGCTCAGCGAGACTACGAGCTGCACTCTCTTGACTTCAGCACAGCTTTCTTGCAGGGCAGCCTGCACGAGGAGATCTGGCTGCGTCGCCCACGTGGCTTCACAGGGTCGTTTCCTGCAGGTACCCAGTGGAGCCTCCGGCGGCAAGTCTACGGTCTCTGCCAGGCGCCTCGCAATGGCACGACACACTGAGGACTACACTTGCGGCTCTTGGGTTTGCTCCTTCTACTGCTGACCCGTCGCTGTTTCTACGCACTGACACCTCGCTGCCACCGTTCTACGTCTTCATCTACGTCGACGACCTCGTCTTTGCCACTGCTGACACTGAGGCATTGACCCTTGTGAAGTCGGAGCTGCAGAAGAGACACACCTGCACTGACCTGGGTGAACTGCGCAGCTATCTTGGCTTGCAGATCACCCGGGACAGAGCTCGGCGCACCATTACCCTGACTCAGTCACACATGGTGCACCAGATCCTTCAGCGCTTCGGCTTCCAGTACTCCTCGCCACAGCCCACTCCTCTGTCTACCAGCCACTCGCTCTCAGCTCCACCTTTGGACGAGTCCGTAGAGCCGAGTGGTCCATACCCAGAGCTTGTGGGTTGCCTCATGTACCTGATGACGTGCACACGACCTGACCTCGCGTACCCTCTCAGCCTTCTGGCTCGCTACGTGGCTCCCGGTAGGCACCGAAAGGTGCACTGGGATGCTGCGAAGAGGGTACTGCGTTACTTGTGTAGTACATCGAGCATGGGGCTCGTGCGTGGAGGACGGGGTCCAGTTGTCCTCACCGGTCACGCCGACGCTTCTTGGGTTGACGACTCAGCTACGCAGCGGTCGTCACAGGGTTACACCTTCAGCCTTGGCTCCGGATCTGTTTCCTGGCGGTCTACCCGCTCGTCTTCGGTTCTCAGCTCCAGTTGTGAGGCTGAGATCTACGCAGGGGCCATGGCTGCACAAGAGCTACGCTGGCTCACCTACCTGCTGACCGACTTGGGAGAGCAGCCTTGTTCGCCTCCAGTTCTGTACGTAGACAACAAGGCCATGATTGCCTTGTGTCAGGAGCACAGACTGGAGCACAAAATGAAGCACATTGCTCTGCGATACTTCCTTGCTCGAGAGTTGCAGCAGCGTGGCCAGCTTCATCTTGCGTACGTGGCCACTCGGGCCAACACTGCTGATGTATTCACCAAGGCACTTCCGCCTGGTGATCATCAGCGCTTCTCTACAGTGTTAGGCCTTGTGCTTACTTTGCCTCACTTGCTCACTGCGTGACTTTGTCTGTACTGTGATCTATATATATACATGCATGCTTACACTTGGTAGGGTATGATCACTGTATTGTTTGTTCTCTTTTATATAACTCTGCATATGAACTGGCCTTGTGGCCCTTTGCTTGTGCTCGGATTGTGTGGTGACTTTGTCATCCACCTTGAGCTTGCTTTGCTTTCTTGACTGGTCTTGTGATCACTTGTTCTCCCCCACTTTGCCTATGGGGGTGTGTCAGAATGTTATGGTGGTTACATTGTGTAGGCTATAGTGGGGTAGCCCATAAGGGGTACAACCCAATTAGGGTTAGTACTTGTACCCAACTGTTTCATAGTTCATCCATCCTCGTTCATTCTTCTGACACAAGATCGTCAAGAGCATGTGTTGGGGGAGAAGGAAGCTGCTGAGGCAGAGAAGGACTCGCGATCGGAGGAGCGACCGATGCGGAGCGGGAGGGATGATCGCCCGTCAGGATCCTACCAGCAGAGTGCATCATGGCAGGAAGAGGCGTCGGTGCAACGATGGAAGTACACGCTGCTGCCGAAAATCGAAGTGCCGGAACATTTCTTGGGAGAGACTCGGCGAGGACTGTCGATCAAGAACTACGTGATACAACTAGATAATTTGCGGGCAAGATGGGAGCGGGATCGGCTATACCCCAAGGAGTTTTTCCGCGGATTAGCCAACACATTAACCGGAGAGGCGGAGACCTTTTACCACATCAGTCGGCGAGAGCTACTGGAGTGGACCGCCCGGGATGCACCAGGAGAGAGAGAGAGATCTGACAGCACGCTTCCTGAGCATGCTAGAAGACCAATTCCCGGCGCAGACCCTGGAGCGAGTTTCGGAATTCCGAGATTTCTTACGACGGATGGGGGAATCGTTGTTGGCGTATTACGGTCGGCTGGTGGAGTTGGCTGAGGACATGAGCTGCCACAACTCGGGTCGGCTAGTCAGCAAATTCTTGAATGGGCTGCATTACGAGCTTCGACGTGACGTGTCGGTATGAGTCTTTGACATGGGGGCACGAGCGACTATGAAGGAAGTATACGAAGTGGTGAAACGCGTGGAGACGGGCAGACGCCTATATGAAATTGAAGCCACGACAGACAGGAGTGGGGAACGGAGAAGATCTGCATGGGCAGCAACACCGGCCAAACGGGAGAAGCCGCCACGCAGGACGGGCGACGAGAGGCGGTGCCACAACTGTGGTCAGCCAGGGCATCTTTGGAGGGAATGTCGCAACCCACCCGCTTGTTCCACATGCGGGAGTGAAGAACACATGAGGATGGACTGCCCCAATGCCCTGACGTGCAAGCAATGCGGAAGGAAGGGACACTTGGAGAGGGACTGTTATGCGACGGGGAGGGAGTGACGCGCCAAGAGGGACCCAGAGAGCATGAGGGCACAGATTGCGCGCCTGCAACGACAGTTGGAGGAAGCCGAAGGGCAAGACGCGAAGAGAACCGCGATGCTGGCTACATCGGAGGGTGAAGACGATGATGGCAGTGAAGCCAGCTTCGCTTTGATGGCTCGCCTGGCGCGGGAGAGGGATGAATAGGGTTTGCGGGCACGGCACCGTTACTTCCCGCAGGAGCAGCCAACGCAGGAGTGGGGACCGCGGCGAGACACATCGGAGGAATGCCCCCAAGGGGCGGTGCGGCGACATCCCCTGGAAAGGATGGTCTGCCAACCGTTAGTGCTGGTGGTGGAAAGTGGAGTTATGACAGTGGGTGGAGTCAAGGTCAAACAAGCGATACTGGATACGGGAGCGCATAACATGCTGATTGGGGCCCCCATGGCGAGGCTGCTGGGGTTGGACCGTGAGTACCGGGTGATCCCAGAAGGGTATCTACTCATGACGGCAGAGGGAGGAACGACCAAATGGATGTCGAAGATGCGCAGCACGGTTGAAATTGTGATCCGACCCGGGCACAAGGACGAGTGTGTGGTGCGGATGCACTGCGGCATCTCCACATCGGAGGACTATGATCTTTTGCTGGGAGTGGAATATCTGTTCGTCATTGGCACAACAATCTGCATGTGGGAGGAGAAGGTGACGTACCGAGTGACATACTGGGAGCACGGGAGTCCGCTGGCGGAACTGCCAGTACGGTTTATCCGGAGGGAACCAAGGGAAGCATATCAGGCTGTGGAAAAGCCTTAGGAAGAAGAGCTGGGAATCATGACCTGGAAGGAAATGGGGCAAACGGAGGCGGCAAGGAAACAGTATGAAGAGATATGGGGAGTCAGCGACAATCTGAGGGAGCGGCAGCTGAACCTGCGAGCATTTCAGAAACCACTGGTGCTGCTAGAGTTGTACGGAGGGATAGCAACGGGTCTGGCAGCAGTACTGAAGGCAGGACACACGGTCTGCACATACTTGTACGTGGACAACGACGGCGTCGCGAATCTGATGGTATGGCAGCACATCAAGATGCTGAGGGCCCAATACCCTAAACAGCTCATGGAAGGGGCGGCGGAGCAAGGGGCGGAGTGGTAATGCCGAGGAGTAGAGGAGATTAACGACAGCATGATCGCAGAGTGGGGAAAGATAGACCTGGTCATTGCAGGATGGAGTTGCCAGGGATATTCACGGGCTGAAAGAGGAAAGGGCATGGGGGACGAGAGGAGTGCGCAATTCCGTGACCTAGTGAGAGTACTGAAGCTAATCAAGAAGCGACAGGGAGAGGTGGCCTACATCATTGAAAACGTGGATATGGCGGATGACCCGAGACCGGCAGTGCAGGCGGCCAACGAGGAGATAACGGAAGAGCTGGGGGCAGGAGTGGCATTGGATGCGGCGCAGAATGGAAGCAGAGCACACAGGCCCCGTCGCTACTAGCAGAATGTGATCCTTGAAGCCGCGTTACGGTATCAGCTGTCACGGATGGAGCGCCCAAGGGCGAGGCTCGTGGCTGACATATTGGAACCAGGAAGGCTGGCGGCGCCAGTCACCGAAGTGGATCACCCCACACAGTACACGTGCAACAAAGTGGGGGCACCTCGGCAGGCATGGCCCACTTTGGTGGCACATGAAAATGCCAGAGGATTCAAGGAAGTGGGCGGTGTGGCTGGTCCGGGCATGGTCTACGACCAGGCCAGGGGAAATTGGGAGGAACCGACAGCGCAAGAGCGGGAGCTGGCCATGGGCTTCATGGCGGGGGCAACGGCATGCGAGCAGATGACGGAGAAGGACAGGAGGGCGGCGTTGGGACGAGCCACGGACCTGAACGCTCTTCACGACCATGACGAACCACTTGGAAAGGAAGTGGTTGAGGAGGATAGGCAACGCAGAGCCGACCACAGACGCGGCTAGCAGCAGACAAGGAGATGGAAGCCTAGACCATGCTGGGAGGACTGGAAGAAAAGGAGGAAAATCAATGGTGGAGAGGGATCTTGGAGGAGCACCGAAGGGCCAGTTGAAGAGATGATCGGGAGGAAATCCCGGGGAGATACGCGGATACGCAGGAAAGTGAAGAAGAAGAGGAGGAAGAAGAAGTGGAGATGGAAGAGTGCACAGGAGAAGGGACAGGTGGCATGCCAGAGGAGTTTTACGACTTTGACTTTGACATGGAGGGAGATTACTTCGACCCACCTAATTGGCCTCCCATTGGCCCAGTGTTCATGGCATTAGACGTCACGCCTGCGGAGGAGGAGCAGAGCACAGGGGAGGGGGGAAGGACGGAGGTGGCTGGGAATGCCTCAGCCCAGGGGCAAGAGGAAGAGTTGCCAACATGGGACCTAGGGGAAGGCTTGTAAGGGGAGCAGAGGGAAGCAGTGGAAGCACTGCTGAAAACTCATCGCCAAACGTTTGCCTACACTTTAAAGGAGCTCGGATGCTGCAACTACGCCATCATGACGCTGAACCTGACAACCACCGTTCCTGTGTACCGGCAAAGGCGCAGCATGAGCCCGCAGGACTTGGAGGTGTGCAGAGAGAAGTGTCTCGAGCTGCTGGAGGCGGGGCTCATTCGACGATCGGAATCCAGCTATGCAGCGGCGACAGTGGTGGCGGTGAGGATGGATTTGGCGGGGACTGTGCTGTCCAGGAGGATGTGTGGGGACTACCGCGATCTAAACAAGGTTACAGTGCCAGAGAGGTACTCGACGCCGATGGTGGACGAAATATTTTATCAATTGGCGGAGGAGCGCATATTCTCCACGCTGAGGGGGACAAGGCTAAGACAGCCTTTCACGGGCCAGATGGCGCATACGAGTGGAACCGAATGCCCTTCGGCCTGAAGAATGCCTCTCTGTTGTTCCAGAAGGTGATGGACGCCGTGCTGCGAGGAATGACAGGAGCGCTATGCTACATCGATGACGTCATCGTGTACAGCGCGACTGCGGAAGAACATGTGGAGCGCTTGGCGGAGACGCTACGAAGGATCAAAGAGGCGGGGCTGACTTGCCATCCCAAGAAGTGCCGCTTCGGGCACACGTCAGTGACTTACCTGAGGTTTGAGGTGGCGGGTGGAAAGCTGGCGATCAAGAAGGCTAAGGTGGCAGTTCTTGACTGCGTGGCGCAGCCGAAGGATAAGAGTGCACTGAAGGCTCTGCTGGGGTTCCTCAACTACTATCGCAAGTTTGTTGAGAACTTAAGCAAGCGAGCTGCCCCTCTCAATAGGCTGCTACGAGAGGATCCGAAGTGGTAGTGGGGAGAACCGCAGAAAACGGCACTGAAGGACTTGATGGGGGCTGTGAAGGAGGGCGCAGTGCTGCAGTTACCAAGGGCAGAGGTACCCTTTGTGCTCTACACGGATTGGAGCAGTGTGGGAATGGGAGCGATCCTGAGTCAACATGAAGGAGGGGAGGAGAAGGTGGTCGCTTTTGCCAGCAGATCGTACAATCCGGCGGAAGCTAACTACTCTTCATACAAAGGGGAGGGTTTGGCAGCCGTGTGGGCAGTGGATCATTTCAGAGTGTACCTGCAGGGGCGGCCCTTCACTCTGGTTACAGACCATCAACCCCTGCAGTGCGAAGGTCTCGGTCCGAGCACGGAGCTGAGAGCAGCATTACCGCTGGTACCAGAATCAAGTGCAGATTAGGACACAAGACAGGTGGAAGCGGGTGCCAGAGCCAAAGGAAAGGGAAGGTATCATCCAGGAAGTGCACAATAAGCTGGGCCACTACGGCCCGCTCAGGACGCAGCAGCTCCTACAGACAGGCTGGTGGTGGGCGGGCATGCGCAGAGAGATCAAGGACTGGATGACTAAGTGCCCGGCGTGTATCAAGAACCGCGCTGCCTTCTAGAGGAGCAAGGCGGAGTTGCAACCCTTACTGGTGGTGGGCTTGGGGTACCGGTGGTCGCTGGACTTGGCGAGGGAGCTTCCATTAACTAAACGGGGTCGGCGGTATGTGGTGGTGATGATCGAGTACGTGAGCAAGTGGGTGGAAGTGCGCGCCTTGAGCAACAAGACTGCAGTGGCGGTGGCGGAGGTCTTTGAAGAGCAAGTGCTCACTCGCTTTGGAGCATGCAGAGAGGTGCTGACAGACCAAGGCACGGAATTCCAAGGGGACTTTGATGAACTGCTAGCTTCGTGCCTGATTCCGCACCGCACCACCTCCCGCTATCATCCGCAGAGTGACGAACTCACTGAGCGTCTGATTCAGACATTGAAGCGCGGACTGCGAGCGTACGAGGAGACTCAGAAACGAGACTGGGACAGGCATCTTCATTGGGTCATGGCGGGGTATCGCTTTAGCAAGCAGGCTGCGTTGAAGGACCTATCTCCTTACCATCTGCTCTTCGGGAGGGAAGCAGTGCTGCCGGTGGGAGCGCCACAAGTGCTGACAGACATGGTCACTGCAGGATCACCAGAGAAGTGGGCAGTGCTGGTGGCGGTCTGCGGCAAGTACCTTCGTCGTTTGCTGCCAGCGGCATTGGAGAGCCTGCATGTGGCTCAGCTGCGTGATATCCACCGGTACAAAGGGCTGGCGGAGCGCCCGCAGCCTTGCAGCAGGGATAAGAGGTTTACATCCGCCGACCTAAGAAAGACGGCCTGGACGTGGGACTGTCGCATCAGCGCTGGACAGTCAAGGAAATTCGAGAGTCAGGGGTGCTGGTCCTGGAGAGTGAGGCTGGGGCCCGGGCGGTGGATCATGTCACCAACGTGGCGAGGGCTGGAGCTGACACACCGGCGTATCAGGGTCCCGTGACCAGGGCGAGGGCGGATAAGGGCCACGGGAGGGGGCAAGGTGGTACCAGTAATGAGGAACAGTGAGGAGAATCAAAAGCAGGGAAGGAGGTAGGAGGAGAACCAGAGGAAGGGAAGGACCAGAGAGAGGAGGATAGAACTACGTGGGTCGAGACAGGCAGGTACAAGAAGGTATCAATCACAAAGAGCAGTAAGGGGAGTCCAGAGCAAGGCACACAAAGGGAACAAGAGGTAGCAGGTGAGAGGGGGATTGATGGGAAGAGGCAGGAAGAATCCAGAAAGGTAAGGGAATTTCCAACAGCTGTCGCGAGTTAGCGTGAAGAAGGAAATGTGTACATACGGCATATTTGTACAGTACTGAGAAGAGGCGAATACCGAGGACTGGGGAGTGGGGCGGGGATGCAAGGCTGGCGCATGGCAGGGTGAACAGGTTGGGGCAGAAGGCAGGGTGAGGGAAGGAGACGGGGTGACAGCATGAAGGCGCTGCTTTGTTTCGTGTGCGTGTGCATGTTTTCTTTCTTGCAGGTTGTGTGCCCGAGCCAGCGGGAGTTACAGCCAAGAGCTGGAGGTTTGGCAGTTGGATGGCTAAGTGCCAGTGGCGAGTGAAAAGGGAGGTTGGCTCTTCGCTACGGTGGAAAGGCCATCACCTCCAAGGGAAACATAAGGCGTAGCAATAGGGGGAGGAACTCGGGCAGGATATAGGGGGGTACGGGCAATGACTCTGCATTGTTTGTATGTTCAGTGCTAATCTCATGTAATTGCTTCAGTTCGAGCAGTCGTGAGGCAACAGGCCATAACAGACATTAGGGACATAGCAGGCTCATGTAGGTGGACTGGTGAGTAAGCCCTGGAGGCTTATCAGGTGGTACCAGTAATGGGGAACAGTGAGGAGAATCAAAAGCAGGGAAGGAGACAGGAGGAGAACCAGAGGAAAGGAAGGACCAGAGAGAGGAGGACAAAACTACGTGGGTCAAGAAAGGCAGGTACAAGAAGGTATCAATCACAAAGAGCTATAAGGGGAGTCCAGAGCAAGGCACACAGAGGGAACAAGAGGTAGCAGGTGAGAGGGGGAGTGATGGGAAGAGGCAGGAAGAATCCAGAAAGGTAAGGGAATTTTCGACACCAACGAGGCTCTGGAGACACAGCACGACTGAGGGGAGAATGCCGAGTCCACGGGGACAAGAAAAGGGACTCGGCAAGGGGAACAGGAGGGGACGGTAGGGGACCACGGACAAAGCGTGCAGGTGCTGGGTCGGGCAGGTCGCGCAGTCGCCGCTGCACCGCCTCCACTGGTGTCTGCTGCGACGGCACCTGTCCTTGCTGCTGCTCCTGTGGCTCCTCCTCTGCCCTCTCCTGTTGCGGCTACTGCTGCACCTGCTCTTGCGGCCAGGACTCCTGCGCTACCCGCTCCTGTTGCGGCCGTGCCTCCTCCTCTACTCTCTCCTGATAGGGCTGTGACTCCTCCTCCAGTCCCTCCTCCTACGTCTAAGGCTCCTCCTCTACCCTCTCCTGACGCTGCGAGTGAGACGGCTCCCCCTGCTGTTGCTGCGCCTGCAACTGAACCTACTGTTGCGGCTGTGACCTCTCCTCCACTCTCTCTTGCTGCGGCTGAGGTTGCTCCTGCTACTGCTACTGCTGCTGCTGCTAACGTGCCCTCTCAAACCGCTCCCGCTCCTCCCTCTTCAACCGGTCTAGACGTTGCATACGGGTCAGGAAACGTACAGTGCGTGGTGTAGGCGTCGCACTGCCTGTGTCTCCGGCTCCAGCACCCCCAGAACCAGAACCTCCAGTAACGACACCCCTGGTATCTCCAGTACCTCCTGTACGAACACCCCCAGGCTCCGCAGCAACCGGTCGCAGAGCTGGCCGAGGAGAGAACTGTGGGACAGACGGGAAGCCAAGAGGTGAGGCGGGGCGAGGTCGCCGAGTCGAGACAGCCGTGTCCTCCACAGGAAAGGTATCCACCCTCACACCCCCTGCACCCCCAGAGCCAGCACCACCAGGTCCAGCAGCCCAAGTATCCCCACCCTCCACGGCTTCACCTCCCGCACCCCCAGACACGACAGGGACTGGACGTTGTGGAGGAGACGACTGCGGAGTGACGTGCGACACACCTAACGGGGCAGGACGCGAAGGGGGGGGGGGGGGGGGGGGGGGGGGGGGGGCTCAGGGGTGAGGAACAACGGGGGGGAAAAGGCCTCAAAAACCTCGGTGGGGGCGACTCCTATAGCAACTTGCCGACTCGTCGAAGGTGACGTCCAGAGAGCCGAAGAACTGGCTGGTGACCGGGTCGTAGAACGCCCAGCTGGAGGAGACGAGTGTGAAGCCAAGAAAGACGCAGGCACGGGTGCGCGCAGACAACTTGTTCACGCCAGCGGCGCGAACGTGAGCCAGGGAACCCTAGACGCGGTAGTCAGCAGCTACACCCGGGGAACCTATCCAAAGGGAGACCGTCGTCACCCGTGGCCGTGCGTCACTGGGCCACAGGTTCAGCTGGTACATGAGACATGAACCATGCTGCCTGAGCGGACTGCATGGGGCCACAGGAATTGGGGGGCACTAGCATGGCACATGGAGGTCCGGGCAACCTCCATGACCAGGCTGATGCGTTTCTCGGCTACCCCGTTCTGCTGCGGCGAGTCTCGTAGCGTGTAAGACTGGATGATCCCCTGAACCTGACAGATTGTCTCCAGGCGAGTGGAAGAAAACTCATCACTACGGTCCGAGTGCAGGCAGAGCCCACAAAGGCCCTGGGCGTCAACCCTCGCTAATAACCACGGCTCGAGGACGGTAGGCACGCCGGCCTTCCGTCGCAAGGAAAAAACCGTTGTGTAGCGGGAGTAGTCGTCCACCACAATCAGGAAGTAGCACTACTAACGTGGGCCAAGGATCGGGGAGGGGCCCCAGACGTCCAAGTGCAAGGTCTATAAGGGAGCCGTGGTGGGGGGGAACGAGAAGTGAGGGGCAGCGCGTTGCCGACCCTCGACGCAAGGAGTGCACGGCGGCGCAGGCGAGCAGGGAAGCGGGGCGAGTGACTGTGGAAGATCTGAGACCAGACGATGACGTACCATCCTACTGAGACGCGGGAAGGACGGGTGACCTAGACGGTGGTGCCAGAGGACCGATAGGTGGGTGAGTGACCGACAGTCGCACGACACCACAGCTACCTGACCTGACCTGACCTGACCTGACCTGACCTGATCTGACCTGACCTAGTGTGGTGGGACCCAGTGTGTAATGAGAATAGACCAGAGCGCGGCTCCCTGCGGGAAGTGGCCAGAGGCTCCCAAGTGGCACCGACTGTGCAAGAGGCAACAGGCTCGTCCAGTGTGAAAGTAGTGACTACACCTAGGTCGTGGAGGTGACTAACACCCACCAGGTTCCTGCAGAATGAGGGGGTGTAGTAACCTATCAGAAACCCAAAGGGAGCCGCCGGACACGGCAGAGTGGTGGTGCTGTAGGCAACTACCAGTCCTACAGAGGGGTCAGCCAAGGCAACAGTGACTGGAGTGTGGCGTGAGGTCGGTGCAGTCGCGAAAGAATCAGCTGGACGCTCCACAATCTAGGGTGAAGGAAAGTTGCGCTGTCTATGAGGTCGCACCCGAGCCAGTGACAAAGGCTGGTACTAGACTAGTGGTTCTTGCAGCTCCAACTCAAGGACCGTCAAAGGCGCCTAGACTGGACTCACACACACACCAAGAATGGAAACACACGTCTTTACTCGTGCAGCCGGGAAAGGACCTAGAATAGGTAGGTGAGACTCAACTGGTGCAGCAGTGCGCTGGCAAAGACGCGAAGGCCAGTACGGTGTAATAGCATGAGGACCAAAACGCTCACGATGGAGGTCGACGACGCGACGATAGCAGCGGGTTGCAGAGTGGTCAGGACTCCAGCAAGTAGTGCCAGCACCAGGGCCAGTCATGGCCCGTCACCCGCAGGGGCCGACGTCTCGCCCATTGCTAGCTGAGCCACTGCTGGGGACGCCACACTTTGGACCCGCAGGTCCCCACTGCCGAGAGTGTTGCTGCTGTAGAAACCTAGTACACGCCATGTGAGGAGCTACAAATGGGGGGTGGTTATGGCAGAAACCCTAAGCTGGTGCTGGTGCTGCTGACGACAGCCTATGCTGCTGCTGATTCTGCTGGGGGGGCAGGCTATGCTGCTGAGGGGGCAGGTTATGCTGCTGATGGTTCTGGTGGGGGCAGCCTATGCTACTGCTGGTTTTGCTGGGGGCAGCCTATGCTGCTGCTGGTTCTGCTGGGGACAGCCTATGCTGCTGCTGGTTCTGCTGGGGGGGGGGCAGGATATGCTGCTGCTGGTTCTGTTGGGGGCAGCCTTTGCTGCTGCTGGTTCTGCTGGGGGCAGGCTATGCTGCTGCTGGTTCTGCTGGGGGCAGCATTGCGGAGAGTCACTCTACAATAGTTGTGAGGTAGACTACGGGGTGTTGGCACGAACTCTAGGAATGATCGTAGCTTTGCCTGGTTCCTCAGTGCTTGCACCATCACGGGAGATATCGGCAAGAGTTTCCACTAGCAAAGTTGGGATTCCAGAATGATAGCAATCACAATTACAAGAATGACTACATCAGGCACCTAGCAACTCTGCAGCTAGCCTGGTCGACCGCCAGCACTGCATGGTCGACCGCCTGCCAGCGTTGCGTAGAGGAGTCGCGCCAGCACTGCAGAAACGCGGCCAACAGAGCAGGTCGACGGCGTGCCAACGCTGCAGTAGAGCGGCTGTCCAGCGTTGCACCTGTAGAAGACAGCAGTGCGCACGTATGCAGGTGCGCATAGATGATTGGCCCGACTTGCACTGTTGTGCATCTGTCGGCTGTGGTCTGCGCCTAACGAGCCACATCGACTTCGGGATACCAGCCCGAAGTTGCCTTCATCACGCGACCTCGACAACGTTCATGTGCCTCTACAGAATTTGCCGAGCAGGTTACCTGGTCGGCCTGGTCGACTACCCAGTGCTCTGGTCGACGCCTCCCTCATCGACCACAGCTCCCGTCGAGGAACACCCCGGTCGACGGGCCCCTCCATCGACCAGCACTGTCAGCTGCTCCTCTTGGTCGACAGCCCGTCTGTCGACCAGACCAGTCAGCTGCAGCCGTCGAGCTCCCTTGGTCGACGGCTCCAGCCCCGCGACAGTCCTATGCAGGTCGACGACCACCTTGTCGACCTGCCCCTCAGAAGAAGGCCATCGAGCTTCCCTAGTCGACGGCAACACCGCAACGATCCCCTTCAGCTCGACGAAGCCCGTTAAGAAGCTCCCTCACTGTGTACGGTTGGCTGCTTCTCCCATACATCCGACCAGAACGTCAGCGTCGCCCAAGCGAGTCTGAGGCCAACACTCCATTCCCGTTAACAAGCATATGCTGCTGCTGGTTCTGCTGGGGGCAGCCTAGGCTGCTACTGGTTCTACTAGGGGCATCCTATGCTGCTGCTGGTTCTGCTGGGGACAGCCTAAGCTGTTGCTAGTGCGCTGGCGGCAACCTAAGTTGTTGCTGGTGCGCTGGGGGCAGCCTATGCTGCTGCTAGTTCTGCTGGGGGCAGCCTATGCTGCTGGTGGTGCTGCTAGGGGCAGCCTATGCTGCTGCTGGTTCTGCTGGGGGCAGGCTATGCTGCTGCTGGTTCTGCTGGGGGCAGCCTAGGCTGCTGCTAGTGCGCTAGCAACAGTGCAAGCTGCTGCTGGTGCTACTGGCGGCAGTCTAAGCTGCTGCTAGTGCGCTGGCGGCAGTGTAAGTTGCTGCTGGTGCTACTGGCGGCACTGTAAGCTACTGCTGGTGCTACTGGGGGTAGTCTAAGCTGCTGCTAGTGGCAGTCTAAGCTGCTGCTAGTGTGCTGGCGGCAGTGTAAACTACTGCTGGTGCTACTAGCGGCAGTCTAAGCTGCTGCTGGTGCTGCTGGCGGCAGTCTAAGCTGCTGCTAGTGCGTTGGTGGCTGTATAAACTGATGCTGGTGCTACTGGTGGAAGTCTAAGCTGCTGCTCGTGTTACTGGCGGCGGGTGTGGCAGGTAACGGGTGTGGTAGCTCGTGGGGAGGCGGGTTTCAAGTGTGAGGCGGCTGATCTCGCTGGGGCGGCGGGCGGGCTACGGGTGGGGTAGTGGGAATGGGTGGGGCGTCGGGCTACGGGGAAGGCTCTGGGAGTGGGTAGGGTGCGGGGCGGGTTGCAAGTGGGGCGGCGTGCAGGCTGCACGGTCTGCTGTGCGAGTAGTCGAGCGTGCAGCTGCGTGTGCTGCTGCGCGGGCCGTCACACGCGACTGCGCGTGCGAATGTGCGGGCGGCGCGACGGGGGGGGGGGGGGGGGGGGAACGGGCAGGACACGACGGGTGGGGGAGGGGGAAAGACGCGACAGGACAGACGGGTGAGGCGACGGAAAAACGGGTGAGGCGACGGAAAAACGGGTGGCGTGCGGGGTGCGGGGTAGGAAAAACGGGGGAGTCGCGGGCTGGTGCTAACGGGCCGCTAAGGGGGGGTGGGACACTACGAGTTACGAATTGACGGGGCGCTACGGGCTAAAGCGCTTCGGGCTAGGGCGCTTTGGGCTAGGGCAGGGTATGGGAAAGTGGGCCCATGGGATCGTTTCTCGCTCTATACCATGTCAAGTTATGAAACCTGTAAGAATTGACACAAGGAAAACAAAAAAAGCAAGAAAGATATAGCAAATGAAACCCTAACCCTAGGAAAACAGAAAGTACACCTAGACCAACAAATATAAGCTATAACAAATATAGCTTCAAAGCTAGGCGCACCTGCGCTGCTGCGCCGTGTGCGCCTCTGCCCTGCTGCCCCACGCATTGCTCCAGCATGCACTGCTGCCCCGCGCGCTGCTGTCACACACGCGACTGCCCTGCTGCCCCACTGTGACGCGCGCAACCGCCTAGCGCGCTGCTACTGTGCGCACAGCTGCCCAGCATGTTGCTGCTGTGTGCCTCACTAACCAGCGCGCCCCTACTGTTGGAGTGTCGCCAACAACTACTACAGCCGCGTCTGCCACTGCCACTGCAGCTACAGCAACTGCCGCTAAAGCTACCGCTATACCCACTACAGCTGTAGCTGCCAGTACTGCTACTGCCCCTTCCGCTACCGCCACTGCTGCAGCCGCCCTTGCTGCTACAGCCGCTACTGCCACTGCTGCAGCCGCCATTGCTGCAGCCGCCATTGCCGCTACAGCTGCTGCTGCCACTCCTGCAGCCGCCCTTGCCGCTGCAGCCGCTGATGCCGCCGCCCTTGCCGCTGCAGCCGCCCTTGCCGCTGCAGCCACTGCTGCCACTACTGCACCCGCCCTTGCCCCTCCACCCGCTGCTGCCGCTGCTGCAGCCACCCTTGATGCTGCAGCCGTTGCTGTCATTGCTGCAGCCACCCTTGCCACTACAGTCGCTGCTTCCACTACTGCGGCCGCCCTTGCCGCTACAGCCCCTCCTGCAGCCACCCTTGCCGCTACAGCCGTTGCTGCCCCTGCTACTCTAGTTGCTACTGCCACACAGCCACGAGCAGCAGTGGCGCTACAGTCACTGCTGCTACTATTCTTACCTTTGACGCGGACGGTCGCCCGATCGAGTTTGAGTCCTGGCTAGAGGACCTCCACCTGTACCTACAGAGCGTTACCAAGGAAGACGTCTCACTGTATGAGCACACGTCGAGGTCCCTTGCTGCCCCTACTAAGATGGCTGACCGAGTAGTTCGTTCCAAGTGGCTCTCACGTGACGCTATCGCCCAGCTTGCTGTTTGCAACCACCTCCCGCTAGACCAGCGACCCCACTTTCGCCAGCTTAAGACGGCCAAAGCGCTCTACGACGCTTTAGTCAAGCGCTATTCCTCCCCCTCTTCTGCCACTCTAGGCTGTCTTCTGCTGCCGTTTCTCTTTCCTAAGCTGTCCGACTTCCCCGCTGTTGCTGATCTTATTACCCACCTCCGCTCTCTTGACACTCGCTACCGCGCTGCTTTCAAGCCAGACTTCATGGCTGCGAACCCGACCCTGATGTAAATCACTCTCTACTTCCTCACGACCAGCCTTCCTGACTCTCTTCGAGCCATTAGAGACCACTTTCTCTCCCTAGACCCCACTGAGCTCACCCTTGCAGACTTTGAGACCCGTCTCTTAGAGTCTGAAACCACCGCCCGCGCTGTCGCTGCCTCCCATGGCACTCCCCTCCCCTCTTTTTTTGTGGGGTTCCCCCCCTCCCTTCTTGCGCCCTCTGTTGCCTCTGCTGCTGCAGTTGACGTCCTTCATGCTGAGGAGATCGGTGCTGCGTTTTCTCCTAGTGGGAGGCGCCGTGGCGGCAAGGGTGGGGGCGGTGGGGGTGGTGGGGGTGGCGGTGGTGGGGTTGGTGGCGAGGGTGGTGGCAGTGGTGGTAGTGGGTGGCGGAGGTGGAGGCGGCGGTGGAGGTGGCGGGGGTGGTGGAGCCAGTGGGGGTGGTGGGGGTGGCAGTCGTGGTGGAGGCTCGGGTTCGGCTACCCGTACAGCTGCGTCTGGTGGTGCAATGGATGGAGGAGGAGGTTCTGGGGGTGGACAGCAGCAGCAGTCGCGTCGGAAGAAGACTCTTTTGCCGCAGCAGCTTCGTGAGTGGGTTGCACAGCGTGGCAGCTCTGTGAGTATCGCCGCCGCACTAGCAAACCTGGAGAGGTGTGCGGCTGACTGGGATACGTTGAGGCTCGCTGCTTCTTCTGCCTCGACGACGCGTTTCGCGAGGAGTTCGGTAAGCAGCAAAAGACTCCTCACTAGCTAGCGCTGCTCAAGAAAAACATATATGTATTTGCTCTTAATTGGGACCAGATCTGTGCTGGCATGTATGCTATGTATGGTGCTTCTACTAGTGTTGAGGGTGACTGTTACTCGTGTGTGCCTAGAGCTGCTGGTGTAGAGACTGCTAGTGTAGGTGCTTGTGAGTCGGATAGCACGGTTGCAGTTGCTGCAGAGGCTTTGCACACCTTCACGCTGGACTCCGGCGTGTCTAGTTGCTTCTTCTGCGACTACACCACAGTCACACCGCTCGCAGCACTTGTCCCTGTCACTTTGGCTGACCCCTCATCTGGCCCAAACGTTGCACGCAGCACCACCAATCTCCCGTGTCCGGCAGCCCCTTCTGGCTCCCTCACAGGTTTCCACCTCCCCTCGTTTGCTACGAACTTGGTGAGTCAGGCCGTCCTCCAGGATGAGTTGCTCACTACCATTACTCCTAGGGGCAAGCTTGTGGTGATCTGTACGGACTCGGTGACTGGCGACCACCTCGCCACGTTCACTCGGAGACCCGGGTCTGGACTGTACAGACTGCACACTTAGTCTGCACAGTTAGCTGCGTCCGATCAGGTGGTTGCGTCTTGCTCGTGTCGGTTACTCACACACCCGTCCCTCCTCTGGCACCACCGTCTTGGTCACCCCTCCCTGCAGCGTCTGCGTCGCATGCACTCGCATCTCCTTGTCTCAGGCCTTCCAAGGCCCCTGCCCCCGCTCCCTCCGTCGCTTGCGCCGCCGTGCACTCCCTACGTCGAGGGGCGGTAGCGCACCACTCCTCACTCCTCCTCGTTCCCTCCAGCCACTGCTCCTCCGCAGACCATGCACATGGACGTGTGGGGCCTCTCCCCCGTCCCTGGGCCGAGCCGGGAGCGCCACTTCCTACTGGTCGTCGACGACTACACGCGCTACACCACGGTGTTTCCCTTGCAGCACAATGGAGACGTCCGTCTTGTTTTGATCCCTTGGATCCGCGCTGTTCGCCGCCACCTGAGCGCACGTTTCCGTTAGGACCACCCGGTGCTCCGTTTGCACTCTGATTGTAGAGGCGAGTTTCCCTCTGGTCTCCTTGAGGACTTTTGTCGTGAGGAGAGCATCACCTAGTTGTTCACGCTTCTGACTACTCCACAGCAGATGGGATCGTTGATTGCCACACTGGCTTGATCATGGAGGTTTCTCGCACCTCCATGATCCATGCGGATGCTCCCCATTTTCTGTGGCCGTTTGTGGTCCAATATGCCGCGCATCAGTTCAACCTCTGGCTCCGTGTCTCCGAGCCAGATACCTCGCCTACACTGCGTTGGACTGGGGAGGTTGGCGTTGCGTCGGCGTTTCGGGTCTGGGGTTCGTTTGCCCTTGTCCTCGATTCCACCGCGGGCAAGCTCTCTCCTCGCACTATTCGTTGCGTTTTCCTTGGCTTTCCCACTGATGCCCCGCTTTGGCAGCTTTACCACCCTGCTACGCGTCGCGTCCTCTCCTCCCAGGACGTCACCTTTGAAGAGTCGGTTTGCTACTACCGTCTCTTCCCCACGCGTCTTCTCCTGTCCCCCTGCCACCCCTCTTCCTGGTTCCAGGTTACCCCCCGGTAGACCCCCTCTTCCTGGGACTGGAGGTGCTGACGCTGGGGGTGCTGGTACTGGGGGTTCTGGTGCTGGAGGCGCTGGAGCTGGAGGTACTGGCGCTGGGGGTGGACAGCATCAGCAGTTGCGTCTGCAGGCGACTCTCTCGCCGCAGCAGCTCCATGACTGGAGGTGCTAGTTTTGGGGGTGCTGACAGTGGAGGTACTGAGCCTGCAGGTGCTGACGCTAGAGCTGGAGACACTGGAGGTTCTGGAGATGGAGGTAATGGAGCTGGCGGTGCTGGAGGTTCTGGTCCTAGAGGTACTGGAGCTGGAGTTACTAGAGCTGGCGGTGATGAAGATATTGGTACTGAAGGTACTAGAGTTGGGGGTGAGCCATGTCAAACTCATATCTGCTATAGTCTGTTTAGGCTGTAGTGGGGTAGTTCTTAGAGGGTACAACACTTTTGTGTTCTCTACTTGTACCCATCTCATTTCTAGTTCATTCCTATTATTCTCACATGGTATAGAGCGAGTTTTTCCTAAGGGCCCACCACTAAAAAAAAAAAAAAAAAAAAAAAAAAAAAAAAAAAAAAAAAAAAAAAAAAAAAAAAAAAATCCTGCCCGACGCGCGCGTCGCGCCTGCCCTTCGCGGCCCCCTTCGCGGCCCGTAGAGCCCCCCCCCCCCCTTGCGGCCCGTAGCGGCCCCTTCACGGCCCGTAGTGGCCCCCTTGAGGCCCGTAGCGGCCCCCTTGAGGCCCGTAGCGGCCCCCCTTGCGGCCCGTAGCGGCCCCTTTCGCGGCCCGTTAGGCCCCTTCGCAGCCTGTAAGGCCCCGTCACGGCCCCTTCGCGGCCCGTTAGGCCCCTTCGCGGCCCCCTTTGCGCCCGTAGTGGCCCCTTCTAGGCCCGTCACGGCCCCTCCTAGGCCCGTCGCGGCCCCTTACGCGGCCCCGTCGCGGCCCCTTACGCGGCCCCTTACGCGGCCCCGTCGCGGCCCCTTCTACACCCGTCGGCCCCCTCTAGGCCTGTCGCGGCCCCTTCTAGGCTCGTCGCGGCCCCTTACGCGGCCCCTTACGCGGCCCCTTACGCGGCCCCGTCGCGGCCCCTTACGCGGCCCATTCCGCGGCCCCGTCGCGGCCCCTTACGCGGCCCCTTACGCGGCCCCGTCGCGGCCCCTTACACGGCCCCTTACGCGGCCCAGTCGCGGCCCCTTCCGCGGCCCCCTACTCGGCCCCGACCCTGTCCCGGCCCCGACCCCGTCGCGACCCCATCGCGGCCCCGTAGTGGCCCCGACCCTGTCCTGCCCCGGCCCCGACCCTGTCCTGCCCCGGCCCCTTACGCGGCCCCGTCCTGGACCTGCCCCGGCCCCGACCCTGTCCCGGCCCTGCCCCAACTCCGACCCTGTCCCGGCCCTGCTCCGGCCCCGTCGCGGCCTAGTCCCGGACCTGCCCCGGCCCCGACCCTGTCGCGGCCCCGTCCCGGACCTGCCCTGGCCCCGACCCTGTCCCGGACCTGTCGCAGCCCTGCCCCAGCCCTACCCCGGCCTCGCCCCTGGTAAGAGCATAGCCGGGCCGAGTTGCTCTGACGAGCCGCCCTGCCGAGCCGCGCTGCCGAGCCGCCCTGCCGAGTCACGCTGCCCTGCCTAGCTGAGTTGCTCCTGCTGCTACTGCTGCTTTCCCTGCTTTGCACTGCTGCTGCTCCTACTGCTACTATGGCTAGTCCCACCGTTCTCACCTTTGATGCTGAGGGACGTGCAGTTGGCTTTGAAGTGTGGGTTGACGATCTCCAGCTGTTTCTTCAGTGTGATTCTAGGGATGGGGTATCTCTTTTCGATCACACGTCTGGTGTTTCCGCTGCTCCTGCTGTCACTGCTAACAGTACTGTTCGCTCTCAGTGGACCACTCCTGATGCTGTTGCTCGTCTTGCTGTTCGTAGTCACCTGCCGCCTGCTGAGCGCGCACACTTTGGCCAGTACAAGACTGCTCAGTCTTTGTACGACGCTGTAGTTGCACGCTACTCCTCCCCTTCCACTGCTGCACTCAGCCGCCTCATGCTACCGTACCTTTTCCCTGACCTTGCCGCCTTTGCCACAGTCGCTGACCTAGTTGCTCACCTTCGCACTAGTGACGCCCGCTACCGTGCTGCCCTTCCCACTGAGTTCTGTGCCAAGAACCCCCCCCCCATGTACATCACCCTTTACTACCTAGTCACCCGCCTCCCTGACTCACTTTCCTCAGTCAGGGATCACTTCCTCTCCCTTTGCCCCACCGAGCTGACTGTCGACCTGTTAGAGGAGCGCCTTACTGCAGCTGAGAAGATTATCTTAGCTGTAGGTGCTTCTCGCGGCGTCCGTCGCACCCCTTTCTTTGAGAGGTGTTCCCCTGTCCCCCTTCTCCCCTCTGTTGCTTCTGCTGCTGCTGTCGACCTCGTTGGCACTGAGGAGGTCGGGGCTGCGTCTGCTCTGAGTGGGAGACGCCGCAACAGCAAGGGCAAGGGGAGCAGAGGTGGTGGAGGGGGCGGCCGGGGGGGTGGTGGAGGAGGAGGAGGGGGTGGCGGTGGAGGTGGGGGTGGCACCGGGAGTGGGGGCTTCAGTGGCAGCAGTGGAGGTGGTGGAGGCAGCGGCGGAGGTGGTGGAGGCAGCAGCGGAGGTGGTGGAGGCAGCGGCAGCGGTGGTGGAGGTGGCGGCGGCGGTGGTGCTGGTCGAGGTGCAGCCACGCAGCGTGGAGGCGCTGGTGGTAGCCAGCGTCCGCAGCAGCCGCGCTCCAGTGAGACCCCGTCGGTTCAGCAGCTTCGTGAGTGGTACGCTGGGCGTGGGAGGTCTGGGGGTGCAGGTCCCTGCGCTTACGTTCTTCGCACCGGCCCTCGTAGTGGGGAGGTGTGTGGGCTCCCACACACCACGCAGCGCTGCTTCGGTCGCTTGACTGACGCTTGGCGTACCCAGTTTCCTGACTCTGCTGAGCTCCCTCGTTGGCATGATCTGCTTCTGAAGAATGTGCCTATCTTTGATCTAGATTTTGATGCTATCCTTGCTGCCATGTATGCTCTTGCTGATATTACTGAGGGTGACTGTTACCTGAGTGCGACTGCTGCTCTAGGTGCTAGTGCGTCTACTGCCCTAGGTGCTAGTGCGTCTGCTGCTCCAGGTGCTGGTACGTCTACTCTCTCTGGTACTGCACCTACTGAGGCCTTTCACACTTTCACACTTGACTCTGGTGCTTCGCGCTCTTTCTTCAGAGACAGCACCACGCTCACGCCGCTCAGCCGGCCTGTTGCGGTCTCCCTTGCTGACCCCTCAGGGGGCCCAGTTCTTGCACGCTCCTCTACAGTTTTACCGTGTCCTGCGGCCCCGTCGGGCTTGCTGTCGGGACTCCACCTCCCCTCGTTCTCTACGAACTTGGTGAGTGGAGCTGACCTCCAGGACGCGTGGGTTGACCAGTTCACCCCTGGAGGTCAGCGTGTGACCCACTGCACTTGCTCTCGGACGGGTCGCCACCTGGCCACGTTCACCCGTCGGCCAGGGTCGAGTCTGTACACACTGACTACTGCGCCTCCTCCGATCTCTGCGTCTGGTCAGGTAGCTGCGTCTAGTCAGGTGTTTGCTGCCGCGTCCACATCTAGTCCTGCGTCTGCCCCCTGCTCGTGTCATCCTCTGTCGCACGAGACTCTCCTTTGGCACCACCGCCTGGGTCACCCCTTCCTGCCTCGTCTTCGAGGTATGGCCTCCCGTGCCCTTGTCTCTGGTCTCCCCAGGTCCCTCCCTCCCCTTCCTCCGGGGCCTGCCCCCACCTGTGTTCCTTGTGTCGAGGGCCGGCAGTGCGCCGCCCCCCACTCCTCCTTGTTCCCTCCGACTGAGGCTCCTCTGCAGACTCTTCACATGGACGTGTGGGGCCCAGCCCGCGTCCGTGGACAGGGTCACGAGCGTTACTTCCTGCTGGTCGTTGATGACTACTCGCGTTACACCACAGTCTTCCCCTTGCGCAGCAAGAGTGAGGTCCCTGAGGTGTTGATCGACTGGATCCGCGGTGCTCGTCGCCAGCTTAGTGAGAGTTTCGGCTCAGACCTTCCTGTTCTGCGTCTGCACTCAGACAGAGGCGGGGAGTTTTCCTCCGACCTCCTGAGAGCCTTCTGTCGTTCTGAGGGTATCCGCCAGACGTTCACGCTTCCGGCCTCCCCGCAGCAAAATGGGATTGCTGAGCGCCGCATTGGTATGTTCATGGACGTCGCTCGTACGTCCATGATCCATGCGGCTGCTCCCCATTTTCTGTGGCCGTTCGCGGTTCAGTACGCAGCGCATCAGATCAACCTTCAGCCTCGTGTCTCCTTGCCGGAGACCACACCTACTCTGAGGTGGACGGGGAAGGTTGGCGATGCGTCCGCGTTCCGTGTCTGGGGATCTCGAGCTTTTGTCCGCGATACTACTGCGGACAAGCTGTCCTCCCGTGCCGTTCCCTGTGTCTTCCTTGGCTTCCCTCCTGACGCACCTGGGTGGCAGTTCTACCACCCCACCTCGCGTCGTGTTCTGTCCTCTCAGGACGTCACGTTTGACGAGTCGGTGTCGTACTACCGTCTCTTTCCCTACCGCACTGCCTCTCACCCTCCTCCGCCGCTCTTCCTTGCCCCAGGTACTCCTCCGGTAGACCCCCTCCCCCCCCAGGGTCCTGCCCCCTCAGGTGTGTCCCAGGTAGACCCTGCCGAGCCGGTCGAGGTAGCTGTCGACTCACGTGCTGAGTCTTGGGGTGCTGGGCCTGCGGGTGCGGGGACTGGGGGTGCTGAGTCCGGGGGTGCTGATTCTGGGCGTGCTGAGCCTGGGGGTGCTGAGCCTGAGCGTGCTGCGTCTGGAGGTGCTCTCGGTGTCCCGCCGCGGCGGGAGCCTCTCTCTCCACAGCGGCTTTGTGAGTGGTACTCTCGGCTCTGTTGGGGCACTGCTGGGGCTTCTGGAGGTGCTGCTGGTGCTGGTGCTGCTGGAGGTGCTGCTGGGGCTTCTGGAGGTGCTGCTGGTGCTGGTGCTACTAGAGGTGCTGCTGGTGCTGGAGGTGCTACTGGAGCTTCTGGAGGTGCTGCTGGTGCTGGTGGTGCTGGAGGTGCTGCTGGTGCTGCTGGAGGTGCTGCTGGGGCTTCTGGAGGTGCTGCTGGTGCTGGAGGTGCTGCTGGAGCTTCTGGAGGTGCTGCTGGAGGTGCTGCTGCTGCTGGAGCTGCTGGAGGTGCTGGAGGTGCTGCTAGGACTGGAGACCCTGAGGCTGAGGGTACCGGTCCTGCTTCTGCTGTTTCTGGAGGCGCTGCGCGGCCGCGGCCGTACTACGTTCCGCTCCTTCAGCAGGTTCTTAGCTCACCGCCTTCTCCTGGTCCTCCTCCTTTCCTGAGTCCGCCGCCTGTCCGGTCCCAGTCACAGTTGCAGCCGGCCTCTCCTCTGCCCGGTCCTTACTCTGGACCGACTGGAGGCCTTATGGAGCGTTGTGAGCCTGAGTCTCGTCCTGTGTCACCTGCGTCTCGTGCTGCGTCGCCTGTCCGTTCTGTTCGCGCTGGTCGTGTTTCGCGTCCGCGTCTCCCTCCTGTCCCAGGCACTCACTCTATGACTCTGCGTCCTTCTACTGCTCCATAGCGTATCCCTCTGCCGTCTTCTACTGCGTCCTCTCTTCCTGCCAGTCTGGACCCAGAGTCTGACTCCCTTCGTGCTGCTAGTCCAGCTGTCACGCGCTTTCTGGCCACTGCTGTCACTGACCCTCTGTTTGAGTCCTCTGCTGCGTCTGCTCTTGTCACTGAGCTTGTTGACTTTGCTGCTGCCTGTCGCCTAGACTACGCTGCTAGTCTGGTTGCTGCGTCTGTGTCTGTCTGTCCTCCGTCCGTCGGGGGTGAGTGTGCTCTTGGCACGGACGTTCTTGAGGACAGACAGGAGGAGTTTGAGTGCTTTGCTGCTTCTGTACCTCATCTTGTGTCCATGCTGCTGGCCCCTGAGGGAGACTCGGATGCACTAGACATCCCGACCCCGCGCTCTTATGCAGAGGCGATAGAGGGTCCCTACTCCTCTCAATGGCAGGCAGCCATGGACGCAGAGATGGCTTCCTGGAAGTCCACAGGCACCTACGTAGACGAGGTTCCCCCACCTGGGGCGAACATCGTCAGTGGCATGTGGATCTTCAGGGTGAAGCGGCCGCCGGGTTCTCCGCCTGCCTTCAAGGCGCGTCACGTTGCACGAGGCTTCAGTCAGTGACAGGGAGTTGACTTCTTTCAGACCTTCTCCCCTACCCTGAAGATGACCACTCTTCGGGTACTGCTGCACGTTGCTGCTCAGCGTGACTACGAGCTCCACTCGCTTGACTTCAGCATATCTTTCTTGCAGGGCAGCGTGCACGAGGAGATCTGGCTGCGCCGCCCACCTGGCTTCACTGGGTCGTTTCCTGCTGGTACCCAGTGGAGCCTCCGGCGGCCAGTCTACGGTCTCCGCCAGGCGCCCCGTGAGTGGCACGACACGCTCAAGACGACTCTTGTTTCTCTTGGTTTTGCTCCTTCCACTGCTGACCCTTCTCTGTTTCTACGCACTGACGCTACTCTGCCGCCGTTCTACGTTCTCGTGTACGTAGACGACCTCGTCTTTGCTACTGCTGACACGGAGGCACTCGCCCACGTGAAGTCCGAGCTGCAGAAGAGACACACGTGCACAGACCTGGGTGAGCTGACAAGCTATCTTGGCTTGCGGATCACCCGGGACAGAGCACAGCGCACCATTACCTTGACTCACTCACACATGGTGCAGCAGGTCCTTGAGCGCTTCGGCTTCACGTACTCCTCGCCACAGTCCACTCCTCTGCCTACCGGTCACTCGCTCTCAGCTCCACCTTCGGACGAGTCCGTAGAGCTGAGTGGCCCGTATCCAGAGCTTGTGGGCTGCCTCATGTACCTGATGACTTGCACACGACCTGACCTCGCATACCCTCTCAGCCTTCTGGCTCGCTACGTGGCTCCCGGCAGGCACCGAAAGGTGCACTGGGATGCTGCGAAGAGGGTGTTGCGATACTTGTGCAGTACATCGGGCATGGGGCTCGTGCTTGGAGGACGGGCTCGAGTTGTTCTCACTGGTCACGCTGACGCCTCCTGGGTTGACGACTTGGCTACGCAGCGGTCGTCACAGGGCTACACCTTCAGTCTTGGCTCCGGTTCTGTCTCTTGGCGGTCTACCCGCTCTTCTTCTGTTCTCAACTCCAGTTGTGAGGCTGAGATCTACGCTGGGGCCATGGCTGCACAGGAGCTTCGCTGGCTTACCTACCTGCTGACCGACTTGGGAGAGGCGCCTCGTTCTCCTCCAGTTCTGTACGTCGACAACAAGGCCATGCTGGCCTTGTGTCAGGAGCACAGACTGGAGCACAGAACGAAGCACATTGCTCTGCGCTACTTCCTTGCTCGAGAGTTGCAGCAGCGTGGCCAGCTTCGTCTTGCGTACGTGGCCTCTCAGGCCAACACTGCTGATGTTTTCACCAAGGCACTTCAGCCTTGTGATCATCAGCGTTTCTGCACTGTGTTAGGCCTTGTACCTACTGTGCCTCACTTGCTTTCTGCCTGACTCTGCCTGTACTGTACTCTTTATACATATACCAGCATGCTTACTCTTGCTAGGTTTTGTTCTGTTTATTGTTTGTTTTCTTTTATATGACTCTGCATATGAACTGGCCTTGTGGCCATTTGCTTGTGCTCAGACTGCGTGGTGACTTTGTGATCCACCCTGAGCTTGCTTTGTCTTTCTTGACTGGTCTTGTGACCCCTTGTTTTCCCCCACTTTGCCTATGGGGGTGTGTCAAACTCATATCTGCTATAGTCTGTTTAGGCTGTAGTGGGGTAGTTCTTAGAGGGTACAACACTTTTGTGTTCTCTACTTGTACCCATCTCATTTCTAGTTCATTCCTATTATTCTCACAAGCCAGTGCAGCGGCGACCATTTTTCTGGCCACAACCGTAGTCGTCGATGCCACCACCTAGCTCGGCGCTTCGTCAGGTTCTCAGTCTTTTGTCTTCCACTTGTCTTACTCATCCTCTACTGTGTCCTCCGCCTGACCAGTAGTAGCCACAGTTACAGCCTGACTCCCCACTGCCGGCTCCTTCTCCTTACACTGAGCAGACAAACTCCCTAACAGAGCGTCGCGAGCCTGCATCTCGTCCTGCCTTGCCTGTTCTCACTGTTCGCACTGTTAGTCGTGCTCGACATGTTCGTCCTCCACCTGTCCCCCACACACTATGGCACTTTGTCCTTTCTCTGTTCCACAGCGTGTTGCCCTGCCGTCTCCTCCAGAGTTCTCTCTTCCTGACGTCCCTGCCCCTGAGTCTGACATTGCTCGTGCTGCTAGTCCGACTGTCACTCGTGTCTGGCCACACTTGTCACTGACCCTACCTTTGAGTCTGCTGCTGCGTCACTGAGCTCGTTGACTTTGCTACTGCCTGTCGTCTTGACTACTTCGCGAGTCTTGTTTCTGAGTCTATTGTCATCCCTCCGTCGGGGGTGAGCTTTCCCTTGGCAGTGACGTCCTTGAGGGAAGGAATTTTGAGCTCGAGTGCCTCGCGGCTGCTGTACCTCATCTCGCTGCCATGCTACTTTGCCATGAGGGAGACCCGGACGCACTGGAGATCCCGACCCCGCGTTCTTACGCAGAGGCGAATTCGGATCAGTACTCCTCTCAGTGGCAAACAACCATGGACGCAGAGATGGCTTCCTGGAAGTCCACAGGCACCTACGTCGACGAGGTTCCCCCTCCTGGGGCAAACATAGTCGATGGCATGTGGATTTTCAGAGTGAAGCGGCCGCCAGGTTCTCCGCCTGCCTTCAAGGCGCATTACGCTGCTCGAGGCTTCAGTCAGCGACAGGGGGTCGAGTTCTTCCAGACCTTCTCCCCCACCCCAAAGATGACTACTCATCGGGTGTTACTGCACGTTGCAGCACAGCGTGACTACGAGCTGCACTCCCTCGACTTCTCCACAGCTTTCTTGCAAGGCAGCCTTCACGAGGAGATCTGGCTACGCCGCCCACCTGGCTTCACTGGGTCGTTTCCAGACGGTACCCAGGGAGTCTCTGGCAGTCAGTCTACGGTCTCCGCCAGGCACCCCGCGAGTGGCACGCCACACTGAGGACGGCGCTTGCTACTCTTGGGTTTACTCCTTCGACTGCTGACCCGTCGCTGTTTTTGCGCACAGACCCTTCTCTGTTGCCGCTCTACATCCTCGTGTATGTCGACCACCTGGTTTTTGCTACTTCTGACGCTAAGGCTGTGGCCCTTGTGAAAGCGGATCTTTAGAAGAGACACACCTGCACTGACATGGGTGAGTTGCGGAGCTATCTTGGCCTGCAGATCACCCGGGACAGAGCACGGCACACCATCACTCTGAGTCAGTCACACATGGTGCAGCAAGTCCTGACGCGCTTCCGCTTTCAGTTCTCATCGCCACAGCCCACTCCTCTGCCTACGAGCCAGTCGCTCTCAGCTCCACCTTCAAATGAGTCCGTAGAGCCGAGTGGTCCGTATCCAGAGCTTGTGGGTTGCCTCATGCATCTGATGATGTGTACTTGACCTGACCTCGCGTACCCTCTTAGCATCCTGGCGCGCTACGTTGCTCCCGGGAGACACCGCCCTGAGCACTACCGGGTTGCGCAGAGGGTACTGCATTACTTGTGCAGTACATCAGGCATGGGGCTTGTGCTTGGAGGACGGGATCCAGTTGTGCTCACTGGACACTCAGACGCTTCTTGGGCCGACGACCAAGAGAGTCAGCGGTCGTCACAGTGTTACACTTTCAGTCTCGGCGCTGGTTTTGTATCCTGGAGGTCCACCCGCTCGTCTTCCGTGCTTAGTTCCAGCTACAAGGCCGAGATCTACGCTGTGGCTATGGCCGTACAGGAGTTACGCTGGCTGACCTACTTGTTGAATGACTTGGGTGAGCGGTCTCGTTCTCCTTCGGTTCTGTACGTCGACAACAAGGCCATGATTGCCTTGTGCCGGGAGCAGAGACTGGAGCACAAAACGAAGCACATTGCTCTTCGCAACTTCCTCGTGCGAGAGTTGCAGCAGCGTGGTCAGCTTCGACTTGCTTACCGTATTCCCCCGGATAAAAGACCCTAGGGTCTGTTATTGATTTCACAAAAAAATGTGGGGGGTCTTATTAAATTGTAAAAAAACCTATAAGACCCGGGTCTTATTATAAGTGCAATGTTTTTTTAAATATAATGAAATGCAAGGGTGTTGTAATGCAGATTTGCATTTTTTAAACGAGGAAACACCCCGCGAATGTCCCGAGCCGAGAAACCGGGCACAATCCAAGAAGCATCTGAATGCTTCATGCTCATTGGCCCATATTCAATGGTAACCAGCATTACAGATTGGGGGCCGACCAACGTGTACCACATCCAATGCTTTGTGTCAGACCGCCTCGGACGTCTCATCCCTTGCATGCTACTGGTACGTGAGGCTCTCAGTACAGAGTCGCGCTATCTCTGTCATGTCTCGTGCACAAGCGAATTTGACACCGCCAGGGAACGGACCCACCTCTGTGCAATGGGGAGCGCAGCTCGGCAGAGTCTAGCATAGTGGGACTAGCACGGCATATTAAATTCAGAGCGCGAAGAATGACAGGCATAGCATAAGGCAGAAAAAGGGTGTCAGCATGGTGTCAACGCCCGATTCAGGCACGTCAGAATCCCGTCGCCCTCGTGCAACAACCATCCGTCAACCTGCTCGTGTTAGGACTACGCCGCATCATGTGCTGCCCACGCCAGTACCGTCTTCGAGTGAGACTTCATGGAGCGGGCCATCTACCGTCAGTTTTTGGCGCAGCGTGCCAAGGGTCTAGCCGTCTCTGTGAGCATGCTTCAGAAGTGGTCGCGGCAGTACATGAAGCACCGACACCCTCAGGCCGACTGGCGCGGGTCTAACCGTTGGACTTTCCGTTTCCACGTGCGGTGGTTCTTGGCAAAGCATGTCAAGACAAGGATGGGGCAAAAGCTGGCTGATAGTGAGTCCCTTTGCCTTGTTGCTATATTTGCCCGTGGAAACCGGGCTCGTGTGTGTAATCGATGTTGTTCCGCGACTAACAATTTCTATGTTCTCTCTCCTTGCAGATTTGAAGGCCAAGGTGGAATCCTTCTGGGAGTTTGTTCGGGAGATGCAAGTCTTGAAATCCTACCCCACCAGTCTGATCGTTAATGCCGATCAGACACCGCTCTTCCTGGAGATGCCGCAGGAACGCACATTGGAGATGAAGGGGGCGCGCACCGTGCACGTCCGTACCGCGGGTTACGAGAAGGCGCGCCTCACCGTTATGCTGGTGGTGACGGTGAGCGGCTTGAAGATGCCACCGTATGTGGTGTTCAAGCACAAGACAATCCCGAAGGTCGTCGTTCCGCGAGGTGAGTCATTATTGCCGTTACGTTTGTTACTCGTACCCTTGTACATGTGACTGATGTGCATCATGCGGTGTGCAGGCGTCGTTATCCGTGCGCAGGCACGGGGATGGATGGACGAGATGGTGAGGAAAGCATTCCTCACCTGCGGCATCTCCAACGAAGAGGACGGGAGCCAGGATCATCTGATCCTGGCGCACATGCGGGATTCCGGCGAGGTGGAGGTGCTGGAAGACGTGATGGAGGAGGAGCAGGATGAACTGGTCCCCAACCCGTTCTACCCGGCCCTCGTGGTCACCCCTCCCGATGTGACCGTTGAGATGGAGGAGGAGGCAGTGCTAGCTGCTGAAGTAGAGGAGGCCGATGAGGAGGCAGTACCTGCTAAGTCAGACTCGAGCAAGTCCGACGATGGAAACGCGGGCGAAGCTGACGAGTGGAGCGACGAAGGGGATGAATGGTGGGCCTCTGGTCGCTATGAGGGGGCAGAGGTAGAGGAGTGGGTGGCGGGTGACGAAGATGAGTAGCAAGGCGGGGGCGGATTCCAAGGTGGTGGGTGAAGAGTGGAGCTAGCTGGGTGTTGAGAGGCTGCGTTGATTGTATTTCGTGACTCCTGTGGCCTAACATGTGCCACTGCTTGCTTAATTGACATGAATTAGCCTCTAAAAAACACTTTTAAGGTGGGGGGGGGGGGGTCTTATAATGATTTCACCCCAATTGGGGGGTATAAGGAAAACAGCCTTGAATAATATACCCCCCCCTGTATTAAAGACCCGGGTACATTATTATAGGGGGGTCTTTTATCCGGGGGAATACGGTACGTGGCCTCACAAGCCAATACTGCTGATATCTTCACCAAGGCCCTGGGTTCTTGTGATCAACAGAGTTTCTGCACTACTCTTGGGTTTGTGCCCACTGTGCCTCACTTGCTTGTCTCTTGACTTTGCCTTGTACTGTGATCTATATATATGTGCTAGGTTGTGATCATTGTACTGCTTGTTCTACTATATCACTACTTGTGGACTGGCCTTGTGGCCGTTTGCCTATGCTCAGACTGTGTGGTGACTTTGTGATCCACCCTGAGCTTGTTGTGTTTTCCTCTCTTGACTGGTCTTGTAACCACATGCTTGTCTTGGTCGTTTTCATGCACCTCACTCGGGCTATGGGGGTGTGTCAAAGTTATCATGGTTTAGTTGTCTAGCCCGTAGTGGGTTGCATGCTAGGCGGTACAATATTTCTCTCGACATCCTCTTTGTACCCCCCCCTTGACATCACTCATTCCTCCTTAGTATGTTCTTAACAACGCTTACTCTGAGTGTAGCCCACGCTGTTCCATCCCGTTGATCGCCGCTTTCCCTTCCCATCACCATCACCATCGCTTTCCCATCCCGTCACTTTCCTTTCAAGTTCAGTATTTTTTAAGCCTTGCCATTCTAGAGTCGGGCTTTAAGAGCGACCTGAGACCACCTGGGGCTGTACATTCTGAAGGGTCCTCCGTTATCATGCTTTCCAGACATGACCAGAGTATTGATGTCGATATGCACTGCTAATATTCTGACACTCAATGCATCTGGGAACACGTGCGATAGGGCCAAAGTATGCAGTGATAGCCTTGAACTTCCCATTCAAGAAATTCCGCTCCACCTGCGGCACGAAAACAGGGGTTGAAACAAGAATGCCAAGCACGTGTTAGGACCTCGCATCATTCTGTTCCAACCAGCACATATCAGGACTGAAGCAAATTGCGGCATGAATCATGAGTCATGACGCACCAGGCAGGGACATGAAGGTGTGATGGAGCGAGCGAGATGCTCCAGGTGGTGGATGGGAGTGTTGCGAGGCAAATACATGGCCACTGATGGGGCGATGCTCAGTGATAGATGCAGCAGGGCAGAGCTGGAGGATGGGAAGGAGAAAAGGAGACAAAGGGGTATAGGGGGTGGAGGTGCTCCAGGTGGTGGACGGGAGTGTTGCGAGGCAGGTACATGGCCACTGATGGGGCGATGCTCAGTGATAGATGCAGCAGGGCGGAGCTGGGGGAAGGGGAAGCAGCAAAGGAGACAGAGGTGGTGGAGAGGGTGATGCCGTGCGTTGTAATTCAGTGGTCTCTTGTACCAAAACTAAGCGAAGAAGGAAAGGCAATGGGACCAAGGGTGCTGTGGAGGGTGGAGAGAGAGCTAGTTAGCACGTGTGAATGCATGGATTAAGCAGTTGCACATTCCACTCAACACCATGACAACAGAATGAGACGTTTCGAAAGGAACACTTGATTGTGGTCGGTATGTAAAGGGCACTCAAGGATGAAACGTACGCGCTGACTGGCTGCAGCATGCTCCAGATGTCGTACTCTGATTGGTCTAGATACTCCGGGCCGCCCCATGGGGGGGACAGGAAGACCACATCAGCCTGCCCTGCAGAACAAGGTAAAGGCACGAGACAGACACCGGGGGTCGGAAATGGTACGGGGGGTGGGTGCGTGCGTTAAAGGGGGTTTGGGAGCATAGAGAGTGGGAAAATGGGGGTTGGGAGCGTAGAGAGTGGGAAAATGGGGGTTGGGAGCGTAGAGAGTGGGAAAATGGGGGTTGGGAGCGTATAGAGTGGGAAAATGGGGGTTGGGAGCATGGAAGCTTGAGTGCAAGTGAGCATGCCAACATGGGGCAAGGTAGCATGGGGGCATGTGGGCATTGAAGCATGAGAGCATGGGAGCATGGAGTATGGGAGCATGGGAGCATGTGGGCAAGGGAGCATGGGAGACATGGCAGCATGAACCACATCAAGTGGCCCTTTAAGCAAGCAAGCCGAATCCAAAACAGCAGAGATCTCATGCAGGAGGACATGCGGTAGCATAGAAACATATGGTGGACAGGACAGCAAACTACAGGTTGTGCCAGCATGGGTATGCATGGGCATGGGTATGCATGGGCATGGGTATGCATGGGCATGGGTATGCATGGGCATGGGTATGCATGGGCATGGGTATGCATGGGCATGGGTATGCATGGGCATGGGTATGCATGGGCATGGGTATGCGTGCTCACATAAATGTCAGGGCATCCGAACCTGGGAGCAAGCGAATGGAAAACAAGGATGCTGATGCATGGGATGTTGATGCATGGGATGCTGATGCATGGGATGTTGATGCATGGGATGTTGATGCATGGGATGCTGATGCATGGGATGTTGATGCATGGGATGTTGATGCATGGGATGTTGACGCATGGGATGTTGACACATGGCGATAAGGGGAGATGCAACAGCATATGGGCATATACACAGCCTCGGCCTATGCGGGCCCTCAGGATCCCAACATGACGTGTGCATACTAGAGCTGCAATGAAAGAAGAGAGGAAGAAGTTGGCCATGCCGCGGTGCAGTGCAGAGGAAGTCGGCGCACAGAGCATCCACTCAATGGGGCAGACCGGGTCGGGGCTGTAGAGGGCAAGGCAAGTGCTGTGAGGGGTTATAGTGCACACCATACGACACCTCTCTGGTCTTCCCATGCCCCACCTTAAGCCGCGGTGCAATGGAAAGGAAGTCAGCGCAAAGCGCATCCACTCGGTGGGGCAGATGGGGGCCGTAGATGCTGAGATTGTGGTACAGCATGGCCAGGCGAGGCACGCTCATGTCAACAGCCAGCACGTGGGGGCAGCTGGGAGAAAGAGAAGGTGGGGAAGGGGAACGGGAAGGGAGACAGGGAGTGACGAGGAAGCAGATAATTTGGAAGTGACTGCTGTGGTTGCTGTGGCAAGGATGTGTACAGGCAGGGGAGAAGGTACACTCGAAGAACCGTAAAAGCTGTTTAGTGATGACACCACACAATGAAGCTACATTGAAGCAGCCGAAGTAATATTGAAGCCACCACATCAGCCACTGCACAGCTACCTGTTACAAAGCCATACATACACACACAATTTGCAAGTTACATCGCCCTGGTCACCCGCCTCTCAAAGAATCCATTTTCCACTGGGGTGTCAACCCAACCTAAAAGCCCCACATGCAGAATTCATCCCCCACCGCCCCTAATCCACTCCCATAGCCGACTCAGCCCACTCACCACAATTGGGTTCCTGGGCCGCTTTAGGAGTGAGATACTGGGAAGTTGGTTAATTCTAGAAGCGCCCCCAGCAGCTAGTAAGGACTCTCAGCTTCGCAAGGTGGATGGTGTTGCCGCCCACCCCAAAGAACGCAGAAGGGAGAAGGTTACTGGGTGACTGGATAACCCTAAACCACCAGGCAGTGAGCTCAGCTGGCCCTGGAAGGCCCCCAGCCCTTAGCGTCCGACTCACAGCTTGGCAAGGTGGATGGTGTTGCCGCCCACCCCACAGAAGGCATCCACCACCACGCCTGCCCCACCCGCCACGCCTTCAACAACCCCCACGCCTGCTACATCCCTCATGCCTCCTGCGCCCTCACAACTCTCCATGCGTATTCCATCCCCACTACTTCCTCCGTCCATGAAGCCACCTCTTGGTTCCTCTCCTCCTCCCTCTCTGCCCATCACCTCACCTTTCATCATCATCCCTCCCTCCCCTCCATCCTTCCCCTCCTCCCCTGCTTTTATTAGGACTCTCGTCAGCTCCAGAGCCTCTCCCTCTAGCGCAGCAGCATGCGTGGCAGCACCATCTTCTGCACAAGTAGCGCTGCTATCTCCTGCTGACGCGCCAGCACCACCGCCTCCTGCTGACGTGGCAGCATCACCCCTTGGACACATGGCACCACCAAAATCCATGGCAGCAGCGCACATGGCAGCGTGGTGGGCAGCGATGGCTTCAGGAGTGACAAGGGGCCACGCGTCAGCATCCAATTTGATGCCCTCATCGAACCGTGAGAACAGACCGTACCGCTGCTGCCAGTACTTCTCATACCCCGCTGCTACAGCCTCGTCTGCTACAGCCTCCCCTGCTACAGCGGGCTCAAATAACACCTGATCCACTTCTGGCTGTGCGGTAGCTCCAACCTGGTCAGATACGGCCTGCTCTGCTACAACCTGTTCAGGCGTCCATCCCACCCAGCATGCGAGCCCACACCCCTCGCCGTGGTCTGGTGGGTGCCACTGGGTGAGGGCGGCGGCAGCATTGCAGAAGTACACGCCGTGGGAGAGGGGGTCCCACACCGCCTGCCATGCACCCTCCTCCGCCACCACGAATGACACTCCCTCTGCCTTTCCTTCCATCACTCGCTCTCCAGTTGTCTTCCCATCCAGTATTTGCCCTCCCCCCATCTGCTCTCCCCCCATCGGCCTGGCACAACCCTCTCCCACTATTTCTGTGACAGCCTCTGCTTCTGCCTCTGCAGCAACCCATGCTGCTGTTGGTACCATGCCACCCCCCACTGCCTCTGCACTGTCCCCGTCCACTGCCTCTGCACCGCTCCCCACCAATGCCTCTACACCACCCACGACTGCCTCGGCACTGCTTCCCACCACTGCTATCGCTGCAGTACCCTCCACCACTGCTATCGCTGCAGTACCCTCCACCACTGTCCCTGTGAGAACACATATGGTTGCATCAGCAGCAACCTGCCTCGCTGCATCAGCACCACCCTCCACTGCTATCGCTGCACCCACCCCTGCCACGTCCTCTGCACCGCCCTCTACCCCTGCGTCTGTAACGCACTCCGCTGCTGCTTGTCCATCTCCCCTCCTTCTCCCCCGCCTCTTCTTCTTCCCTCCACGAGCCCCACCAGAACCACCGCTGCCACCACCACCAACACCACCACCCTGCTGCTGCAGCATACACGAAAACAAACAGTGGGCATGAGAAGAGGTTCGAGGTGAGGTAAAAAAAACGTATTGTGGACATCCACGTGCAAACCTTACAGCCCTATTCGGCTCCACCATGAGCACAACCATCCACAGATAACTGGCAATGGAAAGGGTTGAAGACGCAAGAGAGTGCCACAGAGTAAATTGAGTTCACCAGGGGCACGGCCCGGGCGCTTCCACAGAACTGCACTGGTAGGCCAAGGGCAGCCAAGGCACCTGCCAGCTCCGAATCCCCACGCACCTTACCTTTCCCACCCGCCATACCTTCCCCACTTACCTTACCTCGGTGTACCCATTAACAGTGGCGGCCGGCATCGAGCGACTTGCCATACAACGATCGTTACTAGTATTCCAAGAGGAACATTCCTTAGCGGAACACTCACTACAAGAACACGTTGACGACGGCGAAGCTCCACCGCGATCGCCTAGCTTCTTGCGGCTCCAACGAGGCGAGAGAAGGGCTTTGTGGCTGCGGGGAGCGAGGCGCCGCTGGGTCCAGCGGAAATACACTTGTTTGCTCCCCTGACACACTGGTTTCCGTGGCTGTGCATGGCTCAACCATGCCCGAAAACGAACGGCTGAAAACGAACGGAAAGAAGCGGCTGCGGGGGGGCTCCGATGAAGTCGCTCTTTATTTGCCGTCGTGAGACTGCTGACGATCCAGGTTCAACTGTAAAGACTCGGGGAAATACACAAGCAGCATTAGATTAGGATAGCAATCGCGAATACATTGCGATTAAAGCGACCGTATACATCGCCGCGTTGGCGGTAAAGGGAACTCTAACCACGTCTCCGAGTTCGAAGTAGGCTAACTCGCAGGTGTGTGTATCTTGTAATCATCACGGGCCCCGCCCCGGTCAGTGCGCACAAGGAGGAATGTGGTGACAAACAACGACATGGGCCTTGTCGTGATTCATGAAAGGCCCAAGGCATCGCTGGTCACGAGGCCCCCGTTGGCGCCTTGTGAGAGGGTTGGATGTTCAATAATGCGTTGCCCCCTCGCCGCGCCTTCATCCACTCGTACCGTTTCCCATAGCACCGCGCGCCACACCTAAGCTCGTCGCGATAAGCCTTCCACTCCCACTACCACTCCTCTCCCTCGCACACACGTGTCACCCGCTCCCTCTGCTGCTTGGCGGGCCCACCTTGTCAGATTTGGCGGGCCCATTCACCCGTTTGGTGGGCCCACATTCGCCGGGTTGGTAATGGCAGGGAGGCTCTGGGCTGTCTCACCTCGTGCAGGGGGGGGCAGGAGGAAGGCTCAGGCAGGTGGGAAGTGCAGGAAGGGATGGGCGTGATGGGAAGGAAGGTAATGGCAGAGGGGCTCTGGGCTGTCTCACCTCGTGCAGGGAGGCAAGACTCCAAACATGTGCGCCTCAAATACGCCGGGCCCCACTCCTGCCCTCACCCGCACTACTCGTGGCGGAGTGGCGCTGGATATAAGGCCATGAAACGGGAGGGAGGGCGGGCGATGGGTGGGGAATAGGAAGGAAACGAGGGGGCGGGGTGTGTATGGGACGGAAGGGGAAGCAATGGGATGAAAGGAGGGGGGTGGGGAGGGTAGGGTAGGGGTGGTAAGGGGAGGAATGGCCGCGGAGGAAGGGAGGCAGGAAGGGGGAAATGGGGATGCAGGAAGGGGAAATGGGAGGCGGGAGGGGGAAATGGGAAGGCAGGAAGCGGAAATGGGGAGGCGGGAAGGGGAAATGGGGAGGCGGGAAGGGGAAATGGGGAGGCGGAAGGGGAAATGGGGAGGCGGGAAGGGGAAAGGGGAGGCGGGAAGGAGAGATGGGGAGGCGGGAAGGAGAGATGGGGAGGCGGCTGTCGCGATCTCACATGCGGCTGCGGCGACTAGTGCGAAAACGGCGTCGTATCGAGGTTTCGCGAGCGGGTGGCGAATCTGAGCGTGCGAGAGCACGCTAAACCGCAGCGGTGTGCGGCGCGGTGAGCGTGTTCACGGTGGCGTGAGGAGGTGACTTTTGAGTCACTCAAAAGTCGGCGCGGTGAGCGCGTTCACGGTGGCGTGAGACGAGGCAGCGTGGGGAGGCGAGGCGAATCCACGACGGGCGTCGAGGCGAAGCAGCTCGGTGCGGCGCGGTGACGCCACTACAACTGGCGCGGTAAGGCCGCGAAAAGGGGATTGATCCAGCGGCGATTTGCGGCGATGCAAAGGAAGGCGAGGCGAGACAGCGGAGGGAGGCGAGGAGGCAGGCCGCTAGGAAAAACGTGGTGAGGCCGCGAGGAGAGGCGAGGTGAGGCAGCGTGGGAGGCGTGACAAGAGAAAGCATTCGGCGGGATCGCCGATCGAAAGCGTGATCGAAACCCTAGGCGATCGCGGACCGGCGTCTGACCGAAACCTACGATTGGCGCTACGGTGCGGGGGTGACTAGTGGACATGGAGTTTATGCGTAGTAATTTATGGAGTATGTCGCGCTAGATGCGTGAGTAAACTACGCCACTAACCATAAGCGCTGATGATCACCAGGCGGAAGTGCCTTGGTGAATACATCAGCAGTGTTGGCCCTAGTGGCCACGTACGCAAGACGAAGCTGGCCATGCTGCTGCAACTCTCGAGCAAGGAAGTATCGCAGAGCGATGTGCTTTGTTCTGTGCTCCAGTCTGTGCTCCTGACAGAAGTCAATCATGGCCTTGTTGTCTACGTACAGAACTGGAGGCAAACGAGGCTGCCCTCCCAAGTCAGTCAGCAGGTAGGTGAGCCAACGTAGCTCCTGAGCAGCCATGGCCCCGGCGTAGATCTCAGCCTCACAACTGGAGCTGAGAACCGAAGACGAGCGGGTAGACCGCCAAGAATCTGAGCCGGAACCAAGGTTGAAGGTGTAACCCTGTGACGACCGCTGCGTAGCTGAGTCGTCAACCCAGGAAGCGTCTGCGTGACCAGTGAGGACAACTGGACCCCGTCCTCCAAGCACGAGCCCCATGCCCGACGTACTGCACAAGTAACACAGTATCCTCTTCGCAGCATCCCAGTGCACCTTTCGGTGCCTATCGGGAGCCACGTAGCGAGCCAAGAGGCTGAGACGGTACGCGAGGTCAGGTCGAGTGCACGTCATCAGGTACATGAGGCAACCCACAAGCTCTGGGTACGGACCACTCGGCTCTACGGACTCGTCCGAAGGTGGAGCTGAGAGCGAGTGGCTGGTAGTCATCTTCAGGGTGGGGGAGAAGGTCTGGAAGAAGTCAACCCCCTGTCGCTGACTGAAGCCTCGAGCAACGTAACGCGTCTTGAAGGCAGGCGGAGAACCCGGCGGCCACTTCACCCTGAAGATCCACATGCCATCTACAATGTTCGCCCCAGGTGGGGGAACCTCGTCGACGTAGGTGCCTGTGGACTTCCAGGATGCCATCTCGGCATCCATGGCTGCTTGCCACTGAGAGGAGGAAGGACCGGTAATCGCCTCTGCGTAAGAGCGCAAGGTCAGGATGTCTGGTGAATTTGGGTCTCCCTTAGGGGCAAGCAGCATGGAAGCGAAACGAGGTACATCAGCTGCAAGACACTCAAAGTCCTCCTGCCTGTACTCAAGGACGTCCGTGCCAAGAGCACACTCACCCCCGACGGACGGAGGATTGGCAGACGCAGACTCAGCAACAAGAGCAGTGGCGTAGTCTAGACGACAGGCAGCAACAAAGTCAAGCAGCCCAGTAACGAGGGCAGACGCAGCAGCTGACTCAAAGGAAGGGTCAGTGATAGCAGTGGCGAGGAGACGAGAGACAGTGGGACTGGCAGCACGAGCGCGGTCGGACTCAGGGTCAGGGACCTCAGGAAGAGAGGACTCAGGAGGAGCAGACAGAGGAACACGTAGTGGAACAGTGGAAGGACGTAGTGCCATAGCGTGCGTGCCAGGGACAGGAGGAGGACGCGAACAAGGAACGCGACGAGCAGTGCGAACATGCGAGACGGGACGAGACGCAGGCTCACGACGCTCAGTAAGACCGCCGAACTGCTCAGTGTAAGGAGAAGGAGCACGTAGTGGGGAGGCTGACAGTAACGACGGCTGCGACTGGTCAGGCGGTGGACACAGGAGGGGAGGAGTAAGGCTAGTAGAAGGCGGGACACCAAGAACCTGCTGAAACAGGGGAACCAAGTACGGCCGTGGCCGCACAGTGCCTCCAGCACCTCCAGCTCCAGGGTCAACAGCTCCAGCTCCTGCAGCTCCAATGCCTCCCGCGCCAGTGCCTCCAACTCCAGCTCCTCCAGCGCACGCGCCACCAGCGCAAGAGCCTCCAGCTCCAGCAGCTCGAGCCTCCATAGGGTCTCCAGCTCCAGCGCCCCCAACACCCCCAGTCCCGGTAGCTCCAGCACCCCTGGTACGAGCACCTCCAGGACCAGCAGCCACAGAACCTCCAGTACCACTAGCTCCAGCAAAAACTCCAGCACCTCCAGCTCTTGTGTCTCCAGTGCCTCCAGATCCGGTAGCTCCACTCCGAAGGCGTGCACGCCGAACAAGAAACTCACACAGCTGCTGCGGAGACAGGCGTGGTGAAGCACAAGCAGGACCTCCAGACGAAGCACCACCCCGAGACTCAGCACCCCCAGGCTCAACACCCTTAGGCTCAGCACCCCCAGGCTCCACACCCACAGGCTCACCACCCCCAGGCTCAGCACCCCCAGATCCAGCACCCTCAGACTCCGCACCCCCCGGCTCCGCACCCCTAGACGCAGCACCTCGAGCAGCACCTGAGCCGATAGCTACCTCGATAGGGAGAGGGTTTGCCTGAGACACACCTGAGGGAGCAGGACCCTGGGGCAGGAGGGGGTATACCGGAGGAGGACTGGGAGCAAGGAAGAGTGGCGGGGGTGGGGGAGGGGCAGAGCGGTAGGGGAAGAGACGGTAAAAGGGAACCGACTCGTCAAACGTGACGTCCTGAGAAGGGATTACACGGCGCGAGGTGGGGTGGTAAAACTGCCAGCCAGGCGCGTCAGGGACAAAGCCAAGGAAGACGCAGGGGATAGCACGGGCGGAGAGCTTGTCCGCGGATGTATCGCGAACAAAGGCACGAGAACCCCAGACCTGGAACACCGACACATCGCCAACCTCCCCCGTCCAACGCAGTGTAGGCGAGGTCTCCGGCAAGGAGACACGGGGCCAGAGGTTGAGCTGATGCGCAGCGTACCCGACCGCAAACGGCCACAGAAAATGGGGAGCAGCCGCATGGATCATGGAGGTACGAGCGACCTCCATGACTAAGCCAATGCGGCGCTCAGCAATCCCATTTTGCTGAGGGGAGTCCGGAAGCGTGAACGACTGGAGAATGCCCTCCCCACGACAAAAGTCCCGCAAGAGGTCGGAGGAGAACTCACCACCTCTATCAGAGTGCAGACGCAGGACAGGAAGGTCCTAGCGGAACCGCTCGCGGAGCTGGAGACGGACTGTGCGGATCCAAGGGATCAAGACATCAATGACCTCACCCTTGCTGCGCAAGGGGAAGATCGTGGTGTACCGTGTGTAGTCGTCAACTACCAGCAGAAAGTAGCGCTCGCGGCCCTGTCCACTGACGCGGGCTGGGCCCCACACGTCCATGTGGAGAGTCTGTGGGGGAGCAGTCGTTGGGGGAAACGAGGAGGAGTGAGGAGCGGCACGCTGCCGCCCCTCGACGCAAGGAAGGCAGGGCGGGGCAGGCGAGGGCGGGAGGGGAGGCAGAGACCTAGGTAGACCAGAGACAAGAAGACGGGAGTGCATGCCATGAAGGCGTGGCAGGGAGGGGTGACCCAAGCGGTGGTGCCACAGAAGAGTCTGGTGCGACAGGAGGCGACACGAGCAAGAGGCGGCTACCTGACCGGACGCGGACACCTGAGCAGACGCAGCTACCTGAGGAGGCTCGGTAGCGAGTGTCTACAGACTCGACCTTGGCCGACGAGTGAACGTGGCCAGGTGACGCCCTGTCCGTGTGCACGTGCTGATCGACACACGCTGACCCCCTGGAGTGGTGGTAGTGACCATCGCATCCTGGAGGGCAGCGGTACTCACCAAGTTCGTAGAGAACGAGGGGAGGTGAAGACCTGACAGTGAGCTGGACGGAACCGCCGGACACGGGAGGACAGTGGAGGAACAGGCCACGACCGGGCCCCCGGAGGGGTCAGCCAGTCTGACTGGGACAGGTGCAGGGAGAGGAGTGAGGGTGGTGCTGTCATGAAAGAAACAGCGCGAGGCACCTGAGTCCAACGTGACGGTGTGCAAGGCCTCAGCAGGCGCAGTACCAGGGAGAGTACCAGACTCACTAGCACCTAGAGCAGCAGCCGCTATACCTGGGTCAAGTGGCACACACCAGGAACAGTCAACCTCAGCACTAGCAGACAAAGCATACATAGTAGTGAGAATAGCATCATAGTCTAGATCAAAGATATCCACACCCTGCCTAACCAGCTCGATCCAGCGGGGAAGCTCAGTGTGACCAATTGTCCCGCAAGTCTGACCAGCCTGGTCACCTGTGCGAATGACGTACGGGCAGCGAGCACTACTCCGAGACGCCCCACGCTGAACGTACCACTCACGAAGTTGCTGAGGCGTAAGGGTCTCGCGCGGACGCCGCTGCAGGTGCGTCAGGCCACCGCTAGGGACTCCCAAGTGAACGGCTGCAGAGCGATTGCCACTACTGCCGCCGCCACCACCCCTATTAGTGTACCACTCACATAGTTGCTGGGGCTTAAGGGACTCGCGCCGACGCTGCTGCAGCCGCATCTGGCCACCGCCAGAAACTCCCCACCAAACAGCTCCACAGCGACTGCTAGGACGGCCGCCACCACTCCCAGTGCTGCCACCAGCGCCGTCACCACTCCCACCGCTGCGACGAAGAGAAGTCATAGCGGGCAAGCTAGGCGGCGTGCGGGGCGGTAGGGGCTGCGAGAGGGGCAGCAGTAGGAGCAGTAGTAGCAGTAGCAGCAGTAGCAGCAGCAGCAGCAGCAGCAGCAGCAGCAGTAGTAGCAGTAGCAGCAGTAGCAGCAGCAGTAGTAGCAGTAGTAGTAGCAGCAGTGGAAGCAGCAGTGGGGCCGAGGGGCCTAAGGCCTAGGGGTGTCGGGCCGAGGGGCCGGGGGCCTAGGGGTGTCGGGCCGTGGGGCCAGAAGAAATGGGGCCGAGGGGCCGAGGGCCTAGGGGCGTAGGGCCGTGGGGCCAAGTGAGAAGGGGCCGAGGGGCCTGGGGCCTAGGGCGATGGGTCCGCAGGGCCAGGAGAGAAGGGGCAAAGGGGCAGGGGGCCTAGGGGAACGGGGCCGCGGGGCCAGGAGAGAAGGGGCCGAGGGGCCGGGGGCCTGGGGGCGATGGGGCCACGGGGCCAGGAGAGAAGGGGCCGAGGGGCCGGGGGCCTAGGGGCGTCGGGCCGCGGGGCCAAGTGAGAAGAGGCCGAGGGGCTGGGGGCCTAGGGCGACGGGGCCGCGGGGCCAGGAGAGATGGGGCCGAGGGGCCGGGGGCCTAGGGGCGTCGGGCCACAGGGCCAAATGAGAAGGGGCCGAGGGGCCGGGGGGGGGCCTAGGGCGACGGGGCCGCGGGGCCAGGAGAGAAGGGGGCCGAGGGGCCGGGGGCCTAGGGGCAACGGGGCCGCGGGGCCAGGAGAGTAAGGGGCTGAGGGGCCAGGGGCCTAGGGACGACGGGGCCGCGGGGCCAGGGGCGAAGGGGCCGAGGGCCGAGGGGCCGCGGGGCGACGTGGCCTAGGGCGACGGTGGGCCGTGGGGCCTAGGCTAGGGGCGACAGGGAGACGGGCCGCAGGGCCTGGGCCTAGGCTAGGGGTGACGGGTCGCGAGGGGCCATGGGGCTGGGGCCTAGGCTAGGGGCGACGGGCGACGGGCCGCGACGGGCGACGGGCCTAGGGCGACGGGTCGGGGGGTCGACGGGCCGGGGCAACGGGCCGGGGCGACGAGCGACGGGGGTCGCGACGGGCCTAGGGGCGACGGGGGTCGCGACGGGCCTAGGGGCGACGGG
The DNA here is from genome assembly GCA_947471745.1 of Closterium sp. Naga37s-1. Taxonomy (NCBI): domain Eukaryota; kingdom Viridiplantae; phylum Streptophyta; class Zygnematophyceae; order Desmidiales; family Closteriaceae; genus Closterium; species Closterium sp. Naga37s-1. Next base: position 1,857,184 of record CANJKZ010000328.1, read on the forward strand.
GGTCGCGATGGGCCTAGGGCGACGGGCCGGGCGACGGGTGACGGGGGTCGCGACGGGCCACGGAGGGCCGCAGGGCCGTGCTAGGTGCGACAGGCGACGGGGGGCCGCGGGGCCGTGCTAGGGGCGACGGGCGACGAGGGGCCGCGGGGCCGTGCTAGGGGCGACGGGCGACGCCAAGGGGCAACGGGCCTAGGGGCAGCACGAGGGCTGCAGAGGGCTGCTAGCGGGGTAGCGCTGTGGTGGGCCCAGGAAGAAAGAACGGTCCTAGTGGAGGACCTACTCTGAAACCATGTCAGAATAATGAACGAGAGTGAATGAACTAGCAAAGAGTTGGGTACAAGTACTGACCCTAATTGGGTTGTACCCCTTATGGGCTACCCCACTACAGCCTTCACAATGTAAGCTATATATAAGTTTGACAGTTTTCTGCTTGCGCCAGATGTCCACCACATCTGGCCACACGTACGGGCACTTGAGCATGTGCAGCGTCATGAGGTCGCCAAGGCGTGCATCGCACAGCGATGTGCGCATCCAGCTTTTGATGATGTTCTGGCGGCTGAAACCTCTCTCACACTCAACTGTGCTCAGTGGCAGCACAGCGAGTGCCTGCCACAATGTCATCAGGTTCTGATAGCTACGTCGCCAGTCTCTGCTCTTCAGCATGCTATGAAGTCCTTGGTGGAAATCTTCCCCCACGTGATGACGTGCCAAGATGTGACAGAAGCTCCTGAGCTCCTTCTTCGCCGCCTTGACGTTAAATCCTGACGTGGACGGGGATTTACAGGGTGGATGTACGGATGAGTGGTTTGTACATTACGACGACATGCACAGGGGAATCCGATCCGACGTGATGGCATGTACAAAATCCAATCTCACCAGGGATTATGCCTCCAAATAGCTCGTCGTTTTGGGCCAGCCAATCCGGGCACTTGATCTCCCTCTGGTCCTCCCTAGACGGCCACGATTCCACTTCAAACAGCTTCGCGCTGCCCATCTGCTAAAAGTCCCACATGCAGAACTTCATCCTGGCCACGATCTCCTTCGCGAACCCCGTGCACAACTTCACACAGTCCGCGAACGTGCCCCCAAACTTGTGCTTCTTGATTGGATTCTCGCTGAGTTCGAATCGATGTGATGTCGGCCGCCCATCGCCGTCAATCCCTTCAACCTGCAGCGTCCGATTTTCCCCGCCGTGGTCCTTGATGAATCTCGATAGTTGGTTGCTGACCCTGCCTCCAAATGTCTCCTCGTACTCGATGTACCGGTGCGTGATGATGGTGATCGTGCGGTCCACTTCCTTCGCCACTTGGGTGATGTCGACCTGGGAAACATAAAAACCACAAACAGTTAAGTACTGTAAATTCAGAGGTGCATGCGACTCAACCGAAAATAGGCGTTCACTTGCCTTGCGGTGCTGGAAAAACCGTTTCAGGGTGTTTAGCTCTGCAAGAATGTCAGCAAGGAAGTACAAACAAAAGTGAAACTTAAAAGTGTGCACTGTTGCTGCAATCTTGTGGCCATACTCCACAATCATGACGATCGCTGCCCCGAAAACTCTGCATAGCCATGCGATTGCGTCTCCCCGCGACAGCCAGCGGACATTGAACAGTCCTTGATGCTCCAGGTTGGTTTTGTGTATCTCCTGCTGCAGCTCCTTGAACCTCTCGTACCAGATGTTCGAGCGACAGATTATTTCGCCAATTGCACGCACACCCTCGTCGATCATGTTCAAGTCGGGGAAGGCCTTAGCAGCATCCTTGACCATGAGCGCCTCTCTGCAGCAGATAGGTAAAAGATGGGAAACAAATTAATACAACGGTACAACGAGCAGAAACACACACACGGGACCAATCCACGGTACCATCGAGATTACCGATGTGCAATGCAATGACACCCGACAAGATGAGGAACGCGTTCACGAAGGCGGGAAACAAGGCCGCCCTTATCGCCCGTCATGACGGAAGCCCCGCCGGTGCCGACGTCGGACACGCGGTTGATGTCGACACCGACAGAATCCAAGTGGCTCATGAGCACGGTAAAGAGCGATGAAGCGTCACAATTTTGCACCGTGAGCAGCGCCAAGAATTCTGTAACGGCGACGCCATTCTTGAGGAAAGTGGCAAACACTATCAAGTGTTTGCCACGTGCGCGGTCGGTGCTCTCATCACATGTGAGGCTGATGAACGGTGAAGCGAGTAGATGCTGCAGCTGCTGCGATCGCTGGTACTTTGCCATAGCCCCTGCCATCTTGTTGAAGCCGTACCTGCCACACGAAGCAGGTCGGTGTCATGCATGTATGTTCGTATACCGTAAAATAATTTCGTTCATATCAATTTAAACGAAAACAACGGTAGACTTACTGCGTAATGTAAACCCCGTAAGACTGCAGCGGGATGTCTGCAACACCTTCTTCGGCCAAGAAGCCCACGAGCTTCGGGAACATGGCGATTGGAGCGTCGTGGTCGTAGATCAACTCCACGCTCCGCATGAGGCGAGTGAGCCGCGCACCCTCCTTGTCGGCGTTGACGAAATCGTCGATCCGCTTTTGCTTCTCAATCTCCGCCATGAGGGTCCGCTGCCTCTTCATAGCGTCATCGTGGTGGACGCTCAGCTCGTGACATCGCATTGAGCCGAGCTGCAGATCACGTCCCCCAGTTCCGTTCCGACCAAACTTAGCGTCGTCTTTCCCGTGCTCCACACATATGCTGCATCGCAAGATCGGCAACCCTTCCTCGTTTTTATCAAGCAGCAGCCACTCAAACTTCGATAGCCACTGCGTGACGTACAGCTGTTGCGCCTTCAAGAATTTCTCCTCCGCCTTTTCGGCGCGGGTGAGTTCACGAGACACAAGCGAGGGAGCTTCGACGGGGGCCGGAGGTGGAGTCGGTTTCGCAGGGGGCATGCCGAACGGGAGATATGCTTGCGCAAATCGCCGTTTCTTCTTAGAGGCTGCAGATGAAGACTCGTCGACCTCTGTTAGGATGACTGTGGCGGGAGCACTGTCGAGCTCAATGGCAGAGGAACCAGCTAGACGAGAAGGAGGGTATTTTTCGCCGCGGCACGACGACGGGCCTGCAGTGCAGACAGGCGAAGGCCCGTCGTCGTGCCTGTCCTCTGAGAAAATAAACGGAGAAAATAAAGGCCTGTCCGCGATGGGGCGTCATTAGGTGGTTTGTCAGCAGCTTCTCCTCCATCATCGTCTAGTGTAGGCGCCATGGCTGCGGGTGTGTATCTGGCAAAACGGCAGGCTCAGTTGGAAAGCGCAATTGAGAGAGAGGTCTCTCGTGACCAAGCCGAGACCACACCACAACCGAGCTGGTGCCCCCAATCCCAATCGCACTCGTTTCCTATCGTGCAAGCAAACGAAGCAGTTGAGCCACCCACAGTTGTGCAAAGAACGTAGTGCCCAGTGGGCTAGAGGGCGCCGACTTTCAGCGGTCAACTGGTCAACTTGGCATGTCAGACAACATGACCGAGTTGATACATTGGCGCTGTATAAAAGAAACTGTATTTCTGGCCAATGGTGGGCCACTTTGTGCCAGGGTAAAACTCGCTAAGAGGAATGGCAACCCTGAGGCATCAGTGTGCCTTAATCGTAAACCCTGGCATATCAGGAAAACTCTAGCTCCCAAAAAAATCACCCTAAGGCATCAGTGTGACTACCAAAAACCACCCTGATAATCAGGGTATCAGGGTGATTTACATTGATAAAATAAGGCCTGCTCACCAGCGAAGAATGGCAACAGGCGTAACTATCTATGTCAAAATGTTATAGTGCTTACTTGGTGCAGGCTATAGTGGGGTAGCCCATAAGGGGTACAACCCAATTAGGGTTAGTACTTGTACCCAACTCATTTCATAGTTCATTCATTCTCGTTCTAGTTTCTAGCATGGTTTCAGAGCAAGTCCTTCCCTAGGGCCCACCTCATAACTGCCCCACTAGCTGCCCTGCCGCCCTGCCCTAACGGCGCGCCGCCCTGCTGGCCGCTACGCCGCCCTTTGCAGCCCGTCGCGCCCCCCTTAGCAGCCCGCGAGCCGCCCCTGCAGCACGCTCGCAGCCCTTGCAGCCAGCGCGCCGCCCCTGCAGCCCGCTCGCTGCCCCTGCAGCCCGCTCGACACCACTGCGGCCCGCTCGCTGCCCTTGCGGCCCGCTCACCGCCCGCGTGCGGCCCACTCGCCGCCCCTGCAGCCCGCTCGCCGCCCTTGCGACCCGATCGCCGCCCGTTTGCGGCCCGCTCGCCGCCCTTGCAGCCAGCGCACCGCCCCTGCAGCCCGCTCGCTGCCCCTTCAGCCCGCTCGCCGCCCCTGCGGCCCGCTCGCCGCCCTTGCGGCCCGCTCGCCGGCCCTGCAGCCCGCTCGCCGCTAGCTTGCGGCCTGCTCGCCGCCCCTGCAGCCCGCTCGCTGCCCCTGCAGCCCGCTCGGCGCCCCTGCGGCCCGCTCGCCGCCCCTGCGGCCCGCTCGCCGCCCTTGCGGCCCGCTCGCCGCCCCTGCAGCCCGCTCGCCACTAGCTTGCGGCCCGCTCGCCGCCCCCTGCAGCCTGCTCGCCGCCCCTTGCAGCCTGCCCGCCGCCCCTTGCGGCCTGCTCGCCGCCCGCTTGAGGCCCGCTCGCCGCCCTTGCAGCCAACGCGCCGCCCTTGCAGCCCGCTCGCTGCCCCTGCAGCCCGCTCGCCGCCACTGCGGCCCGCTCGCCGCCCTTGCGGTCCGCTTGCCGCCCCTGCAGCCCGCTCGCCGCTAGCTTGCGGCCCGCTCGCCGCCCCTTGCAGCCCACGAGCCGCCCCTTGCAGCCCGCTCGCCGCCCCTTGCGGCCTGCTCGCCGCCCCTTGCAGCCCACGCACCGCCCTCTGGCAGCCCGCTCGCTGCCCCTCTGCAGCCCGCCCGCCGCCCCCCCCCTTGCCGCCCGGCTGCTGCCCGCCCTGCTGCTTGCGCCGTCCGGCTACTACCCGCCCTGCTGCTGGCTACGGTGTTAAAATAAGCGCCACAATGGGCTTTTAGTTTCGGGGAAATGTTGCAAGAGGCGCGACCTGGCGCGACGTTGCAAGTGGCAACTGGGTGAGCTGCCACACAACTGTCACTTGGCGCGCGAGAACTTGGCAGCATCGCTAACAGTATCTTGTTCAATAGCAGAAGTTTGAACCAACGAACCAGTAACAACTCGTTTTCACACTGCTGGCGCGGAGAAAAACTTGATCTCAGCACCAAGAAGCGCGAAATGTTACACGTGGCGAGATATCTACTCCACGGATTCGCAGTTCAGTTCGCTTTTTGGTCCACAAATTCGTTTCTTCGGCTCCTTCCAATTTCACGACTCAACGGTTGCCCAAAGCGTACAGCTATTTACCATTCGTGATATTGGCGCAAAATGAATATACAAAAGTGGCCCAGGTTGTCCAGTGTGCTTCGCTCAGGTGGTGGCACTCGCTGCCACCTCGGAGGTTAGTATATCAGAAGGAAATCTCCTGGAACCTTTGTCCCACTAAAATTGCATTCAGGGCCTACATAATCGATACTCTGTTAAGTCAGGGCCCGCTAACGTATCAGTTTGAACACTTTACACAAAATACAGGGATGAAAACACTATTACTCTGAATCAATCAGGGTTCAGAAATCAGTTAATATGAAAAGTCAATGTTCAGAGGATAATAGGTCTGATTTGTCATACTAATCAGACTATTTAGTCTGATAGCGTCAGCCCTAGGTACAGATGCTACTTTGATAGTAGCGGGTGCAATACAGCTGCACCTTCTAGAATGTTTAAATATGATTCTCGCCTTACTCAAACACTCCGCGCAGGTCCGCGTAGTATTGAAATTTCTGACGTGGCAGTTTCTTCGTCAGAAAGTCGGCTGACGAAGCCGGGCTTGTTTGCGATCTTGATCGCGCTCTAGTTGTCGCACGGTAGCTTAAATTACTCGTTCATCTCTGTCTTCGTTTCCGGTAAGAGCTCCGTCAGGTAGAGTCCTTCGCAAACTGTTGCGCTTGCACCGATGAAATCAGCTTCGACTGACGAAAGAGCAATGAGCTCCTCCTTCTGGGAGTTCTAGGAGAAGGGCCCCGCAGGTTCAAGTTTGAAAATAAATCCCGTGCGGGACCTGAATGTTGTCTGCATCTCCTGCGTGGTCTGCATCTACATAGCCGGTAAGTTGTAAGTTCTCCATTATGTTCGCATTGTAGGTTAGGCCGACGTCGAGTGTAGAGACGAAATATTGTAGGGCGCATCGTAGGTCTGCCATATTCTCCCCTTCAAGTCGGCACAGGTACTGGACGAGCTGGCTAGCAACGTGCGAGAGGTTCAGTCGGCACGTGACGGCTGCAAAAAAGAGGTAGCTGAGCTATTGCTGGTAGAGACGATGTTCTGCGACGGATAGTGGGGTGGTGTTGGGATCATGGTTAGGAGGAGGTGATCGGAACGGCGTGATGAGGTTGGCGCGGGCGATGCCAAATTTCTTGGCGAGCATCTTGGCGTACTTGGCCGCCGAGAGGTGGATAGTGTCGGCCGACTGTGTGACATCGAGGCCAAGGAACTGGTTGACATTATGGTTGACGGTCACCTCCACCTTCGTCTTGATGTCGCGCTCTAAGCGGTCGAGTTGCTCCGTGTCGTCCCCGGTGTGAGTAAGTCGTCCACGTAGGCGACCAGCATGATGATTTTCCTACGGGATTCGAGCTAGTACATCCCCTGGTCGTGCGGCAGCTGCTGAAATCCGAGCTCGATTAGTACCGTGTGTAGGTACTGCTGCCACGGGCGCGTTGGCTTCTTGATCTCGTAGAGATATTTCTAGAGGAGGCAGACGGCGACGTCGTCCTCCTCGAATGTGTGCGGCTGCTTGACATAATTGATTGCGTTTACGATCACGTATAGGAACACGTTCGAAACGTCGATTTGGCGAAGCGGGTGCTGCTTCACGGCAGCGATGCAGATTAAAATGCGCACGGAGGTGTGCCGTCCAACACGCGCGAAGGTTTGATTGTAGTCGACGAACTGGTTCTGCTTGAAGCCGCGCACGACCCATCGTGCCTTATATTTGTCGACTGAGCCGTCCGCGAGCTTTTTAATGCGGAACGGCCATTGGCCACTAAGAATTTTCCTCCCCTTTGCTGATGCGCATGGTACCAGCTTCCATCTGCCGTTCCGTTTGAGTGCAGCTACTTCCGCGGCCATGGCTGCTCTCCACTTCATTGCATCGTGTCCCTACAGGGCCTGGCGAACTGTGGTGGGCTCTGTAAGCTGCTGGTTACCGCGAATGGCGACAGCGAGTCCGAGGATGCGTAGTTGTCAAACTTATATATAGCTTACATTGTGTAGGCTGAAGTGGGGTAGACCATAAGGGGTACAACCCAATTAGGGTTAGTACTTGTACCCAACTCTTTGCTAGTTCGTTCATTCTTGTTCGTTCTTTCTGACATGGTTTCAGAGCAGGTCCCTTCCTAGGACCGCTTTTTTTTTGGCCCACCACCTGCTGCCTTGCTAGCCACCCTCGTGTGGCCCTCCTCTCGACCCTAGGCTCCAGCCCGTAGCCTCGCGCCCGTCGCCCCTAGGCCCTGGCCCCGTCGCCCGTTGCTCGCGCCCGACGCACCTAGGCCCCGGTCCCGGCCTGTCGCCCATCGCGCGTAGCCCCTAGGCCCGTCGCCCTTAGGCTCAGGCCCCTCGGCCTGTCGCTCGCGCCCGTCGCTCCCCTAGCCTCGGCCCTGTCGCCCGTCCCTCGCGCCCAACGCCCCTAGGCCCCGGTTCCGGCCCGTCGCCCGCCGCGCAACCCCCCTAGGCCCCGCGGCCCCCCCGTCGACCAAGGCCCTTCGGCCCCGTCTCTCGCGCCCAACGCCCCTAGGCCCCGGTTCCGGCCCGTCGCCCGTCGCGCAACGCCTCTAGGCCCGTCGGCCCCGTTGCCCGTCACTCCCCTAGGCCCGGCCCCGTTGCCCCATCGCGCAACGACCCTAGGCCCCATCGACCCTGTCGCCCGTCGCTTCCCTAGGCACGGCCCTACGCCCTGCGGCCCCCCGTCGACCAAGGCCCCTCGGCCCCTTTGTACCTGGCCCTGCGGCCCGACGCCCCTAGGCCCCCGGCCCCTCGGCCCCCCCTTTTGTACCTTGCCCCGCGGACCCGTCGCACGCGCACGACGCCCCTAGGCCCCCCCGGCCCCTCGGCCCCTTCGGTCCTGACCCCGCGGCCCGCCGCCCCTAGGTCCACGGCCCCTCGGCCCCGTCTTTCCTGGCCCCGCGGCCAGACGCGCCTAGGCCCCCGGCCCCTCGGCCCCTTCTCTCCTGGCCCCGCGGCCCGACGCCCCTAGGCCCCCGGCCCCTCGGCCCCGTCTTTCCTGGCCCCGCGGCCCGACGCCCCTAAGCCCCCGGCCCCTCGGCCCCTTCTTTCTTGGCCCCGCGGCCCGACGCCCCTAGGCCCCCTGCCCTTCGGCCCCTTCGTTTCTGCCCCACTGCCCGACGCCCCTAGGCCCCCGGCCCCCCGGCCCCTCGACCCCTCGGCCCCTCTGCTGCTACTACTACTGCTACTACTGCTGCTACTGCTGCTACTGCTGCTACTACTGCTGCTACTGCTACTGCTGCTGCTACTACTGCTACTGCTCCTCCTGCGTGCTGCGCCACTATGGCTTCGCTTCGAGTTCTCGCGTTCGATCATGAGGGCAGACCGGTTCAGTTTGACACGTGGCTCGACGACCTGCAGCTGTACCTACTGAGCGATTCTAAGGACAGTGTGTTGCTGTTTGACCTCGCGTCAGGTGCTGCAACCGCCCCTCCCGCCACAGCTGATAGTGCGACTCGCTCACAAAGGCTTACTCGCGACGCTGCTGCCCGCTTAGCCATTCGCAACCACCTGCCGATAGCCGAATGCGCTCACTTCGGATAGCACAGGACAGCACAGGCCCTGTACGACGCTGTAGTCGCTCGCCACTCCTTGCCTGCCACTGCTGCTCTAGGCCGACTGCTACTGCCCTACCTGTTCCCCGAGCTGTCAGCTTTTGCCACAGTAGAGGACCTGGTTTCCCACCTGCGCACTAGCGATGCTCGCTACCGGGCTACCATCCCTGCTGAGTTCCTTGACAGGAACCAGCCCCCGATGTTCATCACCCTCTACTTCATAGTCACTCGCCTCCCTGACTCTCTTCGCTCTGTTAGGGACCACTTTCTCTCCCTTGACACCATCTCCCTCACTGTTGACCTACTCGAGCAGCATCTCCTCGCAGCTGAGACTAGTGCAGTTGCTGTAGGTGCTGCTCGTGGCAATCCGCGCCCGCCCTTCTTTGAGGGGTGCTCCCCCTCCCCCCTTGCCCCCTCCTACGCCTCTGCTGCTGCTGCAGACAACCTGTTGCTGAGGACGTCGGGGCTGCTTTGACTAGTGCAAAGCGCCGCAGCAGCAAGGGCAAGGGTGGCAGGGGTGCGGGAGGTGGCAGCGGTGGTGGTGGAGGTGGCAGCGGGAGTGGTGGTGGGGGCAGCAGTGGAGGTGGTGGAGGCAGTGGAGGTGGTGGCGGCGGTGGGACTGATGGCGGGAGTGGGGGCTCTGGTGGCGGCGGTGGAGGCAGCGGTGGAAGTGGCGGCAGTGGCGGCGGTGGGACTGGTGGTGGTACGACTGGACCTCGGCGTGGAGGCCCTGGTGGTGGCCAGCGGCAGCAGCAGCAGCAACAGCGTCGGAGCGAGACCCCGTCGCCCCAGCAGCTCTGTGAGTGGTCGTTTCAGCGTGGGACGTCTGGGGGTAGTGATAGCTGCCCGTATGTCATTCGCACGCGTGACCGTGCTGGTCAGACATGCGGGAAGCTTCACACTAAGAACCGCTGCTTCTCCCGCCTTGACGACGCCTGGCGTGCTGAGTTTGGTGACGAGGTTGAGTGCCCTTGCTAGGCAAATTTGCTTAGGTCTGGTGTTGCTATCTTTGACCTATACTTTGATGTTATCCTTTCTGCTATGTATGCTTTGTCTGCTAGTGCTGAGGGTGACTGCTACCGGTGTGTGCCACCTTACCCAGGTATAGCGGCTGCTGCTCTAGGTGCTAGTGAGACTGGTACTCTCCCTGGTACTACGCCTGCTCATGCCTTGCACACCTTCACGTTGGACTCCGGCGCCTCGCGCTGTTTCTTTCGTGACAGCACCACCCTCTCTCCTCTCCCTGCACCTGTCCCGGTCAGACTGGCTGACCCCTCCAGGGGCCCGGTCGTTGCCCGTTCCTGCACTCGGACAGGTCGTCACCTGGCCACGTTCACTCGTCGGCCAGGGTCGAGTGTGTACACACTCGCTACCGAGCCTCCTCAGGTAGCTGCGTCTGCTCAGGTGTCCGCGTCCGGTCAGGTAGCCGCTTCTTGCTCGTGTCACCTCCTGTCGCACCAGACTCTTCTTTGGCACCACCGCCTGGGTCACCCCTCCCTGCCACGCCTTTGTGGCATGCACTCCCGTCTTCTTGTCTCTGGTCTACCTAGGTCTCTGCCTCCCCTCCCGGCCTCGCCTGCCCCGCCCTGCCTTCCTTGCATCGAGGGGCGGTAGCGCGCCGCTCCTCACTCCTCCTCGTTTCCCCCGACGACTGCTCCCCTGCAGACTCTCCACATGGACGTGTGGGGCCCAGCCCGTCTCAGTGGACAGGGCCGCGAGAGCTACTTTCTGCTGGTAGTTGACGACTACACGCGGTACACCACGGTCTTCCCCTTGCGCAGCAAGGGTGAGGTCGTTGATGTCTTGATCCCTTGGATCCGTACAGTCCGTCTCCAACTCCGCGAGCGGTTCCGCCAGGACCTTCCTGTCCTGCGTCTGCACTCTGACAGTGGTGGTGAGTTCTCCGACCTCTTGCTGGACTTTTGTCGTGGGGAGGGCATTCTCCAGTCATTGACGCTTCCGGACTCCCCTCAGCAAAATGGGATTGCTGAGCGCCGCATTGGCTTAGTCATGGAGGTCGCTCGTACCTCCATGATCCATGCGGCTGCTCCCCATTTTCTGTGGCCGTTTGCGGTCGGGTACGCTGCGCATCAGCTCAACCTCTGGCCCCGTGTCTCCTTGCCGGAGACCTCGCCCACACTGCGTTGGATGGGGGAGGTTGGCGATGCGTCGGTGTTCCGGGTCTGGGGTTCACGTGCCTTTGTTCGCGATACGTCCGCGGACAAGCTGTCCGCCCGTGCTATCCCCTGCGTCTTCCTTGGCTTTGTCCCCGACGCGCCTGGCTGGGAGTTTTACCACCCCACCTCGCGCTGTGTCTTCCCCTCTCATGACGTCACGTTTGACGAGTCGGTTCCCTTTTACCGTCTCTGCCTCTCCCCCGCCCCCACCGCTCTTCCTTGCTCCCGGCCCCCCTCCGGTAGACCCCCTCCCGCCCCAGGGTCCTGCTCCCTCAGGTGTGTCTCAGGTAGACCCTCTCCCTGGTATTGCGCCTGTCGAGGTAGCTGTCGGCTCAGGTGCTGCTCGAGGTGCTGCGTCTGGGGATGCGGAGCCGGGGGGTGCGGAGTCTAAGGGTGCTGGATCTGGGGGTGCTGAGCCTGGGGGTGGTGAGCCTGCGGGTGCTGAGCCAGGGGGTGCTGAGTCAGAGCGTGCGGAGTCTGGGGGTGCTGAGCCTCGGGGTGGTGCTTCGTCTGGAGGTTCGGCTGGTGCTTTGCCAAGACTGTCTTTGCAGCAGCTACGTGAGTGGCTTGTTTGCTATGCACGTCTTCGGAGTGGAGCTACCGGAGCTGGAGGTGCTGGTGTTACTATTGGAGCTGGTAGTACTGGAGGTACTGCGGCTACTAGTCCTGGAGGTGCTCGTACCGGGATTACTGGAGCTGCTGGGACTGGTGGTGTTGGGGACGCTGGAGCTGGAAACCCTACGGAGCCTGGAGCTGCTGGAGCTGGAGGCTTTGGCGCTGGTGGCGCTGGAGCTGGAGGAGCTGGAGTTGGAGGCACTGGCGCGGGAGGCGCTGGAGCTGCAGGAGCTGGAGCTATTGACCCTGGAGCTGGAGGTGCTGGAGGCACTGTGCGGCCGCGACCGTACTTGGTTCCCCTGCTTCAGCACGTTCTTGGTGTCCCGTCTTCTACCAGCCTTACTTCTCCACTCCTGTGTCCACAACCTGACCAGTCGCAGCCGCCGTTACTGTCAGCCTCCCCACTGCCTGCTCCCTCTCCTTACACTGAGCAGTCCGGCAGTCTTACAGAGCGTCGTGAGCCTGTGTCTCGTCCTGTCTCGCCTGTTCATCGCGTTCCTCGTTCGCGTCCTCCTCCTGTCCCCGGCACGCATGCTATGGCACTCCGTCCTTCCTCTGTTCCACTGCGTGTTCCTCTGCTCCTCCTGAATCCTCTTTTCCTGAGGTCCCTGACCTTGAGTCTGACCGCGCTCGTGCTGCCAGTCCCACTGTTGCTCGTCTCCTTGCCACTACTGTCACTGACCCTTCCTTTGAGTCTGCTGCTGCGTCTGCTCTTGTTGCTGAGCTGCTTGACTTTTCTACTGCCTATCGTCTAGACTATGCCGCTGCTCTTGTTGCTGAGTCTGAGTCTGCCAGTCCTCCGTCCATCGGGGGTGAGTGTGCTCTTGCCACGGACGTCCTTGAGGACAGGCACGAGGGCTTTGAGTGTCTTGCAGCTGCTGTACCTCGTTTCTCTTCCATGCACCAGACATCTCGACCCCGCACTCTTACGCAGAGGCGATTACGGGTCCTTACTCCTCTCAGTGGCAGGCAGCCATGGATGTCGAGATGGCATCCTGGAAGTCCACAGGCACTTACGTCGATGAGGTTCCGCCACCTGGGGCGAACATAGTCGATGGCATGTGTATTTTCAGGGTGAAGCGGCCGCCGGGTTCTCCGCCCGTTACGTTGCTCCAGGCTTCTGTCAGCGACACGGAGTCGACTACTTTCAGACCTTCTCTCCCACCTTGAAGATGACTACTCTTCGGGTGTTGCTGCACGTCGCTGCTCAGCGTGACTACGAGCTGCACTCTCTGGACTTCAGTACAGCGTTCTTGCAGGGCAGCCTGCACGAGGAGATCTGGCTGCGCCGCCCACCTGGCTTCACTGGGTCGTTTCCTGCAGGTACCCAGTGGAGCCTCTGGCGGCCAGTCTATGGTCTCCGCCTGGCGCCTCGCGAGTGGCACGACACACTGAGGACTACACTTGCGGCTCTTGGGTTTGCTCCTTCTACTGCTGACCCGTCGCTGTTTCTACGCACCGACACCTCGCTGCCGCCGTTCTACATCCTTGTGTACGTGAACTGGCCTTGTGGCCCTTTGCTTGTGCTCGGATTGTGTGGTGACTTTGTGATCCACCCTGAGCTTGTTTTGCTTTTCTTGACTGGTCTTGTGACCACTTGTTCTCCCCCACTTTGCCTATGGGGGTGTGTCAAACTTATATATAGCTTACATTGTGTAGGCTGTAGTGGGGTAGCCCATAAGGGGTACAACCCAATTAGGGTTAGTACTTGTACCCAACTCTCTGCTAGTTCATTCATTCTCATTCGTTCTTTCTGACAATAGTCCGGTGAGGTTAGAATCAGGTGTGTTGGTTACTTCGACCACGTTGTCATCGTCGCTAGACATCTCGCGAATGGTGTCGTGAGAGGGGTTGGGTCTTCCTCCATGGGTGAGTGTATGTCAGCACTTTCGTAATTGTGTGGTGCCTATACTGATTCGTTTGGATCAGGTTTGGTTGGGATGAACGTTGCGGTGCCGAACTCTCCTATAACGGGGACGAAATGTGCCTCTCCGATGAATTTATATTCTGGTACTTGTTCTGCCACGTCAACCTCATCCTGGTCGCTTGCGTAGCTGTGCCACCCTGGAGGATGTTGTCAGGTGCTTTCTGTGTGTTGCTGGCATAACAGTGGCAGCTTCAGATTTTCGTAGAAGATGCAATCACGTGAACGCGTGACTTGGTGGGTGGCAAAGTCGAGGATTATCCATGCATGGTACTCCTGCTCGATGCCGAGGTGAATGCCCCAACGGGCTCGGTCTTCAAATGTTCCTGTTCAGGCAGTGTGGGGTCTGTACTGTACCGTGCAGTCGAAGACCCGGAGCATTCGTGCGTCTACACTCTTTTCAGTCCACTCCATGAAAGGTGAGCTGTTGTTGGGCAGGGCTTTGGAGGAGAGAATGTTGTGCAGCTGCACAACATGGGCCATCGCGAAGGGCCAATAGATGGTCGGCACAGCTGACTGCTTCATGAGTGCCCTCAATTTTTTCACGAGGCCCCTGTTGGTTCGTTCCGCCAAACCCTGCTGCTCGTGAGCATAGGTTAGCGAAATCATCCGCTTGATCCCCTTCTTCGCGCAGAGCTTCTTGATTTTTTCAATGACGTACTCTGCTGCTCTGTCCGTTTGGAAGGCCTTCAATGTGATTGTGCCATCTTCAGCCAGAGGTCAAAGCACTCAAAGTCGAGGTCGCGGCTAGAGACGTTAGTGGCCCAGACAAATTGTGTAACTGCATCGATGAATGTGATCGTGTAGTGCTCCCCTTTAAGCCCGCGTGCGGTAAGGCATAGAAAATCGCTGTACACTTTGTCCAGCTCCTTGTAGCACTCGGTGCCGGGACCTTTTCGGGAAAAGTTTTATGTGCAAGGGCCGTAGTTTGGGTATATCCGTTCTCGGTTGAAGTTTGTTCTAATCAGGTAGCAGTAGCGCATCTTTTGCGACCACTCCAGTGTTCATAGTTTTTTTTGCATTCTCAATAGCTGTTCAGAAATCATTGACGTTTCCACCAACCCCATCCCATGCTTCCCACTCGCCCCAGTGGGGAAGAGGCAGAGCTGGAGCGTCTGCAGAAGACGCGGTCGTGCTAATGCATTCGCTCATACTTTTCCATACTTTCCCATGGCCCATTCATCCCATGCTGCTTGTGCGCACCAGTGGAGAGGAGGCGGAGCTGCGGCGTCTGCAGGTTGTGAGGCCAGTCATCCATTCTCCCATTCGTCAATTTCCACGCCCCAACAATCCCATCTGTGCTTCTCGTGCATACCAGTGGAGTAGAGGAAGAGCTACAGCTCCTGCAAGAGGTCACGCCATACATTCACTCATTCTTTTCCATGCTTCCCCTGCCCCATTCATTGCATGCCCCACTCATCCCATTCACCGTGATTCCCATGCTACTGGTATGTTTACTCCAGTGAAGAGGAGGCAACAGCGGCGAACAGCGACGGCAAGCAGCAGCAGCAGCACCAGCGGTGGCGGCTCAGTTGCGAGCTGCTGCCTCGCAGGGCCTCTGCCACCACGCCCTGCACTCAACCAGATGCTCAATGTGCTGCTGCTGCTACGCCCTGCACCCAACCAGATGCTCTGGGTGCTGCTGCTGCTACGCCCTGCACCCAGCCAGATGCACTGGGTGCCGCTGCTGCTACGCCATGCACCCAACCAGATGCTCTAGGTGCTGCTGCTGGTGCTACGCCCTGCACCCAACCAGATGCTCTAGGTGATGCTGCTGGTGCTACGCCCTGCACCCAACCAGATCTGTCGGTGCTGCTACAGCGAGCGGCGACAGCGGGTTGACGTGACGGAATCCCAAAGAACTACTCTCCCTCTCCCATCCCACTGTAGATGATGCCAAAAGGTTGGGAGAAGCCAAACCAGGTTGGCAAGTGTGGCCAAGTTGGGTGAGGTGGATGGCATGAGTTGGGAAAGTGACAAATGTCAACGTTGGGGTGCCTATAGAGGGGGGAATTGTGTGGTATGGGGTTTCCTTGGTTGGGGAATCTCTTGGGACCTTCCCTCTCGTCCTCTTCATCCCCTTCTACCTGGTTCTTGCTACTCCAACTTTCTTGTGTGAACTTGTGAGACAACTTTGTGATTGAGTTAAGTTTCTATGGCAGCTTACCCCCTAGTGCGCCGAATTTCATAACTCGAGTTATGCTTGATATTTTGAAACTATTCAAATTGGGAAAGATAGCCACGGTCAAGGGCTACAACATACTCAAGTTTGAGAGAATTCTGACAGAGCGTGTTTTGTCAAAGACGTTTCTTGTGACGAGGACGTTTCTGTTCAGAATTATAGTTGACGATTTTGAGATATTTCGGCCCTTAATCTTCATAGACTCCGTGCTTAGTCTCTAACACCTCCTTACCCATCCCTCCCTTTCCCATTTGTCCGTCCTGCCCTCTCCCATTTGTCCTTCCCAACCAACCCACTACTGCTCCCCTTTCCCATTAATCATTGTCCCCCTCCCATCTCACCCTTCAATCTCCCTTGCAAACATCCTTGAAATTTATACATCACGTCGTTCCCATTTCCTCATCTCTCATCCTGTCGATGGACAGCTGCACGACTACCGCTATTGGAGAGCAAAATTGGGCTCCTCTCGGATAATGATATTCCGAACGGTATAAGTTTATGTCTCAGTTGAACCATTGCAAGAAAGTTTGTGCAATCGGTGCATGCTTCAGAGGTATACCTTCGAGGCACCTTTTCTTTTTTTAACAAATGGTGTCAAACATTTTTTTTTTTTTTTTTCATATGAGGTAATGTAATCACCGGTGTTGACCTTGTTACTTGTGAATTGGTGGTTCTATGGTGTATTGTAGAAACAATAAGGGCGCGTCACCATTTTGACGTTTCGTTTTTTTTCCAAAATGACCCGTTTTAACGAAGAAGTGTTAGTGTCTTCGTTACAGCCCAAGACCCGGATTACAAAAGAAGAAGGCAAACTGTGCACAGTTTGCCTGCCGCAACCTGCATTTTTGCCCCTGTTGACTTGCGTTGAGTAATTTAGGTCTTGGGCTTCACGGGTTCGCACGAAACTCGGTTTGAAAGAAATCGTGCAATCCCTTGACGAAGACAGTAACACGGCATATTTTTAAATGTTCGTTTTGGTGAAACGAAACAGTCAAAATGGTTACACGCCCTAACCGCACGCTGGGGTAATTGAGGGGGTTGTCAGAATCGTGAACGAAGTGAATGAACTAGCAAGCAGGTGGGTACAAGTAGGAAACCTAAAAGTGTTGTACCCTATATGAACTACCCCACCACAGCCTAAACAGACTATAGCATATAAGTTTGACACACCCCTATAGGCAAAGTGGGGGAGAACAAGAGGTCACAAGACCGGTCAGGAAAGGCAAAGCAAGCTCAGGGTGGATCACAAAGTCACCACACATTCTGAGCACAAGCAAATGGCCACAAGGCCAGTTCACATGCAGAGTTATATAAAGGAGAACAAGCAATACAGTGATCACAACCTAGTAAGTGTAAGCATGCAGGTATATGTATAGAGATCACAGTACAAGCAGAGTCAAGAATTAAGCAAGTGAGGCACAGTAGGTACAAGGCCTAGAACAGTACAGAAACGCTGATGATCACAAGGCTGAAGTGCCTTGGTGAAAACATCAGCAGTGTTGGCCCGAGAGGCCACGTAAGCAAGACGAAGCTGACCACGCTGCTGCAACTCTCGAGCAAGGAAGTAGCGCAGAGCAATGTGCTTCGTTCTGTGCTCCAGCCTGTGCTCTTGACACAAGGCAAGCATTGCCTTGTTGTCGACGTACAGAACTGGAGGAGAACGAGGCGCCTCTCCCAAGTCGGTCAGCAGGTAGGTGAGCCAGCGTAACTCCTGTGCAGCCATGGCCCCAGCGTAGATCTCAGCCTCACAACTAGAGCTGAGAACAGAAGACGAGCGGGTAGACCGCCAAGAGACAGAACCGGAGCCACGGCTGAAGGTGTAACCCTGTGACGACCGCTGCGTAGCCAATTCGTCAACCCAGGAAGCGTCTGCGTGACCAGTGAGGACAACTCGAGCCCGTCCTCCAAGCACGAGCCCAATGCCCGACGTACTACACAAGTAGTGCAACACCCTCTTCGCAGCATCCCAGTGCACCTTTTGGTGCCTGCCGGGAGCCACGTAGCGAGCCCGAAGGCTGAGAGGGTACGCGAGGTCAGGTCGTGTGCAAGTCATGAGGTACATGAGGCAGCCCACAAGCTCTGGATACGGGCCACTCGGCTCTACGGACTCGTCCAAAGGTGGAGCTGAGAGCGAGTGACCGGTAGGCAGAGGAGTGGACTGTGGCGAGGAGTACGTGAAGCCGAAGCGCTGAAGGACCTGCTGCACCATGTGTGACTGAATCAAGGTAATGGTGCACTATGCTCTGTCCCGGGTGATCTGCAAGCCAAGATAGATTGTCAGTTCACCCAGGTCTGTGCACGTGTGTCTCTTCTGCAGCTCCGACTTCACGTGGGCGAGTGCCTCAGTGTCAGCAGTAGCAAAGACCAAGTCGTCTACGTACACAAGAACGTAGAACGGCGGCAGAGTGGTGTCGGTGCGTAGAAACAGCGACGGGTCAGCAGTGGAAGGAACAAAACCAAGAGCAGCAAGAGTCGTCCTCAGTGTGTCGTGCCATTCACGGGGCGCCTGGCGGAGACCGTAGACTGGCCGCCGGATGCTCCACTGGGTACCAGCAGGAAACGAGCCAGTGAAGCCAGGTGGGCGGCGCAGCCAGATCTCCTCGTGCAGGCTGCCCTGTAGGTAGGCTGTGCTGAAGTCAAGCGAGAGTAGCTCGTAGTCACGCTGAGCGGCGACGTGCAGCAGCACCCGAAGAGTGGTCATCTTTGGGGTAGGGGAGAAGGTCTGGAAGAAGTCAACTCCCTGTCGCTGACTGAAGCCTCGTGCAACGTAACGCGCCTTGAAGACAGGCGGAGAACCCGGCGGCCGCTTCGCCCTGAAAATCCACATGCCACTCACGATGTTCGCCCCAGGCGGGGGAACCTCGTCGACGTAGGTGCCTGTGGACTTCCAGGATGCCATCTCGGCATCCATGGCTACCTGCCACTGAGAGGTGTAGGGACCCTCTATCGCCTCTGCATAAGAGCGCGGGGTCGGGATGTCTGGTGCATCCGGGTCTCCCTCAGGGGCAAGCAGCATGGACACGAGATGAGGTACAGCAGCGGCAAAGCACTCAAACTCCTCCTGTCTGTCCTCAAGGACGTCCGTGCCAAGAGCACACTCACCCCCGACGGACGGAGGACAGACAGACGCAGACTCAGACTCAGCAACAAGACTAGCGGCATAGTCTAGACGACAGTGAGCAGCAAAGTGGACAAGCTCAGCAACTAAGGCAGACGCAGCAGTGGACTCAAAGGAAGGGTCAGTGACAACAGTGGCCAGGAGACGCGTGACAGTAGGACTAGCAGTACGAAGTGAGTCAGACTCTGGGTCAGCAAGGGCAAGAAGAGAGGACGCAGGAGGAGACGGCAGAGGGACACGCTGTGGAGCAGTGGAAGGATGGAGAGACATAGAGTGAGTGCCGGGGACAGGAGGAGGATGCTGACGCGGAACACGACGACCAGTGCAAACAGGGAAAACAGGCGACTCAGGACAAGACTCAGGTGACGCAGGACGAGTCTCAAGCAACACAGGACGAGACTCAAGCTCACAACACTCCGTAAGACCTCTAGTCGTTCCAAAGTAAGGAGAAGGACCAGGAAGTGGAGAGGCTGGCTGTAACTGCGACTGTGACTGGACAGGCGGTGGACTCAGTAAGGGAGGAGGAGGACCAGTAGAAGTCGGGAGACCAAGAAACTGCTGAAGGAGCGGAACGTAGTACGGCCGCGGCCGCGCAGCGCCTCCAAAAACAGCAGAGACAGCACCAGTACCCTCAGCTCCAGGGTCTCCAGCTACAACTCCCGCAGCACCACCAGCTCCAGTACCTCCAGTCGCTCCAGCTCCAGCAGCACCTCCAGTAGCAATAGCTCCAGCACCTACAGCTCCAACTCCTGCAGCACCAGTAGTACCTCCAGCACCAGCACCTCCAGGACCAATAGCTCCAGCAGCCCCAGCACCAGCAGCACCTCCAGCAGCTCCAGAAGCACCTCCAGCAGCTGCAGCACCAGCAGCACCTCCAGCAGCTCGGCAACAGCGCCGACTATACCACTCATGAAGCTGCTGCGGAGAGAGGGGCTCCCGCCGCAACGGGACACCCGGAGAACCGCCAGACTCAGCACGCTCAGGCTCAGCACCCTCAGGCTCAGCACCCTCAAGCTCAGCACCCCCAGGCTCATCACGCTCAAGCTCAGCACCCCCAGGCTCAGCACCCCCAGACTCAGCACCCCCAGGCTCAACACCCCTAGCAGCACCTGAGTCGACAGCTACCTCGATAGGCTCGACAGGGTCTACCTGGGACACACCTGAGGGGGGAGGGGGTCTACAGGAGGAGCACCTGGTGCTAGGAAGAGTGGCGGGGGGGAGAGAGAGGCAGTGCGGTAGGGAAAGAGACGGTAGTAAGATACCGACTCGTCAAACGTGACGTCCCGAGAGGACAGAATACGACGCGAGGTGGGGTGGTAGAACTGCCACCCGGGTGCGTCAGGGGGGAAGCCAAGGAAGATGCAGGGAACGGCACGGGAGGACAGCTTGTCCGCGGAAGCATCGCAGACAAAAGCTCGAGATCCCCAGACACGGAACACAGACGCATCGCCAACCTTCCCCGTCCACCGCAGAGTAGGTGTAGTCTCCGGCAAGGAGACACGAGGCTGAAGGTTGATCTGATGCGCAGCGTACTGAACCGCGAACGGCCACAGAAAATGGGGAGCAGCCGCATGGATCATGGACGTACGAGCGACATCCATGACCATGCCAATGCGGCGCTCAGCAATCCCATTTTTCTGTGGGGAGGCCAGAAGCGTGAACGTCTGGCGGATGCCCTCCGCACGACAGAAGGTCCTCAGAAGGTCGGAGGAAAACTCACCACCTCTGTCTGAGTGCAGACGCAGAACAGGAAGGTCCGAGCCGAAACTCTCGCTGAGCTGGCGACGGGCACCGCGGATCCACTCGATCAACACCTCAGTGACCTCACCCTTGCGGCGTAAGGGGAAGACTGTGGTGTAACGCGAGTAGTCGTCAACGACCAGCAGGAAGTAACGCTCGTGACCCTGTCCACGGACGCGGGCTGGGCCCCACACGTCCATGTGAAGAGTCTGCAGGGGAGCCTCTGTCGGAGGGAACTCGGAGGAGTGAGGAGCGGCGCGCTGCCGGCCCTCGACACAAGGAACACAGGTAGGGGCAGGCCCCGGAGGAAGGGGAGGGAGGGACCGGGGAAGAGCAAAGACAAGGGTACGGGAGGCCATACCTCGAAGACGAGGCACGGAGGGGTGACCAAGGCGATGGTGCCAAAGGAGAGTCTCGTGTGACAGAGGACGACACGAGCAGGGGGCCGACGCTGGACTAGACCTGGACGCGGCAGAAAACACCAGACGCGGCTACCTGACCAGACGCAGTAACCGGAGGAGACGCAGTAGTCAGTGTGTACAGACTCGACCCAGGCCGACGGGTGAACGTGGCCAGGTGGCGGCCCGTCCGAGAGCAAGTGCAGTGGGTCACATGCTGACCTCCAGGGGTGAACTGGTCAACCCACGCGTCCTGGAGGTCAGCTCCACTCACCAAGTTCGTAGAGAACGAGGGGAGGTGGAGTCCCGACAGCAAGCCCGACGGAGCCGCAGGACACGGTAGAACCGTGGAAGAGTGCGCAAGGACTGGGCCCCTAGAGGGGTCAGCCAGGGAGACTGCGACAGGCCGACTGAGCGGCGTGAGTGTGGTGCTGTCGCGAAAGAAGGAGCGCGAAGCACCAGAGTCAAGTGTGAAGGTGTGCAGGGCCTCAGTACGTGCAATACTAGAGAGAGCAGACTCACTAGTACCTGGAGCAGTAGACTCACTAGCACCTAGAGCAGCAGTCTCAATGCCCAGGTCGGGCGGAACACACAGGTAACAGTCACCCTCAGCACTATCAGTCGCAGCATACATGGCAGCAAGGATAGCATCGAAATCAAGATCAAAGATAGCAACGTTCTGCTTAAGCAGATCACCCCAGCGCGGGAGCTCAATAGCGTCAGGAAACTGGGCGCGCCAGGCGTTCGTCAGGCGACCGAAGC
Organism: Closterium sp. Naga37s-1; assembly: GCA_947471745.1. Classification (NCBI taxonomy): domain Eukaryota; kingdom Viridiplantae; phylum Streptophyta; class Zygnematophyceae; order Desmidiales; family Closteriaceae; genus Closterium; species Closterium sp. Naga37s-1. The sequence goes on from CANJKZ010000328.1 coordinate 1,878,965, forward strand.
AGCGCTGCGCAGTGTGTGGCAGCCCGCACGTCTCCCCACGGCGCCCGCCGGTGCGAAGAACGTAAGTGCAGGGACCAACACCCCCAGACCTCCCACGCCCAGCGTACCACTCACGAAGCTGCTGGGCCGACGGGGTCTCACGGGAACGCGGCTGCTGCTGGCGCTGGCTACCACCAAAGCGTCCATGCTGCGCGGCTCCACCGCGACCAGCACCACCGCCGCCGCCACCTCCACCACCGCTGCCGCTGCCTCCACCGCCGCTGTCAATGCCTCCACCACCCCCACCGCCGCCACCGAAGCCCCCATTCCCGCCACCACCCCCACCTCCACCGCCACCCTTGCCCCCCTTGCCCTTGCTGTTGCGGCGCCTCCCACTAGGAGCAGACGCAGCCCTGACCTCCGCAGTGCCAACAAGGTCGACAGCAGCAGCAGAAGCAACAGAGGGGAGAAGGGGGACAGGGGAACACCCCTCAAAGAAAGGGGCGCGAGGGTCACCGCGAGAAGCGCCTACAGCTAAGATACTCTTCTCAGCTGCAGTGAGGCGCTCCTCTAGCAGGTCAACAGTGAGCTCGGTGGGGCAAAGGGAGAGAAAGTGGTCCCTGACTGAAGCAAGGGAGTCAGGGAGGCGGGTGACTAGGTAGTGAAGGGTGATGTACATGGGGGGGGGTTCTTGGCACAGAACTCAGTGGGAAGCGCAGCTCGGTAGCGGGCGTCACTAGTGCGGAGGTGAGTAATGAGGTCAGTGACTGTGGCAAAAGCGACAAGGTCAGGGAACAGGTACGGTAGCATGAGGCGGCTGATGGCAGCAGTGGAAGGGGAGGAGTAACGCGCTACTACCGCGTCGTACAAAGACTGTGCAGTCTTGTACTGGCCAAAGTGCGCGCGCTCAGCAGACGGCAGGTGACTACGAACAGCAAGGCGAGCAACAGCGTCACGAGTGGTCCACTGCGAACGAACCGTACTGTCAGTAGTGGCAGCAGGTGCAGTAGAGACACCGGACGTGTGATCGAAAGGGATACCCTGTCCCTAGAGTCACACTGAAGAAAGAGCTGCAGGTCGTCAACCCACACGTCAAAGTCAACTGCACGCCCCTCTGCATCAAAGGAAAGAACAGTAGGGCTAGCCATAGCGGCAGTAGCAGCAGTAGCAGTGTTATAGTCACAATAGGCTTGAATGTGCCTAAAACGAAAGATAGAGTGCACAGACGGATTTCTGCAGAGCGGCTTCAAACGTTGATAGCGTTCTGGTCACAGCTTCAAATGACCTGATTCAACTTGGATCTGGAGCGTCTTAAAGTTTCCTACAATAAGCAGTTTAGATTGCACGATTTGATAAAGGATTGACGACACAGCATTGGTTTGAACGAACGGCACTATGGCAGCCACTATAGACTTAGAACACAAATTAGGAAGAGTTAGTAGTTGGGAATGACTCCCAGCTCCTACAAACCCCAAGAGCCGAGGTAGAGTGATGTGGAACAGTGCCACACTGTCCTCAATCACAAAGGGTCTCGAAACTACCCTCCAGAAAGTAATGCAACTATTCTCACTATCTTAAAGTTTGCCCTTTTGGAGAGCTTCGAAATCACTTGATTCTTGTAACCAAGGCTCTGGTTCTTCAAGGTAAATTCTTCCTTGAGTTCTTGGAAGTCTGCTGCGCACACCTGCGACACGCCGAACGTTCCACACACGACAAAATAGAAAACCGCACACGACACGCAAACGACGACGTGACACGCGACTAGCGATAACTCGCCATTGACTCGACACACACATTCAAAATCATGCCTCATCATTCACACACTATTGTAAGCATGAAATATATATTATTTCATGCCCTCATACCATTCAATGCACACACGCATGCACGCACACGGACAACAAGCCGAATGCAAACCGTAGGGTTGCACCAACAAACTCCCCCTCAGATTGTTGGCCTTAGGATCTTGCTCTCTCAGTTCAGAGCCATCCCAGCCAGCTTGCAACACTTCCAATGCTGCTGCTCCACCAGCCTCTTGGTCATCATGTCAGCTGGCTGCCTTGTCGTCTTCACATAGTGCAACTCAACTTCACCCACGGCCACCATGCTCCTCGTCCAATGCCACTTCACCCTCATGTGCTTGGTGAGGCCATGCAACACAGGGTTCTTAGCAAGAGCAATGGCACCCTGGCTGTCACAGTAGAGTGGGGTAGGTCCTTCCTGCTCCTCCCCCAATTCGGCCAACAAACGCCGCTGCCACACAATCTCCCGTACGGCACGGAAGAGTGCCATGTACTCGGACTCCACCGAGCTCAATGCTTGATCCACCTGTTTCTTGCTCTCCCAAGCAGTTGGGCCTCCACCAACACAGCAAATGAACCCTCCAACACTTGTCATGTCCTCTGGTTCTGATGCAAAAGAAGCATCCGAGAATGCGGTGAGGAACAAACGCCCGGGTTCAACACCATCCGCGCCCTTTTGGCGCCTTTGTGCTGCCGCCGAGTATTGTAGCCCAACGGTCGGTGTTTGGCCAAGATACTTGGCCACCCTCATTCCAGCTGCTACCTGCTCCTCGTTAGGGCATTGAACAACCCTAGCCAACTGTCCGGTAGCAAACGCGACGTCCGGTCGGGTGTTTACCGCCGCGTACATGAGGCTGCCCACCAACGAGTGAAAACGGCGCCTCTCCTCTTCACCAACGCTCTCCTCCTCTGGTCCCTTCACACACTTGAACCCAGAGGGAAAGGGTGTAGCCACATGGCCTTCACTCTGCCCAAAGTTGGCAGCCAATGCCTCTAGGTACTTCCGTTGATGCACCCGCATGCACCGCTTCTCCACATCTCGTTCGATGTGGAGCCCAAGGTAGAAGCTCACATCACCAAGGGCCTTGCACTTGAACTTGTCTTGAAGCTTCAGCATCACCTCCTTCACAAGGTCAGAGGAGGGTGAGAAAATGAGGATGTCATCCACATAAACCACCATGAAACTCCTCTGCTCCCACTCGCCAAGCATGAACAATGAGTGATCGGCCGTTGAGGGAGTGAAGCCGATCTCCTCCAAAACTCCTCGCAACTTCAAGTGCCACTGCCTAGGGGCCTGCTTCAGTCCATAAAGGGCCTTTTTCAGCTTCAAAACTCTGCCACTACCATCATCGAACCCCTCTGGCTGCGCCATGAAAATCTCTTCCTCTAGGACGCCGTTGAGGAATGCGGTTGTCACGTCCATTTGTTTCACCACCCATCCTTTGATGGCAGCACCCGCGAGTAGGGTTCTCAGCGTCGTCGGCTTCACCACAGGAGCAAACAACTCCTTATAGTCCACCTTCTCCTTCTGTTGGTACCCCTTGGCCACAAGCCTAGACTTGTAGCGCTCGATTTTGCCATCGGCATCGGACTTGATCTTGAAGAGCCACTTGGACGTAATCGCCTTACGCCCCTCCGGTAGCTCCACCAATTCCCACATGCCGTTCTCCTCAATGCTTTTCAGCTCACTCTCCATTGCCTTCTTCCACTCCTCAGCATCACTACTCTCCAAGGCCTCCTTGAGAGTTGTTGGTTCTCCCGGCATCTCCACCGGAGAGAAGAACACGAAGGCACACTCGTCGTAGTCACTCTCCTCGTCATCTCCAACTATAAGTGCCGCTCCGGCCAGAGCTGACTTGGCTGGCCTTCCCAATGCATCATAGGTCAGCCTATTAAGGGCTTGGATTCTCCTCTTGCCCCTTCCTTCCTCCTCAGCTGCAGGGACGTGAAGGCCTTGGCGTTGCTGCGGGGTGACTCGGATCCGTGGAGCACTCGTAGTGCGAGAAGGAAGTGTCGGTGCACGCTCGCTCACTTGCTGCACCTCCTCCTCTTCTTCCTCTGCATCCTTGACCTCCTCTCCCCCATTCACAAGGGAAGATTGCCTTGTGGTGGTGCTGCTGCTGCTCAGCTCCAAGGGCAGCTCCACATGCTCCAAACCGGAACTCTTCACCTCCCCAAACCGCATGCCTATCTTTGCCTCATTCTCCGCCTTCCAATCCTTGTACATCAGATTCTCCATGAATTTGCAGTCCCTGCTCACCAAGAATTTCTTGGTGAATGGGTCCCAAAGAAGCCACCCCTTGCTGTTTTGAGCCATGCCCAAGTGCACAGCCCATATTGCCTTGGCACCGAGCTTGTTGTGCCGAAGATGCTTAGGCACGAGCGCCATGCACATGCACCCGAACACCCGAAGCATATCCACCTTTGGCTTCCTTCCAATCCACTCCACATAGGGCACCCATTTGTCTGCTCCCACATGAGTCAAGGCTCTGTTCTTGGCCACACACGCACTCTGCACCGCATCAGGCCAGAAATATTCGGGTAGCCCGGCTTCAATGAGCAACCCACGCACCGTCTCCGTGATTTTCCGGTGCTCGGCGATGCCGTTCATTGCAGGGGAGTATGGCATGGTAAGGGAGTGCCTTATGCCATTCTTCTTCAGCCACAATGAGAACTCCTTGCTCAGGAACTCTCCCCCTCGATCGGTGCGAATTGCCTTCACTAACCGGTCTTGTTGCCGCTCCACCATCGGCAACCAATCGGTCTTCACCGTTTCAGCCACGTCACTCTTCTTGGACAGCACGTACACCCAAGTCATGCGAGTGTAGACGTCCACAATGGTGAGAAAGTACTCAGCTCCAGCAGCTCCAAGCTTCAGGGGGGCCACCACGTCCATCACCACCTCATCAAGTGGTGCCTTAGCCGTTGCCTCCGAACTAGAGAACGGGTAACGGGTGAACTTGGCTTGCATGCACGTCGGGCAGCCAAGTACCTCATCGGGCTCCCCCTTCACACGTATGCCAGCAACCATCTCATTTTTCACTAGCTGCTGCAAGATGGGCAGGGCCACATGCCCCATGCGCCGATGCAAGGTGAGCCAATCACACTCCCCCGTAGCCGAAGTCGGATTGGAGAATGCCGCACTCGCAATAGTGCCCCACATGCTCTCTCCGTACTCCTCCTCCGCTGCTGCCTTGAGGTTCTCCTCACCCTTGTGCTGCTTCTTGGCTGCTGCACCACTCTCCTCATGTTCACCGAGCTTGCTGGTCCCTCCAAGATTGCACTTCTTGGACTCAATCTCCTTAGCACGACCGTTCGCGCCATCGCCGCTACCAACCGCTTCACCCTTGGTGCTGATGCTTGCTGCCACTTGCCTCTCCTTAGGCATGGGGACCACAGGGATCTGCCACATCTCATTGTAGACATCCCTATCCTCGTGAAGGTCCCAAAGAATCCGCTCACCAAGCCTCGCGGTGTAGGTCTTAGCTCCCTTCGAGCTCGTGTCCATGCCGGCCTTTTGCAACCGCCGCACGGAAATCAGGTTGGCAGCAAGGTTGGGCACCCACACACCTGCGACACGACGAACGTTCCACACACGACAAAATAGAAAACCGCACACGACACGCAAACGACGACGTGACACGCGACTAGCGATAACTCGCTATTGACTCGACACACACATTCAAAACCATGCCTCATCATTCACACACTATTGAAAGCATGAAATATATATCATTTCATGCCCTCATACCATTCCATTCACACACGCATGCACGCACACGGACAACAAGCCGAATGCAAACCGTAGGGTTGCACCAACAAGCAGTAGTAGTAACAGTGGCAGTAGAAGCAGCAGTAGCAGCAGGAGCAGTGCAGGTAGGGCAGTGCGGCTCAGTAGGGCGGCGCGGCTCGGTAGGGCGGCGTGGCTCGGCAGGGCGGCGCGGCTCGGCTGGGCGGCGCGGCTCGGCTGGGCGGCGCGGCTCGGCTTGGCGGCGCGGCTCAGCCCCTGGTGGCGCGGCGCGGCAGGGCGGCACGGGTGCTTACCAGGGGCGGGTGCAGGGCAGGGCCGCAGCCGGAGGTTTAGGTTAGGGCCGCGACTGGGGCGGCAGCAGGGCAGGGCCGCGACGGGCGGCGAAGGCAGGGCCGCAACTGGGGCGGCAGCAGGGTAGGGCCGCGACAGGGCGGCAAAGGCAGGGCCGCGACGAGCGGCGACGGGCCAGCGACGGGCGGCTACGGGCCAGCGACGGGCGGCAACGGGCCGGGACGGGCCGGCGACGGGCCGGGACTGGCCGGGACGGGCCAGCGACGGGCGGCAAAAGGCAGGGCCGCGACAGGGCGGCTGCAGGGCAGGGCCGCAGTGGGCGGCAAAAGCAGGGCCGCGACGAGCGGCTACGGGCCAGCGACGGGTGGCGAAGGCAGGGCCGCGACGGGGCAGCTAAGGCAGGGCCGCGACGGGGCAGCTAAGGCAGGGCCGTGACGGGCCGTACTAGGGCAGGGCGCGAGGCGCGCTTCGGGCAGGGCGAGAGGCGCGCTTCGGGCAGGGCAGGAAAAAAAAATCGTGGTTGGCCCTAAAAAAAACGTTCCCACTCGGGAACCTGCTCGAATACCATGTCAGAATTGTGAACGAAGTGAATGAACTAGCAAGCAGGAGGGTACAAGTAGGAAACCTAAAAGTGTTGTACCCTATATGAACTACCCCACTACAGCCTAAACAGACTATAGCATATAAGTTTGACAGGGGTGCCTCTCTTGTTCCCCAATTTCTTCCCCCTTCCCGCATCACCTCAACCCCCCTTCGAGATTCACGACTTTCGCAGCAACACCACCCAATTTCTCGCTAGCCAATTGGAGAGCTAGCAATAGAACGGTGGCGGGAAATCGCCGAGTGCCATGTGTGCAAATGGTGTGGAAGAATGATTCGTTTCCCGTTTGTCATTACCAAGTGTAAATGCCCCAGCAGAAAGTATGAGATCAAGAAATTGAATTCATGAACGCTTTTTACCCGACTCCACCTTAGTTCAGAGAGTTTGAGTGAATCTCAATGTGGTGTAGTAGTAGGAAGACATGTTGAGCAGAAGGAAGACACCTCGAAATCCGAAATTCTGCTCCCAAATCTTTTGGTTGGCTGAAATTCGCCCACACAGGTTCAAGAACCTCCCCAACACCAAAACGGATATCGACCTCAGATTCAGACTAGGAGCAGGAACCCACTCGTCATCCTAGCTCCTCCGATATTGCAGCTAGCCACGCAGGAGAGTATCCACAACCAGAGAAGAACCCTCCAAACTCTGAGCCAGCAGCGATGGCCTTCGTGGCCCCAACTTTCCGCCCGTTAGGCAGCAAAACCTGTCAAACCCTAGGTCGCCTAGGCAGGTTCCCTCTACTCGACTCAGTTTTGTTTCCAGGCAAGTTGCGTTTTCTCTCACCTACACCCCACTTCGACCCCACTCAAGGAGGACTTCGACCCCCTCTCAGCCCCCTTCTCATCTCTCTCAACCGCTGAAGTTTTCCCTGCTCAACGTTCCACGGTTGGACATCCTCTCGTCTTCAGCCCCCCAGGACAACATTCCCGCCAGGTAAGTTTTTCCGATCCTGCAGAAGCTCCGTTCCCTCGCCGTAAATCCCTGCACAAACCCTCGCGTCATCCTGCCAACGCACTCCTTCCACGCCACCCAATCCACCACGGGAACTCCCACACTCCCCCTTTTGCTCCCCCTTCTTCCAGGAGGACCCTTGTTTGTGCAAGTTCGAAGCCCACGCCAACTGATCGCCCTCCCCCGACCAACCTTACAACAATCACGAAGGATAGCTTGTCAGCCCACACTACAGGCTGCTGGCTAACCTTACCCCCGCTTTCCCTCCCTCTTATCAGGCGGGATCCACTCGCTCCCACGTAACGCCATCTCCGGCTCCTCGACTCCTTCTCCTCTCCCTACCGTGCCTCGGCCCTCATGGCGCCTTTGACCTCAACTCTGTTCCCGCGTTCTGCCAGCTTGGTGCTGCCATCCTACGTTTCCCTCCCTGGCCACCTCCGGCTGTGCCACTAATACGGCTTGGAAGCTCGGCGCGCCACCTAGGCCGCCATTTTCACTTCTCGCTCGGATGCGTCTGGACCCTCGTAAGGTCCCGGGTTTCAGGAAGCCGACTAGGCTCCCAGCCCCGTTTCATGGCCTTAATCCCGTCGCCACAGCACCGTAATTACCGTAACCTCTCTGTCCTCCCCGCTCTCCTCGTCCACCCCCTTCCCGTTGGCTCTCCGCACATCCCCCGCCCACGTTTCTTCTTGGGACCCTTGCGCTCACGGTCCCTTGCTTATCAGGAGCTCATGCTGCCCGTTTTGCCTATTGCCCCTTCATCCCCTCACGGGGCCTCGCTCTCTCGCTCTACATATAATGGACCTTTGTCTTCTTCTTGCATTCACTTCACAATCTACAACCCCCCACGCTTCTCCTACTCATCCTGCACCATGGCTGCGCAGATCTACAACCCCGACCACACCATGTCCGCTGCCGAAGAGGAGGCCCTCGGTGCCTCTAGGGATGACCTTGCTGTGGACGATCTGCCCGAAGGCATGTTCCACCACCTCGCAGATCCCGCTGACCTCCCTGCTGCAAAGAAGTCGTGTATGGTTCCTGACGCCAGTCCCGCCCCCAATCCTTCCCCCGCCACCTCCTCCGGTTCGGTCCCGGCGCTCCCTGCACACTCTCCCGTGCCCCTCACTATCGCCGCTCTCTCTGCGCCCTCGTTTGGCCTGGCACCGTCGCTGGTTGCAACTGCAGCATCTCCCAACAGCCCGGTAACCCGCGCAACCACATACGCGTCCGTCGCCTCAGGCTCCAACCTGGCTCCCGCGCTGCCCGCCTCGCTCTTCGCCTCGCCCACCCCGGGCGGCGCCCCCCGTAATCTGCGGCGCGCGCGCACGGATGCTGCTGTCCCATTGCCTTTCCGCATGTGCCGCCGCATGGTAGTCAATGTTCTCCTCCCGAAAGCCGGGCTGGAGTCTCAACGCTCTGAAATTTTCGCTGGTATCAATGCGCAGGTGTGTGGCTTTATGTTCTCATCTGGCATTATCCCTTCCTTCGAGCAGACCATTGGGGACCCCTACCGTGTGGCCCGCCGGGTGTATGGCCGCCTGCTCTTCTCATGGCCGTCGCAGGACGATGCGGCGGCCTTCCGAAAGCTCTTCCCCCTCACCCTCAAAGTCTCCAACTCCCACCCCTTTCTGCTTAAGGTTTTCGAAGACACGCTTGAGGCCTTCACCGCTGCCAAGGCAGCCGGTGCACCTACCTTATCTATTCGCAATGTCCCTCTGGATTTCGATCCAGAGGGTATCCGCACTTATCTCCTCAGCTCCACCGAGTCGGATGGCTCGCGCTAGCTGGCGGATTTGACGGAATTCCACCGCGCTTCGGATCCTTACGAGGACACGTATTTCACTCACCTTGCAGGGCTTCCCATCGCCACCCTCGACGACCCCAACTTCGAGCGCATCCCATCCGAAATCCCGCTGGAGGATAACAAACCTCCCATGCTGCTCAACGTTTCCTGTCATGTATGCTCACTGTGTGCCAACAACCACCGCACGTCTGATCACGAGGCTTTCGCAGCCCGCCGCCGGCAGCGCCTCACGAACCGGAACGTGATCTCAGTCGCGCAGCTGCAGAAGGCAAATGGTACGCTCCTCGATAATCTCTCCCAGCTATGCTACCCCACCTTCTCCTTGCCTTACCGCTCTGGTCCCCGCGTGCTCCCCTTTCCGCTCTCCATTTCGACATCTCCCCCCCCCTATTACACTACCTCCCCGCTCTTCCAGAGCTACATTTCTCACCCACCCTGCTCTGTCCCATTGCTGCCTCATCCCCCTCTGCCCTCCCAGCTATGCTACCTCACCTTCTCCTTGCCTTACCGCTCTGGTCCCCCTGTACTCCCCTTTCGGCTCTCCATTTCGACATCTCCCCCCACCTGTTACAATACCTCCCCGCTCTTCCAGAGCTACAGTTCTCACCCACCCTGCTCTGTCCCATTGTTGCCTCATCCCCCTCTGCCCTCCCAGCTGCTGGGCCGCCACGATCACTTAAGCCCACCACCCCCCTTCACTCTATCCCTGCCTCCCCACCGCCCCGCAGTCAACGCGCTCCCGTGGAACTCCCCCCCAGCAGCCCCACTCTTAACCCCCCTATGCCCAATGTCTCATCCCCTCCTGCCCCCCCAGCGGTGGGACCCCTGCATTGCCACGAGCTTACCCCACCCTCTCACCCCCCCCCCCCACCCTTGCCTCTCTCTACAGACTACTCTCCCCCATAGCCCCTCCCCCCCCCCCCCCCCCCCCCGAACCTCATCCACTCCAGCCCCTCCCCTTGGGGCTCACCCCCCCTCCTCTCGCCTGAGCTTTGGCCCACCTCTCCCCACTGTATTCACCTCACCCTTCTTCTCTCCCCCCACTCTCGCCCCTCCCTGCCAACAGCCCCCCCCCCCGGGAACCCTCCTCTGCCTGCTCCATCTCCCCCCGACTGAACTCTCTGTTATAGTCACAATAGGCTTGAATGTGCCTAAAACGAAAGATAGAGTGCACTAACGGATTTCTGCAGAGCGGCTTCAAACGTTGATAGCATTCTTTTCAAAGCTTCAAATGACTTGCTATAAATTGGATCTGGAGCTTCTTGATATCGCCTACACTAGGTAATTTTGATCGCACAATTTCATTAAGAATTGACGACACAGCATCAGTTTGAACAAACGGCACTATGGCAGCCACTATAGTCTTAGAACACAAATTAGGAGGAGTTACGGGTTGGGAATGACTCCCAGCCTCTACAAACCCCAAGAGCCGATGTACAGTGATGTGGAACAGTGCCACACTGTCCCCAACCACGAAGGGTCTCAAAAATACCCTCCACAAGGGCCTACACCAAGAGAAATGTTACACTACACAAAGTAATGTAACTATTCTCACTATCTTGAAGTTTACCCTTTTGGAGAGCTTCGAAATCACTTGAATCTTGAAACCAAGGCTCTAGTTCTTCAAAATAAATTCTTCCTTGGATTCTTGGAAGTCTCCTGCGCACACCTGCGTCACGCCGAACGTTCCACACACGACAAAATAGAAAACCGCACACGACACGCAAACGACGACGTGACACGCGACTAGCGATACCTCACTATTGACTCGACACACACATTCAAAATCATGCCTCATCATTCACACACTATTGTAAGCATGAAATATATATTATCTCATGCCCTCATACCATTCCATGCACACACTCATGCACGCACACGGACAACAAGCCGAATGCAAACCATAGAGTTGTACCAACACTCTCCTCACCCCCCTCCCCTGCAGTCCTCAGCTATCCCCGCCCCCCTTGTGGCTGGGCCCTTATCCAACCTTGCTCCCCTTCTGGATGCTCCCCCCCTTTCTGAATGCTCTCCCCCACGCAGGCAAGGTCGAGACGTGGACATGTGCGCTATGCGATTTCACCTGTGGCGCTGCCCTCGACAATGCCATGCTTCACATTCAGTCCGAGCTGCACACCTCTCGCGTGAAGGCTACGGCCCACCGCCCGGCAGCCAAGGAGGATTTTGGCCCCTGGCTCACTCTCACTCTGCAGCAGAAGCCTACGGTGGCTGCCTTCCTCTGTGGCTGAATCCAGCGCCCTTGCATGAACGCCTTGGTAGAGGCCTCCTTGCATATTCTGGGGTGCACCCCTTCTTGGCCTGCTGGCATGCATTTGTATCTGTCATTATTATAATGTCGTCGATCGTACCAAGGCCGACCTTTGCCACTCTGCTCAAACGTAAACAATCAGCAGTACATTTTACGCGCCCCGTCGACACCCGCGCCCGGCCCGTACGTAGCCCGCGCCTCGTAGACACCTGCGCCCGGCCCGTACCTAGCCCACGCCCCGTCGACACCCGCGCCCGGCCCGTACATAGCCCGCGCTCCGTCAACACCCGCGCCCGGCCCGTACCTAGCCCACGCCCCGTCGACACCCGCGCCCGGCCCGTACCTAGCCCGCACCCCGTCGACACCCGCGCCCGGCCCGTACCTAGCCCGCGCCCCGTCGACACCCGCGCCCGGCCCCTTCTCTCGCCCTCGCCCAGCCCGTACCTAGCCCACGCCCGGCCCTGTCTTACGCCAGCGCCCGACCCGTACCTAGCCCGCGACCCGGCCCTGTACCTAGCCCACGCCCGCGCCCCGTCGACACCCGCGCTCGGCCCCGTACCTCGCCCGCGCCAGGCCCCGTTCCTAGCCCGCGCCCGGCCCAGTACCTGCCCAGCGCTCGGCCCCGTACCTTGTTTGGCCCCTCGGCCCCTAGGCTCGGCCCCTAGGCTCGGCCTCCTCGGCCCTAGTGTTTGGCCCCTCGGCCCCCCCACCCTAGTCCCCTCGGCCCCAGTTCAGAGCCCAGAGCCCGGCCCCATACCCAGCCCGCGCCCGGCCCAGTACCTGCCCAGCACCCAGCCCCGTACCTTGATTGGCCCTTTGTCCCCGTTCCTTGTTTGGCCCCTTGCCCCCCCCCCCCCCCCCCCCCTTAGGCCCCTCGGCCCCAGTTCAGAGCCCAGAGCCCGGCCCCGTACCCAGCCCGTGCCCGGCCCAGTACCTGCCCAGCGCCCGGCCCCGTACATTGTTTGGCCCCTCGGCCCCGTTCCTTGTTTGGCCCCTCGGCCCTGCCCCTAGGCCCCTCGGCCCCTAGCCTCGGACCCTAGGTTCGGCCTCCTAGGCCCTAGTGATTGGCCCCTCGCCCCCCCCCCCCCCTAGGCCCCTCGGCCCCAGTTCAGAGCCCAGCGCCCGACTCCGTACCTGCCCAGCGCCCGGCCCCGTACCTAGCCCGCGTCCGGCCCCTTGTTTGGCCCCTCGGCCCCTAGTCTCGACCCCTAGGCTTCGCCCCTCGGCCCTCGTGTTTGGCCCCTCGGCCCCCCCCCTAAGCCTCTCGGCCACCTTGGCCCTCTTGTTTGGCCCCTCGCCCCCCCCCCTAAGCCTCTCGGCCACCTTGGCCCTCTTGTTTGGCCCCTCGGCCCCAGTTCAGAGCCCAGCGCCCGGCCCCGTACCTAGCCCGCGCCCGGCCCCTTGTTTGGCCCCTCGGCCCCTAGGCTCGGCCTCCTCGGCCCCCCTAGGCCCCTCGGCCCCGTACCTTCCCAGCGCCCGGCCCCCTGTTTGGCCCCTCGGCCTCGCCTCTCGGCCCCTAGGCCCCTAGCCTCGGCCCCTAGCCTCGGCCTCCTCGGCCCTCGTGTTTGGCCCTTCGGCCCTCTTGTTTGGCCCCTTGGCCCCCTAGGCCTCTCGGCCCCCCCTAGGCCCCTCGGCCCATCGGCCCCTTGGCCCTCTTATTTGGCCCCTTGGCCCCTTAGCTACTGCTACTGCTGCTCTCGAGTCCTGTGCCACTATGGCGTCGCTTAGAGTTCTCCCGTTCGACCCGGAGGGTAGACTTGTAGCATTTGACATGTGGCACGACGATCTGCAACTGTACCTACTAAGCGATAGTAAGGACAGTGTCTCACTGTTTGACCACGTGTCCGGTGCCGCTCCAGCCCCTCCCGCCACAACTGACGTTTCGACTCGTTCCCAGTGGCTGTCTCGTGCCGCTACTGCCCGCTTGGCCATTCGCAACCACCTGCCCGCAACCGAATGTGCTCACTTTGGCGAGCACAGGACAGCACAGGCCTTGTACGACGCTGTCACTGCTCGCTACTCCTCCCCTGCCACTGCTGCTATTGGCAGGCTGCTACTGCCCTACCTGTTCCCTGAGCTGTCGGCTTTTGCCACAGTAGCGGACCTGGTTACCCACCTGCGCACTAGCGACGCTCGCTACCGCGCTACCGTCCCTGCTGAGTTCCTTCCCATGAACCAGCCCCCCATGTTCATCACCCTCTACTTCATAGTCACTCGCCTCCCTGACTCCCTTTGCTCTATCAGGGACCACTTCCTCACCCTCGACCCCACCTCCCTCACTGTTGACCTCCTCGAGCAGCATCTCCTCGCAGCTGAGACTAGTGCAGTTGCTGTAGGTGCTGCTCGTGGCACTCCATGGTCGCCCTTCTTTGAGGGGTGCTCCCCCTCCCCCCTTTCCCCCCCCTTCGCCTCTACTGCTGCTGCTGCAGACGTCTCAGTTCCTGAGGACGTCGGTGCTGCTTCGACTAGTGCGAAGCGCCGCAACAGCAAGGGCAAGGGTGGCCGGGGTAGTGGAGGAGGCAGCGGTGGTGGTGGAGGTGGCAGTGGGAGTGGTAGTGGGGGCGGCCGTAGAGGAGGTGGAGGCGGTGGAGGTGGTGGAGGTGGTGGGTCTAGTGGCGGCGGTGGAGGCTCTGGTGGCGGCGGTGGCGGCAGCGGAGGGAGTGGCGGCAGTGGAGGCGGTGGGACCAGTGGTGGTAGGTCTGGACCTCGACGCACAGGCCCTGGTGGTGGTCGGGGCCAGCACCAGCAGCGTCGGAGCGAGACCCAGACGCCCCAGCAGCTCCGTGAGTGATTGGTTCAGCGTGGGCCGGGTGAGGGTAGTGAGACCTGCCCGTATGTCATTCGCACGGGTGTCCGTGCGGGCCAGACATGCGGGAAGTATCACACTAAGCGCCGCTGCTTTTCCCGCCTTGACGATGCCTGGCGTACTGAGTTTGGTGGCGACGTCGAGCGCCCTCACTGGGCGCAGTTGCTTCAGTCAGGAGTTCCTATCTTTGACCTAGACTATGACGTTATTATCTCTGCCATGTATGCTTTGTCTTTTAGTGCTGAGGGTGACTGTTACTGGTGTGTGCCACCTGACCCAGGTATAGCGGCTGCTGCTCTAGGTGCTAGTGCGTCTGGTACCCCCCCTGGTACTGCGCCTGCTGAGGCCTTGCACACCTTCACGTTGGACTCCGGCGCCTCGCGCTGTTTCTTTCGTGACAGCACCACTCTCACTCCTCTCCCTGCACCTGTTCCGGTCAGACTGGCTGACCCCTCTGGGGGCCCGGTCGTTGCCAGTTCCTCCACTGTCCTCCCGTGTCTGGCGCTTCCGTCCGGCTCACTGTCAGGTCTTCACCTCCCCTCGTTCTCTACGAACTTGGTGAGTACCGCTGCTCTTCAGGATGCGATGGTCACTACCACCACTCCTGGGGGTCAGCGTGTGTCGATCTGCACGTGCACACGGACGGGGCATCACCTGGCTACGTTCACTCGTCGGCCAGGGTCGAGTCTATACATGCTGGCTACCGAGCCTCCTCAGGTCGCTGCGTCTGCGCAGGTGTCCGCGCCAGGTAAGGTAGCCGCCTCTTGCTCGTGTCGCCTCCTGTCGCACCAGACTCTTCTTTGGCACCACCGCCTGGGCCACCCCTCCCTGCCACGCCTTCGTGGCACGCACTCCTGTCTCCTTGTCTGGTCTCCCCAGGTCTCTGCCTCCCTTACCACCCTCGCCTACCCCGCCCTGCCTTCCTTGCGTCGAGGGGCGGCAGCGCGCCGCTCCTCACTCCTCCTCGCTTCCCCCGACGACTGCTCCCCTGCAGACTCTCCACATGGACGTGTGGGGCCCAGCCCGCGTCAGTGGACAGGGCCGCGAGCGCTACTTTCTGCTGGTAGTTGATGACTACACGCGGTACACCACAGTCTTCCCCTTGCACAGCAAGGGTGAGGTCTCTGCTGTCTTGATCCCTTGGATCCGCACAGTCCGTCTCCAGCTCCGCGAGCGGTTCGGCCAGGCCCTTCCTGTCCTGCGTCTGCACTCTGACAGAGGTGGTGAGTTCTCGTCCGACCTCTTGCGGGACTTTTGTCGTGGGGAGGGCATCACCCAGTCGTTCACGCTTCCGGACTCCCCTCAGCAAAATGGGATTGCTGAGCACCGCATTGGCTTAGTCATGGAGGTCGCTCGTACCTCCATGATCCATGCGGCCGCTTCCCATTTTCTTTGGCCGTTTGCGGTCCGGTACGCTGCGCATCAGCTCAACCTTTGGCCCCGTGTCTCCTTGCCGGAGACCTCGCCCACACTGCGTTGGACGGGGAAGGTTGGCGATGCGTCGGTGTTCCGGGTCTGGGGTTCTCGTGCCTTTGTTCGCGATACGTCCGCGGACAAGCTCTCCGCCCGCGCCATTCTCTGCGTCTTCCTTGGCTTTGTCCCTGACGAGCCTGGCTGGCAGTTTTACCACCCCACCTCGCGCCATGTCCTCCTGTCTCAGGACGTCACGTTTGACGAGTCGGTTCCCTTCTACCATCTCTTCCCATACTGCTCTGCCCCTCCCCCGCCCCCGCCGCTCTTCCTTGCTCCCGGTCCACCTCAGGTAGACCCCCTCCCGCCCCAGGGTCCTGCTCCCTCGGGTGTGTCTCAAGTAGACCCTCTCCCTGGTACTGCGCCTGTTCAGTTAGCTGTCGTCTCAGCGCGCACACCGTCAGAGTGGAGCTCCCGGAGCTGGCGGGACTGGAGACCCTGGAGCTGGAGATACTGCGACTAATGGTCCTGGAGGTGCTCATACCGTTGGTACTGGAGCTACCGGGACTGGTGGTTTTGGGTGCGCTGGAGTTGGAGACCCTACGGAGCCTGGAGCTGCTGGCGCTGGAGGCGCTGGAGCTGGAGTAGTTGGTGTTGGAGGCGCTAGCGCCGGAGGCGCTAGGACTACAGGAGCTGGAGCTATTGACCCTGGAGCTGGAGGTGCTGGAGGCACTGTGCGGCCGCGTCCGTACTTTGTTCCCCTGCTTCAGCAGGTTCTTGGTGTCCCGTCTTCTACTGGTCTTCCTCCTCCCTTCCTGTGTCCACCGCCTGACCAGTCGCAGCCGCCGTTACAGCCAGCCTCCCCACTGCCTGCTCCTTCTCCTTACACTGAGCAGACAGGCTGTCTTACAGAGCGTCGTGAGCCTGCGTCTCGTCCTGTCTTGCCTGTTCACACTGCTCTTCGCGCCCCTCGTTTACGTCCTCCTCTTGTCCCAGGCACGCACACTATGGCACTCCGTCCTTCCTCTGTTCCACTGCGTGTTCCTCTGCCTGCTCCTCCTGAGTCCTCTCTTCCTAAGGTCCCTGACCCTGAGTCTGACCGAGCGCGTGCTGCCAGTCCCACTGTCGCTCGTCTCCTTGCCATTGCTGTCACTCACCCGTCCTTTGAGTCTGCTGCTGCGTCTGCTCTCGTTGCTGAGCTGCTTGACTTTGCTGCTACCTGCCGTCTCGACTATGCCTCTGCTCTAGTTGCTAAGTCTGTGCCTGCCAGTCCTCCGTCCGTCGGGGGTGAGTGTGCTCTTGGCACAGACGTCCTTGAGGACAGGCAGGAGGACTTTGAGTGTCTTGCAGCTGCTGTACCTCGTTTTGCTTCCTTGCTGCTTGCCCCTGAGGGAGACCCGGATACTCCAGACATCCCGACCCCGCGCTCTTACGCAGAGGCGATTACGGGTCCTTACTCCTCTCAGTGGCAGGCAGCTATGGATGCCGAGATGGCATCCTGGAAGTCCACAGGCACCTACGTCGACGAGGTTCCCCCACCTGGGGCGAACATAGTCAATGGCATGTGGATTTTCAGGGTGAAGCGGCCGCCGGGTTCTCCGCCTGCCTTCAAGGCGCGTTACGTTGCTCAAGGCTTCAGCCAGCGACAGGGAGTTGACTACTTCCAGACCTTCTCCCACACCCCAAAGATGACTACTCTTGGGCGAATGACTCAGCTACGCAGCGGTCGTCACAGGGTTACACCTTCAGCCTCGGTTCCGGCTCTGTCTCCTGGCGGTCTACCCGCTCATCTTCAGTTCTCAGTTCCAGTTGTGAGGCTGACATCCACGCAGGAGCCATGGCTGCACAGGAGCTACGCTGGCTCACCTACCTGCTGACTGACTTGGGAGAGCAGCCTCGTTCGCCTCCAGTTCTGTACGTAGACAACAAGGCCATGATTGCCTTGTGTCAGGAGCACAGACTGGAGCACCGAACGAAGCACATCGCTCTGCGATACTTCCTTGCTCGAGAGTTGCAGCAGCGTGGCCAGCTTCGTCTTGCGTACGTGGCCACTAGGGCCAACACTGCTGATGCATTCACCAAGGCACTTCCGCCTGGTGATCATCAGCGCTTCGCTACTGTGTTAGGCCTTGTGCCTACTTTGCCTCACTTGCTTACTACTTGACTATGTTTGTACTGTGATCTTTATATATACCTGCATGCTTGCACTTGCTAGGGTATGATCACTGTATTGTTTGTTCTCTTTTATATAACTCTGCACGTGAACTGGCCTTGTGGCACTTTGCTTGTGCTCGGACTGTGTGGTGACTTTGTGATCCACCCTGAGCTTGTTTTGCTTTTCTTGACTGGTCTTGTGACCACTTGTTCTCCCCCACTTTGCCTATGGGGGTGTGTCAAACTTATATATAGCTTACATTGTGTAGGCTGTAGTAGGGTTACCCATAAGGGGTACAACCCAATTAGGGTTAGTACTTGTACCCAACTCTCTGCTAGTTCATTCATTCTCGTTCGTTCTTTCTGACAATAGTCCGGTGAGGTTAGAATCAGGTGTGTTGGTTACTTCGACCACGTTGTCATCATCGCTAGACATCTCGCGAACGGTGTCGCGAGAGGGGTTGGGTCTTCCTCCATGGGTGAGTGTATGTCAGCACTTTCGTAATTATGTGGTGCCTATACTGATTCGTTTGGATCAGGTTCGGTTGGGATGAACGTTGCGGTGCCGAACTCTCCTATAACGGGGACGAAATGTGCCTCTCCCATGAATTGATATTCTGGTACTTGTTCTGCCACGTCAACCTCATCCTGGTCGCTTGCGTAGCTGTGCCACCCTGGAGGATGTTGTCAGGTGCTTCCTGTGTGTTGCTGGCATAACAGTGGCAGCTTCAGATTTTCGTAGAAGATGCAATCACGTGAACGCGTGACTTGGTGGGTGGCAAAGTCGAGGATTATCCATGCATGGTACTCCTGCTCGATGCCGAGGTGAATGCCCCAATGGGCTCGGTCTTCAAATGTTCCTCTTCGGGCAGTGTGGGGTCTGTACCGTACCGTGCAGTCGAAGACCCGGAGCATTCGTGCGTCTAGACTCTTTTCAGTCCACTCCATGAAAGGTGAGCTATTGTTGGGCAGGGCTTTGGAGGAGAGAATGTTGTGCAGCCGCACAACATGGGCCATCGCGAAGGGCCAATAGATGGTCGGCACAGCTGACTGCTTCATGAGTGCCCTCAATTTTTTCACGAGGCCCCTGTTGGTTCGTTCCGCCAAACCCTGCTGCTCGTGAGCATAGGTTAGCGAAATCATCCGCTTGATCCCCTTCTTCGCGCAGAGCTTCTTGATTTTTTCAATGACGTACTCTGCTGCTCCGTCCGTTTGGAAGGCCTTCAATGTGATTGTGCCACCTTCAGCCAGAGGTCAAAGCACTCAAAGTCGAGGTCGCGGCTAGAGACGTTAGTGGCCCAGACGAATTGCGTAACTGCATCGATGAATGTGATCGTGTAGTGCTCCCCTTTAAGCCCGCGTGCGGTAAGGCATAGAAAATCGCTGTACACTTTGTCCAGCTCCTTGTAGCACTCGGTGCCGGGACCTTTTCGGGAAAAGGTTTATGTGCAAGGGCCGTAGTTTGGGTATATCCGTTCTTGGTTGAAGTTTGTTCTAATCGGGTAGCAGTAGCGCATCTTTTGCGACCACTCCAGCGTTAATAGTTTTTTTTGCATTCTCAATAGCTGTTCAGAAATCATTGACGTTTCCACCAACCCCATCCCATGCTTCCCACTCGCCCCAGTGGGGAAGAGGCAGAGCTGGAGCGTCTGCAGAAGACGCGGTCGTGCTAATGCATTCACTCATGCGTTTCCATACTTTCCCATGGCCCATTCACCCATGCTGCTTGTGCGCACCAGTGGAGAGGAGGCGGAGCTGCGGCGTCTGCAGGTTGTGAGGCCAGTCATCCATTCGCCAGTCATCCATTCTCCCATTCGTCAATTTCCACGCCCCAACAATCCCATCTGTGCTTCTCGTGCATACCTGTGGAGTAGAGGCAGAGCTACAGCTCCTGCAAGAGGTCACGCCATACATTCACTCATTCTTTTCCATGCTTCCCCTGCCCCATTCATTGCATGCCCCATTCATCCCATTCACCGTGATTCCCATGCTACTGGTATGTTTACTCCAGTGAAGAGGAGGCAACAGCGGCGAATAGCGATGGCAAGCAGCAGCAGCAGCAGCGGTGGAGGCTCAGTTGCGAGCTGCTGCCTCGCAGGGCCTCTGCCACCACGCCCTGCACTCAACCAGATGCTCAATGTGCTGCTGCTGCTACGCCCTGCACCCAACCAGATG
Organism: Closterium sp. Naga37s-1; assembly: GCA_947471745.1. Lineage (NCBI taxonomy): Eukaryota > Viridiplantae > Streptophyta > Zygnematophyceae > Desmidiales > Closteriaceae > Closterium > Closterium sp. Naga37s-1. The sequence continues at coordinate 1,898,958 of CANJKZ010000328.1, forward strand.
CACTGGGTGCTGCTGCTGCTACGTCCTGCACCCAACCAGATGCTCTAGGTGCTGCTGCTGGTGCTACGCCCTGCACCCAACTAGATGCTCTAGGTGCTGCTGCTGGTGCTACGCCCTGCACCCAACCAGATCTGTCGGTGCTGCTACAGCGAGCGGCGACGGCGGGTTGACGTGACGGCATCCCAAAGCACTACTCTGTCAGAATGTTATATTTGTCTAGCCTGCAGTGGGGTACTCTATAGCGAGTACAGCCAAATTTAGGGTTTGCTATATGTACTTAACTGCCTGCTAGTGAAATCCCTCTTCTCTGTTTCATTCCTTCCTTTAGTTTCCTGACATGGAATCAGAGCAGGTCGACCCTCCCGGGTCGATCCTGTGCATGGGCCCACCGTTAGCTTCCGCTACTGCTGTCCTGCCTATCGCGCGCCTCGGGCGCACGCCGTTCTTTCTGCCTGCCACGCGCCATGGGCGCGGCATTTTTTCTTCCCGCCGTGCGCTCGGGGCGCGCGGCGGTTTTCTGCCCGTCGCGCCGCCCTGGTGGCCGCGCGACGCCCTGCCCGTCGCGCGCCCCAGGGCGTGCGGCGGTTTTGTCGCTCGTACGCGGCCCCCCCACTCCTGTCGCCCGTCGTGGCGCCATCGGGGGCCCGCGTGGCCCCCACTTTCGTCGCTCGTCGTGGCGCCCTCGGGGGCCCACGCGCGGCCCACTCCCGTCGCCCGTCGTGGCGCCCTCGGGGGCCCGCGCGGCCCCCACTCCTGTTGCCCGTCGAGGCGCCCTGGGGGTCCGCGCGCCGCCCCTGCAGCTGCCCGCGTTTCTGCCCTGGGTTGGGGGTATGGGGGTGGCGGGTGTGTGCACTGTCCCCTCCTCCTCCTTCTCCGTCTCCCACTGCTGTAGCTGCCGCTGAGGGGGGTGGGTGTGTGGGAGCCGAAGGAGTGGTGCTAGGAGGGTGTCGTGGGAGTGAAGCTAGGGGTGCAGCAGGGGGTGTGTGAAAGGGGTGTGGGACAGTTTGGGGAGGTTGAAGGGGGGTGGCCGCCGTGAAGCCAGCAGCTCCAGTCGCCCGGGGGACCGTTGCGCCAGTCGCCCATGAGCTCGTCGCTCCAGTTGCCCGTGAGCCCGTTGCTCCAGTCGCCCGTGGGTCCGTTGCTCCTGCCGCTCAGAGTTCGCCGCGGAGCCAGTTACTCCAGTAGCCCGTGTGCCAGTTGCTCCAGTTGCCAGTGTGCCAGTTGCTCCAGTTGCCCGTGTGCTAGTTGCTCCAGTTGCGCCGTGTGCCAGCAGCTTCAGCTGCCGCCCACTACCTCCTCTCCTCTCATAGTCCCTCCTCCTCCACACTTGCCCTCTATGATAGCTTCTAGCTTTACTTATTATTTTGAACTATTGCTCTGCTTGCTTATTGTGCTGATTACACCCCACTTTGGCTATGGGGGTGTGTCAGAATGTTATATTTGTCTAGCCTATAACGAGTACAGCCCAATTTAGGGTTTGTTATATGTACTCAACTGCCTGCTAGTGAAATCCCTCTTCTCTGTTTCATTCCTTCCTTTAGTTTCCTGACATACTCTCCCTCTCCCATCCCACTGCGTTCCCCTGCTTCTATTTGTCCCCTTGCCCCCCTACCCATCCCTTGCTTTTTCCTTCTCCCATCCGTCGCTTTAACCCTTGTTTGTTCCATGGCATTCCCCCCTGCCCCCATGCCCCAATGGGACATCCTCCTATGCCCCACCCTCGGTTTCACGCCTTCCCATTCCCCATCTCCCCTTGTCCATCCCTACCTTTCCCCCTTGTCCTTCCCTCACTATTCTTCTTGTCCTTCCCTCTATTTCCTCCTTGCTCATCCCTCTCTGTCCTATTCGTCCTTCCCTCCCTCTCCCCCTGTCCGTCCCTCTCTTTCCTCATTGCCCATCCCTCCCTTTCCCAGTTGTCCTTCCTTCCCTCTCCCCTTGTCCTTCCCCCTGTTTCCTCCTTGCCCATCCCTCCCTTTCCCATTTGTCCTTCCCTCACTATCCCCTTGTCCTCCCCTCTGTTTCCTCCTTGCCTATCCTTCCCTTTCCCAGTTGTCCTTCCCTCCCTCTCCCCTTGTCCTTCCCTCTGTTTCGTCCTTGCTCATCCTTCCCTTTCCATTTGTTGCTCTCTCCTTCTCCCCTTGTCCTTCCCTCTGATTCCTCCTGTTATGTGATCCTATCACTTGCATTCACGTCTGTCTGCCTCCCATCATATGTTCGTGCGTTGCATGCGTGGTGTGTGTGCAAGAATCTGTGTTTGGTGTGGTTTGGATTTTCTGTGTATGTGTGTGAATGTTATTTGGCTTGGGCAGACATCTGAAGTGACTTCTCTGCTCAAGAGCTTTCCGACGAACCAAGAATCATCGCGATCGAAGCAAGAACAAGAAATATATGATCGTTCAAAGTTTTTTATTGTGATGCAGCGACTATGGGAATTTGCGGGTTGACTCAATATGGGGTACAGACTTTTGGGGGTTGGTAAATTCGTCACCATCACTGTAGATGATGCCAAGTGGTTGGGAGAAGCCAAACCAGGTTGGCAAGTGTGGCCAAGTTGGGTGAGGTGGATGGCATGAGTTGGGAAAGTGACAAATGTCAACGTTGGGGTGCCTATAGAGGGGGGAATTGTGTGGTATGGGGTTTCCTTGGTTGGGGACTCTCTTGGGACCTTCCCTCTCGTCCTCTTCATCCCCTTCTACCTGGTTCTTGCTACTCCAACTTTCTTGTGTGAACTTGTGAGACAACTTTGTGATTGAGTTAAGTTTCTATGGCAGCTTACCCCCTAGTGCGCCGAATTTCATAACTCGAGTTATGCTTCATATTTTGAAACTATTCAAATTGGGAAAGATAGCCACGGTCAAGGGCTACAACATACTCAAGTTTGAGAGAATTCTGACAGAGCGTGTTTTGTCAAAGACGTTTCTTGTGACGAGGACGTTTCTGTCCAGAATTATAGTTGACGATTTTGAGATATTTCGGCCCTTAATCTTCATAGACTCCGTCCTTAGTCTCTAACACCTCCTTACCCATCCCTCCCTTTCCCATTTGTCCGTCCTGCCCTCTCCCATTTGTCCTTCCCAACCAACCCACTACTGTTCCCCTTTCCCATTAATCATTGTCCCCCTCCCATCTCACCCTTCAATCTCCCTTGCAAACATCCTTGAAATTTATACATCACATCGTTCCCATTTCCTCATCTCTCATCCTGTCGATGGACAGCTGCACGACTACCGCTATTGGAGAGCGAAATTGGGCTCCTCTCGGATAATGATATTCCGAATGGTATAAGTTTATGTCTCAGTTGAACCATTGCAAGAAAGTTTGTGCAATCGGTGCATGCTTCAGAGGTATACCTTCGAGGCACCTTTCTTTTTTTAACAAATGGTGTCAAACATTTTTTTTTTTTTTTCATATGAGGTAATGTAATCACCGGTGTTGACCTTGTTACTTGTGAATTGGTGGTTCTATGGTGTATTGTAGAAACAATAAGGGCGCGTCACCATTTTGACGTTTCGTTTTTTTCCAAAATGACCCGTTTTAACGAAGAAGTGTTAGTGTCTTCGTTACAGCCCAAGACCCGGATTACAAAATAAGAAGGCAAACTGTGCACAGTTTGCCTGCCGCAACCTGCAATTTTGCCCCTGTTGACTTGCGTTGAGTAATTTAGGTCTTGGGCTTTAAGGGTTCGCACGAAACTCGGTTTGAAAGAAATCGTGCAATCCCTTGACGAAGACAGTAACACGGCATATTTTTAAATGTTCGTTTTGGTGAAACGAAACAGTCAAAATGGTTACACGCCCTAACCGCACGCTGGGGTAATTGAGGGGGTTGTCAGAATCGTGAACGAAGTGAATGAACTAGCAAGCAGGTGGGTACAAGTAGGAAACCTAAAAGTGTTGTACCCTATATGAACTACCCCACCACAGCTTAAACAGACTATAGCATATAAGTTTGACACACCCCTATCGGCAAAGTGGGGGAGAACAAGAGGTCACAAGACCGGTCAGGAAAGGCAAAGCAAGCTCAGGGTGGATCACAAAGTCACCACACATTCTGAGCACAAGCAAATGGCCACAAGGCCAGTTCACATGCAGAGTTATATAAAGGAGAACAAGCAATACAGTGATCACAACCTAGCAAGTGTAAGCATGCAGGTATATGTATAGAGATCACAGTACAAGCAGAGTCAAGAATTAAGCAAGTGAGGCACAGTAGGTACAAGGCCTAGAACAGTACAGAAACGCTGATGATCACAAGGCTGAAGTGCCTTGGTGAAAACATCAGCAGTGTTGGCCGAAGAGGCCACGTAAGCAAGACGAAGCTGACCACGCTACTGCAACTCTCGAGCAAGGAAGTAGCGCAGAGCAATGTGCTTCGTTCTGTGCTCCAGTCTGTGCTCTTGACACAAGGCAAGCATTGCCTTGTTGTCGACGTACAGAACTGGAGGAGAACGAGGCGCCTCTCCCAAGTCGGTCAGCAGGTAGGTGAGCCAGCGTAACTCCTGTGCAGCCATGGCCCCAGCGTAGATCTCAGCCTCACAACTGGAGCTGAGAACAGAAGACGAGCGGGTAGACCGCCAAGAGACAGAACCGGAGCCACGGTTGAAGGTGTAACCCTGTGACAACCGCTGCGTAGCCAATTCGTCAACCCAGGAAGCGTCTGCGTGACCAGTGAGGACAACTCGAGCCCGTCCTCCAAGCACGAGCCCAATGCCCGACGTACTACACAAGTAGTGCAACACCCTCTTCGCAGCATCCCAGTGCACCTTTCGGTGCCTGCCGGGAGCCACGTAGCGAGCCCGAAGGCTGAGAGGGTACGCGAGGTCAGGTCGTGTGCAAGTCATGAGGTACATGAGGCAGCCCACAAGCTCTGGATACGGGCCACTCGACTCTACGGACTCGTCCAAAGGTGGAGCTGAGAGCGAGTGACCGGTAGGCAGAGGAGTGGACTGTGGCGAGGAGTACGTGAAGCCGAAGCGCTGAAGGACCTGCTGCACCATGTGTGACTGAATCAGGGTAATGGTGCGCTGTGCTCTGTCCCGGGTGATCTGCAAGCCAAGATAGATTGTCAGTTCACCCAGGTCTGTGCACGTGTGTCTCTTCTGCAGCTCCGACTTCACGTGGGCGAGTGCCTCAGTGTCAGCAGTAGCAAAGACCAAGTCGTCTACGTACACAAGAACGTAGAACGGCGGCAGAGTGGTGTCGGTGCGTAGAAACAGCGACGGGTCAGCAGTGGAAGGAACAAAACCAAGAGCAGCAAGAGTCGTCCTCAGTGTGTCATGCCATTCACGGGGCGCCTGGCGGAGACCGTAGACTGGCCGCCGGATGCTCCACTGGGTACCAGCAGGAAACGAGCCAGTGAAGCCAGGTGGGCGGCGCAACCAGATCTCCTCGTGCAGGCTGCCCTGTAGGTAGGCTGTGCTGAAGTCAAGCGAGAGTAGCTCGTAGTCACGCTGAGCGGCGACGTGCAGCAGCACCCGAAGAGTGGTCATCTTTGGGGTAGGGGAGAAGGTCTGGAAGAAGTCATGGAAAAAGGTCCGAATTGACGAAGACGAAGCGGTTGAAGAAGGGGTGCAGAAATTCTTCGACTTGTTGACGCGGCTTGAGGGAGCTGATTTGAACTACAGTGAGCTCCAAAAGAAGACCAAGTTGCTGGCCTTACTCCCAGAGTCATGGTCCTCTCTCATCATCAACCTCAATCGTGACTTGCCCCGCCTCTCGCTCGAAGACGTGAAGCGAGCGATCCTTCAAGAAGATTTCCGTCGCCGTAAGTTGGCGAGTGCGGATGGCGCCGGGGCAGCAAGCATCGGCCGTGGATATGGCCGTGGAAGGGGCAGAGGACGAGGAGGAGGAAGGTTTGGAGGCAGCAACTTCAACGGAGGCCGCGGGAGTAGCGGATACGGCAATGACAACAAGAACAACGGACGCGGTCGCGGACGGTTCGACGGCGAGTGTCATTTTTGCCACAAAAGCGGACACATGTGGCGCGATTGCTACAAACTCCCTGATGGATGGACTCCTGCTCAAGGCCAAGAGGGTAGAGGAGCAGGAGGAGGGAGAGGAAGAGGCCGTGGAGGCCGTGGCGGTCGCGGAGGTGGTGCTGCAAGTATGAAGAGTGCCGGCAACGAGAGCGAGTCGAGGGACGATCGCTTCCCGGGTCAATTCTTCTTCGTGTCCACGCAAGCACCGGCTGGTCCAGAGAATGATGAAAGCTTTGAGGAGCCAGCAGCTGTGGGAAAGGTCACCCTACACTCCCTGGACTATTGGGTGATCGATAGCGGCGCTACCTATAGCATGACACCTCATGCGGACTTGCTCACCGAACTTGAGCCGTCACTGGTGAAGCATGTGACATCGGCTTTGGGGCAGCGAGCAGAGGTGAAAGGCATGGGCAAGGCCATCTTCAAGGGTACTGATGGGAAGATGGTGGGCCTCAAGAACGTGCTTTGGGTGCCCAACCTTGCTGCCAACTTGATTTCCGTGCGGCGGTTGCAAAAGGCCGGCATGGACACGAGCTCGAAGGGAGCTAAGACCTACACCGCGAGGCTTGGTGAGCGGATTCTTTGGGACCTTCACGAGGATAGGGATGTCTACAACGAGATGTGGCAGATCCCTGTGGTACCCATGCCTAAGGAAAGGCAAGTGGCAGCAAGCATCAGCACCAAGGGTGAAGCGGTTGGTAGCGGTGATGGCGCGAACGGTCACACTAAGGAGATTGAGTCCAAGAAGTGCAATCTTGGAGGGACCAGCAAGCTTGGTGAACATGAGGAGAGTGGTGCAGCAGCCAAGGAGCAGCACAAGGGTGAGGAGAACCCCAAGGCAGTAGTGGAGGAGGAGTACGGAGAGAACATGTGGGGCACTATTGCGAGTGCGGCATTCTCCAATCCGACTTCGGCTACGGGGGAGTGTGATTGGCTCACCTTGCATCGGCGAATGGGGCATGTGGCCCTGCCCATCTTGCAGCAGCTAGTGAAGAATGAGATGGTTGCTGGCATACGTGTGAAGGGGGAGCCCGATGAGGTACTTGGCTGCCCGACGTGCATGCAAGCCAAGTTCACCCGTTACCCGTTCTCTAGTTCGGAGGCAACGACTAAGGCACCACTTGATGAGGTGGTGATGGACGTGGTGGGCCCCCTGAAGCTTGGAGCTGCTGGAGCTGAGTACTTTCTCACCATTGTGGACGTCTACACTCGCATGACTTGGGTGTACGTGCTGTCCAAGAAGAGTGACGTGGCTGAAACGGTGAAGACCGATTGGTTGCCGATGGTGGAGCAGCAACAAGACCGGCTAGTCAAGGCAATTCGCACCGATCGAGGGGGAGAGGTCCTGAGCAAGGAGTTCTCATTGTGGCTGAAGAAGAATGGCATAAGGCACTCCCTTACCATGCCATACTCCCCTGCAATGAACGGCATCGCCGAGCGAGCGAACCGGACAATCACGGAGACGGCGCGTGGGTTGCTCATTGAAGCCGGGCTACCCGACTATTTCTGGCCTGATGCGGTGCGGAGTGCGTGTGTGGCCAAGAACAGAGCTTTGACTCATGTGGGAGCAGACAAATGGGTGCCCTATGTGGAGTTGATTGGAAGGAAGCCAAAGGTGGATATGCTTCGGGTGTTCGGGTGCATGTGCATGGCGCTCGTGCCTAAGCATCTTCGGCACAACAAGCTCGGTGCCAAGGCGATATGCGCTGTGTACTTGGGCATGGCTCAAAACAGCAAGGGGTGGCTTCTTTGGGACCCATTCACCAAGAAATTCTTGGTGAGCAGGGACTGCAAATTCATGGAGAATCTGATGTACAAGGATTGGAAGGCGGAGAATGAGGCGAAGATAGGCATGCGGTTTGGGGAGGTGAAGAGTTCCGGTTTGGAGCATGTGGAGCTGCCCTTGGAGCTGAGCAGCAGCAGCACCACCACAAGGCAATCTTCCCTTGTGAATAAGGGAGAGGAGGCCAAGGATGCAGAGGAAGAAGAGGAGGAGGTGCAGCAAGTGAGCGAGCGTGCACCGACACTTCCTTCTCGCACTACGAGTGCTCCACGGATCCGAGTCACCCCGCAGCAACGCCAAGGCCTTCATGTCCCTGCAGCTGAGGAGGAAGGAAGGGGCAAGAGGAGAATCCAAGCCCCTAATAGGCTGACCTATGATGCATTGGGAAAGCCAGCCAAGTCAGCTCTGGCCGGAGCGGCACTTATAGTTGGAGATGACAAGGAGAGTGACTACGAGGAGTGTGCCTTTGCGTTCTTCTCTCCGGTGGAGATGCCGGGGGAACCAGCAACTCTCAAGGAGGCCTTGGAGAGTAGTGACGCTGAGGAGTGGAAGAAGGCAATGGAGAGTGAGCTGAAGAGCATTGAGGAGAACGGCACGTGGGAATTGGTGGAGCTACTGGAGGGGCGTAAGGCGATTACGTCCAAGTGGCTCTTCAAGATCAAGTCCGACGCCGACGGCAAGATCGAGCGCTACAAGTCTAGGCTTGTGGCGAAGGGGTACCAGCAGAAGGAGAAGGTGGACTATAAGGAGTTGTTTGCTCCTGTGGTGAAGCCGACGACGCTGAGAACCCTACTCGCGGGAGCTGCCATCAAAGGATGGGTGGTGAAACAAATGGATGTCACAACGGCATTCCTCAACGGCGTCCTTGACGAAGAGATTTTTATGGCGCAGCCAGAGGGGTTTGATGATGGTAGTGGCAGAGTTCTGAGGCTGAAGAAGGCCCTTTATGGACTGAAGCAGGCCCCTAGGCAGTGGTACTTGAACCTGCGAGAAGTGTTGGAGGAGATAGGCTTCACTCCTTCATCCGCCGATCATTCCTTGTTCATGCTTGGCGAGGGGGAGCAGAGGAGTTTCATGGTGGTTTATGTGGATGACATTCTCATTTTCTCACCCTCTTCTGACCTTGTGAAGGAGGTGATGCTGAAGCTCAAGACAAGTTCAAGTGCAAGGCCCTTGGTGACGTGAGCTTCTACCTTGGGCTCCACATTGAACGAGATGTGGAGAAGCGGTGCATGCGGGTGCATCAACGAAAGTACCTGGAGGCATTGGCTGCCAAATTTGGGCAGAGTGAAGGCCATGTGGCTACACCCTTTCCCTCTGGGTTCAAGTGTGTGAAGGGACCAGAGGAGGAGAGCGTTGGTGAAGAGGAGAGGCGCCGTTTTCACTCGTTGGTGGGCAGCCTCATGTACGCGGCGGTAAACACCCGACCGGACGTCGCGTTTGCTACCGGACAGTTGGCTAGGGTTGTTCAATGCCCTAACGAGGAGCAGGTAGCAGCTGGAATGAGGGTGGCCAAGTATCTTGGCCAAACACCGACCGTTGGGCTGCAATACTCGGCGGCGGCGCAAAGGCGCCAAAAGGGCGCGGATGGTGTTGAACCCGGGCGTTTGTTCCTCACCGCATTCTCGGATGCTTCTTTTGCATCAGAACCAGAGGACATGACAAGTGTTGGAGGGTTCATTTGCTGTGTTGGTGGAGGCCCAACTGCTTGGGAGAGCAAGAAACAGGTGGATCAAGCATTGAGCTCGGTGGAGTCCGAGTACATGGCACTCTTCCGTGCCGTACGAGAGATTGTGTGGCAGCGGCGTTTGTTGGCCGAATTGGGGGAGGAGAAGGAAGGACCTACCCCACTCTACTGTGACAGCCAGGGTGCCATTGCTCTTGCTAAGAACCCTGTGTTGCATGGCCTCGCCAAGCACATGAGGGTGAAGTGGCATTGGACGAGGAGCATGGTGGCCGCGGGTGAAGTTGAGTTGCACTACGAGAAGACGACAAGGCAGCCAGCTGACATGATGACCAAGAGGCTGGTGGAGCAGCAGCATTGGAAGTGTTGCAAGCTGGCTGGGATGGCTCTGAACTGAGAGAGCAAGATCCTAAGGCCAACAATCCGAGGGGGAGTTCGTTGGTGCAACCCTACGGTTTGCATTCGGCTTGTTGTCCGTGTGCGTGCATGCGTGTGTGCATGGAATGGTATGAGGGCATGAAATAATATATATTTCATGCTTACAATAGTGTGTGAATGATGAGGCATGATTTTGAATGTGTGTGTCGAGTCAATAGCGAGTTATCGCTAGTCGCGTGTCACGTCGTCGTTTGCGTGTCGTGTGCGGTTTTCTATTTTGTCGTGTGTGGAACGTTCGGCGTGTCGCAGGTGTCCGCAGCAGACTTCCAAGAACTCAAGGAAGAATTTACCTTGAAGAACCAGAGCCTTGGTTTCAAGAATCAAGTGATTTCGAAGCTCTCAAAAAGGGTAAACTTTAAGATAGTGAGAATAGTTGCATTACTTTGTGTAGTGTAACATTTCTCTTGGTGTAGGCCCTTGTGGAGGGTAGTTTCGAGACCCTTCGTGGTTGGGGACAGTGTGGCACTGTTCACATCACTGTACCTCGGCTCTTGGGGTTTGTAGGAGCTGGGAGTCATTCCCAACTCATAACTCTTCCTATCTTGTGTTCTAAGACTATAGTGGCTGCCATAGTACCGTTCGTTCAAACCAACGCTGTGCCGTCAATTCTTTATCGAATCATGCAATCTAAATTGCTTATTGACGTGAAGACGCTCCAGATCCAATTTGAATCAAGTCATTTGCAGCTGTGAGCAGAACGCTATCAACGTTTGAAGCCGCTCTGCAGAAATCCGTCTGTGCTCTCTATCTTTCGATTTAGGCACATTCAAGCCTATTGTGACTATAACAGCTCAGCACCCCCAGACTCAGCACCCCCAGGCTCAACACCCCTAGCAGCACCTGAGTCGACAGCTACCTAGATAGGCTCGACAGGGTCTACCTGGGACACACCTGAGGGGGGAGGGGGTCTACAGGAGGAGCACCTGGTGCTAGGAAGAGTGGCAGGGGGGGGAGAGAGGCAGTGCGGTAGGGAAAGAGACGGTAGTAAGATTACGACTCGTCAAACATGACGTCTTGAGAGGACAGAACACGACGCGAGGTGGGGTGGTAGAACTGCCACCCAGGTGCGTCAGGGGGGAAGCCAAGGAAGACGCAGGGAACGGCACGGGAGGACAGCTTGTCCGCGGAAGCATCGCAGACAAAGGCTCGAGATCTCCAGACACGGAACACAGACGCATCGCCAACCTTCCCCGTCCACCGCAGAGTAGGTGTAGTCTCCGGCAAGGAGACACGAGGCTGAAGGTTGATCTGATGCGCAGCGTACTGAACTGCGAACGGCCACAAAAAATGGGGAGCAGCCGCATGGATCATGGACGTACGAGCGACATCCATGACCATGCCAATGCGGCGCTCAGCAATCCCATTTTTCTGTGGGGAGGCCGGAAGCGTGAACGTCTGGTGGATGCCCTCCGCACGACAGAAGGTCCTCAGAAGGTCGGAGGAAAACTCACCACCTCTGTCTGAGTGCAGACGCAGAACAGGAAGGTCCGAGCCGAAACTCTCGCTGAGCTGGCGACGGGCACCGCGGATCCAGTCGATCAACACCTCAGTGACCTCACCCTTGCGGCGCAAGGGGAAGACTGTGGTGTAACGCGAGTAGTCGTCAACGACCAGCAGGAAGTAACGCTCGTGACCCTGTCCACGGACGCGGGCTGGGCCCCACACGTCCATGTGAAGAGTCTGCAGGGGAGCCTCTGTCGGAGGGAACTCGGAGGAGTGAGGAGCGGCGCGCTGCCGGCCCTCGACACAAGGAACACAGGTAGGGGCAGGCCCCGGAGGAAGGGGAGGGAGGGACCGGGGAAGACCAAAGACAAGGGTAAGAGAGGCCATACCTCGAAGACGAGGCACGGAGGGGTGACCAAGGTGGTGGTGCCAAAGGAGAGTCTCGTGTGACAGAGGATGACACGAGCAGGGGGCCGACGCTGGACTAGACCTGGACGCGGCAGAAAACACCTGACCAGACGCGGCTACCTGACCAGACACAGTAACCGGAGGAGACGCAGTAGTCAGTGTGTACAGACTCGACCCAGGCCGATGGGTGAACGTGGCCAGGTGGCGGCCCGTCCGAGAGCAAGTGCAGTGGGTCACATGCTGACCTCCAGGAGTGAACTGGTCAACCCATGCGTCCTGGAGGTCAGCTCCACTCACCAAGTTCGTAGAGAACGAGGGGAGGTGGAGTCCCGACAGCAAGCCCGACGGGGCCGCAGGACACGGTAGAACCGTGGAAGAGTGCGCAAGGACTGGGCCCCTAGAGGGGTCAGCTAGGGAGACTGCGACAGCACCAGAGTCAAGTGTGAAAGTGTGCAGGGCCTCAGTACGTGCAGTACCAGAGAGAGCAGACTCACTAGTACCTGGAGCAGTATACTCACCAGCACCTAGAGCAGCAGCCTCAATGCCCAGGTTGGGCGGAACACACAGGTAACAGTCACCCTCAGCACTATCAGTCGCAGCATACATGGCAGCAAGGATAGCATCGAAATCAAGATCAAAGATAGCAACGTTCTGCTTAAGCAGATCACCCCAGCGCGGGAGCTCAATAGCGTCAGGAAACTAGGCGCGCCAGGCGTCAGTCAGGCGACCGAAGCAGCGCTGCGCAGTGTTTGGCAGCCCGCACGTCTCCCCACGGCGCCCGCCGGTGCGAAGAACGTAAGTGCAGGGACCAACACCCCCAGACCTCCCACGCCCAGCGTACCACTTACGAAGCTGCTGGGCCGACGGGGTCTCACAGGAACGCGGCTGCTGCTGGCGCTGGCTACCACCAAAGCCTCCATGCTGCGCGGCTCCACCGCGACCAGCACCACCGCCGCCGCCACCTCCACCACCGCTGCCGCTGCCTCCACCGCCGCTGTCACTGCCTCCACCACCCCCACCGCCGCCACCGAAGCCCCCACTGTCAAACATATATGCTTAGTTATATCTAGGCTTAGTTCATGTGTTTACATTTGTCTAGGCTATAGTGTGTTTAGCCTTAGGGGGTGCAGAATTCTCTCGACATTCTACTTGTACCCTTCCTTGCTTCCTAGTCAATCATCCTCACCTAAGATTCTAACATGATATTAAGAGCAACTAAGTCTTAGGACCTAGTCTCAATGGGCCCACCACCTACTGCACTGCCCGTACCTAGCCCGTCGACTTCGTCGCCCGCGCCCGGCCCGTACCTAGCTCGTCGCCTCAGCCCCGCTGGCCCCGTCGACTTCGTCGCCCGCGCCCGGCCCGTACCTAGCTCGTCGCCAGGCCCGTACGTAGCCCGTCGCCTCGGCCCCGCTGGCCCCGTCGTCTTCGTCGCCCGCGCCCGGCCCGTACCTAGCGTGTCGCCCGGCCCGTACCTAGCCCGTCGCCCGGCCCGTATGTAGCCCGTCACCTCGGCCCCGCTGGCCCCGTCAACTTCGACGCCCGCGCCCGGCCAGTACCTAGCCCGTCGCCCGGCCAGTACCTAGCCCGTCGCCCGGCCCGTACCTAGCCCGTCGCCCGGCCCATACCTAGCCCGTCGCCTCGGCCCCGCTGGCCCCGTCAACTTCGATGCCCGCGCCCGGCCCGTACCTAGCCCGTCGCACGGCCCGTACCTAGCCCGTCGCCCGGCCCGTACCAAGCCCGCGCCTGGCCCCGTCCTTCGCCCAGCGCCCGGCCCCGTCTCTTGCCCGCGCTCGGCCCCGTACCTAGCCCCGCGCCCGGCCCCATTCCGCGCCCAGCGCCCGGCCCCGTACCTGCCCAGCGCCCGGCCCCGTACCTGCCCAGCGCCCGGCTCCGTACTGCCCAGCGCCCGGCCCAGTACCTGCCCAGCGCCTGGCCCCGTACCTGCCCAGCGCCCGGCCCAGTCCCTGCCCAGCGCCTGGCCCCATTGTTTGGCCCCGTGGCCCCTAGGCCCCTCGGCCCCCCCCTAGGCCCCTTGTTTGGCCCCTCGGCCCCCTAGGCCCCTCGGCCCCCCCAAGGCCCCCCCGGCCCCTTGTTTGGCCCCGCGGCCCCTAGGCCCCTTGGCCCCACCTCAGAGCCTGGCGCCCGGCCCCACGGCCCCTACTTGGCCCCTCGGCCCCATAGGCCCCTTGTTTGGCCCCTCGGCCCCCTAGGCCCCTCGGCCCCCCCAAGGCCCCCCCGGCCCCTGTTTGGCCCCGCGGCCCCTAGTCCCCTTGGCCCCACCTCAGAGCCTGGCGCCCGGCCCCCCGGCCCCTACTTGGCCCCTCGGCCCCCTCGGCCCCCTGTTTGGCCCCTTGGCCCCCTAGGCCCCTCGGCCCCCCCCAAGGCCCCCCCGGCCCCTTGTTTGGCCCCGCGGCCCCTAGGCCCCTCGGCCCCACCTCAGAGCCTGGAGCCCGGCCCCCCTCGGCCCCTACTTGGCCCCTCGGCCCCCTAGGCCCCTTGTTTGGCCCCTCGGCCCCCTAGGCCCCTCGGCCCCTCCAAGGCCCCCCCCGGCCCCTTGTTTGGCCCCGCGGCCCCTAGGCCCCTCGGCCCCACCTCAGAGCCTGGCGCTCGGCCCCCCGGCCCCTACTTGGCCCCTCGGCCCCCTAGGCCCCCTGTTTGGCCCCTCGGCCCCCTAGGCCCCTCGGCCCCCCCAAGGCCCCCCCGGCCCCTTATTTGGCCCCGCAGCCCCTAGGCCACTCGGCCCCACCTCAGAGCCTGGTGCCCGGCCCCCCGGCCCCTACTTGGCCCCTCGGCCCCCTAGGCCCCTCGGCCCCCCCAAGGCCCCCCCGGCCCCTTGTTTGGCCCCGCGTCCCCTAGGCCCCTCGGCCCCACCTCAGAGCCTGGCGCCCGGCCCCACGGCCCCTACTTGGCCCCTCGGCCCCCTAGGCCCCTCGGCCCCCCCCAAGGCCCCCCTGGCCCCTTGTTTGGCCCCGCGGCCCCTAGGCCCCTCGGCCCCACCTCAGAGCCTGGCGCCCGGCCCCCCGGCCCCTACTTGGCCCCTCGGCCCCCTAGGCCCCCTGTTTGGCCCCTCGGCCCCCTAGGCCCCTCGGCCCCCCCCAAGGCCCCCCCGGCCCCTTGTTTGGCCCCGCGGCCCCTAGGCCCCTCGGCCCCACCTCAGAGCCTGGCACCCGGCCCCCCGACCCCTTGTTTGGCCCCTCGGCCCCCTAGGCCCCTCGGCCTCTTGTTTGGCCCCGCGGCCCCCAGGCTCCTCTACCCCTATGGCGTTGCTTCGGGTTCTCCCGTTCGACCCGGAGGGCAGACCTGTAGCATTTGACACGTGGCATGACGATCTGCAACTGTACCTACTGAGCAACAGTCGGGACAGTGTCTCGCTGTTTGACCTCGTGTCCGGTGCCGCTCCAGCCCCTCCCGCCACAGCTGACGTTTCGACTCGTTCCCAATGGCTCTCTCGTGACGCTACTGCCCGCTTGGCCATTCGCAACCACCTGCCCGCAACAGAATGTGCTCACTTTGGCGAGCACAGGACAGCACAGGCCTTGTACGACGCTGTCGTTGCTCGCTACTCCTCCCCTGCCACTGCTGCTCTTGGCAGACTGCTACTGCCCTACCTGTTCCCTGAGCTGTCGGCTTTTGCCACAGTAGCGGACCTGGTTACCCACCTGCGCACTAGCGATGCTCGCTACCGCGCTACCGTTCCTGCTGAGTTCCTTCTCACGAACCAGCCCCCCATGTTCATCACCCTCTACTTCATAGTCACTCGCCTCCCTGACTCCCTTCGCTCTGTCAGGGACCACTTCCTCACCCTCGACCCCACTTCCTTCACTGTTGACCTCCTCAAGCAGCATCTCCTCGCAGCTGAGACTAGTGCAGTTGTTGTAGGTGCTGCTCGTGGCACCCCGCGCTCACCCTTCTTTGAGGGGTGCTCCCCCTCCCCCCTTTCCTCCTCCTTCGCCTCTGCTGCTGCTGCAGACGTCTCTGTTCCTGAAGACGTCGGGGCTGCTTCGACTAGTACGAAGCGCCGCAACAGCAAGGGCAAGGGTGGCCGGGGTAGTGGAGGAGGCAGCGGTGGTGGTGGAGGTGGCAGTGGGCGTGGCAGTGGGGGCAGCGGTAGAGGAGGCGGAGGCGGTGGAGGTGGTGGCGGCGGTGGGACCGGTGGCGGCGGTGGAGGCTCTGGTGGCGGCGGTGGAGGCAGCGGAGGGGGTGGCGGCAGTGGAGGCGGTGGGAGCAGTGGTAGTCGGTCTGGACCTCAGCGTGGAGGCCCTGGTGGCGGTCGGGGCCAGCAGCAGCAGCGTCGGAGCAAGACTCAGACGCCTCAACAGCTCCGTGAGTGGTTGGTTCAGCGTGGGGTGGGCGAGGGTAGTGAGACCTGCCCGTATGTCATTCGCACGGGTCCCCGTGCGGGCAAGACATGCGGGCGGTTTCACACTGAGCGCCGCTGCTTTTCCCGCCTTGACGACGCCTGGCGCACTGAGTTTGGTGATGACGTCGAGCGCCCTCGCTGGGCGGAGTTGTTTAGGTCGGGAGTTGCCATATTTGACCTAGACTTTGATGTTATTATCTCTGCCAGGTATGCTTTGTCTTTTAGTGCTGAGGGTAACTGTTACTGGTGTGTGCCGCCTGACCCAGGTATAGCCGCTGCTGCTCTAGGTGCTAGTGCGTCTGGTACTCCCCCTGGTACTGCGCCTGCTGAGGCCCTGCACACCTTCACGTTAGACTCCGGTGCCTCGCGCTGTTTCTTTCATGACAGCACCAGTCTCACTCCTCTTCCTGCACCTCTTCCGGTCAGACTGGCTGACCCCTCTGGGGGCCCGGTCGTTGCCAGTTCCTCCACTGTCCTCCCGTGTCCGGCGGATCCGTCCGGCTCTCTGTCAGGTCTTCACCTCCCCTCGTTCTCTACGAACTTGGTGAGTACCGCTGCCCTTCAGGATGCGATGGTCACTACCACCACTCCTGGGGGTCAGCGTGTGTCGATCTGCACGTGCACGCAGACAGGGCGTCACCTGGCTACGTTCACTCGTCGGCCAGGGTCGAGTCTGTACACACTGGCTACCGAGCCTCCTCAGGTCGCTGCTTCTGCTCAGGTGTCCACGTCAGAGCAGGTAGCCGCCGCTTGCTCGTGTCGCCTCCTGTCGCACCAGACTCTTCTTTGGAACCACCGCCTGGGTCACCCCTCCCTGCCACGCCTTCGTGGCATGCACTCCCGTCTCCTTGTCTCTGGTCTCCCCAGGTCTCTGCCTCCCCTTCCGCCCTCGCCTGCCCCGCCCTGTCTTCCTTGCGTCGAGGGGCGGCAGCGCGCCGCTCCTCACTCCTCCACGTTTCCCCCGACGACTGCTCCCCTGCAAACCCTCCACATGGACGTGTGGGGCCCAGCCCGCGTCAGTGGACAGGGCCGCGAGCGCTACTTCCTGCTGGTGGTTGACGACTACACACGATACACCACAGTCTTCCCCTTGCGCAGCAAGGGTGAAGTCTCTGCTGTCTTGATCCCTTGGATCCGCACAGTCCGTCTCCAGCTGCGTGCGCGTTTCGGCCAGGACCTTCCTGTCCTGCATCTGCACTCTAACAGAGGTGGTGAGTTCTCCTCTGACCTCTTGCAGGACTTTTGTCGTGGGGAGGGCATCACCTAGTCGTTCACGCTTCCAGACTCCCCTCAGCAAAATGGGATTGCTGAGCGCCGCATTGGCTTAGTCATGCAGGTCGCTCGTACCTCCATGATTCATGCGGCCGCTCCCCATTTTCTGTGGCCGTTTGCGGTCCGGTACGCTGCGCATCAGCTCAACCTCTGGCCCCGTGTCTGCTTGCCGGAGACCTCGCCCACACTGCGTTGGACGGGGAAGGTTGGCGATGCGTCGGTGTTCCGGGTCTGGGGTTCTCGTGCCTTTGTTCGCGATACGTCCGCGGACAAGCTCTCCGCCCGCGCTATTCCATGCGTCTTCCTTGGCTTTGTCCCTGATGCGCCTGGCTGGCAGTTTTACCACCCTGCCTCGTGCTTTGTCCTCCCTTCTCAGGACGTCACGTTCGACGAGTCGGTTCCCTTCTACCGTCTTTTCCCCTACCGCTCTGCCCCTTCCCCGCCCCCGCCGCTTTTTCTTGCTCCCGGTCCGCCTCCGGTAGACCCCCCTCCCGCCCCAGGGTCCTGCTCCCTCGGGAGTGTCTCAGGTAGACCCTCTCCCTGGTACTGTGCCTGTTCAGGTAGCTGTCGTCTCAGGTGCTGCTCCAGGTGCTGCGTCTGGGGGTGCTGCGTCTGGGGGTGCGGAGCCGGGGGGTGCGGGGTCTGAGGGTGCTGGGTCTGGGGGTGCTGAGCCTGAGGGTGTTGAGCCTGGGGGTGCTAAGTCGGAGGGTGCGGAGTCTGGGGGTGCTGAGCCTCGGGGTGCTGCTTCGTCTGGAGGTACTGCTGGTGCTTCACCGCGACTGTCCTCGCAGCAGCTGCGTGAGTGGCTTGTTCAGCGCGCACACCGTCGGAGTGGGGCTCCCGGAGCTGGCGGCCCTGGAGGCGCTGGAGCTGGAGGTGCTGCTGTTACTACTGGAGTTGGAGACCCTACGGAGCCTGGAGCAGCTGGCGCTGGAGGCGCTGGAGCTGGAGTAGCTAGAGTTGGAGGCCCTGGCGCAGGAGGCGTTGGAGCTGCAGGAGCTGGAGTTGTTGACCCTGGTGCTGGAGGTGTAGGAGGCACTGTGCGGTTGCGTCCGTACTTCGTTCCCCTGCTTGAGCAGGTTCTTGGTGTCCCGTCTTCTACTGGTCTTCCTCCTCCCTTCCTGTGTCCACCGCCTGACCAGTTGCAGCCGCAGTTACAACCAGCCTCCCCACTGCCTGTTCCCTCTCCTTACACTGAGCAGTCTGGAGGTCTTACAGAGCGTCATGAGCCTGCGTCTCGTCCTGTCTCACCTGTTCGCACTGCTCGTCGCGCTCCTCGTTCGCGTCCTCCCCCTGTCCCAGGCACGCACA
This sequence comes from Closterium sp. Naga37s-1, assembly GCA_947471745.1. NCBI lineage: Eukaryota > Viridiplantae > Streptophyta > Zygnematophyceae > Desmidiales > Closteriaceae > Closterium > Closterium sp. Naga37s-1. The sequence goes on from CANJKZ010000328.1 coordinate 1,917,637, forward strand.
CCATGGCACTCCGTCCTTCCTCTGTTCCACTGCGTGTTCCTCTACCTGGTCCTCCTAAGTCCTCTCTTCCTGAGGTCCCTGACCCTGAGTCTGACCGAGCGCGTGCTGCCACTCCCACTGTCGCTCGTCTCCTTGCCTTGCTGTCACTGACTCGTCCTTTGAGTCTGCTGGTGCTTCTGCTCTCGTTGCTGAGCTACTTGACTTTGCTGCTGCCTGCCGTCTTGACTACGCCTCTGCTCTAGTTGCTGAGTCTGTGCCTGCCAGTCCTCCGTCCGTCGGGGGTGAGTGTGCTCTTGGCACGGACGTCCTTGAGGACAGGCAGGAGGACTTTTAGTGTCTTGCAGCTGCTGTACCTCGTTTCGCCTCCTTGCTGCTTGCCCCTGAGGGAGACCCGGATGCTCCTGACATCCCGACCCCGCGCTCTTACGCAGAGGCGATTACGGGTCCTTAATCCTCTCAGTGGCAGGCAGCTATGGATGCCGAGATGGCATCCTCGAGGTCCACAGGCACTTACGTCGACGAGGTTCCCCCACCTGGAGTGAACATAGTCGATGGCATGTGGATCTTCAGGGTGAAGCGGCCGCCGGGTTCTCCGCCTGCCTTCAAGGCGCGTTACGTTGCTCGAGGTTTCAGTCAGCGACAGGGAGTTGACTACTTCCAGACCTTCTCCCCCACCCCAAAGATGACTACTCTTCGGGTTCTGCTGCATGTAGCTGCTCAGCGTGACTACGAGTTACACTCCCTGGACTTCAGTACTGCCTTCCTGCAGGGCAGCCTGCACGAGGAGATCTGGCTGCGCCGACCACCTAGTTTCACTGGGTCGTTTCCTACAGGTACCCAGTGGAGCCTCCGCCGGCCAGTCTACGGTCTCCACCAGGCGCCTCGCGAGTGGCACGACACACTCAGGACTACACTTGCGGCTCTTGGGTTTGTTCCTTCTACAGCAGACCCGTCGCTGTTTCTACGCACCGACACCTCGCTGCCGCCCTTCTACGTCCTAGTGTACGTCGACGACCTCGTCTTTGCCACGGCTGACACTGAGGCACTTACCCTAGTGAAGTCCGAGCTGCAGAAGAGACACACCTGCACTGACCTGGGTGAACTGCGCAGCTACCTTGGCCTGCAGATCACCCGGGACAGAGCACGGCGCACCATCACACTGACTCAGTCACACATGGTGCACCAGGTCCTTCAGCGCTTCGGCTTCCAGTACTCCTCGCCACAGCTCACTCCTCTGTCTACCAGCCACTCGCTCTCAGCTCCACCTTCGGACGAGTCCGTAGAGCCGAGTGGTCCGTACCCAGAGCTTGTGGGTTGCCTCATGTACCTGATGACTTGCACACGACCTGACCTCGCGTACCCTCTCAGCCTTCTGGCTCGCTACGTGGCTCCCGGTAGGCACCGAAAGGTGCACTGGGATGCTGCAAAGAAGGTACTGCGTTACCTGTGCAGTACGTCGGGCATGGGGCTTGTGCTTGGAGGACGGGGTCCTGTTGTCCTCACTGGTCACGCAGACGCCTCCTGGGTTGACGACTCAGCTACGCAGCGGTCGTCGCAGGGTTACACCTTCAGCCTTGGGTCCGGCTCGGTTTCTTGGCGGTCTACCCGCTCGTCTTCAGTTCTCAGCTCCAGCTGTGAGGCTGAGATCTACGCCGGAGCCATGGCTGCTCAGGAGCTACGCTGGCTCACCTACTTGCTGACCGACTTGGGAGAGCAGCCTCGTTCGCCTCCAGTCCTGTACGTAGACAACAAGGCCATGATAGCCTTGTGTCAGGAGCACAGACTGGAGCACAGAACGAAGCACATCGCTCTGCGATACTTCCTTGCTCGAGAGTTGCAGCAGCGTGGTCAGCTTCGTCTTGCGTACATGGCCACTCGGGCCAACACTGCTGATGTCTTCACCAAGGCACTTCCGCCTGGTGACCATCATCGCTTTGTTACTGTGTTAGGCCTTGTGTCTACTTTGCCTCACTTACTTACAGCCTGACTCTGCCTGTACTGTTATCTATCCATATACCTGCATGCTTGCACTTGTTAGGGTATGATCACTGTATTGTTTGTTCTCTGTATATAATTCTGCATGTGAACTGGCCTTGTGGCCCTTTGCTTGTGCTCGGACTGTGTGGTGACTTTGTGATCCACCCTGAGCTTGCTTTGCCTTTCTTGACTGGTCTTGTGACCATTACTCGTTCTGGCTATTCCCCACTTCGCCTATGGGGGTGTGTCAAACATATATGCTTAGTTATATCTAGGCTTAGTTCATGTGTTTACATTTGTCTAGGCTATAGTGGGTTTAGCCTTAGGGGGTACAGAATTCTCTCGACATTCTACTTGTACCCTTCCTTGCTTCCTAGTCAATCATCCTCACCTAAGATTCTAACACCCACTCCCGCCACCACCCCCACCTCCACTGCCACCCTTGCCCCCCTTGCCCTTGCTGTTGCGGCGCCTCCCACTAGGAGCAGACGCAGCCCTGACCTCCGCAGTGCCAACGAGGTCGACAGCAGCAGCAGAAGGAACAGAGGGGAGAAGGGGGACAGGGGAACACCCCTCAAAGAAAGGGTCGCGAGGGTCACCGCGAGAAGCGCCTACAGCTAAGATACTCTTCTCAGCTGGAGTCAGGCGCTCCTCTAGCAGGTCAACATTGAGATCGGTGGGGCAAAGGGAGAGAAAGTGGTCCCTGACTGAAGCAAGGGAGTCAGGGAGGCGGGTGACTAGGTAGTGAAGGGTGATGTACATAGGGGGGGGTTCTTGGCACAGAACTCAGTGGGAAGCGCAGCTCGGTAGCGGGCGTCACTAGTGCGAAGGTGAGTAATGAGGTCAGTGACTGTGGCAAAAGCGGCAAGGTCAGGGAACAGGTACGGTAGCATGAGGCGGCTGAGGGCAGCAGTGGAAGGGGAGGAGTAACGCGCTACTACCGCGTCGTACAAAGACTGTGCAGTCTTGTACTGGCCAAAGTGCGCGCGCTCAGCAGACGGCAGGTGACTACGAACAGCAAGGCGAGCAACAGCGTCACGAGTGGTCCACTGCGAACGAACCGTACTGTCAGTAGTGGCAGCAGGTGCAGTAGAGACACCGGACGGGTGATCGAAAGGGATACCCCGTCCCTAGAGTCACACTGAAGAAAGAGCTGCAGGTCGTCAACCCACACGTCAAAGTCAACTGCACGCCCCTCTGCATCAAAGGAAAGAACAGTAGGGCTAGCCATAGCGGCAGTAGCAGCTGTAGCAGTGTTATAGTCACAATAGGCTTGAATGTGCCTAAAACGAAAGATAGAGTGCACAGACGGATTTCTGCAGAGCGGCTTCAAACGTTGATAGCGTTCTGGTCACAGCTTCAAATGACCTGATGAAACTTGGATCTGGAGCGTCTTAAAGTTTCCTACATTAAGCAATTTAGATTGCATGATTTGATAAAGACTTGACGACACAGCGTTGGTTTGAACGAACGGCACTATGGCAGCCACTATAGACTTAGAACACAAATTAGGAAGAGTTACGAGTTGGGAATGACTCCCAGCTCCTACAAACCCCAAGAGCCGAGGTACAGTGATGTGGAACAGTGCCACACTGTCCCCAACCACAAAGGGTCCCGAAACTACCCTCCAGAAGGGCCTACACCAAGAGAAATGTTACACTACAGAAAGTAATGCAACTATTCTCACTATCTTAAAGTTTGCCCTTTTGGAGAGCTTCTAAATCACTTGATTCTTGAAACCAATGCTTTGGTTCTTCAAGGTAATCCTTGAGTTCTTGGAAGTCTGCTGCGCACACCTTCGGCACGCCGAACGTTCGACACACGAGAAAATAGAAAACCGCACACGACACGCAAACGACGACGTGACACGCGACTAGCGATAACTCGCTATTGACTCGACACACACATTCAAAATCATGCCTCATCATTCACACACTATTGTAAGCATGAAATATATATTATTTCATGCCCTCATACCATTCCATGCACACACGCATGCACGCACACGGACAACAAGCCGAATGCAAACCGTAGGGTTGCACCAACAAACTCCCCCTCAGATTGTTGGCCTTAGGATCTTGCTCTCTCAGTTCAGAGCCATCCCAGCCAGCTTGCAACACTTCCAATGCTGCTGCTCCACCAGCCTCTTGGTCATCATGTCAGCTGGCTGCCTTGTCGTCTTCACATAGTGCAACTCAACTTCACCCGCGGCCACCATGCTCCTCGTCCAATGCCACTTCACCCTCATGTGCTTGGCGAGGCCATGCAACACAGGGTTCTTAGCAAGAGCAATGGCACCCTGGCTGTCACAGTAGAGTGGGGTAGGTCCTTCCTTCTCCTCCCCCAATTCGGCCAACAAACGCCGCTGCCACACAATCTCTCGTACGGCACGGAAGAGTGCCATGTACTCGGACTCCACCGAGCTCAATGCTTGATCCACCTGTTTCTTGCTCTCCCAAGCAGTTGGGCCTCCACCAACACAGCAAATGAACCCTCCAACACTTGTCATGTCCTCTGGTTCTGATGCAAAAGAAGCATCCGAGAATGCGGTGAGGAACAAACGCCCGGGTTCAACACCATCCGCGCCCTTTTGGCGCCTTTGTGCCGTCGCCGAGTATTGTAGCCCAACGGTCGGTGTTTGGCCAAGATACTTGGCCACCCTCATTCCAGCTGCTACCTGCTCCTTGTTAGGGCATTGAACAACCCTAGCCAACTGTCCGGTAGCAAACGCGACGTCCGGTCGGGTGTTTACCGCCGCGTACATGAGGCTGCCCACCAACGAGTGAAATGGCGCCTCTCCTCTTCACCAACGCTCTCCTCCTCTGGTCCCTTCACACACTTGAACCCAGAGGGAAAGGGTGTAGCCACATGGCCTTCACTCTGCCCAAAGTTGGCAGCCAATGCCTCTAGGTACTTCCGTTGATGCACCCGTATGCACCGCTTCTCCACATCTCGTTCGATGTGGAGCCCAAGGTAGAAGCTCACGTCACCAAGGGCCTTGCACTTGAACTTGTCTTGAAGCTTCAGCATCACCTCCTTCACAAGGTCAGAGGAGGGTGAGAAAATGAGGATGTCATCCACATAAACCACCATGAAACTCCTCTGCTCCCCCTCGCCAAGCATGAACAATGAGTGATCGGCCGTTGAGGGAGTGAAGCCGATCTCCTCCAAAACTCCTCGCAACTTCAAGTACCACTGCCTAGGGGCCTGCTTCAGTCCATAAAGGGCCTTTTTCAGCTTCAAAACTCTGCCACTACCATCATCGAACCCCTCTGGCTGCGCCATGAAAATCTCTTCCTCTAGGACGCCGTTGAGGAATGCGGTTGTCACGTCCATTTGTTTCACCACCCATCCTTTGATGGCAGCACCCGCGAGTAGGGTTCTCAGCATCGTCGGCTTCACCACAGGAGCAAACAACTCCTTGTAGTCCACCTTCTCCTTCTGCTGGTACCCCTTGGCCACAAGCCTAGACTTGTAGCACTCGATTTTGCCGTCGGCATCGGACTTGATCTTGAAGAGCCACTTGGACGTAATCGCCTTACGCCCCTCCGGTAGCTCCACCAATTCCCACGTGCCGTTCTCCTCAATGCTTTTCAGCTCACTCTCCATTGCCTTCTTCCACTCCTCAGCATCACTACTCTCCAAGGCCTCCTTGATAGTTGTTGGTTCTCCCGGCATCTCCACCGGAGAGAAGAACACGAAGGCACACTCGTCGTAGTCACTCTCCTCGTCATCTCCAACTATAAGTGCCGCTCCGGCCAGAGCTGACTTGGCTGGCCTTCCCAATGCATCATAGGTCAGCCTATTAGGGGCTTGGATTCTCCTCTTGCCCCTTCCTTCCTCCTCAGCTGCAGGGACATGAAGGCCTTGGCGTTGCTGCGGGGTGACTCGGATCCGTGGAGCACTCGTAGTGCGAGAAGGAAGTGTCAGTGCACGCTCGCTCACTTGCTGCACCTCCTCCTCTTCTTCCTCTGCATCCTTGACCTCCTCTCCCCCATTCACAAGGGAAGATTGCCTTGTGGTGGTGCTGCTGCTGCTCAGCTCCAAGGGCAGCTCCACATGCTCCAAACCGGAACTCTTCACCTCCCCAAACCGCATGCCTATCTTTGCCTCTTTCTCCGCCTTCCAATCCTTGTACATCAGATTCTCCATGAATTTGCAGTCCCTGCTCACCAAGAATTTCTTGGTGAATGGGTCCCAAAGAAGCCACCCCTTGCTGTTTTGAGCCATGCCCAAGTGCACAGCCCATATTGCCTTGGCACCGAGCTTGTTGTGCCGAAGATGCTTAGGCACGAGCGCCATGCACATGCACCCGAACACCCGAAGCATATCCACCTTTGGCTTCCTTCCAATCCAATCCACATAGGGCACCCATTTGTCTGCTCCCACATGATTCAAGGCTCTGTTCTTGGCCACACACGCACTCTGCACCGCATCAGGCCAGAAATATTCGGGTAGCCCGGCTTCAATGAGCAACCCACGCGCCGTCTCCGTGATTTTCCGGTTCGCTCGCTCGGCGATGCCGTTCATTGCAGGGGAGTATGGCATGGTAAGGGAGTGCCTTATGCCATTCTTCTTCAGCCACAATGAGAACTCCTTGCTCAGGAACTCTCCCCCTCGATCGGTGCGAATTGCCTTCACTAACCGGTCTTGTTGCCGCTCCACCATTGGCAACCAATCGGTCTTCACCGTTTCAGCCACGTCACTCTTCTTGGACAGCACGTACACCCAAGTCATGCGAGTGTAGACGTCCACAATGGTGAGAAAGTACTCAGCTCCAGCAGCTCCAAGCTTCAGGGGGCCCACCACGTCCATCACCACCTCATCAAGTGGTGCCTTAGCCGTTGCCTCCGAACTAGAGAACGGGTAACGGGTGAACTTGGCTTGCATGCACGTCGGGCAGCCAAGTACCTCATCGGGCTCCCCCTTCACACGTATGCCAGCAACCATCTCATTTTTCACTAGCTGCTGCAAGATGGGCAGGGCCACATGCCCCATGCGCCGATGCAAGGTGAGCCAATCACACTCCCCCGTAGCCGAAGTCGGATTGGAGAATGCCGCACTCGCAATAGTGCCCCACATGCTCTCTCCGTACTCCTCCTCCGCTGCTGCCTTGGGGTTCTCCTCACCCTTGTGCTGCTTCTTGGCTGCTGCACCACTCTCCTCATGTTCACCGAGCTTGCTGGTCCCTCCAAGATTGCACTTCTTGGACTCAATCTCCTTAGCACGACCGTTCGCGCCATCGCCGCTACCAACCGCTTCACCCTTGGTGCTGATGCTTGCTGCCACTTGCCTCTCCTTAGGCATGGGGACCACAGGGATCTGCCACATCTCATTGTAGACATCCCTATCCTCATGAAGGTCCCAAAGAATCCGCTCACCAAGCCTCGCGGTGTAGGTCTTAGCTCCCTTCGAGCTCGTGTCCATGCCGGCCTTTTGCAACCGCCGCACGGAAATCAGGTTGGCAGCAAGGTTGGGCACCCAAAGCACGTTCTCGAGGCCCACCATCTTCCCATCAGCACCCTTGAAGATGGCCTTGCCCATGCCTTTCACCTCTGCTCGCTGCCCCAAAGCCGATGTCACATGCTTCACCGGTGACGGCTCAAGTTCGGTGAGCAAGTCCGCACGAGGTGTCATGCTATAGGTAGCACCGCTATCGATCACCCAATAGTCCAGGGAGTGTAGGGTGACCTTCCCCACAGCTGCTGGCTCATCAATGCCTTCATCCTTCTCTGGACCAGCCGGTGCTTGCGTGGACACGAAGAAGAATTGACCCGGAAAGCGATCGTCCCTCGACTCGCTCTCGTTGCCGGCACTCTTCATACTTGCAGCACCACCTCCGCGACCGCCACGACCTCCACGGCCTCTTCCTCTCCCTCCTCCTGCTCCTCTACCCTCTTGGCCTTGAGCAGGGGTCCATCCATCAGGGAGCTTGAAGCAATCGCGCCACATATGTCCGCTCTTGTGACAATAGTGGCACTCGCCGTCGAATCGGCCGCGACCGCGTCCGTAGCTCTTGTTATCGCTGCCGTATCCGCCACTCCCGCGGCCTCCATTGAAGTTGTTGCTGCCAAATCTGCTTCCCCCTCTGTCCTCTGCCCCTTCCACGGCCATACCCTCGGCCAATGCTTGCTGCCCCGGCACCATCCGCACTCGCCAACTCACTGCGGCGGAAGTCCTCTTGAAGGATCGCTCGCTTCACGTCTTCAAGCGAGAGGCAGGGCAAGTCACGATTGAGGTTGATGATGAGCGAGGACCATGACTCTGGGAGTAAGGCCAGCAACTTGGTCTTCTTTTGGATCTCACTGTAGTTCAAATCAGCTCCCTCAAGCCGCGTCAACAAGTCGAAGAATTTCTGCACCCCTTCTTCAACCGCTTCGTCTTCTTCAATTCGTAGTGCCGCCATTTGCCGTTCCAACACCACCGCTACCGCCGCTGTTGCAGGAGCATGTACACCCTTGAGAGCAGCCCATGCCTTTGGTCCCTTCTCTGGTTCACGCTGGAATGGCTTGATGTGACGGATCTGGCTGCTCCCCAACGCTTGCCCAAGTAGGAGATAGCCTTGTGCGCTCTTCCGCACCCACGGGCTCTTCTCCGGGTCGTTCTCGGGGTGCTTCTCCGTTCCTTCCATCACCTCCAGCAGGTCATAGTGGTCAAAGATGTTCTCCATCTTGAAGGACCATTCAGCAAAGTTGTCACCGTTGAACTTGTCAAGCCCAAACACCCTAGGCTCATCCCTAGGTGGGCCAAGACTTGGTTGCACGGGCGCCATGGCTGAATCACGGTGTTGGCCTTGAGCTTGAGCTTCTCCAGTGCCACCAGCACCTCTGCCACCCCTTTCCTCAGGTCCAGCCATTGTCGAAACTGCTCCAAGGGGCTCTGATACCACTTGTTATAGTCACAATAGGCTTGAATGTGCCTAACACGAAAGATAGAGAGCACAGACGGATTTCTGCAGAGCGGCTTCAAACGTTGATAGCGTTCTGGTCACAGCTTCAAATGACCTGATTCAACTTGGATCTAGAGCGTCTTAAAGTCGCCTACAATAAGAAATTTAGATTGCACGATTAAATTAAGGATTGACGACACAGCGTTGGTTTGAACGAACGGCACTATGGCAGCCACTATAGACTTAGAACACAAATTAGGAAGAGTTACGAGTTGGGAATGACTCCCAGCTCCTACAAACCCCAAGAGCCGAGGTACAGTGATGTGGAACAGTGCCACACTGTCCCCAACCACGAAGGGTCTCGAAACTACCCTCTACAAGGGCCTACACCAAGAGAAATGTTACACTACAGAAAGTAATGCAACTATTCTCACTATCTTAAAGTTGCCCTTTTGGAGAGCTTCGAAATCACTTGATTCTTGAAACCAAGGCTCTGGTTCTTCAAGGTAAATTCTTCCTTGAGTTCTTGGAAGTCTGCTGCGCACACCTGCGACACGCCGAACGTTCCACACACGACAAAATAGAAAACCGCACACGACACGCAAACGACGACGTGACACGCGACTAGCGATAACTCGCTATTGACTCGACACACACATTCAAAATCATGCCTCATCATTCACACACTATTGTAAGCATGAAATATATATTATTTCATGCCCTCATACCATTCCATGCACACACGCATGCACGCACACGGACAACAAGCCGAATGCAAACCGTAGGGTTGCACCAACAAGCAGTAGTAGTAACAGTGGCAGCAGAAGCAGCAGTAGCAGCAGGAGCAGTGCAGGTAGGGCAGTGCGGCTCAGTAGGGCGGCGCGGCTCGGTAGGGCGGCGCGGCTCGGCAGGGCGGCGCGGCTCGGCTGGGCGGCGCGGCTCGGCTTGGCGGCGCGGCTCAGCTCCTGGTGGCGCGGCGCGGCAGGGCGGCACGAGTGCTTACCAGGGGCGGGTGCACGGCAGGGCCGCAGCCGGAGGTTTAGGTTAGGGCCGCGACTGGGGCGGCAGCAGGGCAGGGTCGCGATAGGGTGGCTGCAGGGCAGGGCCGCGACGGGCGGCGAAGGCAGGGCCGCAACTGGGGCGGCAGCAGGGTAGGGCCGCGACAGGGCGGCAAAGGCAGGGCCGCGACGAGCGGCGACGGGCCAGCGACGGGCGGCTACGGGCGGCAACGGGCCGGGACGGGCCGGCGACGGGCCGGGACTGGCCGGGACGGGCCAGCGACGGGCGGCAAAAGGCAGGGCCGCGACAGGGCGGCTGCAGGGCAGGGCCGCAGTGGGCGGCGAAAGCAGGGCCGCGACGAGCGGCTACGGGCCAGCGACGAGCGGCGACGGGCCGGGACGGGCCAGCAACGGGAGGCGAAGGCAGGGCCGCGACGGGCCAGCTAAGGCAGGGCCGTGACGGGCCGTACTAGGGCAGGGCGCGAGGCGCGCTTCGGGCAGGGCGAGAGGCGCGCTTCGGGCAGGGCAGGAAAAAAAAATCGTGGTGGGCCCTAAAAAAAACGATCCCACTAGGGAACCTGCTCGAATACCATGTCAGAATTGTGAACGAAGTGAATGAACTAGCAACCAGGAGGGTACAAGTAGGAAACCTAAAAGTGTTGTACCCTATATGAACTACCCCACTACAGCCTAAACAGACTATAGCATATAAGTTTGACAGGGGTGCCTCTCTTGTTCCCCAATTTCTTCCCCCTTCCCGCATCACCTCAACCCCCCTTCGAGATTCACGACTTTCGCAGCAACACCACCCAATTTCTCGCTAGCCAATTGGAGAGCTAGCAATAGAACGGTGGCGGGAAATCGCCGAGTGCCATGTGTGCAAATGGTGTGGAAGAATGATTCGTTTCCCGTTTGTCATTACCAAGTGTAAATGCCCCAGCAGAAAGTATGAGATCAAGAAATTGAATTCATGAACGCTTTTTACCCGACTCCACCTTAGTTCAGAGAGTTTGAGTGAATCTCAATGTGGTGCAGTAGTAGGAAGACATCTTGAGCAGAAGGAAGACACCTCGAAATCCGAAATTCTGCTCCCAAATCTTTTGGTTGACCCCTTGCCTAGACCGGTTGTCGCTCACAGCACTATTGCTCTCCCGTGTCCATCAGTCCCCTCTGCTTTCCTCACAGGTCTGTACGTCCCCTTGTTATCCAAGTACTTGGTGGGTGTCAGTTGTCTTTAGAACCTTGGTGTCACCACAGCGTTCCCTGGACAAGAGTGGTTTGTGACATGTGCCGACACAACCACACGGGCGCCTCTTACAGGGAGCTTGCGTCAGGCCTGTTCTCGGTGCGCACATATTCCCCTCATGTTGATGGTTCTGGTCTGGTAGATGCGCCGTGTTTGTGTCGGCCGCTCACCTACCCATCACTTCTGTGGAACCATCGTCTATGTGAGAGGATGGAGGCTTCACTTCATAATTCAATAATGATCCTGGGCAAAACAACCGCGAGACTGTATATTGCACGATGCAAGGCAAGTAGTCATGATATTACTAGAATGTTTGGATGCTCTAGAACCGTCGGGAATAGATCCTTCCTGAATCAATAAAGTTATTCGGCACAAAGTCACACGAGATAAGTCTAAAAACGATGCATACAATCCTATACAGTGCATATAACTAACATACAAAATAGTAAAGTAAATACCCCAGCCCCGTCAGCCCAATACAGCCGAACTACACGCCTTCTACGCTCGCTCTCCTGCACTACGCGCCTTGGCCACTCCTCTCACTCATTCCTTAACAACTGCATCCGTGCTGGTGTCTTTATTCCCAGCACACTCTTGAATACAAAGGGAGACGAGCTCACTGCCGACAACAACTCAGCACCCACATGTACCATCTGCCCAACCGCCATACCAAACAACAAACCTTTCAAGCTCCTTGAACCCTGCACCAACCGGTACGAGAAGCTCTAGAAGGTCTACAGCGAATTTCTCGTCCTCGCCCACATCCACATCAATGGCGAAGAGTATACACTGAGGTTTGTAGGCCTGAGCAGAAACTGTCCTGAATCTGTCTTGAGACATTTTCAGGACAAATTTGAAGGTCACGAGTTCGAATCCCAGCGCCGACATTTTGTTGCTCATGGAAAAAATTCCTTATAACACGCCCCCTTGCTATCAGGAGCACGCTGGACCAGCCCAGCTGCTGCACAGCATCGGTTGAAGGCTGCCTTGTCGAGCCGCTTCGTGAAGAAGTCCGCGGGCTGCGCCGTCATAGGGATGTGCTGCAGCTCAAACTTCTTCATGCGCACCATGTCCTGCAGCCACATGTGGCGACAGTCCACATGCTTCATGCGCCCCTGCAGCCCGACCGCCTGGCTGAGCTGCACCGCTGACATGTTGTCGAGGTACAGTGTAGTGGGAACACCCTTCTTGAGCAATTGAAACTCCCACAGCAGGAACCTTAGCTTGCGCCCCTCCTTTCCCGCTTCCACCGCAGCCACAAGCTCGCTCTCGGTGGAGGAAAGTTTGGTCGCACCCTGCAGCTTCTTGGCCCGGCAGGAAACGGAAGCTCCGCCAAGATTGAAGAGGTAACCTCCCGTGGATGACCAGTTCTCCTTGTCGCCCGCCTCATCCGCATCCGCGTACCCCACAAGGGTCAAACTCTCTGATCCTCCTTTGTCCAGATGTTCCGCAACCGTGCGACTCTTCGCGTCATTCCACCTTTTTGTCTTTAGCCTTGGTACTGCATGCTTCGATTGCTACCGTCAGGAGTGCACAGTAACATTTCATGTTTTTCTATTCGTAACAGCCCCGATTGTAACACAAATTCTCATCTCTTCATGAGCGGCTCGAAAGGCCGCGACTTGAGCATAGAGACGTGTCAAACTTAATATGCTATAGTCTGTTTAGGCTGTAGTGGGGTAGTTCTTATAGGGTACAACACTTTTAGGTTTCCTACTTGTACCCACCTGCTTTCTAGTTGATTCATTCCGTTCTTGATTTTAACATGGTATTCTGAGCAGGTTCCCTCGTGGGAACGTTTTTTTTAGGGCCCACCACGAACTTTTTTTTTCCTGCCTTGCCCGAAGCGCGCCTCGCGCCTGCCTTACCTTCGCAGTCGCCCGCCCTTCCCTAGCCGGCCCTTTCTCAGCCGGCCTGTCCCTGGCCCGTTACGGCCCCCTTGCTGCCCGTCGCGGCCCCTTTGAACCCGTCGCGGCCCCTTTGCCGCCCGTCGCGGCCCCTTTGCAGCCCGTGAAGGCCCCTCTGCCGCCCGTCGCGGCCCATTTGACCGATCGGCGCAGCCCCTTTGACCGCCCGTCGCGGCCCCTTTGACCGCCCGTCGAGCCCCCCCCCCCCCCCCCTTTGCGGCCTGTTGCGGCCCCTTTGCCGCCTGGTCGCGGCCACTGCCCAGCAGCTGCCCCCTGTCGCGGCCCTGCCTTCGCCGCCTGTCGCGGCCACTGCCCTGCTGCCGCCCTAGTCGCGGCCCTGCCTCAGCCGCCCTTCGCGGCCTCTGCCCTGCAGCCGCCCACTGTCGCGGCCCTGCCTTCGCCGCCGTTGCGGCCTCTGCACTGCAGCAGCCCCTGTCGCGGCCCTGCCTTGCTGCCGCCCCTGTCGCGGCCCTGCCCTGCAGCCGCCCACTGTCGCGGCCCTGCCTTCACCGCCCATCGCGGCCCCTACCCTGCAGCCGCCCTCTGTCGCGGCCCTGCCCTGCAGCTGCCCCTGTTGCGGCCCTGCCCTGCACCCGCCCCCGGTAAGCACTTGCACTATCCTGCCGCGCCGCGCTGCCTGCTGCCGCACCGCGCTGCCAGGAACCGAGCCGCGCCGCCCTGCCGAGCCGCGCCGCCCAGCTGAGCCGCGCCGCCTTTGCCGAGCCGTGCCGCCCAGCCGAGCCGCGCCGCACTGCCGAGCCGCGCTGCCCTTCTGCTTGCCCTGCTTCTGCTGCCACTGCTGCTAATCCTGCTACTGCTGCTACTGCTGCTACTGCCGCTACTGCTGCTACTGCTGCTACTGCTGCTACTGCTGCTATGGCTAGCCCTACTGTTCTCACCTTTGATGCTGAGGGGCGTGCAGTTGACTTTGACGTGTGGGTTGACGACCTGCAGCTCTTTCTTCAGTGTGACTCTAGGGATGGGGTATCCCTTTTCGATCACACGTCCGGTGTCTCTACTGCTCGTGCTGCCACTGCTGACAGTACGGTTCGCTCGCAGTGGACCACTCGTGACGCTGTTGCTCGTCTTGCTGTTCGTAGTCACCTGCCGCCTGCTGAGCGCGCGCATTTTGGCCAGTACAAGACTGCTCAGTCTTTGTACGACGCTGTAGTTGCGCGCTACTCCTCCCCTCAGCCGCCTCATGCTGCCGTACCTTTTCCCTGACCTTGCCACCTTTGACACAGTCGCTGACCTCATTGCTCACCTCCGCACTAGTGACGCCCGCTACCGCGCTCCCCTTCCCACTGAGTTCTGTGCCAGGAACCCCCCCCCCCATGTACATCACTCTTTACTACCTAGTCACCCGCCTCCCTGACTCCCTTGCTTCAGTCAGGGACCACTTTCTCTCCCTTTGCCCCACCGAGCTCACTGTCGACCTGCTAGAGGAGCGCCTCGCTGCAGCTGAGAAGAGTATCTTAGCTGTAGGTGCTTCTCGCGGCGACCGTCGCACCCCTTTCTTTGAGGGGTGTTCCCCTGTCCCCCTTCTCCCCTCTGTTGCTTCTGCTGCTCTTGTCGACCTTGTTGGCACTGAGCAGGTCGGGGCTGTGTCTGCTCCTAGTGGGAGGCGCCGCAACAGCAAGGGCAAGGGGAGCAAGGGTGGTGGCGGGGATGGCGGGGGCAACGGCGGAGGCGGTGGAGGAGGCGGAGGGGGTGGCGGTGGAGGTGGGGGTGGTGCCGGGAGTGGGGGCTTCAGTGGTGGCAGTGGAGGTGGTGGAGGCAGCGGCGGAGGTGGTGGAGGCAGCGGCAGCGGTGGCGGAGGTGGCGGTGGCGGCGGTGCTGGTCGAGGTGCAGCCGCGCAGCGTGGAGGCTTTGGTGGTAGCTGTCAAACATTAATCACATAGCCTGTCTAGGCTGTAGTGGGGTAGACACTTTGGGGTACAGTTTCCTAGGGTTTCATATTTGTACCCAACTCATTTCCTAGTCAATCATTCATTCCTGTTTATTCACATGGTATAGAGCGGGTTCCCTAGCGGGACCGTTTCTTCCTAAGGGCCCGAAGCGCGCTTCGCGCTCTGCCCTACCCTCGATCTTCGCGGGCCCCTAGCGGCCTGTCCTGCCCTACGCGGCCCCCCCTTTGCGGCCCATTAGCGCCCCCCCCCCCCCCCCCCCCCCCCCCCCCCCCTTCGAGGCCCCGTTGCGACCCCGCCCCGGCCCTGCCCCGTCGCCCAAAGCCACCGTATCGCGGCCCGGCCCGTCGCCCCGTCGCCCGGCGCGCGGTCTACTCGGCCCGGCCCAGCCCGTCGCCCCGTCGTCCCGGCCCGGCCCTGCCCGTCGCCCCGTCGCCCGGCGCTGCCCTGGCCCTGCCCCGTCGCTCGTCGCGGCCCTGTCGCGGCCCGGCCTCTGCCCTGCCCCGGCCTTCCCCCGACCCTGTTGCGGCCCTGTTCCGGACCTGTCGCAACCCGGCCCCGACCCTGTCGCGGCCCTGTCCCGGACCTGTCGCGGCCCTGCCCCGGCCCTGTTGCGGCCCTGTCGCGGCTCTGCCCCGGCCCTGTCCCGGCCCTGCCCCGGCCCTGCCCCGGCCCTGCCCCGACCCTGCCCCGGCACTGCCCCGGCCCTGCCCTGGACCTGTCGCGACCCTGCCCCGGACATGTTGCAGCCCTGCCCCAGCCCTCCCCCGGACCTGTCGCAGCCCTGCCCCGGACCTGTTGCGCTCCTGCCCCGGCCCTCCCCCGGCCCGGCCCCGGCCCCGCCCCTGGTAAGAGCACCGCCGAGCCGCACTGTCAAGCCAGCCCGCCCTGCCGAGCCGTGCTGCCTTGCCTAGCCGCGCCGCTTAGCCGAGTCGCACTGCTGCTGCTGCTAGCCTGCTGCTGCTCCTGCCATGGCTAGTCCCAGTGTTCTTACCTTTGATGGTGAGGGTCGAGCGGTTGATTTCGAGGTCTGGATAGATGATCTGCAGATTTTCCTACAGTGCAACAGCAAGGATGGTCTCTCACTGTTCGATCTCACGTCTGGCGCCTCTACTGCCCCTGCTGCTGATGCTGACAGTACTGCTCGCTCACAGTGGACCACGCGCGATGCTGCTGCCCGCCTTGCTGTGCGTAGTCACCTACCGTCTACTGAGCGCGCGCACTTTAGTCAGTACAAGAGTGCTAAGACTCTGTACGACGCTGTAGTTGCACGCTACTCTTCCCCTGCCACTGCTGCGCTTAGCCGCCTCATGCTACCGTACCTGTTCCCTGACCTCGCTGCTTTTGCCACAATCACTGACCTCATTACGCACCTCCGCACTAGTGACACCCGCTACCGCGCTGCGCTTCCTGCTGAGTTCTGCGCCAAGAACCCCCCCCCCATGTATATCACCCTCTACTACCTAGTCACCCGACTTCCTGACACCCTTCGCTCGGTCAGGGACCACTTTCTCTCTCTTTGCCCTACCACACTCACCGTTGACCTCCTCGAGGAGCGCCTCCTTGCAGCAGAGACTAGTATTACCGCTGTAGGAGCCTCTCGTGGTGACCCCCGTACCCCTTTCTTTGAGGGGTGCTCCCCAGTTCCTCTTTTGCCCTCCGTTGCCTCTGCTGCTGCTGTCGACCTTGTTGGCACCGAGTCGGTCAGCGCTGCGTCTGCTCCTAGCGAGAGGCGCCGTAGCGGCAAGGGCAAGCGGGGCAAGGGCGCTGGAGGAGGTGGCGGGGGAGGCGGTAGTGGCGGTGGAGGCGGAGGAGGGGGTGGGGGTGGGGGTGGTGGCAGAGGTGGGGGCTTCGGTGGCAGTGGTGGAGATGGAGGCAGCGGTGGCGGTGGCGGCAGCGGTGGCGGTGGCGGTTGGGGTGGAGGCGGCGGAGGCGGCGGCGGCGGAGGTGGAGCTGGTCGAGGCGGAGCTGTGCAGCGGGGACCTCAGCACCAGCCACGCTCTCGTGAGACCCCGTCGCCCCAGCAGCTTCGTGAGTGGTACGCAGGGCGCCAGGGGTCTGGGGGTGCTGGTCCCTGTACCTACGTCCTGCGCTCCGGCGACCGCACTGGAGAGCAGTGTGGCGGCCTGCACGCCACCCAGCGCTGCTTCGGCCACCTGACAGACGCCTGGCGTACCCAGTTCCCTGACGCCACTGAGATCCCTCGCTGGGGTGATCTGCTCAGGTCGGGTGTAGCTATCTTTGATCTTGATTTTGATGCTATTCTTGCTGCCATGTATGCTGTGTCTATTAGTGCTGAGGGTGACTGTTACGTGTGTGTTCCGCCTGACCCGGGCATTGAGGCTGCTGCTCTAGGTGCTAGTGAGTCTGCTCTCTCAGGTACCGCGTCGGCTCAGGTTTTGCACACCTTCACTCTCGACTCGGGTGCTTCCCGCTCCTTCTTTCGGGACCGCACCACCCTTACGCCGCTCAGTCGGCCGGTTGCGGTCTCCCTGGCAGACCCCTCTGGGGGTCCTGTCCTTACTCGCTACTCCACTGTCCTCCCGTGTCCGGCGGCCCCGTCAGGCTCCCTGTCTGGTCTTTACCTCCCCTCGTTCTCTACGAACTTGGTGAGTGGTGCTGACCTTCAGGATGGCGGGGTTGACCAGTTCACTCCTGCGAGTCGGCGAGTGACCCACTGCACGTGTGCTCGGACGGGCCGCCACTTGGCCACGTTTACCCGTCGACCGGGGTCGAGCCTGTACACACTGACCACAGAGTCTCCACCGGTTGCTGCGTCTGGTCAGGTAGCTGCGTCGAGTCAGGTGTTTTCTGCAGCGTCTCGGTCAGGTCCTGAGTCTGCTCCCTGCTCGTGTCGCCTCCTGTCCCACCAGACCCTCCTCTGGCACCACCGACTTGGTCACCCCTTCTTGCCTCGTCTCCGAGGCATGGCCTCCCGTGTCCTTGTCTCTGGTCTCCCCCGGTCCCTCCCTCCTCTTCCCCCGGGGCCTGCCCCTACCTGCGTTCCCTGCGTTGAGGGGCGGCAGCGCGCCGCTCCTCACTCCTCCGAGTTTCCTCCGATAGAGGCTCCGCTGCAGACTCTTCACATGGACGTGTGGGGCCCAGCCCGCGTCCGTGGACAGGGTCACGAGCGTTACTTCCTGCTCGTTGTTGACGACTACTCGCGTTACACCACAGTCTTCCCCTTGCGCCGCAAGGATGAGGTCACTGAGGTGTTGATCGACTGGATCCGCGTTGCTCGTCGCCAGCTCAGAGAGCGTTTCGACTCGGACTTTCCTGTTCTGCGTCTGCACTCCGACAGAGGTGGAGAGTTTTCCTCCAACCTTCTGCAATCTTTCTGTCGTGCGGAGGGCATCCGCCAGACGTTCACGCTTCCGGCCTCTCCACAGCAAAATGGGATTGCTGAGCGCCGCATTGGCATGGTCATGGACGTCGCTCGTACGTCCATGATCCATGCGGCTGCTCCCCATTTTCTGTGGCCGTTCGCGGTTCAGTACGCGGCGCATCAGATCAACCTTCAGCCCAGGGTCTCCATGCCGGAGACCTCCCCTACTCTGCGGTGGACGGGGAAGGTTGGCGATGCGTCTGCGTTCCGTGTCTGGGGATCTCAAGCTTTCGTCCGTGACTTGTCTGCGGACAAGCTGTCCTCCCGTGCTGTTCCTTGCGTCTTCCTTGGCTTCCCCCCTGACGCGCCTGGTTGGCGGTTTTACCACCCCACCTCGCGTCGTGTTCTGTCCTCCCAGGACGTCACGTTTGACGAGTCGGTTCCGTACTTCCGTCTCTTCCCCTACCGCGCTGCCCCCCTCCCCCCCCCGCCGCTCTTCCTCACGCCCGGTCCCCCCCCGGTAGACCCCCTCCCCCCTCAGGGTCGTGCCCCATCAGGTGTGTCCCAGGTAGATGCAGTCGAGCCTGTCGAGGTAGCTGTTGACTCTGGTACTTCTGGGGGTGCTGAGCCTGAGCGTGTGGAGACTGGGGGTGCTGGGTCTGGGGGTGCTGAGCCTGAGAGTGCAGAGCCTAGGGGTGCTGGGTCTGGGGGTGCTGTGCCTGGAGTTGCTGAAGGTGGGGGTGCGGAGCCTGCCAGTGCTGGACCTGGCGGTCCTTCGGGTGCTTTGTCCCGGCGGGAGCTCACCTCTCCACAGGAGCTGCGTGAGTGGTTTGCTCGGCGCTGGAGCCGTGCTGCTGGAGCTTGTTGTGCTGCCGGTGCTGGAGGTTCTACTGCTGCTGGGGGTGCTGGAGCCACGGGTCCCGGAGGTGCTCGTACTGGAGGTACTGGAGCTGCTGGGCCTGGTGGTGCTACTGGAGCTGGAGCTACTGGCGGAGCTGGAGCTGGTTCTGCTGCTGGAGTGGGTGCTGCTGGAGGTACAGGAGCCGGAGCTACTGCGTCTTCTGGTGGTCCTGCTGGAGCTGGAGCTGTTGGAGGTACTGGAGCTGGAGGTGCTGCTGGAGCCGGTGCTCCTGTGGGTGCTGGAGTTGGCACTCCTGGAGCTGCTGGTGGTACTGCTGGTGCAAGTGGTGCTGCTGGAGTTGGTGGTGCCGCTACAGGTGCAGGTGCTGTCTCTGCTGGTTCTGGAGGTGCTGCACGGCCGCGGCCGTACTTCGTTCCGCTCCTTGAGCAGGTTCTTGGTCTTCCGCCTTCTTCTGGTCCAGCTCCTCCCTTAGAGAGTCCACCGCCTGTCCAGTCCGAGTCACAGTTACAGCTAGCCTCTCCACTACCTGCTCCTTCTCCCTAAGCTGGTCCTACTGGAGGTCTTGCTGAGCGTCGTGAGCCTGAGTCGCGTCCTGCGTCACCTGTTCGTACTGCTCGCCTTGGTCGTCGTGTTCCGCATCCGCGTCCTCCTGCGGTCCCTGGCACGCATCAGATGGCACTGCGTCCTTCCACTACACCACAGCGTGTCCCTTTGCCGTCTCCTCCAGAGTCCGCTCTTCCTGCTCTTGCTGACCCGGAGTCTGACTCCCTTCGTGCTGCCAGTCCTACTGTCACGCGTTTCCTAGCCACTGCTGTCACTGACCCTTCCTTTGAGTCCGCTGCTTCGTCTGCCTTAGTTGCCGAGCTTGTCGACTTTGCTGCTCACTGTCGTCTAGACTACGCCACTAGTCTTGTTGCTGAGTCTGCGTCTGTCTGTCCTCCGTCCGTCGGGGGTGAGTGTGCTCTTAGCACGGACGTCCTTGAGGACAGACAGGAGGAGTTCCAGTGTTTTGCTGCTGCTTTACCTCATCTCGTGTCCATGCTGCTTGCCCCTGAGGGAGACCCGGATGCACCAGACATCCCGACCCCGCGCTCTTACGCAGAGGCGATAGAGGGTCCCTACTCCTCTCAGTGGCAGGCAGCCATGGACGCAGAGATGGCTTCCTGGAAGTCCACAGGCACCTACGTCGACGAGGTTCCCCCACCTGGGGCGAACATCGTCAGTGGCATGTGGATTTTCAGGGTGAAGCGGCCGCCGGGGCGCGTTACGTGGCTCGAGGCTTCAGTCAGAGGCAGGGAGTTGACTACTTTCAGACCTTCTCCCCGACCCCAAAGATGACCACTCTTCGGGTTCTACTGCACGTCGCTGCTCAGCGTGACTACGAGCTTCACTCCCTTGACTTCAGCACTACTTTCCTACAGGGCAGCCTGCACGAGGAGATCTGGCTGCGCCGCCCACCTGGCTTCACTGGGTCGTTTCCTGCTGGTACCCAGTGGAGCCTCCGGCGGCCAGTCTACGGTCTCCGCCAGGTGCCCCGTGAGTGGCACCACACACTGAGGACTACGCTTGCGGCTCTTGGGTTTGCTCCTTCTACTGCTGACCCGTCGCTGTTTCTTCGCACCGACACTTTGCTGCCGCCGTTCTACATCCTCGTGTACGTCGACGACTTGGTGTTTGCTACGGCTGACACGGCTAGACTCGCCCACATGAAGTCCGAGCTGCAGAAGAGACACACGTGCACAGACCAGGGTGAACTGCGCAGCTATCTTGGCTTGCAGATCGCCCGGGACAGAGCACGGTGCACCATTACCCTGACTCAGTCACGCATGGTGCAGCAGGTCCTTCAGCGCTTCGACTTCAGGTACTCCTCGCCTCAGGCCACTCCTCTGTCTACTCGCCACTCGCTCTCAGCTCTGCCTTCGGATGAGTCCGCAGAGCCGAGTGGCCCGTACCCAGAGCTTGTTGGCTGCCTCATGTACCTGATGTCCTGCACTCGACCTGACCTGGCATACCCTCTTAGCGTCTTGGCACGCTATGTTGCTCTTGGGCGACACCGACCAGAGCACATGGCTGCAGCAAAGAGGGTGTTGCGCTACTTGTGCAGTACGTCGGGCATGGGGCTCGTGCTTGGAGGGCGGAGTCCAGTGGTCCTCACTGGTCACGCAGACGCGTCTTGGGTGGATGACCTGGCTACTCAGCGGTCGTCACAGGGTTACACCTTCAGCCTTGGTTCCGGTTCTGTTTCGTGGCGGTCTACCCGCTCGTCTTCTGTTCTCAGCTCTAGCTGTGAGGCTGAGATCTACGCAGGAGCCATGGCTGCACAGGAGTTACGCTGGCTCACCTACCTGCTGACTTACCTGGGAGAGCCGCCTCGTTCTCCTCCAGTTCTGTACGTAGACAACAAGGCCATGTTGGCCTTGTGTCGGGAGCACAGACTGGAGCACAGAACGAAGCACATTGCTCTTCGCTACTTCCTTGCTCGTGAGCTGCAGCAGCGTGGTCAGCTGCGCCTTGCTTACGTGGCCTCTCAGGCCAATACTGCTGATATCTTCACCAAGGCACTTCAGCCTTGTGATCATCAGCGTTTCTGTACTATGCTAGGTCTTGTGCCTACTTGGCCTCACTTGCTTACCTCTTGACTTTACTTGTACTGTGATCTATATATACCTGCACTTGCTTGTTTACCTTTTATATATAATCCTGCATGTGAACTGGCCTTGTGGCCTTTGAACCTGTGCTCGGAATGTGTGGTGACGTTGTGATCCACCCTGAGCTTGCTTTGCTTGACTGGTCTTGTGACCCCTTGTTCTCCCCCACTTTGCTTGTGTCTAACATTAATCACATAGCCTGTCTAGGCTGTAGTGGGGTAGACACTATGGGGTACAGTTTCCTAGGGTTTCATATTTGTACCCAACTCATTTCCTAGTCAATCATTCATTCCTGTTTATTCACAGTAGCAAGCGCCAGCAGCGCCCGCATTCCCGTGAGACTCCGTCGGCCCACCAGCTTCGTGAGTGGTACGCTGGGCGTGGGAGATCTGGGGGTGCTGGTCCCTGCACTTACGTTCTTCGCACCGGCGGTCGTCGTGGGGAGACGTGCGGGCTGCCACACACTGCGCAGTGCTGCTTCGGTCGCCTGACTGACGCCTGGCGCGCCCAGTTTCCTGACGCTGTTGAGCTCCCTTGCTAGGGTGATCTGCTTAGGCAGAATGTGGCTATCTTTGATCTTGATTTCGATGCTATCCTTGCTGCCATGTATGCTTTGACTGATAGTACTGAGGTTGACTGTTACCTGAGTGTCCCGCCCGAACCGGGCATTGAGGCTGCTGCTCTAGGTGCTAGTGTGTCTGCTGCTCCAGGTACTGGTGAGTGTGCTGCTCCAGGTGCTCGTGAGTCTGCTCTCTCTGGTACTGCACCTACTGAGGCCTTGCACACTTTCACACTTGACTCTGGTGCTTCGCGCTCTTTCTTTAGAGACAGCACCACACTCACGCCACTCAGTCGGCCTGTCGCAGTCTCCCTAGCTGACCCCTCTAGGGGCCCAGTCCTTGCACACTCTTCTACGGTTCTACCGTGTCCCGCGGCCCCGTCGGGCTTGCTGTCGGGACTCCACCTCCCCTCGTTCTCTACGAACTTGGTGAGTGGAGCTGACCTCCAGGATGCGTGGGTTGACTAGTTCACCCCTGGAGGTCAGCGTGTGACCCACTGCACTTGCTCTCGGACGGGCCGCCACCTAGCCACGTTCACCCGTCGGCCTGGGTCGAGTCTCTACACACTGACTACTGCGCCTCCTCCGGTCTCTGCGTCTGGTCAGGTGGCCGCGTCTAGTCAGGTGTTTGCTGCCGCGTCCAGGTCTAGTCCTGCGTCTGCCCCCTGCTTGTGTCGTCCTCTGACGCACGAGACTCTCCTTTGGCACCACCGCCTAGGTCACCCCTCCCTGCCTCGTCTTCGAGGTATGGCCTCCCGTACCCTTGTCTCTGGTCTCCCCCGGTGCCTTCCTCCCCTTCCTCCGGGGCCTGCCCCCACCTGTGTTCCTTGTGTCGAGGGCTGGCAGCGCGCCGCTCCTCACTCCTCCACATTCCCTCCGACAGAGGCTCCCCTGCAGACTCTTCACATGGACGTGTGGGGCCTGGCCCGCGTCCGTGGACAGGGTCACGAGCGTTACTTCCTGCTGGTCGTTGACGACTACTCGCGTTACACCACAGTCTTCCCCTTGCGCAGCAAGGGTGACGTCACTAAGGTGTTGATCGACTGGATCCGCGGTGCCCGTCGCCAGCTCAAAGAGAGTTTCGGCTCGGACCTTCTTGTTTTGCGTCTGCACTCAGACAGAGGTGGTGAGTTTTCCTCCGACCTCCTGAGGGCCTTCTGTCGTTTGGAGGGCATCCGCCAGACGTTCACGCTTCCGGCCTCCCCACATCAAAATGGGATTGCTAAGCACTGCATTGGCATGGTCATGGATGTCGCTCGTACGTCCATGATCCATGCGGCTGCTCCCCATTTTCTGTGGCCGTTCGCGGTTCAGTACGCTGCGCATCAGATCAACCTTCAGCCTAGTGCCTCCTTGCCGGAGACCACACCTACTCTAAGGTGGACGGGGAAGGTTGGCGATGCGTCCGCGTTCCGTGTCTGAGGATCTCGAGCTTTTGTCCGCGTTACTTCAGCGGACAAGCTGTCCTCCCGTGCCGTTCCCTGCGTCTTCCTTGGCTTCCCCCCTGACGCACCTGGGTGGCAGTTCTACCACCCCACCTCACGTCGTGTTCTGTCCTCTCAGGACGTCACGTTTGACGAGTCGGTGTCTTACTACCGTCTCTTTCCCTACCGCACTGCCTCTCTCCCCCCCCCCACCACTCTTCCTAGCACCAGGTACTCCTCCGGTAGACCCTATCCCCCCTCAAGGTCCTGCCCCCTCAGGTGTGTCTCAGGTAGACCCTGCCGAGCCGGTCGAGGTAGCTGTCGACTCAGGTGCTGCTAGGGGTGCTGAGCCTACGGGTGCGGGGACTGGGGGTGCGGAGCTTGGGGGTGCTGAGCCTGAGCGTGTAGGGTCTGGGGGTGCTGAGCCTGCGGGTGTGGGGACTGGGGGTGTGGAGTTTTGGGGTGCTGAGCCTGAGCGTGTGGAGCCTGGGGGTGCTGCGTCTTGGGGTGCTGAGCTTGCGCGTGCTGAGTCTGGAGGTTCTCCGGGTGTCCCGTTGCGACGGGAGCCCCTCTCTCCGCAGCGGCTTCGTGAGTGGTACGCTTGGCGCTGTCGCCGTGCTCCTGGTGCTGTTGGTGCTGGGGCTGCTGGAGGTGCTGCTGGTGCGGGAGCTGCTGGAGGTGCTGCTGGTGCTGGAGCTGCTGGAGGTGCTGCTGGTGCTGGAGCTACTGGAGGTGCTGCTGGTGCTGGAGGTGCTGCTGGTGCAGGTGCTGCTGGAGGCGCTGCTGGTGCTGGTGCTGCTGGAGTTGCTGCTGGTGCTGGAGCTACTGGAGGCGCTGCTGGTGCTGGTGCTGCTGGAGGTACTGCTGGTGCTGGAGCTGCTGGAGCCGCTGGTCCTGGAGGTGCTCGTACTGGAGGTACAAGAGCTGCTGGGGCTGGTGGTGCTGCAGGCGTTGGCGCTGCAGGTACTGGGGCTGGTGGTGCTGCGGGAGTTGTAGCTGGAGACCTTGGCGCTGAGGGTACTGGTGCTGTCTCTGCTGTTCCTAGAGGCGTTGCGAGGCCGCGGCCGCACTACGTTCCGCTCCTTCAGCAGGTTCTTGGTCTACAGCCTTCTCCTGGTCCTACTCCTCCTTTACTGAGTCCACCGCCTGTCCAGTCACAGTCGCAGTTACAGCCGGCCTCTCCCCTGCCTTGTCCTTCTCCTTACTCTTGACCGACTAGAGTTCTTACGGAGCGTCGTGAGCCTGAGTCGCGCCCTGTGTCGCGTGAGTCTCGTCCTGAGTCACCTGAGTCTCGTTCTGAGTCACCTGTCCGCACTGTTCGCGCTGGTCGTCGTGTTACGCGTCCACGTCCTCCTCCTGACCTCGGCACTCACTCTATGACTCTGCGTCCTTGCACTGCTCCACAGCGTGTCCCTCTGCCGTCTCCTCCTGCGTCCTCCTTTCCTGACGGTCCGGACCCGGAGTCTGACTCCCTTCGTGCTGCTAGTCCTACTGTCACGCGCTTTCTGGCCACTGCTGTCACTAACCCTTTGTTTGAGTCCACTGCTGCGTCTGCTCTCATTGCTGAGCTTGTTGACTTTGCTGCAGCCTGTCGCCTAGACTACGCCACTAGTCTTGTTGCTGAGTCTGCGTCTGCGTCTGTCTGTCCTCCGTCTGTCGGGGGTGAGTGTGCTCTTGGCACGGACGTTCTTGAGGACAGACAGGAGAAGTTTGAGTGCTTTGCTGCTGCTGTACCTCATCTCGTGTCCATGCTGCTTGCCCCTGAGGGAGACCCGGATGCACTAGACATCCCGATCCCGCGCTCTTACGAAGTGGCGATAGAGGGTCCCTACTCCTCTCAGTGGCAGGCAGCCATGGACGGCGAGATGGCTTCCTGGAAGTCCACAGGCACCTACGTCGATGAGGTTCCCCCGCCTGGGGCGAACATCGTCAGTGGCATGTGGATCTTCAGGGTGAAGCGGCCGCCGGGTTCTCCGCCTGTCTTCAAGGCGCATTACGTTGCATGTGGCTTCAGTTAGCGACAGGAAGTTGACTTCTTCCAGACCTTCTCCCCTACCCCGAAGATGACCACTCTTCAGGTACTGCTGCACGTCGCTGCTCAGCGTGACTACGAGCTCCACTCGCTTGACTTTAGCATAGCCTTCCTACAGGGCAGCCTGCACGAGGAGATCTGGCTGCGCCGCCCACCTGGCTTCACTGGGTCGTTTCCAGCTGGTACCCAGTGGAGCCTCCGGCGGCCAGTCTACGGTCTCCGCCAGGCACCCCGTGAGTGGCACGACACACTGAGGACGACTCTTGCTGCTCTTGGGTTTGCTCCTTCCACTGCTGACCCTTCACTATTTTTACGCACTGACACCACTCTGCCGCCGTTCTACGTTCTCGTGTACGTAGACGACCTCGTCTTTGCTACTGCTGACACTGAGGCACTCGCCCACGTGAAGTCCGAGCTGCAGAAGAGACACACGTGCACAGACCTGGCTGAGCTGACAAGCTATCTTGGCTTGCGGGTCACCCGGGACAGAGCACAGCGCACCATTACTTTGACTCAGTCACACATGGTGCAGCAGGTCCTTCAGCGCTTCGGCTTCACGTACTCCTCGCCACAGTCCACTCCTCTGCCTACCGGTCACTCGCTCTCAGCTCCACCTTCGGACGAGTCCGTATAGCCGAGTGGCCCGTATCCAGAGCTTGTGGGCTGCCTCATGTACCTGATGACTTGCACACAACCTGACCTCGCATACCCTCTCAGCCTTTTGGCTCGCTACGTTGCTCCTGGTAGGCACCGAAAGGTGCACTGGGATGCTGCGAAGAGGGTGTTGCGCTACTTGTGCAGTACGTCGGGCATGGGGCTCGTGCTCCGTCAGAAGCACGGGGGACAGCGGGCAGCGCAGGGGCAGAGAAAACAGGGCGCCCACGGGCCTGGCGCAGCCCGTACAAACCGCGTGCGGGCGGCCCGAGGCGCGCCCTGGCCTGGCGC
Organism: Closterium sp. Naga37s-1; assembly: GCA_947471745.1. NCBI lineage: Eukaryota > Viridiplantae > Streptophyta > Zygnematophyceae > Desmidiales > Closteriaceae > Closterium > Closterium sp. Naga37s-1. Next base: position 1,944,356 of record CANJKZ010000328.1, read on the forward strand.
AGTCCGTACGGGCCGCGCGCGGGCCTGGCGCTGCCCGTACGGGCCGCGCGCGGGCCTGGCGCAGCCCGTACGGGCCGCGCGCGGGCCTGGCGCAGCCCGTACGGGCCGCGCGCAGGCTGTACGGGCCGCGCGCGGGCCCTACGCATGTCGCGCAGGCCGCGACGGGCGACGGGGGGCGACGCGCGGGTCCCCGTCGCCCGTCGCAGCGCCTCCCGGGAGCGACGCGCGGAGTGACGGGGCAGAAAGCCGCCGCGCGCCTCGGGGCGCACGGCGGGCAGAAAACCGCCGCGCGCCTCGGGGCGCACGGCGGGCAGAAAACCGCCGCGCGCCTCGGGGCGCACGGCGGGCAGAAAACCGCCGCACGCTCCGAGCGCGCGGCGGGATGAAAAATCCGTCGCACGCCACGGGGCATGCAACACACAGAATAGCAGTAGCAGCGGAAGCAGTGAGGTGGTGGGCCCACCCACAGGATCGACCCAAGGGGATCGACCTGCTCTGATAGCATGTCAGAATCAGCAGTAGAAAGTAAGAATGAAGAAAGGAGGGGTTTCACTAGCAAGCAGTTGAGTACATATAGGAAACCCTAGATTGGGTTGTACTCGCTATAGAGTACCCCACTGCAGGCTAGACAAATACAACATTCTGACAAGATCTACGCTGGGGCCATGGCTGCACAGGAGCTACGCTGGCTCACTTACCTGCTGACCGACTTGGAAGAGGCGCCTCGTTCTCCTCCAGTTCTGTACGTCGACAACAAGGCCATGCTGGCCTTGTGTCAGGAGCACAGACTGGAGCACAGAACGAAGCACATTGCTCTGCGCTACTTCCTTGCTCGAGAGTTGCAGCAGCGTGGTCAGCAGCGTGGTTGCTTACGTGGCCTCTTAGGCCAACACTGCTGATGTTTTCACCAAGGCACTTCAGCCTTGTGATCATCAGCGTTTCTGTACTATTCTAGGCCTTGTACCTACTGTGCCTCACTTGCTTACTTCTTGACTCTGCTTGTACTGTACTCTATATACATATACCAGCATGCTTACACTTGCTAGGTTGTGTTCACTGTATTGTTTGTTTTGCTTTATATAACTCTGCATGTGAACTGGCCTTGTGGCCACTTGCTTGTGCTCAGACTGTGTGGTGACTTTGTGATCCACCTTGAGCTTGCTTTTTCTTTCTTGATTGGTCTTGTGACCTCTTGTTCTCCCCCACTTTGCCTATGGGGGTGTGTCAAACTTATATGCTATAGTCTGTTTAGGCTGTAGTGGGGTAGTTCTTATAGGGTACAACACTTTTATGTTTCCTACTTGTACCCACGTGCTTTCTAGTTCATTCATTCCGTTCCTGATTTTAACAAGACGTTCAATCAGCGCCATAGGATATATATATCATCTGTACACACAACTTACCGAATTCAAAATGGAACGGTATTCGAGACAAATTATGATACTCCAAAACCATAAACATAAATTATCACAACCTCGTTTTTGTTACGAAGGATGATAATCATTTCTGAGAGACTCGGTTTTTAGCATGTGTGGCTCCATATTTAGCATTTGTGATGCCTTAAACCGGTATGTTTTCGTAGGAATTTACCCTTCGATAACACTGTCAAAGTTATGCAAAGGTCAGGAAGATAATCAACGATAAATGAAAATATTGTACAAGACATTCCCTGGCAAGTTCAATCACAAACCGGAATAATCCAACGAGCAATATGTGGGTGTACATTGCTCGTTGGATTATTCCGGTCATGGGTGTAAGGATTTACAAATCCTCGCTGAGGCACACGTTAGCGGGGCCATCCAGAGGGTTGTGCGATGAACCTGTTGGGCCTATTTCATCGCACCGAACCACCCCCGAGTCGGACTCCGCTCTAATCGCAACATCACCAATGTTGGTGCAACCCTACGGTTTGCATTCGGCTTGTTGTCCGTGTGCGTGCATGCGTGTGTGCATGGAATGGTATGAGGGCATGAAATAATATACATTTTATGCTCACAATAGTGTGTGAATGATGAGGCATGATTTTTTGAATGTGTGTGTCGAGTCAAGCGAGTTATTGCTAGTCGAGTGTCACGTCGTCGTCTGCGTGTCGTGTGCGGTTTTCTATTCTGTCGTGCGTGGAACGTTCGGCGTGTCGCAGGTGTGCGCAGCAGACTTCCAAGAACTCAAGAATTTATCTTGAAGAACCAGAGCCTTGGTTTCAAGATTCAAGTGATTTCAAAGCACTCCAAAAATGGTAAACTTCAAGATAATGAGAATATTTACATTACTTTGTGTAGTGTAATATTTCTCTTGTTGTAGGCCCTTGTGGAGGGTATTTTCGAGACCCTTTGTGGTTGGGGACAGTGTGGCACTGTTCCACATCACTGTACCTCGGCTCTTGGGGTTTGTAGGAGCTGGGAGTCATTCTATAGTGGCTGCCATAGTGCCGTTCGTTCAAACCAACGTTGCGACATCAATACCTAATGAAATCATGCAATCTAAATTGCATAGTGTAGGAGACGTTACGACGCTCCATATCAAATTTGAATCAGGTCATTTGGAGCTGTGACAAGAACGCTATCAACGTTTGAAGCCGCTGTGTAGAAATCCGACTGTGCACTCCATCTTTCGTTTTAGGCACATTCAAGCCTATTGTGACTATAACAATCAAGCCATCCCTTCCCAAAACCCCCCACCTTGATAGCCTTCCCCCTATTTAGTCGTGCCACATTCATTGTATCGACATTCAGGAATCCATCATTCTTGTTATTCGTTATTCTGCGCACTCTGCAAGTTCATTCATAACACCTGGTACCATAGCTACTTTTCTAGCCTACCTTGCTTTTTAGAGTGTAATACCCCTCAAGGGGGGGGGGGGGGGGGGGGGGGGACGAGGAAGGATGTATTGGGGTCCAGGAGTTGCGTAGGCCGGCCAGGAGAACGAGTTAGTTGCTCCTCGCGGCTATGTTTTTACGGGCACTCCTTTGGCACTGCCGGATCCTTGCCTCGAACGGTTGCGATCGACCGTGGCCTCCCTCCCCCGGGAAACGGACAGCTGTAGCTGTCGCGACATCAAAGTGAGTAATTTCTGCTGCGATTTCCGATGATTTCGGAGCTTGATTTGTGTGGCAGCTTGCGTCAGCGGACCTGCGTCGGCATCTGCATGAACAGCCTCGACGTCGTCACTGTGTGTGGCTGTTGACGCCGCCGGACCTGAGTCAACGGTTGCGCGACGATTTCGGGATCGTCCTTACGCGACAAGTTGACGTCGGTGGCACACGTCAACACGGTGGCGCGAGATTTTCGGGAGATCCTCGGCAGCTAGCGACAACGGGCATGCGTCTGCATGGGCGACATTTCCGAAGCAACTGTGGAGAAAAGGTCGGCTGGGAAACTCGCCAGGCGCAAATGGAGTTTTGCGTCCGAAAATATCGGTGGCAAGGAGAGAGGACACGAAGACTGCCCGATTTACGCGGGGTCAACTGCCGTCCCCACCCGACCTGAAGTGCAGCAGCTTTTACTGCATGGCGGGCGCGTCATCGAATATTTCGGCAGGAGTGCTCGTGGACAGACGGGACTTCAGACTCGCCGACACTTACGGGCTGCAACGAAAAGCGGAGTGGCCATATCGCACTTAGCAGAAGTGGGACGCAGGCGGCAAGGGAAATCGAGGCAGGTACACCTCGGAAACAACTCGTGCGACACTGCGTGCCTGGTGTTGTTGCAAGCTGGCCGGCAGTATCGAGAGCGGTTTCTCCTGACCAGCAAATTCGTTTTCGGGGACAGCTGCTGATAACCCATGATTAAACGGCGTCCAAGGTACCGCCCGACAATTTTGGAGGGGTCGGTACAGGCTGCCGAGACACACGGGAAGAAACGGCCCAACGGCTAAACGAGGGTTGAAGAACGTGGTGGGGAGAAGATTAAAAGCCGGTGAAATCAATCTGCGGCCTTACTTCGCCCGAACCTCACCATCCCCACCAAGTCTTAGTTCTAACTCATGCAGTCAACTTACTTGGCCGAATAACGGGGGTGAACACATGCCTACCCTGTGCTGGTTAAAGGCACCTTGATTGGTGCTCGTTCGACAGCTGTACAGAAAAGACAAAAGAAAAGTGGAGCTCGCGGGACTGTTTTACTCTGACAAAAGCGGGCTACGTGAACGGCGCGCAAAAAAATCGGGGAGCTGCGAGGACAACATTGGTGCAGTTTACAGGTTTCTCCTGACTCGGGCGTCTACACGACTCGACGGCGCAGCGGTGAAGCTGAGACTGGGAAGCTGTGGATTTTTTGTGGCGTGATAGGCACGGCGGGCTGCAAAACGGTTGGGCGATAGTTCCTTTTAACTAAGGCTACCCCGACTCCGATAGTTTTTGCCCCTCCGCCGTGGCCAGGTTCGTGCGGGCAACAACGATGATACCCCATCAGGGCTGTCGATTGGTTCCAGGCTAACACTTGAGTGGCTGAGGTCCCCCAATTCCAGCCCTGAAATTTCCGGGAAGCGGCGTTTTCCAGCCCTTAAGCGTCAGGGAAAGCCCTCAACTTAATACTTGAATTCAGGGCTACACTTCAACATCCAGGGTTTGTCTTCCCATTTTGACAGTTTTTTATGCCTTCCGACTCAACAGCAGAAGTGGCAGGCTTACGGCCATCCGTCAAGGATCTGGTACCAGTGCCCAATCCACGCTGTAATCTAGCATCTTCTTGATCAGAAGTTATGAGGGCCTAACATTACTGAGAGCCAACCTTTTCCAAGTCTCTTGAACTGCTTTGCTAAGAGAAACAAATCCCACATCCCGATGTGTTTTGCTTAAGCTCAGGTTTGGCGGAAAACAAGCTTGCTTATAGACACACATCCCACGTCCCGATGCGTTTTGCTTAAATACACCTTAGGTTTGGCGAAATGAACTTTATCTTCCAGCGCGCCCGCAGTTAAGGGAGAGAAAGGAGGGGGGGTTAGGGGGGGGGGGGGGAGAGCGGGGAGTAGGGAGAAATTCCAGGAAAGGCCGAAACTTGTATGGGAAATCAGGGCAGCCCCCCAAGTGCACCTTTTAAACATCAGGGGAAGGCTCTTTCGACGCCCTTTAGAAATCAGGGCTGTCCCGAAAAGCAACCCTTTAAATTCGGACCTTGGAGTGATGTCTGTTGGAAGTGGACACTCGAATGGCCCAAAGTGGTCTCCCTACGGGCTACAGGTGTTGTCCTGGGGGGTATGGGTGCGCTGACCCACCAAAGAAACATGCATTTTTATCCCAGTTGGTTAGCGAACTGGAATGCTATCCTTGCATGGTGCAATGAGCGTGGAGGACTGGGGTTCGATTCCTGCTGTTGGCGCCTTCCTATGCCCTAGAAGTGGGCCCTCCCAGTGAGGGGAGTGTTGGAAGTGGACACTGGAATGGCCCAAAGTGGTCTCTGTTAGAATACTAAGGAATGATGGACTAGTAGGGGATTGGGGTACAAGTATCGAGAGAGTTGTGTTGTACCCTATGCAAGGTACCACACTGCAGCCTAAGAGAACTAACATCACAATGTAAGCACAATATGAGTTTGACACAGACCAGTCAAGAAAGCAAAGCCATCAAAAAAAACCTTGGTTTTTGAAGGGGTTCGAAGGGGGGTACAGTTCAGGTGTTTTCGTTGGCGAAGTTCCGAAACAAAAACGCGACCAATCACGGGATGAAATCAGAACGCGTTTGTTTGTCGGAGTCGAAATCGAATTCGCGACTCCGGTACATTGTCGTTTATTTGGAGCGTGCCGAATTGGTTGTAAATTTGTAATTGGTTTTCTTAGCTTTGACTTCTGTAGAATGTGACTGCTGGAAAGTATGCTGGCCATTTTATTACAAGATACATGCATCACATCTGATACTTATTAAGGAGATAGGTACTGTCCAGATGGAACGCCTTCACCACATGGACGTGGCGGAGCAGCGCTTCAATCGGAATCACGGAGTACGCATACATTCCTGTCGTCCACTTGAGGCGAAGGCATCCTGTTGCAGCATCCTCTCCGCTTGCATTCCAATATCTAATGTACGCCAGCTCCTCCCTCTCTCCACGTATTTCTGTATGGAACAACAGAAGCAACCCTGCATACCACTCCTCTCTCCGACCATACCTTACACCCTCCATTGCAACATCCGAGTACCATGGCCTCTCAAAATAGTTAGGAGTCGCTCGAACAAAGTGAGAAACTCTTGAGAAGCTGGCGTCGTCTACCGCAGGGATTGCCAGCGATGCATGGGCCTGCATAACAATTGGTGGTAGTCATCACTGATACTGGCCAGTCAAATGATGGTTGATTGCACAAACATTCAAGTACTTACTCGAATCTTGGTAACGCATCCGGCATAACGTATTAACGCATCCTTGAGGGCAGCTTGGGCACCAGGGTGTTGCTTGGCCCACTTCCTTGCAAACCAGTTGGTGGAGGTGGGTTCTTCTGGTAACTCCACAGGGAGGAAGTATGACTCCTTAATAAGAGTCCGTGTGTCGGTCTCAATTGCCTGCCAACATATGATAAGGATTTTATTACATTCTGCATTCATATCCATGCAATTCAAGTACTAAACATGTTTACCTGCGGCATGGCCGTGTCCCAGCCAGTAGGATCGTCCACCGGCACCACATCCGGAATGCGCCTAGCATGAAACTTCATAATCTGCCCATCTACATTGCGCTTGTTGGACCGACGGTAGATCCTCTTTACCAACGGTCCGTGCAAGTGCTCAAACATGTTGGTGCTGAATTCGGTCACATGACCCGCTCGACGAATGGAGTCAACGTAATGCGACATGAGATGGGTTTTCACAAGGCACCAAGAGGATGGCTGCTTTAGAAAGGTAGCCTGCAACTGCTCAACCAGCCTGATGGGAGTGGGGAATGACAACACGTGCAAACACATCAGAGTCTACTTATTCATATGGCTTTCCTATTCTAGATTCTTTCCTATAAAAGTTTAGCAGCAACATCCTCACCAGATTGCCTACTACAAGAGCACATTTACAGTAGCCAAGCATTCATCCCATGCACAGGGGTTTACATGCATGGTATTAGTACTAGGACGTCATCTTCTTCAGCTCCCGGAGGGACCGCTCAGTGTGCCTCTGCGGCTGGGAGCACAGGAGGTACCATCCAAGATAGGCACGAACTGCATCCATATGGGGCTGGCAAAGCAGGCCGGCAAAAACAAACACCATGACCTGCAGAATTCGGGAATAGCAGCAAAGGGGAGGGTTAGCACAGATGGTGTGAGGAGTAGGAACAAAGAGTGGCAGCATGAGCAGACTGGTTGAGGGGCGGTGGGGACAAGCAACAGGGAATGGAGGAGGGAGCAGGCAGCAGCATGCTGTGTGGTTAGGGTGCAGCCTATCGCACACGATGATAACAATCAAGGCTTTCATACATGCATGATGGCCCTGTGCTCATAGGCCGCGACACATGCTCCGGTCTCGAAGTAGGCGCTCTCTGGCATGCGCATGTGATTAAGTCGCGTGCGATCGCGAATGAGTGACAGGCGCCTGTCCATACACATCAGTCTAACGGTGGCACAAATCCAGAAACATGTCAGTAAGAGCACAGTAGTTTTGCATTAAATTTTTGTGACCAAGAGCAACGAATCCAATCCCCCAAAACACTGACCTGTGCATCTGCTTCACGCGCCGCTTCTTCATCTTGCGCACGACAGCCACAATGTGGCTCATGATGCCCAAGTCCGCCTGGTGCATGATATCAGGCATGACAACGAGGTAGAGATTGCCCCACGCGTTCCCTGGGACATCCCACTGCCAGAGCACACACTGGAAACCGGGGATGTGGTGGGGAATGGAGGAGATCTGTACTTGTGATACCCGGGCAGCCAAAGTAAACAAAATGCCTGGTGATTTGAATGGGGCACAGCACATCTGACCATTCCTCGGGGTTTAGGAGTGCATAGACTACACAGTAACCCGGACAACAGGTCGCTTACCTCAACAGGGTAGGTCAAGTAGGTATTGCAGGGGTTGTCCTGGTTATTTGTCATCCCATCCGCCTCGTTAACGATACATTGCTGCTGTTCAGGCGTGCGCGGCACGTTCCGTGCCTTGACAGCAACTTGATGCTCCTGTTATCGCACGGGGGTGTGGGATGGGATACAAAGGTAAGGGTGGTGAGTTCATGGGTTGTATAAGGCGACATTCAAACGACAATGTCTTTGGCATGAAAGCTCACCTTTGCAGCATAGCAGATGCTGCACGGCATCCGTGATCCATGCGAGAGTGTGCAACTGATCTTGCCGCTCTCGGGGTAGTCGCACACCCACACGTACAGCAGGGGCCGCACGGTTTGCCAATCACCGAAAGGGTCCCTAAGACGGAACCCGCTGCAAGGAACAGGTAGAGTGGCATCAGGAATTGGGAGGACATGATTTGTGCATGTACAAAGAGGGGCAAAGGGGACTGCTACATATCGTAACGCCCTGCATACTATGCACGTGATTGGGTGATGACATAGCAAGATGCAACACCGGGTACGGACCTTTCCATGCCATCGAGAAGCGGCTGCAGCACGGTGGTGATGCATCGCTGGAAGAGCATCACCTTCTCCACGGCAGAAGGGGGGATAGGAAGGAGGGCAAGTAGCGTGTGGCCAGCTTTTCCCCATCGTTTGGCCTGGGAGATGTTGGCAAGCGTCATCATGAGCGGCCACGCCTTCTTTCGGCCGTTATTGCTCATGTGCATCACATCCGAATATAGGATGATTCCCCCCACGACTTCGGTCCATCCAAAGTGTTCCTGCAATGCACGAAAAGGCGGCAACGGACACACGGTCAAACACCACCAAGGTAACTGGTCGCCAGGTGGGTTAAACGACCTTCATAGCATGTTCATCAAACATGACACACTCATCATGCACCAGACACATCAGCACAGCAACGGAGGCATGAGCACGGATCTGGTTTTGGGTGGCAACGGGGTATATCCATACCTGAGCATCATTCCACCACGTTCCTGTTTCCGGCGTGGTGTAGCGACGGTCGCCTGTGTCAGGGTCCTCATTGACCCGCGCCTTGAGCTTGAAGCTGGGCGCGTTGTTGTTATGCCCAAATGGTTCAGCGAATGCCTGGTTTACGGTGGCGAAGGCAGTAGAGAAGAGGGGCATGGTTAGATGCGTTGATTGGTGGGTCCGATCTCATACAAGGAGAGCGAATATAACTTCATACAAGCACCACAAGGTTGCCGCATCAGCATTTCACCACCAAGGATTCAGAGTCGGCTTACCTGAGCTGAGTTTTGGAATAGCAGGCGCTGAGGCGGATGACCGTCAATCTCGAATGTCGCCACCGACCATCCGCGATTGAGCCCTGCCAAGCGCTCCATCTCGTACCGCTCCAGATCGTTGCAGTTCCGGAGCTCCGAGGTCACAAGAGGCGCAAGGCCGGGCTCTACCACGAGCTGAAGCAAGCCATTGATGTCAACCTCCGCCATTCCCATTCCGCCATTCACGTGCTGAACGAAACGAAGCAGCTTCAACGCGAGCGGATTGAGGGGCGTGGCATCGCTATGTCCGGAGATGCTTGTAGGCGGCGAGGCTTGACTCCCTTCAGGCTAGCTCTCAGGATGCTCACTCGTGTCAGCTGCAGGTGTTCCTCGTGGCGGTTGATGTTCATCTTCCGGAGCCCCCTCATTAACAGCCGAGGGTGTTTCGTCCTCGTCAGCTTCAGGCACGCGAGGAGGACCGCTCACACTGACGGTGTTGGATGCGCTAGACGCGGTAGGTGAAGCGGGAGCAGCGGGAGCGTCTGAGAGAATGTCGTGGACGAATAGCAGAGCGTGTAGACCGGCAGACAGTGTAGATCGCGAGGGCCTTGCCACGGCGGAAAGCCCTTGACAAGGGGTCCGCACTGACTTATGACCGCCATAAAATTGGGCGTTGGGGAACCATCTGTTGCAAAACTCGCAGACAACGCCTGGCAAAGAGCCCATGTGTTACGGATCCGTCTAAGAGTGGAGAAATGGCATATGAAGCAACTAGCCTGTTTGAAGTTTGTGAACGCATCAAATACACCGTCAACGAAGGCTGTGACTGTAACACGGTCATCGCCAAAGCGTGGCGCAATGGTTAGGGACTGGCTAACGATGGTCGAGCAGCGCGGCCGTGAAAAGGCACGATACAGACCGCCAACAGCACGGCATTTCCCTTTCCTACAAGGCGTGTCGCCCCCTCTTAGAGCGACCACGACGTGAGCAGGACCATATGCACTGGAGTTTAGCATGATTGGTCGTGAGTGTGCGTCGCGAGCACGGTGAGAAGTACGTGCCTCTTGATTCAAAACTTGGGTTTTTGAATCGTGCGTGAGAGTTGAGGGGGATAAGGAAGAGAGGGAAGAGATCCGTTTGGTGCTGTGATTCTTCAGAAGTAGCTATAGGGGGGAAATCGCAATCACGTAGGTGAGCCCAAAGTGGTGCACACCTCTAGAGACTTAATCCAAACCAGGTAATGACAATGTACAGTTACATTTTACATAGACACTCAATTCAATTATAATTAGTATTATACAAACATACTTATGGGCCTGCACAAAAACAACCCCTAATTGACAACGGTAGTATTTGTAAACCCTCCTAGTTCTCTAGTGTGGTCTGGAAACGTACGGGTACAACCCATGAACTCAGTGTGTTTCCGTAAGATTGTTGCATGTACCGAATATGTATATCGTCACTTCACAAGAGGTTTTGGGGACCTCAAAGCACCGTGCTGAATTAGCATGCAAGAATGGAGCCCAATCTAATACAATAATACAACGGTTTCAACGTCGGATGCAATACCACAACGGTTTTACAATGACATGCAACACATGGGAGTGTACGATGCAGCGTCGCCCTGTATAAGCTATCAGAATCCTAGCTAGGACTTAGTTGCTATAACTAGGGTTGAGGATAAACGAAAGAGAAATGGAAGAAGGAGGTAGGCACTAGCAAGAGTTGGGATACAAATAGCAAACCCTAAATTGGGTTGTACTCACTACAGAGTACCCCACTGCAGGCTAGACAGCAAATACATTCTGACACACCCCCATAGTCAAAGTAGGGTATAATCAGCAGAGCAAGCAGTCATAGAGCAGGTTCACTAGTACAAGCAAAGCTAGAGGCATTCACAAAGGGCAAGTGAGGAGGAGGAGGCTGGACTTTGAGAGGAGAGGAGATAGGAGGCGACAGCTGATGCTGCAGACACACAAGCAACAGGAGCGGCGCGCACGGTGGCTACCAGAGCAAGGGCCCCAGACTACAAGAGTAACTGGCTCTGCGGCTAAATCTGAGCGGCAGGAGCAACGGACCCACGGGCGACAGGCGCAGCAGGCTCTCTGAGCTACCAGCAGCAGGGCCCCGGACTACAGGTGTTGCGGACGACAAGACGGCATCCTCCGCTCAACCTCCCCCAACTGTCCCACCCCCCTTTTCACACACCCCTTACTGCACCCCTTTCTCCACTCCCACGTCACCCTCCTAGCACCACTCCCTCGGCTCCCACACACCCACCCCCCTCAGCAGCAGCTGCAGCAGTGGAAGACGGAGGAGGAGGAGGGGCAGGGGATGGTTCACACACCCGCCACCCCCATACCCGCCACCCCGCAGTTGCATGAGGACAGGAGGCGGCAGGGGCGGTTCGCGGGCTGTTGGGGCGGCACGCGGGCTGCAGGGGCGGTCCGCGAGCTGCAGGAGGGGCAGCGCGCGGGCCCCCGAGGGCGCCTCGACGGGCGACAGAAGGGGGGGCCGCACGCGGGCCCTCGAGGGCGCCTCGACGGGGCGACGGAAAGGGGGAGGCCGCGCGGGCCCCCGAGAGCGCCACGACGGGCGACGGGAGGGGGCAGCGCGTGGGCCCCCGAGGGCGCCTCGACGGGCGACGGAAGGGGGGCCGCACGCGGGCCCTCGAGGGCGCCGCGACGGGCGATGGGAGGGGGGCCGCGCGCGGGCCCCTGAGGGCGCCACGACGGGCGACGGGAAAGGGGGCCGCGCGCGGGCCCCCGAGGGCGGGAAACCGCTGCGCGCCACAGAGCGCACGGTGGGCAGAAAACCGCCGGGCACCCCGAGCGCGTGGCGGGAAGAAAAACGTTGCACGCCAGGGGGCGCGCGACAGACAGGACAGCAGCGGAAGCAGGTGGGCCCACAGGCCAAGAGCGTACTTGCTCTGATGCCATATCAGAATCCTAGCTAGGACTTAGTTGCCATAACTAGGGTTGAGGCTAAACGAAAGAGAAATGGAAGGAGGTAGGCACTAGCAAGAGTTGGGATACAAATAGCAAACCCTAAATTGGGTTGTACTCACTACAGAGTACCCCACTGCAGGCTAGACAGCAAATACATTCTGACATAAGCATGGCTGTCGATAACGCATCACCGCTTGTGCGTTAGCCCTGTGCTTCATACCACTCCCTTTATGCACCTTGTATAAATTCCATGCAAGAATTGGGCCCAATCCAACACCATGCCACAATGGTTTCACCATGTCGCGCAAAACATGGGCCTGAATGATGCAACATCGTCCTGTCTAAACATGGCTGTCGATAATGCATCACCGCTTCTGCGTTAGCCCTGTGCTTCATACCACTCCCTTTATGCACCTTTTATAAGGTCCATGCAAGAATTGAGCCCAATCCAACACCATACCACAACGGTTTCACCATGTCGCACAAAACATGGGCCTGAACGATGCAGCGTCGCCCTGTCTAAACATGGCTGACGAAAACGCATCACCGCTTGTGCGTTAGCCCTGTGCTTCATACCACTCCCTTTATGCACCTTGTATAAGGTCCATGCAAGAATTGAGCCCAATCCAACACCATACCACAACGGTTTCACCATGTCGCGCAAAACATGGGCCTGAACGATGCAACATCGCCCTGTCTAAACATGGCTGTCGATAATGCATCACCGCTTGTTCGTTAGCCCTGTGCTTCATACCACTCCCTTTATGCACCTTTTATAAGGCCCATGCAAGAATTGAGCCCAATCCAACACCATACCACAACGGTTTCACCATGTCGCACAATACATGGGCCTGAACGATGCAACATCACCCTTTCTAAACATGGCTGTCGATAATGCATCACCGCTTGTGCATTAGCCCTGTGCTTCATACCACAACCTTTATGCACCTTTTATAAGGTCCAACGAAGTGTTGAGCACAATCCAACACCATACCACAACTGTTTCTCGTTTGGCACTAGTGATCGCTGTGTTAGATTTCGTACAGCGACGCGTAATCGTTGTGGCATAGCCCAATAGTGCTTAGTTCAATTGTATGAAGTGATAATTCTGGACGCTCTTTGTGTGTGTGACATGATACAAACCCACTACCTTACCACAACCCCAGACTATTACATTAGCAACCAATTTTTTGTTGATTGTATTTGTTGTAGTTTTAAATGTTATTTAGCTCGTATGTGCAACATTGTTCGTTCGCGACATCACTGTACTTTGCAGGGTTTAGGTTGCGTTCGCTCAAGTGGTTCAAAAACTGTTCTAGCATGATAAGTGATTGATGCGTTGGCAACACTGATTGGCCGACGCATCTCAAACGACCCCTCCCGCAACACAAGCACCCGCCAAGCGGTACTTCCGCCATTGAGCGGCTGTGATCGAGCGGTGGGTGGGTTTATGATCGGGTGGCTACACGTACATCGTCCGATCTAGCCTGATCTGATTACAGTAATCTCTCTAGTCGCGCAAGCCACCCCAACCACCCTCGTGCCCCACCCACCTGCTTCCGTCATCCTCTGGCCCACAACTTTGACGCTGCTCGCTATTTGACAAAGGCGTTTCCAGATCGCCCGTGACTCACCAGTCGACTAAGTCATGGGCCGTAGCTCTTAGTGACTACTATTTCAGTATTGATTGAAGCGGAGGTTTTCGGAGAGAGATGACAGAATAGACCGTCGACTCTCCCTTCGTCACATTCATTTGCGGTTCCCCTTCAAAACCGGCTCCACCGTTCTGCCTTGTAGAAATTCGCATTTGTAATACAACCATGACACGTGCAACACGGCAAAAAGAAAAGAGGAACAGGCCGGATGTTGCGCAACAAGGAGGCTGTCTCAACAGACCGATAGGGAGGGTGGTGGCGGCTCTAAAGGTACTAATGCGTCTGCCGCGCGTGGTAGAGGGCTGAAAAAACTGGCGGGAAAAAAGGCCGCGTTTGGACAGGAGAAGTCCAGCAAGAAGGCGGAAGAGAAGGGGAAGTAACCAACGCCACGTAAGCGTGTTTCTACCGAGAAAAAAGATGCGGATGTTGCCTCTGGTAGAACCAATCCCGGTCCGACTAACGACGGCACCATCGGCGGCAAAGAAGATCCGGGGCGAGGGAGCGTGAGTCTTGCAGTCCCGTCGGCGGAGAGAGAGGGGTCGGCAATAGGGGGAAACCACGGCGATGCTCCCCGCGCCGAGCATGCCGCAACCCAGGAGTCCAAGGCGGAGGCATCCCAACACGGACTGACTCTGCTCCAGCCGACCGTGGTCGAAATTTCTGCTGCCATGGTGAATAAGGCCAAGGCGGGGGAGCCCGATTCGATGGAGGATCTCCAACACAGCATCGCCGACGACGCCGGTGGTGCGGAAGTTGGGACAACGCAAGGCGCCAAAGAAGCAAGTGGCAAGGCGACGGGTCATGCATTGCGCAAGAAGGGCCGACCCGCAGCGAGGAGAAAGCAGCGAGGGGGAAGAAAGCAGCGAGGGGGAAGCAGCGAGGAGAAAGCAGCGAGGGGCAAGAAAGCAGCGAGGGGGAAGAGGCCGAAACAGGGCAAAGAAGACCCTGATGATGCGAAGGAGGATGATGAGGGGGATGCGGGGGATGAGGAGGCGGAGGTTGATGAGGAGGAGGATGCGGAGGAAGAGGAGGATGAAGAGGATGTGGAGGAGGAGGACGCGGATGTTGGGGAGGAAGAAAAAGATGAGAATGATGATGAGGAGGACGAAGAGGAGGAGGAGGAGGAGGAGGAGGAGGATGAGGAGGAGGAGGAGGAGGAGGAGGAAGAGGAAGAGGAGGAGGAGGAGGAGGAGGAGGATGTGGCGGCAGTGAAAGGACGGGGCGGGAGAGGCAGACGGGGGAGTGGTACAGGGAAGGTGGGGGGCCGGACTCGCCATTCCCGAAAACACGGGGCGGGTGATGCCCCGCGTGGCGAAGCAGCGGGCAAACCGAAGACGCGTAAAGTGAAGGTCGAAAGCAAAGGAGTTGGTAAGAAGCAAGGGAGCCAGGGATCAAAAGGGGATGGTGAAGGAAAGGGCGGCTGCGCCAAAGGAGAAGGTTGACGAATCTGCAAAGCAAGGTAAGGCCTCTTGTTACAAAACAGTACCCGTTATAACCCGATTTAGATTAAAATCGCTGATCGTATGCAAGCATGTATGCCCCTGTATTGAAACTAATCGACTCTAATTTTGTGCCCCTGCTCCCTATAAATCTCAGCCCCTCGTGTTACAGGCATTGGGCCACCGGTAGGCGTGCAACGGATGCAGCTAACGAAGGGGGCCGGAAGAGCGAGTGTTACCCCGCTATCCACAGGAGCCCCAAGGTTCTACAGGCCATACTCCGGCCCGTCTAAAGTCGCTGCCAGGGCACCCGGCGCACCAAGAGGAGAGGAATCCGAATCCCCTCCACCATGCCACGCCACACACTCCCCGCTCGCCTCACCCTCATACCCATATCGGCAGCTCCACGCTTCTCCTGTCTGGGGCAGGGCCGTCGCGCGAGCAAGGGCCAAGCACTTCTGCCAATCCCTTCCCTGAGCTGCCCTTTTCCTCCCAGCGTGATAGTGTGAGGGCACACGGGACTGCTGCAGAAGACGTTGATCCCCTTGGCCAGAAGGGGGATTCTTCACACCCTTTTCCCCCGCTCTTGGGTGCCCTAGGTGAAAGTGCGGAGCACGAGCAGTTTGTTACACGAGAGGAGTTCCAGGCGCTACGGTCTGAGATGTACGCCATGTTTGCTCAGCTCGGCCTGCGTCGTGGAGCACCTGCCAGTTATGCCGGGGGGTTCGCAGTGGTGCCTATGAAAGGTACCCCACTGCCGATGAGTGCCGTGGAGAAGGCACGAGTGCTAGTGTTGCAGGAGACAAACCCATTCCCGGTATGTGGCGGGCCAAATGGGGGGGGTTGGGGTTGACGTGGCAACCAGGGCTTGGTTGGGGATGATGTGGCGGTTTTGGAGGGTCTAAGGGAGCGGCGCATGACGAAGCGAGGCGTGTTAGGTGGGTGGGGGGTGACGTGGCTTGGGGTGGGGGAGGGTGACGTGGCGGAAGGTGAGGGTTGGGGATGACGTGGCGAATGCAGGAGGGTGTGACGTGGCGGAAGGTGTGGGTTGGGGATGACATGGCGGATGCAGGAGGGTGTGACGTGGTGGAAGGTGCGGGTTGGGGATGACGTTGCAGTTGTGATGGGTACAAGGGAGCGGCGCATGACGAGACGAGGCATTTAAGGTGAGGGTTGGGGATGACGTAGCTTGGGGTGGGGGGGTGTGACGTGGCAAGTGGGGCGGGTTGTTGGTGGACGTGGCGGATGCAGGAGGGTGTGACGTGGTGGAAGGTGAGGGTTGGGATGACGTGGCGGATGCAGGAGGGTGTGACGTGGCGGATGCAGGAGGGTGTGACGTGGCGGAAGGTGAGGGTTGGGGATGACGTGGCGGTTGGGATGGGTACAAGGGAGCGGCGCATGACGAGACAAGGCATTTAAGGTGAGGGTTGGGGATGACGTGGCTTGGGATGGGGGGGTGTGACGTGGCAAGTGGAGCGGGTTGTTGGTGGACGTGGCGGATGCAGGAGGGTGTGACGTGGCGGAAGGTGTGGGTTGGGGATGACGTGGCGGTTTGAAAGGGTACACGTGAGCGGCGCATGACAAAGCGAGGCGTGTCAGGTGGGTGGGGGGTGATGTGGCTTGTGGTAGGGGGGTGTGACGTGGCAAGTGGGGCGGGTTGTTGGTGGACGTGGCGGATGCAGGAGGGTGTGATGTGGCGGAAGGTGAGGGTTGGGGATGACGTGGCGGTTTGAAAGGGTACACGTGAGCGGCGCATGACGAAGCGAGGCGTGTCAGGTGGGTGGGGGGTGACGTGGCTTGTGGTAGGGGGGTGTGACGTGGCAAGTGGGGCGGGTTGTTGGTGGATGTGGCGGATGGCGCAGGGTGTGACGTGGCAAGTTCACACAGTGTTGCTAGTCACCATCCCCTGGTCACGCGGCCACCCTCATAACTGCTGGTTTCTCTCTCCCATGTCGTGTTGTATACCCTACACCCCTGCGCAGAACAAAGCCTACTTAGCGTGCTCTCAGCTCATGTTTCTGAACCCGCCGCAGAAAATACAGTACTACCCTGCACCGGAGGAAGTGTTCGACGCGTTCTCTGTCCACTTGTCTGCAGAAGGGCTCAAGGCAATGAAGCTGCTGGGGTTGCACAATGACAAGTCAACCATGGGAGTCTTCAACCACCAGCTGTCCTCAACAAGGTCAACTATCAACTCCACCCTCAGGCCAGCAGCATACACCGGCATGGGCCTTGCCGATTACAGCCATCTCGTGGAAAGCTTGCCTACTGAGCTACACCCAACGACCTGGTTCGACGACGATCATCTCCTAGCCGGGTACAGAGATGGTATGTACAACTGGAAAACACCATATGCCAGTTGGCAGCTACATATCACCGTGCGATGTGGCTCACCCTGACTCTCATCCCCCGACTTGATTTCTCTACAAAACCCTTTCCAACCCATACCCTCCCTGCCAAAATGCAGAACAGTGGGCCCTCAACTGGCACTTTGACAAGGCCACCGGGACGCCCTTCAGCAACCCCTTGTTCGCTTATGCGTTCAAGCTCTCCTTCAAGAGGGACGGGGTGGTGTTTACCAAGTTCAAGAGCCGCATGGTGGCATGGGGCCTGTTTTCGGTAAGGATGTAGATATGTGTTTGTACCCCCATTCCTCATCCCCTTCACCCCTTGCTTGTACTTCAGCTAAATCCCTGGTCGATTAAGCCTTTGGAGTTACGTAGATAGTGACGACTGAATCACCGCTTTCAGTTGGCTCATTTACCCGCAACCAACCCTCCTCATAAACCATCCACCCAACCCTACACCACATTGCAGATCGAATGGCCCCTTCTGCAGGATAAGCGTCGCAAGCGAATCAGTAGCCAGCCGGAACAGAACAGGCCAGACTACCAGGAGTGGTGCGAAAAGGTCAAACAAATGATCCACTTTGCTGTCATGGAGCAGAGGATCCCCCACGATCTGGCTATGGGTGCGTTCGTCTTTTCGAACAAGTTCCTCATTGACGATGGCGACCTTGGAGATGTCGTCCTTGCCCACCGGGCGCATTCAAGGCCCGCCAGTGCGTAGGCTATTTGACCTGGTGCTAAGACTGCTTGTTGCTAGAATGCTGAATAATGGTTGTTGTAAACCGCAATAATAAATGCAATTCTGAAATCCTCAATATCCAAAATGAACAAAAAACAGAAATTTGTTTTGAATAATTTGGTCACGAATTTGCACCAAAACGGATTGCGCCCAAATGTCATCCGGAAAAGCACGCGTGCCAAATTGGAACTTGAACCGAGCCAAACCTTGTCGCGAGATGTGTCTCGGAGCTCCTATCAAATGACTCCAACCGTCGGTCCGAATTGAATCCGGATTTTTTTACGCGAAGACAATCGAAATCAAAATTCGTCAAAACTTGGCATAGGGTTTTTGTGATGGCCGGCTCAGCGTGGATCAAAAAGTCACCACACAATCCAAGCACAAGCAAAGGGCCACAAGGCAAGTTCACATGCAGAGTTGTATAAAGAGAACAAACAATACAGTTATCATACCCTAGAATGTGTAAGCATGCAGGTATATATAGAGATCACAGTACAAGCAAAGTCAAGCAGTCAGCAGGTGAGGCAAATTAGGCACAAGTCCTAACACAGTAGAGAAGCGCTGATGATCACAAGGCAGAAGTGCCTTGGTGAATATATCAGCAGTGTTTGCCCTAGTGGCCACGTACGCAAGACGAAGCTGGCCACGCTGCTGCAACTCACGAGCAAGGAAGTATCGCAGAGCGATGTGCTTCGTTATGTGCTCTAGTCTGTGCTCCTGACACAAGGCAATCATTGCCTTGTTGTCTACGTACAAAACTGGAGGCGAACGAGGTTGCTCTCCCAAGTCAGTCAGCAGGTAGGTGAGCCAGCGTAACTCCTGTGCAGCCAAGGCCCCTGCGTAGATCTCAGCCTCACAACTGGAGCTGAGAACCGAAGACGAGCGGGTATACCGCCAGGAAACAGAGCCGGAACTGAGGCTGAAGGTGTAACCCTGTGACGACCGTTGCGTAGCTGAGTCGTCAACCCAGGAGGCGTCTGCGTGACCAGTGAGGACAACTGGACCCCGTCCTCCAAGCACGAGCCCCATGCCTGACGTACTGCACAAGTAACGCAGTAACCTCTGCGCAGCATCCCAGTGCACCTTTCGGTGCCTACCGGGAGCCACGTAGCGAGTCAGGAGGCTGAGAGGGTACGCAAGGTCAGGTCGTGTGCACGTCATCATGTACATGAGGCAACCCACAAGCTCTGGGTACGGACCACTCGGCTCTACGGACTCGTCCGAAGGTGGAGCTGAGAGCGAGTGGCTGGTAGACAAAGGAGTGGGCTATGGCGAGGAGAACTGGAAGCCGAAGCGCTGAAGGACCTGGTGCACCATGTGCGACTGAGTCAGTGTGATGGTGCGCCGTGCTCTGTCCCGGGTGATCTGCAAGCTAAGATAGCTGCGCATTTCACCCAGGTCAGTGCAGGTGTGTCTCTTCTGCAGCTCGGACTTCAGAAGGGTCAGTGCCTCAGTGTGAGTACTGGCAAAGACAAGGTCGTCGACGTACACGAGGACGTAGAATGCGGCAGCGACGTGTCGGTGCGTAGAAATAGCGACGGGTCAGCAGTAGAAGGAGTAAACCCCAGAGCTGCAAGTGTAGTCCTCAGTGTGTCGTGCCACTCACGAGGCTCCTGGCGAAGACCGTAGACTGGCCGCCGGAGGCTCCACTGAGTACCTGCAGGAAACGACCCTGTGAAGCCAGGTGGGCGGCGCAGCCAGATCTCCTCGTACAGGCTGCCCTGCAAGAACGCTGTACTGAAGTCCAGAGAGTGTAACTCGTAGTCACGCTGAGCAGCAATGTGCAGCAACACCCGAAGAGTAGTCATCTTTGGGGTGGGGGAGAAGGTATGAAAGTAGTCTACCCCCTGTCGCTGACTAAAGCCTCTAGCAACATAGCGCACCTTGAAGGCAGGCGGAGAATCTGGCGGTCGCTTCACCCTGAAGATCCACATGCCATCGACTATGTTCGCCCGAGACGGGGGATCTTCATCGACGTAGGTGCCTATGGACTTCCAGGATGCCATCTGGGCATCCATGGCTGCCTGCCACTGAGAGGAGTAAGGACCCGTAATCGCCTCTACGTAAGAGCGTGGGGTCGGGGTGTTTCTGGTGCATCTGGGTCTCCCTCAGGGGCAAGCAGCATGGAAGCCAAACGAGGTACAGCGGCTGCAAGACACTCAAGGACGTTTGTGCCAAGAGCAGGCTCACCCCCGATGGACGGAGGACCAGCAGACTCAGTCTCAGCAATAAGAGCAGTGGCGAAGTCTAGACGACAGGCAGCAGCAACGTCAATGAGCTCAGCAACAAGGTCAGACGCAGCAGTGGACTCAAAAGAGGGGTCAGTGACAACAGTGGCAAGGAGACGAGAGACAGTGGGACTGGTAGTACGAGCGTAGTAAGACTCAGGGTCAGGGACAGTAGGAAGAGAGGACGCAGGAGGAGCAGGAAGAGGAACACGTAGTGGAACAGAGGAAGGACGAAGTGCCATAGCGTGTGTGCCGGGCACAGGAGGATGACGCGGACGAGAAACACGACGACCAGTGCAAACAGGCAAGGCCGGACGAGAATCAGGGTCACGACACTTGGTAAGGACGCCGGTCTGCTCAGTGTAGGGTGCAGGAGTAGGCAGCGGGGCGGCTGACTGCAGCAGCGGCTGCGACTGGTCAGGAGATGGACACAGGAAAGGAGGAGGAAGGCTAGTAGAAGACGGGAAACCAAGAACCTGCTGAAGCAGGGGAACGAAGTACAGTCTCGGTCACCCAGGGTCTCCAAAACCAGCACCAGCACCTGCAGGGCCAGCGCCCCCAGCTCCAACGTCTGTGGTACCACCAGCTCCAGCAGCCCCAGTACCTCCAGCAGTACCAGCACATGTGCCTCCAGCTCCAACTCCCGCAGTACCTCCAGCTCCAGCAGAAACACCAGCACCCGCAGCACCACCAGCTCTAGCGTCTCGAGCAGCAGAGTCACTAGCTCCTGCAGCTCCACTCCGAAGGCGGGCGCGCCGAGTAAGCCACTCGCGCAGCTGCTGCGGAGAGAGCGGCTCTGGCCAGGGCGAGACCCTTGCAGGACCCCCAGCAGAGGGAGTACCTCTGGGCTCAGCACCCCCAGACTCCGCACCCACAGGCTCCGCACCCCCAGGCTCAGCACCCCCAGACTCTGCACCCTCAGGCTCAGCACCCCCAGGCTCAGCACCCCCAGTCTCAGCACCCCTAGGCTCAGCACCCCCAGTCTCAGCACCCCCAGGCTCAGCAACCCCAGGCTCAGCACCCCCAGGCTCAGCACCCCCAGGCTCAGCACCCCTAGACGCAGTACCTCTAGCAGCACTTGAGTCTACAGCTACCTCACCAGGCACAGTACCAGGGGTCGGGTCGACCTGAGAGACACCTGAGGGAGCAGGACCCTGAGGGGGGAGGGGGTCAACCGGAGGGGGACATGGAGCAAGGAAGAGCGGCGGGGGAGGGGGAGGGGCAGAGCGGTAGGGGAAGAGACGGTAAAAGGGAACCGACTCGTCAAACGTGACGTCCTGAGAGGGGAGGACACGGCGCGAGGTAGAGTGGTAGAACTGCCAGCTAGGCGCGTCAGGGCGAAAGCCAAGGAAGACGCAGGGAATAGCGCGGGGGAGAGCTTGTCCACGGAAGAATCGCGGACAAAGGCACGAGAGCCCCCGAACCGGAAGACTGACGCACCGCCAACCTTCCTTGTCCAACGCAGTGTGGGCGAGGTCTCCGGCAAGGAGACACAGGGCCAGAGGTTGAGCTGATGCGCAGCATACCTGACCGCAAACGGGCACAGAAAATGGGGAGCAGCCGCATGGATCATGGAGGTACGAGCGACCTCCATGACTAAGCCAATGCGGCGCTCAGCAATCCCATTTTTCTGAGGGGAGTCCGAAAGCGTTAACGACTGGAGAATGCCCTCCCCACGACAAAAGTCCCTCAGGAGGTTGGAGGAGAACTCACTACCTCGGTCAGAGTGCAGACGCAGGACAGGAAGGTCCTGCTGGAACCGCTCGCGGAGCTGGAGACGTACTGCGCGGATCCAAGGGATCAAGACATCAACGACCTGACCCTTGCTGCGCAAGGGGAAGACCGTGGTGTACCGCGTGTAGTCGTCAACGACCAGCAGAAAGTAGCGCTCGCGGTCCTGTCCAGTGACGTGG
Organism: Closterium sp. Naga37s-1; assembly: GCA_947471745.1. Taxonomy (NCBI): domain Eukaryota; kingdom Viridiplantae; phylum Streptophyta; class Zygnematophyceae; order Desmidiales; family Closteriaceae; genus Closterium; species Closterium sp. Naga37s-1. The sequence continues at coordinate 1,966,847 of CANJKZ010000328.1, forward strand.
GCGGGGCCCCACACGTCCATGTGGAGAGTCTGTAGGGGAGCAATCGTCGGGGGAAACGAGGAGGAGTGAGGAGCGGCGCGCTGCCGCCGCTCGACGCAAGGAAGGCAGGGCGGAGCAGGCGAGGGCGTGAGGGGAGGCAGAGACCTGGGGAGACCAGACTCAAGAAGGCGAGAGTGCATGCCACGAAGGCGTGGCAGGGAGGGGTGACCCAGGCGGTGGTTCCACAGAAGAGTCTGGTGCGACAGGAGGCGACACGAGCAGGAGGCGGCTACCTGACCTGACGTGGACACCTGAGGAGGCTCGGTAGCGAGTGTGTACTCTACCCTGGCCAACGAGTGAACGTGGCCAGGTGACGCCCCGTCCGTGTGCACGTGCAGATCAACACACGCTGACCCCCAGGAGTGGTGGTAGTGACCATCACATCCTGGAGGGCTGCGGTACTCACCAAGTTCGTAGAGAACGAGGGGAGGTGAAGACCTGACAGTGAGCCAGACGGAACCGACGGACAGGGGAGGACAGTGGAGGAACGGGCAACGTCCGGACCCCCAGAGGGGTCAGCCACTCGAACCGGGACAGGAGCAGGGAGAGGAGTGAGGGTGGTGCTGTCACGAAAGAAACAGCGCGAGGCGCCTAAGTCGAACGTGAAGGTGTGCAAGGCCTGAGCAGGCGCAGTACCAGAGAGAGTACCAGACTCACTAGCACCTAGAGCAGCAGCCGCTATACCTGGGTCAGGTGGCACACACCGGTAGCAGTCACCCTCAGCACTAGCAGACAAAGCATACATAGCAGAAAGAATAACATCAAAGTCTAGGTCAAAGATAGCAACTCCAGACCTAAGAAGATCTGCCCAGCGAGGGCGCTTGACCTCGTCACCAAACTCAGCACGCCAAGCGTCGTCGAGGCGGGAGAAGCAGCAGTGCTGAGTGTGAAGCCTCCCGCATGTCTGACCAGCACGGTCACCCGTGCGAATGACATACGGGCAGCTATCACTACCCCCAGATGTCCCACGCTGAAACAACCACTCACTAAGATGCTGGGGCGACTGGGTCTCGCTCAGACGCTGCTGGTGCTGCCGCTGGCCACCTCCACGCCGAGTTCCAGTCCTACCGCCACCAGTCCCACCGCCGCCACGACCGCCACTCCCACCGCTGCCTCCACCGCCGCCACCACTGCCCCCACTCCCGCCACCACTCCCACCGCTGCCACCACCGCCACTGCCTCCACTACATCCACTGCTGCCCCCAGTACCACTCCCGCTGCCCCCTCCACCACCCCTGCTACCCTTGCCTTTGCCGCTGCAGCGCTTCACACTAGCAGAAGCAGCTCCGACGTCCTCAGCACCAGGGACGTGTGCAGCAGCAGCCGAAGCGTAGGAGGGGGCAAGGGGGGAGGGGGAGAACTCCTCAAAGAAGGGCGGGCACGGAGTGCCACGAGCAGCACCTACAGCAACCGCACTAGTCTCACCTGCGAGAAGGTGCTCCCCGAGGAGGTCAACAGTGAGGGAGGTGGGGTCAAGTGAGAGAAAGTGGTCCCTGACAGAGCGAAGAGAGTCAGGGAGGCGAGTGACTATGAAGTAGAGGGTGATGAACAGCGGGGGCAAGTTCCTGTCAAGGAACTCAGCAGGGACGGTAGCGCGGTAGTGAGCGTCACTAGTGCGCAGATGGGAAACAAGGTCGTCTACCGTGGCAAAGGCTGACAGCTCGGGGAACGGGTAGGGCAGAAGCAGGCGGCCTAGAGCAGCAATGGCAGGCGAGAAGTAGCGAGCGACTACAGCGTCGTACAGTGCATACGGTGTCCTGTGCTGTCCAAAGTGAGCGCATTCGGCTAACGGCAGGTGGTTGTGAATGGCTAAGCGGGTAGCAACGTCGCGAGTAAGCCACTGTGAGCGAGTCGCACTGTCAGTTGTGGCGGGAGGGGCAGTAGCGGCACCTGACACGTGGTCAAACAGCGAAACACTGTTTTTATAATCGCTCATTAGGTACAGTTGCAGATCGTCGAGCCACGTGTCGAACTGAATCGGTCTGCCCTCATGATCGAACGGGAGAACTCGAAGCAAAGCCATAATGGCGCAGCACGCAGGAGTAGCAGTAGCAGCAGCCATAGCAGTAGTAGCAATAGCAGTAGCAACAGGAGCAGCAGCAGGGGCGACAGACCGGGAGGGGGGGGGGGGGGGCTAGGGGCGACGGGCTGCGGGGCCAGGTACGAAGGGGCCGAGGGGCCTGGGGCCTAGGGGCGACAGGCCGCGGGGCCAGGTACGAAGGGGGGGGGGCGAGGGGCCATGGGGCCTGGGGCCTAGGGGCGACGGGCCGCGGGGCCAGGTACGAAGGGGCCGAGGGGGCGAGGGGCCGGGAGCCTAGGGGCGACGGGCCACGGGGCCAGGTACGGAGGGGCCAAGGGGCCGAAGGGCTTGGGGCCTTGGGGCGATGGGCCGCAGGGCCAGGTACAAAGGGGCCGAGGGGCCGAGGGGCCGGGAGCCTAGGGGCAACGGGCCGCGGGGCCAGGTACGAAGGGGCCGAGGGGCCGGGGGCCTAGGGGCGACGGGCCGCGGGGCCAGGTATGAAGGGGCCGGGGGCCTAGGGGCGAAGTGGGCCTCGGGGCCAGGTACACAGGGGGCCGAGGGGCCCAGGGGTGACGGGCCGCGGGGCCAGGTACAAAAGGGCCGAGGGGCCGGGGGCCTAGGGGCGACGGGCCGCGGGGCCAGGTACGAAGGGGGGGGGGGGGGGGGCCTAGGAGGCGACGGGCCGCGGGGCCAGGAACGAAGGAGGCCGAGGGGCGCGGGGCCGGGTGGCCTAGGGCCTAGGGCGACGGGGCCGGGGGCGACGGGGCTGAGGCGACGGGCCGTGAGCGACGGGGCCTAGGGGCCTAGGTGCGACGGGCCGCGGGCGACGGGGCCTAGGGGCCGATGGGGCCGAGGGGCCTGGAACGATGGGGTCTAGGGGCGACGGGGCCGACGGGGCCGCGGGGCCGAGGGCCTAGGTGCGACGGGGCCGCGGAGCCAGAAAGGAAGGGCCGCGGGCGACGGGGCCAAGGGGCCGGGAACGACGGGGCCGCGAGGCCAAAAACGAAGGGCGACGGGGCGACGGGGCCTTGGGGCCGACGGGGCAGAGGGGCCTAGAATGATGGGGCCTAGGGGCGACGGGGCCTAGGTGCCGGGAACGACGGGGCCGCGGGGCCTAGGGCCTAGGTGAAACGGGGCTGCGGGGCCAGAAACGAAAAGCCGTGGGCGGGGGGTCAAAGGGCCGGGAACGACATCACAAAAACCCTATGCCAAGTTTGGACGAATTTTGATTTCGATTGTCTTCGCGTAAAAAAATCCGGATTCAATTTGGACCGACGGTTGGAGTCATTTGATAGGAGCTCCGAGACACATCTCGCGACAACGTTTGGCTCGGTTCAAGTTCCAATTTGGCACGCGTGGTTTTCCAGATGACATTCGGGCCCAATCCGTTTTGTTGCAAATTCGTGACCAAATTATTCAAAACTAAATTCTGTTTTTGTTTATTTTGGATATTGAGGATTTTTAAAATTCCATTTATTATTGCGGTTTACAACAACCATTATTCAGCATTCTACTAGCTACAATCAGTCTTAGCACCAGGTCAAATAGCCTACGCACTGGCGGGCCTTGAAAGCGCCCGGTGGGCAAGGACGACATCTCCAAGGTCGCCATCGTCGATGAGGAACTTGTTCGGAAAGACGAACGCACCCCTCGCCGGATCGTGGGGGATCCTCCGCTCCACGACAGCAAAGTGGATCATCTGTTTGACCTTTTCGCACCACTCCTGGTAGTCTGGCCTGTTCTGTTCCAGCTGGCTACTGATTCGCTTGCGACGCTTATCCTGCAGAAGGGGCCATTCGATCTGCAATGTGGTGTAGGGTTGGGTGGATGGTTTATGAGGAGGGTGGGTTGCGGGTAAATGAGCCAACTGAAAGCGGTGATTCAGTCGTCACTATCTACGTAACTCCAAAGGCTTAATTGACCAGGGATTTAGCTGAAGTACAAGCAAGGGGTGAAAGGGATGAGGCATGGGGGTACAAACACATATATACATCCTTACCGAAAACAGGCCCCATGCCACCATGCGGCTCTTGAACTTTGTGAACACCGCCCCGCCCCTCTTGAAGGAGAGCTTGAACGCATAAGCAAACAAGGGGTTGCTGAAGGGCGTCCCGGTGGCCTTGTCAAAGTGCCAGTTGAGGGCCCACTGTTCTGCATTTTGGCAGGGAGGGTATGGGTTGGAAAGGGTTTTGTAGAGAAATCAAGTGGGGGGATGAGAGTCAGGGTGAGCCATATCGCACGGTGATATGTAGTAGCTGCCAACTGGCATATGGTGTTTTCCAGTTGCACATACCATCTCTGTACTCGGCTAGGAGTTGATCGTCGTCGAACCAGGTCGTTGGGTGTAGCTTAGTGGGCAGGCTTTCAACGAGATGGTGGTAATCAGCAAGGCCCGTGCCGGTGTATGCTGCTGGCCTGAGGGTGGAGTTGATAGTTGACCTTGTTGAGGACAGCTGGTGGTTGAAGACTCCCATGGTTGACTTGTCATTGTGCAACCACAGCAGCTTCATTGCCTCGAGCCCTTCTGCAGACAAGTGGACCGAGAACGCGTCGAACACTTCCTCCGGTGTAGGGTAGTACTGTATTTTCTCCGGCGGGTTCAGAAACATGAGCTGAGAGCACACTAAGTAGGCTTTGTTCTGCGCAGAGGTGTAGGGTATACAACACGATATGAGAGAGAGAAACCAGCAGTTATGAGGGTGGCCGTGTGACCAGGGGATGGTGACTAGCAACACTGTGTGAACTTGCCACGTCACACCCTGCGCCATCCACCATGTCCACCAACAACCCGCCCCACTTGCCACGTCACACCCCCCTACCACAAGCCACGTCACCCCCCACCCACCTGACATGCCTCGCTTTGTCATGCGCCACTCACGTGTACCATTTTACGTGCGCCGCTCACCCCCCTACCACAAGCCACGTCACGGCCCACCAACAACCCGCCCCACTTGCCAAATCACACCCCCCTACCACAAGCCACGTCACCCCCCACCCACCTGACACGCCTCGCTTCGTCATGCGCCGCTCACGTGTGCCCTTTCAAACCGCCACGTCATCCCCAACCCTCACCTTCCGCCATGTCACACCCTCCTGCATCCGCCACGTCCACCAACAACCCACCCCATTTGCCACGTCACACCCCCCCACCCCAAGCCACGTCATCCCCAACCCTCACCTTAAACGCCTCGTCTCGTCATGCGCCGCTCCCTTGTACCCATCCCATCCGCCACGTCATCCCCAACCCTCACCTTCCGCCACGTCACCCTCCCCTACCACAAGCCACGTCACCCCCCACCCACCTAACACACCTCGCCTCGTCATGCGCCGCTCCCTTAGACCCTCCAAAACCGCCACGTCATCCCCAACCCCGCCCTGGTTGCCACGTCAACCCCAACCCGCCCCATTTGGCCCGCCACATACCGGGAATGGGTTTGTCTCCTGCAACACTGGCACTCGTGCCTTCTCCACGGCACTCATCCGCGGCGGGATACCTTTCATAGGCACCACTGCGGACCCCCCGGCATAACTGGCAGGTGCTCCACGACGCAGGCCGAGCTGAGCAAACATGGCGTACATCTCAGACCGTAGAGCCTGGAACTCCTCCCGTGTAACAAACTGCTCGTGCTCCGCACTTTCACCTAGGGCACCCAAGAGCGAGGGAAAAGGGTGTGAAGAATCCCCCTTTTGGCCAAGGGGATCAACGTCTTCTGCAGCAGTCCCGTGTGCCCTCACACTATCACGCTGGCGGGAAAAGGGCAGCTGAGGGAAGGGATTGGCAGAAGTGCTTGGCCCTTGGCCGCGCGAAGGACTGGCGAGGGGGGAGACGGCCCTGCCCCAGACAGGAGAAGCGTGGAGCTGCCGAAATGGGTATGTGGGTGAGGCGAGTGGGGAGTGCGTGACGTGGCCTGGTGGAGGGGATTCGGATTCCTCTCCTCTTGGTGCACCGGGTACCCTGGCAGCGACTTTAGACGGGCCGGAGTATGGCGTGTAGAACCTTGGGGCTCTTGTGGATAGCGGGGTAACACTCGCTCTTCCGGCCCCCTTCGTTAGCTGCATGCGTTGCACGCTTACCGGTGGCCCAATGCCTGTAACACGAAGGGCTGAGATTTATAGGGAGCAGGAGCACAAAATTAGAGTCGATTAGTTTCAATACAGGGGCACACATGCTTGCGTACGATCAGCGTTTTGGGGTTAATACGGTTACTGTTTTGTAACAAGAGGCCTTACCTTGTTTGCAGATTCGTCGACCATCTCCTTCCCTGCAGGGGAGAAACAATGTTAATTGGCACGGTTGAGCAGAGAGTTCAGCAGCCACGCCATGTGTATGGGCCACAGTGCTTACCTTTCAGCTGTCCCTTCGGTTTTCTTGCTACCTGCGCCTTCTCGTTGCCACCTTTCCGCGGGGTGCTTTGGCGGCCGCTGCGACGTTTACCGGCTGGTTCTTTGTTGCCGGAACCCACTGGAACCCCTTTGGCGCGGCCGCCCTTTCCTTCACCATCCCCTTTTGATCCCTGGCTCCCTTGCTTCTTACCAACTCCTTCGCTTTTGACCTTCACTTTACGCGTCTTCGGTTTGCCCGCTGCTTCGCCACGCGGGGCGTCACCCGCCCCGCGTTTTCGGGAATGGCAAGTCCGGGCCCCCACCTTCCCTGTACCACTTCCCCGTCTGCCTCGCCCGCCCCGTCCTTTCACTGCCCCAACATCCTCCTCCTCCTCCTCCTCCTCCTCCTCTTCCTCCTCCTCCTCCTCCTCCTCCTCCCGCGCCTCCTCCTCATCCTCGTCGCCCCTCTCCTCGTCCTCCTCCTCCTCCTCCTCTTCGTCCTTCTAGTCATCATTCTCATCCTTTTCTTCCTCCCCAACCTCCGCGTCCTCCTCCTCCGCATCCTCTTCATCCTCCTCTTCCTCCGCATCCTCCTCCTCCTCAGCCTCCTCCTCCTCATCCCCCGCATTCCCCTCATCTTTCTTGCCCCTCCTTCCGCCGGATGTTCTCCTCGCTGCGGGTCGGCCCTGCTTGCGCAATGCATGACCCGTCGCCTGGCCACTTGCTTCCCTGGCGCCTCGCGTTGTCCCAACTTCCGCACCACCGGCGTCGTCAGCACCGCTGCTTGTCTGCCGCCTCTTCGACCGCGTATTGATGTCCCCGGGCACGGCGGTGTCATACTGTTCTTCCCCATAGCTCTTCCTCTGCCTACGCCTCCCACATCCACCAAAAAGGAGGAGAGCCACCTACGTCGGCGATGCTGTGTTCCCCCGCCTTGGCCTTATCCACCACGGCAGCAGAAACTTCGACCACGGTCGGCTGGAGCAGCGTCAGTCCGTGTTGGGATGCCTCCGCCTCGGACTCCTGGGTTGCGCCATGCTCGGCGCGGGCAGAGTCGCCGTGGTTTCCCCCTGTCGCCGACCCCTCTCTCTCCGCCAACGGGACTGCAAGACTCACGCTCCATGTGGCAGTAGTAGCAGTCTTCTCCTTCTCTTCCGCCTTCTTGCCGGACTTCTCCTGTCCAAACGCGGCCTTTTTTCCCGCCAATTTTTTCACCACTCTGCCACGCGCGGCGGATGCATTAGTACCTTTGGAGCTGCCACCACCCTCCCTATCGGTCTGTTGAGACAGCCTCCTCGTCACGCGACGTCCGGCCTGTTTCTCCTCCTTTTCTTTTTGCCGTGTTGCACGTGTCATGTTTGTTTTACGAATGCGAATTTGCGAATTCTGCCATCTCTCTCCGAAAACCTCCGCCTTCAATCAATACTGACATAGTAGTCAGCTGGAGCTCCGGCCCATGACTTAGTCGACTGGTACTACCTAACACGGGTGATCTAGAAACGCGTGTGTCAAACATCGAGCAGCGTCAAAGTTGTGGGCCAGAGGGTGACGGAAGCAGGTGGGTGGGGCACGAGGGTGGTTGGGGTGGCTTGCGCGACTAGAGAGATTACTGTTATCAGATCAGGCTAGATCGTACGGTGTACGTGTAGCCACCCGATCATGAACCCACCCACCGCTCGAACACAGCCGCTAAATGGCGGAAGTACCGCTTGGCGGGTGCTTGTGTTGCAGGAGGGGTCGTTTGAGATGCGTCGGCCAATCAGTGTCGCCAACGCACAAATGAATTGTCATGCTGGAACTGTTTTTGAACCAATTGAGCGAAAGCAACGTAAACCCTGCAAAGTACAGTGATGTCGCGAACGAACAATGTTGCACATACGAGCTAAATAACATTTAAAACTACAACAAATACAATAAAAAAAAAATTGGTTGCTAATGTAATAGTCTGGGGTTGAGGTAAGGTAGTGGGTTTGTATCATGTCACACACACAAAGAGCGTCCAGAATTATTACTTCATACAATTTAACTGAGCCCTATTAGGCTATGCCACAATAGTTACGCGTCGATGCACGAAATCTAACACGTTTTTCAATAGTGCCGACATGGTGAAACAGTTGTCGTATGGTGTTGGATTGGGCTCAATTCTTGCATGGACCTTATAAAAGGTGCACAAAAGGAGTGGTATGAAGGACAGGGTTAACGCACAAGCGGTGATGCGTTATCGACAGCCATGTTCAGACAGGGCGACGGTGCATCGTCCAGGCCCATGTTTTGCGCGACATGGTGAAACCGTTGTAGTATGGTGTTGGATTGGGCTCAATTCTTGCATGGACCTTATAAAAGGTGCACAAAGGGAGTGGTATGACGGACAGGGCTAACGCACAAGCGGTGATGCGTTATCGACAGCCATGTTCAGACAGGGCGACGCTGCATCGTCCAAGCCCATGTTTTGCGCGACATGGTGAAACAGTTGTGGTATGGTGTTGGATTGGGCTCAATTCTTGCATGGACCTTATAAAAGCTGCACAAAGGGAGTGGTATGAAGGACAGGGCTAACGCACAAGCGGTGATTCATTATCAACAGCCATGTTCAGACAGGGCGACGGTGCATCGTCCAGGCCCATGTTTTGCGCGACATGGTGAAACCGTTGTGGTATGGTGTTGGATTGGGCTCAATTCTTGCATGGACCTTATAAAAGGTGCACAAAGGGAGTGGTATGAAGGACAGGGTTAACGCACAAGCGGTGATGCGTTATCGACAGCCATGTTCAGACAGGGCGACGGTGCATCGTCCAGGCCCATGTTTTGCGCGACATGGTGAAACCTGTTGGTGCAACCCTACGGTTTGCATTCGGCTTGTCGTCCGTGTGCGTGCATGCGTGTGTGCATGGAATGGTATGAGGGCATGAAATTATAATATATTTCATGCTTACAATAGTGTGTGAATAATGAGGCATGACTTTGAATGTGTGTGTCGAGTCAATAGCGAGTTATCGCTAGTCGCGTGTCACGTCGTCGTTTGCGTGTCGTGTGCGTTTTTTCTGTTTTGTCGTGTGTGGAACGTTCGGCGTGTCGCAGGTGTGTGCAGCAGACTTCCAAGAACTCAAGGAAGAATTTCTCTTCAAGAACAAGAGCCTTGGTTTCAAGAATCAAGTGATTTCGAAGCTCTCCAAAAGGGTAAAATTTAAGATAGTGAGAATAGTTGCATTACTTTGTGAAGTGTAACATTTCTCTTGGTGTAGGCCCTTGTGGACGGTAGTTTCGAGACCCTTCGTGGTTGGGGTCAGTGTGGCACTGTTCCACCTCACTGTACCTCGACTCTTTGGGTTTGTAGGAGCTGGGAGTCATTCCCAACTCGTAACTCTTCCTATCTTGTGTTCTAAGACTATAGTGGCTGCCATAGTACCGTTCGTTCAAACCGAAGCTGTGTCGTCAATTCTTTATGAAATCGTGCACTCTAAATTTCTTATTGTAGGCGACGCAAGACGCTCTAGATCCAATTTGAATAAAGTCATTTGCAGCTGTGAGCAGAACGCTATCAACGTTTGAAGCCGCTGTGCATAAATCCGTCTGTGCTCTCTATCTTTCGTTTTAGTCACATTCAAGCCTATTGTGACAATAACAAGTGGTATCAGAGCCCCTTGGAGCAGTTTCGACAATGGCTGGACTTGAAGAAAGGGGTGGCAGAGGTGCTGGTAGCAGTGGAGAAGCCCAAGCTCAAGGCCAACCCCGTGATTCAGCCATGGCGCCCGTGCAAACAAGTCTTGGCTCACCTAGGGATGAGCCTAGGGTGTTTGGGCTTGACAAGTTCAATGGCGACAACTTCGCTGAATGGTCCTTCAGAATGGAGAATGTATTTGACCTCTATGACCTTCTGGAGGTGATGGAAGGAACGGAGAAGCGCCCCGAGAACGACCCGGAGAAGAGCCCGTGGGTGCGGAAGAGCGCACAAGGCTATCTCCTACTTGGGCAAGCGTTGGGGAGCAGCCAGATCCGTCACATCAAGCCATTCCAGCGTGAACCAGAGAAGGGACCAAAGGCATGGGCTGCTCTCAAGGGTGTACACGCTCCTGCAACAGCGGCGGTAGCGGTGGTGTTGGAACGGCAAATGGCGGCACTACGAATTGAAGAACACGAAGCGGTTGAAGAAGGGGTGCAGAAATTCTTTGACTTGTTGACGCGGCTTGAGGGAGCTGATTTGAACTACAGTGAGCTCCAAAAGAAGACCAAGTTGCTGGCCTTACTCCCAGAGTCATGGTCCTCGCTCATCATCAACCTCAATCGTGACTTGCCCCGCCTCTCGCTTGAAGACGTGAAGCGAGCGATCCTTCAAGAGGACTTCCGCCGCCGTGAGTTGGCGAGTGCGGATGGCGCCGGGGCAGCAAGCATCGACCGAGGGTATGGCCGTGGAAGGGGCAGAGGACAAGGGGGAAGCATATTTGGCAGCAACAACTTCAATGGAGGCCGCGGGAGTGGCGGATACGGCGGCGATAACAAGAGCTACGGACGCGGTCGCGGCCGATTCGACGGCGAGTGCCACTATTGTCACAAGAGCGGACATATGTGGCGCGATTGCTTCAAGCTCCCTGATCGATGGACCCCTGCTCAAGGCCAAGAGGGTAGAGGAGCAGGAGGAGGGAGAGGAAGAGTCCGTGGAGGCCGTGGCGGTCGCGGAGGTGGTGCTGCAAGTATGAAGAGTGCCGGCAACGAGAGCGAGTCGAGGGACGATTGCTTTCCGGGTCAATTCTTCTTCGTGTCCATGCAAGCACCGGCTGGTCCAGAGAAGGATGAAGGCTTTGATAAGCCAGCAGCTGTAGGGAAGGTCACGCTACACTCCCTGGACTATTGGGTGATCGATAGCGGCGCTACCTATAGCATGACACCTCGTGCGGACTTGCTCACCGAACTTGAGCCGTCACCGGTGAAGCATGTGACATCGGCTTTGGGGCAGCGAGCAGAGGTGAAAGGCATGGGCAAGGCCATGTTCAAGGGTGCTGATGGGAAGATGGTGGGCCTCAAGAACGTGCTTTGGGTGCCCAAACTTGCTGCCAACCTGATTTCCGTGCGGCGGTTGCAAAAGGCCGGCATGGACACGAGCTCGAAGGGAGCTAAGACCTACAGCGCAAGGCTTGGTGAGCGCATTCTTTGGGACCTTCACGAGGATAGAGATGTCTACAACGAGATGTGGCAAATCCCTGTGGTCCCCATGCCTAAGGAAAGTCAAGTGGCAGCAAGCATCAGCACCAAGGGTGAAGCGGTTGGTAGCGGCGATGGCGCGAACGGTCGCGCTAAGGAGATTGAGTCTAAGACGTGCAATCTTGGAGGGACCAGCAAGCTCGGTGAACACAAGTAGAGTGGTGCAGCAGCTCAGAAGCAGCACAAGGGTGAGGAGAACCCCAAGGCAGCAGCGGAGGAGGAGTACGGAGAGAACATGTGGGGCACTATTGCGAGTGCGGCATTCTCCAATCCGACTTCGGCTACGGGGGAGTGTGATTGGCTCACCTTGCATCGGCGAATGGGGTATGTGACCCTGCCCATCTTGCAGCAGCTAGTGAAGAATGAGATGGTTTCTGGCATACGTGTGAAGGGGGAGCCCGATGAGGTACTTGGCTGCCCGACGTGCATGCAAGCCAAATTCACCCGTTACCCGTTCTCTAGTTCGGAGGCAACGGCTAAGGCACCACTTGATGAGGTGGTGATGGACGTGGTGGGCCCCCTGAAGCTTGGAGCTGCTGGAGCTGAGTACTTTCTCACCATAGTGGATGTCTACACTCGCATGACCTGGGTGTACTTGCTGTCCAAGAAGAGCGACGTGGCTGAAATGGTGAAGACCGATTGGTTGCCGATGGTGGAGCGGCAACAAGACCGGCTAGTGAAGGCAATTCGTACCGATCGAGGGGGAGAGTTCTTGAGCAAGGATTTCTCATTGTGGCTGAAGAAGAATGGCATAAGGCACTCCCTTACCATGCCATACTCCCCTGCAATGAACGGCATCGCCGAGCGAGCGAACCGGACAATCACGGAGACGGCACGCGGGTTGCTCATTGAAGCCGGGCTACCCGACTATTTCTGGCCTGATGCGGTGCGAAGTGCGTGTGTGGCCAAGAACAGAGCTTTGACTCATGTGGGAGCAGAGAAATGGGTGCCCTATGTGGAGTGGATCGGAAGGAAGCCAAAGGTGGATATGCTTCGGGTGTTCGGGTGCATGTGCATGGCGCTCGTGCCTAAGCATCTTCGGCACAACAAGCTCGGTGCCAAGGCGATATGCGCTGTGCACTTGGGCATGGCTCAAAACAGCAAGGGGTGGCTTCTTTGGGACCCATTCACCAAGAAATTATTGGTGAGCAGGGACTGCAAATTCATGGAGAATCTGATGTACAAGGATTGGAAGGCGGAGAATGAGGCGAAGATAGGTGTGCGGTTGGGGGACGTGAAGACCGGTTTGGAGCATGTGGAGCTGCCCTTGGAGCTGAGCAGCGGCAGCTCCACCACAAAGCAATCTTCCCTTGTGAATTGGGGAGAGGAGGCCAAGGATGCAGAGGAAGAAGAGGAGGAGGTGCAGCAAGTGAGCGAGCGTGCACCGACACTTCCTTCTCGCACTACGAGTGCTCCACGGATCCGAGTCACCCCGCAGCAATGCCAAGGCCTTCATGTCCCTGCAGCTGAGGAGGAAGGAAGGGGCAAGAGGAGAACTCAAGCCCCAAATAGGCTGACCTATGAGGCGCTGGGAAAGCCAGCCAAGTCAGCCTTGGCCGGAGCGGCAATGATGGTTGGAGATGACGACGAAAGTGAGTACGAGGAGTGTGCCTTCGCGTTCTTCTCTCCGGTGGAGATGCCAGGGGAACCAGCAACTCTCAAGGAGGCCTTGGAGAGTATTGATGCTGAGGAGTGGAAGAAGGCAATGGAGAGTGAGCTGAAGAGCATTGAGGAGAACGGCACATGGGAATTGGTGGAGCTACCGGAGGGGCGTAATGCGATTACGTCCAAGTGGCTCTTCAAGATCAAGTCCGACGCCGACGGCAAAATCGAGCGCTACAAGTCTAGGCTTGTGGCAAAGGGGTACCAGCAGAAGGAAAAGGTGGACTATAAGGAGTTGTTTGCTCCTGTGGTGAAGCCGACGACGCTGCGAACCCTACTCTCGGGAGCTGCCATCAAAGGATGGGTGGTGAAACAAATGGACGTGACAACCGCGTTCCTCAACGGCACTCTCGAAGAAGAGATTTTCATGACGCAGCCAGAGGGGTTTGATGATGGTAGTGGCAGAGTGTGGAAGCTGAAGAAGGCACTCTATGGGCTCAAGCAAGCCCCTAGGCAGTGGTAGTTGAAGTTGCGTGAAGTCTTGGAGGAGATCGGGTTCACTCCCTCATCTGCCGATCATTCCTTGTTCATGCTTGGCGAGGGGGAGCAGAGGAGTTTCATGGTGGTTTATGTGGATGACATCCTCATTTTCTCACCCTCTTCTGACCTTGTGAAGGAGGTGATGCTGAAGCTTCAAGACAAGTTCAAGTGCAAGGCCCTTGGTGACGTGAGCTTCTACCTCGGGCTTCACATCGAACGAGATGTGGAGAAGCGGTACATGCGGGTGCATCAACGGAAGTCCCTGGAGGCATTGGCTGCCAACTTTGGGCAGAGTGAAGGCCATGTGGCTACACCCTTTCCCTCTGGGTTCAAGTGTGTGAAGGGTCCAGAGGAGGAGAGCGTTGGTGAAGAGGAGAGGCGCCGTTTTCACTCGTTGGTGGGCAGCCTCATGTACGCGGCGGTAAACACCCGACCGGACGTCGCGTTTGCTACCGGACAGTTGGCTAGGGCTGTTCAATGCCCTAACGAGAAGCAGGTAGCAGCTGGAATGAGGGTGGCCAAGTATCTTGGCCAAACACCAACCGTTGGGCTGCAATACTCGGCGGCGGCGCAAAGGCGCCAAAAGGGCGCGGATGGTGTTGAACCCGGGCGTTTGTTCCTCACCGCATTCTCTGATGCTTCTTTTGCTTCGGAACCAGAGGACATGACAAGTGTTGGAGGGTTCATTTGCTGTGTTGGTGGAGGCCCAACTGCTTGGGAGAGCAAGAAGCAGGTGGATCAAGCATTGAGCTCGGTGGAGTCCGAGTACATGGCACTCTTCCGTGCCGTACGGGAGATTGTGTGGCAGCGGAGTTTGTTGGCTGAATTAGGGGAGGAGCAGCAAGGACCTACCCCACTCTACTGTGACAGCCAGGGTGCCATTGCTCTTGCTAAGAACCCTGTGTTGCATGGCCTCACCAAGCACATGAGGGTGAAGTGGCATTGGATGAGGAGCATGGTGGCCGCGGGTGAAGTTGAGTTGCTCTACGTGAAGAAGACGGGGCAGCCAGCTGACATGATGACCAAGAGGCTGGTGGAGCAGCAGCATTGGAAGTGTTGCAAGCTGGCTGGGATGGCTCTGAACTGAGAGAGCAAGTTCCTAAGGCCAACAATCCGAGGGGGAGTTTGTTGGTGCAACCCTACGGTTTGCATTCGGCTTGTCGTCCGTGTGCGTGCATGCGTGTGTGCATGGAATGGTATGAGGGCATGAAATAATAATATATTTCATGCTTACAATAGTGTGTGAATGATGAGGCATGACTTTGAATGTGTGTCTCGAGTCAATAGCGAGTTATCGCTAGTCGCGTGTCACGTCGTCGTTTGCGTGTCGTGTGCGTTTTTTCTATTTTGTCGTGTGTGCAACGTTCGGCGTGTCGCAGGTGTGTGCAGCAGACTTCCAAGAACTCAAGGAAGAATTTATCTTGAAGAAACAGAGCCTTGGTTTCAAGAATCAAGTGATTTCGAAGCTCTCCAAAAGGGTAAAATTAAAGATAGTGAGAATAGTTGCATCACTATTGCTGTGTCGTCAATTCTTTATGCAATCGTGCACTCTAAATTGCTTATTGTAGGCAAAATGAAGACGCTCAAGATCCAATTTGCATCAAGTCATTTGCAGCTGTGAGCAGAACGCTATCAACGTTTGAAGCCGCTGTGCAGAAATCCGTTTGTGCTCTCTATCTTTCGTTTTAGGCACATTCAAGCCTATTGTGACAATAACAAAACCGTTGTGGTATGGTGTTGGATTGGGCTCAATTCTTGCATGGACCTTATATAAGATGCACAAAGGGAGTGGTATGAAGGACAGGGCTAACGCACAAGCGGAGATGCGTTATCGACAGCCATGTTCAGACAGGGCGACGGTGCATCGTCCAGGCCCATGTTTTGCGCGACATGGTGAAACCGTTGTGGTATGGTGTTGGATTGGGCTCAATTCTTGCATGGAACTTATAAAAGGTGCACAAAGGGAGTGGTATGAAGGACAGGGCTAACGCACAAGCGGTGATGCGTTATCGACAGCCATGTTCAGACAGGGCGACGGTGCATCGTCCAGGCCCATGTTTTGCGCGACATGGTGAAACCGTTGTGTTATGGTGTTGGATTGGGCTCAATTCTTGCAAGGACCTTATAAAAGGTGCACAAAAGGAGTGGTATGAAGGACAGGGCTAACGCACAAGCGGTGATGCGTTATCGACAGCCATGTTGAGACAGGGCGACGGTGCATCGTCCAGGCCCATGTTTTGCGCGACATGGTGAAACCGTTGTGGTATGGTGTTGGATTGGGCTCAATTCTTGCATGGACCTTATAAAAGGTGCACAAAGGGAGTGGTATGAAGGACGGGGTTAACGCACAAGCGGTGATGCGTTATCAACAGCCATGTTCAGACAGGGCGACGGTGCATCGTCCAGGCCCATGTTTTGCGCGACATGGTGAAACCTGTAGGTGCAACCCTACGGTTTGCATTCGGCTTGTCGTCCGTGTGCGTGCATGCGTGTGTGCATGGAATGGTATGAGGGCATGAAATAATAATATATTTCATGCTTACAATAGTGTGTAAATGATGAGGCATGACTTTGAATGTGTGTGTCGAGTCAATAGCGAGTTATCGCTAGTCGCGTGTCACGTCGTCGTTTGCATGTCGTGTGCGTTTTTTCTATTTTGTCGTGTGTGGAACGTTCGGCGTGTCGCAGGTGTGTGCAGCAGACTTCCAAGAACTCAAGGAAGAATTTATCTTGAAGAACCAGAGCCTTGGTTTCAAGAATCAAGTGATTTTGACGCTCTCCAAAAGGGTAAAATTTAAGATAGTGAGAATAGTTGCATTACTTTGTGTAGTGTAACATTTCTCTTGGTGTAGGCCCTTGTGGAGGGTAGTTTCGAGACCCTTTGTGGTTGGGGACAGTGTGGCACTGTTCCACCTCACTGAACCTCGGCTCTTGGGGTTTTTAGGAGCTGGGAGTCATTCCCAACTCGTAACTCTTCCTATCTTGTGTTCTAAGACTATAGTGGCTGCCATAGTACCGTTCGTTCAAACCCACGCTGTGTCGTCAATTCTTTATGCAATCGTGCACTCTAAATTGCTTATTGTAGGCGACGTGAAGACGCTCAAGATCCAATTTGCATCAAGTCATTTGCAGCTGTGAACAGAACGCTATCGATGTTTGAAGCCGCTGTGCAGAAATCCGTCTGTGCTCTCTATCTTTCGTTTTAGGCACATTCAAGCCTATTGTGACAATAACAAAACCGTTGTGGTATGGTGTTGGATTGGGCTCAATTCTTGCATGGACCTTATACAAGGTGCACAAAGGGAGTGGTATGAAGGACAGGGCTAACGCACAAGCGGTGATGCGTTATCGACAGCCATGTCCAGAAAGGGCGACGGTGCATCGTCCATGCCCATGTTTTGCGCGACATGGTGAAACCGTTGTGGTATGCTGTTGGACTGGGCTCAATTCTTGCATGGACCTTATAAAAGGTGCACAAAGGGAGTGGTATGAAGGACAGGGCTAATGCACAAGCGGTGATGCCTTATCGACAACCATGTTCAGACAGGGCGACGGTGTATCGTCCAGGCCCATGTTTTGCGCGACATGGTGAAACCGTTGTGGTATGGTGTTGGATTGGGCTCAATTCTTGCATGGACCTTATAAAAGGTGCGCAAAGGGAGTGGTATGAAGGACAGGGCTAACGCACAAGCGGTGATGCGTTATCGAGAGCCATGTTCGGACAGGGCAACGCTGCATCGTCCAGGCCCATGTTTTGCGCAACATGGTGAAACCGTTGTGGTATGGTGTTGGATTGGGCTCAATTCTTGCATGGACCTTATAAAAGGTGCACAAAGGGAGTGGTATGAAGGACAATGCTAACGCACAAGCGATGATGCGTTATTGACAGCCATGTTCAGACAGGGCGACGCTGCATCGTCCAGGCCCATGTTTTGCGCGACATGGTGAAACTGTTGTGGTATGGTGTTGGATTGGGCTCAATTCTTGCATGGACCTTATAAAAGGTGCACAAATGGAGTGGTATGAACGACAGGGCTAACGCACAAGCGGTGATGCGTTATCGACAGCCATTGTTCAGACACGGCGACGCTGCATCGTTCACTCCCATGTGTTGCATGTGATGGTGAAACCGTTGTGGTATTGCATCCGACGACGAAACCGTTGTGTTACTGTATTAGATTGGGCTCCATTATTGCATGTTAATTCAGCACGGTGCTTTGAGGCCCCCAAAACCTATTGTGAAGTGACGATATACATATCCGGTACATGCAACAATCTTACGGAAACACACTGAGTTCATGGGTTATACCCGTATGTTTCCATACCACACTAGAGAACTTGGAGGGTTTACAAACACTATCGTTGTCAATCAGGGGTTGTTTTTGTGCAGGCCCATAAGTATGTTTGTATAATACTAATTTTAATTGAATCGAGTTTCAATGTAAAATGTAATTGTACATTGTCATTACCTGGTTTGGATTAAGTGTCTAAAGGTGCGCACCACTTTGGGCTCACCTACGTGATTGCGATTTCCCCCCTATAGCTACTCGAGAAAGAATCACAGCACCAAACAGATCTCTTCCCTCTCTTCCTCATCCCCCTCGACTCTCACGCACGATTCAAAAACCCAGGTTTTAAATCAAGAGGCACGTACTTCTCACCGTGCTCGTGATGCACCCTCACGACCAAGCGTGCTAAACTCCAGTGCATACGGCCCTGCTCACGTCGTGGTCGCTCTAAGAGGGGGCGACATGCCTTGTAGGAAAGGGAAATGCCGTGCTGTTGGCGGTCTGTATCGTGCCTTTTTACGGCCGCGCCGCGTTAGCCAGTCCCTAACCATCGCGCCACGCTCAAGTGCCAGTCGTACAGAGATACAAGCCGCCATGGAGAGTTCGCGCTTTGGCGATGACCGTGTTGCAGTCACAGCCTTCGTTGACGGTGTATATGCATTCACAAACGTCAAACAGGCTAGTTGCTTCATAGGCCATTACTCCACTCTAAGACGGATCCGTAACACATGTGCTCTTTGCCAGGCGTTGTCTGCGAGTTCTGCAACAGATGGTTCCCCAACGCCCAAGTTTATGGCGGTCATAAGTCAGGGCGGACCCCTTGTCACGACATTCTCTCGGACGCTCCGGCTTCACCTACCGCGTCTAACGCATCCAACACCGTCAGTGTGAGCGGTGCTCCTCGCGTGCCTGAAGCTGACGAGGACGAAACACCCTCGGACGTTAACGAGGGGGCTCCGGAAGATGAACATCCACCGCAATCAGAAACACCTACAGCTGACATGAGTGAGCATCCTGAGAGCCAGCCTGAAGGGAGTCAAGCCTCGCCGCCTACAACCATCTCCGGACATAGCGATGCCACGCCCCTCAATCCGCTCGCGTTGAAGCTGCTTCGTTTCGTTCGGCGTGTGAATGGCGGAATGGGAATGGCAGAGGTTGACATCACTGGCTTGCTTCAGCTCGTGGTAGAGTCCGGCCTTGCGCCTCTTGTGACCTCGGAGCTCCGGAACTGCAAAGATCTGGAGCGGTTCGAGATGGAGCGCTTGGCAGGGCTCAATCGCGGATGGTCGGTGGCGACATTCGAGATTGACGGTCATCCGCCTCAGCGCGTGCTATTCCAAAACTCAGCTCAGGTAAGCCGACTCTGAATCCTTGGCAGTGAAATGCTGATGTGGCAACCTTGTGGTGCTTGTATGAAGTTATGTTCGTTCTCCTTGTATGAGATCGGATCCACCAATCAACGCATCTAACCATGCCCCTCTTCTCTACTGCCTTCGCCACCGTAAACCAGGCATTCGCTGAACTATTTGGGCATAACAACAACGCGTCCAGCTTCAAGCTCAAGGCGCGGGTCGATGAGGACCCTGACACAGGCGACCGTCGCTACACCACGTCGGAAACAGGAACGTGGTGGAATGATGCTCAGGTATGGATATACCCCGTTGCCACCCAAAACCAGATCCATGCTCATGCCTCCGTTGCTGTGCTGATGTGTCTGGTGCATGATGAGTGTGTCATGCTCGATGAACATGCTATGAAGGTCGTTTAACCCACCTGGCGACCAGTTACCTTGGTGGTGTTTGACCGTGTGTTCGTTGCCGCCTTGTCGTGCATTGCAGGAACACTTAGGATGGACCCAAGTCGTGGGGGGAATCATCCTATATTCGGATGTGACGCACATGAGCAACAACGGCCGCAAGAAGGCGTGGCCGCTCATGATGACGCTTGCCAACATCTCCCAGGCCAAACGATGGGGGAAAGCCGGCCACACGCTACTTGCCCTCCTTCCTATCCCCCCTTCTGCAATGTCTGCCGTGGAGAAGGTGATGCTCTTCCAGCGATGCATCACCACTGTGCTGCAGCCGCTTCTCGATGGCATGGAAAGGTCCGTACCCGGTGTTGCATCTTGCTATGTTGTCACCCAATCACCTGCATAGTATGCAGGGCGTCACGATATGTAGCAGTCCCCTTTGCCCCTCTTCGTACATGCACAAATCATGTCCTCCCAATTCGTGATGCCACTCTACCTGTTCCTTGCAGCGGGTTCCGTCTTAGGGACCCTTTCGGTGATTGGCAAACCGTGCGGCCCCTGCTGTACGCCTGGGTGTGCGACTACCCCGAGAGCGGCAAGATCAGTTGCACACTCTTGCATGGATCACGGATGCCGTGTAGCATCTGCTATGCTGCAAAGGTGAGCTTTCATGCCAAAGACATTGTCGTTTGAATGTCGCCTTATACAACCCATGAACTCACCACCGTTACCTTTGTATCCCATCCCACACCCCCGTGCGATAACAGGAGCATCAAGTTGCTGTCAAGGCACGGAACATGCCGCGCACGCCTGAACAGCAGCAATGGATCGTTAACGAGGCGGCTGGGATGACAACTAACCAGGACAACCCCTGCAAGACCTACTCGACCTACCCTGTTGAGGTAAGCGACATGTTGCCCGGGCTACTGTGCAGTCTATGCACTCCTAATCCCCGAGGAATGGTCAGATGTGCTGTGCCCCATTCAAATCACCAGGCATTTTGTTTACGTTGGCTGCCTGGGTCTCACAAGTACAGATCTCCCCCATTCCCCACCACATCCCCGGTTTCCACTGTGTGCTCTGGAAGTGGGATGTCCCAGGGACCGCGTGGGGCAATCCCTACCTCGTTGTCATGCCTGACATCATGCACCAGGCGGACCTGGGCATCATGAGACACATTGTGGCTGTCGTGCGCAAGATGAAGAAGCGGCGCGTGAAGCAGATGGACAGGTCAGTGTTTTGGGGGATTGTATTCGTTGCTCTTGGTCACAAAAACTCAAAGCAAAACTACTGTGCTCTTCCTGATATGTTTCTGGATTTGTGCCGCCGTTAAACTGATGTGTATGGACAGGTGCCTGTCACTCATTCGTGACCGCACGCGACTGAATCACATGCGCATGCCAGAGAGCGCCTACTTCGAGACCGGAGCATGTGTCGCGGCCTATGAGCACAGGGCCGTCATGCTGGTATGAAAGCCTTGATTGTTATCATCGTGTGCGATAGGCTGCACCCTAACCACACAGCATGCTGCTGCCTGACCCCTCCTCCATTCCCTGTTGCTTGTCCCCACCGCTCCTCAACCAGTCAGCTCATGCTGCCACTCCTTGTCCCTACTCCTCACACCATCTGTGCTAACCCTCCCCTTTGCTGCTATCCCCGAATTCTGCAGGTCATGGTATTTGTTTTTGCCGGCCTGCTTTGCCAGCCCCAGATGGATGCAGTTCGTGCCTATCTTGGATGGTACCTCCTGTGCTCCCAGCCATAGGGGCACACTGAGCGGCCCTCCGGGAGCTGAAGAAGATGACATCCTGGTACTAATACCATGCATGTAAACCCCTCTACATGGGATGAATGTTTGGCTACTGTAAATGTGCTCTTGTAGTAGGCAATCTGGTGAGGATGTTGCTGCTAAATTTTTATAGGAAAGAATCTAGAATAGGAAAGCCATATGAATAAGTAGACTCTGATATGTTTGCACGTGTTGTCATTCCCCACTCCCATCAGGCTGGTTGACCAGTTGCAGGCTGCCTTTCCAAAGCAGCCATCCTCTTGGTGCCTTGTGAAAACCCATCTCATGTCGCATTACGTCGACTCCATTCGTCGAGCGGGTCATGTGACCGAATTCAGCACCAACATGTTTGAGCACTTGCACGGACCGTTGGTAAAGAGGATCTACCGTCGGTCCAACAAGCGCAATGTAGATGGGCAGATCATGAAGTTCCATGCTAGGCGCATTACGGATGTGGTGCCAGTGGACGATCCTGCTGGCCGGGACACAGCCATGCGGTAGGTAAACATGTTTAGTACCTGAATTGCATGGATATGAATGCAAAATGTAATAAAATCCTTATCATATGTTGGTAGGCAATTGAGACCGACACACGGACTCTTATTAAGGAGTCATACTTCCTCCCTGTGGAGTTACCAGAAGAACCCACCTCCACCAACTGGTTTGCAAGGAAGTGGGCCAAGCAACACCCTGGTGCCCAAGCTGCCCTCAAGGATGCGTAAATACGTTATGCCGGATGCATCGTCACCAAGATTCGAGTAAGTACTTGAATGTTTTGTGCAATCAACCATCATTTGACTGGCCAGTATCAGTGATGACTACCACCAATTGTTATGCAGGCCCATGCATCGCTGGCAATCCCTGCGGCAGACGACGCCAGCTTCTCAAGAGTTTCTCACTTTGTTCGAGCGTCTCCTGACTATTTTGAGAGGTCATGGTACTCGGATGTTGCAGTGGAGGGTGTAATGTTAGAATCTTAGGCGAGGATGATTGACTAGGAAACAAGGAAGGGTACAAGTAGAATGTCGAGAGAATTCTGTACCCCCTAAGGCTAAACCCACTATAGCCTAGACAAATGTAAACACATGAACTTAGCCTAGATATAACTAAGCATATATGTTTGACACACCCCCATAGGCGAAGTGGGGGATAGCCAGAACAAGTAATGGTCACAAGACCAGTCAAGAAAAGCAAAGCAAGCTCAGGGTGGATCACAAAGTCACCACACAGTCCGAACACAAGCAAAGGGCCACAAGGCCAGTTCACATGCAGAGTTATATACAGAGAACAAACAATACAGTGATCATACCCTAACAAGTGCAAGCATGCAGGTATATAGATAGATCACAGTACAGGCAGAGTCAGGCAGTAAGTAAGTGAGGCAAAGTAGGCACAAGGCCTAACACAGTAACAAAGCGCTGATGGTCACCAGGCGGAAGTGCCTTGTTGGCCCGAGTGGCCACGTACGCTAGACAAAGCTGACCACGCTGCTGTAACTCTCGAGCAAGGAAGTATGGCAGAGCGATGTGCTTCGTTCTGTGCTCTAGTCTGTGCTCCTGACACAAGGCTATCATGACCTAGTTGTCTACGTACAGGACTGGAGGCAAACGAGGCTGCTCTCCCAAGTCGGTCAGCAAGTAGGTGAGCCAGCGTAGCTCCTGAGCAGCCATGGCTCCGGCGTAGATCTCAGCCTCACAGCTGGAGCTGAGAACTGAAGACGAGCGGGTAGACCGCCAAGAAACCGAGCCGGACCCAAGGCTGAAGGTGTAACCCTGCGACGACCGCTGCGTAGCTGAGTCGTCAACCCAGGAGGCGTCTGCGTGACCAGTGAGGACAACTGGACCCCGTCCTCCAAGCACAAGCCCCATGCCCGACGTACTGCACAGGTAACGCAGTACCCTCTTCGCAGCATCCCAGTGCACCTTTCGGTGCCTACCGGGAGCCACGTAGCGAGCCAGAAGGCTGAGAGGGTACGCGAGGTCAGGTCGTGTGCAAGTCATCAGGTACATGAGGCAACCCACAAGCTCTGGGTACGGACCACTCGGCTCTACGGACTCGTCCGAAGGTGGAGCTGAGAGCGAGTGGCTGGTAGACAGAGGAGTGAGCTGTGGCGAGGAGTACTGGAAGCCGAAGCGCTGAAGGACCTGGTGCACCATGTGTGACTGAGTCAGTGTGATGGTGCGCCGTGCTCTGTCCCGGGTGATCTGCATGCCAAGGTAGCTGCGCAGTTCACCCAGGTCAGTGCAGGTATGTCTCTTCTGCAGCTCGGACTTCACTAGGGTCAGTGCCTCAGTGTCAGCCGTGGCAAAGACGAGGTCGTTGACGTACACTGGGACGTAGAAGGGCGGCAGCGAGGTGTCGGTGCGTAGAAACAACGACGGGTCTGCTGTAGAAGGAACAAACCCAAGAGCCGCAAGTGTAGTCCTGAGTGTGTCGTGCCACTCGCGAGGCGCCTGGCGGAGACCGAAGACTGGCCGGCGGAGGCTCCACTGGGTACCTGTAGGAAGCGACCCAGTGAAACCAGGTGGTCGGCGCAGCCAGATCTCCTCGTGCAGGCTGCCCTGCAGGAAGGCAGTACTGAAGTCCAGGGAGTGGAACTCGTAGTCACGCTGAGCAGCTACGTGCAGCAACACCCGAAGAGTAGTCATCTTCGGGGTGGGGGAGAAGGTCTGGAAGTAGTCAACTCCCTGTCGCTGACTGAAACCTCGAGCAACGTAACGCGCCTTCAAGGCAGGCGGAGAACCCGGCGGCCGCTTCACCCTGAAGATCCACATGCCATCGACTATGTTCACCCCAGGTGGGGGAACCTTGTCGACGTAAGTGCCTGTTGACTTCCAGGATGCCATCTCGGCATCCATAGCTGCCTGCCACTGAGAGGAGTAAGGACCCGTAATCGCCTCTGCGTAAGAGCGCGGGGTCGGGATGTCAGGAGCATCCGGGTCTCCCTCAGGGGCAAGCAGCAAGGAGGCGAAACGAGGTACAGCAGCTGCAAGACACTCAAAGTCCTCCTGCCTGTCCTCAAGGACGTCCGAGCCAAGAGCACACTCACCCCCGACGGACGGAGGGCTGGCAGGCACCAAGACGGGACACCAAGAACCTGCTCAAGCAGGGGAACGAAGTACGGGCGCGGCCGCACAGTGCCTCCAGTACCTCCAGCACCAGGGTCAACAGCTCCAGCTCCTGCAGCTCCAGCGCCTCCTGCGCCAGGGCCTCCAACTCCAGCTACTCCAGCTCCAGCGCCTCCAGCGCCAGCTGCTCCAGGCTCCGTAGGGTCCCCAACTCCAGTAGTAACAGCAGCACCTCCAGCTCCAGCGCCTCTAGGCTCGCCAGCTCCGGGAGCCACACTCCCTTGGTGTGCGCGCTGAACAAGCCACTCACGCAGCTGCTGCGAGGACAGTCGCGGTGAAGCCCCAGTAGGACCTCCAGACGAAGCAGCACCCCGAGGATCAGCACCCCTAGACTCCGCACCCTCCGTCTCAGCACCCTCAGGCTCCGCACCCTCCGACTCAGCACCCCCAGGCTCAACACCCTCAGGCTCAGCACCCCCAGACCCAGCACCCTCAAACCCCGCACCCCCGGGCTCCGCACCCCCAGACGCAGCACCCCCAGACGCAGCACCTGGAGCAGCACCTGAGACGACAGCTACCTGAACAGGCGCAGTTCCAAGGAGAGGGTCTACCTGAGACACTCCTGAGGGAGCAGGACCCTGGGGCGGGAGGGGGTCTACCGGAGGCCGACCGGGAGCAAGGAAGAGCGGCGGGGGCGGGGAAGGGGCAGAGCGGTAGGGGAAGAGACGGTAGAAGGGAACCGACTCGTCGAACGAGACGTCCTGAGAAGGGAGGACACGGCGCGAGGTGGGGTGGTAAAACTGCCAGCCAGGCGCGTCAGGGACAAAGCCAAGGAAGACGCAGGGAATAGCGCGGGCGGAGAGCTTTTCCGCGGACGTATCGCGAACAAAGGCACGAGAACCCCAGACCCGGAACACCGACGCATCGCTAACCTTCCCCGTCCAACGCAATGTGGGCAAGGTCTCCGGCAAGGAGACACGGGGCCAAAGGTTGAGCTGATGCGCAGCGTACCGGACTGCAAACGGCCACAGAAAATGGGGAGCGGCCGCATGAATCATGGAGGTACGAGCGACCTCCATGACTAAGCCAATGCGGCGCTCAGCAATCCCATTTTGCTGAGGGGAGTCTGGAAGCGTGAACGACTAGGTGATGCCCTCCCCACGACAAAAGTCCTGCAAGAGGTCGGAGGAGAACTCATCACCTCTGTTAGAGTGCAGATGCAGGACAGGAAGGTCCTGGCCGAAACGCGCACGCAGCTGGAGACGGACTGTGCGGATCCAAGGGATCAAGACAGCAGAGACTTCACCCTTGCTGCGCAAGGGGAAGACTGTGGTGTATCGCGTGTAGTCGTCAACTACCAGCAGAAAGTAGCGCTCGCGGCCCTGTCCACTGACGCAGGCTGGGCCCCACACGTCCATGTGGAGGGTCTGCAGGGGAGCAGTCGTCGGGGGAAACGAGGAGGAGTGAGGAGTGGCGCGCTGCCGTCCCTCGACGCAAGGAAGACAGGGCGGGGCAGGCGAGGGCGGCTGGGAAGGCAGAGACCTGGGGAGACCAGAGACAAGGAGACGGGAGTGCATGCCACGAAGGCGTGGCAGGGAGGGGTGACCAAGGCGGTGGTGCCAAAGAAGAGTCTGGTGCGACAGGAGGCGACACGAGCAAGGGGCGGCTACCTGACCTGACGCGGACACCTGAGCAGACGCAGCTACCTGAGGAGGCTCGATAACCAGTGTGTACAGACTCGACCCTGGCCGACGAGTGAACGTAGCCAAGTGACGCCCCGTCCGCGTGCACGTCCAGATCGACACACGCTGACCCCCAGGAGTGGTGGTAGTGACCATCGCATCCTGAAGAGCAGCGGTACTCACCAAGTTCGTAGAGAACGAGGGGAGGTGAAGACCTGACAGTGAGCCAGACGGAACCGCCGGACACGGGAGGACAGTGGAGGAACTGGCAACGACCGGGCCCCCAGAGGGATCAGCCAGTCTGACCGGAACAGGTGCAGGAAGAGGAGTGAGAGTGGTGCTGTCACGAAAGAAACAGCGCGAGGCGCCGGAGTCTAACATGAAGGTGTGCAGGGCCTCAGCAGGCGCAGTACCAGGGGGAGTACCAGACGCACTAGCACCTAGAGCAGCAGCGGCTATACCTGGGTCAGGCGGCACAGACCAGTAACAGTCACCCTCAGCACTAAAAGACAAAGCATACATGGCAGAGATAATAACATTAAAGTCTAGGTCAAAGATGGCAACTCCCGACCTAAGCAACTCCGCCAAGCGAGGGCGCTCGACGTCATCACCAAACTCAGTGCGCCAGGCGTCGTTAAGGCGGGCAAAGCAGCGGCGCTCAGTGTGAAACCGCCCGCATGCCTTGCCCGCACGGGCACCCGTGCGAATGACATACGGGCAGGTCTCACTACCCTCGCCCGCCCCACGCTGAACCAACCGCTCACGGAGCTGCTGAGGCGTCTGAGTCTCGCTCCGACGCTGCTGCTGCTGGCCCCGACCGCCACCAGGGCCTCCACGCTGAGGTCCAGACCGACTACCACTGGTCCCACCGCCTCCACTGCCGCCACCCCCTCCGCTGCCTCCACCGCCGCCACCACCTCCACCGCCTCCGCCTCCTCTACCGCTGCCCCCACTGCCACGCCCACTGCCACCTCCACCACCACCGCTGCCTCCTCCACTACCCCGGCCACCCTTGCCCTTGCTGTTGCGGCGCTTCGTACTAGTCGAAGCAGCACCGACGTCCTCAGGAACAGAGACGTCTGCAGCAGCAGCAGAGGCGAAGGAGGAGGAAAGGGGGGAGGGGGAGCACCCCTCAAAGAAAGGTGAGCGCGGGGTGCCACGAGCAGCACCTACAACAACTGCACTAGTCTCAGCTGCGAGGAGATGCTCTTGTACGCTCGATACTTGCCGAGAATGTCATCGAACCTGTCACGCAATCACATGAAACCGGGCGACCATTAGTGACTCTGACATCGTCATCAACACTCGGCCACAGGGTATCCGACTTACCGTGTTTTTGGAAGGTACGCGCCCCGTGCCCATATCACCATCCACATCCTTGTCGGCAAAATCTTGACCTCCTCCCACACCTTCCTCCACTTCTCCAACTCGGTTTCCTCCAAGCCGGTGAGCTCGGCCATGAGGACCTTGCTGACGATGTACACAATTGAGTGCAGGTACGTCAACTCCATCTTGTCGCGCGACTTGCCGATGTATCGATTAGCGCCGAGCACCTTAATATCGCCCACCCACCCTAAACCGTCGCCCGAGTTGTCATGGCGGATGCCATGACCCTTCCGCCCTTTCTCCTTCTCCTTCTCCTCCTTCTCCTTCTCCTTCTCCTTCTCCTTCTCCTTCTCCTTCTTCTTCTCCTTCTCCTTCTCCGCTGCCTTCTCCTCCTTCTCTGCCGCCTTCTCCTTCCCTTTCTTCGCCGACGTACCCTCGGCAACCGACTTCTCCTCCGCCTTCTCCTTCCCTTTCTCCGCCGACTTCTCCTTCGCCTTCTCCATCCCTGTCTCGGCCGACATCTCCTTCGTCGCCGACATCGCCCGTATTTTCCTCTGAGAGCTCGCCCTCCCTTTCCCTGTGTCGGCCTTCCCCTTCTGTTTTGACTCTCCCTCGCCGACAGCATCGATGGTCGTCTTTGGCTCCGCTGAACCACCAAGGGGACTCGAAGAGGGCTCCACATGCGCCGTGTCCGAGATGGCCAGAGCAGGGGGGTGCCCGGGGCGTTTTACCACTTCCAACAGGTTCTGGATGGCAGAAATGTCGGCGTCGTTGTGACCTTTCGACGCATGTGCAGGGTCAACGGCTCCGCCGCCAGTGGCTAGCGCTGCCCTCACGCCCTTCTCCGCCGCCACGTTCACAGACGTCGGCGTCGCGCTTGAGCTGGCTTCCGGCTGAGTCTGTGTTGGCACTGCCGCACTACGTGCGCCTAGCCGGGCGCGAAGCAATGCGGACTTTGGGTCCGCAGGAGGACGGGCGGCGACTAGAGGCGCGGTAGGTGGGGCACTGGGCGTTGTGGCGGCGACCTGCGGAGTGACCGAGCGACGTGCTGTTTCGGCGGGGGCAGCATCGACCAAGGGAGGCTGCTGTACGTCCTTGCGATGGGCCTCCATGCGGTGGAGCATTTCCCTGAGCGCGTTCGCCGCTGCGGGCACCTTAGTGGCGGACAGACCATCGCGGTTAGCCGCAGCATCCTTTGCGTCGCCCTTGGTGGCAGATGGGTCTACTGGAGCTGGAGTAGCCGCAAGGGCCGGCCCATCGTTGTTGGCGGCTGACGGGCCAACCGGCGCGCTGCTAGCCGCAGGGGGTTTTACGCGGAATCGACGTGGTCCCCGCCACCCCGACGGACGGTCCCTTGACGGTTCTGGCGCCGCCATCTATCGCCGTTTCAGCGGTTGGGATCTCCTTGTCGCTCAAGCCTTTCCCGCCGCTCGCCAGACCATGTGGCTTCTCGACAGGGCGAGGCTATTGGTCCAGTGTCTTGAGCGGCAACCTCGTCGGCATGGCCCCCATCTGCACTCCCGATTCCATCGCCCTTGCTGTGTGACCTTATCAACTTGGCCCCGTTCTTCTTTAGCTAGTCGACCACGCTCTGACCTCAAGTCCGCGAGCTGCCTGGACCCACCGCGCCAACAACGCGGCTCCCATCGGCTCCCTTGCTCCGCTTCACGCTCCCCGCATCATCTCCGCCGCCCGCCCTATTCTGGCCCTGCTTGTCGGCCTCCCTTCGTTGCGCGGGATTGGCGTCATTGGCCGACGGCGACGACCCACGCTGACCAGGCGTCACATTGCCGATCACCTCGGTCATGAGCTTTAACCCGGACGCAACAAACGACTGCTGGGTGGCCTCCGTCACCGCCTTCAACACGTCCGCCTTGAACAACTTCATGAGCTCGTCCGGGAAGGCTGGCATGGGCTGTGGCGGGGGCGGCGGCGGAACGGCGATGGTGCGAGTTACCGCGGCGGCAATGTTGGTCTGTGCGGCGGCTAGGTGCTTCGAGTCCTCCAAACCCAGCTTCGCATCGTCCACCACCACTTCCAAGTGGTTGGCCAAGGCGGTGACCGCTTTTGCGCGTTCAACTGCCATACTTCCCTCCGGACCGTCGATTTCCCCCAACCACGTCGACGCCTGTTCCGCGAAGGACTTCATCGCCTTCCACGATTCGTCCATGTGGTTGGTGATGTTGTCCGTGATGGTTGTCGACACGGCTGACGTCGCATCTAGCAGCCGTTTTGCCGCATTATGGTCAGAGACGGCGACCTGGTCGGCCAACGACTGAAGCTTGTCGAGGAGTCCACGTATCCCCAATGCAAACCTGTCCACCCGACCCCTTTCCTCTCTGTGCGTCTTCTCCAGACGGGCATTTTCTGCAGTCAACCGCCTGTTCTCCTGTCGCAGCTGCTCGACGACGTCCAGCGGTGCCTGCCGACCAGATGCGGCGGAAACGGGATGATCGCGTGCCGCCTTCTTCACCCTAGACCGCTCCCCTCCGGCCTTCCCTGCGGTGGTCTCGGTAGGCCCGTCCACGCCCGTCAGCTTCGTGGCCGCGACATTGTCCCCTTCTCCAATGGCCTCGAGGTCGACAGCTTCCTTCGCGTCGCCAACCACATCGCCGACCACAACCTTCTCACTCCCCCCGCGAGCCACCTCCATGCCGAATCTCTCCTCGTTGGCATCCTCCCCTCCCTCGTTCACAACATCCGCCGACCTCCCACCCGTTTCCGCCGCTCCCTCTACGTACTCCACCTCCATTTCCTCCAACTCCCACTCCACCTCATCCTCCTGCTCCCCCTCTTACTGCTTCTCCGCCTCCTCCACCTCCTCCTCCTCCTCCTCCTCCTCCTCCTCCTCCTCCTCCTCCTCCACCTCCTCACGATCCTCATGGTCCTCCTCTTCCTGATCCTCGTTATCATCATGATGGATGTCCTCGTCCTGGTGCTTCTCCACGGTCCCAGTCACCGCCTAACCTGCCTCCTCATCTTCCTTGTCGACGCCGCCTCCAGGCTCTCCGATCGAAGTCCCGCGCGCATCATCGACCTACTGCTTGGGATGCCGCAGCGGCCACTTCGGCGTCGTCATCACAGGCGTCGGCAGCAACTCCGACATGGCCCGACCGTTTGAGAGCGACGTGCTCCTTGACAAATGTTATCATCCCATTCCGCAGCCCCTTCAACCCCGAAACGTTGACCTTGTCCATGCTGGTCACACTACGACGGAGGGCGCCGGTCAGGAGATCCATCATCCTCACCACCCAGCACAACGCGCTCATTGCTAGCAGGCCAGAACCCGCGTCCCCGTCCCGGACGCCGTCGGGCACTTTCTGCATACAACAGTTCAGAGCGCAAGGATGAGCACCACGTTCGGCAATCGCATCGCGCAGGGATGACACACTATAGGACGGTAAATCGTTCGGAACTCACATCTCGAACAGGTTGATCGCAGTCGGTGAGCCTGTCCTCCACCTCTTCATCGGAAGGCTTCGCCCACTCCCACTTCCTACCATCGCGCCCAAGCTCGGCCAGGACCGCCGCCCGGAAAAACCTGAAGCAACATGGCACAGATTGTCGGTAAGCATGGTTTACGCTACGCGGCGAAATTGCATGCGTCGTCGACTACACTATCGAGCTCACTTTAGCACGCGGATTGCCTTGTCGCGGTGCCACTGCTTCACAATCTGCGGGTCAACGTGCCGGATCGAGGTCCTGATCTTCTCCCCCCCGGCCTTCAACAAGTTGTCGGGGTACAGGATGACACCGATGCTGCAATGTGCTCCTGGAAGCGGTGCGATGCTGCACAGGCAAGGCACGACGACGTCGTTCAGAACAGAGCACCGACATAGGATGCAACACACATCATGACGACTTCGAACCAGCTCACCTCGAAGTCAGGGGGATAACCGCTATGTCGGCACTGAAAACCGTCGCAAAGCATGTGTGGTCCGCCCGACCCATTGTCGCCCGACGCCGGCCGAGTCCTATCGACCACAATCGCATGTTGGCCGGCGCCGCTCGAGTCCATGCGTGCCTGCACGCATGCATGGGTATTGGAAGTGAGTGAGGATGTGCACGACACGACGGTGGATACGTTGGTTTAGGAACCGCCAACTGACGGGGATGGCAATAGTACGACGATGCATCACCCTCGCGACGTTGTAATCAATGGAGTCGACCGATGCGGGCCTAAACCCTGTGCCGACACCGACCTACAGTAGATAACCCTGAATCCTAAAGTTGGCGTCAACGTGAACTGAATTAAACCCTAAACTCGTAGCGCCGCCCTAGATATGGGACAACCCTAACACCGACGCTGCGTCGACCAGCAAGGTATGTAAAGGTCGACGCCGACATCCCCATACGGAGACTCACTTGAGGCCGAATCCCAAGCAACGGGCGTTGAACTCTAGCCTATGGTCTACGAGGACGGCGTAGTCGTGTTCCTCGAGCTTGGCAGTGAGTCCACTACCGAGGTCGAGATACAGAGGGAAGTCCTGCGAAGTTGGCGCTGCTTCGCCGGCTTTCGTGTCGGCCTCCATGGCGGGGAAGGGAAGTGACTACAGGCTAAGGGACGAGAATGTGGGAGTAATGCTGAAAGAGAAACGAGATGCCGAAAATGAGGAGCGATGCCTCCTTCCACCAAGAAAAGGGAGTCGGTGCCCCACAGGCCGGTTGAGGCATTGCCCAGGGTTTGTGGTGCCTAGCTCGGCAGGGTTTGGCGGGCTGCATGCACAACTGACACAAGTGCTCCTTCGTCGACGAGCCAGCACGTTGACTTTGCGTCCTATGGCTTCGCTCAGCGAAGGGACGCAATTTCGCATGCGCGCGGTGCGACGTTTCGGCCGACACGTGTCGACTCCACAGCGGTTCGCGAAAACCCTGCGTCGCGATGCGAGCAATCCAATTTCGCCGGGTTCGAAATTTCGCATGCACCCGATGCGAACCCGCGTGCGATCACATGGCGTCACCGCAAAAGGTCGCGAAATTGTCGAGCGTCCCGAGGGGAGCACCCGAATTTTGCATGGCCCTCGCCTGCCCGTCCGGGCAGGTCGCGAGGGTCACTAGGACGTCGCAGGCAGCAGGCACGGAAGGGCTGCCTTCGCGCGAGGGTTACTTTCCCTCGCGCGAGGGCTCGCCAGCTCGCCGCCCCCAGCCGGTAACGTGGGGCGCTGTTCAACCACGCAGGGGTTTGCGGGGCGGCGGTCGTGCGCTCGGCCCCGCCCTGGGCCAGGCTGGCGGGCCTGCACGCACGTCAGTTCCCCGCCTCGTCAGGCCCGGCTCTGACGACCCCCTCTGACGACACTGTCAAATCGGTTCCGACGACTGAATTGCGCTGGGATGTTCGGATGTGTCACGACAAGAATCGTCAATTCGATGTCTTCAAATATTTCGTCGCGGTTTCTGGTCTACAACAACTGGTTCGCCCTTAAAGAATTCGGGGCACGTCACACCTGGGTTTCGACATCGAGTTTCCACACCGACGCAATTTCACCTGGCCTTTTACGCTGAACGGTTTTCTCAGTGAGACTTAACACCTGACTTCTGTTGGTTCTCATCTCGGCGCAGCTGCAGGAAATTTTATGCTGTGTCTTCTTGGAGGTGGGGAAAAAGGGCTTTGCACTATTTCTTTCCTCGGCGTTTTCTCGAGTTTCTTCTTGACTTTGTTAGGACGCGTCAGCACAACGGACGATCGCGATCACACCGACAAGATCAACGGCCTTTGCAACATCGCGATTGAGTTTCGCGTCATCAGCTTCCCTCCAAAATCGCGTCAGCTTTCGACTGTCAGATCTACACCTGCTCGATCAATTTGGGCCAGTTCATCGTCGACCGTCAGATCGATACTGACTTCATCGAACGGCCTCAATTCCAACCTTTTATTCAAACTCGCCCAAGGCATTTCAGCCGTCGGATTCAGCTGAAGAGGAAATCTACGGCATCCTCGCTAGTGTGGGGTCTGTTTTCAGAACAGGGCTGCCTTATTTAGAATATGGGAGAGTGTAAGGATTTACAAATCCTTACTGAGGCTCTTGTTAGCGAGGCCATCCCGAGGGTCATGCGACGAACCTGTTGGGCCTATTTCGTCGCACCGAACCACCCCCGAGTCGGCCTCCGCTCCAATCGCAACATCACCGAGCCATCCCTTTCCAAAACCCCCCGCCTAGCTAGCCTTTCCTCTATTTAGTCGTGCCACTTTCATTGCATCTCGTTATTCACATTGAGGAATCCATCATTCTCGTTATTCGATATTCTGCCCACTCTGCAAGTTGATTCATAACAGAGGGTATCAATTGTGACCCCTCCTGAACGTGGGGAGAGGAGCACTGCATCAACTTGATTGATTGGACAAGCACCAACTCACTCCCAGTCCTTGAGTGGGCAAACACACGCGAACCATACTGAACGCAGGCCGAACGATTTTTCTTGGTGTTACAACTCACATGTTCAGAAAGTTAGTAGCCGACCGGCATTACCAGTTAGCGCTTTTCGTGCGTCAGAGAGTCGGTGTGTAGACAAACTATTAGACACATCGTCATCGACATACCATCAATCACAATCCATCAGGCAACTCCGGAACTACAAGCTGGGAGGGCAGATTCCAAACTCCCTTAGCAGCCTCAGGAGGCTCATTTATCTGTACGTGCTCGTATTCGTTGCTGCAGGGAAATGGCCTCCACTTTCAGCCCACAGCACCTCACTTTCTTTTCGCCATCTCTTCTCCAGCCCACCCCTCCCTCCTCCCTCATTTCCCTCCTTCTTCCCTCCCCCCTTACCCACATATTGCCTCCCTCTAAACCCGTTGCCCTATTTTTATTTCTTCCCCCCCCTTTCTCTCTATCCCTAGCCCGCTTACCTCCTCCAATCCCCTGTACCTCACTCTCGTGAGTGTTCCTCTTTTTGCGAAGTGTCGTTTTGGCCTAACTAAGTGGCCAGCTGTCTAACCATGTGGTTGGCTAAGTTGGCCTTACCAACTAACCGAGCCGAGGCTCGGCTCGTATAACCAACCTTAGGAATTCAAATCGTGCTGGTCAAATTGGAGTAAAAATAAGCTTCCTGTCTGGTTCTTTTTAGTTTGTTGACTAATTTCTGATCCTCCCATCGCTAGGCCCATACTTCTGCACAGCACCATGCTTTTCCAAAACCTTGATTAGTTCAATCCAATCCCTTGAGTATCCACCATTATTATGCTTTATCGAGTAGTACTCGATAGACATGAGCAATGATCGAACTCCAATGTGTTCCTTTCAAACTCTTTTGAACACTTTTTCCAAAAAGTGGTGTTCGATGTCTGCCCATGGGGGCGAACAGGTAATTGTTCGGCCTGAACACGACGTGTTTGGTTCGCACAGTCCTCCTCCCCCCTCCACAGCCCCTCCCCTCCCCCTCCACTTCCCCCAACCCCCCTCCACAGTCCCCTCCAGGTCCTGCCCCGAGCCCCTCCCCCTCCAGTGTCGTTGAGCTTCATCCTCGACCTGGATATGTCGAACACTCGAACATGTTTGATGTTCGACGTGCCTCGTCAACAGCAACCGAACACTCGAACATGTTCGCCCCGAACACTTAGATGTTCGGCCAAACATTTTTTGCCACAAAAACCAACATTCTATTTGCCCATTTGCTCATGTCTACTACTTGAGAAGAACCCATTTTTGCCACTAGAGGCTCGTGCCAGACGGCTTGAGGCTGGGTAGCTTGTAGCCGGCTTGACCAGCTCCTAGCTCAACCGGAATGGCCCATTTGCGAGCCGCGCAAAAGTCAGCTCGGCTCGTGTTGAACCGACTTGGCTCAACTCAGGAAAATGGCAAGCTTACCCCAGCTCAAGCCAAGCTGGCTCAGTTTGGACCCGTGCCCAGGCCCATGGCAAAGGCTCCGCGATGGACGGGCCGGTCTGGTCGAAAAGGTGGGTAGGCTGCATGGATTAAGCTGTAGCAACAGTGCTCTTCTCCCTAGTGGTTTTCTCAACCACTCAGCACGCCTTCCTTGCTACCGTTGTCGTGTCCTCACAGCGATCTTGCAAGCAACCAGCTGCCAGGCAGCATTCCTGCCAGCGCGACTGCGCTCAGCCTGCTGCAACACCTGTGAGTGTGATGCACACCGTGACACCGCTCAAGGCTCTGCTGCACATGTTCTTTGTTCTGGTCCTCTCTCCCCCTGTCCGTGCTCACCTTAGTTGCGGAAGACGCTCGACACGCTAGACGCAAGACGCGCTTTTAGACGCAAGACGCTTGAACGGTTTTTTTTTCGGGCAGCCCAAAAAAAAAATCCGCGCGCAAAATTGAAGTTCGCCATTTCGACGCGAAATTCAATTTCGCGCCATTACAACCCCTTCCCACCCATTTCGACCACAAAAACCAGCCCCCCAAGCAAATTTGAATCCCCCCAAACTAAAATTGAACACAAACCACACTTCACCGCTTGGCATCTAGAAAACCCAACCTCTATGGCTAACCACCAAGAGGTTGGAGAGCACAAATGGATTTGTGCTCCCCTACCTTCATTTCTTCCAAATCTCTTTCGAAAACCCTTAGGGTTTAGCTACTTCCACCGCGCAACCATGTCTTCTAGTAGCCATTCGTCTAGGTCCTCCTCCGTGAGCAAGAATGCCGTCAGTGAGGGTTCTTCCGCTCGTGTTTCCAAGGAAATGGAGGGGATTGACAAGAAGTCTACTAAGTTTCCCGAGCACCCGTTCTACAAGCACTACTACTATTTTATGGATCCAAAGAAAAAAGGCGAGCAAGTGGAGTGTCTTTGGTGCCTCAAGAAGTTTTCGTTTAGTAGTAGCCGGTGTCCCGAGCATCTCGCCGAGTGGGATGACCCCCACCGGCGACGCGAGGCGGGAGTCGTTTGCAAGGATGTGCCGAAGGAAATTTCCTCTGAGATTCGCGAGATGTTCGAAGCGAAGATTCGGGCACGCAACCAAAAGGCGCGGGCGACGAATGCGGCGATCGCGGTGCTGAGCGGCAAGAGCGCGGCGAAGGGGAAGGGGAAGCGCGGGCGCATGGAGGACTTTTACGGTGAGGGTGGGGTCGCGGCAAGGCGGGCGACCGACGAGGCGATTGTCCTCTACCTCGCGGGGACGCGCACATCGGAGTCCCAGTGCGAGCACCCGCTCTTCCTCAACATGCTGCGAGCCGTCACCGCCGCTGACCCGAACTACGTCCCCCCCAAGCGGCACTACGTCGGAGGCGCCGGCCTGCTTGAGTGCAAGCAGAGGATTGAGGAGGCGCTGTCGCCGGTTACGCGGTCGTGGAGGGAGACGGGCGTGACGATCGCCAGCGACATGATGCAAGACAAGGGCGGTCGCGCGCAGATGAACATCATCTGCATCAACGACACTGGAGCGGTCTTCGTTGAGGCGGTCGACTGCAAGGCGGCGACGAAGAGTGGCGTGTTCATCGTCGGCGTCCTGCGGCCGATCATCGAGCGCATCGGGGCAGAGCACGTCGTGGCGCTTTGCACAGACAGCGGCAGCAACTACAAAGCTGCTGGCAAGCTGCTGCAGAAGGAGTGGCCGCATCTCGACCTCATTCCTTGCGCCACGCACGTGCTGGACCTGCTGATGGAGGACATCGGCAAGATGGACTGGGCGCAGGTGGTCGTGACCCAGGCTGACAACATGATCTCCTTCGTGCGGGGCCACCAGTGGACGCGCGCCTTCATGCGGAGCCCGGAGTTGCATGGCGAGGAGAAATCGCAGCAGGTGTTGCGCCCGGCAGGCACGCGCTTTGGAACACAGTTCATTGCAGTGACTCGTCTGCGCGCCGTTCGCCAGCAGCTCACGGCGATGGTGACGCACAAGGACTGGGCGGAGAAGGGGGGGAACACGCTGACAGGATCGGATTTCGAGGGGTGGGTGATGGACTCAGCGTGGTGGAAGAAGGTGTACGTCTTTGTGCAGGTGATGGAGCTGTTCTACAAAGTGATGCGGAGGACGGATTCAGCGGCGAAGGGGATGATGGGCCAGCTTTACGACAACATGCTGCAGCTGACGGAGGAGTTGGATAAGCTGCTGGATGGGGGGGAGTGCAAGCTGAGCAAGGCGGATAAGGAGAAGGTGCGGGAGCATTTGAGGAGGCGTTGGGACGAGAGCCTGGCTTGCCCCCTCCACGTGGGAGGCCGGATCTTGAACCCAGCCAACCAGGAGGAGGGGATCTTTCTGCAGGATGCGGAGTGCACCAAGGTCATGCAGGATTGGCTGGAGCGACAGATGGCTTTTGTCAACACGTACTGGAAGAAGTCCCGCGGCAAGAAGGGACCGGTGCGGCCGCTGCACGAGGGGGTGACGGCCTACATCAACGGCGAAGGAGGATTCGGCACGCAGACCGCGATCGATGGGCGTGGGGAGATTCAGTTGGGGACGGGGAACGTGATGTTGTGGTGGCAGTACAATGGATGGGAGTACGCTGACGTGGCGCGCGTTGCACAGCGTACGCTGTCCCAGGCCGTTTCCGCTTCCCCGTGCGAGCGGAACTGGTCTACGTGGGATGGCGTGCACACAGCGCGCAGGAACCGGCTCGGGTCGGAGAAAGTGCGCGACCTTGTGTACGTTACGCACAACTGGAATGTTGTGCACAACTTCCACAAGGATGCGGGTGACGCGGGGCCTAGTGTGGTGGGAAGGAAGGGTGCGGTGGTGGAGGGGAACATTCCCCCCCCTCCCCTCCCCGAGGGGTACAAGTTGGAGGAGGATGGGGAGGTGGAGGTGGACGAGGACGACGTATGCTTCGATGAGTGGGAGATGCAGGAGGAGCAGGAGAAGCAAGGGGAGGAGGAGGAGGAGGAGGAGGATGAGGAGAGCTAGGAGGCGTAGTGATAGGAGAGAGACGTAGTAGTAATAATGTTCTTCGAGTTTGCTACTACTAGATAGACATGGAAACCTAACTACATATGATGAGATGTGAAGATTTTTGTGAAGTCTAAGAATGGGGAAAAAATTACGGTACAGGGAAAAAATCACCCCATTGTGACATAGGTGCATGTCCCCCACCCTCCCCATGCCCCATAGAACTTTTTTTAATCTGCCCGAACATTTTTTTTAGGCCTGCCCGGGCTTTCGTCTAATATTGCGTCTAATCTACACTGTCTAGCGTCTAGCGTCTTAGACGCTGCGTCTAGACGGACGCGTCTAAGACGCTATACGCGT
This sequence comes from Closterium sp. Naga37s-1, assembly GCA_947471745.1. Classification (NCBI taxonomy): domain Eukaryota; kingdom Viridiplantae; phylum Streptophyta; class Zygnematophyceae; order Desmidiales; family Closteriaceae; genus Closterium; species Closterium sp. Naga37s-1. The sequence goes on from CANJKZ010000328.1 coordinate 2,005,608, forward strand.
CTTCCGCAACTAAGGTGCTCACGCACGCACGCATGTCTGCACGCTCGTACACACACAGCCTCTCTCTCTGTCCGAGCAGGTGGCTCTACAACAATACGCTCACCGGCGCTATCCCGGCTGATGTTGGCTCACTGACCAGCATGATCACCCTGTGAGGTTTCTTGCTTCTGCTGCTCTTTCCGGCGTCACTCGCTCCTTCTCCACTGCAATGACGTCCTCCACTTGTGCCTGTTGTCGCTTTCATTTATTGCACTGCCCTCTACTCTGCCCTACTTGCCTTCACTTCTCTCCTCCTTGCTCGCTCCCCTTCTCACTTGTGTTCCTTCCCAAGTTAACTAGGCCATTCCCATGGTTTAAAATCAAAACTTAAACAGTAAATGTTAGGTTTAAGGTTAGATTAGGGTAGGAAACAGTTTAAAACAGATGTTAGTGACATTTCAGTCTAGGTCAGAGTTGTACAATGCGAAATTCAAGAACCACCAGAAAAGTGCCAATCGTCACTATCGCTCGTGTAAGTGAACGTGAAGCCGGCCAAGATTTGGCTACAACGCTTAGTGAATTAAGCTGGCCAAGGTTCGGCTATGTGCCCTGAATGTGACTATACTGAGAAGTACCCCCAAACTCGAACTGTTCGAGTTCAGGTTAGACACCTAAGCGTTCGACCCAATACTCAAACAGTCGAACACTACCCTTTTGGGGAAAACTGTTCGAGTCGAACGTGTTCGGTTCCCTCGTTGCTCATGTCTAGCCCGGAGGGGGGGGCATAATGCTAGCACTACGCAGTAAATTTTGTGCTGGGCCTGCTGCTTTTGGTAAATTCAAGGGAGATTACATGCAGGAAACCTAAGGTCTGTCTCATCTGAGAAGAGTGTTTTGAGAAGTCCTGTTGGGGTTGGTTGGATACATAACGGAAGTGCGTTTTGGAGAGATTGTAGGAAGTGAAAGGGCTGGGAAGAAAGTCTGGTTTGCATAAGTCCGTTGTTGAGCAGATGGCACGGGTGCGGCCGCTCTAAAACTCGAAAGGAAGCCCTAAGAAGTTTCAGCGACAATTCTGGGTTGTAAATGAACGATATAGAAAAATAGGATCAAATCTGGCGATTCTATCCTGCTGTTGTAACGTTGGACAACCTCTTTGTTTTGTCAATACACTTGCCTTGCCTTGCCTCCCTCAGCTATCTCTACTCCAACATGCTTTCTCGCTCCGTGCCCTCCTCAATCACAAAGCTGACTGCACTGACGGTTTTGTGAGATCCTTTACTGCACTGCTAGAAGAGTTTGCTTACAGCTCACATGAAGGAAACGTGCACTAATTAAGAAGAATAAGGAATCGAAATTGCAAGCTTTCTGCTATGGAGGCATTTAATTAGGCTAAAAAAATAACAAGTCTCACCTTTATCCATTACATCCATTATCTCACCTTCGAAGCCTTCTCTTCACCTGTCTACCTCCTCCTAGTTGCCCCTTTAATAACTTTAAATCTCTATTCCGCAAATGAATGCGTCTACTGATGTTTCATGTACATCTAGCCTCAAGCCTTATCTCGGCAATCTGTCTCCAAGGCACGATCATCTTCATTCAATATCCACTGTAGTCTCAAACTTTGATTCAACCATTTTCAAACCTGTTTGATTGAACACAACTATGGCATGGTTCGATGATCATGTCTTTGAATCGTATCATGATATTTCTGTCACTGATATTGTTTCACATTCTTTTAGCATCCTCCGTTTTATTTGTTATTGACCCTTCATCTGGTTTGGTTCGATGCTCATGTCTTGCTGTAAAAGTCAAATTTCCTTCACTCATGTTGTTTCACATTCTTTCAGCGTCTTGCCTCGACTCATCTGTCTCCAAGGGATGATAATCTTCAACCTTGATCTGTTGTTCCTCAACCTTATCGCTGTCCCCCAACCTTTTTCAAAGAAATGTCCATGTCTTCTCTTGTAACCGTGGACCTCACCTCACTGTAACCGCAATGATATTTATATCATGGCTTTCGATTTTTTACTCAGAGACCTTTCGCGCAACCAGCTGTCTGGCAGCATTCCTGCTACCATCAGCGCACTCACCCAAGTGTCTTACCTGTTAGTGACACTCTAGTCCAGTGCTGTCAGATTCCTCTCACAGAAGCGTTTTTCTCATGTTGAGCGTCAGCTAACAACATGAGGGGATGACATGATGCATACATACATGCATGCATGCATTGAAGCCATTCCTGAAGTGCCCACTTCCACCCCTTCATCAATGTTATGAAGGGATGGGTTGTGGTTCAAATTTGGTGCTCAGATGATTTCGCCTTGCTTTGGTGTGGACAATTCTATTTTCAATCACACATTCACTGCTTCCATAAACCATTTTCCTGAAGAAAAGTCATAAAAAATCCACTCCTCGCCCTAGTGCATGATCCTAGAGGCTCGTCTTGATGCAAAAATCCCTCCATCCTCCTTTTGACACAAGTCACTGCCCTTGTGCTTTCCTGCAATAAAACCCCACCTGCCAGTCTCGTTCTTCCTTCTTGTATTCGTACGCAATGGCAGGTCCCTCAGGAGTAATCAGCTGACGGGTTCAATTCCTGTGGAAATTGCCTCTCTTCTATCTCTGACATCCCTGTAAGGCGCCTTTCTGCCACATGAGCAAAATTCTGGGCTGAGCCGGCTCGTCTTGAGCCGAGACAAGCCGGCGGGCTGACAAGCCAAGCTGGTCGTGGCTCGTCCGTCGTAACAAGCTGGTCGAGAAAAAACAGCCCTAAGTTGGAATGAACACGTTTCGCGTTTAGTACGCTAGCGCCTATACACAGTACGCTGGCCGGAGGGGGTCTGGTACACACAGCAATTCGGTTGCGTGGGCTGCTATTTTTTTTCCGGGCAGATTAGATGCTAGGTTAAGAGATGGAAACAGGAGCTGCTGTAGTAGTTTACTACCTGACTGCTGCTGTATTAGGTTATCGTTTGTGAAATAATTCTCCCTCGTAAACCCTACCTTACAACTCTCCTTCGTAAACCGTACCTTACAATTCTGCCTTCGGCAACTTAGAGCTGCGCTCCGCGCGGAAAGGAAGAAATATAGTCATTATGGCGTTCGCTTCCTCGCCAATCCCATCACCCCTCTTCGCCTTGAAGCCGACGGCTCAAGCTCCTAATACAGGGCATGGAGCTATGGGGTTGACAAGCACCTCTTGAGCAGTGTGGTGCAAGGGTTGGATCTCAAGGTTGTCCTGCTTAATCACGGCAAGGGAAAACAGCCCCCCGTCCCTAGGGATGAGCTAGAGGCGAACACGAACGTGTTCGCGTTCGCCCCTGCACGAACACCGCCGTTCGACGCCGAACGCCTTCAGCAAAAAATGGTGTTCGCCGTTCGCCTCTGAAGGCGAACACCTTGGTTTCGGAGGCGAACACGAACGTGTTCGTGGCAAACACGTTCGTGTTCGCTTTTGGGCATCCTCTGTTACGCTCGAGATACGCAACGGCGGACAGGGGAATTGCGGGAAACTGGGGGGAAAAATATAGGCTGGATCTGGCTTGTGCTAGTTAGGGATCCATATTTTAGCGTATCCAACTCGCCACCTGGATTTCCCGTCCACGTAAGGCGAAATGCAATCCCCCCTCTAGATCTACGAAATTTGCGATTGCTCGCCACCGCCCCGCAATCCCCCAACTTACAAAAAATGCGAACGCTATTCCTATCAATCACCAACTTACGCAATTCGCAAATGCTTTCCCCAACCCCATGCATACGAAATTTGAGAATGCTTACCCCCAACGAGGGATTAGCAGGGGGCGTGTTCGAGTTCGCCCCCTCTCGAACATCTACTTCTGCCGAACCGAACAGTGTTCGGTTCGGCGAACTACTTGGGCGAAAAATGGTGTTCACCGTTCGCCCTAGGAGGCGAACAATTTGCTGCAACAGGCGAACACGAACATGTTCGAGGCGAACATGTTCGTGTTCGCCCAAGGGGATATTCAATATAGCCACACAGGTCAGAAATCGATTTTGATGGTTCTGGATGATAGCATAAGGTTTGCAGGGTGTATATGTGTGTATGCAACGAACCCAGTACTACAACATCATGTTATGTGAAGGCGCCACTGCTACTACCAACAACAGCATCCTCTCGACCAGCTGTGTCGTCAGCCTCCACACCCTCCTCCTCCTCCTCGTCGTCCTCCTCCGCCCCCTCGCCCTCAATGGCGAACTCTGGTGGTGCGACGCTTCTCGGTCGGCGGCCCTCGCCTATCCTGTGGCCAGGGTGTGAACTGTACCATGATCTGAGAATCATGACAGCTCGCGTCCTCTAAGAGGCCAGGCGGTGCCGCTTCCAGGAAATGAGGTTGCGACCAAGGGAGAACACCCGCTCACTCGAAGCGGACATGGCAGGGATGGCGAGATAATCCCGGGCCATACGCCTCAGCGTCTGCATGTTGGTGGCACTGCGCCAGTACTCTAGCGCTGTCACGTCGCACCGCACCCTCTCGGACAAGTACCTGCTAACCTCGTCATCCTGCACCATCCCACCCGCCCCCGCCTCCTGGCTCGCCGACAGACGCGCCGCAAGTCGTTCGCCGTTCGCCCTATGTGGCGAACGATTTTTGTGTTCGCCGTTCGCCCTATGTGGCGAACGATATTTTTCAGCAGGCGAACACGAACATGTTCGTGTTCGCCCTGGGGAAAATTCACTATAGTCACACATGTCAGAAAACAGTTTTCAAGGTTCAGGATGATAGCAAAATGTATGCAGGCAGTATATGTGTGCATGCAACGAACCCAATAGTACAACATCACATACTGTGAAGGGAAATGTCAAAGTCTAACAAATTCCTACACTAAGTGACTAAGGCGCCACTGCACTGCTACTACCAACAACAGCATCCTCTCCACCAGCTGTGTCGTCAGCCTCCACACCCTCCTCCTCCTCCTCCTCGTCATCCTCCTCTGCCCCCTCGCCCTCAATGGCGAACTCTGGTGGTGCGACGCCTCTCGGTCGGCGGCCCTCGCCTATCCTCTGGCCAGGGTGTGAACTGTACCATGATCTGAGAATCATGACAGCTCGCGTCCTCTGAGAGGCCAGGCGGTGCCGCTTCCAGGAAATGAGGTTGCGACCAAGGGAGAACACCCGCTCACTCGAAGCGGACGTGGCAGGGATGGCGAGATAATCCCGGGCCATGCGCCTCAGCGTCTGCATGTTGGTGGCACTGCGCCAGTACTCTAGCGCTGTCACGTCGCACCGCACCCTCTCGGACAAGTACCTGCTAACCTCGTCATCCTGCACCATCCCACCCCCCCCCCCCCCCCCCGCCTCCTGGCTCGCCGACAGACGCGCCGCAAGTCGTCGGTGACTAGGGAGAAACTGCGTGTCATCGTCGTCCTCCGCCTCGTCTCCCTCCTCCTCCGCAAGGGGGGCAAGTGGGGTCGGCCGTGGAGCAAGCTCTGCAGCCCGGGCCTGGTACTCGGCCACGCGGTCGCGCACCAGCTTGATCACCTCGCCAGACGCCGGACGCGTCCTCACCCTCCTGTCAGTCTCGGGATGCAGCTTCTCCCAGTGCGCGTCGTCGAACCACGCCGCTTTCATGGATGGGTCCAAGAAGGTGGCGATCCAGTACTCGTTGCTGGTGATGTAGGCGTACTTCTTCAAGTGGCTCAGCGCCGCCACGATCATCGGCTGCAGCGTCGGAGATGGCCCCTTGGCAAGGCGCGACTCCATGGTGTCGATCAGGCCGTTGTAGTACGGCACCACCATCGACACAGTCGGGTACGCCGCCGTCTCAGCTGCCTTGGAGACCTTGGCGAAGGGGCTTAGGAATGTCTTCACCGCCTGCAGGGTCTCCCAGTCTGCGTCTGTCAGGCGCAAACTCTCCACCTTCTTCTTGTCGGTCTTCGACAAGCCTTGTCGGGTAGAGGGAATGGTTTGGGGGGAGGTATGAGGGGAATTGTGGTTATGGAGGATTTTGGCATCCGGCCGGCAACATACAATCTTGACCAACAGTATTGTGTAGACGTGCTAACACACCAAACCATGACATAACCACACACTACAACCCACACAAAACACATGTGTTACCTGTGTCTGGGTGAAGAAGACAGTGATGGGGTTTTGCAGAACACCCGCACGCTCGACCATGTCGCGGGTCGACCCCCAGCGCGTAGGACTGTCCTGCACCAGCTTCAATGCCGGCTTGCGAGTTCAAGGTCCGCTGTAGGCCCAAGAAAGACCCCGAGCGCTGTAGAGAGAAGCGAATCCACCGGACGCATTCCCTTTCTTCTTGGCAAGATGCGGCCAAGACTTGGCATGCGGCCACCCATCGACGTAGCCATTCGGCACACCTTTGTAGCCCCCACGAGGAAACGTCTCCCCAGGCAAGAGAACGGACGGAGTGTGGTAACGGTGATGCCACACGTGCATGTGCGCTGTGTGGTAGCTCTCGAAGTGCCGCTCGCCGGGTGTTGTTGTGGATTGCTTCCACGAAATCCTGTCAGTGCAAATCTTGCACTGACGCTTCTCGTCTGCCCCTTTAGGCCACCCCGGTTTCTTATTACGCTTACCAGTCCCCTTACTATTCTCGGACCCTCTGTCCTCGTCTAGGAACTCTGGAGCGACCACACCCTCGCCCAAGGGCTTCCCAGTGAATGTGCAGGGATACGCTCGCTCCCTCAACTTGTTCGCCCTCTTCCTCCGCTTCGGCCCCGCAATGGACGCCTGCTTTCTCCCCACCTTAACCCCCACGCTCTCTCCTCCTTCAGCCACATGCTGTGAGGCCGCCTCTGTCGCCGCCCCTCCACCACCCTCTCCCACCCCCTCGTCCACCTCCTCTGGCTCCAACCCATCCATCTCATGGTCCTCCTCATCATCCCCCCCTTCCCCACCACCATGCGTCTCGGGATCCCACCCGGCCTCACTGTCATCCCCGCTCCCCTCATCGTCCTCATCCTCCTCGCCCTCACCCTCCTCCTCATCCTCCTCCCCACTGCCACTCTCCGCCTGCGTCTGCCCAGAAGGAGGGGGTCGCGGGCCTGAATAACGGAACGAGTGACGGGACGTCGGCGCCGCTACGGAAAGAAACCCCCCGACGAAACAAGCGCCGGCTCCTGCAGGTCCATCTCCTACTCGGCCCTGCATAGGTCGTGATGGAGAACCCGGTGTACCGCCCTGAGTGCTGCCTGCACTCCGTTCTACAGATCCATGTTGGCCGGAAGCCATAACTCCGCCCTCGGCCTTAAAACCCGAAAACCCCAAAGCAACTGTCGCAAGCCACAGATAGCACGGTCCTAATTGAACTCCTAGTTACGTGTGGCACGGAGAAATGCCCGCCCCTACAACTAGAGAATTGACCTCTACAAGCTTGATCTCGTAGCTACCAACCCTTAGTGTTTCTGAAATGACCCTACACTATTAACTACTTAGATGAAATGTCAGTGTAAATGTTAAGGAATGGTGTACGATGGCTATTAAAACTGCAAGGCTATGGTGGTTGTGGGAGGGAGGGCTAAGCGCCAAAGTAGTTTTGAGTTTGAGCTCAAGAAATGAGCTCAAACTCAAAACGGCCGCAACCTAAATTTGGTCGCGACCAATTTTGACGCGAACACTTTGGTGTTCGCCTGCCCCCCAAATCGAACACGAACGTGTTCGTGTTAGTCCATCCTTCGCCAAATGGAGGTGGCGAACGGCGAACATGTTCGCCCCGAACTAATTAGTCGAAAAAAAAAAAAAAGTTCGGTTCGCCTCGAACGTGTTATTGGCCAGGATAGCTAGAAGCCAAGAACAACAAAAGCCAAGCTTTTGCTATGTTTGCTGCGCCTGGAATGTGGTGTGTCTTCTATTCTTGACTGAAGAAAGAATCTATGCCTGCGCACACCCCAATAACGCATTTGCTTGTATGATAGTCTCACTTTTTCTCCTAATACCCCGGCTCCTCCGTACATCCGCTCCACATCCAGTCATGCACTATACTCATTACATACCCTCCTCCACTTCACTCAATACTCTCATCTCATACATCCCACCCCACACTCTCATATTCATTCTTCTCCTCTTCATGCATGCCCTTCACCTCTAGTACCTGCATCTCATGGCGCACCCCCCACTCATCCTCAACATTCCAATCCTTGACTCATATCCTTCCCCCCCCCCCAGCTCCCCACTTTCAGGTACTCCTCTTTCTTTCCTACCTACAGGACCAGATTCAATGTTCTAAACCCCGTGCTCTAGATAACCTTCGTGCAGTTCGGAAGACTTCACAATGACCCCAATTTCCCCCCGCCCATCCTGACATCCCTCCGGAACACCGAACAAGTCTTCCAAAAAGGCACCCACCGAACCAGTTCAGTACCGCATTTCCTGCTTGCTGCTGTTCTGCCTCTCTTGGCCTCGCACTCCTTGTTGCTCCGTTCAGGCAATTGTATAGAAATCAACTCACTGGCTCCATTCCTGCTGAGCTTGGTAACATGACGAACTTGGTAGCCCTGTAAGCCGTGTTTTCCATTCCCTTCCCTCCTTTTTGCTTTGTATTTGTTGTTTCTGAAATACTTCGAGTTAACTGACCCCCGCTGTCTTTTGTTTGTGACCTTGCTGCTTGTTTCTCGGTGTTTATAGCTTAGAGGTGGACAGAAACTCAAACCAGGGTACCTTCCAGTACCTTTTGGTTCAAGCCAGAATGGGTCCAAAGTTGACTTCAATGAACCGTTAGAATCTGTTTGAGCTGTCAATGTCGAGCATCGTATAAAACTCATTCTCAGCATGCCAAACCGGTAGCTCTCCAACGGGGGAAGCTCCTTTGGTAGGCCCGACCCGACATGACCCGACCCAACCCAACCCAACCCAACCCGTCTCTCTCTCTAGTGGGGATTTGACAACAGTTGTCTCGATCTGGCACCGGATGTATGCAGACTCAATTCCTCACATCGGGCAAAGCAAAATTTGCTAAGGGTTTCGGGATTAGGGTTTGTGACGAGTAATGAGGTGGTGGGAGTCGAGGAATTACTCGTTACAGTAGCCTCGCTTTGTTCCTCATACGAGGAACTCCCAAACAAACTCGCGTTTTTGTTCGTGTCTAATTAATCACATGCCCTTGCCTACTCAACCACTACTAGCCTTGCATTGTTACTTGAACAAGCCTTCTCTACCTGGTTCCGTGCCCTTGCCTGCTCAACCACATCATCATCTTCATTCATGATTCACTGTAGTCTCAAACTTTGATTCAACCATTTTCAAACCTGTTTGATCGAACAGAACTAGGGTTTGGTTCAATATATATGTATTTGAACCATAACATGATATTTCCGTCACTCTTGTTCTTTCACATTCTTCTAGCATCCTGCAATCATTTCATTATCGACCGTTTGTCTTGTTTGGTTCGATGCTCATGTCTTGCTGTACAATTATATCTCCGTCATTCCTGTTCGAGCCATTGCCTCATCTAACGGCTTCTGGTTGCTTGGGATTGGTCCTTAACTCAACCAATCCCAACCAACACACATTTGTGGTTGCTTGGGCCACAAGCAAGCTCACCCATTGGTCAACATATTGGCCAATAGGGTAAGCTTCCCTCTCATCTCTCTCTTGCTCATGTTTTGTACTAAAGGGCCTCTTGTCTCATTATTCAGTTCATCAATTCTCTCTTTTAACATGGTATCATGAGCTAATGGCTCACGCCTTCATCCCTCGGTCCTTAGGCCACCCTCTCCTCCCCGTTCCTCAGATATAGCCTTCTAGAATGGAGCTGCCATCTCTTCGCGCGCCCTTTAGGCGCTGTCCTCCCTCCCCGCGCGCCCCATAAGGCGCAGCCCTCCAAGGTACTGCTCCACGCACATCCAGATCTGCAACTCCAGTGCTCAGATCTGACCTCCCAGCGCCCAGATCTGACCTCCCAGCGCCCAGATCTGCCCTCCCAGCGCCCAGATCTGACCTCCCAGCGCCCAGATCTGCCCTCCCAGCGCCCAGATCTGCCCTCCCAGCGCCCAGATCTGCTCTCCTCGCGCTCAGATCTGCAACTCCAGCGCCCAGATCTATTCCTCCCGCGCCCAGATCTACTCCTCCCACGCCCAGATCTACTCCTCCCGCGCCCAGATCTACTCCTCCCACGCCCAGATCTACTCCTCCTGCACCCAGATCTGCACATTTCGTTACCAGATCTGCATTCTGCGCGTCCAGATCTACATTCCGCGCATCCAGATCTGCACTCCGCGCGACCAGATCTGCCCTCTGCACGACCAGATATGCCCTCCGCGCGACCAGATCTGCATCCCGCGCATCCAGATCTGCATTCCGCGCATCCAGATCTGCATTCAGCGCGACCAGATCTGCACTCAGCGCGACCAGATCTGCATTCCGCGCATCCAAATCTGCGCTCTGCACGCCCAGATCCACTCCTCCCACGCTCGGATCTGCCACAGGGCTGCCCTCCTCGTCCCTACCCACCTTAGTTGGAATTGACGGAGCTAGCGTTTTTTTTGGAACGTTTTTTACGGTCCGTTTTTGACGCTAGACGGAACCCTCCGAGATTTTGACGGTGGTTTTGACGCTCTGGCGGGCAGGCAAAACAAAACTTTCGGGCAGCCCAAAAAAAACCAGGGGGGGGGGTCTTGGGGGGGAGAGAGGAAGGTAAGAGGGTTGTTGAACCTTCGGGCAGCCAACAATGTGATTTTCCCCCCCAAAAAAACCTCCATAAATAGTACCATGCATACATAGTTCTCAACATAACTATTACCACCATCCGCCCCCATCGACTCCCACTTAAATACCATCCCACTATCACCCATCAAGTACTAAAGCGTGCCACAATCACTATCACGCCCTTCCCCTCTACGGCTTCTTCGGGTATTCCTCGTACTCGTCCTCGAGCACCTTCGGATCCGCCTCATCCGCCTCCTCCTCCTCCTCCATGACATACCCCTCGGGAATAGGAGCCTCAAGGATGTTCCCCTTCACAACCCCCACCTGTGGGCCCTTGTGGAAGTTGTGCACAACGTTCCAGTTGTGCGCAATGTAAACAAGGTCGCGGCACTTCACTGAGCCAAGCTTTTTGCGCCTTGAAGTGTGCACCAAGTCCCACATAGACCAGTTCCGCTCGCACGATGCGGCAGATACGGGCTGGGACAGAACACGACGTGCAAGGCGCGCCAGCTCGGGCCACTCAGTGCAATGCCACATCCACCACTGCTCCATCGTCTGCTTCCCTTGCTTCACCTTCTCCCGGGCCTCCATAGCCTTTGGCATCCCACAACTCCCCCTCGACTCCAAGTACGCCGTCACAGCCGCCTCCAAATCCACCTCCCTCCCCACCACTCCACTCATGGCGGGATACTTCTTGTAGAAGTCTTGGGCGCGCGCAATGAACTCCTTAAAGACCTTGGTTCACTCCACATCGACCCCGAATATTTCCTCGTCCTGGTTAAGCGGGTTCAAGATCCGGCCAGCCACGTGCATGGCACACGCGAGGCTGTTGTCCCAGCGGTCCTTCAGAATGCGTGAGATCCGCATCTTTTCCGCCCTGCTCAGCTGCTGCTCATCCGCATCCAACACCTTCTCCATATCTTCCGTCAGCTGCAGCATGAGGTCGTACATGCGGCCCATCATCCCAGGTCTAGTCGAATCCGTCATGCGCATCACCTCATAGGGCCGTTGCAATGCCACATCCACCACTGCTCCATCGTCTGCTTCCCTTGCGTTTTTCTCATGTTGAGCGTGAGCTAACAACATGAGGGGATGACATGATACATACATACATGCATGCATGCATTGAAGCCATTCCTGAAGTGCCCACTTCCAAGTTCCACCCCTTCCTCAATGTTATGAAGGGATGGGTTGTGGTTCAAATTTGGTGCTCATATGATTTCGCCTTGCTTTGGTGTGGACAATTCTATTTTCCATCACACATTCACTGCTTCCATAAACCATTTTCCTCGCGATTGCTTTGCTTGCAAGGTAAGAAAATGACACCCGCTCGGCAGTTTCGTCACTGCCAAGCTTCACTGGTTTCAGCGAATCCCAACTTCGAGTCAAACCAATTTGCCAATTCAAGTCTAAATTTACATCGAGCGAGTTTCCTGCACCTTCCGTAAGACGCGCAAACGCGCGCCTGCACCTTCCGCGAGTCATAACCGGAAACTAACAATGCGATTCGACGGCAAAGAACTATTTTGCAGCTATAGCTAGTAAGTATAACAAAAGTCACCACGCTTAACCAACAATCACAGCTAGCTTATCAATCGATCTACTCAATCAACTCTCCAACAGAGTATACGAGTATTATGGAGACCCCTATGCAGACCTCCGAGCATCCCGTGTGGCGATGCTTCATTGTTCCTGAGGGCGGAACGTCTGATTCTACGCTAGCGAAAAAAAAAATACATATTCGGGCAGCCCATAAATTTTTCCACCTGCCCGTACATTAGGCCTCCAACCCAACAGCCGCGTAAACGTACGTACTCGTACACGTACGTACGTAAACGTAAACGTAAATGACCAACTTAGCAACTGATGCATAAGGTCAAGAGCTCAAGGCTCTTAAACCCAACATGTCGTGACGAGCTGGCTTGCTTCATTGTAACCAACGCAGCGGGCTGGACCAGTTCGCCTGGGCCCGGCTCAGGCCGGCCAACCAAGACAAAAGAAGGCCCGAACCCCGATGGGCCGTACTGGGCTTGAGAATTTGCTCTTGCATGAAATACTGTCCTGTATTCCTTTGTGTCCTGCACTATTTGGTGGTAGGCATGTTTTTCTTTTTTTTTTTCAAATAAATAGCTTTCTTGCCTTTTTCTCCCTTTGGCTCTCTTGCAATCTCACTCCTTGTTCCTCCATGCAGGAGCCTCAAGGAAAATGAGCTCACTGGCTCCATTCCTGCGGAAATTGGTAACTTGACAAAACTATTATATCTGTAAGCCCATCCCTGCTGTTCTCTCCCCTTCATTTGCCAACCTCTTTCTACTTATTTCATATTACATATTGATGAATCTACTCATCAACTCCAGCTGTGCTTCCTTTCTGATTCTCCCGCTTGTTTCACCCTGTCATACTAGAGGTGAGAAGAAATCTGAACTGAGGTCCTTTTTCGCCTTGTGTTTCGTTCCGAACCACGGCAATTGGTTTGGATAAATTGGTTTGGTTCTTCCATTTAACACCGGTCACTGCCCTTCTGCTTGCCCTGGGTATAACCCACCTGCCGATCTTCTCCTTCTTGCATTCGTACGCAATGGCAGGTCCCTCAGGAGTAATCAGCTCACGGGTTCAATCCTTGTGGAAATTGGCTCTCTACTATCTCTGTCATCTGTGTAAGCTCTTTTGTGCCACATGAGCATAAGTGGACATGAGCAAAAATTCGAACCTCTGCTTGGTTCAACTCGAAAGTGTTCGACTGTTTTTTTTGCCCAAAAATGTTCGTGACGAACACCTTGGTGTTCGTCACGAACACGTTCGAGTGTTTGTGTGCAGAAAAATGCACGAACACCAAGGTGTTCGAGAACACAATGTGTTTGTCTCGAACACCTTGGCGTTCGAGGGAAAATTCAGCGTGTCAAAGTATGACACGCTGGTTGGATCTAAAAGGGGAGGGCAACGATTGAGCTCAAGAATGAGCTCAATCGTCGATATAGCCTAAGGATGACATTCCGTCCCCTACCCACTAAAACTACTACATTCCCACGGTCAAAATTCCACATTGTGGCTGGAAACGTTAGGTATAAGGTTGGATTAGGGTAGAAGATGGTTAAAAAAAGGAACTAAGGGCATTACGGTTAGGTTGGAGTTTAGCAAGGCAAAATTGGATATCCACCAGAACTGCGCCAAGCCTAAGTATATCTCTTGTAGGGCTATAGGAAACGTGATATTGCTTCTAGCACACTCGCCCTGCCTTAATGTGACTATACTGAAAGAACCCCCCAAAGCAAACTGTTCGAGTTCGGGTCAAACACCTTAGTGTTCGGCCTTGCCTCAAAACTGTTCGACCCTATACTTGAACGGGGAACACTAACATTTAAGAAAACTGTTCGAGTCAAACGTGTTCGGTTCGATTCGAATTGACCAAGTGTTCGCAAACTGTTCGAGACAAACGTGTTCGGTTCGCTCGTTGCTCACGTCTGAGCATAAGTCTGGGCCGAGCCGGCTCTAGGGATGTGACAAGTTGGTGGGCTGACAAGATGAGTTCGTCTCCGCTCGAGGAGCTGACTCGGCTCGTTTGTCGTCCGTCGTAGCAAGCTGGTCAAGCCAATAGAACCCGGCTCCGGCTTTTGCACGGGCCGGAGACAAATGCTGGACGAGAAGTGGTGTCACCGTGTTCCAAATCCTTGCGGATCTGCCATCTACGCATGGATGGGGTAAAAGTGGCGCATCTTCTGGACAAGACTGTCAAGGCCCACCGACGAGCAGACTACTCCTCAAGCTGACTGCCGGGTCTTGCCGAGCCCGACTCGTCGAGCTACTCAATACACGCTGTCTCTGCTCTCGACTTTGTCACTTCGTCTCTTCCCATGCGTCTAATAACCCCCACACCACCAACAGCTCTCTCAACTACAACTTGCTGTCAGGATCTGTGCCCTCCTCGATCACAAAGCTCACTGCTCTTACTTTCTTGTAATTTGGTTCCAAGTTCCCAAAGGTCCTGATGGACCCGCAAAGGATGTATACAATTTTCATTTCTAAATATGCAATTTTGGAAATAAACAATTTTAGAATGTGCAATCAAGGTCAATACTACTAGTTAGGCATGCGCAATGTCTAAACCAGGGTGGGCAACCTTTTTGTGATTAGAATATCTGGCGACAGGTGTTTGCACTACAGAGTTGAAGTGCCTTTAGGCACTAACACTCTCATAGGGGGAAACAAACAACAGTTCGGAAACTTGGGATAGTAAAAAACGTGAGTAATGCCAAACTTGAGCTAGGCTGCGACAATCCAACATAGGTTCGTGATGAACCCCCACAGGCCTGACCCATATAGACGGGTTGGCGCATGGGCCAACAAGGGTAGAAGTCAGCTTGACCCGAAGAGACTTGAACCCAATCTGGTTTGGTTATCCGGCTAGGGAGGTTTGAACCGGGCCAGCCCGAGTTTGACACATACTCATGTCTTCAAAAACCGTCTTACCTACCTTCTCAACAGTTTGTCTTATCCATCTCCTTTGCACAGTCTCCGCTTGTCCCTCGTCTC
Organism: Closterium sp. Naga37s-1; assembly: GCA_947471745.1. Classification (NCBI taxonomy): domain Eukaryota; kingdom Viridiplantae; phylum Streptophyta; class Zygnematophyceae; order Desmidiales; family Closteriaceae; genus Closterium; species Closterium sp. Naga37s-1. Next base: position 2,020,741 of record CANJKZ010000328.1, read on the forward strand.
GACAGTTCGCTGGCAAGCAACCAGCTCACCAACTCCATCCCCGCTGGCATTGGCTTGCTGACAAAGCTGGTAACCCTGTAAGGACCCATTGTATGTAATCCGCCCACATTGCTTTTGAACACCAGTCCCTTAAAGACTGTTCACATTGAACGGAACATGTTCAGTTCGACTACAAAGGATCGAACGTGCTCAACCCTACCCGTCCCCACTACGCCGTCCAATCCTACTAATGCGACAGCAACTAGGGAGTACGAGTAAGCTGTTGACAACTACCGCCCTTGGGAGAACTATCACTGATATTGTTTCACATTCTTTTAGCATCCTCCGTTTTATTTGTTATTGACCCTTCATCTGGTTTGGTTCGATGCTCATGTCTTGCTGTAAAAGTCAAATTTCCTTCACTCATGTTGTTTCACATTCTTTCAGCGTCTTGCCTCGACTCATCTGTCTCCAAAGGACGATAATCTTCAACCTTGATCTGTTGTTCCTCAACCTTATCGCTGTCCCCCAACCTTTTTCAAAGAAATGTCCATGTCTTCTCTTGTAACCGTTGACCTCACCTCACTGTAACCGCAATGATCTTTATATCATGGCTTTCGATTTTTTACTCATAGACCTTTCACGCAACCAGCTGTCTGGCAGCATTCCTGCTACCATCAGCGCACTCACCCAAGTTTCTTACCTGTTAGTGACACTCAAGTCCAGTGCTGTCAGATTCCTCTCACAGAAGCGTTTTTCTCATGTTGAGCGTGAGCTAACAACATGAGGGGATGACATGATACATACATACATGCATGCATGCATTGAAGCCATTCCTGAAGTGCCCACTTCCAAGTTCCACCCCTTTCTCAATGTTATGAAGGGATGGGTTGTGGTTCAAATTTGGTGCTCAAATGATTTCGCCTTGCTTTGGTGTGGACAATTCTATTTTCCATCACACATTCACTGCTTCCATAAACCATTTTCCTGAAGAAAAGTCATAAGAAATCCACTCCTCACCCTAGTGCATGATCCTAGAGGCTCGTCTTGATGCAAAATTCCCTCCATCCTCCTTTTGACACAGGTCACTGCCCTTGTGCTTTCCTGCAGTAAAACCCCACCTGCCGGTCTCGTTCTTCCTTCTTGTATTCGTACGCAATGGCAGGTCCCTCATGAGTAATCAGCTGACGGGTTCAATTCCTGTGGAAATTGGCTCTCTACTATCTCTGACATCCCTGTAAGGCGCCTGTCTGCCACATGAGCACAATTCTGGGCTGAGCCGGCTCGTCTTGAGCCGAGACAAGCCGGCGGGCTGACAAGCCAAGCTGGTCGTGGTTCGTCCGTCGTAACAAGCTGGTCGAGCAAAAACAACCCTATGTTGGAATGAACACGTTTCGCGTTTAGTACGCTAGCGTCTATACGCAGTACGCTGGCCGGAGGGGGTCTGGTACACACAGCAATTCGGTTGCCTGGGCTGTTATTTTTTTTCTGGGCAGATTAGATGCTAGGTTAAGAGATGGAAACAGGAGGTGCTGTAGTAGTCTACTACCTGACTGCTGCTGCAGTAGGTTATCGTTTGTGAAATAAGAAGGGAAGAATGGAATCGAACGCAGAGATTATCGACAGGACAAACGACCTGACATTGGGTGGGGAGGATGCGTCTGGTTGAAGTGTCTTCCACTTGGCAACAAATTGGAAGGATTGGTAGTCGATGGGGGTGGAGTGTGTAGTTGAGCAGTGGATAGGATGGGATGATCCACAATCAATTTCGAAATTTAGATCTGAGGCTGCATTTGCAATGTGCGAACTCAGATCTCAATTTCGAGACTCAAATTTGAGTTCAATTGTTTCTGTTTTTCTGGTGGTCAGCCTGAGCGAAATTTTGGCGTATCTTAAAAAAACGCAGAGCGCAGCGTATGAATTCTAGATGCGTCTAAACAAAATACGCAATTTCAAACTTGCGTTTTTTCGAAATTATATACAACCAGGCTCTGACTTTTCCTTGAGTCAGCTAACTGCCAGATCCGCGTGGATGGGTTAGATGTTTATGAAATCGAATGCATGCACGCAAACTTCATGTATACATGCATGGCTTCAAAAATCGAATGCCTTTATGAAAGGCAGCAAGCTCTTCACGAAGTTTGCGGTACCAGCACCGTGGCGCTTGCTTCGACCCGTACAACGGTTTGTGCAAGAGACAAACTTGCTCAACACCATGGACCGCCGGAAGTTCATAACCGGGAGGCTGCATCATGTAGAGAATTTCATCAAGAGTGCCGTTGAGGAAGGCGTTGGAAATGTCCAGCTGATGGACTTCCAGGTCGAAAGCGGCAGCAATGGTGAGGAAGAGGCGGAGGGTGGCGAAGCGGAGGGTAGGAGCAAAGGTGTCATGGAAATCAACACCGTCACGTTGTTTGGAACCTTTGACAGCAACTCGGGCCTTGCGAAGTTCAATAGAACCATCAGCATGCTCCTTGACCTTGAAAATCCCTTTGCATGGAATTGGCTTGCACTTGGGTGGTCGAGGAACAATTCTGTAAGTGTCAGTAGCGTGCAGGGCAGCGAGTTCCGCATCAGCAGCCTTGATCCATTCAGCAGCATCAGGGCCAGTGCGGGCCTCATGAATGGTTTGAGGTTCATAATGATGATGAAGGGTGGCATTAGCGGAGGTCTTGGAAAGAGGAGGAAGGGTGAAGTCAATGGGTTCAGAAGGAGAGGGTAAGACCTTGAGCAGTGAGAAAAGTGGAGGATTGGAAAGAGCTGAAGGGGATGGTGGTGAGGAACTAGAGATGCAAGGGGGAGGACGAGCTGAAGGAGGAGAGGAGAGGGATGGAAGGCGGAAGTCTTGCGGCGTCGAGGGCAGAGGAAGGTTGGAAAACAAGGAGGAGAAGAGGTGGCTGGTGCGGGCAGATTTGGAGATGGTGGGAGGAGGGTGGTGGAAGAGGGCATGGGAGGTAAAGAAGAGGGAGGGGAGGTTGGGGCTGAGAGGGAAGGGGGCGGAGGAGGAGGCGGAGAGGATGATATGGGTGGTGGAGATGACGATGGAGGTTCTCGAGGGTCATCGGAAGGTGGTGAAGAGGGCTCCATGAAGATGACATCACGAGATAGTGTGACACGGTGCTGAGATGGGATATAGATGCGATAAGCTTTGGTGCCGTCAAGATGACCATACCCAACCATGATGCTGGCCGTGTTTCCGTCGTCGAGCTTAGAGCGCCGTTGCAGAGAAATGAGGACTGAAACGGGTGAACCGAAATGTGGAGGTGTGATACGTCCGGACATGCACCGGTCCATAGTTCTATGGGAGTCTTAGAAGTTGAACCACCCTGACTAATGGCATTATTTCGGAGATAGGCAGCAGTGAGAGCGGCTTCACCTCACCATCCTTTGTCCATATGTGCGTCATGAAGCATGGAGAGGACCATCTCAAGTATAGTCCGATTGGGGCATTCTGCAACTCCATTTTGCTCGGGTGTGTACGGCGTAGAGCGGTGTCGAGAGATGCCATGAGCTTAAAGGAATGAAGTGAAGGCATCGGAATTGAACTCTAAGGCACCATCGGAGCGAAACGCTTTGATCCTCCTTGGGGAATGCATATTGTGCACCCGAGTGACATAATCTTTGAAGCATGAAAATGCCTCTGAACGATGGCGTAGGAGATACACGGTAATGTGGCGGGAATAGTCGTGGATGAAGGTGAGAAGGTAGCGAGCGCCTCCAATGGTAGTTCTAGATGAAAACGGTCCAGCAATATCCGAATGAATGAGTTGGAGCGGTGCTGTGGTGCGAGAATGGGACACGCCAAATTAGGGATGAGCAGAGGGCGAACTCGAACATGTTCGAGTTCGCCCCCACTCGAACATGCACTTTTGCCGAACCGAACAGTGTTCGGTTCCGCGAACAATTTGGCTGAAAAAATGTGTTCGCCGTTCGCCCTAGGAGGCGAACGATTTTTTGCAGCAGGCGAACACGAACATGTTCGTGTTCGCCCAGCGGGAAATTCACTATAGTCACACATGTCAGAAAACAGTTTTCAAGGTTCAGGATGATAGCAAAATGTGTGCAGGGTGTATATGTGTGCATGCAACGAACCCAATACTACAACATCAAATACTGTGAAGGGAAATGTCAAAGTCTAACAAATTCCTACACTAAGGCGCCACTGCTACTACCAACAACAACATCCTCTCAACCACCAGCTGTGTCGTCAGCCTCCACAACCTCCTCCTCCTCCTCCTCGTCATCCTCCTCTGCCCCCTCGCCCTCAATGGCGAACTCTGGTGGTGCGACGCCTCTTGGTCGGCGGCCCTCGCCTATCCTCTGGCCAGGGTGTGAACTGTACCATGATCTGAGAATCATGACAGCTCGCGTCCTCTAAGAGGCCAGGCAGTGCCGCTTCCAGGAAATGAGGTTGCGACCAAGGGAGAACACCCGCTCACTCGAAGCGGACGTGGCAGGGATGGCGAGATAATCTTGGGCCATGCGCCTCAGAGTCTGCATGTTGGTGGCACTGCGCCAGTACTCTAGCACAGTCACGTCGCACCGCACCCTCTTGGACAAGTACCTGCTAACCTCGTCATCCTGCACCATCCCACCCGCCTAGGCATGAGCAAAGGGCGAACTCGAACATGTTCGAGTTCGCCCACCCTCCAACATGTACAATTGCCGAACCGAACACTGTTCGGTTCGGCGAACTACTTAGGTGAAAGTTTGTGTTCGCCGTTCGCCCTATGTGGCGAACGATTTTTTTCAGCAGGCGAACACGAACATGTTCGAGACGAACATGTTCGTGTTCGCCCTGGGGAAAATTCACTATAGTCACACATGTCAGAAAACAGTTTTCAAGGTTCAGGATGATAGCAAAATGTGTGCAGGGTGTATATGTGTGCATGCAACGAACCCAATAGTACAACATCACATACTGTGAAGGGAAATGTCAAAGTCTAACAAATTCCTACACTAAGTGACTAAGGCGCCACTGCACTGCTACTACCAACAACAGCATCCTCTCCACCAGCTGTGTCGTCAGCCTCCACACCCTCCTCCTCCTCCTCCTCGTCATCCTCCTCTGCCCCCTCACCCTCAATGGCGAACTCTGGTGGTGCGACGCCTCTCGGTCGGCGGCCCTCGCCTATCCTCTGGCCAGGGTGTGAACTGTACCATGATCTGAGAATCATGACAGCTCGCGTCCTCTGAGAGGCCAGGCGGTGCCGCTTCCAGGAAATGAGGTTGCGACCAAGGGAGAACACCCGCTCACTCGAAGCGGACGTGGCAGGGATGGCGAGATAATCCCGGGCCATGCGCCTCAGCGTCTGCATGTTGGTGGCACTGCGCCAGTACTCTAGCGCTGTCACGTCGCACCGCACCCTCTCGGACAAGTACCTGCTAACCTCGTCGTCCTGCACCATCCCACCCGCCCCCGCATCCTGGCTCGCCGACAGACGCGCCGCAAGTCGTCGGTGACTAGGGAGAAACTTCGCGTCATCGTCGTCCTCCTCCTCGTCTCCCTCCTCCTCCTCCGCAACGGGGGCAAGTGGGGTCGGCCGTGGAGCAAGCTCTGCAGCCCGGGCCTGGTACTCGGCCACGCGGTCGCGCACCAGCTTGATCACCTCGCCAGACGCCGGACGCGGCCTCACCCTCCTGTCGGTCTCGGGATGCAGCTTCTCCCAGTGTGCGTCGTCGAACCACGCCGCCTTCATGGAAGGGTCCAAGAAGGTGGCGATCCAGTACTCGTTGCTGGTGATGTAGGCGTACTTCTTCAAGTGGCTCAGCACCGCCACGATCATCGGCTGCAGCGTCGGAGATGGCCCCTTGGCAAGGCGCGACTCCATGGCGTCGATCAGGCCGTTGTAGTACGGCACCACCATCGACACAGTCAGGTACGCCGCCCCCTCTGCTGCCTTGGAGACCTTGGCGAAGGGGCTTAGGAACGTCTTCACGGCCTGCAGGGTCTCCCAGTCTGTGTCTGTCAGACGCAAACTCTCCACCTTCTTCTTGTCGGTCTTCGACAAGCCCTGTCGGATAGAGGGAATGGTTTGGGGGGAGGTATGAGGGAAACTGTGATTATGGAGGAGCATTTTGGCATCCGGCCGGCAACATACAAGCTTGACCAACAGTATTGTGTAGACGTGCTAACACACGACACCATGACATAACCACACACTACAACCCACACAAAACACTTGTGTTACCTGTGTCTGGGCGAAGAAGACAGTGATGGGGTTCTGCAGAACACCCGCACGCTCGACCATGTCGTGGGTCGACCCCCAGCGCGTAGGACTGTCCTGCACCAGCTTCAACGCCGGCTTCGGCGTGGCGGGGTTGGCCTGCGAGTTCAAGGTCCGCTGTAGGCCCAAGAAAGACCCCGAGCGCTGTGGAGAGAAGCCAGTCCACGACCCCATCTCTCTCAATATCTTCGGCAACTTCCGTATGGAATCCACAGCCAGTGCTGCCTGCACTGCAAGGTTTATCACGTGTGCCAAGCACCTGCGCACGGCACACAGGAGGGTAGAGTAGAGACAACTGTGAATGGTGGATATCCGAATGGTGGACATGTGAATGGTGGACATGTGAATGGTGGACATGTGAATGATGGACATGTGAATGATGGACATGTGAACGGTGGACATGTGAGTGAATGGTGGACATGCGAATAATGGTGGACATGCGAATGGTGGTGGACATGTGAATGGTGGACATGTGAATGGTGGACATGTGAATGGTGGATTACAATAGAAGCATGAAATAGTCAACCACATACTGCCAAAACACCAGGCATGGGACACTCACGGCCTCGGACTCGACGATGCGGAAGGGGAGGTCGCAGGTGACCACCAGCTTGGCGATCGCTTGCCGTAGCTCCTCCGTGGACAGCTTGGTTGTCATGAACCGCTCCATCCCGCCTGACCCCCGAGCTCCACCGGACGCCGTCCCTTTCTTCTTGGCGAGATGCGGCCAAGACTTGGCATGCGGCCACCCATCGACGTAGCCATCCGGCACACCCTTGTAGCCCCCACGTGGAAACGTCTCCCCAGGCAAGTGAACGGACGGAGTGTGGTAACGGTGATGCCACACGTGCATATGCGCTGTGTGGTAGCTCTCGAAGTGCCTCTCGCCGGGTGTTGTTGTGGATTGCTTCCACGAAATCCTGTCAGTGCAAATCTTGCACTGACGCTTCTCGTCTGCCCCTTTAGGCCCGAACATCTGTACTTGCCACCCCGGTTTCTTATTACCCTTGCCAGTCCCCTTACTACTCTCGGACCCTCCGTCCTCGTCTAGGAACTCCGGAGCGACCACACCCTCGCCCAAGGGCTTCCCAGTGAATGTGCAGGAATATGCTCGCTCCCTCAACTTGCTCGCCCTCTTCCTCCGCTTCGGCATCCTAATGGATGCCCGCTATATCCCCACCTTAACCCCCACGCTCCCTCCTCCTTCAGCCACATGCTGTGAGGCCGCCTCTGTCGCCGCCCTCCACCACCCTCTCCCACCCCCTCCTCCACCTCCTCTGGCTCCAACCCATCCATCTCATGGTCCTCCTCATCATCCCCCCCTTTCCCACCGCCATGCGTCTCGGGATCCCACCCGGCCTCACTGTCATCCCCGCTCCCCTCATCCTCCTCATCCTCCTCGCCCTCACCCTCCTCCTCCTCATCCTCCTCCCCAGTCCCACTCTCCGGCTGCGTCTGCCCAGAAGGAGGGGGTCGCGGGCCTGAGTAACGGAACGAGTGACGGGACGTCGGCGCCGCTACGGAAAGAAACCCCCCGACGAAACAAGCGCCGGCTCCTGCAGGTCCATCCCCTACTCGCCCCTGCATAGGTCGTGGTGGAGAACCTGGTGTACCGCCCTGAGCGCTGCGTGCACCTCGTTCTACAGATCCGTGTTGGCTGGAAGCCATAAATCAGCCCTCGGCCTTAAAACCCTAAAACCCCAAAGGAACGGTCGCAAGCCACGGATAGCACGGTCCTAATTGAACTCCTAGTTACGTGTGGCACGGAGAAATGCCGCCCCTACAACTAGGGAATTAGCCTCTACGAAATTGATCCCGTAGCTACTACGAACTACTTAGTTGAAATGTTCATGTAATAATTAGGGAACGGTGTGTGGTGGCTCTTAGTAGGGATGAGCAAGGGGCGAACACGAAATGTTCGTGTTCGCCCCTAGACGAACACATCCGTTTGCCGAACCGAACAGTGTTCGGTTCGGCGAACACTTTAAGCAAAAACGCGTGTTCGCCGTTCGCCTGTGAAGGCGTGTTCGGGCGAACCTCGAACACGTTCGTGTTCGTCGCGGGGCAAATTGCAGCAGCAGCCCGAACACGAACGTGTTCGGGCGAACATCGAACACTGTTCGGCGAACAATTTAAGCAAAAAAAACAAACCTGTTCGGTTCACCTCGAACACGTTCGAGGCGAACCGAACAGGTGTTCGCCCTTGTGCTCATGTCTAGCTCTTAGGGATGAAGCCTATGGTGGGTGAGGGAGGGAGGGCTAACCAACAAAGATGTGTTGAGTTTGAGCTCAAAAAATGAGCTCAAACTCAACTTGGCCGCGACCTAAATTTGGTCGCGGCCAAATTTGACGCGAACACTTTAGTGTTCGCGTCATCCACTGGACGAACACGAACATGTTCGTGTTCGTCCAACCTCCACCAAATGGAGGTGGCGAACGGCGAACATGTTCGGGCGAACACCGAACATGTTCGCCTCGAACTATTTTTTCCAAAAAAAAAAAATAGTTCGGTTCGCCTCGAACATGTTCGAGGCGAACCGAACAGGTGTTCGAGATCCTGCTCATGTCTACTTCGTCGTGTTGGCTTGAGCAAGTGTGAGCGAGAGCTGAGGATGGACGGTTGACATGAGAAGATAGTACGCATGCTCCTCTTTTTCTTTATGCGGCAACGATGCAATCGAATGGGCTGTTTTAGGGGCTGCACCATTGTTGCCTTCAGTAGCATCTCCACAGCTGGTTGTGGAAGAGGAAATGGAAGGGCGGGCAGCAACCTTGGGATCTCCAAGAAGGGAGATCAGCCCAAGGACATTGAAGATGTAGCAGATCTATTTCTTCCATGGAATGAAGTTGGAACCATCTGGTTCCAAGATAGGAAGGGTGTGCCGACCGAGAGGCGTCTCAACTTGAGCAATCAAGTGTGCGACGTTCACAAAGCTAGAAGCCTAGCTTTGATACCATGAAGAGAATGGATCAGTGAACTTAGGGCACGATAGGAAGAAGAAATATCCTTAGCAAGAAAATGGTACAAGTCTTGAAGATTAGATCAAGGTCCTTGTCCAAGGATGATTCCTAGTGAAGTGGGAAGCCACATATATGTGGCTGAACTCTTGAGGCTAGCTGCAGTACCACAATGCTGAGGGCAAGGCTATCCAACCTCGCCAAGCTAGCAAATGAGGCCACATGTTGCACATGTGGGCCAGGCTGTGACCACACTTCACTATGGTGGAGTGTGGTGGAGTGTGGACATGTAATGTGGAGCATAATAAGAAGGGAAAGTGCAGCTGCTGAGAATTGAACCCACGATTTCCAAGACCAAAGGTGAGAATCTACCCTTTGAGACATACTTGCTGCACAATAGAACCGAACAGAGTTTTTCTTTGCCGAATTTGTTCCACGCGTTCTTCGGTTTGAGTCTCACAGGTTTCGGGCGTGGCAAGGCAACCCCCGCGCGACTCGGGTATCTGGTTCTGTTTAGACCGTACAAAGCAGATAAGAGCTCATTTTGAGCTCTAACTCCTACCTAGACGCCTTGGCTACCTTTCTCCCAAGCTTACGAGTATTCCTACGGTGGTTATTTGAAATTCAATTTGTTCTAGGTTCAATCAAGGGAGCGTTCGTAAGGGTTTTAATGACTATAGAAGATTCCAAACCTAGAGATTCCTAGCGACCAGCACTCAGAAACTACTTGATGCTGCTGACAGACATTGTATACGGTTCTACTCGAGTACATAGTCATTAGTCTTGCACGGTAGGATTCGGGAGGTCGCTGAGTGTAAGAGGCGATTTCGTATGTACATGTTAGATTATAAATGGAGCTCTGCCAGGTTTCTTTGAACGGCTGTATTGTTGTTAGGATTCCTTAGCTTTTGCTATGTTTGCAAGGATGGACCCGCAAAGGATGTATACAATTTTCATTTGTAAATATGCAATTTTGGAAAGAAACAAGTTTAGAATGTGCAATCAAGGTCAATACTACTAGTTAGGCATGCGCAATGGCCAAACCAGGGCCGCACAAAATAGGGTGGGCAACCTTTTTGTGATTAGAATATTTTGCGACAGGTGTTTGCATGCACTACAGAGTTGAAGTGCCTTTAGGCACTAACTTTCGCATAGGGGGAAACAAACAACAGTTCGGAAACATGGGATAGTAAAAAACGTGAGTAATGCGAAACTTGAGCTAGGCTGCGACAATCCAACATAGGTTCGTGATGAACCCCCACAGGCCTGACCCATATAGACAGGTCGGCGCATGAGCCAACAAGGGTAGAAGTCAGCTTGACCAGAAGAGACTCGAACCCAATCTGGTTTGGTTATCCGGCTAGGGAGGTTTAAACCGGGCCAGCCCGAGTTTGACACGTACTCATGTCTAATCTCATGTCTTCAACAACCGTCTTACCTACATTCTCAACAGTTTGTCTTATCCATCTCCTTTGCATGGTCTCCGCTTGTCCCTCGTCTCGACAGTTCGCTCGCAAGCAACCAGCTCACCAACTCCATCCCCGCTGGCATTGGCTTGCTGACAAAGCTGGTAACCCTGTAAGGAAACATTGTATGTAATCCGCCCACATTGCTTTTGAACACCAGTCCCTTAAAGACTGTTCACATTGAACGGAACATGTTCAGTTCGACTACAAAGGGTTTTCGATTCTGTTTGTTTTTGTAGAAAATGGATTGGTGAATTCAGGTAGACATGAGCAACGAGTCGAGTATTTTACTCGACTCGTTTTCGTAACTCTTTTTTAGCGAGTACCGAGTCTGCAGTTTCCGAGAAATTACTTGGTTTAGACGAGTCGAGTTTTACTCGTAATTACTTGGTGTGGACAATTCTCATTGCTTTTTTTGTGCATCACAATCTCAGTGCTTTGCCCTTATTGCCCTAGTCTCATAAACAATTTGTTAGTGTTAGCACTCAATCTCACCTTTTATACTTGTACATTCTATATCATAGTTTAGTGTAGTTTGCACTTTGTGTTTGCTTGGGTGTACACCCACACCCAAACCAAAACCATTGTGATCTCCAAGCAATCTCCAACCCACCAATTGGAGATTGCCCTGGGATGATTACCCCCAATCCCTACGGATTGCCCCCGATGCCCTCCCCATCCCTTGCTCATTCTGGATGTACTTAAAAATCTTCAAAGCTCATTACTAATGTATCGATTCTAAGATTAGTTTTCACATGGTATCAGAGCGATTCTACCGCACACGCGAATTGTGATCTTCCTACCTTTGCGGATTCTCCTCCCTCAGTCTTCGGCAAAACCGCTTTCAATCCTGGCCGGAATTCCTCCCGCGTCACTCACCTTACCGTCGCGACGACTTCCGCGCTTTTCGATTAATCGTATCGTTGGCATAGCGCTTGTTGCTGGTTCTTCCCGAGTACGCGGCACTCCTCCTCCTCGTCAGGCTGCCGCCCGTCACCCCGCAGCGTCACTTCTCTTCGAGCTGCCGCCTGTCGCCCTGTAGCGTCAGTTCTCTTCAGGCTGCCGCGTCGTCGTGCTGCCTCAACTTCAGGCTGCCGCTCGTCGTCGTGCAGCCTCATCTTCAGGCTGCCGCCCGTCGCCAATATGAGCCTCATCAGTTTTGAGCTCAACCCGCCTTGCATTGGGGAAGGAAACGGCAATGCAGGCAGCTCCAAGTGCACGAATTGAGAGAAGGTTGTGAACCGATGAAGGGAGAAACAGAACGTTGTCTAGCTGGATGGTGGTCTCCGAGGTTTGTGGACGAAGAGTAGCCACCACCGTGCCGACTCCCAAGACCTTGTAAGTTTCTCCACCACCAAAACGAACGATAATATCATCAGTTGGCTGCTGGAGAGATGAAAACAGCGAGCGATCGGAGCATATATGGGAAGATGCGCCGTTGTCCACCAGCCAGGAAGAAGTCCGGACCATGTTTGATGAGGAGCCTGTGACTGCCGATGCATAGGGAGCACCATAAAGGAAGAGGAGGAGGAGGAGGAGGAGGGGGAGGATGGCGAAGATGAAGACATCAGCGAAGAGAGGAGTCCAGGTGGGGAGGATGGGGCGGTGGCTGGTGCTGAAAGCAATGTCAACGTACCGGGAATCAGGTACGAACTGAGGGGCTGATGGGGCAGTAGGTGCTGTGGAGGTCGAAGGGATGTCGGCGGAGGAGCTTGTTGACACATGCACCGAAGGCTGGATGACAGATTTCTCCCGTCAAGAGCTTTCTTCGAGCTCTTTATTCTTCTTCAACTTGAAGCATTCGACAATGGTGTGGCCTTTTTTCTTGCAATAGCGGCAAGTAGGGGACTGGCGGGAACCGGAGGGCCGGGAATGGAGGTTGTATGCACCTTCCATGTTGCGGCTTGTACCAGATTGTGACCGCTCCCAATCGGCATCGAGTAGATGTGATTGTAGGTATTCAACCGTCATAGACTTGATGTCTTTCACAGTGCAAATAGTTTCTGTGAGAGTCTTGAAGGAGTCCGGCAGATTGAGAATGATGGAGATTACCACCACCCAAGATGGTAGCTCGAAGTCGGCAGATTTGAGTTGGTGCGTGAGATTTCTAACTCGATCGAAGTAGGAGCGAAGACTCATTGTTGGGTCCATTCGTGTAGTGATGAGATCTCGGAGGAGAGCCACTTGTGCATGGTTACCCATGCAGTCAAACCGCGCCATGATGCATCCCCACATATCCTTCGTCATGTTGGCTTGAGCAAGTGTGAGCGAGAGCTGAGGATGGACGGTTGACATGAGAAGATAGTACGCATGCTCCTCTTTTTCTTCATGCGGCAACGACGCAATCGAATGGGCTGTTTTAGGGGCTGCACCATTGTTGCCTTCAGTAGCATCTCCACAGCTGGTTGTGGGAGAGGAAATGGAAGGGCGGGCAGCAACCTTGGGATCTTCAAGACGGGAGATCAGCCCAAGGACATTGAAGATGTAGCAGATCTATTTCTTCCATGGAATGAAGTTGGAACCATCCGGTTCCAAGATAGGAAGGGTGTGCCGACCGAGAGGCGTCTCAACTTGAGCAATCAAGTGTGCGACGTTCACAAAGCTAGAAGCCTAGCTTTGATACCATGAAGAGAATGGATCGGTGAACTTAGGGCACGATAGGAAGAAGAAATATCCTTAGCAAGAAAATGGTACAAGTCTTGAAGATTAGATCAAGGTCCTTGTCCAAGGATGATTCCTAGTGAAGTGGGAAGCCACATATACGTGGCTGAACTCTTGAGGCTAGCTGCAGTACCACAATGCTGAGGGCAAGGCTATCCAACCTCGCCAAGCTAGCAAATGAGGCCACATGTTGCACATGTGGGCCAGGCTGTGACCACACTTCACTATGGTGGAGTGTGGTGGAGTGTGGACATGTAATGTGGAGCATAATAAGAAGGGAAAGTGCAGCTGCTGAGAATTGAACCCACGATTTCCAAGACCAAAGGTGAGAATCTACCCTTTGGGACATACTTGCTGCACAATAGAACCGAACAGAGTTTTTCTTTGCCGAATTTGTTCCACGCGTTCTTCGGTTTGAGTCTCACAGGTTTCGGGCGTGGCAAGGCAACCCCCGCGCGACTCGGGTATCTGGTTCTGCTTAGACCGTACAAAGCAGATAAGAGCTCATTTTGAGCTCTAACTCCTACCTAGACGCCTCGGCTACCTTTCTCCCAAGCTTACGAGTATTCCTACGGTGGTTATTTGAAATTCAATTTATTCTAGGTTCAATCAAGGGAGCGTTCGTAAGGGTTTTAATGACTATAGAAGATTCCAAACCTAGAGATTCCTAGCGACCAGCACTCAGAAACTACTTGATGCTGCTGACAGACATTGTACACGGTTCTACTCGAGTACATAGTCATTAGTCTTGCACGGTAGGATTCGGGAGGTCGCTGAGTGTAAGAGGCGATTTCGTATGTACATGTTAGATTATAAATGGAGCTCTGCCAGGTTTCTTTGAACGGTTGTATTGTTGTTAGGATTCCTTAGCTTTTGCTATGTTTGCAAGGATGGACCCGCAAAGGATGTATACAATTTTCATTTGTAAATATGCAATTTTGGAAAGAAACAAGTTTAGAATGTGAAATCAAGGTCAATACTACTAGTTAGGCATGCGCAATGGCCAAACCAGGGCCGCACAAAACAGGGTGGGCAACTTTTTGTGATTAGAATATTTGGCGACAGGTGTTTGCATGCACTACAGAGTTGAAGTGCCTTTAGGCACTAACTTTCTCGTAGGGGGAAACAAACAACAGTTCGGAAACATGGGATAGTAAAAAACGTGAGTAATGCGAAACTTGAGCTAGTCTGCGACAATCCAACATAGGTTCGTGATGAACCCCCGCAGGCCTGACCCATATAGACGGGTCGGCGCATGAGCCAACAAGGGTAGAAGTCAGCTTGACCCGAAGAGACTCGAACCCAATCTGGTTTGGTTATCCGGCTAGGGAGGTTTAAACCGGGCCAGCCCGAGTTTGACACGTACTCATGTCTAATCTCATGTCTTCAACAACCGTCTTACCTACCTTCTCAACAGTTTGTCTTATCCATCTCCTTTGCATGGTCTGCGCTTGTCCCTCGTCTCGACAGTTCGCTCGCAAGCAACCAGCTCACCAACTCCATCCCCGCTGGCATTGGCTTGCTGACAAAGCTGGTAACCCTGTAAGGACCCATTGTATGTAATCCGCCCACATTGCTTTTGAACACCAGTCCCTTAAAGACTGTTCACATTGAACGGAACATGTTCAGTTCGACTACAAAGGGTTTTCGATTCTGTTTGTTTTTGTAGAAAATGGATTGGTGAATTCAGGTAGACATGAGCAACGAGTCGAGTATTTTACTCGACTCGTTTTCGTAACTCTTTTTGAGCGAGTACCGAGTCTGCAGTTTCCGAGAAATTACTTGGTTTAGACGAGTCGAGTTTTACTCGTAATTACTTGGTGTGGACAATTCTCATTGCTTTTTTTGTGCATCACAATCTCAGTGCTTTGCCCTTATTGCCCTAGTCTCATAAACAATTTGTTAGTGTTAGCACTCAATCTCACCTTTTATACTTGTACATTCTATATCATAGTTTAGTGTAGTTTGCACTTTGTGTTTGCTTGGGTGTACACCCACACCCAAACCAAAACCATTGTGATCTCCAAGCAATCTCCAACCCACCAATTGGAGATTGCCCTGGGATGATTACCCCCAATCCCTACGGATTGCCCCCGATGCCCTCCCCATCCCTTGCTCATTCTGGATGTACTTAAAAATCTTCAAAGCTCATTACTAATGTATCGATTCTAAGATTAGTTTTCACATGGTATCAGAGCGATTCTACCGCACACGCGAATTGTGATCTTCCTACCTTTGCGGATTCTCCTCCCTCAGTCTTCGGCAAAACCGCTTTCAATCCTGGCCGGAATTCCTCCCGCGTCACTCACCTTACCGTCGCGACGACTTCCGCGCTTTTCGATTAATCGTATCGTTGGCATAGCGCTTGTTGCTGGTTCTTCCCGAGTACGCGGCACTCCTCCTCCTCGTCAGGCTGCCGCCCGTCACCCCGCAGCGTCACTTCTCTTCGAGCTGCCGCCTGTCGCCCTGTAGCGTCAGTTCTCTTCAGGCTGCCGCGTCGTCGTGCTGCCTCAACTTCAGGCTGCCGCTCGTCGTCGTGCAGCCTCATCTTCAGGCTGCCGCCCGTCGCCAATATGAGCCTCATCAGTTTTGAGCTCAACCCGCCTTGCATTGGGGAAGGAAACGGCAATGCAGGCAGCTCCAAGTGCACGAATTGAGAGAAGGTTGTGAACCGATGAAGGGAGAAACAGAACGTTGTCTAGCTGGATGGTGGTCTCCGAGGTTTGTGGACGAAGAGTAGCCACCACCGTGCCGACTCCCAAGACCTTGTAAGTTTCTCCACCACCAAAACGAACGATAATATCATCAGTTGGCTGCTGGAGAGATGAAAACAGCGAGCGATCGGAGCATATATGGGAAGATGCGCCGTTGTCCACCAGCCAGGAAGAAGTCCGGACCATGTTTGATGAGGAGCCTGTGACTGCCGATGCATAGGGAGCACCATAAAGGAAGAGGAGGAGGAGGAGGAGGAGGAGTAGGAGGGGGAGGATGGCGAAGATGAAGACATCAGCGAAGAGAGGAGTCCAGGTGGGGAGGATGGGGCGGTGGCTGGTGCTGAAAGCAATGTCAACGTACCGGGAATCAGGTACGAACTGAGGGGCTGATGGGGCAGTAGGTGCTGTGGAGGTCGAAGGGATGTCGGCGGAGGAGCTTGTTGACACATGCACCGAAGGCTGGATGACAGATTTCTCCCGTCAAGAGCTTTCTTCGAGCTCTTTATTCTTCTTCAACTTGAAGCATTCGACAATGGTGTGGCCTTTTTTCTTGCAATAGCGGCAAGTAGGGGACTGGCGGGAACTGGAGGGCCGGGAATGGAGGTTGTATGCACCTTCCATGTTGCGGCTTGTACCAGATTGAGACCGCTCCCAATCGGCATCGAGTAGACGTGATTGTAGGTATTCAACCGTCATAGACTTGATGTCTTTCACAGTGCAAATAGTTTCTGTGAGAGTCTTGAAGGAGTCCGGCAGATTGAGAATGATGGAGATTACCACCACCCAAGATGGTAGCTCGAAGTCGGCAGATTTGAGTTGGTGCGTGAGATTTCTAACTCGATCGAAGTAGGAGCGAAGACTCATTGTTGGGTCCATTCGTGTAGTGATGAGATCTCGGAGGAGAGCCACTTGTGCATGGTTACCCATGCAGTCAAACCGCGCCATGATGCATCCCCACATATCCTTCGTCGTGTTGGCTTGAGCAAGTGTGAGCGAGAGCTGAGGATGGACGGTTGACATGAGAAGATAGTACGCATGCTCCTCTTTTTCTTCATGCGGCAACGACGCAATCGAATGGGCTGTTTTAGGGGCTGCACCATTGTTGCCTTCAGTAGCATCTCCACAGCTGGTTGTGGAAGAGGAAATGGAAGGGCGGGCAACTCGAACCGAACATTTCGGTTTGAATCGAACACTTTTTCCAAAAAGTGGTGTTCGATGTCCGCCCATGGGGGCGAACAGGTAACTGTTCGGCCAGAACACGATGTGTTTGGTTCGCACAGTCCTCCTCCCCCCTCCACAGCTAAGTGGCGATATACGCTCAGACCCTAAAGCGTATAGCTTTTATACGCAAAACGCTATACGCTGCCTAATACGCTATACGCTTTCAGAATTTTTTAGGGCAGCCCGAAAAATAAAAATCGCTAAAAAGGTGCGGATTTCCTTGGTGAGCATTTCGCCGTTGTCGAAATGCAAATCTGAGGTCTAGGGAAGCGCGGATCTGACTTCGAATGTCAATTTGAGATCCCATATAGGCACTAAAACCCAACTTGTGAAACACATTCCATCTAGGAAAGCCAACTTGTGAAAATTGACTCCCCAAAAAACCTCACACTACTCACCAGCCACCCAACTGCTAATTCGTCAGTTCGTAATTTCTATTCTCGCTTGCAGCAGAGCCCACTCCTACTACTACTATCTCTGTCTAGCGATAATCTCTAATCCACCTCCCACCCCACCCGACTTTCAGAATCAGGAGAATGCTAAAGTAAGGCACGCCTTAGTGAGAATAGAGAGTATTTTTTTTCACCCTGCCTGGGTAATTTTTTTCCTGCCGGAAATAGCGTATTTCTGGATTGAGGACCTTAGCGTAAAGCGTATAAATGCATGCGTATATACGACACGCGTATATACGCTATACGCGTATATCGCAACATAGCTCCACAGCCCCTCCCCTTCCCCTCCACTCCCCCCAACCCCCCTCCACAGCCCCCTCCAGGTCCTGCTCCGAGCCCCTCCCCCTCCAGTGTCGTTGAGCTTCATCCTCGACCTGGACATGTCGAACACTCGAACATGTTTGATGTTCGACGTGCCTCGTCAACAGCAATCGAACACTCGAACATGTTCGCCCCGAACACTTAGATTTTCGGCTGAACATTTTTTGCCAAAAAAACCAACATTCTATTTGCCCATTTGCTCATGTCTACTACTTGAGCAGAACCCATTTTTGCCACTAGAGGCTCGTGCCAGACGGCTTGAGGCTGGGTAGCTTGTAGCCAGCTTGACCAGCTCCTAGCTCAACCAGAATGGCCCATTTGCGAGCCGCGCAAAAGTCAGCTCGGCTCGTGTTGAACCGACTTGGCTCAACTCAGGAAAATGGCAAGCCTACCCCAGCTCAAGCCAAACTGGCTCAGCTCGCACCCGTGCTCAGGCCCATGGCAAAGGCTCCGCGATGGGCGGGCCGGTCTGGTCGAAAAGGTGGGCAGGCTGCATGGATTAAGCTGTAGCAACAGTGCTCTTCTCCCTTGTGGTTTTCTCAACCACTCAGCACGCCTTCCTTGCTACCGTTATCGTGTCCTCACAGCGATCTCGCAAGCAACCAGCTGCCAGGCAGCATTCCTGCCAGCGTGACTGCGCTCAGCCTGCTGCAACACCTGTGAGTGTGATGCACACCGCTCAAGGCTCTGCCGCACATGTTCTTTGTTCTGGTCATCTCTCCCCCTGTCCATGCTCACGCACACACGCGTGTCTGCACGCTCGTACACACACAGCCTCTCTCTCTGTCCGAGCAGGTGGCTCTACAACAATACGCGCACCGGCGCTATCCCGGCTGATGTTGGCTCACTGACCAGCATGATCACCCTGTGAGGTTTCTTGCTTCTGCTGCTCTTTCCGGCGTCACTCGCTCCTTCTCCACTGCAATTACGTCCTCCATTTGTGCCTGTTGTCGCTTTCATTTATTGCACTGCCCTCTACTCTGCCCTACTTGCCTTGACTTCTCTCCTCCTTGCTCGCTCCCCTTCTCACTTGTGTTCCTTCCCAAGTTAACTAGGCCATTCCCATGGTTTAAAATCAAACTTAAACAATAAATGTTAGGTTTAAGGTTAGATTAGGGTGGGAAACGGTTTAAAACAGATGTTAGTGACATTTCAGTTTAGGTTAGAGTTGTACAAGGCGAAATTCAAGAACCACCAGAAAAGTGCCAATCGTCACTATCGCTCGTGTAAGTGAACGTGAAGCCGGCCAAGATTTGGCTACAACGCTTAGTGAATTAAGCTGGGCAAGGCTCGGCTATGTGCCCTGAATGTGACTATACTGAGAAGTACCCCCAAACTCGAACTGTTCGAGTTCGGGTTAGACACCTAAGCGTTCGACCCTATACTCGAACAGTCGAACAGCACCCTTTTGGGGAAAACTGTTCGAGTCGAACGTGTTCGGTTCCCTCGTTGCTCATGTCTAGCCCGGAGGGGGGGGCATAATGCTTGCACTACGCAGTGACTGCGAAGACGAATTTGAGGTAAATGGGAAATTGAGGAAAGGATTTTTTTTGTACTGGGCCTGCTGCTTTTGGTAAATTCAAGGGAGATTACAGGCAGGAAACCTAAGGTCCGTCTCATGTGAGAAGAGTGTTTTGAGAAGTCTTGTTGGGGTTGGATACATAACGGAAGTGCGTTTTGGAGAGATTGTAGGAAGTGAAAGGGCTGGGGAAAAAGTATGGTTTGCATAAGTCCGTTGTTGAGCAGATGGCACGGCCGCACGGGTGCGGCCGCTCTAAAACTCGAAAGGAAGCCCTAAGAAGTTTCAGCGACAATCCTGGGTTGTGAATGAACGATATAGAAAAATAGGATCAAAGCTGGCGATTCTATCCTGCTGTTGTAACGTTGGGCAACCTCTGTGTTTTGTCAATACACCTGCCTTGCCTTGCCTCCCTCAGCTATCTCTTATCCAACATGCTTTCTGGCTCCGTGCCCTCCTCAATCACAAAGCTGACTGCACTGACGTTTTTGTGAGATCTTTTACTGCACTGCTAGAAGAGTTTGCTTACAGCTCACCTGAAGGAAACGTGCGCTAATTAAGAAGAATAAGGAATCGAAATTGCAAGCTTGCTGCTATGGAGGCATTTAACTAAGCTAAAAAAATAACAAGAGAAACCGAGGCTCTTAAATCACTAGCCATAACCACAGCACCTTTCAATTCAGGCACCCCATTTACAATTGCCTACTTTCATTCTCCAAGCGTGCCCTGTCTCATGTGCCTCTGCCTTGTGCCCTTCTCTTGTAACAGAGCTCTTGTTATACTATTAAGGCGTAGCTTTTACGAGCATGGTTCCACACATGCCTCTGCATTCTCCTGTAGACATCTCGTTCACCACATCCGTGTGTGTGCTTGACAAAGGAGTTGGCACGTCTGTCTGTCGTCTAACCAACCGCTTCACTTTTATTTGAAGGACGAGGCGAGTATTACGCACAAATCATCATAATTGTCATCGTAACCTTCCTAGCCACGGACGGATGTAGGCGAGTACTACTAGCTCCGCAACGAGTAAACAAATACTCATGACGAGGAAAAACAGTGTGAGTGCGAGTTACGAGGCGATGAGAGTCGAGAAGCTCCTCATCCGAATAACACTACTAGCCTCGCCCCGTTAATCAAACTAGGTACCTCGTAAAACGGAAAACGTTACTCGAATCGCAATTTGCTAATGTCTACCTAGTTCAACCACTCGCCCGTGGAATCACCCGCCCACGTTGCACGGGGCCCACTGTCTGTTTGGACACCACTGTTTTGCAATCACTCGTCCACATTGCAAAGGTCGCTCGCCAACAACCAGCTCAGCGGCTCCATCCCGGCTGACATTGGCGTTCTCACCAAGTTGACAAGCATGTAAGAAGATACGCTTTTGTTGTTCTTCGCACATCTCCTGTGCTGTTCGCACATCTTCCAAGAACTTTCCTCCATTGTTCAGTATACCTCACCCGTTTTGCTCTTCCTCGATTCCTGGTCCCTCTTTGTCTTATCTTCCCTGTTTTTACTGTTTACATCCATTATCTCTCACCTTCGAAGCCTTCTCTTCACCTGTCTACCTCCTCCTAGTTGCCCCTTACATAATTTTAAATCTCTATTCCACAAATGAATGCGTCTACTGTTGTTTCATGTACTTCTAGCCTCAAGCCTTATCTCGGCAATCTGTCTCCAAGGCACGATCATCTTCATTCAATATCCACTGTAGTCTCAAACTTTGATTCAACCATTTTCAAACCTGTTTGATTGAACACAACTATGGCATGGTTCGATGATCATGTCTTTGAATCGTATCATGATATTTCTGTCACTGATATTGTTTCACATTATTTTAGCATCCTGCGTTTTATTTGTTATTGACCCTTCATCTGGTTTGGTTCGATGCTCATGTCTTGCTGTAAAAGTCAAATTTCTTTCACTCATGTTGTTTCACATTCTTTCAGCGTCTTGCCTCGACTCATCTGTCTCCAAGGGATGATAATCTTCAACCTTGATCTGTTGTTCCTCAACCTTATCGCTGTCCCCCAACCTTTTTCAAAGAAATGTCCATGTCTTCTCTTGTAACCGTTGACCTCACCTCACTGTAACCGCAATGATATTTATATCATGGCTTTCGATTTTTTACTCAGAGACCTTTCGTGCAACCAGCTGTCTGGCAGCATTCCTGCTACCATCAGCGCACTCACCCAAGTGTCTTACCTGTTAGTGACACTCTAGTCCAGTGCTGTCAGATTCCTCTCACAGAAGCGTTTTTCTCATGTTGAGCGTGAGCTAACAACATGAGGGGATGACATGCATGCATGCATTGAAGCCATTCCTGAAGTGCCCACTTCCACCCCTTCATCAATGTTATGAAGGGATGGGTTGTGGTTCAAATTTGGTGCGCAGATGATTTCGCCTTGCTTTGGTGTGGACAATTCTATTTTCCATCACACATTCACTGCTTCCATAAGCCATTTTCCTGAAGAAAAGTCATAAGAAACCCACTCCTCACCCTAGTGCATGATCCTAGAGGCTCGTCTTGATGCAAAAATCCCTCCATCCTCCTTTTGACACAGGTCACTGCCCTTGTGCTTTCCTGCAGTAAAACCCCACCTGCCGGTCTCGTTCTTCCCTCTTGTATTCGTACGCAATGGCAGGTCCCTCTGGAGTAATCAGCTGACAGGTTCAATTCCTGTGGAAATTGGCTCTCTACTATCTCTGACATCCCTGTAAGGCGCCTTTCTGCCACATGAGCATAATTCTGGGCTGAGCCGGCTCGTCTTGAGCCGAGACAAGCCGGTGGGCTGACAAGCCAAGCTGGTCGTGGCTCGTCCGTCGTAACAAGCTGGTCGAGCGAAAACAACCCTAATTTGGAATGAACACGTTTCGCGTTTAGTACGCTAGCGTCTATACGCAGTACGCTGGCCGGAGGGCCTCTCAGATTCCTCTCACAGAAGAGCGTTTCTGATGTTGAGCATGAGCATTGAGGGGTGATGCGATACATTCGGACATGCATGCATTGAATGAGGTCATTTGTGAAGCACCCAGTTACACCCCTTCATCCAGTGTTATGAATCGATGGATTGTGGTTCGAATATAGTGCTAAGATAATCTTGCCTTGGTTTAGTGTGCCCGATTCGATTTTCCATCACCATATCACTGCTTTCTACTTACTGCCCTGGTTTCGTTAACCATATCCCTCATGAAGAATCATCAGTCATCCTCTCGTGATCCCAGATAGACAAACGGCGGTTCAGTTCGGTGCCGTTTGGTTCGTTTTTAGCCGAACCAAAGTGCCATTTTTGTGTGGCCGGTTCGTTATGAACCAGTTCAGTTCATTACCTAACCGGTTTGTCGGTTTGCCAGTTCGTTAACAACAACTAGCCGAGCCGCGCCGAACCGAACCGGTTCAAGGACAACCTTAAAAACCAGAGAGTTGAATCTCATTCTGAGCCTGAACTTTCTCATGGTATACTACACCCCCTTCCACCTAACATTAGCGGGTTTCCCACAGCTCTTACTTATTTTTCTGCTAGTTGTGACTCCAGTGAAGGGGCCCTGGCCAACCGATCCAGTTCTGTTCATAACGGAACCAACCCGGTTCGGCCAAACCAGTTCGATTTGTTGCCTTATATATCGTACCACGAACTGGCTCTATGCTAAACCAGTTCGTAACACAAAACAGTTCGGTTGGGTAGTGAATTGGTTTTTTTTCTTACGGGGTATAAAACGAACCACTTCGGTTAGGTACCCTGCTCGTGACTAATTCTAGAGGCTCATCTTGATGTGAAAATCCCCTAGTCTTCCATTTGACACGGGTCACTGGCCTTCTGCTTGCCCTGGGTATAACCCACCTGCTGATCTTCTCCTTTTTGCATTCGTACGCAATGGCAGGTCCCTCAGGAGTAATCAGCTCACGGGTTCAATCCCTGTGGAAATTGGCTCTCTACTATCTCTGTCATCCGTGTAAGCTCTTTTGTGCCACATGAGCGCATAAGTCTGGGCCGAGCTGGCTCTCGAGCCGTGACAAGTTGGTGGGCTGACAAGACGAGTTCGTCTCCGCTCGAGGAGCTGACTCGGCTCGTTTGTCGTCCGTCGTAGCAAGCTGGTCGAGTCAATAGAACCCGGCTCCGGCTTTCGCACGGGCCGGAGTCAAATGCTGGATGAGAAGTGGTGTCACTGTGTTCCAAATCCTTGCGGATCTGCCATCTACGCATGGATGGGGTAAAAGTGGCGCATCTTCTGGACAAGACTGTCAAGGCCCACCGACGAGCAGACTACTCCTCAAGCTGACTGCCGGGTCTTGCCGAGCCCGACTCGTCGAGCTACTCAATACACGCTGTCTCTGCTCTCGACCTTGTCACTTCGTCTCTTCCCATGCGTCTAATAACCCCCACACCACCAACAGCTCTCTCAAGTACAACTTGCTGTCAGGATCTGCGCCCTCCTCGATCACAAAGCTCACTGCTCTTACTTTCTTGTAATTTGGTTCCAAGTTCCCAAAGGTCCTGATGGACCCACAAAGGATGTATACAATTTTCATTTGTAAATATGCAATTTTGGAAATAAACAATTTTAGAATGTGCAATCAAGGTCAATACTCTAGTTAGGCATGCGCAATGGCCAAACCAGGGCCGCACAAAACTGGGTGGTCAACCTTTTTGTGATTAGAATATTTGGCGACAGGTGTTTGCACTACAGAGTTGAAGTGCCTTTAGGCACTAACACTCTCATAGGGGGAAACAAACAACAGTTCGGAAACATGGGATAGTTAAAAATGTGAGTAATGCCAAACTTGAGCTAGGCTGCGACAATCCAACATAGGTTCGTGATGAACCCCACAGGCCTGACCCATATAGACGGGTCGGCGCATGGGCCAACAAGGGTAGAAGTCAGCTTGACCCGAAGAGACTTGAACCCAATCTGGTTTGGTTATCCGGCTAGGGAGGTTTGAACCGGGCCAGCCCGAGTTTGACACGTACTCATGTCTAATCTCATGTCTTCAACAACCGTCTTGCCTACCTTCTCAACGGTTTGTCTTATCCATCTCCTTTGCACGGTCTCCGCTTGTCCCTCGTCTCGACAGTTCGCTCGTAAGCAACCAGCTCACCAACTCCATCCCCGCTGGCATTGGCTTGCTGACAAAGCTGGTAACCCTGTAAGGACCCATTGTATGTAATCCGCCCACATTGCTTTTGAACACCAGTCCCTTAAAGACTGTTCACATTGAACAGAACATGTTCAGTTCGACTACAAAGGGTTTTTGATTCTGTTTGTTTTTGTGGAAAATGGATTAGTGAATTCAGGTAGACATGAGCAACGAGTCGAGTATTTTACTCGACTCATTTTCATAACTCTTTTTGAGCGAGTACCGAGTCTGCAGTTTCCGAGAAATTACTCGGTTTAGACGAGTCGGGTTTTACTCGTAATTACTTGGTGTGGACAATTCTCATTGATTTTTTTGTGCATCACAATCTCAGTGCTTTGCCCTTACTGCCCTAGTCTCATAAACAATTTGTTAGTGTTAGCACTCAATGTCACCTTTTATACTTGTACTTTCTATATCATAGTTTAGTGTAGTTTGCACTTTGTGTTTGCTTGGGTGTACACCCACATCCAAACCAAACCCATTGTGATCTCCAAGCAATCTCCAACCCACCAATTGGAGATTGCCTTGAGATTACCCCCAATCCCTAGGGATTGCCCCCAATGCCCTCCCCATCCCTTGCTCATTCTGGATGTACTTAAAAATCTTCAAAGCTCATCCCTTGCTCCGTCGCGACGACTTCCGCGCTTTTCGATTAATCGTATCATTGGCATAGCGCTTGTTGCTGGTTCTTCTCGAGTACGCGGCACTCCTCCTCCTCGTCAGGCTGCCGCCTGTCACCCCACAGCGTCACTTCTCTTCGAGCTGCCGCCTGTCGCCCTGTAGCGTCAGTTCTCTTCAGGCTGCCGCCCGTCATCATGCAGCCTCATCTTCAGGCTGCCGCCCATCGCCCTGCAGCGTCACCTTCGGGCTGCCGCTCGTCGCCCTGCAGTGTCATCTTCGGGCTGCCGCCCGTCGCCCCGCAGCTGCACGTCTTCTCAGCTTCGAGCTGCCGCCCGTCGCCCTGCAGCGACACGTTTTTATCCCTACCTTACAATTCTCCTTCGTAAACCCTACCTTAGAATTCTCCCTCGTAAACCCTACCTTACAATTCTCCTTCGTAAACCGTACCTAGGGATGAGCAAGGGGCGAACACGAACATGTTCGTGTTCGCCCCTAGACGAACACATCCGTTTGCCGAACCGAACAGTGTTCGGTTCGGCGAACACTTTAAGCAAAAACACGTGTTCGCCGTTCGCCTGTGAAGGCATGTTCGGGCGAACCTCGAACACGTTCGTGTTCGTCGCGGGGCAAATTGCAGCAGCGGCCCGAACACGAACGTGTTCGGGCGAACATCGAACACTGTTCGGCGAACAATTTAAGCAAAAAAAACAAACATGTTCGGTTCGCCTCGAACACGTTCGAGGCGAACGGAACAGGTGTTCGCCCTTGTGCTCATGTCTAACCGTACCTCACAATTCTGCCTTCGGCGACTTAGAGCTGCGCTCCGCGCGGAAAGGAAGAAATATAGTAATTATGGCGTTCGCTTCCTCGCCAATCCCATCACCCCTCTTCGCCTTGAAGGCGGCGGCTCAAGCTCCTAATGCAGGGCATGGAGCTATGGGGTTGACAAGCACCTCTTGAGCAGTGTGGTGCAAGGGTTGGATCTCAAGGTTGTCGTGCTTAATCACGGCAAGGGAAAACAGCCCCCCGTCCCTAGGGATGAGCAAGAGGCGAACACGAACGTGTTCGCGTTCGCCCCTGCACGAACACCGCCGTTCGACGAACCGAACACTGTTCGGTTCGCCGAACGCCTTAAGCAAAAAAAGGTGTTCGCCGTTCGCCTGTGAAGGGGAACACCTTGGTTTCGGAGGCGAACACGAACGTGTTCGTGGCAAACACGTTCGTGTTTGCTTTTGGGCATCCTCTGTTACGCTCGAAATACGCAACGGCGGGCAGGGGAATTGCGGGAAACCGGGGGAAAAAATATAGGCTGGATCTGGCTTGTGCTAGTTAGGGATCCATATTTTTGCGTATCCAGCTCGCCACCTGGATTTCCCTCCACGTAAGGCGAAATGCTATCCCCCCTCTAGATCTACGAAATTTGCGATTGCTCGCCACCGCCCCGCAATTCCCCAACTTACAAAAATTGGGAACGCTATTCCTATCACTCCCCAACTTACGCAAAATGCAAATGCTTTCCCCACCCAACCCCATGCATACAAAATTTGCGAATGCTTACCCCCAACTAGGGATGAGCAGGGGGCGAACTCGAAAATATTCGAGTTCGCCCCCTCTCGAACATCTACTTCTGCCGAATCGAACACTGTTCGGTTCGGCGAACTACTTGGGCGAAAAATGGTGTTCGCCGTTCGCCCTAGGAGGCGAACGATTTGCTGCAGCAGGCGAACACGAACATGTTCGAGGCGAACATGTTCGTGTTCGCCCAGGGGGGTATTCAATATAGTCACACAGGCCAAAAAACGATTTTGATGGTTTTGGATGATAGCATAAGGTTTGCAGGGTGTATGTGTGTGCATGCAACAAACCCAGTACTACAACATCATGTTCTGTGAAGGGAAATGTCAATGTCAAACAAATTCCTACGCTAAGGCGCCACTGCTACTAACAACAACAGCATCCTCTCCACCAGCTGTGTCGTCAGCCTCCACACCCTCCTCCTCCTCGTCGTCCTTCTCCGCCCCCTCGCCCTCAATGGCAAACTCTGGTGGTGCGACGCCTCTCGGTCGGCGGCCCTCGCCTATCCTCTGGCCAGGGTGTGAACTGTACCATGATCTGAGAATCATGACAGCTCGCGTCCTCTGAGAGGCCAGGCGGTGCCGCTTCCAGGAAATGAGGTTGCGACCAAGGGAGAACACCCGCTCACTCGAAGCGGACGTGGCAGGATGGCGAGATAATCCCGGGCCATGCGCCTCAGCGTCTGCATGTTGGTGGCACTGCGCCAGTACTCTAGCGCTGTCACGTCGCACCGCACCCTCTCGAACAAGTACCTGCTAACCTCGTCATCCTGCACCATCCCACCCCCCCCCCGCCCCGCCTCCTGGCTCGCCGACAAACGCGCCGCAAGTCGTCGGCGACTAGGGAGAAACTGCGCGTCATCGTCGTCCTCCGCCTCGTCTCCCTCCTCCTCCGCAACGGGGACAAGTGGGGTCGGCCGTGGAGCAAGCTCTGCAGCCCGGGCCTGGTACTCGGCCACGCGGTCGCGCACCAGCTTGATCACCTCGCCAGACGCCGGACGCGGCCTCACCCTCCTGTCAGTCTCGGGATGCAGCTTCTCCCAGTGCGCGTCGTCGAACCACGCTGCCTTCATGGATGGGTCCAAGAAGGTGGCGATCCAGTACTCGTTGCTGGTGATGTAGGCGTACTTCTTCAAGTGGCTCAGCGCCGCCACGATCATCGGCTGCAGCGTCGGAGATGGCCCCTTGGCAAGGCGCGACTCCATGGTGTCGAACGTGTTGGCTGCTGCTAGGGATGAGCAAGAGGCGAACACGAACGTGTTCGCGTTCGCCCCTGCACGAACACCGCCGTTCGGCGAACCGAACACTGTTCGGGTCGCCGAACGCTTTAAGCAAAAAAAGGTGTTCGCCGTTCGCCTGTGAAGGCGAACACCTTGGTTTCGGAGGTGAACACGAACGTGTTCGTGGGAAACATGTTCGTGTTCGCTTTTGGGCATCCTCTGTTACGCTCGAAATAAGCAACGGCGGGTAGGGGAATTGCGGGAAACTGGGGGAAAAATATAGGCTGGATCTGGCTTGTGCTAGTTAGGGATCCATATTTTTGCGTATCCAGCTCGCCACCTGGATTTCCCCCCCACGTAAGGCGAAATCCTATCCCCCCTCTAGATCTACAAAATTTGCGATTGCTCGCCACCGCCTAGGGATGAGCAAGGGGCGAACACGAACATGTTCGTGTTCGCCCCTAGACGAACACATCCGTTTGCCGAACCGAACACTGTTCGGTTCGGCGAACACTTTAAGCAAAAACACGTGTTCGCCGTTCGCCTATGAAGGCATGTTCGGGCGAACCTCGAACATGTTCGTGTTCGTCGCGGGGCAAATTGCAGCAGCGGCCCGAACACGAACGTGTTCGGGCGAACATCGAACACTGTTCGGCGAACAATTTAAGCAAAAAAAACAAACCTGTTCGGTTCGCCTCGAACACGTTCGAGGCGAACCGAACAGGTGTTCGCCCTTGTGCTCATGTCTACCACCGCCCCACAATCCCCCAACCCAACTTACGAAAAATGCGAACGCTATTCCTATAAATCCCGAACTTACGCAATTTGCGAATGCTTTCCCCAACCCCATGCATACGAAATTTGCGAATGCATACCCCCAACCCCCAAATTACGAGATTCTGCAGTATTCCTGTCTAATCCCTTCTTGACAACCTAAATCTCACCTACCCAAGTCTAGTCAGACTAACCTAAGGTAACAATCTACTTACGCTAAGTCCTAATGAGGTGATAATGGCGTGATGTGTGGGGGCCGTTGTAGTGATGGCTGCTGCTGAATAGCGCGACTAAGTTTGAGCTCAAATTTGAGCTCAAACCGAATGTCCCGCAACCTAAATTGTAGATCGCAGGTAGGGATGAGAAAGGGGCGAACACGAATTCGTGTTCGCCCCTAGACGAACACATCCGTTTGCCGAACCGAACACTGTTCGGTTCGGCGAACACTTTAAGCAAAAACACGTGTTCGCCGTTCGCCTGTGAAGGCATGTTTGGGCGAACATCGAACACGTTCGTGTTCGTCGCGGGGCAAATTGCAGCAGCGGCCCGAACACGAACGTGTTCGGGCGAACATCGAACACTGTTCGGCGAACAATTTAAGCAAAAAAAACAAACCTGTTCGGTTCGCCTCGAACGTGTTCGACGCGAACCGAACAGGTGTTCGCCCTTGTGCTCATGTCTAATCGCAGGACAGTCGCGACGAACACATTCGTGTTCGTTTTTTCCCCGAAATGAACACGAACGTGTTCGTGTTCGTCGCGGCTCGGCACCCACGACGAGACGAACACCGAACACGTTCGCCACGAACATTTTTAGCAAAAAAACAATCCTGTTCGGTTCGCCTCGAACGTGCTCAACCCTACCCGTCCCCACTGCGCCGTCCGATCCTACTAATGCGACAGCAACTAGGGAGTACGAGTAAGCTGTTGACAACTACCGCCCTTGGGAGAAGTATCACTGATATTGTTTCACATTCTTTTAGCATCCTCCGTTTTATTTGTTATTGACCCTTCATCTGGTTTGGTTCGATGCTCATGTCTTGCTGTAAAGGTCAAATTTCCTTCACTCATGTTGTTTCACATTCTTTCAGCGTCTTGCCTCGACTCATCTGTCTCCAAAGGTCGATAATCTTCAACCTTGATCTGTTGTTCCTGAACCTTATCGCTGTCCCCCAACCTTTTTCAAAGAAATGTCCATGTCTTCTCTTGTAACTGTTGACCTCACCTCACTGTAACCGCAATGATATTTATATCATGGCTTTCGATTTTCTACTCAGAGACCTTTCACGCAACCAGCTGTCTGGCAGCATTCTTGCTACCATCAGCGCACTCACCCAAGTTTCTTACCTGTTAGTGACACTCAAGTCCAGTGCTGTCAGATTCCTCTCACAGAAGCGTTTTTCTCATGTTGAGCATGAGCTAACAACATGAGGGGATGACATGATACATACATACATGCATGCATGCATTGAAGCCATTCCTGAAGTGCTCACTTCCACCCCTTCATGAATGTTATGAAGGGATGGGTTGTGGTTCAAATTTGGTGCTCAGATGATTTCGCCTTGCTTTGGTGTGGACACTTCTATTTTCCATCACACATTCACTGCTTCCATAAACCATTTTCCTGAAGAAAAGTCATAAAAAATCCACTCCTCACCCTAGTGCATGATCCTAGAGGCTCGTCTTGATGCAAAAATCCCTCCATCCTCCTTTTGACACAGGTCACTGCCCTTGTGATTTCCTGCAGTAAAACCCCACCTGCCGGTCTCGTTCTTCCTTCTTGTATTCGTACGCAATGGCAGGTCCCTCAGGAGTAATCAGCTGACGGGTTCAATTCCTGTGGAAATTGGCTCTCTACTATCTCTGAAATCTCTGTAAGGCACCTGTCTGCCACATCAGCACAATTCTGGGCTGAGCCGGCTCGTCTTGAGCCGAGACAAGCCGGCGGGCTGACAAGCCAAGCTGGTCGTGGCTCGTCCGTCGTAACAAGCTGGTCGAGAAAAAACAACCCTAAGTTGGAATGAACACGTTTTGCGTTTAGTATGCTAGCGTCTATACGCAGTACGCTGGCTGGAGGGGGTCTGGTACACACAGGAATTCGGTTGCCTGGGCTGCTATTTTTTTTCCGGGCAGATTAGATGCTAGGTTAAGAGATGGAAACAGGAGCTGCTGTAGTAGTCTACTACCTGACTGCTGCTGTAGTAGGTTATCGTTTGTGAAATAAGAAGGGAAGAAAGGTATCGAACGCAGAGATTATCGACGGGACAAACGACCTGACATTGGGTGGGGAGGATGCGTCTGGTTGAAGTGAAGTGTCTTCCACTTGGCAACAAATTGGAAGGGTTTGGTAGTCGATGGGGGTGGAGTGTGTAGTTGAGCAGTGGATAGAATGGGATGATCAACAATCAATTTCGAAATTTAGATCTGAGGCTGCATTTGCAATGTGCGAACTCAGATCTCAATTTCGAAACTCAAATTTGAGTTCAATTGTTTCTGTTTTTCTGGTGGTCAGCCTGAGCGAAATTTTGGCGTATTAAAAAAAAACGCAGAGCGCAGCGTATGAATTCTAGATGCGTCTAAACAAAATACGCAATTTCAAACTTGCGCAGCGTATGAATTCTAGATGCGTCTAAACAAAATACGCAATTTCAAACTTGCGTTTTTTCCAACTTATATACAACCTGGCTCCGACTTTTCCTTGAGTCAGCTACCTGCCAGATCCGCGTGGACGGGTTAGAAGTTTATGAAATCGAATGCATGCATGCAAACTTCATGTATACATGCATGGCTTCAAAAATCGAATGCCTTTATGAAAGGCAGCAAGCTCTTCACGAAGTTTGCGGTACCAGCACCGCGGCGCTTGCTTCAACCCGTACAACGGTTTGTGCAAGAGACAAACTTCCTCAACACCATGGACCGCCGGAAGTTCATAACCGGGAGGCTGCATCATGTAGAGAATTTCATCAAGAGTGCCGTTGAGGAAGGCGTTGGAAATGTCCAGCTGATGGACTTCTAGGTCGAAAGCGGCAGCAATGGTGAGGAAGAGGCGGATGGTGGCGAAGCGGACGGTAGGAGCAAAGGTGTCATGAAAATCAACACCGTCGCGTTGTTTGAAACCTTTGACAACAACTCGGGCCTTGCGGCGTTCAATAAAACCATCAGCATGCTCCTTGACCTTGAAAATCCATTTGCATGGAATCGGCTTGCACGTGGGTGGTCGAGGAACAACGCTGTAAGTGTCAGTAGCGTGCAGGGCAGCGAGTTCTACATCAGCAGCCTTGATCCATTCAGCAGCATCAAGGCCAGTGCGGGCCTCATGAATGGTTTGAGGTTCATAATGATGATGAAGGGTGGCATTAGCGGAGGTCTTGGAAAGAGGAGGAAGGGTGAAGTCAATGGGTTCAGAAGGAGAGGGTAAGACCTTGAGCAGTGAGAAAAGTGAAGGATTGGAAGGAGCTGAAGGGGATGGTGGTGAGGAACTAGAGGTGCAAGGGGGAGGACGAGCTGAAGGAGGAGAGGAGAGGGATGGAAGGCGGAAGTCTTGCGGCGTCGAGGGCAGAGGAAGGTTGGAAAACAAGGAGGAGGAGAAGAGGTGGCTGGTGCGGGCAGATTTGGAGATGGTGGGAGGAGGATGGTGGATGAGGGCATGGTAGGTGAAGAAGAGGGAGGGGAGGTTGGGGCTGAGAGGGAAGGGGGCGGAGGAGGAGGCGGAGAGGATGATATGGGTGGTGGAGATGACGATGGAGGTTGTCGAGGGTCATCGGAAGGTGGTGAAGAGGGCTCCATGAAAATGACATCACGAGAAAGTGTGACACGGTGCTGAGATGGAATATAGATGCGATAAGCTTTGGTGCCGTCAAGATGACCATACCCAACCATGATGCCGGCCCTGCTTCGGTCGTCGAGCTTAGAGCGCCGTTGCGGAGGAATGAGGACTGAAACAGGTGAACCGAAATGCGGAGGTGTGATACGTCCGGACGTGCACCGGTCCATATTTCTATGGGAGTCTTAGAAGTTCAACCACCCTGACTAATGGCATGATTTCGGAGATAGGCAGAAGTGAGAGCGGCTTCACCCCACCATCCTTTGTCCATGTGTGCGTCATGAAGCATGGAGCGGACCATCTCAAGTATAGTCCGATTGGCACGTTCAGCAACTCCATTTTGCTTGGGTGTGTATGGCATAGAGCGGTGTCGAGCGATGCCATGAGCTTTAAGGAATGAAGTGAAGGCGTCGGAATTGAACTCTAAGGCACCATCGGAGTGAAACGCTTTGATCGTCCTTGGGGAATGCATATTGTGCACCCGAGTGATATAATCTTTGAAGCATGAAAATGCCTCTGAACGATGGCGTAGGAGATACACGGTAATGTGGCGGGAATAGTCGTCGATGAAGGTGAGAAGGTAGCGAGCGCCTCCAATGGTAGTTCCATATGAAAACGGTCCAGCAATATCCGAATGAATGAGTTGGAGCGGTGCTGTGGTGCGAGAATGGGACACGCCAAATGGCTGACGCGTTTGTTTCCCACGATATTCCGAGATGCATTGGGGAATCGAGGAGGAGAGGTTAAGACCGGTGACCAGCTGCTGCCGATGAAGTGTTGACAAGTCCCGCATGTTAAGATGCCCGAAACGGTGATGCCAAAGGTATGAGGAGGTGGTGGTGGAGACTCGACATGCCGTTGAAGATAAAACAGCTGCTCCCATGATGCAGCTGCTCCCATGATGCAGCTGAAGATAAAACAGATTTCTGCGGGTAAAGCCCTCGCCAATATGAGCCTCATCAGTTTTGAGCTCAACCCGCCCTGCAGTGGGGAAGGAAACGGCAATGCCGGCAGCACCAAGTGCACGAATTGAGAGCAGGTTGTGAACCGATGAAGGGAGAAACAGAACGTTGTCTAGCTGGATGGTGGTTTCCGAGGTTTGTGAACGAAGAGTAGCTACCACCGTGCCGACTCTCAAGACCTTGTAAGTTTCTCCACCACCAAAACGAACGATAATATCATCAGTTGGCTGCTGGAGAGATGAGAGATAATTGCTGCTGTTCTGCCTCTCTTGGCCTCGCACTCCTTGTTGCTCCGTTCAGGCAATTGTATGGAAATCAACTCACTGGCTCCATTCCTGCTGAGCTTGGTAACATGACGAACTTGGTAGACCTGTAAGCCGTGTTTTCCATTCCCTTCCCTCCTTTTTGCTTTGTATTCGTTGTTTCTTAAATACTTTTGAGTTAACTGACTCCCGCTGTCTTTTGTTTGTGATCCTGCTGCTTGTTTCTTGGTGTTTATACCTTAGAGGTGGACAGAAAGTCAAACCAGGGTACCTTCCAGTACCTTTTGGTTCAAGCCAGAATGGGTCCAAAGTTGACTTTAATCAACTGTTAGAATCTGTTTGAGCTGTCAATGTCGAGCATCGTATAAAACTCATTCTCAGCATGTCAACCCGGTAGCTCTCCAACGGGGGAAGCTCCTTTGGTAGGCTTCGTGCTTCTCTCTCCTCTCTCCGCTGCCCCCCATCTCTCAAGGGATCCTCCCGGCGTTTCGACCTCACCTCCCTTTCATCGTCTCGACGTTTTGTCCGTACCTCCATTTCCCGCTCCCTCTCTCGCTCCCTCTCCTTGCCACCACCACGCACCTTCCTTTCCACCGATCCCCTCCCCCTCTCCTCCTCTACACACCACACGGTGTCCTCCTCTTCCCCAGCTGCAGCACCGCCCTCCACCCTCCCCCATCCCTCTCCACCGCATCTCACCCCTTCATCCATGTAACCTACCCAAACCTCCCCTTCCTCCTCACTCACCTCCGCCCCCTCCTCATCCCTCCGCCTCTTCCCCTCTCGTCGCTCACCCCCCTTCCGCTTCTTCCTTCTGCCATCCCTCACCTCTCGCTCTGCCTTCCCTGCACTCTCCCCCTGCTCCCCTTCCTCTCCGCCCTCTACCATCAACGGCAGAGGCCCATCCTTCTTCCTCTCCACACCTCTGCCGCGTCCCCTGTCTCCCTCTCTCCCCCCTCCTCGGCCCACCTTCTTCCCCTTGTCACTGCCCTCACCCCTCACCAACCTCTTTCCACCTACCTCCTTCTCAAGATCTGTCTTTGCAAGACTCGTCTTCTCAACATTCTCCTTCCCTCTAGCCGGCTTTCTCCGGTGGAACGTTTTGACCAATGGGGAGGGTAGGGATGAACATGTTCGTGTTCGCCCCTAGACGAACACATCCGTTTGCCGAACCGAACACTGTTCGGTTCGGCGAACACTTTAAGCAAAAACACGTGTTCGCCGTTTGCCTGTGAAGGCATGTTCGGGCGAACATCGAACACGTTCGTGTTCGTCGCGGGGCAAATTGCAGCAGCGGCCCGAACACGAACGTGTTCATCCCCAGTGCCAGCTGCCACGGTAGCCACATCACCGGCTGCATCTGCCACATCAGCAGCCACACTTCCTTGCCCGCTTGCCTGAAGTGGACTCACCACTCCAGCTGTAGCACGCTCACCTGCCACACCACCTGCCACACCACCTGCCCCACCACCTGCCACACCCCCTGCCCCACCACCTGCCCCACCACCTGCCCCACCACCTGCCACACCACCTCCTGAATTGCCCCCCTCGCTCACAGAGTCGAAGATGCCTCGGAGGTTCACAACAAGACCCTGTGCACCAGGGGACTCCTCCCCGCCCTCACTCCCCCCCTCGCCCTCCCCGCCTTGCCTCTCTCGCCCTTGCCCGCCCTCCCCAGCCCCAGCCTCATCTAGTTGCTCCCACATGTCCCCCTGTCCCATCTCCTCATCCCCCTTTTCACACTGCTCCTCCTGTCCCATCTCCTCTCCCTCCTCCCCTCCCTCCTCCTCAGTTTCCGCATCCTCCATGTCGTCTTGCCCACAAAGCACCTCCTCCCCTTGCTCCTCCCCTTGCACTTCCCCCATCTCCTCTCCTTCCTCATCTCCTCTCTCCTCGCCATCTTCTTCTTCATCCCCCTCTTGCTTCATATCCTCATTACCCTCATTACCCTCATCGTCCCCATCCTCCCGCTCCTGCACCCTCCATTCCTCTACCCCGCCCTCCTCTCCCACTCCCTCTTCTCGCCTCATACCACCTCCAGGTTCTCTCACCACCACTTCAACTGCCTTCCCAGACCCCTCCCCACCTCCTTCTCGTCCCCTGCGTGTTTCACAGCCTACATCCACTGCCCCAGCACCCTGTATTCCCACACCTCTAAGCACACTCCCCTCCACCTCTCCACCCCCCACCCTCACAACACCACTCTCCCGTGGATATGCACCCCCCGCCCTATCCGCTTCCGTCCTTTCCTCACAACCCACCGCCCCACCTGCCGCATCGCCCCTTCCATCACTCACAACAGCAGCAACAGCACCAGAAGCAGCTACCTCATGAGCAGCACAAACGGCAGACGTCGCATGAGTGACAGGAGTGGCATGCGTCGCACGAGTGGCATTAGTGGCATGAGTGGCGTTATTGGCTGTCCTCCCCACCACAGCCTCGCCTGCACTCTTCTCTAACGAGCCTCCGTTGGCATGTGCAGTAGACATGAGCAACATCTCGAACACCTGTTCGGTTCGCCTCGAACATGTTCGAGGCGAACCGAACTATTTTTTTTTTATAAAAAAATAGTTCGAGGCGAACATGTTCGGTGTTCGCCCGAACATGTTCGCCGTTCGCCTCCTCCAATTGGTGGAGTGTGGACGAACACGAACATGTTCGTGTTCGTCCAGTGGTTGACGCGAACACTAAAGTGTTCGCGTCAAATTTGGCCGCGACCAGATTTAGGTCGCGGCCAAGTTGAGTTTGAGCTCATTTTTTGAGCTCAAACTCAAAACGTCTTTGTTGGTTAGCCCTCCCTCCCTCAACCACCATAGACATCATCCCTTTAAGAGCCACCGCACACCGTTCCCTAAGTATTACACGAACATCTCAACTAAGTAGTTCGTAGTAGTGTAGGGTAATTTCAGAAATCGCGAGGGGTTAGTTCGTAGTTGCTACGGGATCAATTTCGCGCAGGTCAATTCTCTAGTTGTATTGTAGGGGCGGGCATTTCTCCGTGCCACACGTAACTAGGAGTTCAATTAGGACCGTGCTATCCGTGGCTTGCGACCGTTCCTTTGGGGTTTTAGAATTTTAAGGCCGAGGGCGGATTTATGGCTTCCAGCCAACATGGATCTGTAGAACGAGGTGCAGGCAGCGCTGAGGGCGGTACACCAGGTTCTCCACCACGACCTATGCAGGGGCGAGTAGGGGATGGACCTGCAGGAGCCAGCGCTTGTTTCGTCGAGGGGTTTCTTTCCGTAGCGGCGCCGACGTCCCGTCCCGTCACTCGTTCCGTTACTCAGGCCCGCGACCCCCTCCTTCTGGGCAGACGCAGCCGAAGAGTGCCAGTGGGGAGGAGGATGAGGAGGAGGAGGGTGAGGGCGAGGAGGATGAGGACGATGAGGGGAGCGGGGATGATAGTGAGGCCGGGTGGGATCCCGAGACGCATGGCGGTGGGAAAGGGGGGGATGATGAGGAGGACCATGAGATGGATGGGTTGGAGCCAGAGGAGGTGGAGGAGGGGGTGGGAGAGGGTGGTGGAGGGGCGGCGACAGAGGCGGCCTCACAGCATGTGGCTGAAGGAGGAGGGAGCGTGGGGGTTAAGGTGGGGAGAAAGCGGGCATCCATTGCGATGCCGAAGCGGAGGAAGAGGGCGAGCAAGTTGAGGTAGACATGAGCACAAGGGCGAACACCTGTTTGTTTTTTTTGCTTAAATTGTTCGCTGAACAGTGTTCGATGTTCGCCCGAACACGTTCGTGTTCAGGCCGCTGCTGCAATTTGCCCCGCGACGAACACGAATGTGTTCGATGTTCGCCCGAACATGCCTTCACAGGCGAACGGCGAACACTTGTTTTTGCTTAAAGTGTTCGCCGAACCGAACACTGTTCGGTTCGGCAAACGGATGTGTTCGTCTAGGGGCGAACACGAACATGTTCGTGTTCGCCCCTTGCTCATCCCTAAGTTGAGGGAGCGAGCATATCCCTGCACATTCACTCGGAAGCCCTTGGGCGAGGGTGTGGTCGCTCCAGAGTTCCTAAACGAGGACGGAGGTTCCGAGAGTAGTAAGGGGACTGGCAAGGGTAATAAGAAACCGGGGTGGCAAGTACAGATGTTCGGGCCTAAAGGGGCAGACGAGAAGCGTCAGTGCAAGATTTGCACTGACAGGATTTCGTGGAAGCAATCCACAACAACACCCGGCGAGCGGCACTTCGAGAGCTACCACACAGCGCACATGCATGTGTGGCATCACCGTTACCACACTCCATCCGTTCACTTGCCTGGGGAGACGTTTCCTCGTGGGGGCTACAAGGGTGTGCCGGATGGCTACGTCGATGGGTGGCCGCATGCCAAGTCTTGGCCGCATCTCGCCAAGAAGAAAGGGACGGCGTCCGGTGGAGCTCGGGGGTCAGGCGGGATGGAGCGGTTCATGACAACCAAGCTGTCCACGGAGGAGCTACGACAGGCGATCGCCAAGCTGGTGGTCACCTGCGACCTCCCCTTCCGCATCGTCGAGGCCGAGGCCGTGAGTGTCCCATGCCTGGTGTTTTGGCAGTATGTGGTTGACTATTTCATGCTTCTATTATAATCCACCATTCACATGTCCACCATTCACATGTCCACCATTCACATGTCCATCATTCACATGTCCACCATTCACATGTCCACCATTTACATGTCCACCATTCACATGTCCACCATTCACATGTCCACCATTCACATGTCCATCATTCACATGTCCACCATTGACTCACATGTCCATTATTCACATGTCCATCATTCACATGTCCATCATTCACATGTCCATCATTCACATGTCCACCATTCTCATGTGCACCATTCACATGTCCACCATTCACATGTCCACCATTCACATGTCCATCATTCACATATCCACCATTCACATGTCCACCATTCGGATATCCACCATTCAGAGTTGTCTCTACTCTACCCTCCTCCAGTTTTGGGAGCTATTGATCCTGCTAAACCGCAACTGCGCACAGAAGAACTTCATCCCCTCCCGGTGGACGGTATCCCGCGACACTGTGGTCTATGCAACAGCAGCTCTCCAGTCCGCCATTGCGGAGATGCTGGCGAAGGAGGGGGAGTTGGGGTGCAAGGTGTCGATCACCATCGACAAGTGGACGGCACCCAACAACAAGGCATGGCTAGTGGTGACAGGTCACTGGATAGACGAGAACTTCCAGCTGCGCACAATGGTGCTTGAGTTCCGTGAGATGCTCGGGCGGCATGGGGGCAGGGAGATGGCGCAGGTGGTTGAGGAGACGATTGTGCAGTGGGGGTTGGAGGGGCGTTGTCTTGGTTTCACGACAGACAACGCCTCTAGCAACATTGCCGCCTTCAGGCGGATGTCGGAGGAGGGTGGTGGTCAGTGCTTCTTCAACTCGCGCATGCACTTCCGGTGAGTGTGGAAGTGTGCGTGGGCTGGGTGTGTGGGAGTGTGGGCGTGTGTTTGCCTTTGTGGTGTGTCGTTCCAGCATGGACAATTTGTAGTTGTATGGAGGGGTGGGCCGGTGCGGTTCGAGTTGTAGGGTGTGTGGGGTCTGGTATGGGTGTGTGGCGCACTCTAACAATGTGTCCTCCAACTTCCCCTTTTCTCCTTCCCAATGTTGTGTTCCGTGCGCAGGTGCTTGGCACACGTGATAAACCTTGCAGTGCAGGCAGCACTGGCTGTGGATTCCATACAGAAGTTGCTGAAGATACGAAGAGAGATGGCGTCGTGGATTGGCTTCTCTCCACAGCGCTCGGGGTCTTTCTTGGGCCTACAACGGACCTTGAACTCGCAGGCCAACCCCGCCACGCCGAAGTCGGCGTTGAAGCTGGTGCAGGACAGTCCTACGCGCTGAGGGTCGACCCACGACATGGTCGAGCGTGCGGGTGTTCTGCAGAACCCCATCACTGTCTTCTTCGCCCAGACACAGATAACACTTGTGTTTTGTGTGGGTTGTAGTGTGTGGTTATGTCATGGTGTGGTGTGTTAGCACGTCTACACAATACTGTTCGTCATGCTTGTATGTTGCCGGCCGGATGCCATAATCCTCCTCCATAATCACAGTTTCCCTCATACCTCCCCCCAAACCATTCCCTCTACCCGACAGGGCTTGTCGAAGACCGACAAGAAGAAGGTGGAGAGTTTGCGCCTGACAGACGCAGACTGGGAGACCCTGCAGGCGGTGAAGACATTCCTAAGCCCCTTCGCCAAGGTCTCCAAGGCAGCAGAGGGGGCAGCGTACCCGACTGTGTCGATGGTGGTGCCGTACTACAACGGCCTGATCGACGCCATGGAGTCGCGCCTTGCCAAGGGGCCATCTCCGACGCTGCAGCCGATGATCGTGGCGGCGCTGAGCCACTTGAAGAAGTACGCCTACATCACCAGCAACGAGTACTGGATCGCCACCTTCTTGGACCCTTCCATGAAGGCGGCGTGGTTCGACGACGCGCACTGGGAGAAGCTGCATCCCGAGACCGACAGGAGGGTGAGGCCGCGTCCGGCGTCTGGCAAGGTGATCAAGCTGGTGCACGACCGCGTGGCCGAGTACCAGGCCCGGGCTGCAAAGCTTGCTCCACGGCCGACCCCACTTGCCCCCGTTGCGGAGGAGGAAGAGGGAGACGAGGAGGAGGACGACGATGACGCGCAGTTTCTCCCTAGTCGCCGACGACTTGCGGCGCGTCTGTCGGCGAGACAGGAGGCGGGGGCGGGTGGGATGGTGCAGGATGACGAGGTTAGCAGGTACTTGTCCGAGAGGGTGCGGTGCGACGTGACAGCGCTAGAGTACTGGCGCAGTGCCACCAACATGCAGACGCTGAGACGCATGGCCCGGGATTATCTCGCCATCCCTGCCACGTCCGCTTCGAGTGAGCGGGTGTTCTCCCTTGGTCGCAACCTCATTTCCTGGAAGCGGCACCGCCTGGCCTCTCAGAGGACGCGAGTTGTCATGATTTTCAGATCATGGTACAGTTCACACCCTGGCCAGAGGATAGGCGAGGGCCGCCGACCGAGAGGCGTCGCACCACCAGAGTTCGCCATTGAGGGCGAGGGGGCAGAGGAGGATGACGAGGAGGAGGAGGAGGAGGGTGTGGAGGCTGACGACACAGCTGGTGGAGAGGATGCTGTTGTTGGTAGTAGCAGTGGCGCCTTAGCGTAGGAATTTGTTAGACTTTGACATTTCCCTTCACAGTATGTGATGTACTATTGGGTTCGTTGCATGCACACATATACACCCTGCACACAATTTGCTATCATCGTGAACCTTGAAAACTGTTTTCTGACATGTGTGACTATAGTGAATTTTCCCCTGGGCGAACATGAACATTTTCGTCTCGAACATGTTCGTGTTCGCCTGCTGAAAAAAATCGTTCGCCACATAGGGCGAACGGCGAACACATACTTTCAGCTAAATAGTTCGCCGAACCGAACTGTGTTCGGTTCGGCAAAAGTACATGTTCGAGGGTGGGCGAATTCGAACTTGTTCGAGTTCGCCATTTGCTCATGCCTAGCTGAAGTACCCCGAGAATTCACCCTCCTCCGCCAGGTGCCGAAGAGCAACTACGTTTGCAGACGCATTGTCGGTCGTGAGACCGAGGCAACGCGTCTGCAACTTCCACTGCACCACCACCTTCTCCACCGCCTTAGCGATTTCCTTCCCCCCATGCCTACCAGGCATCTCGACGAAAGCAAGAATCACCTGGCGCAACTCCCACTGCACTGACACGAAGTGACCTATCAGCACCATGTAGGCCTTGCCGTTCGGGCCTGTCCACATCTCGGTGATGTACGACACGGCACAGGTTGTAGAGGCCAGCTCTGCAATCGCTGCCTCGAGCGCCAAGTCAGCAAGGACAACGGTGTCGCGTGCCACCGTCCAACGTGATGGGATGACGCCCTTTTCCCCACACTTTTCGTTCAGCAGGATCAGCAGCTCCTTGAACTGGTGTTATATATACAAGCACGAGGAGGGGCGAATAAGGTGGACATCAATTCATGATGCCATGATGGCTGGTTGTACTGCAATGAAGTAGCACGTGCGGCCAGCAATCTCAATCCATCAAAGCACAACGAATAGGAGGGGGGGTGAACGTTTTCTCACCGCATCCAGCTTGACGATGCGAAAGGGCAAGTCGCCGGTCACCACAAGCTTCGTGATCGCCGCACGAAGCTTCAGCTTACTCAGCCTCGCTGAAACAAAGCGCTCAATGCCGCCTGCCTCATCCTTCGCGCTCGGGGTCTGCACCACCGGCAACTTGGGCCACGAGGCCACGTGTGGCCAATTCACCACCTTCCTGTCGGGAACTCCATCGTAGCCACCCTCCGGGAAAGTCTCCCCCTTAGTCAGTAGGTGTGGTCTTAGGGACCTATACTGCCAAATGTCGTGGTGCGCCGTGTGCTTCGCAACCATGTGGCGCACCTCTGGAGTCGTAGTGCCCGTCGACCAACTGATACGGGTGTCGCACATCTTACACTTGCGCTTCTCATCCGCCCCCAATGGCCCGAGCATCTGGACCTGCCAACCCGGGGCCTTCTTACACCCTTTCGTGGCCTTTAAAGGCCCATCATTCTCATCTACCGACGCGGCCATACCATCCTCTCCCCCCCCCTCCTCCTGAACTTCTATGCCTTTACCCTTGCCCTTTTTCTTCCCGTTCCCCTTGCCTTTGGCCTTCCCCTTGGCATTCCCCTTGGCCTTCCCCTTGGCCTTCCCCTTGGCCTTCCTCTTAGCCTTCCCCGGCTGGGACACCTCCTCCTCCTCCTCCTCCTCCTCAGCCTCCTCACCACTACCCTCTCTCTCCCCCTCCTCCACCTCCTCCTCCTCCTCCTCCTCCTCCTCCTCCTCCTCCTCCTCCTTCTCACCCTTCTCCTCCTCCTCCTCGTCGTCATCCCTCAACCCCGCGCAATCCCCATCTTTCTTCGGATCATAATCCTTGTCGGTGCTATCGGATGGACTACGTTGGATGCGTGGGCGCTTCTTTTCCAGCTGCCACTCTCCAGCCAATCCCTTTGGCTTCCCCCCCCCCCCCCACCACCCTTGACCTTCCCCCCCCCCCCCCCCTTCCTCATCCTCCTCGGCCTCCTCTGAAATCTCTTCGATCTCATCACGAGACTTCCCATACCGATGTGAGGGTGCAGCCAGCCCCCCGCCACTAAACCTGTAGCTTTTTGGTGACGTGGGGACTCCTAGGTATTGCCCCCCTATGAGCTCGAGAGGTGCGAGAGGGCTTGCGGTCCCAGTTGCAGTATCTAGTAGTGCGGATGGGCCACGAATGGCCTTGTCCTGGCTGCTAACCAACCCTACATCAACCATTTCTGAATCCATCCGCCTTGCTAAACTCTTTGCTAAAATGAAATGCTCTTGATTTCTGTTTTTAAACGTTTCCTAACCTAATCTACCCTTATACTTAACGTTTCTAGCCTCAATGTGGACTTTAAACCGTGGGAGTGGTGCAGTTTAAATGGGTAGTGGGCGGAATGCTATCCTAACTGGAAATTGACGATTGAGCCCAAGAATGAGCTCAATCGTCGCTTTCCCCTTTTAGATCCAACCAGCGCGTCAATTTTTGACGCGCTGGATTTCGACAAACACCTCGGTGTTCGCCCGCGAACACTTTGTGTTCGCGAACACCTCGGTGTTCGCCCGCGAACACAAAGTGTTCGCGAACACCTAGGTGTTCGTGAATTTTTTTGCACGAACCGCAACGAACACTCGAACACGTTCGACTCGAACCGAACAGGGGTTTGGGAATTCGCTCATGTCTACTGTTCGGCGAACAATTTAAGCAAAAAAAACAAACCTGTTCGGTTCGCCTCGAACACGTTCGAGGCGAACCGAACAGGTGTTCGCCCTTGTGCTCATGTCTAGCTGTGGCTCAAATGTGGTGCATCTGTCCCAAGAACCTTTCCTCCCCTGTTCAGTATACTTCACCCTTTTTGGTCTCCCTCAATTACATTCTCATTCACCTCACTTCTCAGAGCCTTTTTCATCACCAGTCTATCTCCTCTCATTTGACTATTGGTTGTAATCATTTTGTCGCAATCTCTTTTCTGCGAATGGATGCTGAAAAATCCTATTTGTGTGACTCCTTCTAGCATCATGCGTTGTCTCATCCATCCGTCTCCAAGGCACAATCGCCTTCATTCGACTGGTCTTCCACAACCTTGTCGCTGGTCCACGTCTCTTCTGTCTTGTCTTCTCTTGTTACAATCTCACTGCTTTCTCCTTACTGGCCTGGTTTTATAAAACCTTTTCCTCGAGAGAACCATTGGCATTCCACTCCGCATCCTAGCTCATGATCATGGAGGCTTGTCTTTCCATCCTCCGTTTGACACGAGTCACTGTCCTTGTGCTTGGCCAGGGTAAAACCCCACCTGCTGGAATGGTTCTTCCCTCTTGCATTTGTACGCAATGGCAGGTCCCTCAGGAGTAATCAGCTCACGGGTTCAATCCCTTTGGAAATTGGCTATCTACCATCTCTGTCATCCCTGTAAGGCTCTTCTCTGTCACACGATCATAATTAGGCTTGAGCTGAAAAACGAACACCTGTTCGGTTCGCCTCGAACATGCTCGAGGCGAACGGAACAGTTCTTTTTCTCCTATTTCTGTTTGCGTCGAACATGTTCGACTTTGGTTTGGCTGTAAGTGCCGAGCCACGCCGAACACGAACATGTCCATGTTTGAAACACACCTGTCATTTACGATTTTTGTCATTAGCGAGCAATATTGCACTGGTTTCTTATTT
The DNA here is from genome assembly GCA_947471745.1 of Closterium sp. Naga37s-1. Lineage (NCBI taxonomy): Eukaryota > Viridiplantae > Streptophyta > Zygnematophyceae > Desmidiales > Closteriaceae > Closterium > Closterium sp. Naga37s-1. The sequence goes on from CANJKZ010000328.1 coordinate 2,065,366, forward strand.
CCAGAACCTCTCCAAAACATTCAGGGTGTAGGGCACTCAAATACAATGCAAAAATCAAGGTTGCGAGTAGTGTCACCACAAAAAAAACACGCACTATGGGATCACAAACATGTTTGTGTTTGAGGCAAATACGCCAGGGTTCGCCTGCAAGGCGAACGCACGAACACCAGAATTGTCTGTGAGCTGATAGTCTGTGAACTGATTGCCTGTGAACTGATAGTCTGTGAACTGATAGTCTGTGAACTGATTGTCTGTGAACTGATTGTCTGTGAACTGATTGTCTGTGAACTGATAGTCTGTGAACTGATTGTCTGTGAACTGATTGTCTGTGAACTGATTGTCTGTGAACTGATTGTCTGTGAATTGATTGTCTGTGAACTAATAGTCTGTGAACTGATAGGCTGTGAACTGATAGTCTGTGAACTGATAGTCTGTGAACTGATTGTCTGTGAACTGATTGTCTGTGAACTGATTGTCTGTGAACTGATTGTCTGTGAACTGTTTGTCTGTGAACTGATAGTCTGTGAACTGATAGTCTGTGAACTGATTGTCTGTGAACTTATTGTCTGTCAGCTGATAGTCTGTGAACTGATTGTCTGTGAACTGATAGTCTGTGAACTGATAGTCTGTGAACTGATTGTCTGTGAACTGATTCTCTGTAAACTGATTGTCTGTGAACTGATTGTCTGTGAACTGATTGTCTGTGAACTGATAGTCTGTAAACTGATTGTCTGTGAACTGATTGTCTGTGAACTGATAGTCTGTGAACTGATTGTCTGTGAACTTATTGTCTGTGAGCTGATAGTCTGTGAACTGATTGTCTGTGAACTGATAGTCTGTGAACTGATAGTCTGTGAACTGATTGTCTGTGAACTGATTGTCTGTGAACTGATTGTCTGTGAACTGATTGTCTATGAACTGATTGTCTGTGAACTGATTGTCTGTGAACTGATAGTCTGTGAACTGATTGTCTGTGAACTGATTGTCTGTGAACTGATTGTCTGTGAACTGATTGTCTGTGAACTGATAGTCAGTTAACTGATAGTCTGTGAACTGATTGTCTGTGAACTGATTGTCTGTGAATTGATTGTCTGTGAACTGATAGTCTGTAAACTGATTGTCTTTGAACTGATTGTCTGTGAACTGTTTGTCTGTGAACTGATTGTCTGTGAACTGATAGTCTATGAACTGATAGTCTGTGAACTGATTGTCTGTGAACTGATTGTCTGTGAACTGATTGTCTGTGAACTGATAGTCTCTGAACTGATAGTCTGTGAACTGATTGTCAGTGAACTGATTGTCTGTGAATTGATTGTCTGTGAACTGATAGTCTGTGAACTGATTGTCTGTGAACTGATTGTCTGTAAACTGATTGTCTGTGAACTTATTGTCTGTGAACTGATAGTCTGTGAACTGATTGTCTGTGAACTGATAGTCTGTGAACTGATTGTCTGTGAACTGATTGTCTGTCAACTGATTGTCTGTGAACTGATTGTCTGTGAACTGATAGTCTGTGAACTGATTGTGTGTGAACTGATTGTCTGTGAACTGTTTGTCTATGAACTGATAGTCTGTGAACTGATTGTCTGTGAACTGATTGTCTGTGAACTGTTTGTCTGTGAACTGATTGTCTGTGAACTGTTTGTGTGTGAACTGATAGTCTGTGAACTGATTGTCTGTGAACTGATTGTCTGTGAACTGTTTGTCTGTGAACTGATTGTCTGTGAATTGATTATCTGTGAACTAATACTCTGTGAACTGATTGTCTGTGAACTGATTGTCTGTGAACTGTTTGTCTGTGAACTGATTGTCTGTGAACTGATAGTCTGTGAACTGATAGTCTGTGAACTGATTGTCTGTGAACTGATTGTCTGTGAACTGATTGTCTGTGAACTGATAGTCTGTGAACTGATTGTCTGTGAACTGATTGTCTGTGAACTGATTGTCTGTGAACTGATTGTCTGTGAACTGATTGTCTGTGAACTGATAGTCTGTGAACTGATTGTCAGTGAACTGATTGTCTGTGAACTGATAGTCTGTGAACTGATTGTCTGTGAACTAATTGTCCCTCTTTCCATTGCCGTTGTTTCAACTTGTCTTGTCCACATCCCTCCCATTCATTCCCCCATCATGCAACTCCTGAGAGCATCCCAGCCTATGGCCTGCAGCTATTAACGAACACGTACATGTCAGCATGGGCCAGCCCCTTCCCGCGCTACGTGAGTGCGGACTATCGAGTGGCGCCCGACAAGCAGGACTCGTGGGACGTCAGCGACTACCACTGCTGGGACACCTTGACGTTTCTCGGCTGGCCCGTCAAGGACCAGAAGGACTGCAGTGAGTGAAATGAATAGAGAAGCATGTTGGAGCCAATAGCTTGGCTGGTGTGTCGTGGACCTTAGTTGGAGTATACGCGTTTCGCGTTTCATACGCTAGCGTTTATCCGCTAGCGTATAAACGCCGAACGCTTCTTGGGAGGGGTCCAGTACGAAGTGAATAGGCTGGCCCGGGCACCATCAAACTTTTCCCCGGGCAGTTTGTTAGGTTAAAATCGGGGGATGGGCGAGCTGCAATGCACGAAGTTGGTGCCCAGTCTTGTCATGCTCGTCGATAAGAATGTGGTCGGCAAGATCGAGATGAAATAAAATTAGAAATGTCGAGTCACGAGCTGGGCTGGCTGGTAAGAACAGTGGGGTTTGTTGGGGGGGTAGTTTTGGATGGGTTGGAGTTCGTAGATGGGATGGGTTTCAGTGCGGTACTGATTTGAGATTCAACATTTGGATTCCCAGACACGCCTGCGAACTTCGAAGATACATTTCCACTTGCCTAGACCACCGATTAGCATTTCGACTTCCGCGAAATGCTCACCAAGAAGATCCGCACCTTTTCCGTGATATTTTTTTTCGGGCAGCCCTAGAAAAAATATGACTGCATATTGCGTATTCCGTAGCGTATAGCGTATTGCGTTTAAACGAAAGCGTTTATACGTGATACGCTTGAGGCTCTGAGCGTATACTCCAACTAAGTCGTGGACACCTTTGATACTATTTGCTTGTTCTCTGCCTACTGTTCTGCTGCTGACCACGTGTTTCAAACAGCCATCCTACAGTAGTCAGCTCAATACTTTCTTAGGATCCGCTCTGGTTATTCACTACTTTGTCTCAACACTCTTCGGATACACTCTGATTATTCACAGAACTGTTCTTATCGTACCCAGATGCGTGTTGGGCATTCGCGCTGGTGGCGAGTGTGGAAGCGGCATACGGCATTGCAACGAATGGAGAGGCGCCGCAGCTGTCAGTGGAGTCACTCTTTGCAGCCATGGGGCTCACCTCCGAGGCCGACAAGTGCAGCACGGGGGGCTCCCCCACTGAGGCTTTTGAAACGCTTCTCATGCTGCCTAACGGCAGAATTTCAGAGGCCGGCGTACCTGTGAGTAGTGAGGTGGAGGAGTACAAGGCTAGAGAGGGATATATGTTCATGAGAGCATTGGGAACTCTAAGTAGTGTGCCCGGTGTTGAGAGAGTTGAAACTATACTACAACTGGTGACATGGAGACTCTTCTTTGAGTTCTAGAGTCAGTCGTAGCAGTCACTGTCAACAGTTGCAGTCTCTAACACAGTTGAACGAATTTCTCTACAGCATAAAAATGCTCTCGAAGCTGGATATGCTAGATGGATTTGTGGAAGAGAAAAGGCCAAGTTATTATTGCAAGAGGCAAAAAGTTTCTGCCACGACAGACCGAGAGAGGGCTGACTAAGCGTGTAAACAAACAACTCGGTATTCGCATGGTATTGAGGACACGACTGGACACTCGTTTCGCTTCCATGCTGCTTGCCCCTGAGGGAGACCCGGATACTCCAGACATCCCGACCCCGCGCTCTTACGCAGAGGCGATTACGGGTCCTTACTCCTCTCAGTGGCAGGCAGCCATGGATGCCGAGATGGCATCCTGGAAGTCCACAGGCACCTACGTCGACGAGGTTCCCCCACCTGGGGCGAACATAGTCGATGGCATATGGATCTTCAGGGTGAAGCGGCCGCCGGGTTCTCCGCCTGCCTTCAAGGCGCGTTACGTTGCTAGAGGCTTCAGTCAGCCACAGGGAGTTGACTACTTCCAGACCTTCTCCCCCACCCCGAAGATGACTACTCTTCGGGTGTTGCTGCACGTCGCTGCTCAGCGTGACTACGAGTTGCACTCTCTGGACTTCAGCACAGCTTTCCTGCAGGGCAGCCTGCACGAGGAGATCTGGTTGCGCCGCCCACCTGGTTTCACTGAGTCTTTTCCTGCAGGTACTCAGTGGAGTCTTCGGCGGCTAGTCTACGGTCTCCGTCAGGCGCCTCGCGAGTGGCACAACACACTGAGGACTACACTTGCGGCTCTTGGGTTTGCTCCTGCTACTGCTGACCCGTTGCTGTTTCTACGCACCGACACCTCGCTGCCGCCGTTCTATGTCCTTGTCTATGTCGACAACCTCGTCTTTGCCACTGCTGACACTGAGGCACTGACCCTTGTGAAGTCGGAGCTGCAGAAGAGACACACCTGCACTGACCTGGGTGAAGTGCGCAGCTATCTTGGCTTGCAGATCACCCGGGACAGAGCTCGGCGCACCATTACACTGACTCAGTAACACATGGTGCCTCACTTGCTTACTGCGTGACTTTGCTTGTACTGTGATATATATATATACCTGCATGCTTGCACTTGCTAGGGTATGATCACTGTATTGTTTGTTCTCTTTTATATATAACTCTGCATGTGAACTGGCCTTGTGGCCCTTTGCTTGTGCTCGGACAGTGTGGTGACTTTGTGATCCACCCTTAGCTTGCTTTGCTTTTCTTGACTGGTCTTGTGACCACTTGTTCTCCCCCATTTTGCCTATGGGGGTGTATCAGAACATTATAGTGTCAAACATATATGATATAGCCTGTGTAGGCTGTAGTGGGGTAGACATTATGGGGTACAGCTTTTCTTGGTTTTCACACTTGTACCCATCTCCTTTCTAGTCCACACCATTCTCACATGGTATAGAGCGGGTTCCTAGTGGGACCGTTTTTTTAGGGCCCACCACTTAATTTTTTTTTTTCCTGCCCTTCCGGAAGCGCGCTCCTGCCCCTGTCGCGCGCCTCGCGCCTGTCTCACCTGCGCCCCGTGCACCTACCCTGCCGTCACGGCCCCTGCTGTCGCGGCCTTGTTTGAAGCCGTCGCGGCCCTGCCCTGCCGTCGCAGCCCTGCCGCCCTGCCGTCGCGGCCCTGCCGCCCTGCCGTCGCAGCCCTGCCGCCCTGCCGTCGCGGCCCTCCTTGAAGCCGTTGCGGCCCCGCCCTCCCGTCGCGGCCCTGCCGCCCTGCTGTCGCGGCCCTGCCTGAAGCCGTCGCGGCCCTGCGTGCCGCCGCCGCGGCTCGTCCTACTGCTGCTGTTGCGGCCCTGCCTCGTCGTGGCCCTGCCTGACGCGGCCCTGACCTGCCAGCGCGCCACGGCTCTGCCCTTCCAGTTGCGGCCCTACCCTGATCCCGCCCTGGTAAGCGCACCGCCGCACCCGCGCCGCCCTGCCAAGCTGCGCAGCCTTACCGAGCCGCACCGTCCTGCCGAGTCGCGCTGCTTTTGCTGCTGCTGCTGCTGCTGCTGCTGCTACTGCTACTGCTACTGTTGTCATGGCTACCCCTAATGTACTTACCTTCGATGCTGAGGGTCGGGCAGTTGATTTCGAGGTCTGGGTCGATGATCTGCAGCTGTTTCTGCAGTGCGATTCTATGGACGGAGTCTCACTATTCGATCTCACGTCCGGCGTCTCTGTTGCACCTACTGCCGATGCTGACAGTACTGTTCGCTCACAATGGACCACGCGCGATGCTGCTGCCCGTCTTGCTGTTCGTAGTCATCTGCCGTCTGCTGAGCGCGCGCACCTTAGCCAGTACAAGACCGCTAGGACTCTGTACGACGCTGTTGTTGCGCGCTACTCCAACCCTGCCACTACTGCCCTTACCCGCCTCATGCTGCCGTACCTGTTCCCTGACCTAGCTGCTTTTGCCACAGCCGCTGACCTCATTACGCACCTCCGCACTAGTGACACCCGCTACTGCACTGCGCTTCCTGCCGAGTTCTGCGCCAAGAACCCCCCCCCTATATACATCACTCTCTACTACCTCGTCACCCGGCTCCCTGACTCCCTTCGCTCGGTCAGGGACCACTTCCTCTCCCTTTTCCCCACCACGCTCACCGTTGACCTCCTCGAGGAGCGCCTCCTTGCATCTGAGAAGAGTATAGTCGCTGTAGGAGCCTCTCGTGGTGACCCTCGTGCCCCTTTCTTTGAGGGGTGCTCCCCCGTTCCCCTTTTGCCTTCTGTTGCCTCTGCTGCTGCTGTCGACCTCGTTGGCACCGAGTCGGTCGGCGCTGCGTCTGCTCCTAGTGGGAGGCGCTGCAGCGGCAGGAGCAAGGGGGCCAAGGGTGCTGGAGGGGATGGCAGGGGCGGCGGTGGTGGCGGTGGTGGCGGTGGAGGGGGTTGGGGTGGTGGCGGGAGTGGGGGCTTCAGTTGCGGTGGTGGAGGTGGAGGCGGCGGAGGCAGCGGCAGTGGGGGTGGAGGTGGCGGCGGTGGCGGCGGTGGCGGCGACGGTGGGGGTGACGGCGGTGGGGGCGGCGGTGGTGCTGGTTGGGGTGGTGCTGTGCAGCGGGGAGGCTTTGGCGGTGGCCAGCGCCAGCAGCAGCAGCGCCCTCGTGAGACCCTGTCGCCCCAGCAGCTTCGTGAGGCTGCTGCTCTAAGTGCTAGTGAGTCTGCTGCTCCAAGTGCTAGTGAGGCTGCTCTCTCAGGTACCGCGTCGGCTCAGGTCTTGCACACTTTCACCCTTGACTCGGGTGCTTCCCGCTCCTTCTTTCGCGACTGCAGCACACTCTCGCCGCTCAGCTGGCCGGTGGAAGTCTCTCTGGCTGACCCCTCTGGGGGTCCGGTCCTTGCATACTCCTCCACGGTTCTGCCGTGTCCGGTGGTCCCGTCTGGCTCTTTGTCTGGCCTCCACCTCCCCTTGTTCTCCACGAACTTGGTGAGTGGAGCTGACCTTCAGGACGTGTGGGTTGACCAGTTCACTCCTGGAGGTCAGCGGGTGACCCACTCTTCGTGTACTCGGACGGGCCGGCACCTGGCCACGTTCACCCGTCAGCCTGGGTCGAGCCTGTACACCCTGACTACCGTGTCTCCTCCGGTTGCTGAGTCTGGTCAGGTAGCCGCGTCAGGTCAGGTGTTTGCTGCAGCGTCCCGGTCTGGTCCTGAGTCTGCCCCTTGCTCGTGTCGCCTCCTGTCTCAACAGACTCTCCTCTGGCACCACCGCCTTGGTCACCCCTCCCTGCCTCATCTCCGAGGCATGGCCTCCCGTGTCCTTGTCACTGGTCTTCCCCGATCTCTCCCTCCCCTTCCCCCGGGGCCTGCCCCTACCTGCGTTCCTTGCGTCGAGGGGCGGCAGCGCGCCGCTCCTCACTCCTCCGAGTTCCCTCCGACGGAGGCTCCCCTGCAGACTCTTCACATGGACGTGTGGGGCCCAGCCCGCATCCGTGGACAGGGTCACGAGCGCTACTTTCTGCTGGTTGTTGACGACTACTCGCGTTACACCACAGTCTTCCCCTTGCGCTGCAAGGGTGAGGTCACTCAGGTGCTGATCGACTGGATCCGCGCTGCCCGTCGTCAGCTCAGCGAGAGTTTCGGCTCGGACCTTCCTGTTCTGCGTCTGCACTCTGACAGAGGTGGTGAGTTTTCCTCCAACCTTCTGCGAGCCTTCTGTCGTGCAGAAGGCATCCGCCAGACGTTCACGCTTCCAGCCTCTCCGCAGCAAAATGGGATTGCTGAGCGCCGCATTGGCATGGTCATGGACGTCGCTCGTACGTCCATGATCCATGCGGATGCTCCCCATTTTTTGTGGCCGTTCGCGGTTCAGTACGCGGCGCATCAGATCAACCTCCAGCCCCGGGTCTCCATGCCGGAGACCACACCTACTCTGCGGTGGACGGGGAAGGTTGGCGATGCGTCTGCGTTCCGTGTCTGGGGATCTCGAGCTCTCCTCCGCGACTTGTCTGCGGACAAGCTGTCCTCCCATGCTGTTCCCTGCGTCTTCCTTGGCTTCCCCCCTAACGCGCCTGGTTGGCAGTTTTACCACCCCACCTTGCGCCGTGTTCTGTCCTCTCAGGACGTCACGTTTGACGAGTAGGTTCCTTACTACCGTCTCTTCCCCTACCACACTGCCCCCCTCCCCCCCCCCGCCGCTCTCCCTCGCGCCAGGTCCCCCCCCGGTAGACCCCCTCCCCCCTCAGGGTCCTGCCCCCTCAGGTGTGTCCCAGGTAGACGCAGTCGAGCCTGTCGAGGTAGCTGTTGACTCTGGTGCTGCTAGGGGTGTTGAGCCTGCAGGTGCTGGGTCTGGGAGTGCTGAGCCTGGGCGTGCGGAGCCTGGGGGTGCTGAGTCTGGGGGTGCTGAGCCTGGGGTTGCTGAGTCTGGCGGTGCGGAGCCTGAGGGGGCTGAGCCTGCTCGTGTGGAGTCTGGAGGTGCTGCGCCTGGAGGTCCTTTGGGTGCTTCGTCCCGGTGGGAGCCACTCTCTCCACAGCAGCTGCACGAGTGGTTTGCTCGGCGCTGGAGCCGTGCTGCTGGAGCTGGTGGTGCTACGGGCGCTGGAGGTTCTACTGCTGTTGGAGCTGCTGGGGGTTCTGGATCCACTGGTCCCGGAGGTGCTCGTACTGGAGGTACTGAAGCTGCTCGGCCTGGTGGTGCTACTTGAGCTGGAGCTGCTGGAGGTGCTGGAGCTGGCGGTACTACTGGAGCGGGTGCTGCTGGAGGTACTGGAGCTGGCGCTGCTGGAGCTGCTGAGGCTTCTGGTGGTTCTGCTGGAGCTGGAGGTGCTGCTGGAGCCGGTGCTCCTAGGGGTGCTGGGGTTGGCGCTACTGGAGCTGCTGGAGGTGCTGCTGGAGCTGGTGGAGTTGGACCTGACACTGGGGGTGCTGGTGCTGTCCCTGCTGGTTCTGGAGGCGCTGCGCGGCCGCGGCCGTACTTCGTTCCGCTCCTCGAGCAGGTTCTTGGTCTCCCGCCTTCTCCTGGTCCTGCTCCTTCCTTAGAGTGTCCACCGCCTGTCCAGTCGCAGTCCCAGTTACAGCCCGCCTCCCCACTGCCTGCTCCTTCTCCTTACACTGGTCCGACAGGAGGTCTTACGGAGCGTCGTGAGCCTGAGTTTTGTCCTGCGTCGCCTGTTCGTGCTGCTCGCACTAGTCGTCGTGGTTCGCGTCAGCGTCCTCCTCCTGTCCCTGGCACGCACCAGATCGCTCTGCGTCCTTCCACTGCTCCGCAGCGTGTCCCTCTGCCGTCTCCTCCTGAGTCCTCCCTTCCTGCCCTTGCTGACCCGCCGTCAGACCTTGCTCGTGCTGCCAGTCCTACTGTCACGCTTCTTCTCGCTACTCTTGTCACTGACCCTTCGTTTGAGTCCACTGCTGCGTCTGCCTTGGTTGCTGAGCTTGTCGACTTTGCTGCTCACTGTCGTTTAGACTACACCGCTAGTCTTGTTGCTGAGTCTGAGTCTGTCTGTCCTCCGTCCGTCAAGGGTGAGTGTGCTCTTAGCATGGACGTCCTTGCCGCTGCTGTACCTCATCTCGTGTCCATGCTGCTTGCCCCTGAGGGAGACCCGGATGCACGAGACATCCCGACCCCGCGCTCTTACGCAGAGGCGATAGAGGGTCCCTACTCCTCTCAGTGGCAGACAGCCATGGACGCAGATATGGCTTCCTGGAAGTCCACAGGCACCTACGTCGACAAGGTTCCCCCACCTGGGGCGAACATTGTCGATGTCATGTGGATTTTCAGGGTGAAGCGGTCGCCGGGTTCTCCGCCTGTCTTCAAGGCGCGTTACGTGGCTCGAGGCTTCAGTCAGCGGCAGGGAGTTGACTACTTTCAGACCTTCTCTCCCACCCCAAAGATGACCACTCTTCGGGTACTGCTGCACGTCGCTGCTCAGCGTGACTACGAGCTTCACTCTCTTGACTTCAGCACAGCCTTCCTACAGGGCAGCCTGCACGAGGAGATCTGGCTGCGCCGCCCACCTGGCTTCACTGGGTCGTTTCCTCCTAGTACCCAGTGGAGCCTCTGGCGGCCAGTCTACGGTCTCCGCCAGGCGCCCCGTGAGTGGCACGACACACTGAGGACTACGCTTGCGGCTCTTGGGTTTGCTCCTTCCACTGCTGACCCGTCGCTGTTTCTTCGCACCGACACCACTCTGCCGCTGTTCTACATCCTCGTGTACGTTGACGACTTGGTTTTTGCTACTGCTGACACTGCTGGACTGGCCCACGTGAAGTCGGAGCTGCAGAAGAGACACACGTGCACAGACCTGGGTGAGCTACGCAGCTATCTTGGCTTGCAGATCACCCGGGACAGAGCACGGCGCACCATTGCCTTGACTCAGTCACACATGGTGCAGCAGGTCCTTCAGCGCTTCAACTTCACGTACTCCTCGCCTCAGGCCACTCCTCTATCTACTCGCCACTCGCTCTCAGCTCTGCCTTCGGATGAGTCCGTAGAGCCGAGTGGCCCGTTTTCAGAGCTTGTTGGCTGCCTCATGTACCTGATGACCTGCACTCGACCTGACCTGGCATACCCTCTTAGCATCTTGGCACGCTATGTTGCTCCTGGGAGACACCGACCAGAGCACATGGATGCAGCTAAGAGGGTGTTGCGCTACTTGTGCAGTACGTCGGGCATGGGGCTTGTGCTTGGAGGACGGGCTCAAGTTGTCCTCACTTGTCATGCAGACGCTTCTTGGGTTGACGACTTGGCTACTCAGCGGTCGTCACAGGGTTACACCTTCAGCCTTGATTCCGGCTCTGTTTCGTGGCGGTCTACCCGCTCGTCTTCTGTTCTCAGCTCCAGTTGTGAGGCTGAGATCTATGCTGGGGCCATGGCTGCACAGGAGTTACGCTGGCTCACCTACCTGCTGACCGACTTGGGAGAGGCGCCTCGTTCTCCTCCGGTTCTGTACGTCGACAACAAGGCCATGCTTGCCTTTTGTCAGGAGCACAGACTGGAGCACAGAACGAAGCACATTGCTCTGCGCTACTTCCTTGCTCGAGAGTTGCAGCAGCGTGGTCAGCTTCGTCTTGCTTACGTGGCCACTCGGGCCAACACTGCTGATATCTTTACCAAGGCACTTCAGCCTTGTGACCATCAGCGTTTTTGTACTATGCTAGGTCGTGTGCCTACTTGACCTCACTTGCTCACTTCTTGACTGTGCTTGTACTGTGATCTATATATACCTGCACCTGCATGCTTACCCTTGCTAGATTGAGATCACTGTCTTGCTTGTTCACCTTGATATATAACTCTGCATGTGAACTGGCCTTGTGGCCTTGTGCTTGTGCTCAGAATGTGTGGTTTCGTCGTGATCCACCCTGAGCTTGCTTTGCTTTGCTTGACTGGTCTTGTGACCTCTTGTTCTCCCCCACTTTGCCTATGGGGGTGTGTCAAACATATATGATATAGCCTGTGTAGGCTGTAGTGGGGTAGACATTATGGGGTACAGCTTTTCTAGGTTTTCACACTTGTACCCATCTCTTTTCTAGTCCACACCATTCCTCGTACTATTCTCACATATAGCATATACATTTGTGTAGGCTGTAGTGGGGTAGCCCATAAGGGTTACAACCCAATTAAGGTTAGTACTTGTACCCAACTCTTTCATATTTCATTCATTCTGGTCTTGTTGTTGTGCCTTCCTCTGTGAGTAGGCCAGAGGCTGGAGGTGGAGTAGGAGTAGTGCCGAGAGATCCGTTAGAGGAGCTCCTCTCCTTCTGTGTTGCCATGTCTTGCGTTGTTGTAGGTTTTTGAGAAATCGATCTTGCCCTGTTAGCTCTCATACCATGTTGGGCTGAGAAAAAGCCCTTAGGATCTTTCAAGGCTAAGATCGGGGTTGAAGTAGGAATGTTGTAGTTGCGGAAGCGTTTAATATCAGAGTTGCTGAACCACCTTGTACCAGTGTGTGAGAACAAGATAAGTTAATAATAGCAGAGAAATACAAGGCTTTTATATGATTACAAAGGAATATGAAAAGTTCTACTTTAGCTGTTTTTGCTGTTGCGGTTCGATACAGTGCCGACTCGGGTAACTGCTGAGTAACGAGTCAGTTATGTGTCCTTGCTGTCGCACTGTACTTTTCGTCAAGTCAAAGGTTAGCGACCTTTGACCTTCACGTAACCTCCAGCGGTTGCTTTTGTTGACTCATGTGTTTCTTCGCTGTAGTCCGCTCCGTTTCGTGTCGACACTTCGATACTTCAGAAGCGTTTCCAACATACACTACTTTAGTCTCCCTGATATGTGACGCGGGGAAATTTTATTCATTTTTCAGGAAAATAAAAAAGAAACAATGTCAGAATTATATTATAACTGCATGTAGTTCTAGCCTTAGTGTAGTTATCCTAACTTACTGCTTGGTGGTGTACCCACCTTTCCTACCCTATTTGTACTCCACTTTCTATAGTGAAACTCATTCCCCTTCTCGACTTTTCTCTCGACACTCATGTCTAGCCTACCCTAGCATGGCTACTATTTCCTACTAAGCTACTATTTCAACATGGTATTAAGAGCAACACTTTCCTAGGACCTAATGTTCATGGGCCCACCACCTACTGCCTTGCTAGCCTAGGCCCCGGCTCGTCGCCCCTTGGCTTCGCCCCTAGCCCCTAGGCTCGGCCCCTTGGCCCCGTCGCCTCGGCCCCTTGGCCCCGTCGCCCCTAGCTGGAGCCCCTCGGCCCCTTGGCCCCGTCGCCCGGCCCCGTCTCACGCCCGCGCCCGGCCCGTACCTAGCCCGCACCCGGCCTAGTCCCTAGCCCAGCGCCCGGCCCGTACCTAGCCCGCGCCCGGCCCGTACCTAGCCCGCGACCGGCCCGTACCTAGACCGCGACCGGCCCGTACCTAGCCCGTGACCGGCCCGTACCTAGCCCGCGCCCGGCCCCGTCTCTCGCCCGCGCCCGGCCTTGTACCTAGCCCGCGCCCGGTCCGTACCTAGCCCGCGCCCGGCCCCGTCCCTCGCCCAGCGCCCGGCCCCATCCCTCGCCCAGCGCCCGGCCCCGTACCTAGCCCGCGCCCGGCCCGGTCCCTAGCCCAGCGCCCGGCATCGTACCTAGCCCGCGCCCGGCCTCGTCCCTAGCCCAGCGCCCGGCCCTGCCCTCGCCCAGCGCCCGGCCCCGAACCTAGCCCACGCCCGGCCCGGTCCCTAGCCCAGCGCCCGGCCTTGTACCTAGCCCGCGCCCGGCCCCGCCCCTAGCCATGGCCCCTCGCGACCTGCCGCCCCTAACCGCGGCCCCGTCGCCTCTAGCCTCGGCCCCTCGCGACCTGTCGCCCCTAGCCACGGCCCCGGTGCCCCGTCGCATCATGGAGAGTAAGGGGGTGGCAATAGGGGTGATGGCTTCCTGACAAAAAATAGGCTATGGTCAATGAACATCTTTATGGCAGGATTGTTTGGAGGTCCGGGTCTTACATTCGTAACGATTAAAAAAACCCTGCGTGCATGAAATTAGCGCGAATGGCACGTACGCAAAAGGGTTCCTCCAAATGTTTTCCTAGTTATATCACTGTTGGGTGCAAAATGTAACATGTTGCCTATTCGTCGAGCAAGGTGAAATCTGAATGTATTTGTTGTAAGGTAATTTGTGTTGTGTCGAATGCGCATTTGTGTGCTTTTCATTTTGGCGTTTACGGTTCATGAATTGCCTTAGCGGTTCATAAGTTATATGTGATTTTGTGATGTTGCATTCATGAGCATTCATGACTGTTTGTGTATGTTTTGTGTGTGCAGGCAAGGATTTTCGAGTTTTCATGTGTGTTTCAAGTTTCATTAATGTGCGTAAAGTTCGGAGCGCTCATGGTCCTTCCGAAGGTGTTCATGAGTACTTGCGTGATGTTCGTGTACGTTCATGACCATACATGTACGATCATGTACGATCATGCTTTTCATGGTTCTTTGATGAAGTTTCATGAGTGTTAATGTGAGTGGCGACTGTTTTTTGCGCCCAGATTTTTATCGCGCTGGTCAAGGTAAAAGCGCGCGAGAATCTGGACTGCGTGTGTCGGTCCACATCTCACTCACGTGTGGGTCCTGGGGACCCACGCGTGTGTCTGATCACTATTGCACGAGGGCAGAAGGCCCATGATCGCAACAAGACAGCGCCCATGTGGGAACCGCCCATTCACGGCCCACATAATAGATACTTTGTAGTAACAAGCTCCGCAAAAACTATACTCTGAAGTACATTACGGCCCCTAAAACAATAACTTTGAAGCACTCAGGGACAAGAAATCAACTTATCTGAAAAAAAACAGTTTCCAGTGCCTAGACACCCTGATTCGTCAGACTAATCAGAGTATTTAGTCTGATAGCGTCAGCCCTGTCGTAGTGCTTGTGACGACTCAAGTCGCAGTGCTTGTGGTACCCCTTCTTCCCCTCTGCTTTCTCTTTCCCCTTCCGTCTTTTCTGTCAAATTGTATTTCTTATCTCTAGGCTGTAGTGGGGCATTCCCTAAAGGGTACAACACTTGAGGGTTACGCAGTACTTGTACTCATGCTTGCTACCTAGTCCATCATTCGCATGTTCCTATTTCTGACATGGTATTCAGAGCGGGTCCGTCCGTAGGACCGCTCCGTTAGGGCCCACCGCTAGTTTAGACCTGCCCGATCTGCCCGATCTGCTTGTACTGCCCTGCTCGAATGGCCCGAACTGCCGTGCCCTGCTTGCACTGTTCCGCACGCTCTGCCCTGCCCGTCGCGCTGCCCGCTTGCTGCCTAGCACGCGACCCGCACGCAGCCCTGCTCACGGCCTGCTCGCACTGCCTGCACGCGCGCTGCCTGAGGCCTACGCGCGCCCTGCCCGCATGTTGCCTGCGCTGCCCGCGTGCTTCGTTCCCTGCCCGCGCGCTGCCTGCCTCGCTCGAGCGCTGCTTGCACCGCCGGCGCCCTGCTCGCGCACTGCCCGCCCTACTCGCACGCTGCCCGCACGCCGCTGGTGCCGCCTGTGCGCTGCTCCTAAGCCGCACTGCCCCGCCGTGCTCGAGCCGTGCTGCACCGCCCGAGCCGCGCCGCCCTGCCGAGCCGCGCCGACCTACCGAACCGCGCCGCGCTGCTTAGCTGCCTGGCCAACCTGCTTTTGCTGCCGCACTGCTGCTTTTGCTGCTACTACTGCTACTGCTACTGTTGCTGCTGCTACTGCTACTGCTGCTGCTGCTAATGATGGCTACTCTTAATGTCCTTGCCTTTGACGCGGAAGGTCGCCCGATTAGGTTTGTCTGCTGGCTCGAGGACCTCCAGCTGTACCTGCAGAGCCAAGCTAGGGAGGACGTTTCATTGTTAGAACACGTGTCCGGTACCTGCCTAGCCCTTGAGGATTCAGCTGCGCGTGCTCTTCGTACTCAGTGGCTCACCCGCGATGCTGCCGCTCGCCTTTCTGTCCGCAATGCCCTCCCGCCTGAGGAACGAGTCCATTTTGGCCAGCTTAAGACAGCGAAGGAACTGTATGACGCTGTAGTTGCTCGTTACTCCTCCCCCTCGTCTGCTGCCCTAGGCTGTCTCATGCTGCCGTACCTCCACCCTGAGCTGTCTGAGTTCCAGACTGTCACTGACCTCTTCACCCACCTTCGCGCTAGTGACGCTTGCTACCGTGCCGCTCTCAACCCGGCCTTCCTGACTGCGAACCCGCCTCCGATGTACATCATGTTAGAATAAGTGACGAGGGTGGATCACTAGGAAAGGGGGAGGGGTAAGAATGTCGAGAGAAATTCTGTACCCCCTAAGGCTAAACCCACTATAGCCTAGACAAATGTAAACACATGAACTAAGCCTAGATATAACTAAGCATATATGTTTGACACACCCCCATAGGCGAAGTGGGGGATAGCCAGAACAAGCAATGGTCACAAGACCAGTCAAGAGAAGAAGCAAAGCAAAGCAAGCTCAGGGTGGATCACAAAGTCACCACACAGTCCGAGCACAAGCAAAGGGCCACAAGGCCAGTTCACATGCAGAGTTATATAAAGTGAACAAACAATACAGTGATCATACCCTAACAAGTGCAAGCATGCAGGTATATAGATAGATCACAGTACAGGCAGAGTCAGGCAGTAAGTAAGTGAGGCAAAGTAGGCACAAGGCCTAACACAGTAACAAAGCGCTAAAGGTCACCAGGCGGAAGTGCCTTGGTGAAGACATCAGCAGTGTCGGCCCGAGTGGCCACGTACGCTAGACGAAGCTGACCACGCTGCTGCAACTCTCGAGCAAGGAAGTATCGCAGAGCGATGTGCTTCGTTCTGTGCACCAGTCTGTGCTCCTAACACAAGGCTATCATGGCCTTGTTGTCTACGTACAGGACTGGAGGCGAACGAGGCTGCTCTCCCAAGTCGGTCAGCAAGTAGGTGAACCAGCATAGCTCCTGAGCAGCCATGGCTCCGGCGTAGATCTCAGCCTCACAGCTGGAGCTGAGAACTGAAGACGAGCGGGTAGACCGCCAAGAAACCGAGCCAGACCCAAGACTGAAGGTGTAACCCTGCGACGACCGCTGCGTAGCTGAGTCGTCAACCCAGGAGGTGTCTGCGTGACCAGTGAGGACAACAGGACCCCGTCCTCCAAGCACGAGCCCCATGCCCGACGTACTGCACAGGTAACACAGTACCCTCTTCGCAGCATCCCAGTGCACCTTTCGGTGCCTACCAGGAGCCACGTAGCGAGCCAGAAGGCTGAGAGGGTACGCGAGGTCGGGTCGTGTGCAAGTGATCAGGTACAAGAGGCAACCCACAAGCTCTGGGTACGGACCACTCGGCTCTACGGACTCGTCCGAAGGTGGAGCTGAGAGTGAGTGGCTGGTAGACAGAGGAGTGAGCTGTGGCGAGGAGTACTGGAAGCCGAAGCGCTGAAGGACCTGGTGCACCATGTGTGATTGAGTCGGTGTGATGGTGCGCCGTGCTCTGTCCCAGGTGATCTGCAGGCCAAGGTAGCTGCGCAGTTCACCCAGGTCAGTGCAGGTATGTCTCTTCTGCAGCTCGGACTTCACTAGGGTCAGTGCCTCAGTGTCAGCCGTGGCAAAGACGAGGTCGTCGACGTACACTAGGACGTAGAAGGGGGGCAGCGAGGTGTCGGTGCGTAGAAACAGCGACGGGTCTGCTGTAGAAGGAACAAACCCAAGAGCCGCAAGTGTAGTCTTGAGTGTGTCGTGCCACTCGCGAGGCGCCTGGTGGAGACTGTAGACTGGCCGACGGAGGCTCCACTGGGTACCTGTAGGAAACGACCCAGTGAAACCAGGTGGTCGGCGCAGCCAGATCTCCTCGTGCAGGCTGCCCTGCAGGAAGGCTGTACTGAAGTCCAGGGAGTGTAACTCGTAGTCACGCTGAGCAGCTACGTGCAGCAACACCCAAAGAGTAGTCATCTTCGGGGTGGGGGAGAAGGTCTGGAAGTAGTCAACTCCCTGTCGCTGACTGAAACCTCGAGCAACGTAACGCGCCTTGAAGGCAGGCGGAGAACCCGGCGGCCGCTTCACCCTGAAGATCCACATGCCATCGACTATGTTCACCCCAGGTGGGGGAACCTCGTCGACGTAAGTGCCTGTGGACTTCCAGGATGCCATCTCGGCATCCATAGATGCCTGCCACTGAGAGGACTAAGGACCCGTAATCGCCTCTGCGTAAGAGCGCGGGGTCGGGATGTCTGGAGCATCCGGGTCTCTCTCAGGGGCAAGCAGCAAGGAAGCGAAACGAGGTACAGCAGCTGCAAGACACTCAAAGTCATCCTGCCTGTCCTCAAGGACGTCCGTGCCAAGAGCACACTCACCCCCGACGGACGGAGGACTAGCAGACACAAACTCAGCAACTAGAGCAGAGGCGTAGTCGAGACGGCAGGCAGCAGCAAAGTCAAGCAGCTCAGCAACGAGAGCAGAAGCAGCAGCAGACTCAAAGGAAGGGTCAGTGACAGCAGTGGCAAGGAGACGAGCGACAGTGGGACTGGCAGCACGTGCTCGGTCAGACTCAGGGTCAGGGGCCTCAGGAAGAGAGGACTCAGGAGGAGCAGGCAGAGGAACACGCAGTGGAACAGAGGAAGGACGGAGTGCCATAGTGTGCGTGCCGGGACAGGAGGAGTACGCGAACGAGGAGCGCGACGAGCAGTGCGAACAGGCGAGACAGGACGAGACGCAGGCTCACGACGCTCTGTAAGACCTCCGGACTGCTCAGTGTAAGGAGAGGGAACAGGCAGTGGGGAGGCTGGCTGTAACGGCGGCTGCGACTGGTCAGGCAGTGGACAGAGGAAGGGAGAAGGAAGACCAGTAGAAGACGGGACACCAAGAACTTGCTGAAGCAGGGGAACGAAGTACGGGCGCGGCCGCACAGTGCCTCCAGCACCTCCAGCTCCAGGGTCAACAGCTCCAGCTCCTGCGGCTCTAGCGCCTCCTGTGCTACACCAGCTACACCAGCTCCAGCGCCTCCGGCGCCAGCCGCTCCAGGCTCCGTAGGGTCTCCAGCTCCAGTAGTAACAGCAGCACCTCCAGCTTCAGTGTCTCCAGGCTCGCCAGCCACAGGAGCTCCACTCCGACGGTGTGGGCGCTGAACAAGCCACTCACGCAGCTGCTGCGAGGACAGTCGCGGTGAAGCACCAGCAGGACCTCCAGACGAAGCAGAACCCCGAGGCTCAGCACCCTCAGACTCCGCACCCTCCGACTCAGCACCCCCAGGCTCCGCACCCTCCGACTCAGCACCCCCAGGCTCAACACCCTCAGGCTCAGCACCCCCAGACCCAGCACCCTCAGACCCCGCACCCCCAGACGCAGCACCCCCAGACGCAGCACCTGGAGCAGCACCTGAGACGACAGCTACCTGAACAGGCGCAGTACTAGGGAGAGGGTCTACCTGAGACACTCCCAAGGGAGCAGGACCCTGGGGCGGAAGGGGGTCTACCGGAGGTGGACTGGGAGCAAGGAAGAGCAGCGGGGGCGGGGAAGGGGCAGAGCGGTAGGGGAAGAGACGGTAGAAGGGAACCGACTCATCGAACGTGACGTCCTGAGAAGGGAGGACACGGCGCGAGGTGGGGTGGTAAAACTGCCAGCCAGGCGCGTCAGGGACAAAGCCAAGGAAGACGCAGGGAATGGCGCGGGCGGAGAGCTTGTCCGCGGACGTATCGCGAACAAAGGCACGGGAATCCCAGACCCGGAACATCGACGCATCGCCAACCTTCCCTGTCCAACGCAGTGTGGGCGAGGTCTCCGGCAAGGAGACACGGGGCCAAAGGTTGAGCTGATGCGCAGCGTACTGGACCGCAAACGGCCACAGAAAATGGGGAGCGGCCGCATGGATCATGGAGGTACGAGCGACCTCCATGACTAAGCCAATGCGGCGCTCAGCAATCCCATTTTGCTGAGGGGAGTCCGGAAGCGTGAACGACTGGCGAATGCCCTCCCCACGACAAAAGTCCCGCAAGAGGTCGGAGGAGAACTCACCACCTCTGTCAGAGTGCAGACGCAGGACAGGAAGGTCCTGGCCGAACCGCTCGCACAGCTGGAGACGGACTGTGCGGATCCAAGGGATCAAGACAGCAGAGACTTCACCCTTGCTGCGCAAGGGGAAGACTGTGGTGTACCGCGTGTAGTCGTCAACTACCAGCAGAAAGTAGCGCTCGCGGCCCTGTCCACTGACGCGGACTGGGCCCCACACGTCCATGTGGAGGGTCTGCAGGGGAGCAGTCGTCGGGGGAAACGAGGAGGAGTGAGGAGCGGCGCGCTGCCGCCCCTCGACGCAAGGAAGACAGGGCGGGGCAGGAGAGGGCGGCAGGGGAGGCAGAGACCTGGGGAGACCAGGGACAAGGAGACGGGAGTGCATGCCACGAAGGCGTGGCAGGGAGGGGTGACCCAGGCGGTGGTGCCAAAGAAGAGTCTGGTGCGACAGGAGGCGACACGAGCAAGAGGCGGCTACCTGACCTGACGTGGACACCTGAGCAGACGCAGCGACCTGAGGAGGCTCAGTAGCCAGTGTGTACAGACTCGACCCTGGCTGACGAGTGAACGTAGCCAGGTGACGCCCCGTCCGTGTGCACGTGCAGATCGACACACGCTGACCCCCAGGAGTGGTGGTAGTGACCATCGCATCCTGAAGGGCAGCGGTACTCACCAAGTTCGTAGAGAACGAGGGGAGGTGAAGACCTGACAGTGAGCCCGACGGAACCGCCGGACACAGGAGGACAGTGGAGGAACTGGCAACGACCGGGCCCCCAGAGGGGTCAGCTAGTCTGACCGGAACAGGTGCAGGAAGAGGAGTGAGAGTGGTGCTGTCACGAAAGAAACAGCGCGAGGCGCCGGAGTCCAACGTGAAGGTGTGCAGGGCCTCAGCAGGCGCAGTACCAGGGGGAGTACAAGATGCACTAGCACCTAGAGCAGCAGCGGCTATACCTGGGTCAGGCGGCACACACCAGTAACAGTCACCCTCAGCACTAAAAGACAAAGCATACATGGCAGAGATAATAACATCAAAGTCTAGGTCAAAGATAGCAACTCCCGACCTAAGCAACTCCGCCCAGCGAGGGCGCTCGACGTCATCACGAAACTCAGTGCGCCAGGCGTCGTCAAGGCGGGCAAAGCACCGGCGCTCAGTGTGAAACCTCCCGCATGTCCTGCCCGCACGGGCACCCGGGCAGGTCTCACTACCCTCACCCACCCCACGCTGAACCAACCACTCACGGAGCTGCTGGGGTGTCTGAGTCTCGCTCCGACGCTGCTGCTGCTGGCCCTGACCACCACCAGGGCCTCCATGCTGAGGTCCAGACCGACTACCACTGGTCCCACCGCCTCCACTGCTGCCACTCCCTCCGCTGCCTCCACCGCCGCCACCAGAGCCTCCACCTCCGCCACCGGTCCCACCACCGCCACCACCTCCACCGCCTCCGCCTCCTCTACCGCTGCCCCCACTGCCACGCCCACTGCCACCTCCACCACCACTGCTGCCTCCTCCACTACCCCGGCCACCCTTGCCCTTGCTGTTGCGGCGCTTCGTACTAGTCGAAGCAGCACCGACGTCCTCAGGAACAGAGACGTCTGCAGCAGCAGCAGAGGCGAAGGAGGAGGAAAGGGGGGAGGGGGAGCACCCCTCAAAGAAGGGTGAGCGCGGGGTGCCACGAGCAGCACCTAAAGCAACTGCACTAGTCTCAGCTGCGAGGAGATGCTGCTCAAGGAGGTCAACAGTGAGGGAAGTGGGGTCGAGGGTGAGGAAGTGGTCCGTGACAGAGCGAAGGGAGTCAGGGAGGCAAGTGACTACGAAGTAGAGGGTGATGAACATGGGGGGCTGGTTCGTGGGAAGGAACTCAGCAGGGACGGTAGCGCGGTAGCGAGTGTCGCTAGTGCGCAGGTGGGTAACCAGGTCCGCTACTGTGGCAAAAGCCGACAGCTCAGGGAACAGGTAGGGCAGTAGCAGCCTGCGAATAGCAGCAGTGGCAGGGGAGGAGTAGCGAGCAACGACAGCGTCGTACAAGGCCTGTGCTGTCCTGTGCTCGCCAAAGTGAGCACATTCGGTTGCGGGCAGGTGGTTGCGAATGGCCAAGCGGGCAGTAGCGTCACGAGACAGCCACTGGGAACGAGTCGAAACGTCAGCTGTGGCGGGAGGGGCTGGATCGGCACCGGACACGTGGTCAAACAGTGAGACACTGTCCCGACTGTCGCTCAGTAGGTACAGTTGCAGATCGTCGTGCCACGTGTCAAATGCTACAGGTCTGCCCTCCGGGTCGAACGGGAGAACTCGAAGCGACGCCATAGGGGCCGAGGGGCCAAACAGGGGGCCGGGCGCAGGGCTCTGAGGTGGGGCCGAGGGGCCAAACAAGGGGCCAAGGGGGGCCGGGCGCTGTGCTGTGAGGTGGGGCCGAGGAGCCTAGGGGCCGCGGGGCCAAACAAGGGGCCGGGGGGCCTAGGGGGGCCGAGAGGCCTAGGGGGCCGAGGGGCCAAACAAGGGGCCGGGGGGGGCGGGCGCCGTGCTGTGAGGTGGGGCCGAGGAGCCTAGGGGCCGCGGGGCCAAACAAGGGGCCGGGGGGGGGCTAGAGGGGCCGAGGAGCCTAGGGGGTCGAGGGGCCAAACAAGGGGTCGGGGGGGGCGGGGGCCGTGCAGTGAGGTGGGGCCGAGGAGCCGAGGGGCCGTGGGGCCAAACAAGGGGCCGGGGGGGCTAGGGGGGCCGAGGGGCCTGGGGGGCCGAGGGGCCAAACAAGGGGCCGGTGGGGGGGGGCGGGCGCCGTGCTGTGAGGTGGGGCCGAGGAGCCTAGGGGCCGCGGGGCCAAACAAGGGGCCGGGGGGCCTAGGGGGGCCGAGAGGCCTAGGAGGCCGAGGGGCCAAACAAGGGGCCGGGGGGGGGGGGGGGGGGGGGCGGGCGCCGTGCAGTGAGGTGGGGCCGAGGAGCCGAGGGGCCGCGGGGCCAAACAAGGGGCCGGGGGGCCTAGGGGGGCCGAGGGGCCTAGGGGGCCGAGGGGCCAAACAAGGGGCCGGGGGGGGGCCGGGCGCCGTGCTGTGAGGTGGGGCCGAGGAGCCTAGGGGCCGCAGGGCCAAACAAGGGGCCGGGGGGCCTAGGGGGGCCGAGGGGCCTAGGGGGCCGAGGGGCCAAACAAGGGGCCGGGGAGGGGCCGGGCGCCGTGCTGTGAGGTGGGGGCCAAGGAGCCGAGGGGCCGCGGGGCCAAACAAGGGGCCGGGGGGCCTAGGGGGGCCGAGGGGCCTAGGGGGCCGAGGGGCCAAACAAGGGGCCGGGGGGGGCGGGCGCCGGGCTATGAGGTGGGGCCGAGGGGCCTAGGGGCCGCGGGGCCAAACAAGGGGCCGGGGGGCCTAGGGGGGGCCGAGGGGCCTAGGGGGGGCCGAGGGACCTAGGGGGGGCCGAGGGGCCACACAAGGGGCCTGGGGGCCGCGGGGCCAAACAGGTACGGGGCCAGGCGCTGGGCAGGTACGGGGCCGGGTGCTGAGCAGGTACAGGGCCGGGCGCTGGGCAGGTACGGGGCCAGGCGCTGGGCAGGTACGGGGCCGGGCGCTGGGCAGGTACGGGGCCGGGCACTGGGCAGGTACGGGGCCGGGCACTGGGCGCGGAATGGGGCCGGGCGCGGGGCTAGGTACGGGGCCGGGCGCGAGGCTAGGTACGGGCCGTGCGCTGGGCTAGGTACGGGCCGGGCGCGGGGCTAGGTACGAGCCGAGCGCGGGCTAGGTACGGGGCCGGGCGCTGGCTAGGGTCGGGGCCGTGCGCTGGGCTAGGTACGGGCCGGGCGCGGGGCTAGGTACGAGCCGAGCGCGGACGAGAGACGGGGCCGGGCGCGGGCAGGGTACGGGCCGGTCGCGAGGCTAGGTACGGGCCGGGCGCGGGGCTAGGATCGGGGCCGAGCACGGGAAGGGTACGGGCCGATCGCGGGGCTAGGAACGGGGCCGAGCGCGAGGCTAGGTACGGGCCGATCGCAGGGCTAGGAACGGGCCGGGCGCGGGCGACGGAATCGACGGGGCCAGCGGGGCCGAGGGGCCGAGCTAGGGGCGACGGGCCAAGGGGCCGAGCGCGGGGCGACGGAGTCGACGGGGCCAAGGGGCCGAGGCGACGGGGCCAAGGGGTCGAGCCTAGGGGCTAGGGGCGACGCCAAGGGTCGACGGGCCGGGGCCTAGGCTAGTAGGGCAGTAGGTGGTGGGCCCATTAAGATTAGGTCCTAGGAAATTTTCGCTCTTAATACCATGTTAGAATAAGTGACGAGGGTGGATCACTAGGAAAGGGGGAGGGGTACAAGTAGAATGTCGAGAGAAATTCTGTACCCCCTAAGGCTAAACCCACTATAGCCTAGACAATTGTAAACACATAAACTAAGCCTAGATATAACTAAGCATATATGTTTGACACATCACACTCTACTACCTCGTTACCCGCCTCCCTGACTCCCTCCGCGCCGTTAGGGATCACTTCCTTGCTCTTGAACCCACCGAGATCACCCTTGCTGTTGGTGCAACCCCACGGTTTGCACTCGGCTTGTTGTCCGTGTTCGTGCATGCGTGTGTGCATGTAATGGTATGAGGGCATGGAATAATATATATTTCATGCTTATAATAGTGTGTGAATGTTGAGTCATGATGTCGGATGTGTGTGTCGAGTCAATAGCGAGTCATCGCTAGTCGCGTGTCACACGGTCGTTTGCGTCCTGTGCGCGGTTTCTATTTTGTCGTGTGTCTCGTGCACGGTTTCTATTCTGTCGTGTGTGGAATGTTCGTCCTGTCGCAGGTGTGTGCAGCAGACCCATCAAAAACTCAAGGATGAGTTTATGGTGAAGAACCATAGCCTTGGCTTCAAGATTCAGGTGATCGCGAAGCCCGCGAAAATGGGTACACCTCAAGATATTGAGAATGGTTACATTACTTTGTGTAGTGTAACATTTCACTTGGTGTAGGCCCTTGTGAAGGGTAGTTTCGAGACCCTTCGTGGTTGGGGACAGTGTGGCACTGTTCCACATCACTGTACCTCGGCTCTTGGGGTTTGTAGGAGCTGGGAGTCATTCCCAACTCGTAACTCTTCTTAATTTGTGTTCTAAGACTTAAGTGGCTGCTATAGTGCCGTTCGTTCAAACCAACAATGTGTCGTCAATTCTTAATGAAATCGTGCGATCTAAATTGCCTAGTGTAGGCGACGTTGAGACGCTCTAAATCCAATTTGAATCAGGTCATTTGGAGCTATGACTAGATCGCTATGAACGATTAAGTCCGCTGTGCAGAAATCCGACTGTGCACTCTATCTTTTGTTTTAGGCACATTGAAGCCTATTGTGATTATAACACTTGCCTTGCTGGAGAAGCATCTCCTCGAGGCCGAGACCAGTTCCGTCGCTGTCACTGCCTCTCGTGGCACTCCCCGCTCCCCCTTCTTTGAGGGGTGTTCTCCCTCCCTTCTCGCGCCCTCCATTGCTACTGCTGCTGCTGTTGACTTCCTTCATAGTGAGAAGGTCGGTGCTGCGTCTGCTCCTGGTGGGAGGCGCCGCAATGGCAAGGGCAAGGGGGGTAATGGTGGTGGGGGGGGGCACTGGAGGGGGTGGTGGCGGGGGTGGTGGCGGTGGTGGTGGTGGGGGTAGAGGCGGTGGTGGTCACGGGAGTGGAGGCGGTGGTGGCGGCAGTGGAGGTGGCTGGGGTGGTGGAGGCGGTGGAGTGGGCGGAGGGGGCTCGGGTGGCGGTCAAGGTGGAGCTGGCCGGGGCGGAGGCTATGGGGCGGCGACTGGTGGTATAGCTTGTGGTGGCTGAGGCACTGGGGGTGGACAGCAGCAGCAGTCACCCCACCAGGAGCCACGCACCCCTCAGGAACTTCTTGAGTGGGTGGTTCAGCATGGCCCCACTAGGGCTAATGCTCGTTGCCCGTACATCAGGCAGTCGGGTCCCAGGACGGTGAGCTCGGCGGGAAGACAGGGCACACTGAGTATCGTTTCTTCTGCCGTCTTCAGGATGCCTGGCGCACCGAATACGGAGATGAGCTGGATGCCCCCAACTGGTTAACGCTGCTAGGGAAGGGGGTAGATGTGTTAGCTCTTGACTTTGCCAAGATCAATGCTGGAATCTATGCTATGTATGCTAGTGCTGCTAGTGTTGAGGGTGACTGTTACTCGTGTGTGCCGTGCGCTGCTGGTGTAGAGGCTGCTGCTCTGGGTGCTTGTGAGTCTGCTGCCACAGGTACTGCTTTTGCTGAGGCCTTGCACAACTTCACACTTGACTCAAGCGCGTCTCGCTGTTTCTTTCGCGATTGCACCACGGTCACACCGCTTATGTTGGTGCAACCCTCAATGCGTTCGGCTTGTTGTCTGTATGCGTGCATGAGTGTATGCATGGAATGGTATGAGGGCATGAGATAATATATATTTCATGCTTACAATAGTGTGTGAATGATGAGGCATGATTTTGAATGTGTGTGTCGAGTCAATAGCGATTTATCGCTAGTCGCGTGTCACGTCGTCGTTTGCGTGTCGTGTGCGTTTTTCTATTTTGTCGTGTGTGGAACGTTCGGCGTGTGGCAGGTGTGCGCAGCAGACTTTCAAGAACTCAAGGAAGAATCTATCTTGAAGAACCAGAGCCTTGGTTTCAAGATTCAAGTGATTTCGAAGCTTTCCAAAAGGGTAAACTTCAAGGTAGTGAGAATAGTTACATAACTTCTAAATTGTTTATTGTAGGCAACGTTAAGACGCTCCAGATCCAAGTTGAATCAGATCATTTGAAGCTGTGACCAGAACGCTATCAACGTTTGAAGCCGCTGTGATGAAATCCGTCTGTGCACTCTATCTTTTGTTTTAGGCACATTCAAGCCTATTGTGACTATAACAAGTGGTATCAGAGCCCCTTGGAACATTTTCGACAATGGATGGACCTGAGGAAAGGGGTGGCAGAGGTGCTGGTGGCAGTGGAGAAGCCCAAGCTCAAGGCCAACCCCGTGATTCAGCCATGGCACCTGTGCAACCAAGTCTTGGCCCACCTAGGGATGAGCCTAGGGTGTTTGGGCTTGATAAGTTCAATGGCGACAACTTCGCTGAATGGTCCTTCAGAATGGAGGATGTATTTGACCACTATGATCTGCTGGAGGTGATGGAAGGAACGGAGAAGCGCCCCGAGAACGACCCGGAGAAGAGCCGGTGGGTGCGGAAGAGCGCACAAGGCTATCTCCTACTTGGGCAAGTGTTGTGGAGCAGCCAGATCCGTCACATCAAGCCATTCCAGCTTGAACCAGAGAAGGGACCAAAGGCATGGGCTGCTCTCAAGGGTGTACACGCTCCTGCAACAGCGGCGGTAGCGGTGTTGGAACGAATTGAAGAAGACGAAGCGGTTGAAGAAGGGGTGCAGAAATTCTTCGACTTGTTGACGCGGCTCGAGGGAGCTGATTTGAACTACAGTGAGCTCCAAAAGAAGACCAAGTTGTTGGCCTTACTCCCAGAGTCATGGTCCTCGCTCATCATCAACCTCAATCGTGACTTGCCCCGCCTCTCGCTTGAAGACGTGAAGCGAGCGATCCTTCAAGAGGACTTCCGCCGCCGTGAGTTGGCGAGTGCGGATGGCGCCGGGGCAGCAAGCATCGGCCGAGGGTATGGCCGTGGAAGGGGCAGAGGACGAGGGGGAGGCAGATTTGGCAGCAACAACTTCAATCGAGGCCGCGGGAGTGGCGGATACGGCAGCGACAACAAGAGCTACGGACGCTGTCGCGGCCGATTCGACGGCGAGTGCCACTATTGTCACAAGAGCGGATATATGTGGCGCGATTGCTTCAAGCTCCCTAACGGATGGACCCCTGCTCAAGGCCAAGAGGGTAGAGGAGCAGGAGGAGGGAGAGGAAGAGGCCGTGGAGGTCGTGGCGGTCGCGGAGGTGGTGCTGCAAATATGAAGAACGGTGACAACGAGAGCGAGTCGAGGGACGATCGCTTTCCGGGTCAATTCTTCTTCGTGTCGACGCAAGCACCGGCTTCACCAGAGAAGGATGAAAGCTTTGAGGAGCCTGCTGCTGTGGAGAAGGTGACCCTACACTCCCTGGACTATTGGGTGATCGATAACGGCGCTACCTACAGCGTGATACCTCGTGCGGACTTGCTCACCGAACTTGAACCGTCATCGGTGAAGCATGTCACATCGGCTTTGGGGCAGCGAGCAGAGGTGAAAGGCATGGGCAAGGCCATCTTCAAGGGTGCTGATGGGAAGATGGTGGGCCTCAAGAACGTGCTTTGGGTGCCCAACCTTGCTGCGAACCTTATTTCCGTGCGGCGGTTGCAAAAGGTCGGCATGGACACGAGCTCGAAGGGAGCTAAGACCTATACCGCGAGGCTTGGCGAGTGGATTCTTTGGGACCTTCACGAGGATAGGGATGTCTACAACGAGATGTGGCAGATCCCTGTGGTCCGCATGCCTAAGGAGAGGCAAGTGGCAGCAAGCATCAGCACCAAGGGTGAAGCGATTGGTAGCGGCGATTGCGCGAACGGTCGCGCTAAGGAGATTGAGTCCAAGAAGTGCAATCTTGGAGGGACCAGCAAGCTCGGTGAACACGAGGAGAGTGGTGCAGCAGCTCAGAAGCAGCAAAAGGGTGAGGAGAACCCCAAGGCAGCAGCGGAGGAGGACTACGGAGAGAGCATGTGGGGCACTATTGCGAGTGCGGCATTCTCCAATCCGACTTTGGCTACGGGGGAGTGTGATTGGTTGACCTTGCATCGGCGCATGGGGCATGTGGCCCTGCCCATATTGCAGCAGCTAGTGAATAATGAGATGGTTGCTGGCATACGTGTGAAGGGGGAGCCCGATGAGGTACTTGGCTGCCCGACGTGCATGCAAGCCAAGTTCGCCCGTTACCCGTTCTCTGGTTCGGAGGCAACGGCTAAGGCACCACTTGATGAGGTGGTGATGGACATGGTGGGCCCCTTGAAGCTTGGAGCTGCTGGAGCAGAGTACTTCCTCACCATTGTGGATGTCTACACACGTATGACCTGGGTGTACGTGCTGTCCAAGAAGAGCGACGTGGCTGAAACGGTGAAGACCGATTGGTTGTCGCTGGTGGAGCGGCAACAAGACCGGCTAGTCAAGTCAATCCGCACCGATCCAGAGGGAGAGTTCTTGAGCAAGGAGTTCGGATTGTGGCTGAAGAACAATGGCATAAGGCACTCCCTTACCATTCCATACTCCCCTGCATGAATGGCATCGCCGAGCGAGCGAACCGCACAATCACGGAGACGGCACGCGGGTTGCTCATTGAAGCCGGGCTACCCGACTACTTCTGGCCTGATGCGGTGCGGAGTGCATGTGTGGCCAAGAACAAAGCTTTGACTCATGTGGGATCAGACAAATGGGTGCCCTATGTGGAGTGGATTGGAAGGAAGCCAAAGGTGGATATGCTTCGGGTGTTCGGGTGCATGTGCATGGCGCTCGTACCTAAGCATCTTCGGCACAACAAGCTCGGTGCCAAGGCGATATGGGCTGTGCACTTGGGCATGGCTCAAAACAGCAAGGGGTGGCTTCTTTGGGACCCATTCACCAAGAAATTCTTGGTGAGCAGAGACTGCAAGTTCATGGAGAATCTGATGTACAAGGATTGGAAGGCGGAGAATGAGGCGAAGATAGGCATGCGGTTTGGGGAGGTGAAGAGTTCCGGTTTGGAGCATGTGGAGCTGCCTTTGGAGCTGAGCAGCGGCAGCACCACCACAATCCAATCTTCCCTTGTGAATGGGGGAGATGAGGCCAAGGATGCAGAGGAAGAAGAGGAGGAGGTGCAGCAAGTGAGCGAGCGTGCACCGACACTTCCTTCTCGCACTACGAGCGCTCCGCGGATCCGAGTCACCTTGCAGCAACGCCAAGGCCTTCATGTCCCTGCAGCTGAGGAGGAAGGAAGGGGCAAGAGGAGAATCCAAGCCCCTAATAGGCTGACCTATGATGCATTGGGAAGGCCAGCCAAGTCAGCTCTGGCCGGAGCGGCACTTATGGTTGGAGATGACGAGGAGAGTGACTCCGAGGAGTGTGCCTTCACGTTCTTCTCTCCGGTGGAGATGCTGGGGGAACCAGCAACTCTCAAGGAGGCCTTGCAGAGTAGTGATGCTGAGGAGTGGAAGAAGACAATGGAGAGTGAGTTGAAGAGCATTGAGGAGAATGGCACGTGGGAATTGGTGGAGCTACCGGAGGGGCGTAAGGCGATTACGTTCAAGTGGCTCTTCAAGATCAAGTCCGACGCCGACGGCAAAATCGAGCACTACAAGTCTAGGCTTGTGGCCAAGGGGTACTAGCAGAAGGAGAAGGTGGACTATAAGGAGTTTTTTGCTCCTGTGGTGAAGCCGACGACGTTGCAAACCCTAATCGCGGGAGCTGCCATCAAAGGATGGGTGGTGAAACAAATGGACGTGACAACCGCGTTCCTGAACGGCATTCTCGAAGAAGATATTTTCTTGGCGCAGTCTGAGGGGTTTGATGATGGTAGTGGTAGAGTTTTGAAGCTGAAGAACGCACTTTATGGACTGAAGCAGGCCCCTAGGCAGTGGTACTTGAAGCTGCGAGGAGTTTTGGAGGAGATCGGCTTCACTCCGTCAACGGCCGATCACTCATTGTTCATGCTTGGCGAGGGGGAGCAGAGGAGCTTCATGGTGGTGTAGGTGGATGGCATCCTCATCTTCTCACCCTCCTATGACCTTGTGAAGGAGGTGATGCTGAAGCTTCAAGACAAGTTCAAGTGCAAGGCACTTGGTGACGTCAACTTCTACCTCGGGCTTCACATTGAACGCGATGTGGAGAAGCGGTGCATGCGGGTGCATCAACTGAAGTACCTGGATGCATTGGCTGCCAAATTTGGGCAGAGTGAAGGCCATGTAGCTACACCCTTTCCCTCTGGGTTCAAGTGTGTGAAGGGGCCAGAGGAGGAGAGCGTTGGTGAAGAGGAGAGGCGTCGTTTTCACTCGTTGGTGGACAGCCTCATGTACGCGGCGGTAAACACCTGACCGGACATCGCCTTTGCAACAGGACAGTTGGCTAGGGCTGTTCAATGCCCTAATGAGGAGCAGGTAGCAGCTGGAATGATGGTGGCCAAGTATCTTGGCCAAACACCGACCGTTGGGCTGCAATATTTGGCGGCGGCGCAAAGGCGCCAAAAGGGCGCGGATGGTGTTGAACCCGGGCGTTTGTTCCTCACCGCATTCTCGGATGCTTCTTATGCGTCGGAACTAAAGGACATGACAAGTGTTGGAGGGTTCATTTGCTATATTATTGGAGGCCCAACTGCTTGGGAGAGCAAGAAGCAGGTGGATCAAGCATTGAGCTCGGTGGAGTTCGAGTACATGGCACTCTTCCGTGCCGTACGGGAGATTGTGTGGCAGCGGCGTTTGTTGGCTGAATTGGGGGAGAAGCAGCAAGGACCTACCCCACTCTACTGTGACATCCAAGGTGTCATTTCTCTTGCTAAGAACCCTGTGTTGCATGGCCTCACGAAGCACATGAGGGTGAAATGGCACTGGACGAGGAGCGTGGTGGCCGCGGGTGAAGTTGAGTTGCACTACATGAAGACGACAAGGCAGCCAGCTGCCATGATGACCAAGAGGCTGGTGAAGCAGCAGCATTGGAATTGTTGCAAGCTGGCCGGGATGGCTCTGAACTGAGAGATTCAGATCCTAAGGCCAACAATCCGAGGGGGAGTTTGTTGGTGCAACCCTACGGTTTGCATTTGGCTTGTTGTCCGTATGTGTGCATGGAATGGTATGAGGGCATGAGATAATATATATTTCATGCTTACAATAGTGTGTGAATGATGAGGCATGATTTTGAATGTGTGTGTCGAGTCAATAGCGAGTTATCGCGATTCTCGTGTCACGTCGTCGTTTGCGTGTCGTATGCGTTTTTCTATTTTGTCGTGTGTGGAACGTTTGGCGTGTCGTAGGTGTGCACAGCAGACTTCCAAGAACTCAAGGAAGAATTTATCTTGAAGAACCAGAGCCTTGGTTTCAAGATTCAAGTGATTGTGAAGCTCTCCAAAAGGGTAAACTTCAAGATAGTGAGAATAGTTACATTACTTTGTGTAGTGTAACATTTCTCTTGGTGTAGGCCCTTGTGGAGAGTATTTTCGAGACCCTTCGTGGTTGGGGATAGTGTGGCACTGTTCCACATCACTGTACCTCGGCTCTTGGGGTTTGTAGGAGCTGGGAATCATTCCCAACTCGTAATTCTTCCTAATTTGTGTTCTATGACTATAGTGGCTACCATAGTACCGTTCGTTCAAACCAACGCTGTGTCGTCAATTCTTGATGAACTCGTACAATCTAAATTGATTATTGTAGGTGACGTTAAGACGCTCCAGATCCAAGTTGAATCAGGTCATTTGCAGCTGTGACCAGAACGCTATCAACGTTTGAAGCCGCTGTGAAGAAATCCGTCTGTGCACTCTATCTTTCGTTTTAGGCACATTCAAGCCTATTGTGACTATAACAGCTTACAGCACCTGTCCCAGTCTCTCTGGCTGACCCCTTTGGGGGCCCAATCGTTGCACGAGGCTCCACTGTGCTCCCTTGTCCGGCAGTCCCCTCCGGTTCTCTGTCCGGTATCCACATCCCCTCGTTCTCTAAGAACTTGGTGAGTAGCGCTGTCCTCCATGATGGGTTGGCCAGTACCTTTACTCCTTGAGGTGAGCGTGTGGCGATCTGTTCGGACTCACGCACTGTCGAGCACCTCGCCACGTTCACTCGGAGCCCTGTGTCTAGCCTGTACACACTGACCACTGAGTCCACGCAGGTGGCTGCGTCAGGTCAGGTGGCTGCGTCGGGTCAGATAGCTGCGTCTTGTTCGTGCCGGCTACTCTCGCACCACCGTCTTGGTCACCCCTCCCTACCGCGCCTGCGTGGCATGCACTCGCGTCTCCTTGTCTCTGGCCTCCCCAGGTCCCTGCCCCCCCTCCCGCGCTCGCTTGCACCACCGTGCCTTCCCTGCGTTGAGGGGCGGCAGCGCTCCGCTCCTCACTCCTCCTCGTTTCCGCCGACCACTGCTCCTCTGCAGACTCTTCACATGGACGTGTGGGGCCCAGCCCGCGTCCGTGGACAGGACCAGGAGTGCTACTTTGTGCTGGTTGTTGACGACGACACGCGCTACACCATGGTCTTCCCCTTGCGGAGCAAGGCGGATGTTCGCGGTATTTTGATTGACTGGATCATCGCTGTTCGTCGCCAGCTAAGCGCTCGGTTGGAGCAGGACCTCCATGTCCTGCGACTGCACTCTGACAAAGGCGGTGACTTTTCCTCCGACCTCCTTCGGGAGTGTTGTCATGCGGAGGGCATCGTGCACTTGTTCACGCTTCCGGCCTCTCCACAACAGAAAGGGATTGTTGAGCATTGCATTGGCTTAGTCATGGAGGTTGCTCGCACCTCCATGATCCATGCGGCTGCTCCCCATTTTCTATGGCCGTTTGCGGTCTGATACGCCACGCATCAGCTCAACCTCTGGCCCCGTGTCTCTGTTCCAGAGACCTCGCCTACACTGCGTTGGACGGGGGAGGTTGGCGATGCGTTGGTGTTTCGGGTCTAGGGCGCACTCTCCCTTGTTCGCGATACCACTGCGAGCAAGCTCTCTCCTCGCACTCTCCGCTGCGTCCTCCTTAGCTTCCCCACCGACGCCCTGCCCTGGCAGTTTTACCACCCTGCCTCACGCCGGGTCCTGTCCTCACAGGACGTCACCTTTGACGAGTCGGTCTGCTTCTACCGTCTCCACCCGCACACGTCTTCCCGCTCTCCCCACCACCCCTTTTCCTGGTCCCAGGTCCCCCCCCGGTAGACCCCCTCCCCCCGCAGGGTCCTGCTACCTCCGGTGTGTCTCAGGTAGACCCACCCCCCTTTGTTGAGCCTTTGGAGGTCTCCTCTGACACCTCTAACCCAGCTGAGGGTGGTGACCCCGCGGCTGACGACACGGCGACAACTCGCCACTCCCCGCGCTTGGAGACCCCTCCTGGTCTTCTACCTCGGCCATCTTCGCCGCCTCCGCAGCCTCTTGCTGTAGGCTCTGGTGGTGCTGGGGGTGCGGACTCTAGGGGTGCTGAGTCTGGGGGTGCCGGTTCTAGGGGTGCTGAGTCTGGGGGTGCCGGTTCTGGGGGTGCTGACACTGGGGGTGCTGGAGCTGCTGGTGCTGGAGGTGCTAGAGCTGCTGGTGCTGGAGGTGCTGGAGCTCCTCGTACTGGAGGAGCTGGAGGTGCTGGAGGTGCTAGCGCTACTGGTGCAGGAGGTGCTAGAGCTGGAGGTACTGGAGGTGCTAGAGCTGCTGGTGCTGGAGGTGCTGGAGGTGTTGGAGGTGCTAGAGCTGCTGGTGCTGGAGGTGCTAGAGGTGCTGGAGCTACTGGTGCTGGAGGTCCTGGAGGTGCTAGACCTGCTGGTGCTGGAGGTACTGGAGCTAATGGTGCTGGAGGTGCTAGAGCTGCTGGTGCTGGAGGTGCTAGAGCTGGAGGTGCTGGAGGTACTAGAGCTGGAGGTGCTGAAAGTGCTGGAGCTGCTGGTGCTGGAGGTGCTGGAGCTGGAGGTGCCGGTTCTGGGGGTGCTGACACTGGGGATGCTAGTGTCAGAATCTGAAACGAATGAATGATTGAACTAGGAATGCAGGTGGGTACAAGTAGCAAACCTAAAAGTGTTGTACCCTATAAGAACTACCCCACTACAGCCTAAACAGACTATAGCATATAAGTTTGACACACCCCCATAGGCAAAGTGGGGGAGAACAAGAGGTCACAAGACCAGTCAAGAAAGGCAAAGCAAGCTCAGGGTGGATCACAAAGTCACCACGCAGTCTGAGCACAAGCAAATGGCCACAGGGCCAGTTCACATGCAGAGTTATATAAAGGAAAACAAACAATACAGTGAACACAACCTAGCAAGTGTAAGCATGCATGTATATGTATATAGAGTACAGTACAAGCAGAGTCAAGAAGTAAGCAAGTGAGGCACAGTAGGTACAAGGCCTAGAACAGTACAGAAACGCTGATGATCACAAGGCTGAAGTGCCTTGGTGAAAACATCAGCAGTGTTGGCCTGTGAGGCCACGTAAGCGAGACGAAGCTGGCCACGCTGCTGCAACTCTCGAGCAAGGAAGTAGCGCAGAGCAATGTGCTTCGTTCTGTGCTCCAGTCTGTGCTCCTGACACAAGGCCAGCATGGCCTTGTTGTCGACGTACAAAACTAGAGGAGAACGAGGCACCTCTCCCAAGTCGGTCAGCAGGTAGGTGACCCAGCGTAACTCCTGTGCAGCCATGGCCCCAGCGTAGATCTCAGCCTCACAACTGAAGCTGAGAACAGAAGAAGAGCGGGTAGACCGCCAAGAGACAGAACCGGAACCAAGGCTGAAGGTGTAACCCTGTGACGACCACTGCGTAGCCAACTCGTCAACCCAGGAAGCGTCTGCGTGACCAGTGAGGACAACTCGAGCCCGTCCTCCAAGCATGAGCCCCATGCCCGACGTACTGCACAGGTAGCGCAACACCCTCTTCGCAGCATCCCAGTGCACCTTTCGGTGTAGACCGGGAGCCACGTAGCGAGCCAGAAGGCTGAGAGGGTATGCAAGGTCAGGTCGTGTGCAAGTCATCAGGTACATGAGGCAGCCCACAAGCTCTGGATACGGGCCACTCGGCTCTACGGACTCGTCCAAAGGTGGAGCTGAGAGCGAGTGACCGGTAGGCAGAGGAGTGGACTGTGGCGAGGAGTACGTGAAGCCAAAGCGCTGAAGGACCTGCTGCACCATGTGTGACTGAGTCAAGGTAATGGTGCGCTGTGCTCTTTCCCGTGGGATCCGCACGCTAAGATAGCTTGTCAGTTCACCCAGGTCTGTGCACGTGTGTCTCTTCTGCAGCTCGGACTTCACGTGGGCGAGTGCCTCAGTGTCAGCAGTAGCAAAGACGAGGTCATCTACGTACACGAGAACGTATAACGGCGGCAGAGTGGTGTCATTGCGTAAAAACAGTGAAGGGTCAGCAGTGGAAGGAGCAAAACCAAGAGTAGCAAGAGTCGTCCCGAGTGTGTCGTGCCACTCACGGGGTGCCTGGCGGAGACCGTAGACTGGCCGCCGGAGGCTCCACTGGGTACCAGCAGGAAACGACCCAGAGAAGCCAGGTGGGCGGCGCAGCCAGATCTCCTCGTGCAGGCTGCCCTGTAGGAAGGCTGTGCTGAAGTCAAGCGAGTGGAGCTCGTAGTCACGCTTAGCAGCTACGTGCAGCAGTACCCGAAGAGTGGTCATCTTCGGGGTAGGGGAGAAGGTCTGGAAGAAGTCAACTCCCTGTCGCTGACTGAAGCCACGTGCAACGTAACGCGCCTTGAAGACAGGCGGAGAACCCGGCGGCCGCTTCACCCTGAAGATCCACATGCCGCTGACGATGTTCGCCCCAGGCGGGGGAACCTCGTCGACGTAGGTGCCTGTGGACTTCCAGGAAGCCATCTCGGCGTCCATGGCTGCCTGCCAGTGAGAGGAGTAGGGACCCTCTATCGCCTCTGCGTAAGAGCGCGGGGTCGGGATGTCTGGTGCATCCGGGTCTCCCTCAGGGGCAAGCAGCATGGACACGAGATGAGGTACAGCAGCGGCAAAGCACTCAAACTCCTCCTATCTGTCCTCAAGAACGTCCGTGCCAAGAGCACACTCACCCCCGACGGACTTAGGACAGACAGCCGCTGACGCAGCAACAAGACTAGTAGCGTAGTCTAGGCGACAGGCTGCAGCAAAGTCAACAAGCTCAGCAACAAGAGCAGACGCAGCAGTGGACTCAAACAAAGGGTCAGTGACAGCAGTGGCCAGAAAGCGCGTGACAGTAGGACTAGCAGCACGAAGGGAGTCAGACGCAGAGCCGGACCGTCAGGAAGAGAGGACGCAGGAGGAGACGGCAGAGGGACACGCTGTGGAGCAGTGGAAGGACGCAGAGTCATAGAGTGAGTGCCAGGGACAGGAGGAGGACGCGGACGCGTAACACGACGACCAGCGCGAACAGTGCGGGCAGGCGACTTAGAACGAGACTCAGGTGACTCAGGACGAGACTCAGGCGACACAGGACGCGACTCAGACTCACGACGCTCCGTAAGACCCCTAGTCGGTCCAGAGTAAGGAGAAGGACCAGGAAGGGGAGAGGCCGGCTGTAACTGCGACTGTGACTGGACAGGCGGTGGACTCAGCAAAGGAGGAGTAGGACCAGGAGAAGGCTGTAGACCAAGAACCTGCTGAAGGAGCGGAACGTAGTACGGCCGCGGCCTCGCAGCGCCTCGAGGAACAGCAGAGACAGCACCAGTACCCTCAGGGTCTCCAGCTACAACTCCCGCAGCACCACCAGCTCCAGTACCTGCAGCGCCAACGCCTGCAGCACCACCAGCCCCAGCAGCTCCAGTACCTCCAGTACGAGCACCTCCAGGACCAGTGGCACCTCCAGCAGCACCAGCACCAGCAGCGCCTCCAGCAGCTCCAGCACCAGCAGCACCTCCAGCAGCTCCAGCACCAGCAGCACCTCCAGCAGCTCCAGCACCAGCAGCGCCTCCAGCAGCTCCAGCACCAGCAGCACCTCCAGCAGCTCCAACACCAACAGCACCTCCAGCAGTACCAGCACCAGCAGCACCTCCAGCAGCTCCAGCACCAGCAGCACCTCCAGCAGCTCTAGCACCAGCAGCACCTCCAGCAGCTCCAGCACCCTCAGCACCTCCAGCAGCTCCAGCACCAGCAGCACCTCCAGCAGCTCCAGCACCAGCAGCACCAGTAGCACGGCGATAGCGCCGAGTGTACCACTCACGAAGCCGCTGCGGAGAGAGGGGCTCCCGCCGCAACGGGACACCCGAAGAACCTCCAGACTCAGCACGCGCAGGCTCAGCACCCCCAGACTCCACACCCCCAGTCCCCGCACCCGCCGGCTCAGCACCCCCAGACCCCACACGCTCCGGCTCAGCACCCCCAGGCTCCGCACCCCCAGTCCTCGCACCCGCAGGCTCAGCACCCCTAGCAGCACCCGAGTCGACAGCTACCTCGACCGGCTCGGCAGGGTCTACCTGAGACACACCTGAGGGGGCAGGACCCTGAGGGGGGAGGGGGTCTACCGGGGGAGTACCTGGTGCTAGGAAGAGTGGTGGGGGGGGGAGAGAGGCAGTGCGGAAGGGAAAGAGACTGTAGTAAGACACCGACTCGTCAAACGTGACGTCCTGAGAGGACAGAACACGACGCGAGGTGGGGTGGTAGAACTGCCACCTGGGTGCATTAGGGGGGAAGCCAAGGAAGACGCAGGGAACGGCACGGGAGGACAGCTTGTCCGCTGAAGTATCGCGGACAAAAGCTCGAGATCCCCAGACACGGAACGCGGACGCATCGCCAACCTTCCCCGTCCACCTCAGAGTAGGTGTGGTCTCCGGCAAGGAGACACGAGGCTGAAGGTTGATCTGATGCGCAGCGTACTGAACCGCGAACGGCCACAGAAAATGGGGAGCAGCCGCATGGATCATGGACGTACGAGCGACGTCCATGACCATGC
Source organism: Closterium sp. Naga37s-1 (assembly GCA_947471745.1). Taxonomy (NCBI): domain Eukaryota; kingdom Viridiplantae; phylum Streptophyta; class Zygnematophyceae; order Desmidiales; family Closteriaceae; genus Closterium; species Closterium sp. Naga37s-1. Next base: position 2,103,317 of record CANJKZ010000328.1, read on the forward strand.
CAATGCGGCGCTCAGCAATCCCATTTTGCTGTGGGGAGGCCGGAAGCGTGAACGTCTGGCGGATGCCCTCCGCACGACAGAAGGCCCTCAGAAGGTCGGAGGAAAACTCACCACCTCTGTCCGAGTGCAGACGCAGAACAGGAAGGTCAGAGCCGAAACGCTCGCTGAGCTGGTGACGAGCACCGCGGATCCAGTCGATCAACACCTCAGGGACCTCACGCTGCACAAGGGGAAGACTCTGGTGTAACGCGAGTATTCGTCAACGACCAGCAGGAAGTAACGCTCGTGACCCTGTCCACGGACGCGGGCTGGGCCCCACACGTCCATGTGAAGAGTCTGCAGAGGAGCCTCTGTCGGAGGGAACGTGGAGGAGTGAGGAGCGACGCGCTGCCGGCCCTCGACACAAGAAACACAGGTAGGGGCAGGCCCCAGAGGAAGGGGAGGGAGAGACCGGGGTAGACCCGAGACAAGAGTACGGGAGGCCATGCCTCGAAGACGAGGCAGGGAGGGGTGACCAAGGCGGTGGTGCCAAAGGAGAGTCTCGTGCGTCAGAGGACGACACGAGCAGGGGGAAGACGCTGGACTAGACCTGGACGTGGCAGCAAACACCTGACTGGACGCGGCTACCTGACCAGACGCAGAGACCGGAAGAGACGTAGTAGTCAGTGTGTACAGACTCGACCCAGGCCGACGGGTGAACGTGGCCAGGTGGCGGCCCGTCCGAGAGCAAGTGCAGTGGGTCACACGCTGACCTCCAGGGGTGAACTAGTCAACCCACGCGTCCTGGAGGTCAGCTCCACTCACCAGGTTCGTAGAGAACGAGGGGAGGTGGAGTCCCGACAGCAAGCCCGACGGGGCCGCAGGACACGGTAGAACCGTGGAAGAGTGCGCAAGGACTGGGCCCCCAGAGGGGTCAGCCAGGGAGACTGCGACAGGCCGACTAAGTGGCGTGAGTGTGGTGCTGTCTCGAAAGAAAGAGCGCGAAGCACCAGAGTCAAGTGTGAAAGTGTGCAAGGCCTCAGCAGGTGCAGTACCAGAAAGAGCAGACTCACCAACACCTGGAGCAGCAGACTCACCAGTACCTGGAGCAGCACCCCCATACCTCCCACGCACAGCGTACCACTCACGAAGCTGCTGGGCCGACGGGGTCTCACGGGAACGCGGCTGCTGCTGGCGCTGGCTACCACCAAAGCCTCCACGCTGCGCGGCTGCACCTCGACTAGCACCACCACCGCCGCCACCCCCACCACCGCTGCCGCTGCCTCCATCACCTCCGCCGCTGCCTCCACCACCTCCACCGCCTCCACTGAAGCCCCCACTCCCGGCACCACCCCCACCTCCACCGCCACCCCCTCCGCCTCCTCCACCGCCTCCGCCGCCGCCCCCGCCGTCCCCTCCACCACCCTTGCCCTTGCTGTTGCGGCGCCTCCCACTGGGAGCAGACTCAGTCCCGACCTCCTCAGTGCCAACGAGGTCGACAGCAGCAGCAGAAGCAACAGAGGGGAGAAGGGGGACAGGGGAACACCCCTCAAAGAAAGGGGTGCGACGGTCGCCACGAGAAGCACCTACAGCAACGATACTGCAGCGAGGCGCTCCTCTAGCAGGTCGACAGTGAGCTCGGTGGGGCAAAGGGAGAGAGAGTTGTCCCTGACTGAAGCAAGGGAGTCAGGGAGGCGGGTGACTAGCTAGTATAGGGTGATGTACATGGGGGGGAGGTTCTTGGCACAGAACTCAGTGGGAAGGGCAGCGCGCTAGCGGGCGTCACTAGTGCGGAGGTGAGTAATGAGGTCAGCAACTGTGGCAAAGGCGGCAAGGTCAGGGAAAAGGTACGGCAGCATGAGGCGGCTGAGGGCAGCAGTGGCAGGGGAGGAGTAGCGCGCAACTACAGCGTCGTACAAAGACTGAGCAGTCTTGTACTGGCCAAAATGCGCGCGCTCAGCTGGCGGCAGGTGACTACGAACAGCAAGACGAGCAACAGCGTCACGAGTGGTCCACTGCGAGCGAACCGTACTGTCAGCAGTGGCAGCAGGTGCAGTAGAGACACCGGACGTGTGATCGAAAAGGGATACTCCATCCCTAGAGTCACACTGAAGAAAGAGCTGCAGGTCGTCAACCCACACGTCAAAGTCAACTGCACGTCCCTCAGCATCAAAGGTGAGAGTAGTAGGGCTAGCCATAGCAGCAGTAGCAGCAGTAGCAGCAGAGGCAGCAGTAGCAGCAGGAGCAGCAGAGGCAGCAGTAGCAGTAGTGCAGGCAGGGCAGTGCGGCTCGGTAGGGCGGCGCGGCTCGGTAGGGCGGCGCGGCTCGGTAGGGCGGCGCGGCTCGGCAGAGCGGCGCGGCTCAGTGGGCGGCGCGGCTCGGCTTTGCGGCGCGGCTCGGCTGGGCGGCGCGGCTCGGCTTCTGGCGGCGCGGCGCAGCAGGGCGGCGCGGGTGCTTACCAGGGGCGGGTGCAGGGCCGGGCCGTGACAGCAGGGGCCGCGACAGCTGGGGCCGCGACAGCAGGGGCTGCGTCAGCAGGGGCCGCGACAGCAGGGGCCGCGCCAGCAGGGGCAGCGACGGCAGGGTCCGCGACAGCAGGGGCCGCGACAGCAGGGGGCCGCGACAGCAGGGGCCGCGGCAGCAGGGGCCGCGATAGCAGGGACCGCGACAATAGGGGCCGCGGCAGCAGGGGCCGCGATAGCAGGGGCCGCGACAGCAGGGGCCTCGACGGCTTGGGGCCGCAACAGTAGCAGGGGCCGCGACAGCAGCAGGGGCCGCGAAGGCAGCAGGGGTCGCAGCAGCAGTAGGGGCCGCGACAGGTGGTGACGGCAGGGCCGCGAGGCAGGGGCTGCGACGGGCGAGGGCCGCGACAGCAGCAGGGGCCGCGTCGGCAGTAGGGGCCGCGACGGCAGGTGGGGTCGCGATGGCAGTAGGGGCCGCGACAGGCAGTAGGGGCCGTGACGGCAGTTAGGGTCGCGACGGCAGGTGGGGCCGCGACGGCAGTAGGGGTCGCGACTCTAGCAGGGGCCGCGACGGGCGGCGACGGCAGGGCCGCGACGGGCCAGCACAGGCAGGGCCGCGACGGGCCGTATCAGGGCAGGGCTCGAGGCGTGCTTTGGGCAGGGCGCGAGGCGCGCTTCGGGCAGGGCAGAAAAAAAATCGTGGTGGGCCCTAAAACAAAAAACGTTCCCACTAGGGAACCTGCTCAGAATACCATGTCAGAATCTGAAACGAATGAATGATTGAACTAGGAATGCAGGTGGGTACAAGTAGCAAACCTAAAAGTGTTGTACCCTATAAGAACTACCCCACTACAGCCTAAACAGACCATAGCATATAAGTTTGACAGCTAGAGCTGCTGGTGCAGGAGGTGCTGGAGCTGTTGGTGCTGGAGGTGCTGGAACTGGAGGTGCTGGAGGTGCTAGAGCTGTTAGTGCTAGAGGTGCTAGAGCTGGAGGTGCTGGAGCTGCTGGTGCTGGAGGTGCTGGAGCTGGAGGTAATGGGGATGCTGGAGCTGGAGGTACTGGGGCTACTGACGGTACGGATACTGTGCCGCGCCGACTGTTTTTCTACCCGCAGCCGCAGTCGTCCGTGCCACCGCCTGACTCGGTCCTTCACCAGGTTCTTAGTCTCCCGTCTTCCACTGGCCTCACTCCACCTCTCCCTGTGTCCACCGACAGACTAGTCTCAGCCACAGCTATTGCCTGGCTCCCCGCTGCCTGCTCTTGCTCCTCACACTGAGGTGACTGCGTCACTGACTGCGCGTCATGAGCCTGAGACTCGTGCTTCCACACCTACTCGTGCTCGTCGTGTCGCACGTCCTCGTCCTCCTGCTGTCCCAGGCACTCACGGTATGGCACTTCGTCCTTCCTCTGTTCCACAGCATGTTGCCCTGCCATCTCCTCCGGCGTCCTCTCTTCTTAACGTTCCTGACCCTGAGTCCGACCTTGCTCGTGCTGCCAGTCCTACTGTCACTCGTCTCCTCGCTATTGTTGTCACTAACCCTGACTTTGAATCTACTGCTGCGTTTGCCCTAGTCACTGAGCTAGTCGACTTTGCTGCTAGGAGTCGTCTCGACTACGTCGCGAGTCTTGTTACTGAGTCTGAGTCTGTCTATCCTCCGTCCGTCGGGGGTGAACTTGCAGTTGGCTGTGACGTCCTTGAGGACAGACAGTTTGAGCTTGAGTGTCTCGCGGCCGCTTTACCTCGTTTCGCGTCCATGCTCCTTTGCCCTGAGGGAGACCCGGATGCACTTGACATCCCCACCCCGCGCTCTTACGCAGAGGCGATCACGGGTGAGTACTCCTCTCAGTGGCAGACAGCCATGGATGCAGAGATGGCTTCTTGGAAGTCCACAGGCGCCTACGTCGACGAGGTTCCCCCTCCTGGGGCGAACATAGTCGATGGCATGTGGATTTTCAGGGTGAAGCGGCCGCCGGGATCTCCGCCTGCCTTAAAGGCGCGTTACGTTGCTCGAGGCTTCAGTCAGCGACAGGGGGTCGACTTCTTCTAGACCTTCTCCCCCACCCCAAAAATGACTACTCTTCGGGTGTTGCTGCACGTTGCAGCACTGCGTGGCTACGAGCTGCACTCCCTCAACTTCTCCAGAGCTTTCTTGCAGGGCAGCCTTCACGAGGAGATCTGGCTGTGCCGCCCACCTGGCTTCACTGGGTCGTTTCCAGAGGGTACCCAGTGGAGCCTCCGGCGGCCAGTCTACGGACTCCACCAGGCGCCCCGCGAGTGGCACGACACACTAAGGACGACACTTGCGGCTCTTGGGTTTGCTCCTTCCACTGCAGAGCCGTCGCTGTTTCTCCGCACGGACCCTACCCTGTATGTCGACGACTTGGTTTTTGCTACTACCGACACTGAGGCGCTGACCCTTGTGAAGGTGGAGCTGCAGAAGAGACACACTTGCCCTGACCTGGGTGAGCATCGTAGCTATCTTGGCTTGCTGATCACCCGGGATAGAGCACGGTGCACCATCACTCTGACTCAGTCACACATGGTGCACCAGGTCCTTCAGCGCTTCTGCTTTCGGATCTCCTCGCCACAGGCCACTCGCTCTCAGCTCCACCTTCGGACGAGTCCATAGAGCCGAGTGGCCCATATCCAGGGCTTGTGGGCTGCCTCATGTACCTAATGACGTGCACACAACCTGACCTCGCGTACCCTCTCAGCATCCTTGCTCGCTTCGTCGCCCCCGGGAGACACAGGAAGGAGCACTGGACAGCTGTGCAGAGGGTACTGCGTTACTTGTGTAGTACATCGGGCATGGGGCTTGTGCTTGGAGGACGGGGTTCAGTGGTACTTACAGGACACTCTGACGCTTCTTGGGTTGACGACCAGGTGACTCAACGGTCGTCCCAGGGTTACTCTTTCAGTCTCAGCTCTGGTTCTGTCTCGTGGAGGTCCACTCGTTCGTCTTCTGTGCTTGGTTCCAGCTGTGAGGCCGAGATCTACGCTGGGGCCATGGCTGCACAGGAGTTACGCTGGCTGACCTACCTGCTGACCGACTTGGGTGAGCGGCCTCGTTCTCCTCCAGTTCTGTACGTCGTTGATAGCACCCGTTGATCCTCTTTCGGCAACCATTCACCTTCTCATCTTGGCCGTTGATCATCTCACTAGAGCCATTCACTTCCTCACACCCGTTCAGCCTCTCATTGTAACCATTCACCTGCTCTCTCCACCCATTGATCTTCCCAACCGCTTCAAATCTGTTAAAAACCCTGCATCCGTGACCATTCCCAACATCATGCCCCCCATTCGCTCTTGGATGCCCATCTCCAAACTCAAAACTACACTTCTTCCCTCTCGCTTTCTTTTCAGCTGCCCGTTCTCCTTTCAACTTGAAGCTCGGCCCTTCAAGCCAGTTCAGGAGGGGTTCGTAGACCGTTTCTCGTAGGCTGCCGCTCACCACGAGGTTCCACCGTTGCGCCCAGAACGACCCCAGCAACGTCGCCAGGTACGGGCGACGGAAGTGCGGCTCCACGGCGAAGCGCGGGGCGACGGCGGCGACGACCCCTGCGACGAGTTCGCAGAGGAGCATGACGAAGAGGAAGAGGTTCGCGCTGTGCATCAGCGTCACGGCCGGCGCGGGGAGGCTGAGAGCGTACGCTCGGATGGTGAGAGAGAGGAGGAGGGCTTTAAATGCGCCTCGTAGCAGCAGCTGCGGCGAGGATTCGGAGGCAGGGTGCTTGCGCCGGCGCGGTTGCTATTGTTGTTGTGTCTTCGGCTGGGTTTTTACGTTGTGGCTGTGTTTGGTGCTGGATGTTTCATTCGAAAAGGCGGCGGTTTTCGCCGTTTTGCGGACGCGATTTTGCATGGGCATGTATAGGGCGACAAGGAATTGGAGAAAGCTAGAGGGGTAACCCGGGTCCGTCAGCGAGCCGCGGTTTCACGCGAGAGCGAGCAAGCGGAAGTTGCCAAGCCACGACACAATCCAGAACACGAGGCCCTTCTCGATGCACTCGCCGCGTTTTGCGGCGGAAAAAACGCTGGGCGGCGCGATGTTGAGGAGAATTATGGGGGACAGGGCGAGGAGGCGAGAGGTGCGGAGATTCACTCTGCAACGGTAGTGAGTTAGACTACGGGGGTTGGCACGAACTACTGGGAGTGATCGTAGTTTTGCCTAGTTCCTTAGTGCTTGCACAATCACAGGAGAAATCGGCAAGAGTTTCCACTAGCAAAGTTGGAATTACAGAATTGTTCAACAAGCAGTGACAAGAATGAATACATCAGTCACCTAGCAAATCTGCAGTCAGCCTGGTCGACCGACAGCACAGCATGGTTGACTGCCTGCCAGCGTTGCGTAGTAGAGCTGCGCCAGCACTGCAAAAAAGGCGACCTGCCAACATAGCAGGTCGACGGTGTGCCAAGGCTGCAGCAGAGCGGCTGTCCAGCGTTGCCCCGTAGAAGACAGCAGTGCGCACGCTCGCAGGTGTGCGCAGACGATTGGCCCGACTTGCACCGTTGTGCAGCCGTCGGCTATTTTCTGCGCCCATCGAGCCACATTGACTTTAGGATACCAACCCGAAGTCGCCTTTGCCATCGCGACCTTGACGACGTTCGCGTGCCTCCGCAGAACTCGCCGAGCAGGTTACCCGGTCGACCTGGACAACCCCAGGTGCTCTAGTCAACCACCAAGTGCCTCTGGTCGACCACTGGGTCCCTCTGGTCGACCACCAGGTGCCTCTGGTCGACCACAGCTCCCGTCAAGCTACCCCCTGGTCGACGGACCCCTTCCGTCGACCAGAACTGTCAGCTGTTGTCGCCGAGCTCCCCTCGTCGACCGCTGCTCACTTGTCAGGTCGACGGACGGCTCCGTCGACCTCCCGGTCGAACTGCCTCTCCTGGTCGACGGCCCACCCGTTGCCCAAACCAGTCAGTTGCAGCTGTCGAGCTCCCTGGTCGACAGCAACACCACAGCAGTCCCCTGCAGCTCGACGAAGCCTGTCGAGCAGCTCTCCCACTATGAACGGTCGGCTGCTACTCCCGTACATCCGACCAAGTCATCGGCATTGCCCAAGCGAGAGCGGGGCCAACACTCCATTCCCGTTAACACTCCCCTGCCGCGCTCACGCTTGGGCCCCCAGCCCACACTGCAGTACTCCACGGAGAAAACTCGTCCTCGGCGTGCACCCCACACATAGCACGCCGTCACCGCACCAGCCGTGCAGAAGGGCACGGCACCTACTGCTGCACATCATTGCCGCCGTCGTCGACGTTGGCTAGACGAACTTGGCCGGTGGTGACAGAGCATCGGTTGAAAGCCGGAAAATGCAGCGCCTTCGTCAGGAATGTTAGAATGTGAGCGAATGAATGACTGAACTAGAAAGCAGGTGGGTACATATAGGAAACCTAAAAGTGTTGTACCCTGTAAGAACTACCCCACTACAGTCTAAACAGACTATAGCATATAAGTTTGACACACACCCATAGGCAAAGTGGGGGAGAACAAGAGGTCACAAGACCAGTCAAGAAAGGCAAAGCAAGCTCAGGGTGGATCACAAAGTCACCACGCAGTCTGAGCACAAGCAAATGGCCACAAGGCCAGTTCACATGCAGAGTTATATAAAGGAGAACAAACAATACAGTGAACACAACCTAGCAAGTGTAAGCATGCAGGTATATGTATAGAGAGTACAGTACAAGCAGAGTCAAGAAGAAAGCAAGTGAGGCACAGTAGGTACAAGGCCTAGAAGAGTACAGAAACGCTGATGATCAGAAGGCTGAAGTGCCTTGGTGAAAACATCAGCAGTGTTGGCCTGTGAGGCCACGTAAGCAAGACGAAGCTGGCCACGCTGCTGCAACTCTCGAGCAAGGAAGTAGCGCAGAGCAATGTGCTTCGTTCTGTGCTCTAGTCTGTGCTCCTGACACAAGGCCAGCATGGCCTTGTTGTCGACGTACAGAACTGGAGGAGAACGAGGCGCCTCTCCCAAGTCGGTCAGCAGGTAGGTGAGCCAGCGTAGCTCCTGTGCAGCCATGGCCCCAGCGTAGATCTCAGCCTCACAACTGGAGCTGAGAACAGAAGAAGAGCGGGTAGACCGCCAAGAGACAGAACCGGAGCCAAGACTGAAGGTGTAACCCTGTGACGACCGCTGCGTAGTCAAGTCGTCAACCCAGGAGGCGTCAGCATGACCAGTGAGGACAACTCGAGCCCGTCCTCCAAGCACGAGCCCCATGCCCGATGTACTGCACAAGTATCGCAACACCCTCTTCGCAGCATCCCACTGGACCTTTCGGTGCCTGCCGGGAGCCACGTAACGAGCCAGAAGGCTGAGAGGGTATGCGAGGTCAGGTCGTGTGCAAGTCATCAGGTACATGAGGCAGCCCACAAGCTCTGGATACGGGCCACTCGGCTCTACGGACTCGTCCGAAGGTGGAGCTGAGAGCGAGTGACCGGTAGGCAGAGGAGTGGACTGTGGCGAGCAGTACGTGAAGCCGAAGTGCTGAAGGACCTGCTGCACCATGTGTGACTGAGTCAAGGTAATGGTGCCCTGTGCTCTGTCCCGGGCGATCCGCAAGCCAAGATAGCTTGTCAGCTCACCCAGGTCTGTGCACGTGTGTCTCTTCTGCAGCTCGGACTTCACGTGGGCGAGTGCCTCAGTGTCAGCAGTAGCAAAGACGAGGTCGTCTACGTACACTAGAACGTAGAACGGCGGCAGAGTAGTGTCAGTGCGTAAAAACAGAGAAGGGTCAGAAGTGGAAGGAGCAAAACCAAGAGCAGCAAGAGTCGTCCCGAGTGTGTCGTGCCACTCACGGGGTGCCTGGCGGAGACCGTAGACTGGCCGCCGGAGGCTCCACTGGGTACCAGCAGGAAACGAACCAGAGAAGCCAGGTGGGCGGCGCAGCCAGATCTCCTCGTGCAGGCTGCCCTGTAGGAAGGCTGTGCTGAAGTCAAGCGAGTGGAGCTCGTAGTCACGCTGAGCAGCAACGTGCAGCAGTACCCGAAGAGTGGTCATCTTCGGGGTAGGAGAGAAGGTCTGAAAGAAGTCAACTCCCTGTCGCTGACTGAAGCCACGTGCAACGTAACGCGCCTTGAAGGCAGGCGGAGAACCCGGCGGCCGCTCCACCCTGAAGATCCACATGCCACTGACAATGTTCGCCCGAGGTGGGGGAACCTTGTCTACGTAGGTGCCTGTGGACTTCCAGGAAGCCATCTCGGCGTCCATGGCTGCCTGCCACTGAGAGGAGTAGGGACCCTCTATCGCCTCTGCGTAAGAGCGCGGGGTCGGGATGTCTGGTGCATCCGGGTCTCCCTCAGGGGCAAGCAGCATGGACACGAGATGAGGTACAGTAGGGGCAAAGCACTCAAACTCCTCCTATCTGTCCTCAAGAACGTCCGTGCCAAGAGCACACTCACCCCCGACGGACGGAGGAGAGACAGCCGCAGACGCAGCAACAAGACTAGTGGCGTAGTCTAGGCGACAGGCTGCAGCAAAGTCAACCAGCTCAGCAACAAGAGCAGACGCAGCAGTGGACTCAAACAGAGGGTCAGTGACAGCAGTGGCCAGAAAGCGCGAGACAGCCGGACTAGCAGCACGAAGGGAGTCAGACGCAGGGTCCGGACCGGCAGGAAGAGAGGACGCAGGAGGAGACGGCAGAGGGACACGCTGTGGAGCAGTGGAAGGACGCAGAGTCATAGAGTGAGTGCCAGGGACAGGAGGAGGACGCGGACGCGAAACACGACCAGCGCGAACAGTACGGACAGGCGACGCAGAACGAGACTCAGGCGACACAGGATGTGACTCAGGCTCACGACGCTCCGTAAGACCTCTAGTCGGTCCAGAGTAAGGAGAGGGACCAGGCAGCTGAGAGGCCGGCGGTAACTGCGACTGGGACTGGACAGGCGGTGGACTCAGGAAAGGAGGAGGAGGACCAGGAGAAGGCGGGGAACCAAGAACCTGCTGAAGGAGTGGAACGTAGTACGCCCGCGGCCGCGCAGCGCCTCCAGAAACAGCAGAGACAGAACCGGTACCCTCAGCCCCAGGGTCTCCAGTCCTAGTAGCACCTCCAGCAGCTCCAGCAGCTCCAGCACCAGCAGCACCTCCAGCAGCTCCAGCACCAGCAGCACCGCCAGCAGCTCCAGCAGCTCCAGCACCAGCAGCACCTCCAGCACCAGCAGCACCTCCAGCAGCTCCAGCAGCACCTCCAGCAGCTCCAGCAGCTCCAGCACCAGCAGCACCTCCAGTAGCTCCAGCAGCTCCAGTAGCTCCATCAGCTCCAGTAGCTCCAGCACCAGTAGCACCTCCAGCACCAGCAGCACCTCCAGCAGCTCCAGCAGCTCCAGCACCAGCAGCACCTCCAGCAGCTCCAGCAGCTCCAGCACCAGCAGCACCGCCAGCACCTCCAGCAGCTCCAGCACCAGCAGCACCTCCAGCACCAGCAGCACCTCCAGCAGCTCCAGCAGCACCTCCAGTAGCTCCAGCAGCTCCAGCACCAGCAGCACCTCCAGCAGCTCCAGCAGCTCCAGCAGCTCCAGTAGCTCCAGCACCAGTAGCACCTCCAGCACCAGCAGCACCTCCAGCAGCTCCAGCAGCTCCAGCACCAGCAGCACCTCCAGCAGCTCCAGCAGCTCCAGCAGCACCAGATCCAGCACCAGCAGCACCTCAACAGCGCCGAGAGTACCACTCACGAAGCTGCTGTGGAGAGAGGGGCTCCCGCCGCGACGGGACACCTAGAGCACCTCCAGACTCAGCACGCGCAGGCTCAGCACCTCCAGACGCAGTACCCTCAGGCTCTACAAGCCCAGGCTCAGCACCCCCAGGCTCAGCACGCCCAGACTCAGCACCCCCAGGCTCCACACGCTCAGGCTCAGCACCCCCAGTCCCCGCACCCCCAGTCTCAGCACCCCTAGCAGCACCTGAGTCGACAGCTACCTCGACGGGCTCGGCAGGGTCTACCTGGGACACACCTGAGGGGGCAGGACCCTGGGGGGGGAGGGGGTCTACCGGGGGAGTACCTGGTGCTAGGAAGAGCGGCGGGGGGGGGGGGGGGGGGGTGCGGTAGGGAAAGAGACGGTAGTAAGACACCGACTCGTCAAACGTGACGTCCTGAGAGGACAGAACACGACGCGAGGTAGGGTGGTAGAACTGCCACCCGGGTGCGTCAGGAGGGAAGCCAAGGAAGACACAGGGAACAGCACGGGAGGACAGCTTGTCCGCTGAAGTATCGCGGACAAAAGCTCAAGATCCCCAGACACGGAACGTGGACGCATCACCAACCTTCCCCGTCCACCGCAGAGTAGGTGTGGTCTCTGGCAAGGAGAAACGAGGCTGAAGGTTGATCTGATGCGCAGCGTACTGAACCGCGAACGGCCACAGAAAATGGGGAGCAGCTGCATGGATGATGGACGTACGAGCGACGTCCATGACCATGCCAATGCGGTGCTCAGCAATCCCATTTTGCTGTGGGGAGGCCGGAAGCGTGAACGTCTGGCGGATGCCCTCCGCACGACAGAAGGCCCTCAGGAGGTCGGAGGAAAACTCACCACCTCTGTCTGAGTGCAGACGCAGAACAGGAAGGTCTGAGCCGAAACTCTCGCTGAGCTGGCGACGAGTACCGCGGATCCAATCGATCAACACCTCAGGGACCTCACCCTTGCTGCGCAAGGGGAAGACTGTGGTGTAACGCGAGTAGTCGTCAACGACCAGCAGGAAGTAACGCTCGTGACCCTGTCCACGGACGCGGGCTGGGCCCCACACGTCCATGTGAAGAGTCTGCAGAGGGGCCTCAGTCGGAGGGAACGTGGAGGAGTGAGGAGCGGCGCGCTGCCGGCCCTCGACACAGGGAACACAGGTAGGGGTAGGCCCCGGAGGAAGGGGAGGGAGGGACCGGGGTAGACCCGAGACAAGGGTACGGGAGGCCATACCTCGAAGACGAGGCAGGGAGGGGTGACCAAGGCGGTGGTGCCAAAGGAGAGTCTCGTGCGACAGAGGACGACACGAGTAGGGGGCAGACGCAGGACTAGACCTGGACGCGGCAGCAAACACCTGACTAGAGGCAGCTACCTGACCTGACGCAGAGACCGGAGGAGGCGCAGTAGTCAGTGTGTACAGACTCGACCCTGGCCGACGGGTGAACGTGGCCAGGTGGCGGCCCGTCCGAGAGCAAGTGCAGTGGGTCACACGCTGACCTCCAGGGGCGAACTGGTCAACCCACGCGTCCTGGAGGTCAGCTCCACTCACCAAGTTCGTAGAGAACGAGGGGAGGTGGAGTCCCGACAGCAAGCCCGACGGGGCCGCAGGACACGGTAGAACCGTGGAAGAGTGCGCAAGGACTGGGCCCCCAGAGGGGTCAGCAAGGGAGACTGCGACAGGCCGACTGAGCGGCGTGAGTGTGGTGCTGTCTCTAAAGAAAGAGCGCGAAGCACCAGAGTCAAGTGTGAAAGTGTGCAAAGTACCAGAGAGAGCAGACTCACCAGCACCTGGAGCAGCAGACTCACCAGTACCTGGAGCAGCAGACGCACTAGCACCTAGAGCAGCAGCCGCAATGCCCAAGTCGGGCGGGACACTCAGGTAACAGTCACCCTCAGCACTATCAGTCAAAGCATACATGGCAGCAAGGATAGCATCGAAATCAAGATCAAAGATAGGCACATTCTGCAGAAGCAGATCATGCCAGCGAGGGAGCGTGTCAGGAAACTGGGCACGCCAGGCGTCAGTCAAGCGACCGAAGCAGCGCTGCGTAGTGTGTGGCAGTCCACACACCTCCCCACGATGACTGCCGGTGCGAAGAACGTAAGTGCAGGGACCTGCACCCCCAGACCTCCCACGCCCAGCGTACCACTTACGAAGCTGCTGGGCCGACAGGGTCTCACGGGAGCGCGGCTGCTGCTGGCGCTGGCTACCACCAAAGCCTCCACGCTGCGCGGCTGCACCTCGACCAGCACCACCGCCGCCGCCACCTCCACCACCGCTGCCGCTGCCTCCACCACCTCCGCCGCTGCCTCCACCACCTCCACCGCCGCCACTGAAGCCCCCACTCCCGGTACCACCCCCACCTCCACCGCCACCCCCTCCGCCTCCTCCACCTCCTCCACCGCCTCCCCCGCCGCCCCCTCCACCACCCTTGCTCCCCTTGCCCTTGCTGTTGCGGCGTCTCCCACTAGGGGCAGACACAGCTCCGACCTCCTCAGTGCCAACGAGGTCGACAGCAGCAGCAGAAGCAACAGAGGGGAGAAGGGGGACAGGGGAACACCCCTCAAAGAAAGGGGTGCGACGGTCGCCGCGAGAAGCACCTACAGCTAAGATATGTCAGAACATTATAGCTCATGCATATTGTGTAGGCTATAGTGGGGTAGCCCATAAGGGGTACAACCCAATTAGGGTTAGTACTTGTACCCAATTCATTCATAGTTCATTCATTCCTTGTTTCTTTTCATGGTATTGAGCAGGTTCCCTAGTGGGAACGCTTCCTAGGGCCCACCACGAAAAGTTTTTTTCCTGCCCGGAGTGCGCTTCGCTCCCACAGTCGCGCCCTCTCACGACCCCTCACGGCCCCTCGCGTCGCCCTTAGCGGCCCCTTACGGCCCCTCGCGCCGTCCCTTACGGCCCCTAGCGCGGCCCGTCGGCCCCTTACGGCCCCTTACGGCTCCTAGCGCGGCCCCTCGTGCCGCCCGTAGGCCCCTTACGGCCCCTTACGGCCCCTCGCGCGGCCCCTTACGGCCCCTTACGGCCCCTTACGGCCCCTCGCGCCGCCTGTCGGCCCCTTACGGCCCCTTACGGCCCCTCGCGCGGCCCCTTACGGCCCCTTACGGCCCCTCGCGCCGCCCGTCGGCCCCTCGCACCGCCCTCAGCGGCCCCTTACGGCCCCTTACGGCCCCTCGCGCCGTCCCTTACGGCCCCTCCCGCGGCCCCTCACGGCCCCCCCCCCTACGGCCCGTCGCTGCCCTCCGCGGCCCCTCGCGCCGCCCCTTCACGGCCCGTCGCCGCCCTCCGCGGCCCCTCGCGCCGCCCCTTCACGGCCCGTCGCCGCCCTCCGCGGCTCCTCGCGACGCGGCCCCTCGCACCGCCCTCTCCGGCCCACTGTCGCCGCCCCTACCGCAGCGGCCGCCGCCATCCCTGCAGCAGCAGCCGCAGCCGTCGCCAGCAGCAGCCGCCACCACCTCCCTCGGGGCCGCGGCTGCTGCCGCAGCTGACTGCACCCGCCGACGCCGCTCCACTCGGCCCCGCCGCCGCTCCCCACGCGGCCTCACCGCGCCACCTGAGCCGCCCGGGCCTGCCGAGCCGCCGTACCGCCCGAGCCGCCGTACCGCCCGAGCCGCCCGAGCCGCCGTGTCGCCGAGCCGCGCTTGCTGCCTAGCCGCCGTACCGCCGAGCCGCCCGAGCCGCCCGAGCCGCCGAGTTGCCGAGCCGCCGAGCAGCTGAGCCACCCGAGTCGCCCTGTCCGGTAAGTGCAGCGCCTCTGTCCCTGCACTGCCCTCACCCTACTGTTTGCGCTGCTAGTCTACTGCTGTCATGGCTACCCCTAGTGTCCTCGCCTTTGACGCTGAGGGTCGGGCCATTGACTTTGACGTCTGGGTAGATGACCTGCAGCTTTTCCTACAGTGCGATAGGGCAGACGGTCTCTCCCTCTTTGACCTCACCTCTGGTGCCTCTCCTGCCCCTGCTGCTGATGCCGACGCCACTGTTCGCTCACAGTGGGCCACTCGCGATGCTGCTGCACGTCTTGCTGTGCGTCGCCACCTGCCTACCTCTGAGCGTGCGCACTTTAGCCAGTACAAGAGTGCTCAGACCTTGTACGACGCTGTAGTTGCACGCTACTCCTCCCCTGCCACTGCTGCACTGAGCCGCCTCATGCTACCGTACCTCTTCCCTGACCTTACTGCCTTTCCCACAGTCGCTGACCTCATTACGCACCTCCGCACTAGTGACACTCGCTACCGCGCTGCGCTTCCTGCTGAGTTCTGCGCCAAGAACCTCCCCCCCATGTACATCACCCTCTACTACATAGTCACCCGGCTCCCTGACTCCCTTCGCGTAGTCAGGGACCACTTCCTCTCCGTTTGCCCCACCACTCTCACCGTTGACCTCCTCGAGAAGTCCCTCCTAGCAGCAGAGAAGAGCATAGTCGCTGTAGGAGCCTCTCGTGGTGACCCTCGCACCCCCATCTTTTAGGGGTGTTCCCCCTCCCCCCTTTTGCCCTCTGTTGCCTCTGCTGCTGCGGCCGACCTCGTTGGGCTTGAGTCGGTCGGTGCGGCGTCTACCCCTAGCGGGAGACGTCGCCCTGGCAAGGGCAAGGGGGGCAGGGGCACTGGAGGAGCTAGCGGGGGCGGTGGAGGTGGCGGTGGAGGCGGTGGAGGGGGTGGGGGTGGTGGTGGGAGTGGTGGCGGGGGCGGAGGTGTCGGTGGTGGCAGTGGAGGCGGAGGCGGCGGTGGCGGTGGCGGTGGGAGCGGAGGTGGCGGCGGTGGAGGAGGAGGCGGCGGAGGAGGTGGAGCTGGTCGGGGTGGCGCTGCACAGAGGGGCGGCTCCGGTGGTGGTCAGCGCCAGCAGCAGCAGCAGCAGCAGCGCACTCGTGACATCCCCTCCCCTCAGCAGCTCCGTGAGTGGTACACTGCACGCCAGAGGGGTGGGGGTACTGGCCCGTGCACCTACGTCCTGCGCACCGGCGACCGCGCGGGTGAGCAGTGCGGGGGTGCGCACTCCACCCAGCGCTGCTTTGGCCGCCTGACGGACGCTTGGCGTCACCAGTTCCCTGAGGCCACTGAGATCCCCCGCTGGGGTGAGCTGTCTAGGGCGGGTGTAGCTGTCTTTGACCTTGACTTTGATGCTATTCTTGCTGCCATGTATACTGTGACTATTAGTGATGAGGGTGACTGTTACCGGTGTTTTCCGCCCGACCCGGGCATTGAGACTGCTGCTCTAGGTACTGGTGAGGCTGCTGCTCTAGGTGCTAGCGAGGCTGCTGCTCTAGGTGCGTCTGCTCCCTCAGGTGCTGGTGAGTCTGCTCTCTCAAGTTCTGCGTCGGCTTCGGCCTCCCACACCTTCACCCTTGACTCGGGGGCTTCTCGCTCCTTCTTTCGAGACCGCACCACACTCACGCCGCTTGACCGGCCAGTTGCAGTCTCTCTGGCAGACCCCTCTGGGGGTCCTGTCCTTGCTCACTTCTCCACTGTCCTCCCGTGTCCGGCGGCCCCCTCTGGCACCCTGTCTGGTCTTTACCTTCCCTCGTTCTCTACGAACTTGGTGAGTGGTGCTGACCTACAGGATGCAGGGGTTCACCAGTTCACTCCTGCGAGTCAGCGGGTGACCCACTGCACGGACGCTCGGACAGGCCGACACCTGGCCACGTTTACCCGTCGGCCGGGGTCGAGCCTGTACACCCTAACCACTGCGTCTCCTCCAGTCACTGCGTCTGGTCAGGTAGCTGCGTCGAGTCAGGTGTTTGCTGCAGCGTCCAGGTCTGGTCCTGAGTCTGCCCCCTGTTCGTGTCGCCTCCTGTCTCACGAGACTCTCCTCTGGCACCACCGCCTTGGTCACCCCTCCATGCTTCGTCTCCGAGGCATGGCCTCCCGTGTCCTTGTCTCTGGTCTTCCCCGGTCCCTCCCTCCCCTTCCTCCGGGGCCTGGCCCTACCTGCGTCCCCTGTGTCGAGGGGCGGCAGCGGGCTGCCCCTCACTCCTCCCAGTTTCCTCCGACAGAGGCCCCGCTGCAGACGCTTCACATGGACGTGTGGGGCCCGGCCCGCGTCCGTGGACAGGGTCACGAGCGCTACTTCCTGCTGGTGGTTGACGACTACTCGCGTTACACCACAGTCTTCCCCTTGCGCAGCAAGGGTGATGTCACTGAGGTGTTGATCGACTGGATCCGCGCAGCTCGTCTCCAGCTCAGGCGGAGCTTCGGCTCGGACTTTCCTGTTCTGCGTCTGCACTCTGACAGAGGCGGAGAGTTCTCCTCTGGCCTTCTGCGAGCCTACTGTCGTGCACGAGGCATCCGCCAGACCTTCACGCTTCCGGACTCTCCACAGCAAAATGGGATTGCTGAGCGCCGCATTGGCATGGTCATGGACGTCGCCCGTACGTCCATGATGCATGCGGCTGCCCCCCATTTTCTGTGGCCGTTTGCGGTTCGGTACGCAGCGCATCAGATCAACCTTCAGCCCAGGGTCTCCATGCCGGAGACCTCCCCAGCTTTACTGTGGACGGGGAAGGTTGGCGATGCGTCTGCGTTCCGTGTCTGGGGATCTCGGGCGTTTGTCCGCGACTTGTCTGCGGACAAGCTGTCCCCTCGTGCTGCTCCTTGCGTCTTTCTGGGTTTCCCCCCTGACGCCCCCGGGTGGCAGTTCTACCACCCCACCTCTCGCCGTGTTCTGTCCTCCCAGGACGTCACGTTCGACGAGTCGGTCCCCTACTACCGCCTCTTCCCCTACCGCACTCCGTCCCTCCCCCCGCCACCGCTCTTCCTTGTACCAGGTCCCCCCCCGGTAGACCCCCTCCCCCCTCAGGGTCCTGCCCCTTCAGGTGTGTCCCAGGTAGACGCTGTTGAGCCTGTCGAGGTCGCTGGTGACTCTGGTGCTGCTGAGGGTGCTGAGCCTGGGAGTGCTGACTCTGGGGGTGCTGAGCGTGTGGGTGCTACGCCTGGGGGTGCTGAGCCTGAGGGTACTACGACTGGGGGTGCTGAGCCTGGGGGTGCTGAGTCTGGGGGTGCTACGCCTGGGGGTGCTGAGCCTGGGGGTGCTACGCCTGGAGGTGCTGAGCCTGGGGGTGCGGAGCCTGAGGGAGCTGGGCCTGCTGGTGCTGTGCCTGGCGGTTCTCCGGGTGCTTCTTCTCGCCGGGAGCCACTCTCTCCACAGGAGTTGCGTGAGTGGTTTGCCCGGCGCTGGAGGCGAGCTGCTGGAGCTGGAGGAGCTGCGGGTACTGGAGTTTCTGTTGCTGCTGAGGGAGCTGGTGCCACGCGTCCCGGAGGTGCTCGTACTGGGCGTACTGGAGCTGCTGGACCTGCGGGTACTTCTGGAGCTGGAGCTGCTGCGGGTGTTGGCGCGGAGGCTACTGCTGTCGGTCCTGGAGGCGGTCCTGCTGGGGGTACTGCTGGTGCTGCTGGGGCTACTGGAGCTGGAGCTGCTACTGGTGCTGGTGCTGCCACAGGGGGTGCTGGTGCTGTCCCTGCTGTGTCTGGAGTCGCCGCGCGGCCTCGGCCGTACTTCGTTCCGCTCCTTCAGCAGGTTCTTGGTCTCCCGTCTTCTACTGGTCCTCCTCCTCCCTTAGAGTGTCCACAGCCTGTCCCGTCGCAGTTACAGTTACAGCCGGCCTCCCCACTGCCTGCTCCGTCTCCCTACACTGGTCCTACTGGAGGTCTTGCTGAGCGTCGTGAGCCTGCGTCTCGCCCTGCGTCGCCTGTCCGTGCTGCTCGCACTAGTGGTCGCGGTTCGCGTCAGCGTCCTCCTCCTGTCCCTGGCACGCACCGGATGTCTCTGCGTCCGTCCACTGCTCCTCTGCGTGCACCTTTGCCTTCTCCTCCTGAGTCTTCTCTTCCTGCTCTTGCCGACCCGGAGTCGGACTCTCTTCGTGCTGCCAGTCCTACTGTCACGCGTCTCCTTGCTACTGTTGTCACTGACCCTTCCTTTGAGTCCACTGCTGCGTCTGCCCTAGTTGCTGAGCTCGTCGACTTTGCTGCTCGCTGTCGCCTAGACTACGTCGCCAGTCTTGTTGCTGAGTCTGAGTTTGTCTGTCCTCCGTCCGTCGGGGGTGAGTGTGCCCTTGGCACGGACGTCCTTGAGGACAGGCAGGAGGAGTTCCAGTGCTTGGCCGCTGCTTCACCTCATCTCGTGTCCGTACTGCTTACCGTTGAGGGAGACCCGGATGCACTTGACATCCCGACTCCGCGCTCTTACGCGGAGGCGATAGAGGGTCCCTACTCCTCTCAGTGGCAGGCAGTTATGGACGCAGAGATGGCTTCCTGGAAGTCCACAGGCACCTACGTTGACGCTGTTCCCCCTCCTGGGGCGAACATCGTCAGTGGCATGTGGATTTTCAGGGTGAAGCGACCGCCGGGTTCTCCGCCTGTCTTCAAGGCGCGTTACGTGGCTCGTGGCTTCAGCCAGCGGCAGGGAGTTGACTACTTTCAGACCTTCTCTCCCACCCCGAAGATGACCACTCTTCGGGTACTGCTGCACGTAGCTGCTCACCGTGACTACGAGTTACACTCTCTTGACTTCAGCACTGCTTTCTTGCAGGGCAGCCTGCACGAGGAGATCTGGCTGCGTCGCCCACCTGGTTTCACTGGGTCTTTTCCTCCTGGCACCCAGTGGAGCCTACGGCGGCCAGTCTACGGTCTCCGCCAGGCACCGCGTGAGTGGCACGACACACTGAGGACTACACTTGCGGCTCTTGGGTTTGCTCCCTCTACTGCCGACCCGTCGCTGTTTCTGCGCACCGACACTTCTTTGCCGCCGTTCTACATCCTCGTGTACGTCGACGACTTGGTCTTTGCCACAGCTGACACTGCTGGACTCGCCCACGTGAAGTCCGAGCTGCAGAAGAGACACACGTGCACTGACCTGGGTGAACTGCGCAGCTACCTTGGCTTGCAGATCACTCGGGACAGAGCACGCTGCACCATTACCCTGACTCAGTCACACATGGTGCAGCAGGTCCTTCAGCGCTTCGGCTTCACGTACTCCTCGCCTCAAGCCACTCCTCTGCCTACTCGCCACTCGCTCTCAGCTCTGCCTTCGGATGAGTCCGTAGAGTCGAGTGGCCCGTACCCAGAGCTTGTTGGCTGCCTCATGTACCTGATGACCTGCACTCGACCTGACCTTGCATACCCTCTTAGCATTCTCGCACGCTATGTTGCTCCTGGGAGACACAGACCGGAGCACATGGCTGCAGCGAAGAGGGTGTTGCGCTACTTGTGCAGTACGTCGGACATGGGGCTTGTGCTTGGAGGGCAGAGTCCAGTGGTCCTTACTGGGCACGCAGACGCTTCTTGGGCTGACGACCAGGCTACGCAGCGGTCGTCACAGGGTTACACCTTCAGCCTTGGTTCCGGCTCTGTTTCGTGGCGGGCTACCCGCTCGTCTTCTGTTCTCGGCTCCAGTTGTGAGGCTGAGATCTACGCAGGAGCCATGGCTGCACAGGAGCTTCGCTGGCTCACCTACCTGCTGACTGACCTCGGAGAGCCGCCTCGTTCTCCTCCAGTGCTGTACGTAGACAACAAGGCCATGCTGGCCTTGTGTCGGGAGCAGCGACTGGAGCACAGAACGAAGCACATTGCTCTCCGCTACTTTCTTGCTCGTGAGCTGCAGCAGCGTGGTCAGCTGCGTCTTGCGTACGTGGCCTCTGAGGCCAACACTGCTGATATCTTCACCAAGGCGCTTGCGCCTTGTGACCATCAGCGCTTCTGTACTCAGCTGGGCCTTGTGCCTACCTTGCCTCACTTGCTCACCTCTTGACCTTGCTTGTACTGTTACATATATATATACCTGCTCTTGCTTGTCTAGTCTTTTTATATATATGTACTCCTGCATGTGAACTGGCCTTGTGGCCTTGAACTTGTGCTCGGAATGTGTGGTGACTTTGTGATCCACCCTGAGCTTGCTTTGCTTTGCTTTGCTTGACTGGTCTTGTGACCCCTTGTTCTCCCCCACTTTGCCTATGGGGGTGTGTCAGAACATTATAGCTCATGCATGTTGTGTAGGCTATAGTGGGGTAGCCCATAAGGGGTACAACCCAATTAGGGTTAGTACTTGTACCCAATTCATTCATAGTTCATTCATTCCTTGTTTCTTTTCAAGATACTCTTCTCAGCTGCAGCAAGGCGCTCCTCTAGCAGGTCGACAGTCAGCTCGGTGGGGCAAAGGGAGAGAAAGTGGTCCCTGACTGAAGAAAGGGAGTCAGGGAGGCGGGTGACTAGGTAGTAAAGGGTGATGTACATGGGGGGGGGGTTCTTGGCACAGAACTCAGTGGGAAGGGCAGCGCGGTAGCGGGCGTCACTAGTGCGGAGGTGAGCAACTAGGTCAGCGACTGTGGCAAAGGCGGCAAGGTCAGGGAAAAGGTACGGCAGCATGAAGCGGCTGAGGGCAGCAGTGGCAGGGGAGGAGTAGCGCGCAACTACAGCGTCGTACAAGGATTGAGCAGTCTTGTACTGGCCAAAATGCGCGCGCTCAGCAGGCGGCAGGTGACTACGAACAGCAAGACGAGTAACAGCGTCACGAGTGGTCCACTGCGAGCGAACCGTACTGTCAGCAGTGGCAGTAGGTGCAGTAGAGACACCGGACGTGTGATCGAAAAGGGATACCCCATCCCTAGAGTCACACTGAAGAAAGAGCTGCAGGTCGTCAACCCACACGTCAAAGTTTACTGCACGCCCCTCGGCATCAAAGGTGAGAGCAGTAGGGCTAGCCATAGTAGCAGTAGCAGCAGTAGCAGCAGTAGCAGCAGTAGCAGAAGTAGCAGCAGAGGCAGCAGAAGCGGCAGTAGCAGCAGTAACAGTGCAAGGAGTAGGGCAGCGCAGCTCGGTAGCGCCGTGCGGCTCGGCTGGGCGGCGCGGCTCGGCTGGGCGGCGCGGCTCGGCTGGGCGGCGTGGCTCAGCTCCGGGCGGCGCGGTGCAGCAGGGCAGCGCGGGTGCTTACCAGGGGCGGGTGCAGGCAGGGCCGCAACTGGGGCGGCAGCAGGGCAGGGCCGCAGCGGGCGGCTGCAGGGCAGGGCCGCAACGGGCGGCGAAGGCAGGGCCGCGACAGGGCGGCTGCAGGGCAGGGCCAGCGACGGGCGGCGACAGGCAGGGCCGCAACGGGCTAGCGACGGGCCAGTGACGGGCTGTGACGGGCCTGCGACGGGCGACGACGGGCCGGCGACGGGCGGCAACGAGCCTGGATGGGCCTGCGACGGGTCTGGACGGGCCGGGACGGGCCAGTGGCGGCGGCGAAGGCAGGGCCGCGGGGCAGGGCCGCAGCACGCGGCGAGAAACAGGGCCGCGACGGGCGGCTTAGGGCCAGCGACGGGCGGCTAAGGGCCGCAACCGGCGGCGAAGGGCCGTGACGGGCCTCAAAGGCAGGGCCTCGACGGGCCTCTAAGGCAGGGCCGCGACGGGCGGCACTAGGGTAGGGCCGCGACGGGCTTTAAGGCAGGGCTGCGACGGGCGGCACTAGGGTAGGGCCGCGACGGGCCTCTAAGGCAGGGCCGCGACGGGCCTCTAAGGCAGAGCCGCGACGGGCGGCACGAGGGCAGGTGCGCGCGACGGCACAGGTGAAACAGGCGCGAGGCGCGCTTCGGGCAGGGCAGGAAAAAAATCGTGGTGGGCCCCTAAAAAAAACGTTCCCACTAGGGAACCTGCTCAGAATACCATGTTAGAATGTGAGCGAATGAATGACTGAACTAGAAAGCAGGTGGGTACATATAGGAAACCTGAAAGTGTTGTACCCTGTAAGAACTACCTAAAGCCAAGCATAGCGTCGCTCCATACCTACAGCCTAAACAGACTATAGCATATAAGTTTGACAAGGAAGTCTGCCGGCTGCTCGGTGGTCGGGATGTACTTCAGTACGAACTTCCCGCGCCTCACCATGTGCTGCAGCCAAGCATAGCGTCGCTCCATGTGCTTGAGATTTCCCGTCAGCCCCAAGCCCTCAGCGGCCGTAATTGCCAACTTGTTGTCGACGCGGAGGATGGTCGGCTTCCCAGTGTCGAGTAGCTTGAATTCCGAAAGAAGGAAACGAAGTCGGCGTCCTTCATTGCCTGCATCCGTGACCGCCACGTACTCCGACTCTGTCAACGACAATGTCGCGCTCTTGATGCACGAGCTCGACCAGGAGACGGCGGCCCCTCCGTAGACGAACACGTAGCCTCTCGTGATCGTTCGGTTCTACTTGTCGCCCGCGTCGTCGGCGTCCACGTAGCCGATCAGCTCCAGCGACTCTGGTCCACCGCCGAACTCCAGGGCGGTGTCGCGGGTGTCAATGAGGTAGGCGAGGCAGCAGTCGACCTCGCGCCAATGCTGGTCGCTCCTCACCGTGAGGCCGCTCCCCAGCTTGCTGTAGGCGAACGCGATGTCCGGCCTCGTCGTCGTCGCCGCGAACTGCAGCGGGCCAACCTTCTGCCGGTACTCCTCCTCGCACTCCTGCGCCTCCTCGTCGTCGAATGTCAGCTCGGCGTAGGCATCGACCGAGACCGACGTCTTCGGGACTCGACCGCCCTGCTCCTCGTCGATGAAGCGCCTGCGCAGCTTGTCGGCGTAGCCCTGCTGGTGAAGCCACAACTTCCTCGCTGGCCTGTCGCGCACGATCTCCAGCCCGAGGTACTTGACGACCGGCGAAATCTCGCGCAGCTCGAAGGCAGCCTCCAGCAGCTCCTTTAGCTCCTTCAGCATCGCGGGGTTGCTGCTGGCGGCAAGCAGGTCGTCGACGTAGACCAGCACCCAGCAGGTCACTCCGTTGTCGCCGGCCTTGATGTAGAGCGCCTCGTCGACCTGGCTCTTCTTCCATCCAGCCTCCAACACCACACCATCGAGTGCCCTGTACCACAGCAGCGGCGACTGCTTCAGCCCGTAGAGGCTCTTCAGCAGCTTACACACCCGGCCGGTCCCATCGTCGAAGTAGTCCGGCTGGTACATGTAGAGCACCCTGTCGAGCTTGCTCTGCAAGAAAGTGTTCTTCATGTCGAACTGCATCAGGTTGAGGTCGAGGACGGCGATGATGCTGAGGAAGATCCTCAGCGTGACGTAGCTGCTCACCGGCGAGTGCGTCTCGTCGTAGTCGGCACCGCACACCTGCGTGAAGCCCTTCACGACCAGCCTCGCCTTCTCGCGCTCGGCGGTGTCGTTGATGCGGTACTTGGTGCCAACATATAATTTATATGTTAAGTTTATGTTAGTCTAAGTGTAACATTTCCTATTTGTTAGGGTTTGCTATATCTTGTTGAAACTTCTCTTTCCTTAGTCAATTTTCCTTCACGCTAGTTCATCTCGACACTTGGTTGTCAGCACCCACCGGTTCTTCATGATGTTCACCCCGCGTGGGCGTTCGACCAGCTCCCAAGTGCCCATGCCGATGAGGCTGCGGATCTCTTCTTCCATGGCGGCCTTCACTGCCTCGCCCTTCCAGCTCGCCATCGCCTCCTTCACAGTCATCGTGTCAATGTCCCAGCGGTGTTCGGGGTCGGCATGCACGTCGGGGTCGAGCTCCGGCAGTTCTTCATCCTCCTCGGCGTCGTCGTACAACAGGTCGTCGTCGACCTCGTCGTACACAGTGGTGAAGGCAGCTGGCGGTAGGCAGGCGTGGAAGCTCAGCCGCTCTGGCGGCCGTCGAGTTCGACCTGTGCGACGCAGCTCAGGCTTCGTGATCGGCACCTCCACCACGTCGCTGTCGGTGGACTCTTCTCCTGCCAAATAGCTCCCCTTCTTCGTCGACCAAGTCGTCGACCAGCTGCTTCGAACCTTTGACCAGCTGCTCACCTCCTGCTGACTTCGACAGCTCCCCTATCGACTGCACCCCTGTTGATGCCTCCTGTTCGACCGGCTCCCCTGTCTGCTGCTTCCCTGTCGTCGACGGTTTCCCATCCTGACCGACGAGCTTGGCGCCTTGTCAACCGCCGGCGATGCCATTGGCCGGCGCCATAGGTGACGCCTCAAGGCTCCCCTCATCGCCGGTGGCCGACACAGGTGTCGACGCAGGCCGGTCTGCGACGGGGAAGGGAGGAGCAAGAACAGGGGGAGGTGGAAGAACCTCCACAACATCCTCATCAGTAGGCTCATCGACTTCGGCGAGCAAGGGAACCGTCGCCGTCGAGGTGTCCGTCGGCAAGTGTGCCTGCGTCCGCCCCGACGCTGGCCCAAACTTCGCCTTCCACACCTCCAGCGACAGCGTCTCGTAGAAGATCACCTCGACCGACGTGACCACCTTGTTGTCGGTCAGGTCGAGGACCTCCCAGCCCTTACTCTCGGGCGACACGCCCAGGTGAAGCCCCCAGCGAGCTTTTGGCGCCAGCTTCCCACCGCGCTGCTGCTCAGGAACCATGAACTGCACCATGTAGCCCCACACACGCGCCAGCGTGAGGTCGGGCTTCTTCCCGGTCAGCAGCTGGTACGGAGTTGTCCCCGGCGGTGTCGTCGACCGCTCCAAGCAGTTGCGCACCCAGACAGCTTGTCGTAGAGCGAGGTGCCACCAGTGGTGCAGCACGCCCATGTGCAGCAGCATCGTCCTCACGGACTCGACGGCCGTGCGCATCTCCCGCTCAGCCATGCCGTTCTGCTGCAGAGTGTAAGGGCACGTCAAGTCATGGACGATGCCCTTGCCGTCGACGAAGTCGGTGAACGCCTTTCCGAGGAACTCCCCTCCTCGGTCTGAGCGGAGCATCAACACCGACTTCTTCGCCTGCCGTTCCACCAGCACCAGCCACTTCTGGAACTCCCGCAGCACGTCGCTCTTCTTAGCGATCGGCATCACCCACACAAATTGAGTGTGGCGATCCTTCAGCAGCAGGAAGTACAAGCTGCCATCCGTGGCAGCAACCCGAAATGGCCCGCACAAGTCAATGTGTACGACAGCCAACGCCTCCTCGGCGTCCGAGCCTTTGTCGGGGAAGGTGTGCCGTGCCAGCTTTCCTCCGACTCACGAGACACATGGCGGGTCTGCTCCGGTCGACGGAGTGATGTCAAGCCCAGTAGCAACTTCATGTTTCGCCAAGCTCTTGATCGTGTCGACGCCAATGTGCACGAGCCTCGCATGCAACCGGTCAGGGGTCGACGCCGTCGCCGAGACGATCGACCGTAGAGCCACCGCCTCAGTCGACGACGATCGCGTCGAGCAGGGGCGAAGGTCGGTGCAGAGGACTCGTTCGTTGTAGCGTGCTAGACCGAGCACCTCCCGAGTCACAACGACGAGCAGCATCTCGTCGCCGTCGCCCTGCAGCTGCACTCCGCTCTCCTTCAACTGGCCAGCAGATAGCAAGTTCGCCTGTACGCCCGGAACGTAGAGCACGTCGGGGATGAGGACCCGCTTCCCGGCCTCCCCTTGCAGAGCGACGGTTCCGCGACCCTCAACAGGCTGTAGTGCCCCGTTGAATCGACGATCGTGCTTCACGCCGTTGCTCGGTGCCATGTCGACGAAGACTGCCTTCATCCCCATCAGGTGGTGGGAGCAGCCGCTGTCGAGCAGCACCGCCATCGGGTTGGCTTGCACAGCTGCCGCCACCGCCTGGAAGTCCTCGCCAGCCTCCGGCGCCAGCGAGACCATCGGGTCCACTACGTCGACCATCGAGCACGACGCCTCCCCGTCGCCTCGGCTCGCCGTTGGAGTTGTCGACGTTCTTCGTCGACGACGTCTTCTTCGACATTTGCTTCTCCTTGCACAACTTCGCATCTCGACGTGGGCGATGGCTGGTCGATCGACCGCGGCCTCCCTTGGTGTCGTACTCGTCGCTGTCATCGCGGTCGGGACACTCATAGGAAAGGTGGTCGGGATCGTGGCAGATCCAGCACTCCCGCCGTCGACTACCACCTCCTCGGCCCTTGTTCCGCGTCGACCTCTTCTCGTCGACGTCCTTCGTTGACCGCCCACCTCCGTTACCACCTCCACCTTGCTTCCTGCGTTGCCCTTGCTGCTGATTCAGCTTCGTCGGTGCAGCGTAGTTTGCCTGAGGAAGGAGCTCCGTGGGCTGTTCGGCCTCCTGCATCGCCTCGTCTCGAAGGATGTAGCTGGTGATGGAGTCCTCGTCGAGGGACTCACGCGTGCCGGGTACCATCATCATCCTCTTCATGAGGTTGTAGCCACGCGGCAGGCCCTTGACAATATGGGAGATGTAGGACGCCGTCGAGTATTCGGCGCCCGCCATCCGCATCTCAGCCAGGATCCGTCGAGCACGGTTGCAGTAGTCCGTCGCCGACTCCTGCTCGCCCATCCAAATGTGTGTCATCTTCTCCTCCAGCTGTCCGATGTACAGGTCGTCCCTGACCTGATACGTCGACAGGATGAAGTGCCATGCCTGGTGACCAGCATCCAGTCGCTCTCGACAGCTCCTGAGCGCCAGTTGCACCACCGGCGAGCAGCACCTCGAGATGACCACGAAAGTGAGCACGTGAGCCGCACGAAACTCCCCGCGTAGCCTGACATCGTCCACGGGCGGAATTGGCACTGTGCCGTCGGCGAAGCCTTTCAGCCCGGCGACCTCCAGCTGAGGTTCTATGGACTCCCTCCAGGTGAGGAGGTCCCGTCGACCTTGCAGCGGTGCGACGGTGATCCGGTCCGGCGAGAACTTGAAGTAGCCATATGTCGGTGCAATCCCGCCCGTCGTCACATGCGTCGTCGCCGAGAGCCCTCCACCGCTGCGTAGAGGAGAGCAACGTCGGCCATCGACGTCGGCACGCGAGCTGCCTGCAGCCGGCGTCGACCGTTGCACTCGCGCCTGACTCCTGTCGACGCCACCATCGACCTTGATCACTCCTCTCTGATTCGTGCCGTTGTTGCCGCTGACTCGTGCACCGCCGTCGACCTCGTCATCGACGCCACCTTCGTTTCGCACCGGTCGAGGAGAAACAGGACAGGAAGGGTGTTCCGTCGCCCACTGCGACCGGATGCCCAACTCGACAATCAGCAAGGGGATCGTCCCGTACTCGCCATCCGCGTGGCGTTTCCTCGCATCAGCCAAGCGTGACTCCAAGGTGTCCGCTACGCCCGCATTAGCTACGGGGTCGACCATGGTGACTATCGCTGCTGCCGGCCTACGAACGACTTAGTGGGTGCAAGAGTCGGCTCCTATGTGAAGGCAATCTGCGGGTCCGTCCACGCTCACCGCACCATGCGGAGATTCACTCTACAATGGTAGTGAGCTAGACTACGCGGGTTGGCACGAACTACTAGGAGTGAAAGTAGCTTTGCCTAGTTCCTTAGTGCATGCACAATCACGGGAGAAATCGGCAAGAGTTTCCACTAGCAAAGTTGGAATTACAGAATTGTTCAACAAGCAATGACAAGAATGACTACTGTCAGAGGTCCACTGGTGATCCCCGATTGATCCTAGGGAAGGGTTACAGGCTCGTTGTCCTGGGGGGTTATGTGCGCACTGACCCGCTACTTAATAAGCCCTTTTATCCCAATGGTCTAGTGGTTGGGATTCTGACATGGTATCAAAGCAAAGGTCTCGGGTTCGAATCCCAGTGTGTGCACTTCGGGCATCCCAGTGCGGGGGGGTGTCAGAGGTCCACTGGTGATCCCCGATTGATCGTAGGGAAGGGTTACAGGCTCGTTGTCCTTGGGGGTTATGTGTGCACTGACCCGCTACTTCATAAGCCCTTTTATCCCAATGGTCTAGTGGTTGGGATTCTGACAACTACATCAGGCACTTAGCAACTCTGCGGTTAGCCTGGTCGACCGACAGCACAGCATGGTCGACCGCCTGCCAGCGTTGCGTAGAGGAGCCGCGCCAGCACTGCAGAAAGACGACCTGCCAACACAGCAGGTCGACGGTTTGCCAACGCTGCAGCAGAGCGGCTGTCCAGCGTTGCCCCGTAGAAGTCAGCAGTGCGCACGCTCGCAGGTGCGCGCAGACGATTGGCCCGACTTGCACCGTTGTGCATCCGTCGGCTGTTGTCTGCGCCCGACGAGCCACATCGACTTCGGGATACCAACCCGAAGTCGCCTTCGCCATCGAGACCTCGACGACGTTCGCGTGCCTCCGCAGAACTCGCCGAGCAGGTTACCCGGTCGACCTGGACAACCCCAGGTGCTCTGGTCGACCACCAAGTGCCTCTGGTCGACCACCGGGTCCCGTCGAGCTACCCCCTGGTCAACGGACCCCTTCCGTCGTCCACAAATATCAGCTGTTGTCGCCGAGCTCCCGTCGTCGACCGCTGCTCACTTGTCAGGTCGACGGACTGCTCCGTCGACCTCCCGGTCGAACTGCCCCTCCTGGTCGACGGCCCACCCGTCGCCCAGGCCAGTCAGTTGCAGCTGTCGAGCTCCCTGGTCGACAGCAACACCACAGCGGTCCCCTGCAGCTCGACGAAGCTTGTTGAGCAGCTCTCCCACTGTGAACGGTCGGCTGCTACTCCCGTACATCCGTCCAAGTTGTCGGCGTTGCCCAAGCGAGGGCGGGGCCAACACTCCATTCCCTTTAACAAGGGGTCCTTTGGGTAGGTGGCGAATGAGGAAGAAGACGAGCAAGGAGGTGACGAGATTTCACAACACGACCGCCAGCCATTGCTGGGCTTGGCTTAGTTGCTCGACGGGCAAGAGATGGAACTCGTCGAACTCCATGGCGCGTGCGCGGCGCGAAATGTCGCGTGAATCAGCAAGAGAGCTAGGATAGCTGGTATTAATGGGTGATTTGTCTTAATCATATGCGCCACATCGTCGTTGATCGCCAGCAACTATCATAGTTGATGAGAATATGGAAGAGCACTATGCAGCCGTCGTCCCGTCGTAGCTGCGGGTTCCGAAACAGGTGAGGTGATGGTAACCAGATCTATCTATCTCGTGTTATAGTCACAATAGGCTTGAATGTGCCTAAAACGAAAGATAGAGAGCACAGACGGATTTCTGCACAGCGGCTTCAAACGTTGATAGCGTTCTGCTCACAGCTGCAAATGACTTGATTCAAATTGGATCTGGAGCGTCTTCACGTCGTCTACAATTAGCAATTTAGATTGCACGATTTGATAAAGAATTGACGACACAGCGTCGGTTTGAACGAACGGTACTATGGCAGCCACTATAGTCTTAGAACACAAGATAGGAAGAGTTACGAGTTGGGAATGACTCCCAGCTCCTACAAACCCCAAGAGCCGAGGTACAGTGATGTGGAACAGTGCCACACTGTCCCCAACCACGAAGGGTCTCGAAACTACCCTTCACTAGGGCCTACACCAAGTGAAATGTTACACTACACAAAGTAATGTAACTATCTTCAATATCTTGAGGTGTACCCTTTTGGCAAGCTTCGAAATCACTTGAGGCTTGACACCAAGGCTCGGGCTCTTCATCACAAACTCATCCTTGAGTTCTTTATGGGTCTGCTGCACACACCTGCGACACGCCGAACGTTCGACACAGGACAAAATAGAAACCGCGCACGACAAAATAGAAACCGCGCGCGAGACACAAACGACCGCGTAACACGCGTCTAGCGATAACTCGCTATTGACTCGACACACACACTCGACATCATGACTCAACATTCACACACAATTATAAGCATGAAATATATATTATCCCATGCCCTCATACCATTCTATACACACACACATTCACGCACACGGACAACAAGCCGAGTGCAAACCGTAGGGTTGCACCAACAAACTCCCCCTCGGATTGTTGGCCTTAGGATATGTTGCTCTCTCAGTTCAGAGCCATCCCAGCCAGCTTGCAACACTTCCAATGCTGCTGCTCCACCAGCCTCTTGGTCATCATGTCAGCCGGCTGCCCCGTGGTCTTCACGTAGCGCAACTCAACTTCACCCGCGGTTACCATGCTCCTCGTCCAATGCCACTTCACCCTCATGTGCTTCGTGAGTCCATGCAACACAGGGTTCTTAGCAAGAGCAATGGCACCCTGGCTGTCACAGTACAGTGGGGTAGGTCCTTGCTGCTCCTCCCCCAATTCAGCCAACAAACGCCGCTGCCACACAATCTCCCGTACGGCACGGAAGAGTGCCATGTACTCGGACTCCACCGAGCTCAAAGCTTGGTCAACCTGCTTCTTGCTCTCCCAAGCAGTTGGGCCTCCACCAACACAGCATATGAAGCCTCCCACACTTGTCATGTCCTCTGGTTCTGATGCATATGAAGCATCCGAGTAGGCGGTGAGGAACAAACGCCCGGGTTCAACACCATCCGCGCCCTTTTGGCGCCTTTGTGCCGCCGCCGAGTATTGCAGCCCAACGGTCGGTGTTTGGCCAAGATACTTGGCCACCCTCATTCCAGCTGCTACCTGCTCCTCATTAGGGCATTGCACAACCCTAGCCAGCTGCCCGGTAGCAAACGCGACGTCCGGTCGGGTGTTTACCGCCGCATACATGAGGCTGCCCACCAACGAGTGAAATCGGCGCCTCTCCTCTTCACCAACGCTCTCCTCCTCTGGTCCCTTCACACACTTGAACCCAGAGGGAAAGGGTGTAGCCACATGGCCTTCACTCTGCCCAAAGTTGGCAGCCAATGCCTCCAGGTACTTTCGTTGATGCACCCGCATGCACCGCTTCTCCACATCTCGTTCGATGTGGAGCCCAAGGTAGAAGCTCACGTCACCAAGGGCCTTGCACTTGAACTTGTCTTGAAGCTTCAGCATCACCTCCTTCACAAGGTCAGAAGAGGGTGAGAAAATGAGGATGTCATCCACATAAACCACCATGAAACTCCTCTGCTCCCCCTCGCCAAGCATGAACAAGGAGTGATCGGCCGTTGAGGGAGTGAAGCCGATCCCCTCCAACACTTCGCGCAGCTTCATGTACCATTGCCTAGGGGCCTGCTTCAGCCCATAGAGGGCCTTCTTCAGCTTCCACACTCTGCCACTACCATCATCAAACCCCTCTGGCTGCGCCATAAAAATCTCCTCCTCAAGGATGCCGTTAAGGAATGCCGTTACGATGTCCATTTGCTTTACTACCCATCCTTTGATGGCGGCTCCCGCGAATAGGGTTCGCAGCGTCGTCGGCTTCACCACAGGGGCAAACAGCTCCTTGAAGTCCACCTTCTCCTTCTGCTGGTACCCCTTGGCTACAAGCCTAGACTTGTAGCGCTCGATCTTGCCATCGGCATCCGACTTGATTTTGAAGAGCCACTTGGACGTTATCGCCGTACGCCCCTCCGGTAGCTCCACCAATTCAAACGTGTCATTCTCCTCGATGCTCTTCAGCTCACTCTCCATGGCCTTCTTCCACTCCTCAGCATCACTACTCTCCAAAGCCTCCTTGAGAGTTGCTGGTTCTCCCGGCATCTCCACCGGAGAGAAGAACGCGAAGGCACACTCCTCGTAGTCACTCTCCTCGTCGTCTCCGACCATCATTGCCGCTCCGGCCAGGGCTGTCTTGCCCTGCTTTCCCGGCGCATCATAGGTCAGCCTATTAGGGGGTTGAACTCTCCTCTTCCCCCTTCCTTCCTCCTCAGCTGCAGGGACTTGAAGGCCTTGGCGTTGCTGCGGTGTGGCTCGAATCCGTGGAGCACTCGTAGTACGGGAAGGGAGTGACGGTGCACGCTCGCTCACTTGCTGCACCTCCTCCTCTTCTTCCTCTGCATCATTGGCCTCCTCTCCCCCATTCACGAGGGAGGATTGCCTCGTGGTTGTGCTGCCGCTTCTCAGCTCCAAAGGCAGCTCCACATGCTCCAAACCGGAACTCTTCACCTCCCCAAACCGCACGCCTATCTTCGCCTCATTCTCCGCCTTCCAATCCTTGTACATGAAGTTCTCCATGAACTTGCAGTCCCTGCTCACCAAGAACTTCTTGGTGAATGGGTCCCAAAGAAGCCATCCCTTGCTGTTTTGAGCCATGCCCAAGTGCACGGCCCACACCGCCTTGGCACCAAGCTTGTTGTGCCGAAGATGCTTAGGCACGAGCGCCATGCACATGCACCCGAACACCCGAAGCATATCCACCTTTGGCTTCCTTCCTAGCCACTCCACATAGGGCACCCATTTATCTGCTCCCACATGAGTCAAGGCTCTGTTCTTGGCCACACACGCGCTCCGCACCGCATCAGGCCAGAAATAGTCGGGTAGTCCGGCTTCAATGAGCAACCCGCGTGCCGCCTCCGTGATTGTGCGGTTCGCTCGCTCGGCGATGCCGTTCATTGCAGGGGAGTATGGCATGGTGAGGGAGTGCCGAATACCATTCTTCTTCAGCCACAACCCAAACTCCTTGCTCAGGAACTCTCCCCCTCGATCGGTGCGGATTGACTTGACTAGACGGTCTTGTTGCCGCTCCACCATCGGGAACCAATCCGTCTTCAACGTTTCAGCCACGTCGCTCTTCTTGGCCAGCACATACACCCAAGTCATGCGGGTGTAGACGTCGACAATGGTGAGAAAATACTCAGCTCCAGCAGCTCCAAGCTTCAGGGGGCCCACCACGTCCATCACCACCTCATCAAGTGGTGCCTTTGCCGTTGCCTCCGAACTAGGGAACGGAAACCGGGTGAACTTGGCTTGAATGCACGTCGGGCAGCCAAGCACCTCATCAGGCTCCCCCTTCACACGTATGCCAGCAACCATCTCATTCTTCACTAGCTGCTGCAAGATAGGCAGGGCCACATGCCCCATTCGCCGATGCAAGGTAAGCCAATCACACTCCCCCGTAGCCGAAGTCGGATTGGAGAATGCCGCACTCGCAATAGCGCCCCACATGCTCTCTCCGTACTCCTCCTCCGCTGCTGCCTCGGGGTTCTCCTCACCCTTGTGCTGCTCCTTGGCTGCTGCACCTCTCTCCTTAGGTTCACCGAGCTTGCTGGTCCCTCCAAGATTGCTCTTCTTGGACTCGTTCTCCTTAGCGCGACCGTTCGCACCATCTCCGCTACCAACCGCTTCACCCTTGGTGCTGACACTTGCTGCCACTTGCCTCTCCTTAGGCATGGGGACCACAGGGATCTGCCACATCTCATTGTAGACGTCCCTATCCTCATGAAGGTCCCATAGAATCCGCTCGCCTCGCCAACTCACGGCGGCGGAAGTCCTCTTGTAGGATTGCGCGTTTCACGTCTTCAAGCGAGAGACGGGGCAGGTCACGGTTCAAGTTGATGATGAGTGAGGACCACGACTCGGGGAGTAGGGCCAGCAACTTGGTCTTCTTCTGGAGCTCACTGTAGTTCAAATCAGCTCCCTCAAGCCGCGTCAACAAGTCGAAGAATTTCTGCACCCCGTCTTCCACGGGTTCATCTTCCTCAATTCGTAGCGTCGCCATTTGCCGTTCCAACACCACAGCTACCGCCGCTGTTGCAGGAGCATGTACACCCTTGAGAGCAGCCCATGCCTTTGGTCCCTTCTCTGGTTCACGCTGGAATGGCTTGATGTGACGGATCTGGCTGCTCCCCAACGCTTGCCCAAGTAGGAGGTAGCCTTGTACGCTCTTCCGCACCCACGGGCTCTTCTCCGGGTCGTTCTCGGGACGCTTCTCCGTTCCTTCCATCACCTCCAGCAGGTCATAGTGGTCGAACACATTCTCCATTCTGAAGGACCATTCAGCAAAGTTGTCGCCGTTGAACTTGTCAAGCCCGAACACTCTTGGTTCGTCCCTAGAAGGTCCAAGAGTCGGTTGCACGGGCGCCACGGCTGACTCACGGGCTTGGCCTTGTGCTTGGGCATCTCCATTGCCACCAGCACCTCTGCCACCCCTTTCCTCAGGTCCAGCCATTGTCGAAACTGCTCCAAGGGGCTCTGATACCACTTGTTATAGTCACAATAGGCTTGAATGTGCCTAAAACGAAAGATAGAGAGCACAGACGGAGTTCTGCACAGCGGCTTCAAACGTTGATAGCGTTCTGCTCACAGCTGCAAATGACTTGATTCAAATTGGATCTGGAGCGTCTTCACGTCGTCTACAATTAGCAATTTAGATTGCACGATTTGATAAAGAATTGACGACACAGCGTCGGTTTGAACGAACGGTACTATGGCAGCCACTATAGTCTTAGAACACAAGATAGGAAGAGTTACGAGTTGGGAATGACTCCCAGCTCCTAACAAACCCCAAGAGCCGAGGTACAGTGATGTGGAACAGTGCCACACTGTCCCCAACCACGAAGGGTCTCGAAACTACCCTTCACTAGGGCCTACACCAAGTGAAATGTTACACTACACAAAGTAATGTAACTATCTTCAATATCTTGAGGTGTACCCTTTTGGCAAGCTTCGAAATCACTTGAGGCTTGACACCAAGGCTCGGGCTCTTCATCACAAAATCATCCTTGAGTTCTTGATGGGTCTGCTGCACACACCTGCGACACGCCGAACGTTCGACACAGGACAAAATAGAAACCGCGCACGACAAAATAGAAACCGCGCGCGAGACACAAACGACCGCGTAACACGCGTCTAGCGATAACTCGCTATTGACTCGACACACACACTCGACATCATGACTCAACATTCACACACAATTATAAGCATGAAATATATATTATCCCATGCCCTCATACCATTCCATACACACACACATTCACGCACACGGACAACAAGCCGAGTGCAAACCGTAGGGTTGCACCAACATCTCGTCTCGTCTAAGAAAGTACTTCGGGCAAGTCTGATACTGATGTGTGTGATATGGTAGGTGACGACAAGCAAACAAGACTGTTTTTCCCCCTCCGGAGAGTTCACTTCACACCGCACCACACCTGAGTCGAAAGAGAAGAGTGGGTTGGGGGGAGAGCAGAGCACACCACCTCACCACACCACTACATGGGTGGTAGGATGGTGATTGGATGTATCGGATCGACTTTCTGGTAACCCAGAAGTCTGGGAATTGCGGACGGACGGCTTTGTCTGCGGCTAGGATCCCGCCATGTCAGCAATGAGGTGATGTTTCTAGAACCGCCGATTTGAAGATGGCAGGAGGAATGGTTTGTGGCTTGTGGTGTACATCGATACAGTATATAACACAGTCGATAGAATATAAACGCTTGATTGTACATACTCTTTATAGCCATTCCACATCCTGGAGATACCCTCTTCAAATGTTTGAACCAGGCCGATGAGCTGGTGAGCCAATCAACGCATTTCCCACCTAAACTAACACCAGTGCTGGTAGCAGCAATTCAAGCCTACCCCGAGAGCGCAAGAATACCGCTTCCTGACATTCGATGTGATGAGCTGACTCAGAAGTACACTCCGAGAACAGACTGTTGGGAGTATGATACCGTACCATGGCAGCGGTCCGAAATGCGTAATGAGGTAGCTGGCCACAGCAACCGTAATTGTCAGGAAAGCTAGTTCAGCACTGGGTGCAATGCGACGAGAAGTTAGATACTCAAAATTCTCCAGGTGGCTCGCACCCACCTTGGGATTCACCCAAACGTTGATCACGCTCTCCTGACACCCGCTCGTGTCGTATTGAACAAGCCTCCATTGCTTCCGCGGCAGCGTCCCTCGACTCGAGGTCAGTCTCGT
Source organism: Closterium sp. Naga37s-1 (assembly GCA_947471745.1). Taxonomy (NCBI): domain Eukaryota; kingdom Viridiplantae; phylum Streptophyta; class Zygnematophyceae; order Desmidiales; family Closteriaceae; genus Closterium; species Closterium sp. Naga37s-1. The sequence goes on from CANJKZ010000328.1 coordinate 2,139,811, forward strand.
CGATATCGTGTACCGCTTCAGCCGGACCTTACCGCACTACACCGTAGCATCTCGACGTAGTTTGCCGGAATCGCTCCGCAGAACCATTGTCCGAGTCCACTTCTCGCAACGAGACGCACCCGTGACGGGCGCCGCTCGCTCCCCCCGATGACACCTCCAACTCGACTAGGTGTATTCGTCAATCTCTCCGGCCCTTCCATCCGTCGCCTGACCCTCTGAGTCAGTCTGCTGTGTAGTGTCAAACAAACGTTGTCTCTGCACGGAACAGCGACGCGAGGAGCGACGCAGGGGAGAGCGACGCAGCCATGGTAGCGGCGCAAGCGACGCAGCTGGAAGGCACGCGGAAGCAGCAGCGGGCTGAGGTGGCGCAGGCAGAGGCAATAGTAGTCCGAGCTGGCGATTTTGGACTGTTCCTCACGGGAATGCGCGTCGCGGTGGGCGGCTCGTCCGCCGACGTCATGAAGAAGGTCGGAATGGGGCTGTCAGAATGATCGGAGGGAGGCTCTAGGCATGCTTCAAGCGAAAGAGTCGATCCAGGCGTGCCATTAGAACCAAGAGTCGCTCTAGGCGTGGCGTTTATTTGTGTCCGAGTCATGTGTCACGTTGTCAGCCGTCTCAGGTCATCTCCCCTCATCCTTACTCCCCTCCGGTCAAGTCCTAACAGATCAACCCTTCAGGTCATCGCTCCTGATGGCACCTTCCCTTCCCTTCTGACCTGACTCCCCTGACAATCACCATTCCGTTCTTTCCCACAACTTCCCTTGACTCGCACCATCGATACGTTGCTTGTTTCTCACATCCAGACTCTTACTCCCCTGTCAGTCACCATACCATCGTTCCCACAAGTGCCCCTTACTCGCACCATGGTCACATGGCTACTCAACCTGCCCTCTTCCTCCCCCGCCCGACCACACAGGTTGAGGAGAATGTGAGGCGCGCAGGTGGGACGGTGCTGCCCGCTTTTGACCCCGCCTGCTCCCTCGTGATTGTCGATGACCTCACCATGGTAATGCACCGTAACACTTCCCTGCACTTTGGTAACCAGACTGGTAACACACTCCCTCGTGGTCGCGCTGACGTCACCATGGTAATGCGGCCCCAACTGTGGACCATGGTAACCATGATGGGGTAACACACCACCTGGGACTGTGGTAACCATGCTGGGATAACACACCCTCTGGGAATGTGATAACCATGATGGGGTAACACACCCTCTGGAAATGTGGTAACCATGATGGGGTAACACACCCTCTGGGAATGTGGTAACCATGATGGGGTAACACATCCTCTGGGAATGTGGTAACCATGATGGGGTAACACACCCTCTGGGAATGTGGTAACCATGATGGGTAACACACCCTCTGGGAATGTGGTAACACACCTGTCACATCTTACAGGTGTCTCCCCTTCCGTTGCCACCTGCACCCATGCCGTGCAGCCCTCACATGTCTTTTCTCCCCAGCAGAACACTTCATGTGTGAGAACAGAGAGTGTGTGAGAACAGAGAGTGTGTGAGAACAGAGAGTGTGTGAGAACAGCCCTCCACCACTGCCCAGTCCTCCCCACGCCCACGCCCACTGCTGCTGTGACGTGAATGTGTGCAGAGGATACAACGGCTTCCCCTCCCCACCCATCTATCCTCTCCTTTTGCCCATCCACCACGCCAGGAGGACGAGCTGTGCATGAGGGCAGAGGGCGATGGCAAGGTGGTGGTCACTTCCCCCGCATGCCCCGCCCATACCACACATGCATGGTCCCTCGGCCCCACTCCAATCTCTCCACCCCCTCCCCACCAGGAGGACGAGCTGTGCGTGAGGGCAGAGGGCGACGGCAAGGTGGTGGTGACTGCCAGGTGGCTCGCCCACTGCCTCCGCCACTCCCGCATCCTGCCCCTCTCCTCGGTATGCTAACCCATCCTGCCCCTCTCCTCGGTATGCTAACCCATCCTGCCCCTCTCCTCGGTATGCTAACCCATCCTGCCCCTCTCAATGGTATGCGACAGATGTTCTGCCCTTCTTTAACTGGTACGCTAGTGCTGTGATAACGCTAGTGCTGTGATAACGCTAGTGCTGTGATAACGCTAGTGCTGTGATAACGCTAGTGCTGTGATAACGCTAGTGCTGTGATAACGCTAGTGCTGTGATAACGCTAGTGCTGTGATAACGCTAGTGCTGTGATAACGCTAGTGCTGTGATAACGCTAGTGCTGTGATAACGCTAGTGCTGTGATAACGATAGTGCTGTGATAACGCTAGTGCTGTGATAACGCTAGTGCTGTGATAACGCTAGTGCTGTGATAACGCTAGTGCTGTGATAACGCTAGTGCTGTGATAACGCTAGTGCTGTGATAACGCTGGTGCTGTGATAACGCTAGTGCTGTGATAACGCTAGGTGCTGTGATAACGCTAGTGCTGTGATAACGCTAGTGCTGTGATAACGCTAGTGCTGTGATAACGCTAGTGCTGTGATAACGCTAGTGCTGTGATAACGCTAGTGCTGTGATAACGCTAGTGCTGTGATAACGCTAGTGCTGTGATAACGCTAGTGCTGTGATAACGCTAGTGCTGTGATAACGCTAGTGCTGTGATAACGCTAGTGCTGTGATAACGCTAGTGCTGTGATAACGCTAGTGCTGTGATAACGCTAGTGCTGTGATAACGCTAGTGCTGTGATAACGCTAGTGCTGTGATAACGCTAGTGCTGTGATAACGCTAGTGCTGTGATAACGCTAGTGCTGTGATAACGCTAGTGCTGTGATAACGCTAGTGCTGTGATAACGCTAGTGCTGTGATAACGCTAGTGCTGTGATAACGCTAGTGCTGTGATAACGCTAGTGCTGTGATAACGCTGGTGCTGTGATAACGCTGGTGCTGTGATAACGCTAGTGCTGTGATAACGCTAGTGCTGTGATAACGCTAGTGCTGTGATAACGCTAGTGCTGTGATAACGCTAGTGCTGTGATAACGCTAGTGCTGTGATAACGCTAGTGCTGTGATAACGCTAGTGCTGTGATAACGCTAGTGCTGTGATAACGCTAGTGCTGTGATAACGCTAGTGCTGTGATAACGCTGGTGCTGTGATAACGCTGGTGCTGTGATAACGCTGGTGCTGTGATAACGCTAGTGCTGTGATAACGCTGGTGCTGTGATAACGCTAGTGCTGTGATAACGCTAGTGCTGTGATAACGCTAGTGCTGTGATAACGCTAGTGCTGTGATAACGCTAGTGCTGTGATAACGCTAGTGCTGTGATAACGCTAGTGCTGTGATAACGCTAGTGCTGTGATAACGCTAGTGCTGTGATAACGCTAGTGCTGTGATAACGCTAGTGCTGTGATAACGCTAGTGCTGTGATAACTCTTGTGCTGTGATAACGCTAGTGCTGTGATAACGCTAGTGCTGTGATAACGCTAGTGCTGTGATAACGCTAGTGCTGTGATAACGCTAGTGCTGTGATAACGCTAGTGCTGTGATAACGCTAGTGCTGTGATAACGCTAGTGCTGTGATAACGCTAGTGCTGTGATAACGCTAGTGCTGTGATAACGCTAGTGCTGTGATAACGCTAGTGCTGTGATAACGCTAGTGCTGTGATAACGCTAGTGCTGTGATAACGCTAGTGCTGTGATAACGCTAGTGCTGTGATAACGCTAGTGCTGTGATAACGCTAGTGCTGTGATAACGCTAGTGCTGTGATAACGCTAGTGCTGTGATAACGCTAGTGCTGTGATAACGCTAGTGCTGTGATAACGCTAGTGCTGTGATAACTCTTGTGCTGTGATAACTCTTGTGCTGTGATAACTCTTGTGCTGTGATAACTCTTGTGCTGTGATAACTCTTGTGCTGTGATAACTCTTGTGCTGTGATAACTCTTGTGCTGTGATAACGCTAGTGCTGTGATAACGCTAGTGCTGTGATAACGCTAGTGCTGTGATAACGCTAGTGCTGTGATAACGCTAGTGCTGTGATAACGCTAGTGCTGTGATAACGCTAGTGCTGTGATAACGCTAGTGCTGTGATAACGCTAGTGCTGTGATAACGCTAGTGCTGTGATAACGCTAGTGCTGTGATAACGCTAGTGCTGTGATAACGCTAGTGCTGTGATAACGCTAGTGCTGTGATAACGCTAGTGCTGTGATAACGCTAGTGCTGTGATAACGCTAGTGCTGTGATAACGCTAGTGCTGTGATAACGCTAGTGCTGTGATAACGCTAGTGCTGTGATAACGCTAGTGCTGTGATAACGCTAGTGCTGTGATAACGCTAGTGCTGTGATAACGCTAGTGCTGTGATAACGCTAGTGCTGTGATAACGCTAGTGCTGTGATAACGCTGGTGCTGTGATAACGCTGGTGCTGTGATAACGCTGGTGCTGTGATAACGCTGGTGCTGTGATAACGCTGGTGCTGTGATAACGCTGGTGCTGTGATAACGCTAGTGCTGTGATAACGCTAGTGCTGTGATAACGCTAGTGCTGTGATAACGCTAGTGCTGTGATAACGCTAGTGCTGTGATAACGCTAGTGCTGTGATAACGCTAGTGCTGTGATAACGCTAGTGCTGTGATAACGCTAGTGCTGTGATAACGCTAGTGCTGTGATAACGCTAGTGCTGTGATAACGCTAGTGCTGTGATAACGCTAGTGCTGTGATAACGCTAGTGCTGTGATAACGCTAGTGCTGTGATAACGCTAGTGCTGTGATAACGCTAGTGCTGTGATAACGCTAGTGCTGTGATAACGCTAGTGCTGTGATAACTCTTGTGCTGTGATAACTCTTGTGCTGTGATAACTCTTGTGCTGTGATAACTCTTGTGCTGTGATAACTCTTGTGCTGTGATAACGCTAGTGCTGTGATAACGCTAGTGCTGTGATAACGCTAGTGCTGTGATAACGCTAGTGCTGTGATAACTCTTGTGCTGTGATAACTCTTGTGCTGTGATAACGCTAGTGCTGTGATAACGCTAGTGCTGTGATAACGCTAGTGCTGTGATAACGCTAGTGCTGTGATAACTCTAGTGCTGTGATAACGCTAGTGCTGTGATAACGCTAGTGCTGTGATAACGCTAGTGCTGTGATAACGCTAGTGCTGTGATAACGCTAGTGCTGTGATAACGCTAGTGCTGTGATAACGCTAGTGCTGTGATAACGCTAGTGCTGTGATAACGCTAGTGCTGTGATAACGCTAGTGCTGTGATAACGCTAGTGCTGTGATAACGCTAGTGCTGTGATAACGCTAGTGCTGTGATAACGCTAGTGCTGTGATAACGCTAGTGCTGTGATAACGCTAGTGCTGTGATAACGCTAGTGCTGTGATAACGCTAGTGCTGTGATAACTCTTGTGCTGTGATAACTCTTGTGCTGTGATAACTCTTGTGCTGTGATAACTCTTGTGCTGTGATAACTCTTGTGCTGTGATAACTCTTGTGCTGTGATAACTCTTGTGCTGTGATAACGCTAGTGCTGTGATAACGCTAGTGCTGTGATAACGCTAGTGCTGTGATAACGCTAGTGCTGTGATAACGCTAGTGCTGTGATAACGCTAGTGCTGTGATAACGCTAGTGCTGTGATAACGCTAGTGCTGTGATAACGCTAGTGCTGTGATAACGCTAGTGCTGTGATAACGCTAGTGCTGTGATAACGCTAGTGCTGTGATAACGCTAGTGCTGTGATAACGCTAGTGCTGTGATAACGCTAGTGCTGTGATAACGCTAGTGCTGTGATAACGCTAGTGCTGTGATAACGCTAGTGCTGTGATAACGCTAGTGCTGTGATAACGCTAGTGCTGTGATAACGCTAGTGCTGTGATAACGCTAGTGCTGTGATAACGCTAGTGCTGTGATAACGCTAGTGCTGTGATAACGCTAGTGCTGTGATAACGCTAGTGCTGTGATAACGCTAGTGCTGTGATAACGCTAGTGCTGTGATAACGCTAGTGCTGTGATAACGCTAGTGCTGTGATAACGCTAGTGCTGTGATAACGCTAGTGCTGTGATAACGCTAGTGCTGTGATAACGCTAGTGCTGTGATAACGCTAGTGCTGTGATAACGCTAGTGCTGTGATAACGCTAGTGCTGTGATAACGCTAGTGCTGTGATAACGCTAGTGCTGTGATAACGCTAGTGCTGTGATAACGCTAGTGCTGTGATAACGCTAGTGCTGTGATAACGCTAGTGCTGTGATAACGCTAGTGCTGTGATAACGCTAGTGCTGTGATAACGCTAGTGCTGTGATAACGCTAGTGCTGTGATAACGCTAGTGCTGTGATAACGCTAGTGCTGTGATAACGCTAGTGCTGTGATAACGCTAGTGCTGTGATAACGCTAGTGCTGTGATAACTCTTGTGCTGTGATAACTCTTGTGCTGTGATAACTCTTGTGCTGTGATAACTCTTGTGCTGTGATAACTCTTGTGCTGTGATAACTCTTGTGCTGTGATAACTCTTGTGCTGTGATAACGCTAGTGCTGTGATAACGCTAGTGCTGTGATAACGCTAGTGCTGTGATAACGCTAGTGCTGTGATAACGCTAGTGCTGTGATAACGCTAGTGCTGTGATAACGCTAGTGCTGTGATAACGCTAGTGCTGTGATAACGCTAGTGCTGTGATAACGCTAGTGCTGTGATAACGCTAGTGCTGTGATAACGCTAGTGCTGTGATAACGCTAGTGCTGTGATAACGCTAGTGCTGTGATAACGCTAGTGCTGTGATAACGCTAGTGCTGTGATAACGCTAGTGCTGTGATAACGCTAGTGCTGTGATAACGCTAGTGCTGTGATAACGCTAGTGCTGTGATAACGCTAGTGCTGTGATAACGCTAGTGCTGTGATAACGCTAGTGCTGTGATAACGCTAGTGCTGTGATAACGCTAGTGCTGTGATAACGCTAGTGCTGTGATAACGCTAGTGCTGTGATAACGCTAGTGCTGTGATAACGCTAGTGCTGTGATAACGCTAGTGCTGTGATAACGCTAGTGCTGTGATAACGCTAGTGCTGTGATAACTCTTGTGCTGTGATAACTCTTGTGCTGTGATAACTCTTGTGCTGTGATAACTCTTGTGCTGTGATAACTCTTGTGCTGTGATAACTCTTGTGCTGTGATAACTCTTGTGCTGTGATAACTCTTGTGCTGTGATAACTCTTGTGCTGTGATAACTCTTGTGCTGTGATAACTCTTGTGCTGTGATAACTCTTGTGCTGTGATAACTCTTGTGCTGTGATAACATCTGTGCTGTGATAACGCTAGTGCTGTGATAACGCTAGTGCTGTGATAACGCTAGTGCTGTGATAACGCTAGTGCTGTGATAACGCTAGTGCTGTGATAACGCTAGTGCTGTGATAACGCTAGTGCTGTGATAACGCTAGTGCTGTGATAACGCTAGTGCTGTGATAACGCTAGTGCTGTGATAACGCTAGTGCTGTGATAACGCTAGTGCTGTGATAACGCTAGTGCTGTGATAACGCTAGTGCTGTGATAACGCTAGTGCTGTGATAACGCTAGTGCTGTGATAACGCTAGTGCTGTGATAACGCTAGTGCTGTGATAACGCTAGTGCTGTGATAACGCTAGTGCTGTGATAACGCTAGTGCTGTGATAACGCTAGTGCTGTGATAACGCTAGTGCTGTGATAACGCTAGTGCTGTGATAACGCTAGTGCTGTGATAACGCTAGTGCTGTGATAACGCTAGTGCTGTGATAACGCTAGTGCTGTGATAACGCTACTCTTGTGCTGTGATAACTCTTGTGCTGTGATAACTCTTGTGCTGTGATAACTCTTGTGCTGTGATAACTCTTGTGCTGTGATAACTCTTGTGCTGTGATAACTCTTGTGCTGTGATAACTCTTGTGCTGTGATAACTCTTGTGCTGTGATAACTCTTGTGCTGTGATAACTCTTGTGCTGTGATAACTCTTGTGCTGTGATAACTCTTGTGCTGTGATAACTCTTGTGCTGTGATAACTCTTGTGCTGTGATAACTCTTGTGCTGTGATAACTCTTGTGCTGTGATAACTCTTGTGCTGTGATAACTCTTGTGCTGTGATAACTCTTGTGCTGTGATAACTCTTGTGCTGTGATAACTCTTGTGCTGTGATAACTCTTGTGCTGTGATAACTCTTGTGCTGTGATAACTCTTGTGCTGTGATAACTCTTGTGCTGTGATAACTCTTGTGCTGTGATAACTCTTGTGCTGTGATAACTCTTGTGCTGTGATAACTCTTGTGCTGTGATAACTCTTGTGCTGTGATAACTCTTGTGCTGTGATAACGCTAGTGCTGTGATAACGCTAGTGCTGTGATAACGCTAGTGCTGTGATAACGCTAGTGCTGTGATAACGCTAGTGCTGTGATAACGCTAGTGCTGTGATAACGCTAGTGCTGTGATAACGCTAGTGCTGTGATAACGCTAGTGCTGTGATAACGCTAGTGCTGTGATAACGCTAGTGCTGTGATAACGCTAGTGCTGTGATAACGCTAGTGCTGTGATAACGCTAGTGCTGTGATAACGCTAGTGCTGTGATAACGCTAGTGCTGTGATAACGCTAGTGCTGTGATAACGCTAGTGCTGTGATAACGCTAGTGCTGTGATAACTCTTGTGCTGTGATAACTCTTGTGCTGTGATAACTCTTGTGCTGTGATAACTCTTGTGCTGTGATAACTCTTGTGCTGTGATAACTCTTGTGCTGTGATAACTCTTGTGCTGTGATAACTCTTGTGCTGTGATAACTCTTGTGCTGTGATAACTCTTGTGCTGTGATAACTCTTGTGCTGTGATAACTCTTGTGCTGTGATAACTCTTGTGCTGTGATAACTCTTGTGCTGTGATAACTCTTGTGCTGTGATAACTCTTGTGCTGTGATAACTCTTGTGCTGTGATAACTCTTGTGCTGTGATAACTCTTGTGCTGTGATAACTCTTGTGCTGTGATAACTCTTGTGCTGTGATAACTCTTGTGCTGTGATAACTCTTGTGCTGTGATAACTCTTGTGCTGTGATAACTCTTGTGCTGTGATAACTCTTGTGCTGTGATAACTCTTGTGCTGTGATAACTCTTGTGCTGTGATAACTCTTGTGCTGTGATAAGCTTCCTACCTCTCCCAACCCGTGGTAACCATCCACCCGCCGCTTCCTACCTGGCCGACCTTTTAATACCTCTCCCACATGTCCCACATTTACTCGTCTCCCCCCACTCCACCTGCCCCACCTGCCTTTCCTCCCAGGTGCTGCATCGCCCTAAGCGGTTCAAAGGAGGCATTCCCGGTGCCAAGCGGTTGGTGCTTTGATAACCCCGAACCCTCCCCTTCCTATCTGTCCCGCCTGTCGCACCTTGATTTGTCTCTCTCCCTCGCTACCCTCCACCTGCCCCACCTGCCTGCCACCCCAGGTGCTGCATCGCCCCAAGCGGTTCAAAGGAGCCATTCCCGGTGCCAAGCGGCTGGTGCTGAGCGTCACAGGCTACAGTGGCAGCCTGCGGCGAGACGTGGAGGTCAGAACTGAAACTGCTTATATCGAGGTATTCAGGTACTTCTTAGCGAGTATAAAGAGCACGTGGCGTTCCAGGCGCCAAGCGGCTGGTGCCGAGTGGTGGACAGTGGCTACAGTGGCTGAAGCACGGGCTACAGTGGCAGCATGAGGCAAGAGGTGGATTGTGGAGGTGAGACTTGTTTATAACGAGTCACTCCTTAGCGAGTTTACGCAGTGAGTAGGAGGCACGTGTGGGAGCATCTTGTCTCATTTGAGCATCATTTCCAGTAACAGCATCATCTCGTGTGTGCACTGCACCGCACCTGCTGCACTCCTTTGACCTCCACCCCTTGTTCAGGCCATGGCAAAGCAGATGGGGACAGGATTCTCGGGGGAGCTCCACACTGGTGTATGCACACACCTCGTGTACACTGCACCGCACTGCACCGCACTCACTCATGCCTTCACTCCTTCCATCCCTCCCCCTCCCCCCCCCCCCCCCCCCCGGTTCAGGCCATGGCAAAGCAGATGGGGGCAGGATTCTCAGGGGAGCTCCACACTGGTGTATGCACACACCTCGTGTGCTACGAGCTCAGAGGTGTGTGTGCTACGAGCTCACAGGTGTGTGTGCTACGAGCTCACAGGTGTGTGTGCAGGTTTGGTTGGCTGGGTGAGTGGGTTGCTGGCTGGGTGGGTGGGTGGGTGGGTGGTGTGTATGCACGCACGCACATGTGTGCGGAGTACATGGTATGGTGCGAGCGCGCTTGTGCACGTGCGGGTTTGTGTGCGTGAAGGGTTTGTGTGCGTGAAGGACGGACGCATGCACATTTCACTATCTGCTTATCTGAACTCCAGGGTAGAAAAGATGGTCAGTGGTCACACAGGAATGCGGTGCAGAGATTTCGATGGAAGACGGTTGGATTTTATTTCACTATCTTCTCATCTGCATCTCTGTGTCCTGCCACCTCTCTCCTCCCATCCTATGCTCCACCTTCCTCCTTCGCTTCTCCACATAATCCATCACGCGTCTCCCCTCCCCCGCATCTCCCCACCACACGTCTGCGCGCCCACCACCCACCCGTCCCATGCCGCCAGGCAACAAGCACGAGGTGGTGCGCTTGCGACACGTTTTGAGTCGACCGAAAACTACCGCTCATCTCCCCACCACGTATCTCCCCACCACGCATGCCCCACCCCACATGTCCCCTCTGCACGTGTGCCTGCTGCCAGGCAAAAAGTAGGAGGTGGCACGGCGGCACCACATTCTTGAGTCAACTCACTAGCCTACTCGTCTCCCCACCACCCATTTTCCCCCTTCACCCCTGTTGGCTGCCAGGCAAAAAGTACGAGGTGGCACGGCGGCACCACCTCAGGACCGTGAACCACATGTGGCTGGAGGACTGGTGAGACTTGACTTGAGGTGAGACGCAGATGTATGGGGTGAGAGGACCTGTTGGGGCATGTTGCTCACAATCAGCACACTCGTGAACCACATGTGGCTGGAGGACCGGCCGGTGAGGCTTGGCTTGAGGTGAGACGCGGATGAATGGGGTACGGGAGCCTGTTGCTCAGAATCATCAGGACCATGAACCACGTCACACTCGTGAACCACGTGTGGCTGGAGGACTGGTGAAGCTCGACTTTAGGCGTGTGAATGGGGTACGCCTTCCGAGGCGCCTTGGAAGCATCAGAGCCGTTAACCATATGTGCCTAGGGGACTGGTGGAAGCCTCTTTTGAGTCGACTCAACAGTCAACGCGCCTTGGAGGCATCACAACCGTTCACCATGTGTGCCTAGGGCTCTGGTGAGGAAGCCTCTCAGGGCTGGTCTATCTGTAGCATGTTGGACTCTCTTCCAGACCATTCCGGTCCTGCATTGCTCGTGTCCCTGTGCATCCCTCGACATCCCTGTGCATCCCTCGACATCCCTGTGCATCCCTCGACATCCCTGTGCATCCCTCGACATCCCTGTGCATCCCTCGACATTCCTGTGCATCCCTCGACATCCCTGTGCATCCCTCGACATCCCTGTGCATCCCTCGACATCCCTGTGCATCCCTCGACATCCTTGTGCATCCCTCGACATCCCTGTGCATCCCTCGACATCCCTGTGCATCCCTCGACATCCCTGTGCATCCCTCGACATCCCTGTGCATCCCTCGACATCCCTGTGCATCCCTCGACATCCCTGTGCATCCCTCGACATTCCTGTGCATCCCTCGACATCCCTGTGCATCCCTCGACATCCCTGTGCATCCCTCGACATCCCTGTGCATCCCTCGACATCCTTGTGCATCCCTCGACATCCCTGTGCATCCCTCGACATCCCTGTGCATCCCTCGACATCCCTGTGCATCCCTCGACATCCCTGTGCATCCCTCGACATCCCTGTGCATCCCTCGACATCCCTGTGCATCCCTCGACATCCCTGTGCATCCCTCGACATCCCTGTGCATCCCTCGACATCCCTGTGCATCCCTCGACATTCCTGTGCATCCCTCGACATCCCTGTGCATCCCTCGACATTCCTGTGCATCCCTCGACATCCCTGTGCATCCCTCGACATCCCTGTGCATCCCTCGACATCCCTGTGCATCCCTCGACATCCCTGTGCATCCCTCGACATCCCTGTGCATCCCTCGACATCCTTGTGCATCCCTCGACATCCCTGTGCATCCCTCGACATCCCTGTGCATCCCTCGACATCCCTGTGCATCCCTCGACATCCCTGTGCATCCCTCGACATCCCTGTGCATCCCTCGACATCCCTGTGCATCCCTCGACATCCCTGTGCATCCCTCGACATCCCTGTGCATCCCTCGACATCCTTGTGCATCCCTCGACATCCCTGTGCATCCCTCGACATCCCTGTGCATCCCTCGACATCCCTGTGCATCCCTCGACATCCCTGTGCATCCCTCGACATCCCTGTGCATCCCTCGACATCCCTGTGCATCCCTTTGCATCCCTGTGCATTCCTTTGTATCCTTCTCTATCCCTCTTCTCGTCCCCCTCACAGCTTGAGGGAGTGGAGGCTGGTGCCAGAGGAGCGATACTCCGCCAGGTGAGATGAGATGAGATGCACGCACCATCTGAGCGTGCCCTGAATATGTGCCGTGAGTTTACATGGCAACGATAATTGTTGTAGCTTTGAGTCGAGTCAGAAGCCACATCACAGCCTGAGGGAGTGGAGGCTGGTGGCAGAAGAGCGATACTCCGCCAGGTGAGATGCACGCACCTGAATGGGCCTCAAATAGGGCGCCGTGACTTACATGGCAGCGACAAGTGTTGTGACTTTGGTTCGACTCAAACGTCACATTGCAGCATGAGGGAGTGGAGGCTGGTGCCAGAGGAGCGATACTCTCCCAGCTGAAATGACTTGCACACGTGCCTTCCACGCCCCATTCATCCAATCCGTGCTGCTCGTGCAAACATACCAGTGGAGAAGAAGCAGAACTGCAGCGGCTGCAGGAGGCGAAACCAGTTAGGCCACTCATTCACTCGTCCGTCCATTCCCATGCATCCCATGCTGCTCGTGCGCATGTACCAGTGGAGAAGAGGCGGAGCTGCAGCGACTGCAGGAGGCAACAGCAGCAGCAGCAGCGGCAGTGGAGGCTCAGCTACGAGCTGCTGCCTCGCAGGCCTCTGCCACCACGCCCGCAACTCAACCAGATGCTCTGCCTGCTGCTGCTGCTGCTGGTACGGGTGGTGGTGCTACAGCCGGTACTGCTACAGGTGCAGTTGGTGGGCCGTCAGAACGTTGCATGGCAGGTGGTGGCGTTAGTGCCCATGGTTCAAGGGATCATGCTGCCAGCGCACATGGTGCCGAGAAGAATCGAGTTACGACAGATGGCATTGGTGCTGCAGTTGCCAACGCACATGGTAACGAGAGAAATCGAGTTATCACGAGAGATGAGATCGGTGCTGCACATGCCAACGGAGGCTCGTTAGAGAAGAGTGCAGGCGAGGCTGTGGTGGGGAGGACAGCCAATAACGCCACTCATGCCACTAATGCCACTCGTGCGACGCATGCCACTCCTGTCACTCATGCGACGTCTGCCATTTGTGCTGCTAATGAGGTAGCTGCTTCTGGTGCTGTTGCTGCTGTTGTGAGTGATGGAGGGGGCGATGCGGCAGGTGGGGCGGTGGGTTGTGAGGAAAGGACAGAAGCGGACAGGGCGGGGGGTGCACATCCACGGGAGAGTGGTGTTGTGAGGGTGGGGGGTGGAGAGGTGGAGGGGAGTGTGCTTAGAGGTGTGGGAATACAGGGTGCTGGGGCAATGGATGTAGGCTGTGGAACACGCAGGGGACGAGAGGGAGGTGGGGAGGGGTCTGGGAAGGCAGTTGAAGTGGTGGTGAGAGAACCTGGAGGTGGTATGAGGCGAGAAGAGGGAGTGGGAGAGGAGGGCGGGGTAGAGGAATGGAGGGTGCAGGAGCGGGAGGATGGGGACGATGAGGGTAATGAGGATATGAAGGAAGAGGGGGATGAAGAAGAAGAAGGCGAGGAGAGAGGAGATGAGGAAGGAGAGGAGATGGGGGAAGTGCAACGGGAGGAGCAAGGGGAGGAGGTGCTTTGTGGGCAAGAGGACATGGAGGATGCGGAAACTGAGGAGGAGGGAGGGGAGGAGGGAGAGGAGATGGGACAGGAGGAGCAGTGTGAAAAGGGGGATGAGGAGATGGGACAGGGGGACATGTGGGAGCAACTAGATGAGGCTGGGGCTGGGGAGGGCGGGCAAGGGCGAGAGAGGCAAGGCGGGGAGGGCGAGGGGGGGAGTGAGGGCGGGGAGGAGTCCCCTGGTGCACAGGGTCTTGTTGTGAACCTCCGAGGCATCTTCGACTCTGTGAGCGAGGGGGGCGATTCAGGAGGTGGTGTGGCAGGTGGTGGTGCAGGTGGTGGGGCAGGTGGTGGGGCAGGTGGTGTGGCAGGTGGTGTGGCAGGTGGTGTGGCAGGTGAGCGTGCTACAGCTGGAGTGGTGAGTCCACTTCAGGCAAGCGGGCAAGGAAGTGTGGCTGCTGATGTGGCAGATGCAGCCGGTGATGTGGCTACCGTGGCAGCTGGCACTGGGAATGTTCCGGTTCGAACGACCGAGAAAACATCGCAAATGGAAGTTTGCCAGCAGCAGCAGCAAGAGGAACACGAGGAGCGAGCTGCTGAATCAATGGCAGCAGCAGTACCTTCGCCAACCGAGCCGCAATCACAGCCAGTGCGCCTGAGTGGCATGCACGCGGGCATAGGCATGCCGGTGGATATGGGCGGACAGGTCTCATCAGCCCAGCTGCCCTCACAGCTGCCCTCCCAGCTGCAATCCCAGCCACTGCGCCTGAGTGGCATGCACGCAGGCATAGGCATGGCAGTGGATATGGGTGGACTGAGCTGCAGCTCCAGCCGTGGTGCCGCTGCTGCTGCTGCTGCTGCTGCTGCTGCTGCTGGCAACAGGCGTGTGGGAGGGAGTGCATACGGGCTGCGCACCGCACACGCGGGTAGGACTGAGCGGCACACGGGCATAGGCATGGCGGTGGATATGGGTGGACTGAGCTGCAGCTCCGGCCGTGCCGCTTCTGCTGCTGCTGGCAAACGTGCAGAGGGGAGAGGCTGTAGCGGCAGAGCTGAGGAGAGTGTGGGGGTGCTGGTGAGCAGTGGCAAGCGTGCAGGGCCCAGCAGGCAGGGTGGGAATCTCCAAGTGGGGCGTCTCAGGGAGGAGCAGAGAGGCGGCAGTAGGGAGAGGGTGGATTGTGCTTCTCAACGTTGCAGTCCGGTAAAGAGGGGTACAGGTAGCAGTGCGGAGAGGGCGGATCGTCCTTCTCAACGTTCCAGTCCGGTGGAGAGGGGTGGAGGTGGCAGTGGGGAGAGGGTGGGTGGCCCTCAGGCTAGGTCGATGCACAAGGAGGGTGGTGGCTGTGGTGATGGCAAGGATGCGATGGAGGAGGTGCGAAGGGGGGATGGGGGTGGTGGTGTAATGGGAGGAGGGACTGATGATGGTGCGATGGGAGGGGGGAATGACGATGCGGTAGCTGGTGCTAGGGAGGCTTGTGGTGGTGCTGAGGGGGGTAAAAGTGAAGGGGGGGACTTTGAGGGGAGGAACAGTGACGGGGGGAACACTGGAGGTGGAAAGAATGAGGATGATGCTATGTGTGATAAGGATGTTGACAAACCTGTTTGTCGTGATGGTGATGTGGATAGTTGCAACGGGGATGGGGCTAATGCTGGCACTGGCAAGGAGAACGAGGCTGCTTGTAAGGGGGATGAGGATGGGGACGGCCCGATTGTCTCCTCTCTTCCTGATTGGCTGCAGGGTGATGTGGTCATAGGCCACGTGGCACCCTCCTCATTGGTCAAAACGTTCCACCGGAGAAAGCCGGCAGGAGGGAAGGAGAATGTTGCAAAGGCGGATTGTGAAAAGATGAATCTTGAGAAGGAGGTGCGTGGAAAGGGGTTGGTGAGGGGCGGGAGCAGTGACAAGGTGAAGAGGGGGGAACGAGGAGTGGGGAGAGAGGGAGGTAGGAGACGGGGCAGAAGCGTGGAGAGGAAGAGGCATGGCCTGCGCTCGATGGCTGCAGAGGGCGGAGAAGAGGGGGGAAAGGAGGGAAATGCAGGGAAATCGGGGAGAGAGGAGAGGGATGGGGGCGGGAAGAAGAGGAAAGGGGATGAGCGACGAGAGGGGGAGAGGCGGCGGGATGTGGAGGGTGTGGATGGAAGGGAGGTGGAGGAAGGGGAGGTTCGGGTGGATGGGTTGGATGAAGGGGCGATATGTGGTGGAGAGGGATGGGGGGAGGTGGAGGGCGGTGCTGCAGCTGGGGAAGAGAAGGTGCATAGGGCTGGCCAGGAAAGGGAGCTGAGGACGAAACGCCGAGAAGATCCCTTAAGCGATGGGAAGCAGCGGGAAGAGGAGAGAGCGGACCGAAGGATGGTGTGTGCAGTGGACGAGCTTGGGGGTGAAGCTGGGAGAGGGCTGCAGCAGCAGCAGCAACAGGAGGAGGAGGAGGAGCAGCAGCAGCAGGGGAATGGAAGAGAGCAGCAGCAGCAGCAGCAGCAACAGGGGGACGTAGACGCTGAAAGGAGCGAGGTTGGATGGGAGGAAGAATGTAAGAGAGAGCAGCAACAGCAGCGGAGGGTTTTGAAGCGCCTCAAAAGGGTAAAGCAGCAGCAAGAGGCACATGGAGATGCAGAGGGGAGGGAAGGCGAGGGAGAAGAGGTGAAGGGGAAATGTAGGGGCGGTAGAGGCAAGGCAGATATTGCTGCTGCTGCTGTTGCTGCTTCTGCTGTTGCTGCTGCAAAGCGGAGGAATAATGAGTCTGGGACGGCTGGAGAGACGCGGGGTGGGAAGAAGCAGTGTGTTGAGAGTGGCAAGGGTGCAGAAGGAGGGGAGAAGAGAGGGAAAGGAGGTGCAGGTATCCAGTGTGATGCGAAAAGGAAAGGAGAGGCAATAGGTGTTGACAATGAGGTAGTTGAGGGGGAAGAGAGTGGTGAAGAGATAGGTGTTGGGAGAGCGAGTGATAATGACGTTGTGGCAGTGCATGGGGAGGAGAGTGATGATGATATTGTGATGGTACAAGGGGGTGAGGAGGACGCTGAGGGTAGGGAGGACCTTGTGAGTGAGGCGGATGTTCAGGGTGAGGAAGAAGAGCTGGGTGAATTTTCATGCAAAAGGGCACTTGCTGCTGGAGCTGTGGACGGGGCTGGTGTGGATGCAAGGGCCGAAGCTGCTGGGACTGGTAGGAAGAGGGGGCCGAAGCGGGCAGAGGAGGGCAGTGGTAAGGGTGTGAAGAGCACAGGACGGAAGAGAGTGAGTGGGAGCTCGGGTGGAGAGGAAGAGGAGAGCGCAGAGGAGAAAGGTGCACGCAAGAAAGGGGGTGCTCCTACTGCTAAACCTGCTCTTACTGCCAAGCCTGCCGCTACTGCCAAGCCTGCTCCTACTGCCAAGCCTGTTCCCACCACCAAACCTGCTGCTCCAACCACCAAGCTTACTGCTAACAAAGCTCGCGCTGATTCCCTGACTCCTATCACGCGGTTTTTCCAGCCAATCAGCAGCTCCAGCCCCAGTGGCAGCGGTGGTGGCGCGGGTGGTGCTGCTGCTGGTGCTGCTGGTGCTGGTGGCAGCGTTGGTGGTCGTGCCAGCAGCAAGAGCTGCGACCAGCCAGACGGGCAGAAACGAGACCCTGTTGCAGCAACAAAACGGGGGGACGAACGGGGCGAACCAGAGGGCAGTGGAGGCAAGGGAGGGGCGGAGATGAGCATGTGGGGTGGCGGGGAGCGGTGGTTTCTGCTGGGAGGGTCATCACGCAGTGAAGGGCAACTGAGGGCCATTGTCACCCGCCTGGGCGGGCGCGTGTGTGGAGAGGCAGGGGGCTCTGAAGGGAGAGTGGGAGGTGGGAGAGGAGGGAGGAGAGGTGAGAAGGGGGAGGGAGCAGAGCTACAGTGGCATCCCAAGGCCACGCATGTCATCCTGCCCCCGCCCCTTAAGCGCACTGAGAAGCTCATTGCTGCCCTGGCTGCTGGACGGTGCGTTGCTTGATGCACCTCTTTTCACTGCATTACACCGCTGCCCACCCCAAGGCCACGCAAGTCATCCTGCCTGCCCCCTCCCCTCAAGCGCACTGAGAAGCTCATTGCTGCCCTGGCTGCTGGACAGTGGGTTGATGGGTGCACCTCGTTTCACCGCATTGCACCGCTGCTCATCTCACCTATGAGTGCAGCAACAAGGACGGCCCTCACCCTCGCATCGTCGTCTCCCCATTCTCCTTCTAACCACCATCTTTCCATCCACCCTCCCATCACCGTCACCCCAGGTGGGTGTTTACACCAGAGTATCTCACAGCGAGTGCCACAGCAGGCCATTTCCTCCCCAGGGCTCTCTGTGAGTGGCGGGGTGAGGCAGCAACAGAGGCGGCACCAACTGACCCTCGTCCTCTCATCCCCGTCTCCCAAATTTTCCTCTAACCACCGTCTTTCCATTTGCCCTCCCATCGCCATCACCCCAGGTGGGTGCTCACTCCAGACTACCTCACAGCCAGCGCCACAGCCGGTCATTTCCTCCCAGAGGGCCCGTTTGAGTGGCGGGGCGAGGGCAGCAACAGGGACGGCACGGTGGAGCTCGCAGCGCCTGGCAAATGGCGACAACAGTGCAGCAGGAATGGGGGGCGAGGCGCTTTTCATGGCGTACGGGTGCTGCTGGTGCCCCCGTCTGACAGTCCTGATTCCATGGTACGTACAGTAAAGGTGGAATGGGGGGAAGGCGCATTCCAGCGTGGTCATATGAGAGTGGCGGGGGTGGCGGGGTGAGGGCAGCAACAGGGACGGCACTGTGGAGCTGGCAGCGCCCAGCCAGTGGCGCCGGCAGTGTGGTAGGAATGGGGGCTGAGGGGCGTTTCACGGGGCACGGGTGCTGCTGGTGCCTCCAGCTGACAGCCCTAACTCCATGGTACGTGACACGTGAATCAAAGGGAAATGCTGCCAGGCCGGAAGTGGTTGCAGTTCAGGAGGAGGAATGAGGGGAAGGGGAGGGGGCATTCCAGAGTGGTCATTTGAGAGTGAGGAGGGTGAGGGGGGTGGGGGGCAGCAACAGGGACGGCACGGTGGAGCTGGCAGCGCCCAGCAGGTGGCGACAACAGTGCGAGAGGCACGGGGGGAGAGGGGTTTTCCATGGAGCACGGGCGCTGCTGGTGCCTCCGTCTGACAGCCCTGATTCCATTCCATGGTACGTGTATGAAGGGAGATGTTGGTAAGTCAGTTGTGTCTGTCGTGTAGGGCACGTCATGGTGTGCTGGGGTGCTGCAAGTGCCTCACCAGTTAGCCCCTCTCTGTGCTATGGCCTGCTCTGTCCTGCTGATGCTGCTTCTTGCTGCTCTCTGCTGCTCATACTGCCCCTTCCTCCTATAACTTTAAATCTTCTCCTCGCTCTCTTCCCCCAATGCTCATCCACGCCTGCAGGATGTGCTGCATCGCATACTCACGGCAGGGGGTGCGGCTGTGACTCGAGCCTCAGAGCCCTGTGTGGCAGCGGCTCTCGCCCCACAGTTTGACTTTGTCGTGCTCAAGCCAGGTGGGGCTGGTTGGCTGGTGGGCTGGTTGGCTGGTGGGCTGGTTGGCTGGTGGGCTGGTTGGCTGGTGGGCTGGTTGGCTGGTGTGCTGGTTGGCCGCTGGGGCTGGTTGGCTGGTGGGCTGCTGGGCGGGTATCTTTTGTGAGAGTTGGAGCTTAGAATGGATACATTAGTAATGAGCTTGAAGCTCTTAAGTACATCCAGAAATGAGCTAGGTATGGATGGGGAGGGAATCGGGGGCAATCCCTAGGGATTGGGGGTAATCCCAAGGCAGTCTTCAATTGGTGGGTTGGAGATTGCTTGGAGATCACATTTGAGTTTGGTTGGGATGTGGGTGTACACCCAACCAAACACAAAGTGCAAACTACACTAAACTAGGATATAAAGTGCAAGTACAAAAGGTGAGATTGACGGCTAGCATTAACATCTTTGTGTGTCTATGAGTGTATGGATGGGTCTGACTCGAGCCTCGGAGCCCTGTGTGGCTCTCGCACCTTATTTTGACACTACTTTGCTCAAGCCAGGTG
This sequence comes from Closterium sp. Naga37s-1, assembly GCA_947471745.1. Lineage (NCBI taxonomy): Eukaryota > Viridiplantae > Streptophyta > Zygnematophyceae > Desmidiales > Closteriaceae > Closterium > Closterium sp. Naga37s-1. Next base: position 2,159,827 of record CANJKZ010000328.1, read on the forward strand.
GGCTGGTGTGCTTGTGAGCGTGTGCGCTTATGAGCTTGTTGTCGTGACATTGCCTGTTTCCCTTGCACCTCATCTCCGCTTCTCTGCTCCACTCCACCTCCCTTTGCTCTCAGCCTTACTCCGCTGGACAAAACTACGCATAGCAAATACGTATCTGTTTCTTCCACTCCTAGTTGGTTTTACCACCACTCCCTAAGTCAGATCAATGAACATTTCTTTTTTTTAGTATACGGGAGCCAACAACCAGATTCTGCCTCATGCAATATTGCCTTCACTTGGAATCTCACACACCACATCCGACCTCCTCCATTCTCCTGATGTTGCTGTGATACCCAAGCTCATTCCATCTATTCCAACTTCCTTTACATCCTGCTCCAAAACACCACGCTATCCCTATCGTCCACATTCAGTCGGTCATTGATACCAGTTCCCCATCACCACCCGCCCTCATCCCAACCCCACCCACACATCCACCGTCCACAGAAACATCTGAGAGAGGCCCCGTGGCATGGCACGGCCCCTGCTCTCCCCCTAGCATATTTTTAGTCTTACAAGGCTCGTAGTAAACACCACACCACACCATCCATATCCCCCATCTTCTGCTGGCCCGTAATGTCTGTGTGGTGTAACCTCCCTCAACCTGCCCTCATCCCCACTCCCCCTTCACCCCATCACAGAGACGTCTGAGAGAGACCCTGTGGCACGTCGCCTGCTCGCCCCCTCTCGCCACGCCAACTCCCCCGCGCTGGTCTCCCCCGACTGGTTTATTACCCTCCTCGCCCGCCCCTCCTCCATGCACGCCTCCCCACTGCCACACGTGCTATTTGACACCGAGCCAGCTGTTGTCGCCTCATTGGCCGACGTACGCAGCAGTCAGAAACGTTTGAGGGCACCAGTGAAGCAGGAGGAAAAGGGGAGGAAGGAGGGGGAGGAGGGGAAAGGGGAGGGAGAGGAGGAGGTAGAAGAGGAGGGGGAGGTGAAGGGGGAGGAGGAGAAAGAAGAGGAGGGGAAGGATGAGAGGGAGGAAAGAGTGGAAGCTGTCAAGGAAGCTGTTGAGAAGAGAAAGAAGCGCATACTTTCAGCAAAACCACTTCACACAGTCAATGCGGGTCACAGTAACGGCATTACTGATGCTGATGAAGCTGATGTTGGTGCTGGTGCTGATGCTGATGCTGATGCTGTTGCGGATGCTGATTGTGACGCTGATACGGATAGTGAGAAAGGTGATGATGAGAGTGGTGGATGGGCGGCCACGGCTCATGTGCGTCTGGGTGAGAGCATTGGCCTCTCCAGTTTCACAGAGGACTCCCAGGACGTTGGTGGTGGTACGGGTGCTGCCCTCTCTGCTGCTGCTGCTGGTGCTGCTGGCGCTGGTGGGGGTATGAGTGCTGCTGGCGCTGCTGGTGCTGCTGGTGCTGCTGCCGGTGGTGGTGTTGCTGGTGGGTTGCATAAGGGCAAGGGAACGGGTGGTGGTGGAAGGAATACGGGGTCGACAATGCATCAGAAGGGCGGGAAGGGGGGTCCAACAAGACGCAGAAAAGCAGAGTAGGATCAGAGAAGCCAAGAGAAGTGCAACCTACAGTTCAAAGAAGATAATGCAGCACTGCTCAGTTTACAAGTTGTATGAGGTAAAGGAAAACAGCAAAGTTGGCCCATTCATGCTTTCTAAGTCCTGCTGTACAGAAGCACGGTCAAACCAGGGCATAAGTGCACTGAGCAGCCATTCAAAAGGTTAAATTAAATGGTTTAGGTGGTTATTCGGATGGGCCTTCTTTCAGCCTGAATCCATCACGCTTACACAAGCATTGTTATAATGGATCACACAATGACACATTCAAGGTTGTGACAGCGGAATATCAAATTTGGAAATGAAGCTACCGAATGAGATTCTAGGTGTTGGGCTGAGAAAAGCCCTTAGGAACTTTTCAGGACTAAGATCGGGTGTTGAAGTAGAGATGTAATAGCGGAAGCGTTTAAAGAAGAATTGTCGTGAACCACCTTGTGCTAGTTTGTGAGAACAAGTTGATAATAGCAGAGAAGTACAAGGCTTTTATATGATTACAAAGGAATATGGAAAGTTCTGTTTTAACTGTTTTGTTGTTGCGGTTCGATACAGTGCCGACTCGGGTAACTGCTCTGTAACGAGTCAGTTATGTGTCCTTGCTGTCGCACTGTACGTTTCGTCAGGTCAAAGGTCGGAGGCCTTTGACTTTCGCGCAACCTCCGAAGGTTTACTCGAGTGCTTCTTCGCTGTAGTAAGATCCGTTTTGTGTCGAAGCTTCGATACGACAGAAGCGTTATAATTCACTTGTTTCCAACACTAGGCAAGACATGTTATTGAGCTGCTTGTAGAGAATATATGTCATTCATTATGTAATGTTTTTTTAAGCAATAAGTACACTATGAGGAATGTACAAAGCATCGGCAGTCGTAACTGAGTTGGGAGGGAAGCGCCACAGTACTGAGTACCGCGTATTCCCTATAGCGGGCCTATGGTGGTTGGCGAGTCATCTATGGTACTGAGTATCCAGATGGAGCTGAAGATACCCTTCCACGTTAGCGGTGCCCCCTTTCTGCGGATCCGCCTTATCACCACCGCCTCGTCAGCTGCCAAATACGTCCAGTCATCACTGCTGTCTATCGCACCCCGTTTTCGTGCCGTCACTTGCCTCGCCAGACAGTACACTCTTGCGTGTGCGACAAACTTCACCACGACCTGACGCAACACCCACTTCGGTTGGAATTTGATGTCTCAATGTATCGCGTCACACCTTGCCAACCACACCTGGTGAAGTGTGGTGGCGATGAGGGAGCTCTCCGGAAAGCCTGACTTCGTGCTCTTCTGTATGAAGAGCAGATCCTCTACCCTTACCAACTCTGCTGCGGGTTAATTGTGGCCAGTCCCTTTCGCAAAAACCGCACCACTCTTTGAATTGTCGGGCAGCCGGGCAGGCAGTGCTCCGGTGTCTCATCTTCTTTGCAGTGTGGGCAGACAACTTTGTTCTTTAGAAAGAAGAGCCGCTCTCCGACTTGCAGATTTCTACAGTGAAGCCGCAACAGAACTTCCCGTGCCCGGGCAGGTGTGGCGAGGGAGTTCCTCTGCTTGATGACCCCTCCCCACTCGATGATCCTTCCCTCTCCGAACCATCTCCTCTGCTCCTTTACTGTGCCTGCCGAGCTGACCTAGACCCTCCTGATTTCTTTCAGCGGCAGCACCTCCCCGTCCTTGCTTAGCTTAGACTGTAGGAATTTTATTCGCGCTTCATCCATCGGCCCCAACACCTTGTCACCATGAGCTGACATTGGCTCCCCACTCTGGAGCCCGAAGTTGACCGATAAAATTTTCCCCTCGCAAACTGTGAAGGTACCATTTTCGTTCTCTTGACACAGCTAATCACCCTCCTTGCCGCTAACCTTCCAGAGTGTGTGACCTGCAGATGCTCCCCTTGGGTACCGCAGCACGGGTATTTTGGCTGTTACATCCTCGCTCGTCAGCTCCAGCACCATGTTCCTCCATTCGATCGGCGCCGCCGCAAAAGCTTTCAGCGCCCACTTTGCCGCGTCCTCGCCGCCGATTTTGCTCGTCAAAACCCTCACATCCTTCAGCTCCCGTGCGTCGCTATCCCGCCGCCATATCACGTCACCCAGCGTCATTCCCATCAGGTAGCCTGAGCCCTTCTGATTCCCGATAGGGCTGGCTCCCCTGGAAGGTATGCGCCGATTAAACGCTAACTGCTCCCTTACGGCTTCCCAGCAGTTTGTCGGCTCTGGAGCGACACGGAAAGGGGACTCTCAGAAGGCCCATGTCATATCTTTCCACCTCTTGCTACCGTCGTTCTAGTGCTTGAGCAGGAACTTGTGTGTGTAGACCGTGTCCAGGCCCAGAGGCATCGCGGCTGCACGCGCCGTCAACCACCTCTTAACTAAGTTCTTCGCCTGCAGCATCAGCCGGCCGACATTTGCACTGCTATGCTGTCAAATCTTTTCTTGGGACAAATCATCCCTAACTCCCCGTCCTCCATGGGGGTGCGGACCAGCTCATAGTTCCAGAGGATGAAGCTTTTCTCGTCTGTCGCCTGCCCCCCTAACACGAAGCTATGGCAGATCTTCTGAACCTTTGTTGGTGGGTATATGTATGCTTGAAACATGAAGATCGGTGTGATGTAGCCGTTGATAATCGTGACCCTTGCCGATGTAGTTAGATGCTGCATCTCCCATTTGGCTAACTCCTTCCTTGCCTTATCCAACGCTTTCTCCCAGGATGGCAACGGGTCTCCGTTCGGTGTGATCCACACACCCAGCAATCGTTCCGGTTCGTCTTTATCCGCCCACTTGTATTGCAGGTCCGGCGGCGGCAGCTTCCCCTTATTCCTCCCGAGCGGGAACACCACCGTTTTTTCCAGGTTCACCTTCAGCCCCGACGCGTTCCCGAAATCGTCAAGTACTTCGGCTGCAGCCGTCAGCTGCTCCTCCCCTTGCAGCAGGAGTGATGTGTCATCGGCGTATCCTAGATACGCCAGCCTCCCCGTGTGTCTTCCACCGACGCCCAGTTTCCGTCGTGCAATCTCCTGGCATAGCGGCTCCACCGCGCATAGAAAGAGGTACGGGGCCAGCGCAAACCCCTGCCGCACTCATTTTTCCACCGCGACTGTGTCTCCTGTCCAGCCATTGACGTATACCATTGTCCCTGCTTCCTTGTGCAGCCCTTCCGTCCAGGCCACGAACTCCTCAGGGATACCCATGCCTCTCGGCGTGCGGAAGAGGAAGGATCTCGAGATGGAGTCAAAGGCTATTTGGAAATCGACCATCAGCAGAAACCAGTCCTCTCTTCCACTGGCGCCCATTTCGATGGCGTCAGCCACCACCTAAGAAACCGTGTCCGCCAGCTTCCGTCCATGTAAGAAACCGGCCTGATCCTCCGACACCCCCTCGTGCATGACTTTCTTTAACCTTGTCGCCATTACTTTCGCCAGCACATTGTAGACCGTGCTTAACATATTGATCGGTCTGTAGTTCCCTAACTCCTCTTTCCTCCCTTTCTTGTGCAGCAAGATCGTTACCGCCGTTGAGACGCTGTGGGGTAGCGACGCTGTGCACGCGAAATTTCCGACAAACTGTATCAAGGCTGGGCCGAGCAAATCCCAGTTGTGCTCGAACAGCTCCTTTGTGTTGGAAACATCTAGTTTGTGCTTCTGAAATATCGAGCACTATAACAAGAACGAAACATATCTACAGCGAAGCAACACCAAGTCAACCAAGATACAGCAAAGCGGTTGACAAGGCGACAACAGAAGGAGGTTGAAGCGAAGGTCAAAGGTCGGCAACCTTTGACTCGACAAAGTGTTAGAATACGTAGCTTAGTAGGGAGGGGAAAGCTTAGGAGCCATGCTAGTGTTTAGGCTAGGCATGGACTATCGAGAGAGTTGAGAAGAGAAGTGTCGAGAAAAGGATGGTTTCACTATAGCAAAACAATGACATATATGGGGAAGGGAGAGGGTGCACCACCAAAACAAGAAACATATAGCTACACTAGGATCTACTGTAGGCAGGTATATTAATGTATACAAATACATTTCAACACACCCCCTAGCTGCCTACAGTGAGAACCATGTGCAACAGCACCCCCTGAAGGGGTACACCAGGCGCAGCTGAGGAAGGAGAGGGAAAGTGACGAGGAGGGACCATGAGAGGAGAGGAGGTGGTGGGTGGCGACTGAAGCTGCTGGCACACGGACAACTGGAGCAACTGGCACACTGGCAAATGGAGCAACTGGCACACGGGCAAATGGAGTAACTGGCTCCGCGGCTAAGCGAGCGGCAGGAGCAACTGACTCACGGGCGACAGGAGCAACGGGCTCATGGGCAACTGGCGCAACGGTCTCACAGGCGACTGGAGCTGCTGGCTTCACGGCGTTCACCCCCCTTCACCTTCCCCCATTTCCCCAAACCTCCCTTTCACACCCCTCAGCATCCCTACTGCCACTCCCTCAACTCCCCCACACCCTCCCCCCCCCCCCCCCCCCACCCACAGCGGCATGTGCAGCAGTGGGAGAGAGAGGAGGAGAGGCGGCAGCAGGTCACCCACACCCGCCACCCCCATACCCTCCCCCCCCACTGCTGTACCTGCAGCAGGGGGATGGAGGAGAAGGGGGGGGGCGGGGGGGGCTGGTGCTGCAGATCCCCTCCCCCCCACTGCTGCACCCGCAGCAGGGGGAGGGAGGAGAAGGGGGGGCGGGGGGGCTGGTGCTGCAGATCCCCTCCCCCCCACTGCCGCATCCGCAGCAGGGGGATGGAGGAGAAGGGGGGGGGGGGCTGAGGGGGGCTGGTGCTGCAGATCCCCTCCTGCCGCCCCCTTAACCTCCAAGCTCCCCCCCCCCTCCCAACACAAGGTGCGGCAGGGAGAGAGAGAGGAGAAGGGGGGGCGGGGGGGGGCTGATGCTGAAAATCCCCTCCCCCCCACTGCTGCTCCACTATCCGTCACCCCCCAGGGATGAAGGAGAAAGGGGGGGACGGGGGGGGTTGGTGCTGCAGATCCCCTCCTCCCCACTACTGCACCCGCAGCAGGGGGAGGTAGGAGAAGGGGGGGCCGGGGGGGGCTGGTGCTGGAGATCCCCTCCCCCCCACTGGTGCTCCACAATCCTTCACCCCCCAGGGATGGAGGAGAAAGGGGGGTCGGGGGGGGCTGGTGCTGCAGATCCCCTCCTGCCTCCCCCTGAACCTCCAAGCTCCCCCCCCCCTCCCAACACAAGGTGCGGCAGGGAGAGAGAGAGGAGGAGGCGAGGCGGCAGCTGCTGCTGCTGAGGCACATCCGCCACCCCCTCACACCCTCTCCCCTTCGTCCCCATGGAGGGGGGGGAGGGGGGGGAGGGGAGCGGGGGCGGAGCTGCGCGTGCGACTGCAGGGCACGCGGGCAGGAAGAAACCATCACCCCTCTTGCCACCCCCTTACCCTCCATGATGCGACAGGGCACCGGGGCTGTGGCTAGGGGCAACAGGCTGCGAGGGGCCGAGGCTAGAGGCGACGGGGCCGCGGTTAGGGGCGGCAGGTCGCGAGGGGCCATAGCTAGGGGCGACGGGGCGACGGGTCGACGAGGGCCGCGGCTAGGGGTAACGGGGCCAAGGGGCCGAGGCGACGGGGCCTAGGGTTGCTAGGGGCCGCAGCTGAGGGCGACGGGGCCTAGGGGCCGCGGCTAGGGGTGACGAGGCCAAGGGGCCGAGGCGACGGGGCGACGGGCCTAGGGTCGCGAGGGGCCGCAGTTGGGGGGCGACGGGGCCTAGGGGCCGCGGCTAGGGGTGACGGGGCACCGGGGCCGAGGCGACGGGGCCTAGGGTCGCGAGGGGCCGCAGCTGGGGGCGACGGGGCCTAGGGGCCGCGGCTAGGGGTGACGAGGCCAAGGGGCCGAAGCGACGGGGCGACGGGCCTAGGGTCGCGAGGGGCCGCAGTTGGGGGCGATGGGGCCTAGGGGCCGCGGCTAGTGGCGACGGGGCCAAGGGGCCGAGGCGACGGGGCGACGGGCCTAGGGTCGCGAGGGGCCGAGACGACGGGGCCTAGGGGCCGCAGCTAGGGGCGACGGGGCCAAGGGGCCGAGGGGCTCCAGCTAGGGGCGACGGGGCCAAGGGGCCGAGGGGCTCCAGCTAGGGGCGACGGGGCCAAGGGGCCGAGGGGCTCCAGCTAGGGGCGACGGGGCCAAGGGGCCGAGGCGACGGGGCCTAGGGGTCGCGGCTAGGGGCGACGGGGCCAAGGGGCCGAGCCTAGGGGCTAGGGGCGATGCCAAGGGGCGACGGGTCGGGGCCTAGGCTAGCAGGGCAGTAGGTGGTGGGCCCATGAACATTAGGTCCTAAAAGCGACCTACTCTGATAGCATGTTAGAATACGTAGCTTAGTAGGGAGGGGAAAGCTTAGGAGCCATGCTAGTGTTTAGGCTAGGCATGGACTATCGAGAGAGTTGAGGAGAAGTGTCGAGAAAAGGATGGTTTCACTATAGCAAAACAATGACATATATGGGGAAGGGAGAGGGTGCACCACCAAAACAAGAAACATATAGCTACACTAGGATCTACCGTACGCAGGTATATTAATGTATACAAATACATTTCAACACAAAGGCAGCGCGACAGCAAGGACAAATAACTGACTCGCTATTGAGCAGTTACCCGAGTCGTCACTGTATCGAACCGCAACAGCAGTTACAGTTAAACCTTTCGTATTCCATGTAATCATATACAACCTTGTATCTCTTTGCTACAATCAACTCATCTTGTTCTCACCTACTAGTGCAAGGTGGTTCAATTAATCCACTATTACGCTTCCGCTAAATACATCACCACTCTGAGAGTTTAGTCTTGAAAACGATCCTAAGGGCCTTTTCAGCCCAACATGGTATCAGAGCCTGCAAGACAAAACTCAACTCTGTTCAACTTCCTGCAACAACAGAAGACATGGAAACACAGAATGAAAGAAGCTCGTCTACTAGATCTCTCGGTACTACTCCTACTCCACCGCCAGCCTCTAGACTGCAGACAGAAGGAGGCACAACTCAAAAATCAGCTACTGAGTCTGTCAGAATCCCAACCACTAGACCATTGGGATAAAATGGCTTGTTTGTGTAGCGGGTATGTGCGCCCATAACCCCCCAGGACAACGAGCCTGTAACCCTTCCCTAGGATCAATCGGGGATCACCAGTGGACCTCTGACACCCCCCCGCACTGGGATGCCCGAAGTGCACACACTGGGATTCGAACCCGAGACCGCTCTGATACCATGTCAGAATCCCAACCAATAGACCATTGGGATAAAAGGGCTTGTTTGTGTAGCGGGTATGTGCGCCCATAACCCCCCAGGACAACGAGCATGTAACCCTTCCCTATGATCAATCGGGGATCACCAGTGGACCTCTGACAGAGTCAACTGAGACTCATGCGAACCAAGCAACCGGCATCGACCCAAGCATGATGAAGAAATTCTTCTCTTTCATGTCGTTCTACGAGCAACATCAACAAGCGGCACCTGCGCAGTCAAACAACAGCGACAACAACAACGGGGTCACTCCTATGAGTCTTGACGGCTCATCTTTTGCGCGCGGAAAACAGCCTACCTTCGCACCGTATGTACCTCAACGCAACTCTGTCAGCTTCATGCCAAATCGGCTCCCACCTGGACAAGAGACGAAGACACTGGATGCACTTCAGGTGTAGTCACAATTCGCACACGTGCTGAAACTGCAAACATCAACACCATTTGACGGAAAGGACTTCTATACCTGGTCCTTCGAATTTGAGCTGATGATGGAAGGCGCTCAAATGCTTGGCTTCTTCGACAGCTCCCTGCCATATCGAACGCATGAGACACAGTACGACAAGCAGCAGTACACGTACCGGTCACTAATGGCGTACACCATACTCCTGCGAAACATAACGGCAAACGAGCAGTTGAACATCCGGTCTTATCGCGGATACGGAAACTCCGCCGAGCTCGCGTACAACCACCTGAAGAACCTGTATCAAGCAACCGACAGCGTTAATCAAAGTCGTCTCATGGCGCAATTAACAACGGTCCAAATGCAACCCGACGAAAAGGGAATGGCATATATCAGTCGCTGTCGCGGTCTGCGCAATAGACTCCTTCGATGCGGCGGATCAATATCCGAAGAAGCGTTCGTCACTGTCGTCATCACAGGTCTCGGTCCTCAGTGGCGCTCCACTCGAGCCATTCTCCGGGCCCACGGAAGAATCTCCGAAGCAAATCTCTGCACCGAAATTCATGCTGAACAACAAGACATGGACCTGCATGAAGAACGACAAAAGTAAAGAGGATCAGCACCAGAGTTCGCCTTTCACACTCAGCGGCGCAACAACAACAACAACCGACAACGAGAGCACCAAGCACGAAGATACGTACCGCCGTTCTGTCATCTCTGCCGAACGCCAGGACACTCTCGTATTCACTGCCCGAATCAGCAGCAATCGACACCAACACCACGTCAGCTTCGACCTTCAAGTAGTCAAGTGACAACCGGGAAGTCGTGATCACCGTCGCCAACAACCGGAACATGCACACACGATGACAAGGAGTAGTTCAACTTCAGTTTGGCGAAACTAACGTCGTTTTTCAGATGTCGAAGGTTTTGATTGCAGAAGGACTGTGCTACAACTTACTAAGCGCCAGCCAGCTCATGGCAAAAGGGATCCATCTTGAAGCCGATAGCACCGCTCAAGAATTCAAACTGTACAACGGGAGGGGCGAACTTTACATCGGGAAAGCGGTCCTGAAGAACGTCTTCGTTCTCGACTTTGTCCTAGATCAAGGAACTGCTAACAGCGACGCGATCGTCAACTTCACCACTTGGTCGCACCCACCAGATCTCGACTCAGACTTCAGCCCCGAAGGGTTCTGGTACTCACACACTATACCTGAAGCAGAACGGACAAGGGCGTTAGCAGTGATTCAACAGACAACAGCAGCAGCAACAACATCGGCAGCAGTAGCAGCAACATCGGCATAAGCAGAAGCAACAACAATAGCACCAGCACCAATCGCCAGCTCTTCATCAACCCCGACTCCCGCTCAATAGATGTCTCCCGTTCCACGAGACATCCATAGAAGTGCTAACGTCACTGCAGGTTTCTACTCCAACTCCGACCTGTACAGACGTTCGCCTGGACATCGCGCCGACGAATCATTGTGGCATCAAAGGCTAGGACATCCCAGCAATACGACACTGAACAACACGATAAGAGCAGGAGTTCTCGACAAAGATTCACTACTCTTACCCGACAGAAGAGAATTGCAACGAGTCTGCGGAACCTGCTTTACCTGTCCTGAAGCCGACTTACCTCATCAGCCGTTCGTATCTCACCACAACCCGAGCACGCCAGCATATGCACCGCTGGAGAAGGTCTACAGCGACATACTGTACACCCGCAAAAGCGGACAGGGAGCATACAACTACGTAATCACGTTCATCGACGCCGCCACCAGATACATCTGGCACCTCAATCTTCCGAGCCACTACATGGACTTCGAAGCCTTCGTCGCTTGGCTCCTAGTAGCAGAGAGGGGATCAGGAGTGAAGCTGAAAAGTTTCAAGTCAAACGGGGGAGGAGAATATCAATCACAGCGCTTCAAGCAATACCTGGTGGAGAGAGGCATCAAGAGACTCATCTCTCTTCCCTACGCTCATCAATAGCAAGGCGTGGCAGAAAGGATGAACAAGACCCTCTAGAACACCATGCGCAAGCTGCTACGTGGCATGCGACTACCCAACCATCAATGGTCTGAGGCAATGGACCATGATGTGCTGTTACACAACTTGCTTCCATCATCTTCGCTTCCGAAAAACGCATCACCGCATCCGCTGTGGACAGGAAAATTGGGCAACACAAGAATGTTCCGAGTTTTTTGCTGCATGGTACAGTACCGACCCCACACTACACGAGCCGGACGATTCTCACAACGCGCACAATGGGGATTACACCTGGGCATCGAAAAACATTACCACGCGTGGAAGATTTTCAACGTCCACTTGAAGGAAACAGTAGAAGCACGTGACGTGATTTTCTACGAACGACTCACTCTCCAAACGTACCTGGACAACTTGGCAGCAGAACGAGACCTCACAAGCGGCTTCTATGGCAACCGAGCCTTCGCCTCGCTAGCAGATGAGGCTGACTGAGATGAACAAATCGTGGACGGAGCATCGGAGGAAGCCGGACCTCTTCCCTACTATTCGGTACCCGTTCCGATGGACGACGAAAACCCTTGCGAAAGCATCAACGCCGAAGTCTACTACGACTTCGCCGACAATGGTTACGTTACACCTTAGCCGGTCAACACGAACATTTCAGAACGCATAGGCCCGAACTTCTTACCTGATCCAGAAGCGGGAGACGAAGCAGTTTATCCCGAGGACCCAAATCTCCCTCGCCACACACAGAGTGGGCTACAGATTCTTGGGCTCGTCACCGCAGTCCATGGCGCACTGATGCCACGAGAACCTGCTATGGTTCAGCAGGCTCTGGGGGGGCAGCACAGGGAAAAATGGCGAGAAGCCATGGACAGGGATTTAAAAGCGCTGGAAGACAGAAACACCTGGGAGATAGTACCCATCGGAGTGGCACGCAACAAAACCAGTCTCATGGGAAAATGGGTCTTCCGCGTGAAAACGAAAGCTGACGGGACAATTGACAAATTCAAAGCACGATGGGTCGTGCGCGGCTTCGACCAAGAGCACGGACGATACTTCACCAAGACTTTCGCGCCAGTCAGCTGACATACCTCTTTGCGAATCCTTCTCGCGATAGCCGCCATAAAGCAGAAGAAGCTTCGCCAAATCGACGTAGCTAATGCGTTTCTCTACGCTCCCGTCAACGCCGAAATCTTCGTCGAGCAACCACACGGATCCGACACAGACCCTAATCAAGTCTGTCAGCTGCTGAAGTCCCTGTACGGCATCAAGCAAGCTCCGCGGCTGTGGCGGCGTACCTACACGCCGGATTAATCCGCATCGGCTTTCAGCAACTACCACACGACCAGGGCATATACATACTCACGAAGGAAGCCGAATACATCCTGCTGATCGTGTACGTAACGACTTGCTCTACATAGGCTCTACCGACGACATCACCACTTGGTTTGAAGGGAAACTACAATGGGATCTCTCACTCACGGTCTCTTCCACCGTAACCCAATACCTGGGACTCAACATACTCGACGGAGAAAATGCGATCTACCTCAGCGTCGCAAAACACGCCGACACAATCGCCAAACGCTTTGGATTATCACCAGCCGCCATATCCACGCCCTATCGCTACACTGCCGGAAATCACCAGGAAAAGTATAATCTGCTCGGACCTGCCGGACTACATGACTACCAGCGGAAACTTGGATGCTTACTCTTCGCAGTCGTTACCTGCCGACCGGACCTGTCGTACTCAGCGAGCCAGCTTGCCACCTATCTCAAACGGCCCGAAGCAAAACACATGGCGGAACTCAACCGCGCGTTACACTACCTCGTCAGCACACCTACAATCGGCCTAACCTACCACAAGACTGGAACCACTACTCCAAAGCTAATCGGCTACATGGACGCTGACCACGTAGGCGAATCTGACAACAGGTGATCGCATACCGGGTATATCTATCGACTGGAGCCCGTCGGCCCTATCTCGTGGCAGTCGAGCAAGAATGAACTAATTGCTCTCTCCTCTGCTGAAGCATAATACATTGCACTCTGCTTAGCCACCAAGGAAGGACTATACCTTTGCAAACTACTGGAAGAAGCAAAGCTGGCCCAGTTACCCAAATTCTCCCTCTTCTGCGACAATCAATCTGCAATTTGCATAGCGAACAAGAGCGGGTTCGCGAATCGGACGAAGCACATTGCCCTGCGCTACTTCTTCATGAAGGACGAAATCAAGAAAGGGAGACTCGAGTTATCTTACTGCCTCACGTCCGAGATGGCAGCAGATTACCTAACGAATAAACTTGGAAAGCAGAAGTTCGAGTACTGCATGCTGCTGACTGGACATGGCCACGTCACCATCAACGAAGGCGATGACACTCCAAAAGCGAAGGGGAGTGTTGGAAACATCTAGTTTGCGCTTCTGAAGTATCGAGCACTATAACAAGAACGAAACATACCTACAGCGAAGCAACACCGAGTCAACCAAGATACAGCAAAGCGGTTGACAAGGCGACAACAGCAAGAGGTTGAAGCGAAGGTCAAAGGTCAGCAACCTTTGACTCGACAAAGGCATCGCGACAGCAAGAACAAATAACTGACTCGCTATTGAGCAGTTACCTGAGTCATCGCTGTATCGAACCGCAACAGCAGTTACAGTTAAACCTTTCGTATTCCTTGTAATCATATAAAACCTTGTATCTCTTTGCTATATTCAACTCATCTTGTTCTCACATACTAGTGCAAGGTGGTTCAATTTATCCACTATTACGCTTCCGCTAAATACATCACCACTCTGAGAGTTTAGTCTTGAAAACGATCCTAAGGGCCTTTTCAGCCCAACACTTTGGAAGACCGTCCTGCCCGGGCGACTTCCCAGGGGCCAGCTCGCGCACCTCTTTCCGTACCTCCTCCGACCATAGTGCACTAAGGGCTTTCCGGCTGGCTTCCCCCAAGGTCCACTGCAAGACAACCGGCTGCGTCCCATGGAGGTCAGTGCCTCCACTTCCGCCAAAGGAGTCTTTGAAAAACTCCATCGCCGCCGTAATCAAGCTCATCGCTCCCGAGTAGGTGACCCCTTTTAACTAACCGCCTTCATCACCGTCTTGGCTTTCCGCATCTTTATCTTCCCGGAAAGGAAACCGGATGTTGTTTCCCCATCCAGCTCCACTTTAACCCCGAGCCATTCCTGCAGCTTCTCCTGATGACTCTTTTTGTATGCGTCTAGTAGCTCCTCTTTATTTAGCAGGGTTATGTAATGTATTATTGATTCTGCACAAATGTATTCTCGATGTTATCACCAGATTTTTACTATGGCGGTTGTGTCAGTCTCACCTGCCACCTCCCACTTGTTGGCAGCCACTCTTGGAGACTTCCTTGGCGGGCATTGCTCCATCCGCCGCTCTCCACCAATGGTTGACCGCATCACCTGTCCACCCTTCCCCCCAACTCTTCCCCGCACCCCGCTCCCAACCTCCCCTTTGCTACCCCCCTTCCCTGCCAACTTCCGCCTTTTCGCGTTTTACCGCAACACCACCTCCCGCCAATCACGGATCCTTGGCCAGCGCTGTCCCTCCCTCATGTCCACATCTACAGACTCAACCAGCAGCAACTCCTAGGTTGGAACAGAATTCCTGCATCCTGGTGTTGTTCAGGGTGTGGAACAGATCTCAGCTAGGTTGAATTTACGTTTCAGCTATCTTGGTGTTAGTCTTTCTAAGATAGGTGGCTGTCCTGATTCGCTACCGCGGCCATGGCTCGTCTTGTGGCCTTCTTGTGCCTTCTGGCACTTGTGAATGCCGCCTCAGCTTTTTACCTTCCTGGCGTGGCTCCTCAAGACTTCAAGAAGGTTAATATCTTCGCCGTAGCCGATGAGCGATGTTTGAGCATTTATGGATTAGTACTAACTTTTCGCGCAATGTCTGAGCAGGAGGATCCACTTTTTGTCAAAGTCAACAAGTTAGTTTCAACCAGAACTCAACTTCCCTATGAGTACTATTCACTCCCCTTCTGCCTTCCGGAAGAAGGAATTAAGCCAGTGGCGGAAAATCTGGGCGAGATTCTGCGTGGTGACAGAATTGAGAACTCTCCCTATCAGGTCTGTATTACGAATCATTTTTCGATGTTTAGCAATACTATGCTGGTTTCTTACGGTGCGAATCTTACCTTTCTGAGTTGCAGTTTCAAATGAGGATCGACGAGCAGTGCAAGATCGTCTGCAGAAAGGCGAAGGTTCCCCTTGAGGAGGCTCTTCAATTCCAGGAAAAGATCGATGACGAATATCGCGTCTTCATGTAGGAAACATTATTAACTTGTCTTTTGTATCTCTCCACAAGGCGGTTCTAATGTTTCGGTTTGCTCAATGCAGGATCCTTGATAATCTGCCAGCGGCCATGGTCAGGATGCGCGCGGAGGAAGGTGGTGAGTCCATCAAGACTTATGAGCGTGGATTTCCTGTGGGATTCAAGGCCCCATCGGAAACGGTATGGCACTTAAAATCACATGGCCTCTCAGTGTTGTTTGAAATGATGGATCCTCAGAGATCATCGGTAGATCGTGACGTTAACGTCCAGTCTTTTTCCAATGTGCTTGCAGAATGGGCCCGATGAGTATTTCTTGCACAACCACCTGCGATTCACTGTGCTGTTCCACAAAGACCCCACGAACAATCTGGCCCGCGTCGTCGGTTTCGAAGTCGAACCTTTCAGGTAGGTGCCAACAGTTTTGGTTCTGATCAATTGCGACCTATACTCTCTAAACCTGAAAATGGCCATTGCGTGCAGTGTGAAGCACCAGTACGAGGGTACCTACAATCCGGCGAAGCCTATCCTCACGACCTGCAACCCAGGAAACCCTACACAGCATGTGGATAGCGGCATGCCACCGCAGCCGATCAAGGAGAACGAGGAGGTCATCTTCACCTACGATGTGATGTTCAAGGTACGTGGAATTCCGAGTTCGCAAATGTGCGATGTCGGGAAATTTACTGATAGCTTGCGAGGTCTTGGGGTGCACATGAAGGTAACGCCAGTGCGATTGTTTCTTTAGATCCCTTCGAAGCAACATGCTAGTGGGACGATAGTAACAGTTTGGAAGCGTGGTGTTTTACGAGCGGACACGTAGAACACCGAGTAAGCTGGGTAATTTGAACCGACACGACCCTGTAAGCTGACACGCACTAAGATGTGAAATATCCGACACCAACATCGCAGAGAAAGGGGAATGTGCGATGTCGGGGAAATGACTGATAGCGCGTGAGGTCTTTGGGTGCACATGAAGGCAACGCCAGTGCGCAACTTGCTAGTGGGACGTGATAAACGGTTTAGAAGCATGGTTTTTCATGAGCGGACACGTATAACACTGTATGCTGACACGGACTCAGATGTGAACTATCCGACATCAACGTAGCAGAGAAGGGGAAGCCATAACATTAGTTCAGATCGTCTGGGATTGGGTTTAACAACGTTGCTTCCAGTCCCAGCATTTCATATTCGGGAAGTTGTAGTAAAGAAGTCTAATTCTGGTGTAAGGTAGCCTGGATACTTATGTTTGTGTAATGTCTGGTTTTCTTGTTCTTGTTAATCCATTTGCATTTTCGTTTGTGCTTTATCTCCCTCTTCCTTCCCATTGCAGCCAAGCAACGTGAAGTGGGCGTCTCGCTGGGACACGTACCTTCTCATGACGGACGACCAGATCCACTGGTTCTCCATCATCAACTCCCTCATGATCGTGCTCTTCCTCTCGGGCATGGTTGCCATGATCATGATGCGCACACTGCACCGCGACATCTCCCAGTACAATCAGTTGGAGACTCAGGAGGAGGCACAGGAGGAGACTGGGTGGAAGCTGGTCCATGGTGATGTGTTCCGCCCACCCAACTATGCTGGCCTGCTCTGCGTGTATGTCGGCACCGGTGTGCAGCTGTTCTTCATGACACTTGTCACAATGGTGTTCGCCCTTCTCGGATTCCTCTCCCCATCCAACCGGGGTGGGCTTATGACTGCCATGCTTCTGCTCTGGGTCTTCATGGGTCTCTTGGCTGGATACTCTTCCGCCCGCCTGTACAAGGCATTCAAGGGCACTGATTGGAAGCTGAACACCATCCGCACTGCAGTCACCTACCCTGTTGTTGTCTTCGTCATCTTCTTCATTCTTAACATCCTGATCTGGAAGGAGAAGTCCTCTGGAGCTGTTCCGTTCGGCACCATGTTCGCTCTCTTCTTCCTCTGGTTCGGCATCTCTGTTCCTCTAGTCCTTCTGGGAAGCTACTTCGGCTTCAAGAAGGCTGCTATCGAGGATCCAGTCCGCACGAACAAGATCCCGCGGCAGATCCCCGAGCAGGCGTGGTACATGCACCCCGTGTTCTCCATCCTCATTGGAGGCATTCTGCCCTTCGGTGCGGTGTTCATCGAGCTCTTCTTCATCCTCACCTCCATGTGGCTGCAGCAATTCTACTACATCTTCGGCTTCCTCTTCATCGTCTTCGTCATCCTCATCATTACGTGCGCAGAGATCACCATTGTGCTCTGCTACTTCCAGCTCTGCAGTGAGGACTATCGCTGGTGGTGGAGAGCGTATCTGACTTCCGGTTCATCTGCTCTTTACCTCTTCCTCTATGCCACGTTCTACTTCTTCACCAAGCTGGAGATCACCAAGCTCGTGTCAGCTGTCCTATACTTCGGCTACATGGTCATCATCTCCTACAGCTTCTTCATTCTCACAGGAACCATTGGGTTCTATGCATGCTACTGGTTCGTGCGCCTGATCTATGCATCGGTCAAGATTGATTGAGTGCGACTCAGTTGGTGAGATAGGATGAGTGCTGCAATGGGCTAAGAGGTTTATGACTTCTATAAGTGACAATATTTTGGGTGTTTCGTTTGTGCCTGTAGCCACAGACCCTTAGCTGATGCCAGTTGAAATTTTTTCACCTCCCATTTTTTCCTTAGGGATGGTGATTTGAGGACTAATTGATGTGGGTAGATCAACTTTTAGAGCTGAATTTGAACTCTCTGAAGGTATGGAACGTATTCAAGGACCCTGCAAAAAACGTTTAGCTTTACATATCCTAGTGCTATTAGCATGATAAATCAAAACCTTACAAACTCCTGTGCTAGACCTAGCACCAATGTAACTGCTTATCAATGCACACGTTACAGGTCACTACCTATCACGCCTTGACCCTGCACTACCTATCAGCCAGAAGCTGGTCCGATTAGACTGTGTTAAGACCTAGAATCGAATTAAGCACCAAACTGCATTTGAGTGCTATTGCAGTAGCATGTTGGGCAACCATACACAGAGTGTGCCTTGCCAAAATCAGAACAGGTTGGAGAAAGAGGCCCAAACGGGGTGAAAAGCCGCACTGTGCATGGTGGATACGCCTTTGGCCTGAGGAAGTGGAGGGGAAAAGGTCAGTTACAAAAATTTGAGGAAAACAAAAGAATTTCCATGCAGACAATCTTAATGAACTTACCGGTCTGGTCTGACAATATGCATGGAAGGCGGAAGCCTCTTCTTCCCGTTAGGGACAAAATAGTACTTGAGCATTGGGAACCTCCTTTGCTGTTGCGCCAAGAGAAGATGGTTGTTGGGCGGAGGGGGGCACTCCCCTTTCACTTCGCCGTATTGCTGTAGCGCCTGTGACCCACAAGAACGGGGAAGAGTATGAGGGGAAACGGAAGGCGTGGGGACGGGTCAGCGGGGGTGGAAAGAAAGCGAACGTTTAATAAAACCAGTTCAACCAAATCGGAACTTGTAACAACGAATCCCTGAAAGGTGACCAAAAGGTGGTGCACCCACCACAGCACAGAACCAGCACAGCGCAGAAAGCAGCGTACCTGTCGCACGAGTGGAAAGATCTCCGGAAGCGCGCCCGTTATTCCGACCCATGACAGCGCTCGCACGTCCTCCTCCGCGCACGGCCAGCTGGCGATCTCCACGCTCCTCCAGCGCAACGACCCGCAGCGCGTCAGCGCCTTCAGTTTAGCGGCCTCCGAGATAAACTGGACGACTGCGCCGACGACGAAGAGGAATATTAGCGTCGCTGACAGTCGACACTCAAGCTAGCGGATCCAAAAATGAAAAACCGAATAAACCTCTTAACCTAGCGATCGGTTAACAACAATGGTTGGAGTGTACCTGCATCCCCGGAATAGGTGAACTCGATATGCTGTATCGGGTAGGGACACTGCAGGTGCGACAACTGCTGGTCCAACCACCGTACCTTCTCGACTACGGGCACTCCTGCCTGCAAGACCAACAAGAAAGCACCGTCGTGAGAGAGTGTCGTAAGCGATAGCGTCGAGCGACGTAATAACGTGACACTTCAACGACTTGTGACTATAGTAAGTGATCTAACAGCACGCGGGGACGACGTACCCCTTATTGCGCTTTCTGACATACCCCTTAATGAGATTAAAGACGTACCCCTATTCTGGACGTCTGCACGAGAATCTGCCGGTCGGGTAGATGGTCAAGCGACATGTAGTAGGAGGGATCATCGAGATCGCAAAGCTCGGGATTCGACTCGAAGTGCAATCTCTGAGGCGATCCGCCGTGAATCGCGGCGTCGCGCGGACCCGCTCCCACACTGCCTGAACTGTTCAGCCTCGCGGCGTACGGGCGCTCGACGAGATGCATCGCGTCGCTAGTCAAACCAAGTTCAGATCCCGCTTGATAACGGATCAGGACCACTTCCCTGACCTTTTTTCTTGAATTCTTTTCGAGTAAACAAAATCGCAAAGAGCGGTTGCGACAGCAGAGGTTCAGCCCGGTTGAGCGATAGACACAACAAATCGTTGCGAACGCTTATGGAACTGGCGGAACGAGCAAGCGACAGACTGATTAATCCGTTAAATCAAAGAGCTATTAAAAATGATCGGGGAACCAAGTAACTATCAGTAAGGAAGTGATGGAGACGCTGTTGCGAAGCAATCAGCTGTCAATAATGGTGGCGTCAGCCACTAAAGCGTCGGGAACGCACAGCAAGCGGGGAGGTGATCAGATCAGTGATCACCCGATAGCCTTGTAAAGCGGCGAGGACAGAGCAGAGCAGAGCGGGTGACGGGCGGGTGGAAGGATGTGTGTGGGACTTGGTGAGAGGAAGGAGGCGTGTGGTGGGAACTGGAGGTGGTGGAGAGGAGACTGGCGGAGAAGTGGGCGAAATATGCGAAGAAAACAGCGGCTAAAAGAGAATTTTAGAGGGTCGCCAGTTGGCTTTCCAAGAAACTGGTGGTGGTGGTCGATTGGTGGATCTCACGTCTGGCTTTCCACTGCCTCGAAAACGTTACGTCTAGCGGTGACGGTTTCGAGGGACGGGAAGGCAAATGACGAGAGGGGTCGGATTTGGCGACGATGATGCACAAGGCGGTGCGACGAAGGAAAACTGGATGAGCGAAACGAGGTGGGGTAACGTGCGAAGAAATGGGACGAGGAGAATGAGCGGACAGGACGACGAAGCGAAGCGATGCATACAGCGCGAGTGAGTGCGACGAAGGCGGGGTGTGACTTCGCCCTTGGTGGCCTGTCCCCCGAACAGGCGATTTGTGACTTCGCGGGAGAACATTTTGCAATGGGGTCGATTACGGGCAGATGCGCAGAGCAAGCTTGACTATTGAACTGTGTGGTTCATTGCAATGTTTCCTTGGTTCTTGAAGTACGAAAACTTTCGAGGTGGTCACCACCGAATTTCCATATCGCACCAGCCTCATGAGACAGGCTCGGTCGGGAATTGCAAAAATGACGGGATTTCCAAACCGCGTGTGCACCTGTGCGTCAACTTCACTTCACACACCGAACGGGCTTACAAAGACGCCACGAATTAGTTTCGCATAAGCACACAGCACACGAATTTATTACATACATCATGGACACAGCTCCATATAGAAGTACAGAATAGTTATAGCGGAATAGCCAACAAAATGCTAAGGACGAAGGAGTGTAAGTAATGGCAACGTCCTGAAACATAGAAAATATACTATAATACTGAATCAAACGCTGTTCTTCTAGTAGAGTTAGTGCATCGAATCCTTTGTTGTAGACGTCTTCTTATGGAAAATCATCTTCCAAATTTACATACATCTCGATGGCTTATTGATGGCCTTTTGTTGTGACTGTTTCGAATAGTAAAAGATGAAGCATTACTGTGCACTCCTTACCGCAGCAATCGAAGCACACACTACCGAGGATGAAGACGAAAAGGTGGAAGTGATGCGAAGGGTCGTACAGTTACGAAAGAATCTGGATCGTTGGGCAGACAGCACCATGCAGCAGCAGTGGCGAAGATTCTGCACAGGCAGTTTGTAACCGTCTGGAGTCGCACGGTTGAGTTTCGCTGCAGTAAGGGAGTGTACCCCTTAGAGTACATGGATAGCCTAGGTCGATCCGAATTCCCTTGTACTCTTATTTATATTCCTGTATTTGCATGTTATTACCATCTCAAGCATTTTACATCCAATCTGTTATTGAGGTCAAGGACCCACCACCACTACTCAGACGTGTGTGAACCTTCCTGAGGTGATCCTAGGGACGATCAACACTTGATCGCAACATGGTATGAGAGCGACTCGGAAATCCTTCACACTGCCACCTCCGAAATCTTCGTCGTACGTACTGGCGTCCGGCACACGCTCGCGCGTGAGAATGGCCGGAGGATCTGGTGGTCAGGCGAATCTGACGGCTGAAGCGCAGACCAAACCGACAGCGACAAGCGAGGAAACGACGACGATTGGAACCGCCGCCCTCGCACAGATGCTTCAGCGACTCACCAGCCTGGAGCAACAACTCCAAACATTGCGGAATGGCGACGCGGGAACATCTTCCCAACCCACTCAACCAGCCTCGAACGACCACAATACCTGTCAGAGGAATGAACGAGAATGAATGAACTAGGAAACAGTTGGGTACAAGTACTAACCCTAATTGGGTTGTACCCCTTATGGGCTACCCTGTTAGAATAGTGAACGAATGAACGAAACAGAGAAGAGGGGGTTTCACTAGCAGGCAGTTGAGTACATATAGCAAACCCTAAATTGGGCTGTACTCACTATTGAGTATCCCACTGTAGGCTAGACAAATATAACATTCTGACACACCCCCATAGCCAAAGTGGGGTGTAATCAGCACAATAAGCAAGCAGAGCAATAGTTCACAAATATAAGCAAAGCTAGAGGCAGTCACAGACGGTAAGTGAGGAGGAGGAGGGACTGTGAGAGGAGTGGAGATAGGAGACGACGGGTGAAGCTGCAGATACACGGGCAACAGGAGCGGCACGCACTGTGGGTACCGGAGATTGTAGCCCCCGGACTACTAGAGTAACTGGCTC
The DNA here is from genome assembly GCA_947471745.1 of Closterium sp. Naga37s-1. NCBI lineage: Eukaryota > Viridiplantae > Streptophyta > Zygnematophyceae > Desmidiales > Closteriaceae > Closterium > Closterium sp. Naga37s-1. Next base: position 2,182,328 of record CANJKZ010000328.1, read on the forward strand.
CGCGGCTAACTCTGAGCGGCAGGAGCAACGGACCCACGGGCGACTGGCGCAGCAGGCTCGCTGGGCTACCGGAGATTGTAGCCTCCGCACTACTGGCGTTGCTGGCGACACGACGGCTGCCTCCGCCCAACCTCCCCAAACTGTCCCACCCCCCTTTCACACACCCCCTGCTGCACCTCTAGCACTGCTCACACGCCACCCCCTTAGTACCACTCCGACGGCTCCCACACATCCACCCCCCTCAGCGGCAGCTGCAGCAGTGGGAGACAGAGGAGGAGGAGGAGCAGGGGAGGCCGCACACATCCGTCACCCCCATACTCGCCACCCCCAAACCCTAAAACAGGCAGCACGTGGCGGGAGCGGATGCGCGCACGGCAGGGCAGGTGCGCGCGGGCCTGGCGCAGGCTGAACGGGCCGCCCATGAGCCAGGCGCAGACCGTACGGGCCGCGCGCGGGCCTGGCGCAGGCCGTACGGGCCGCGCATGGGCCTGGCGCAGGCCGTACGACGGGCGACGGGGGCGCTTCGACGGGCGATGGGGGGCGACGCGCAGGTCCCCGGGGGCGCTGCGACAGAGCAGCAAACCACCCGGGCAGGGCAGAAAACCGCCGCGCGCCCAGCAAGGCGGCGCGACGGGCAGAAAACCGCCGCGCGCCCCGAGCGCGCGGCGGGAAGAAAAAGTTGCCGCGCGCCATGAGCACGCGGCAGGCAGGAAAACAGCGCGCGCCCGAGGCGCGTGATAGGCAAGACAGCAGCAGCGGAAGCTAACGGTGGGCCCATGCACAGGATCGACCCGTGAGGGTCGACCTGCTCTGATTCCATGTTAGAATAGTGAACGAATGAATGAAACAGAGAAGAGGGGGTTTCACTAGCAGGCAGTTGAGTACATATAGCAAACCCTAAATTGGGCTGTACTCACTATTGAGTACCCCACTGCAGGCTAGACAAATATAACATTCTGACATACCCCACTATAGCCTACACAAAGTAAGCAATATAACATTCTGACGCACCCAAAAAGGCAAAATGGGGGAGAACAAGTGGTCACAAGACCAGTCAAGAAAAGCAAAGCAAGCTCAGGGTGGATCACTAAGTCACCACACATTCCGAGCACAAGCAAAGGGCCACAAGGCCAGTTCACATGCAGTGTTATATAAAGAGCACAAACAGTACAGTGATCATACGCTAGCAAGAGTAAGCATGCAGAGATATATATAGATCATAGTACAAGCAAAGTCAAGCAGTGAGCAAGTGAGGCAAAGTAGGCACAAGGCCTATAACAGTACAGAAGCACTGATGATCACCAGACTGAAGTGCCTTGGTGAATATATCAGCAGTGTTGGCCCTAGTGGCCACGTACGCAAGACGAAGCTGACCACACTGCTCCAACTCTCGAGCAAGGAAGTATCGCAGAGCGATGTGCTTCGTTCTGTGCTCGAGCCTGTGCTCCTGACACAAGGCAATCATGGCCTTGTTGTCTACGTAGAGAACTGGAGGCGAACGAGGCTGCTCTCCCAAGTCAGTCAGCAGGTAGGTGAGCCAGCGTAACTCCTGTGCAGCCATGGCCCCTGCGTAGATCTCAGCCTCACAACAGGAACTGAGAACCGAAGACGAGCGGGTAGACCGCCAGGAAACAGAGCCAGAACCGAGGCTGAAGGTGTAACCTTGTGACGACTGCTGCATAGCCAAGTCGTCAACCCAAGAAGCGTCTGCGTGACCAGTGAGGACAACTGGACCCCGTCCTCCAAGCACGAGCCCCATGCCCGACGTACAGCACAAGTAACGCAGTACCATCTTCGCAGCATCCCAGTGCACCTTTCGGTGCCTACCGGGAGCCACATAGCGAGCCAGGAGGCTGAGAGGGTACGCGAGGTCAGGTCGTGTGCACGCCATCAGGTACATGACGCAACCCACAAGCTCTGGGTACGGACCACTCGGCTCTACGGACTCGTCCGAAGGTGGAGCTGTGAGCGAGCGGCCGGTAGACAGAGGAGTGGGCTGTGGCGAGGAGAACTGGAAGCCAAAGTGCTGAAGGACCTGGTGCACCATGTGTGACTGAGTTAGGGTGATGGTGCGCCGTGCTCTGTCCCGGGTGATCTGCAAGCCAAGATAGCTGCGCAGTTCACCCAGGTCAGTGCAGTTGTGTCTCTTCTGCAGCTCTGACTTCACAAGGGTCAGTGCCTCAGTTTCAGCAGTGACAAAGACCAGGTCGTCGACGTAGACGAGGTCGTAGAACGGCGGTAGTGACGTGTTGGTGCGTAGAAACAGCGACGGGTCAGCAGTTGAAGGAGTAAACCCAAGAGCCGCAAGTGTAGTCCTTATCATGTCGTGCCACTCGCGAGGCGCCTGGTGGAGACCGTAGACTGGCCGCTAGAGGCTCCACTGGGTACCTGTAGGAAACAACCAAATGAAGCCAGGTGGGCGGCGCAGCCAGATCTCCTCGTGCAGGCTGCCCTGCAAGAAAGTTGTACTGAAGTCCAGAGAGTGTAACTCGTAGTCACGCTGAGCAGCGACGAGCAGAAACTCCCGAAGAGTGGTCATCTTCGAGGTGGGGGAGAAGGTCTGGAAGTAGTCGACCCCGTGTCGCTGTCTGAAGCCTCTAGCAACGTAACACGCCTTGAAGGCAGGCGGAGAACCCGGCGGCCGCTTCACCCTGAAAATCCACATGCCGTCGACTATGTTCGCCCCAGACGGGGGAACTGCGTCTACGTAGGTGCTTGTGGACTTCCAAGATGTCATCTCGGCATCCATGGCTGTCTGCCACTGAGAGGTGTAAGGACGCGTAATCGCCTCTGCGTAAGAGCGCGGGGTTGTGATGTCTGGTGCATCCGGGTCTCCCTCAGGGGCAAGCAGCATGGAAGCAAAACGAGGAACAACAGCTGCAAGACACTCAAAGTCCTCCTGCCTGTCCTCAAGGACGTCCGTGCCAAGAGCACACTCACCCCCGATGGACGGAGGACTGGCAGACTCAGACTCAGCAACAAGAGCAGTGGCGTAGTCTAGACGACAGGCAGCAGCAAAGTCAACGAGCTCAGCAACGAGGGCAGACGCAGCAGTGGACTCAAAGAAAGGGTCAGTGACAACAGTGGCAAGGAGACGTGAGACAATGGGACTGGCAGCACGAGCGAGGTCAGACTCAGGGTCAGGGACGGCAGGAAGAGAGGACTCAGGAGGAGGTGGCAGAGGAACATGCAGTGGAACAGAGGAAGGACGAAGTGCCACAGCGTGGGTGCAGGGAACAGGAGGAGGATGCGGACGAGGAAGGCGACGACCAGTGCGAACAGCGCGAACAGGCGAGACAGGACAAGACTCAGGCTCACGACGCTCTGTAAGACCTCCGGTCTGCTCAGTGTAAGGAGAAGGAGCAGGCAGTGGGGAGGCCGGCTGTAACGGCGGCTGTGACTGGTCAGGCGGTGGACACAGTAAGGGAGGAGTAAGGCCAGTAGAAGACGGGAGACCAAGAACCTGCTGAAGCAGAGGAACAAAGTACGGTCGCAGTTGCACAGTGCCTCCAGCATTAGTACCGCTAGACACAGCACCAACAGCTCCAGTGTCACTAGCACCAGCTCCTCCAGCTCCAGCGCCACCAGCGCCAGTGCCTCCAGCTCCAGCGCCTCCAGGCTCCGCAGGGTCTCCAGCTTCAGCGCCTCCAGGCTCCGCAGGGTCTCCAGCTCCAGCGCCTCCAGCTCCAGAGCCCCCAACACTGCCAGTCCCGGTAGCTCTAGTAACCCTGGTACGAGCACCTCTAGGACTAGCAGCTGCAGCACCTCCGGTACCACCAGCTCCAGCAGGAACTCCAGCACCTCCAAGACGAGTAACTCCAACACCTCCAGCTCCAGTGTCTCCAGCGGCAGAGTCTCCAGCTCCGGCAGCTCCACTCCGAAGGCGTGTGCTCTGAGCAAACCACTTGCATAGCTGCTGCGGGGAGAGAGGCTCCGGCCGGGCAGACAGTCGTGGCGAAGCACCTGCAGGACCTCCAGAAGAAACAGTACCCCGAGGCTGAGCACCCCCAGACTCCGCACCCTAAGACTGAGCACCCCCAGGCTCCACACCCTCAGGCTCAGCACCCCCAGGCTCCGCACCCGCAGGCTCAGCACCCCCAGGCTTCACACCCCCAGGCTTAGCACCCCCAGACCCGGCACACTCCGACTCAGCACCCCCAGGCTCCGCACCCCCAGACGCAGCACCCCCAGACGCAGCACCTCGAGCAACACCTGAGCCGACAGCTACCTCAACAAGCGCAGTACCTAGGAGAGGGTCTGCCTGAGACACACCTGAGGGAGAAGGACCCTTGGGGGGGGAGGGGGTCTACCGGAGGGGGACCTGGAGCAAGGAAGAGCGGCAGGGGTGGGGGAGGGGCAGAGCGGTAGGGGAAGAGACGGTAAAAGGGAACCGACTCGTCAAACGTGACGTCCTGAGAGGGGAAGACACGGCGCGAGGTGGGGTGGTAAAACTGCCAGCCAGGTGCGTCAGGGGGAAAGCCAAGGAAGATGCAGGGAATAGCGCGGGCGGAGAGCTTGTCCGCGAACGTATCGCAAACAAAAGCACGAGAGCCACCGACTCGGAACACCGACGCATCGCCAACCTCCCCGGTCCAACGCAGTGTGGGCGAGGTCTCCGGAAAGGAGACTCGAGGCCAGAGGTTGAGCTGATGCGCAGCGTACTGGACCGCAAACGGCCACAGAAAATGGGGAGCAACCGCATGGATCATGGAGGTACGAGCGACCTCCATGACTACGCCAATGCGGCGCTCAGCAATCCCATTTTGCTGAGGGGAGGCCGGAAGCGTGAACGACTGGAGAATGCCTTCCCCACGACAAAAGTCCCGCAAGAGGTCGGAGGAGAACTCACCACCTTTGTCAGAGTGAAGACGTAGGACAGGAAGGTCCTGGCGGAACCCTAAACCCTGCGCGGATCCAAGGGATCAAGACATCAGGGACCTCACCCTTGCTGCGCAAGGGGAAGACCGTGGTGTAGCGCGTGTAGTCGTCAACAACCAGCAGAAAGTAGCACTCGCGGCCCTGTCCACTGACGCGGGCTGGGCCCCACACGTCCATGAGGAGAGTCTGCAGGGGAGCAGTCATCGGGGGAAACGAGGAGGAGTGAGGAGCGGCGCGCTGCGGCCCCTCCATGCAAGGAAGGCAGGGCGGGGCAGGCGAGGGCGGGAGGGGAGGCAGAGACCTGGGAAGACCAGAGACAAGGAGGCGGGAGTGCATGCCACGAAGGCGTGCCAGGGAGGGGTGACCAAGGCGGTGGTGCCACAGGAGACTTTGGTGCGACAGGAGGCGACACGACCAAGGGGGTGCTACTGGACCTGACGTTGACACCTGGGCAGACGCAGCTACCTGAGGAGGCTCGGTAGCCAGTGTGTATAGACTCGACCCAGGCGGACGAGTGAACGTGGCCAGGTGACGGCCCGTCCGTGTACACGTGCAGATCGACACACGCTGACCCCCAGGAGTGGTTGTAGTGACCATCGAATCTTGGAGGGCAACGGTACTCACCAAGTTCGTAGAGAACGAGGGGAGGTGAAGGCCTGACAGTGAGCCGGACGGAACTGCCGGACACAGGAGAACAGTGGAGGAATGGGCAAGGATTGGGCCCCCGGAGGAGTCAGCCAGTCTGACCAGAACAAGTGCAGAGAGAGGAGTGAGGGTGGTGCTGTCGCAAAAGAAACAGCGTGAAGCACCTGAGCCAAGTGTAAAGGTGTGCAAGGCCTCAACAGGCACAGTACCCGGGAGAGCAAACTCACTAGGACCTAGAGCAGCAGCCTCTATACCTGGGTCAGGCGGCACACACAGGTAACAGTCACCCTCAGCACTAACAGACAAGGCATACATAGCAGCAAGGATAGCATCATAGTCTAGGTCAAAGATGACAACTCCAAACCGAAGAAGCTCTGCCCAGCGGGGGCGCTCGGCCTCGTCACCAAACTCTGCGCGCCAAGCGTCGTCGAGGCGGGAGAAGCAGCGGTGCTGAGTTAGAGGCTTCCCGCATGTCTGACCAGCACGGTCACCCGTGCGAATGACATACGGGCAGCTAGCACTACCCCCAGACGCCCCACGCTGAGGAAACCACTCACGAAGTTGTTGGGGCGACGGGGTCTCGCTCCGACGCTGCTGCTTCTTCCTCTGGCCACCTCCAGAACCTCCCCTCGGAACAACTCCAGTCCGACCGCCACCACTCCCACTGCCGCCGCTACCGCCACCCCCACCGCTGCCACCACCACTGCCACCAAAGACCCCACTCCCGCCACCACTCCCACCACCGCCACCACCTCCACTGCCTCCACCACCTCCACTGCTGCCCCCACCACCACCCCCGCTGCCACCCTTGCCCTTGCTGCTGCGGCGCTTCCCACTAGTAGAAGCAGCCCTGACATCCTCAGCACCAAGGACGTCAACATCAGTAGCAGAGGCGTAGAAGGGGGCGAGAGGGGAGGGGGAACACCCCTCAAAGAAGGGCATGCGAGGAGTGCCACGAGCGGCACCTACAGCGACTACACTAGTCTCAGCTGCAAGGAGGTGCTGCTCGAGTAGGTCAACAGTGAGGGCTGCGGGGTCAAGTGCGAGAAAGTGGTCCCTGACAACGCGAAGAGAGTCAGGGAGGCGAGTGACTATGAAGTAGAGAGTGATGTACATCGGGGGCGGGTTCCTGGTTAGGAATTATGCTGGGAGAGCAGTGCGGTAGCGAGCGTCGCTTGTGCGAAGGTTGGTAACTAAGTCCCCCACAGTGGCAAAGTTGGACAGCTCAGGGAACAGGTAGGGCAGTAGAAGACGGCCTAGAGCAGCTGTGGCGGGCGAGGAGTACCAGGCGACTACAACGTCGTACAGTGCCTGTGCAGTCCTGTGCTGTCCGAAGTGAGCGCATTCGGCTAACGGCAGGTGGTTGCGAATGGCTAAACGAGCAGCAGCGTCATGAGTAAGCCACTGTGAGCGAGTCGCACTGTCAGCTGTGGCGGGAGGGGCGAGAGAGGCTCCAGACGTGTGTTCAAACAACGAAATGCTGTCGCTAGAGTCGCTCAGTAGGTACAGGTGTAAGTCGTCGAGCCACGCGTCAAACTGATTCGGATGGCCCTCATGGTCAAACGCGAGCAGAGGAGGGCGGTGCAAGCAGCAGGGCAAGCAGCAGAGGGGCGGCTAGCGGGCTGCAAGGGGAGCGACGCGCGAGCAGCACGAGGGCGGTGCGAAGGCTGCAAGGGGCGGCGAGCAGGCCTCAAGGGGAGCAGCGAGCGGGCTGCAAGGGGCAGCACAGCGGGCCGCAAGTGGCGGCGAGCGGGCAGCAAAGGGGCGGCGCGCGGGCCTAGGGGCGGCGGGCGGTCCGCAAGGGGCGGCAAGCGCGCTGCAAGGGGCAGCGTAGCGGGCCGCAAGTGGCGGCTAGTGGGCTGCAAGGGGTGGCGCACGGGCTGCAGGGGCGGCGAGCGGGCCGCAAGGGGCGTTGCGCGGGCTGCAGGGGCGGCGAGTGGGCCGCAAGGGGCTGCGCGCGGGCTGCAAGGGGCGGCGTAGTGGGCCGCCAATGGCGGCGAGCGAGCTGTAGGGGGGGGGGGGGCGGGGCGGCTAGCGGGCCGCACTAGGGCAGCAAGCGGGCTGCAGGCAGGCAGCAAGCGGGCTGCAGGGGTGGCGGGCGGGCCTCAGGCAAGCGGCGAGCGGGCGGCAGAGGCGGCTAGCGGGTCGCGAGCAAGGGGCGGGCGGGTCGCACGGGCGGCAAGCGGGCCGCAAGAGAGGGGGGGGGGGGGGACGCGCGGGCCTAGGGGCGGCGAGCGGGCCGTCAGGAAGAGGCGACGCGCGGGCCTAGGGGTGGCGAGCGGGCCGTGAGGAGGGGGGGGCGATGGGCGGGCCGCACGAGGGCAGCGAGCGGGCCTAGGGGCGGCGGGCGGGTCGATGGCGGGCGACTGGGGGGCCGCAAGAGGGCGGCGCACGGGCCTAACGGGCGGCTAGCGGGCCGCAATGGCGGCGAGCGGGCCGCAACGGGGGCTAGCAGGTGGGTCGCAAGCGGGCGACGCGCGGGCTGTTAGGGGCGGCGCGTCCGTGGCTAAGGGCGACGCGATGGGCCCCTAGGGCAGGGCAATGCGTGGGGCAGCTCTGTGGTGGGCCCTAAAAAAAACGGTCATAGCGAAGGACCTGCTCTGAAACCATGTCAGAAGAATGAACGAGAATGAATGAACTAGGAAAGAGTTGGGTACAAGTACTAACCCTAATTGGGTTGTACCCCTTATGGGCTACCCCACTATAGCCTACACAAAGTAAGCAATATAACATTCTAACAATACCGCCCCACACACCTTCTCCCTTGACACAAATGGCTCAACACCCAAGACTCCCCGTCCCAGCGAAGAAGCAATTCTCTCTGCGCAATCAAGGTTTTTGAGCATATCACAAATAAAGACAAGTGTGTGTTTTGACGGCAGAGACTTCTATACGCGGAGCTTCGAGCTGGAACTGCTGTTGCAAAACACGCAGATATTTCACTACTTCGACGGGAGCTACTTGGGACCCGCTGAGGATACTACTGACGCCCGTGTGCAGTACTACAACGATTCGTTGATGGCGTACAGCGTCCTCCTGCGGAACATGTCGCCGGCAGAATAGTTGAGCATTCGTTCGTACAAGACGATTCCTGCTCCAGCCCTTGATGCTTGGCGCCACCTGAATGGCGTGTACCAACCGAAGGACTCGGTTTCATCGAGCCGCCTGCTCCAGTAGCTACTGGAGACTAAAATGGCCCTAGGGGAGAAGGCCAACAGCTATATCAACCGCTGTCGGAGCTTATGCGATCAAATCGCGAAACTGGGAAGCACGATCTCAGATGAGATTTTCGTGAACATCGTGCTTCAAGGGCTCGGCCCAGAGTGGCGGCCCTGTAAGGCGCTTCTCCGATAGCAGGGGGTCATCTCGGAGGCCGCCCTATGCGCCGCCCTTCTCGTCGAACAGAGGGATATGGACCAGCAGCGTGTCAGAACATTATAGCTTATACATTTGTGTAGGCTGTAGTGGGGTAGCCCACAAGGGGTACAACCCAATTAGGGTTAGTACTTGTACCCAACTGTTTCATAGTTCATTCATTCTCGTTCGTTAGTTTGACATGGAATCAGAGCAAGTTCCTTGGGCCCACCACCTGCTACGCTGCTAGTAACTGCCCCTAGGCCCGTCGTTCCTAGCCCGCGCCCGGCCACGTCGGCCCTTAGCCTCGCGCCCGGCCTCGTACCTAGCCCGCGCCCGGCCCCGTACCTAGCCTCACGCCCGGCCCCGTTTCGCACCCGGCCCCGTATCGTGCCAGGCCCCGTATCGCGCCCGGCCCCGTACCTAGCCTCGCGCCCGGCCTCCGTACCGCGCCCAACGCCCGGCCCCGTACCTAGCCCAACGCCCGGCCCCTTCCTAGCCCGCGCCCGGCCCCGTACCTAGCCTTGCGCCCGGCCCCGTATCGCGCCCAACGCCCGGCCCCATACCTCCCCAGCACCTGGCCCCGTCCCTTGCCCAGCGCCCGGCCCCGCATCTAGCCCGCGCCTGGCCCCGTACCTAGTCTCGCGCCCGGCCCCGTATCGCGCCCGGCCCCGTACCTGCCTAGCGCCCGGCCCCGTACCTGCCTAGCGCCCGGCCCCGTCCCTTGCCTAGCGCCCGGCCCTGTATCGCGCCCAACGCCCGGCCCCGCAACTCCCCAGCGCCCGGCCTCGTTCCTTGCCCAGCGCCCGGCCCCGTACCTAGCCCGCGCCCGGCCCTGTACCTAGCCCCGCGCCCGGCCCAGTACCTAGCCCGCGCCCGGCCCCGTTTCGCGCCCCACGCCCGGCCCAGTACCTGCCCAGAGCTCGGCCCCGTACCTAGCCCGCGCCCGGCCCCATACCTAGCCCACGCCCGACCCCGTACCTAGCCCGCGCTCGGCCCCGTACCTAGCCCATGCCCGGCCCTGTACCTAGCCCGCGCCTGGCCCCGTTCCTAGCCCGCGCCCGGCCCCGTACCTAGCCCACGCCCGGCCCAGTACCTAGCCAGCGCCCGGCCCCGTACTTAGTCCGCACCCGGCCCCATCCCTAGCCCGCGCCCGGCCCCGGCGGCCTCTTCGCCCCACTGTCACTGCTGCTCCTGCTACAGCTCCTACTTCTACTGCTACAGCTACTACTGCTGTTCCTACGTACTACACAGCTATGGCTTCACTTCGTGTCCTTGCGTTTGATCATGAGGGTAGACTAGTTCAGTTTGACACGTGGCTTGACGACCTGCAGCTGTACCTACTGAGTGATTCGAAGGACAGTGTCTCGCTTTTTTACCTAGCGTCAGGAGCTGCTACTGCCCCTCCCGCCACAGCCGACAGTTCGACTCGCTCACAGTGGCTTACTCGAGACGCTGCTGCCCGCTAAGCCATTCGCAACCACCTGCCATTAGCTGAGTGCGCTCACTTCGGACAGCACAGGACAGCACAGGCACTCTACGACGCTGTAGTCGCCCGCTACTCCTCCCCTGCCACAGCTGCTCTAGGCCGCCTCCTTCTGCCCTACCTGTTCCCCGAGCTGTCCGCCTTTGCCAGAGTTGAGGACCTGGTTTCCCACCTTCGCGCTAGTGACGCTCGCTACTGCGCTGCCGTTCCTGCTGAGTTTCTTTACAGGAACCCGCCCCCGATGTACATCACTCTCTACTTTATAGTCATCCGCCTCCCTGACTCTCTTCGCTCTGTCAGGGACCACTTCCTCTCTCTTGACCCCACCTCCCTCACTGTTGACCTCCTCGAGCAGCATCTCCTCGCAGCTGAGACTAGTGCAGTTGCTGTAGGTGCTGCTCGTGGCACTCCGTGCCCGCCCTTCTTTGAGGGGTGTTCCCCCTCCCCCCTTGCCCCCTCTTACGCCTCTGCTGCTGCTGCAGACGTCTCTGTTCCTGAGGACGTCGGTGCTGCTTCTGCTAGTGCGAAGCGCCGCAGCAGCAAGGGCAAGGGTGGCCGGGGTGGTGGAGGTGGCAGCGGCGGTGGTGGAGGTGGCAGCGGGAGTGGTGGAGGGGGAAGCAGTGGAGGTGGTGGCGACAGTGGGAGTGGTGGCGGGAGTGGGGGCTCTGGTGGCGGTGGTGGAGGCAGCGGTGGGAGTGGCGGCAGCGGAGGCGGTGGGACTGGTGGCGGTGGGATTGGCGCTCGGCGTGTTGGTTCTGGGGGTGGCCAGCGTCAGCAGCAGAAGCGTCGGAGCGAGACCCTGTCTCCCGAGCAGCTTCGAGAGTGGTTTCTGCGTGGGCCGTCTGGGGGTAGTTGCCCGTATGTCATTCGCACGGGTGACCGTGCTGGTCAGACTTGCGGGCGGCTCCACACTCAGCACCGCTGCTTCTCCCGCCTCGACGACGCTTGGCGTGCTGAGTTTGGTGAACACGTCGAGCTCCCTCGCTGGGCAGATCTGCTTAAGTCTAGGATTGCTATCTTTGACCTAGACTTTGATGCTATTCTCTCTGCTATGTATGCTTTGTCTATTCGTGCTTTGTCTATATGTGCCGCCTGACCCAGGTATAGCCGCTGCTGCTCTAGGTGCTAGTGAGTCTGGTACTCTCCCTCGTAGTGCGCCTGCTGAGGCTTTGCACACCTTCACGTTGGACTCAGGCAGCTCGCGCTGTTTCTTTCGTGCCAGAACCACCCTCACTCCTCTTCCTGCACCTGTCCCGGTCAGACTGGCGGACCCCTCTGGGGGACCGGTCGTGGCCCGTTCCTCCACTGTCCTCCCGTGTCCGGCGGATCCATCCGGCTCACTGTCAGGTCTTCACCTCCCCTCGTTCTCTACGAACTTGGTGAGTACCGCTGCCCTCCAGGATGCGATGGTCACTACCACCACTCCTTGGGGTCAGCGTGTGTTGATCTGCACGTGCACACGGACGGGCCGTCACCTGGCCACGTTCACTCATCAGCCAGGGTCGAGTCTGTACACACTCGCTACCGAGCATTCTCAGGTAGCTGCGTCTGCTCAGGTGTCCGCGTCAGGTCAGGTAGCCGCCTCTTGCTTGTGTCTCCTCCTGTCGCACCAGACTCTTCTCTGGCACCACCGCCTGGGTCACCCCTCCCTGCCTCGCCTTCGTGGCATGCACTCTCGTCTTCTTGTCTCTGGTCTCCCCAGGTCTCTGCCTCCCCTGCCGCCCTCGCCTGCCCCGCCCTCGCCTGCCCCGCCCTGCTTCCCTTGCGTCGAGGGGCGGCAGCGCGCCGCTCCTCACTCCTCCTCGTTTCCCCCGACGACTGCTCCCCTGCAGACTCTCCACATGGACATGTGGGGCTCAGCCCGCGTCAGTGGACAGAGCCGCGAGCGCTACTTTCTGCTGGTAGTTGACGACTATACGTGGTACACCACGGTCTTCCCCTTGCGCAGCAAGGGTCAGGTCGTTGATGTCTTGATCCCTTGGATCCGCACTGTCCGTCTTCAGCTCCGCGAGCGCTTCGGCCAGGACCTTCCTGTCGTACGTCTGCACTCTGACAGAGGTGGTGAGTTCTCCTCCAACCTCTTGAGGGAGTTTTGTCGTGGCGAGGGCATTCTCCAGTCGTTAACGCTTTCGGACTCCCCTCAGCAAAATGGGATTGCTGAGCGCCGCATTGGCTTAGTCATGGAGGTCGCTCGTACCTCCATGATCCATGCGGCTGCTCCCCATTTTCGGTGGCTGTTTGCGGTCCAGTACACTGCGCATCAGCTCAACCTCTGGCCCCGTGTCTCCTTGCCGGAGACCTCGCCCACACTGCGTTGGACGGGGGAGGTTGGCGATGCGTCGGTGTCCCGGGTCTGGGGATCTCGTGCCTTTGTTCGCGATACGTCCGCGGACAAGCTCTCCCCCCGTGCTATCCCCTGCGTCTTCCTTGGCTTTGTCCCTGACGCGCCTGGCTGGCAGTTTTACCACCCCACCTCGCGCCGTGTCCTCCCGTGTCAGGACGTCACGTTCGATGAGTCGGTTCCCTTCTACCGTCTCTTCCCCTACCACTCTACCCCTCCCCCGCCCCCGCCGCTCTTCCTTGCTCCCGGTCCCCCCCTGATCGACCCCCTCCCGCCCCAGGGTCCTGCTCCCTCAAGTGTGTCCTAGGTAGACCCTCTCCCTGGTCCTGCGCCTGTTCAGGTAGCTGTCGGCTCAGGTGCTGCTCGAGGTGCTGTGTCTGGGGGTGCTGAGTCTGGGGGTGCGGAGCCTGGGGGTGCGGAGTCTGAGGGTGCTGAGACTAGGGGTGCTAAGCCTGGTGGTGTTGGGACTGGGGGTGCTGAGCCTGGGGGTGCTGAGCCTGAGGGTGTTGAGCCTGGGGGTGCTGCGTCGGAGGGTGCGGAGTCTGGGGGTGCTGAGCCTCAGGGCGCTGCTTCGTCTGGAGGTTCTGCTGGTGCTTCGCCGAGACTATCTCCGCAGCAGCTGCGTTAGTGGTTTGTTTGACACGCACGCCTTCGGAGTGGAGCCACCGGGGTTGGAGGTGCTGGAGCTGCTGGAGCTGGAGGTGCTGGAGTTGCTGCTGGAGCTAGCGGTGCTGGAGGTGCTGCGGCCACTGGTCCTGGAGGTGCTCGTACCCGGGGTACTGGAGCTGCCGGGACAAGTGGTGTTGAGGGTGCTGGAGTTGTAGGCCCTGGCGCAGGAGGCGCTGGAGCTGCCGCAGCTGGAGTTGGAGGCACTGGAGCTGGAGGCACTGGAGCTGTTGACCCTTGCGCTGGAGGTGCTGGAGGCACTGTGCGGCCGCGACCGTACTTCGTTCCCCTGCTTCAGCAGGTTCTTGGTACCCTGTCTTCTACCGGCCTTACTCCTCCTCTCCTGTGTCCTCCGCCTGACCAGTCGCAGCCGCCGTTACAGCCCGCCTCCCCACTGCCTGCTCCCTCTCCTTACACTGAGCAGTCCGGCGGTCTTACAGAGCGTCGTGAGCCTGCGTCTCTTCCTGTCTCGCCTGTTTGCACTGCTCGTCGCGCTCCTCGTTCGCGTCCTCCTCTTGTCCCCGGCACTCACGCTATGGCACTCCGTCCTTCCTCTGTTCCACTGCGTGTTTCTCTGCCTTCTCCTCCTGAGTCCTCTCTTCCTGAGGTCCTTGACCCTGAGTCTGACCGCGCTCGTGCTGTTAGTCCTACTGTCTCTCGTCTTCTCGCCACTGCTGTCACAGACCCTTCTTTTGAGTCTTGCTTCTGCGTCTGCTCTCGTTGCTGAGCTGCTTGACTTTGCTGCTACCTGTCGTCTCGACTACGCCACTGCCCTTGTTGCTGAGTCTGCTTCTGCCAGTCCTCCATCCGTCGGGGGTGAGTGTGCTCTTGGCACGGACGTCCTTGAGGACAGGCAGGAGGACTTTGAGTGTCTTGCAGCTGCTGTACCTCGTTTCGCTTCCATGCTGCTTGCCCCTGAGGGAGACCCGGATGCACCAGACATCCCGACCCCGTGCTCTTACGCAGAGGCGATTACGGGTCCTTACTCCTCTCAGTGGCAGGCAGCCATGGATGCCGAGATGGCATCCTGGAAGTCCACAGGCACCTACGTCGACGAGGTTCCCCCACCTGGGGCAAACATAGTCGATGGCATGTGGATTTTTAGGGTGAAGCGGCCGCCGGGTTCTCCGCCTGCCTTCAAGGCGCGTTACGTTGCTCGAGGTTTCAGTCAGCGATAGGGAGTTGACTACTTCCAGACCTTCTCCCCCACCCCGAAGATGACTACTCTTCAGGTGTTGCTGCACGTCGCTGCTCAGCGTGACTACGAGTTGCACTCTCTGGACTTCAGCACATCTTTCTTGCAGGGCAGCCTATACGAGGAGATCTGGCTGCGCCGACCACCTGGTTTCACTGGGACGTTTCCTGCAGGTACCCAGTGGAGCCTCCGCCGGCCAGTCTACGGTCTCCGCGAGGCGCCTCGCGAGTGGCACAACACGCTGAGGACTAAACTTGCGGCTCTTGGGTTTGCTCCTTCTACTGCGGACCCGTCGCTGTTTCTACGCACCGACACCTCTCTGTCGCCGTTCTACGTCCTCGTGTACGTCGACGACCTCGTCTTTGCGACTGCTGAAATTGAGGCACTGACCCTTGTGAAGTCCGAGCTGTAGAAGAGACACACCTGCAATGACTTGGGTGAACTGCGCAGCTATCTTGGCCTGCAGATCACCCGGGACAGAGCACGGCGCACCATCACTCTGACTCAGTCACACATGATGCACCAGGTCCTTCAGCGCTTTGGCTTCCAGTTCTCCTCGCCACAGCCCACTCCTCTGTCTACCAGCCACTTGCTCTCAGCTCCACCTTTGGACGAGTCCTTAGAGCCGAGTGGTCTGTACCCAGAGCTTGTGGGTTGCCTCATGTACCTTATGACTTGCACACGACCTGACCTCGCGTACCCTCTCAGCCTTCTGGCTCGCTACGTGGCTCCCGGTAGGCACCGAAAGGTGCACTGGGATGTTGCGAAGAGGGTACTGCGTTACCTGTGCAGTACGTCGGGCATCGGGCTCGTGCTTGGAGGACGGGGTCCAGTTTTTCTCACCGGTCACGCAGACGCCTCCTGGGTTGACGACTCAGCTACGCAGCGGTTGTCACAGGTTTACACCTTCAGTCTTGGTTCTGGCTCTGTGTCGTGGCGGTCTACCCGCTCGTCTTCGGTTCTCAGCTCCAGTTGTGAGGCTGAGATCTACGCCGGGGCTATGGCTGCTCAGGAGCTCCGCTGGCTCACCTACTTGCTGACCGACTTGGGAGAGCAGCCTTGTTCGCCTCCAGTTCTCTACGTAGACAACAAGGCCATGATTGCCTTGTGTCAGAAGCACAGACTGGAGCACAGAACGAAGCACATCGCTCTGCGATACTTCCTTGCTCGAGAGTTGCAGCAGCGTGGTCAGCTTCGTCTCGCGTACGTGGCCACTCGAGCCAACACTGCTGATGTCTTCACCAAGGCACTTCCGCCTGGTGATCATCAGCGCTTTGCTACTCTGTTAGGCCTTGTGCCCACTTTGCCTCACTTACTTTCTGCTTGACTCTGCTTGTACTGTGATCTATATATATACCTGCATGCTTGCACTTGCTAGGGTATGATCACTGTATTGTTTGTTCTCTTTATATAACTCTGCATGTGAACTGGCCTTGTGGCCCTTTGCTTATGCTCAGACTGTGTGGTGACTTTGTGATCCACCCTGAGCTTGCTTTGCTTTTCTTGACTGGTCTTGTGACCACTTGTTCTCCCCCACTTTGCCTATGGGGGTGTGTCAGAACATTATAGCTTATACATTTGTGTAGGATGTAGTGGGGTAGCCCACAAGGGGTACAACCCAATTAGGGTTAGTACTTGTACCCAACTGTTTCATAGTTCATTCATTCTCGTTCGTTAGTTTGACACAGCGACCAGCGCCGCGACGAGACCGAGAACGCCTCGCTTTCTACGCCGACAACACAGAGGAGCGTCGGCCGCGGCGCCTTTACTGCAAAATTCTCAGAAACTTCGGGCACCTGTCAGATCGATGTAAATTCCGATCTCGCCCTCGCCAGACCAATCTCCCAGTCCCGCTGCTTGAGAGCCCCCCGCATATACCTGATCAGCGGGCGGCTCCGATTGATTGGATCTCGCGCGAGCTATTCCTCAAATTTGACACACCACACATCGTTTCCCTGCAACTGGCGCTGCTCACACGTAACGACAACATGTGCTACAACACGTGGTACCTGGATAGCTGCTGTGGGCAGCATATGGTGGGTTCTGAGCGTTACATATCCAATGCCGTCTCCACCCCTGTCTTGACCTATGTCACCGTGGCGAACAACACGCGCCTACGCGCAAGCGCGCAAGGAATTGTGGTGCTCAAGGCCTGAGGGAGCAGGACGCACATCACGCTGAACTACGTGCTGATCGTGCAGAAATTGTGCTTTAATCTCCTCTCGGCGACGCAACCGAGGGAGTCGACCTCAGCACCAAACCCGAGACACGCGACATCCTTCTGCACTACACGATGCCGAACAAGACGCGCAAGCAGATCGGACGAGCGCACTCCAAAAACGGCGTTTACATCCTCGACTTCAGTATTCCCGACTGCAGCGGTGATTTGCAGGAGCTCATCGACCTCGTCCCCCTGGGCTTCGAACATATTCACCACCGTGACTAGAAACATCCAGACGGAAGACCGTGGGTGCCGCATCACCCTCACCCACGCAAACTGGCGCTGCACGACCCCGACCTCGATGGCATCTGCAGAGATTGCCATACACCCACAGCCTCAACGAGCGCGATTGCCGGCCATGGCCTTGCCACCATCGCCGAAGCAGAGCGGAAAGCACCGCCTGAAGAAGGACTGTCCACCGTGGAGCTTGAAACTGCCATGCGCGTCGTCTTCGGCACGGAGGAAACTCCCTTCCCCAGACCTGCATCACAACATCTTCGAGGCATGCTGCGCGGCACTGGCGTCGGCACCTTCGATGCGCACGGACACAAAGGAGAAATTTCTGGAAATCTACGCTCACCAGCGCGACTCTACGAAGAAGCTCATCGTGGCGCAAGAAGAGGAACTGGCACGTCCCGAAGCGGAAGAGCTTTGCCAACGGAGCCTCGCGGGGTCCCGTGGCACATTCGCCTGGAGCGGATGGGAAGAAGAAGAGAGCGCCTCCAATGAAGGGGGGTGGGGAAGCGCTGGCGGATGGGGCACGAGCGACACTGGCAGATGGGGAGCCGCAAATGGCGGTAACACCAGCGGATGGGGCGCCGCATCTGGCGGCCAGACAAGCGGATGGGGCACTTCCGGCGAAGGCTGGGGAGCTTCCTGCGAAGACCAAAGGGGGGAAGAAGAGGAAATCGAGGCAGAAACTCCAGTTGTTCATCTTGGTCGCCCTCCGCGTCGCGCTGCACCCGCACTACCCCCACCTGACATCCAGCCAGGAAGTGACCCTTTGGACACCATCGACTGGGGCAATGAGCCCTCTACTCCGCGACGCACTGTCTACGGACCTGCCCCCAAGCCGCGCGAACCAACTTTCTTCCCTGGAACTATCCCTGGAACTAACATTCCCCTCCCCACAATTCTCGACAGGGAATTTCTTGCGCTGATGTTGACAACGGCGAAAGAAGAAGAAGAAGTCGAAGAAGCAGCAGCGGAACCTGCCCACGCACCTCACGAAGACCCCGCAAAAGCACGCGCGCGCTACATGCGCACCTCTGGTTTTCGCGCCGACGATGCCATCTGGCACCAGCGCCTCGGTCACCCCTCGAGCGTAACGCTGAAGAACTGCATCGAGGCCGGCGTGTTTGCGCCCGCGCACTCCTGCGCCCTGATGGCACCGAAGTGAGAGGCGCGACACATCCGCGCAACTGCACCATTTGCCCCGAAGCTGCGCTGAGTCACCATCCGTTCCCCCTGCTAGAGCCTGGAACCAACCGCTACGCCAAACTAGAGAAGGTGTACAGGGACTTCCTCAACGTGGGGCAATGCGGAATCAACGGCGAAATGTATACGCTCACCTTCGTCGATGCCGGAACACGTTACGTCTGAATCGTGAACGTGGAGGCGCGCAGCAGAGCATACAAAATGTTCCGCCTCTGGTTGGCACACGCGCAGCGGCAATCCGGGGAGAAACTGAAAATCGGGCAACCTGACGGTGCAGCGGAGTTCAAGAGCAAGGAGATGCAGGATTACCTGGCGCAGAAGGGAATCGAGCATCATGTTTCCCTCCCCTACGTGCACCAGCAGCAAGGCGTAGCCAAGCGCACGAACCGTACGCTCATGACAAAGGAGCGGGCGTTGATGAAGCAATCGAAGCTTTTGCCAACCTACTGGACCTACGCAATGCACCACGCCGTGCGGGTGCACAACCTGCTTTCAACCACAGCCATCACCGGCAACTCATCGCCACATGTGAAGTGGACTGGGGCCAAGGGCGACACATCCATGCTCCGTGTGTGGGGATGCATGGTGCAGTACCGCCCGCCAACGTCAACTATCAGGAAATTCGCAAGCCGTGCGCGTTGGGGAATTCACCTCGGCATCAGCCGCGAACACAAGGCATGGCTCATCCTGGACCTTATGAGCCAGACGATAACTAACGCACGCGATTTTATCTTCTACGAGTGGCTCTTCCTTCGGCAATTTCGCGAAAACGAGCAGGCGAAAACGAATCGCGTCTACGCCAATGACGGGCACAGCTACGCCTCACATGAGGACGAAGCTGCAGCAGCCATTTTGGAGCAGGACACCAAAGGCGAGTTCACAAGAGGCGATCGCCGCAACGACGACGACGACGACGACGACGATTCCCTTGGAGGAGGAGCAGGTGCAGTAGGCGGAGGCGGGAGCGGAAGCAGCAGAGGGGCAACACCGCCAGCACCACCTGAACCAGAAAGCGACGATGACGATGTGCAGGAGGTCATCCCGCCACGATAGCACCATCTCTGGACTTCAACTTCTCGGGCTCCACACCGCCACCTCAACGGCGCCACGTGTCATCGAGCCAAAAAATCCGCGCAAGCACTCACGGGACCACACAGCAAGGAATGGCGCGAGGCGATGGATGCGGAAATCAAGGCACTTGAGTCCCGCGACACCTGGGTGCTTGTCGATCGAGCGGCAATCAAGGGGAGAAGGATTCTCTCCGGGAAATTGGTCTTCCGCGTGAAAACCGCAGCAGACGGGACAATTGAGCGATTCAAGGCGCGCTGGGTCGTACATGGCTACGATCAGAGGCACGGCATCGAATTCGACCAGACGTTTGTGCCGGTCAGCCATCACACCTCCGTCAGAATCCTCCTCACCATCGCTGCCGCACGACACCCCCCGCTCCGACATATTGATGTGAAGAACGCGTTCCTCTACGCTTTAGTAGATGTTGTAATCTACGTGGAGCAGCCACACATATACGGCGAGGGAGACTCACGCGTGTGCTAGCTACAAAGTCCCTTTACGGGATTAAACAGGCGCCAAGGCTCTGGCGACAGTACCTGCACAACATCCTGCTCGAGATAGGCTTCAAGCAACTGCCTCACGATCCCGGCATGTATCGCCGCAATTTCCGCGGCGAATACATATGCTGTTCACGGTCTACATCGACGACCTTCTCTACACAGGATCGAGCAACGAACTACTTGAGCATTTTAAGAAAAGTCTCGCAGGGCACGTCGACATCACCTGCAACCATGACGTGAAGCAGTTTCTCGGGCTCAACATCTCCTACTCGCCAGAAGCCATTCACATCTCAGCAGCCGAGTGTGCAGAGAAACTTGGCAAGCACTTCAACATTGCACCTACACCAATCTCCACCCCTTATCGCACTCCAAGACCCAACCATACGCTTGAAAACAAAGCCCTGTCCCCCGCTGGGCTTCAGACCTTCCAGCAGCAGCTGGGATGCCTACTCTTCACTTCTGTTACCTGCAGGCCCGATCTCTCCTACATCGCGAGCCAGTAGGCTCAGTACTCTCGCAAACCAACGGCTGAGAATCTGCTAGATCTTCAGCGGGCACTTCAATTCTTCATCTCCACGCCCAATGTTGGGCGCTGCTACTCCACCATCCCAACCGCGTCCTTCAACCTCATCGGTTACGTGGACGCTGATCATGTTGCTGACCCCGACAATCGACGGTCCAGGACAGGCTTCCTTTTCCGCCTCGAGCCTAGCGGCCCCATCTCCTGGAATTCGTAAAAGCAGGAGTTGGTTGCCCTGTCATCCGCAAAAGCCGAATTCGTCGCAGCAACAGCAGCCGTTCGCGAAGGCCTCTACCTTCAGGAGCTGCTGCAGGAGGCGAAAATTCCTGAAGGCTCGGCGAACTTTCGCCTGCACTGCGACAATCAGAGCGCGATCAGGATCGTGAACAAGCCTGGGTTCGTCAATCGCACCAAACACATCGCGCTACGGTACTTCTTCGTCAAGGACGAAGTTGACAAGGGCAAGGTTGACCTCACCTATTGCCCGACGGGTGACATGGCAGCCGACTTCCTCACAAAGCGACTGTCACGTCAGCAGTACCAGCACTGCTCCGAGCTCAGCGGAGTAGTCCAGCGAGTCAAGACTCGCTACGGCCAGGAGTGAAGGGGGGTGTTACGAATAGTAAAAGATGAAGCATTACTGTGCACTCCTTACCGCAGCAATCGAAGCACACACTATCGAGGATGAAGACGAAGAGGTGGAAGTGACGCGAAGGGTCGTATGGTTACGAAAGGATCTGGACCGTCGGGCAGACAGCATCAGGCAGCAGCAGTGGCAATGATTCTGCACAGGCAATTTGTAACTGTCTGGAGTCGCACGGCTGAGTTTCGCTGCAATAAGGGAATGTACCCCTAAGAGTACATGGCTAGCCTAGGTCGATTTGAATTCCCTTGTACTCTTATTTATATTCCTGTATTTGCATGTTATTATCATCTCAAGCATTTTACATCCACTATGCTATTGAGGTCAAGGGCCCACCACCACTACTCAGGCGTGTGCGAACCTTCCTGAGGTGATCCTAGGGACGATCAACACTTGATCGCAACAGTGACTGTTGCGATCAAAATATTAATCGTGCCTAGGATCACCTCAGGAAGGTTCGCAGAGAGTGTGTTGCAGCGGAGGTATTGACCTAATGTCATTGTGAATTTAAAAAGACAGAGATTATCAAAACAAGGACATGCATGATTCCATATAGTAATACAATGGAATTTGAAACGACAAAGACTAGCCATGTACTCTAAGGGGTACATTCCCTTACTGCAACGAAACTTAATCGTGCGACTCCATTCGGTTACAAACTTGTTCCCGGCTAAATCACCGTTCCTGCAGCTGCCCGCCGACGGTCCATATGCTGCCAACCTTATGCGACCCTTGTGCATCATTCTGACCTTTCGCCTTCGTACTCGTCTTTGCATTCTTTGCTTGCTACTGATAGGTGTGTACAATGCTTCTCAAATTACTATTCGTATCACCCCCCTTCACTCCTGGCCGTAGCAAGTCTTGACTCGCTTGACCACTCAGCTCAGTTCGGAATAGTGTTGATACTGTTGACGGGGCACTCGCTTCGTGAGCAAGTCGGTTGCCATGTCACCCGTTGGTCAATAGGTCAGATAGACCTTGCTCTTGTTGTCAAACATATGTGTTTATGTGTTTACAGTTGTCTAGGCTATAGTGGGTTTAGCCTTAAGGGGTACACAATTTCTCTCGACATTGTACTTGTACCCTTCCCCCCTTCCTAGTAAACCATTCTCTCGTCATTCTCGCTACTATCTAACATGGTATTAGAGTAGGTTACTCTTGGGCCCACCACCTACTACTTCGTTCCTAGCCCCGCACCCCGCCCGTACCGCGCCCGCGATACGCCCGTACCTAGCCTGCGCCCGGCCCAGTCTCCTGCCCGCGCCTGGCCCGTACCTAGCCCGCGATAGGCCCGTACCTAGCCCGCGCTCGGCCCTGTCTCACGCCCGTGCCCCTAGCCCGCGATCGCCCCGTCGACACCCGCGCCCGGCCCCGTACCTAGCCCGCGCCCCGTCGACGCCCGCGACCGGCCCGTACCTAGCCCGAGACCCGGCCCCGTACCTAGCTCGCGATCGCCCCGTCAACACCCGCGCCCGGCCCCGTACCTAGCCCGCGCCCCGTCGACGCTCTCGACCAGCCCATACCTAGCCCGCGACCCGGCCCCTTACCTAGCCCGCGCCCTGTCGACACCCGTGCCCGGCCCCGTACCTAGCCAGCACCCCGTCGACACCCGCGCCCGGCCCCGTACCTAGCCCGCGCTAGGCCCCGTTCCTAGCCCAGCGCCCGGCCCCGTACCTAACGCCCGCGCCCGGCCCAGTCCCTCGCCCAGCGCCCGGCCTCGTACCTAGCCCCGGCCCGACAACACCCACGCCCGGCCCCTTGTTTGGCCCCTCGGCCCCGTGTGATTGGCCCCTTGGCCCCGTGTGATTGGCCCCTCGGCCCCGTGTGATTGGCCCCCTGGCCCCGTGTTTGGCCCCACGGCCCCTAGACCCCTCGGCCCCACCTCAGAGCCCTGCGCCCGGCCCCCTGTTTGGCCCCTCGGCCCCGCCCCTCGGCTCGGTGTGATTGGCCCCTCGGCCCCCCCCCCTAGGCCCCCCGGCCCCTTGTTTGGCCCCGCGGCCCCTAGGCCCCTCGGCCCCACCTCAGAGCCCTGCGCCCGGCCCCCTGTTTGGCCCCTCGGCCCCGCCCCTCAGCCCCGTGTGATTGGCCCCTCGGCCCCCCCCCCTAGGCCCCCCGGCCCCTTGTTTGGCCCCGCGGCCCCTAGGCCCCTCGGCCCCACCTCAGAGCCCTGCGCCCGGCCCCCTGTTTGGCCCCTCGGCCCCGTGTGATTGGCCCCTCGGCCCCCCCTAGGCCCCCCGGCCCCTTGTTTGGCCCCGTGGCCCCTAGGCCCCTCGGCCCCAACTCAGAGCCCTGCGCCCGACCCCTAGTTTGGACCCTCGGCCCCGCCCCTCGGCCCAGTGTGTTTAGCCCCTCGGCCCCCTAGGCCCCCCCCGCCCCCCCGGCCCCTTGTTTGGCCCCTCGGCCCCCCTAGGCCTCTCGGCCCCCCTAGGCCCCCCCCCCCGGCCCCTTGTTTGGCCCCTCGGCCCCACCACTCGGCCCTCTTGTTTGGCCCCTCGGCCCCACCCCTCGGCCCCTCGGCACCTAGCCTAGGCTACTAGGCCCCTCGGCCCTCTTGTTTGGCCCCTCGGCCCCTAGGCCCCTCGGCTCCGCCCCTTAGCTACTGCTACAGCTGCTCCTGAGTCCTGTGCCACTATGGCGTCGCTTCGAGTTCTCCCCTTCGACCCGGAGGGCAGACCTGTAGCATTTAACACGTGGCACGACGATCTGCAACAGTACCTACTGAGCGATAGTCGGGACAGTGTCTCACTGTTTGACCACGTGTCCGGTGCCGCTCCAGCCCCTCCCGCCACAGCTGACGCTTCGACTCGTTCCCAGTGGCTGTCTCGTGACGCTACTGCCCGCTTGGCCATTCGCAACCACCTGCCTGCGACCAAGTGTGCTCACTTTGGCGAGCACAGGACAGCACAGGCCTTGTACGACGCTGTCGTTGCTCGCTACTCCTCCCCTGCCACTGCTGCTATTGGTAGGCTGCTACTGCCCTACCTGTTCCCTGAGCTGTCGGCTTTTGCCACAGTAGCCGTCCTGGTTACCCACCTGCGCACTAGCGACGCTCGCTACCGCGCTGCCGTCCCCGCTGAGTTCCTTCCCACGAACCAGCCCCCCATGTTCATCACCCTCTACTTCATAGTCACTCGCCTCCCTGACTCCCTTCGCTCTGTCACGGACCACTTCCTCACCCTCGACCCCACCTCCCTCACTGTTGACCTCCTCGAGCAGCATCTCCTCGCAGCTGAGACTAGTGCAGTTGCTGTAGGTGCTGCTCGTGGCACTCCGCGCTCACCCTTCTTTGAGGGGTGCTCCCCCTCCCCCCTTTCCTCCTCCTTCGCCTCTGCTGCTGCTGCAGACGTCTCTGTTCCTGAGGACGTCGGTGCTGCTTCGACTAGTACGAAGCGCCGCAACAGCAAGGGCAAGGGTGGCCGGGGAAGTGGAGGAGGCAGCGGTGGTGGTGGAGGTGGCAGTGGGAGTGGTAGTGGGGGCAGCGGTCGAGGAGGCGGAGGCGGTGGAGGTGGTGGCGGCGGTGGGACCGGTGGCGGCGGTGGAGGCTCTGTTGGCGGCGGTGGAGGCAACGGAGGGAGTGGCGGCAGTGGAGGCGGTGGGACCACTAGTGGTCGGTCTGGACCCCAGCGTGGAGGCCCTGGTGGTGGTCGGGGCCAGCAACAGTAGCGTCGGAGCGAGACCCAGACGCCCCAGCAGCTTCGTGAGTGGTTGGTTCAGCGTGAGGGTGAGGGTAGTGAGACCTGCCCGTATGTCATTCGCACGGGTGCCCGTGCGGGCCGGACATGCGGGAGGTTTCACACTGAGCGCCGCTACTTTGCCCGCCTTGACGACGCCTGGCGTACTGAGTTTGGGGATGACGTCGAGCGCCCTCGCTGGGCGAAGTTGCTTAGGTCGGGAGTTGCTATCTTTGACCTAGACTTTGATGTTATTATCTCTGCCATGTATGCTTTGTCTTTTAGTGCTGAGGGTGACTGTTACTGGTGTGTGTCGCCTGACCCAGGTATAGCCGCTGCTGCTCTAGGTGCTAGTGCGTCTGGTACTCCCCCTGGTACTGCGCCTGCTGAGGCCCTGCACACCTTCACATTGGACTCCGGCGCCTCGCGCTGTTTCTTTCGTGACAGCACCACTCTCACTCCTCTTCCTGCACTTGTTCCGGTCAGACTGGCTGACCCCTCTGAGGGCCCGGTCGTTGCCAGTTCCTCCACAGTCCTCTCGTGTCCGACGGTTCCGTCCGGCTCACTGTCAGGTCTTCACCTCCCCTCATTCTCTACGAACTTGGTGAGTACCGCTGCCCTTCAGGATGCGATGGTCACTACCACCACTCCTGGGGGTCAGCGTGTGTCGATCTGCACGTGCACACGGACGAGGCGTCACCTGGCTACGTTCACTCGTCGGCCAGGGTCGAGTCTGTACACACTGGCTACTGAGCCTCCTCAGATCGCTGCGTCTGCTCAGGTGTCCGCGTCAGGTCAGGTAGCCGCCTCTTGCTCGTGTCGCCTCCTGTCACACCAGACTCTTCTTTGGCACCACCGCCTGGGTCACCCCTCCCTGCCACGCCTTCGTGGCATGCACTCCCATCTCCTTGTCTCTGGTCTCCCCAGATCTCTGCCTCCCCTGCCGCCCTCGCCTGCCCCGCCCTGTCTTCCTTGCGTCGAGGGGCGGCAGCGCGCCGCTCCTCACTCCTCCTCGTTTCCCCCGACGACTGCTCCCCCGCAGATCCTCCACATGGACGTGTGGGGCCCAGCCCGCGTCAGTGGACAGGGCCGCGAGCGCTACTTTCTGCTGGTAGTTGACGACTACTCGCGGTACACCACAGTCTTCCCCATGCGCAGCAAGGGTGAGGTCTCTGCTGTCTTGATCCCTTGGATCCGCACAGTTCGTCTCCAGCTGCGCGAGCGGTTCGGCCACGACCTTCTTGTCCTGCGTCTGCACTCTGACAGAGGTGGTGAGTTCTCCTCCGACCTCTTGCAGGACTTTTGTCGTGGGGAGGGCATTCGCCAGTCGTTCAAGCTTCCGGACTCCCCTCAGCAAAATGGGATTGCTGAGCGCCGCATTGGCTTAGTCATGGAGGTCGCTCGTACCTCCATGATCCATGCGGCCGCTCCCCATTTTCTGTGGCCATTTGCGGTCCGGTACGCTGCGCATCAGCTCAACCTTTGGCCTCGTGTCTCCTTGCCGGAGACCTCGCCCACACTGCGTTGGACGGGGAAGGTTGGCGATGCGTCGGTGTTCCGGGTCTGGGGTTCTCGTGCCTTTGTTCGCGATACGTCCGCAGACAAGCTCTCCGCCCGTGCCATTCCCTGCGTCTTCCTTGGCTTTGTCCCTGACGCGCCTGGCTGGCAGTTTTACCACCCCACCTCGCACCGTGTCCTCCCTTCTCATGACGTCACGTTCGATGAGTCGGTTCCCTTCTACCGTCTCTTCCCCTACCACTCTGCCCCTTCCCCGCCCCCGCCGCTCTTCCTTGCTCCCGGTCCACCTCCGGTAGACCCCCTTCCGCCCCAGGGTCCTGCTCCCTCGGGAGTGTCTCAGGTAGACCCTCTCCCTAGTACTGCGCCTGTTCAGGTAGATGTCGTCCCAAGTGCTGCGTCTGGGGGTGTTGCGTCTGGGGGTACGGAGCCGGGGGTTGCGGGGTCTCAGGGTGCCGGGTCTGGGGGTGCTGAGCTTGAGGGTGTTGAGCCTGGGGGTGCTGAGTCGGAGGGTGCGGAGCCTGGGGGTGCTAAGTCGGAGGGTGCGGAGTCTGGGGGTGCTGAGCCTCGGGGTGCTGCTTCGTCTGGAGGTCCTGCTGGTGCTTCACCGCGACTGTCCTCGCAGTAGCTGCGTGAGAGGCTTGTTCAGCGCCCACACCGTCGGAGTGGAGCTCCTGAGGCTGGCGAGCCTGGAGATGCTGGAGCTGGAGCTGCTCCTGTTAATACTGGAGCTGGAGACCCTACAGAGCCTGGAGCAGCTGGCGCCGGAGACGCTGGAGCTGGTGTAGCTAGAGTTGGAGGCACCGGCGCAGGAGGCGCTGGAGCTGCAGGAGCTGGAGCTGTTGACCCTGGAGCTAGAGGTGCTGGAGGCACTGTGCGGCCGCGCCCGTACTTCGTTCCCCTGCTTCAGCAGGTTCTTGGTGTCCCGTCTTCTACTGGTCTTCCTCCTCCCTTCCTGTGTCCACCGCCTGACCAGTCGCAGCCGCCGTTACAGCCAGCCTCCCCACTACCTGTTCCCTCTCCTTACACTGAGCAGTCTGGAGGTCTTACAGAGCGTCGTGAGCCTGCGTCTCGTCCTGTCTTGCCTGTTCGCACTGCTCGTCGCGCTCCTTGTTCGCGTCCTCCTACTGTCCCATGCACGCACACCATGGCACTCCGTCCTTCCTCTGTTCCACTGCGTGTTCCTCTGCCTACTCCTCCTGAGTCCTCTCTTCCTGAGGTCCGTGACCCTGAGTCTGACCGAGCGCGTACTGCCAGTCCCACTGTCGCTCGTCTCCTTGCCACTACTGTCACTGACCCGTCCTTTGAGTCTGCTGCTGCTTCTGCTCTCGTTGCTGAGCTTCTTGACTTTGCTGTTGCCTGCCGTCTTGACTACGCCTCTGCTCTAGTTACTGAGTTTGTGCCTGCCGATGCACCGTCCGTCGGGGGTGAGTGTGCTCTTGGCACGGACGTCCTTGAGGACAGGCAGGAGGACTTTGAGTGTCTTGCAGCTGCTGTACCTCGTTTCGCTTCCTTGCTGCTTGCCCCTGAGGGAGACCCGGATGCTCCAGACATCCCGACCCCGCGCTCTTACGTAGAGGCGATTACGGGTCCTTACTCCTCTCAGTGGCAGGTGGCTATAGATGCCGAGATGGCATCCTGGAAGTCCACAGGCACTTACGTCAACGAGGTTCCCCCACCTGGGGTGAACATAGTCGATGGAATGTGGATCTTCAGAGTGAAGCGGCCGCCGGGTTCTCCGCCTGCCTTCAAGGCGCGTTACGTTGCTCGAGGTTTCAGTCAGCGACAGGGAGTTGACTGCTTCCATACCTTCTCCCCCACCCCAAAGATGACTACTCTTCAGGTGTTGCTGCACGTAGCTGCTCAGCGTGACTACGAGTTACACTCTCTGGACTTCAGTACAGCCTTCCTGCAGGGCAGCCTGCACGAGGAGATCTGGCTGCGCCGACCACCTGGTTTCACTGGGTCGTTTCCTGCAGGTACCCAGTGGAGCCTCCGCCGGCCAGTCTACGGTCTCCGCCAGGCGCCTCGCGAGTGGCACGACACACTCAGGACTACAGTTGCAGCTCTTGGGTTTGTTCCCTCTACAGCAGACCCGTCGCTGTTTCTACGCACCGACACCTCGCTGCCGCCCTTCTACGTCCTAGTGTACGTCGACGACCTTGTCTTTGACACGGCTGACACTGAGGCACTGACCCTTGTGAAGTCCGAGCTGCAGAAGAGACATACCTGCACTGACCTGGGTGAACTGCGCAGCTATCTTGGCCTGCAGATCACCCGGGACAGAGCACGGCACACCATCACACTGACTCAGTCACACATGGTGCACCAGGTCCTTCAGCGCTTCGGCTTCCAGTACTCCTCGCCACAGCTCAGTCCTCTGTCTACCAGCCACTCGCCCTCAGCTCCACCTTCGGACGAGTCCGTAGAGCCGAGTGGTCCGTACCCAGAGCTTGTGGGTTGCCTCATGTACCTGATGACTTGCACACGACCTGACCTCGCGTACCCTCTCAGCCTTCTGGCTCGCTACGTGGCTCCCGGTAGGCACCGAAAGGTGCACTGGGATGCTGCGAAGAGGGTACTGCGTTACCTGTGCAGTACGTTGGGCATGGGGCTAGTGCTTGGAGGACGGGGTCCAGTTGTCCTCACTGGTCACGCAGACGCTTCCTGGGTTGACGACTCAGCTACGCAGCGGTCGTCGCAGGGTTACACCTTCAGCCTTGGGTCCGGCTCGGTTTCTTGGCGGTCTACCCGCTCGTCTTCAGTTCTCAGCTCCAGCTGTGAGGCTGAGATCTACGCCGGAGCTATGGCTGCTCAGGAGCTACGCTGGCTCACCTACTTGCTGACCGACTTGGGAGAGCAGCCTCGTTCGCCTCCAGTCCTGTACGTAGACAACAAGGCCATGATAGCCTTGTGTCAGGAGCACAGACTGGATTACAGAACGAAGCACATCGCTCTGCGATACTTCCTTGCTCGAGAGTTGCAGCAGCGTGGTCAGCTTCGTCTCGCGTACGTGGCCACTCGAGCCAACACTGCTGATGTCTTCACCAAGGCACTTCCGCCTGGTGATCATCAGCGCTTTGCTACTGTGTTAGGCCTTGTGCCTACTTTGCCTCACTTGCTTACTGCCTAACTCTTCCTGTACTGTGATCTATATATATACCTGCATGCTTGCACTTGCTAGGGTATGATCGCTGTATTGTTTGTTCTCTTTATATAACTCTGCATGTAAACTGGCCTTGTGGCCCTTTGCTTGTGCTCGGACTGTGTGGTGACTTTGTGATCCACCCTGAGCTTGCTTTGCTTTGCTTCTTCTCTTGAGTGGTCTTGTGACCATTGCTTGCTCTGGCTATCCCCCACTTCGCCTATGGGGGTGTGTCAAACATATGTGTTTATGTGTTTACAGTTGCCTGGCTATAGTGGGTTTAGCCTTAGGGGGTGCACAATTTCTCTCGACATTGTACTTGTACCCTTCCCCCCTTCCTAGTAAACCATTCTCTCGTCATTCTCGCTAGTATCTAACACTTGTCAACTTCGACTTTGACGAAGAAGTACCGCATCGCGATGTGCTTGGTGCGGTTGACAAATCCCAGCTTGTTTCGCGATTCTGATCGCGCTTTGGTTGTCACAGAGCAAGCGAAAGGTTGGCGAAGTTGGTATTTTTGCCTCATGCAGGAGCTCCTGAAGATGGACTCATTCGCGAACTATTGCTGTCGCGGCGATGAATTCTGCTTCCGCCGATGACAGGGCAACCAGTTCTTGCTTCTGCGAGTTTCAGGAGATTGGTCCTGTTTGCTCGAGGTGGAACTGGAACCCGAATCTGGACCGTCAATTATCGGGGTCAGCAGCATGATCGGCGTCCACGTAGCCGATGAGTCGTGACCGTGGAATAGCAGAGCCCAATGTTGGGCGTGGAGATGAAGAATTGCAGGGCGCGCTGAAGATCTAGGAGATTTTCAGCAGTTGGTTTGCGCGAGTTTTGAGCCAGCTGGCTCGCGATGTACGAGAGATCTGGCCTGTAGGTCAATGTGGCAAAGAGCAGGCATCCCAGCTGCTGCTGGTAAGTGTGAAGGCCTGCGGGGGATAGGGATTTGTCGGGTTTGTGGTTTGGTCCGGGCGTGCGGTAAGGAGAGGAGAGTGGTGCAGTGGAGATGTTGAACCGCTTCTCACGTGTTTCAACGTACTTGGCAGCTGAGAGGTGAATGGCTTTTGGAGCGTAAGTGATGTTAAGGCCCAGGAACTGCTTCACGTCGTGTGGTGATGTCGACACGCATTGCCAGGTTCTTCCCTAACTGGTCGAGCTGCGTGTTGCTCATCCCTGTGTAGAGCAGGTCGTCGACATACACGGTGAGCAGGATGTAATCGCCGCAAAAATGCAGGCGATACATGCCTGGGTCGTGCGGCAGCTGCGTGAATCCTATCTTGAGTAGGATTTTGTGCAGGTGCTGCTGCCAAAGTCGTGGTGCTTGCTTGATCCCGTAAAGGGACCTCTTCAGCTGACAAACTCGCGGGTCCCCTTTGCCGTAAGTATGTGGCTGCTCCACGAAGATTACTGCATCCACTAACGCGTATAGAAACGCGTTCTTCACATCGATCTGGCGAAGTGGTAAGTGCCGTGCTGCAGCGATGGCGAGAAAGATTCTCACGGAGGTATGGCGACTGACCGGAGCGAAGGTCTGGTCGAAGTCTACAGTATGCCATGCCTCTTGTTGTAGCCTCGTACCACCCAGCGCACTTTAAAGCGCTCGATCGTCCCGTCTGTGGTGGTCTTTACGCGGAAGACCCACTTCCTAGAAAGTACTCTCCTTCCTTTAATCGCTGTGCGATCGACGAGCACCCAGGTATCGAGGGATTCAAATGCCTTGATTTCTGCATCCATGGTTTCGCTCCATTCCTTGCTGTGTAGTCCCGTCAGCGCTTGTCGCGGGTTCTTGGTCGATGATGTGCGGATCCGTGGAGGTGGCGGTGTGCAAGCCCAACAGCTGCAGCCTGGAGACGGTGCTATCGTAATGATGCTGCGGGACTACCTCCTGCAGTTCGTCGTCGACGCTCTCTGGCTCAGGTGGAGAAGGCGGCGTGGGGTCCTTGCTACTTCCTCTCGCAGGTCCAAGAGGCGAGTCGTCGCTGTCGTCGTTGTCATTATTGCCAATGTCGGGGAACTCATGGGTGTTGTCCTGTCAGAGGTCCACTGGTGATCCCCGATCGATCCTAGGGAAGGGTTACAGGCACGTTGGCCTGGGGGGTTATGGGCGCACTGACCCGCTACTTAACAAGCCCTTTTATCCCAATGGTCTAGTGGTTGGGATTCTGACATGGTATCAGAGGGAAGGTCTCGGGTTCGAATCCTGGTGTGTGCACTTCGGGCATCCCAGTGCGGGGGGGTGTCAGAGGTCCACTGGTGATCCCCGATCGATCCTAGGGAAGGGTTACAGGCACGTTGGCCTGGGGGGTTATGGGCGCACTGACCCGCTACTTAACAAGCCCTTTTATCCCAATGGTCTAGTGGTTGGGATTCTGACATGTCCTGCTCCAGGATGGCAGCGGCAGCTTCATCTTCGGGGGTAGTGTAGCTGTGCCTGTCATTTGCGTATGCCCGGTTTGCGCCCGCCTGCTCATCCGCGTGGTACTGAGCGAGATTTAGCCACTCGTAGAAGATGACGTTGCGCACATTCGTAACTTTGTGGCTGAGCATGTCCAGGATAATCCATGCCTTGTATTCGTAGCTGGTGCCTAGATGGATGCCCCAGCGCGCGCGGCTTGTAAACTTGCCGATGGTTGAGGTAGGGGGCCGATACTGCACCAAGCACCCCCACACATGGAGCATGGACGTGTCGCCCTTCTTGCCCGTCCACTTCACATGCGGCGATAGGTTTCCTATGATAGCCGTGGTATAGGAGGTTGTGCACCCGTACGGCATGGTGCATAGCGTACGGCCAATACGTTGCGGGAAGCTTCGACTGCTTCAGTAGCACATGCACCTTCGTCAAGAGGGTGCGATTGGTGTGTTTGACGCCCTGCTGCGGATGCGCACATGGGAGTGAGACGTGGTGCGATATCCCCTTTTCCGCCATGTAATCCTGCAGCTCCTTGCTGCAGAATTCTGTTGCGCCGTCGGTCTGCCAGAACTGCAGCTTCTTCCCGGACTGCTGTTGCGCGTGCACTAGCCAGAGGCGGAAGACCTCGTACGCCCTGCTGCGGAACTGCACGTTTGCAATCCATACGTAGCGAGTTCCCGCATAAACGAAAGTAAGCGTATACCCTTCGTCATTGAGCCCGCATTGGCCGACGACAAGGAAATCACAGTATGCCGTGTGCAGCTTGGGGTAGCGGTTGGTTCCTGGCTCCAGCACCGGGAATGGCTGACGGCTTAGCGCGGCTTCGGGGCAGACGGTGCAGTTGCGCGGCTGCGATGTGGTCCTGATTTCGGAGCCGTCGGGGTACAAAAGTGCACCAGGCGCAAACACTCATGCCTCAATGCACTTGTTCAGCGTCACCCGCGAGGAATGACCGAGGCGCTTATGCCACAGATCATCAGTTGCTCGGAGTCCGGTGGTGCGCTTGTAGCGCGCGTGTACCACTTCGAGGCCTTGTTCAGGTACGGGGGTTGGTGCTGCTGGCGCTTCTTCTATTACTGCCTCATCATTCGCCGTCGTCAGCATTAGCGCGAGGAATTCCCTGTCGGGAATAACTTAGGGAGCGATGTTGGTCCCGGGAATTGTTCCGGGGACGAGCGTGGTTTTGCGCGGCTCAGGATCGGGTCCGTAGACAGTGCGACGTGGGGTCGAGGGCTCATTGCCCCAGTCGATGGTGTCCCAAGGGTCGCGATGCGGTTGGATGTCGGCGGGGTGGGGGGGGGGGGGGGGGGGGGGGGGCAGGTGCAGGGAGGCGCGGAGGGCGGTCGAGAGGAACAACTGATGGTTCAGTTTCTTTTGATTCTTCTGTGTGTGTGTGTGTGTGTGTGTGTGTGTGTGTGTGTGTGTGTGTGTGTGTGTGTGTGTGTGTGTGTGTGTGTGTGTGTGTGTGTGTGTGTGTGTGTGTGTGTGTGTGTGTGTGTGTGTGTGTGTGTGTGTGTGTGTGTGTGTGTGTGTGTGTGTGTGTGTGTGTGTGTGTGTGTGTGTGTGTGTGTGTGTGTGTGTGTGTGTGTGTGTGTGTGTGTGTGTGTGTGTGTGTGTGTGTGTGTGTGTGTGTGTGTGTGTGTGTGTGTGTGTGTGTGTGTGTGTGTGTGTGTGTGTGTGTGTGTGTGTGTGTGTGTGTGTGTGTGTGTGTGTGTGTGTGTGTGTGTGTGTGTGTGTGTGTGTGTGTGTGTGTGTGTGTGTGTGTGTGTGTGTGTGTGTGTGTGTGTGTGTGTGTGTGTGTGTGTGTGTGTGTGTGTGTGTGTGTGTGTGTGTGTGTGTGTGTGTGTGTGTGTGTGTGTGTGTGTGTCTGTGTCTGTGTCTGTGTGTCTGTGTCTGTGTCTGTGTCTGTGTCTGTGTCTGTGTCTGTGTCTGTGTCTGTGTCTGTGTCTGTGTCTGTGTCTGTGTCTGTGTGTGTGTGTGTGTGTGTGTGTGTGTGTGTGTGTGTGTGTGTGTGTGTGTGTGTGTGTGTGTGTGTGTGTGTGTGTGTGTGTGTGTGTGTGTGTGTGTGTGTGTGTGTGTGTGTGTGTGTGTGTGTGTGTGTGTGTGTGTGTGTGTGTGTGTGTGTGTGTGTGTGTGTGTGTGTGTGTGTGTGTGTGTGTGTGTGTGTGTGTGTGTGTGTGTGTGTGTGTGTGTGTGTGTGTGTGTGTGTGTGTGTGTGTGTGTGTGTGTGTGTGTGTGTGTGTGTGTGTGTGTGTGTGTGTGTGTGTGTGTGTGTGTGTGTGTGTGTGTGTGTGTGTGTGTGTGTGTGTGTGTGTGTGTGTGTGTGTGTGTGTGTGTGTGTGTGTGTGTGTGTGTGTGTGTGTGTGTGTGTGTGTGTGTGTGTGTGTGTGTGTGTGTGTGTGTGTGTGTGTGTGTGTGTGTGTGTGTGTGTGTGTGTGTGTGTGTGTGTGTGTGTGTGTGTGTGTGTGTGTGTGTGTGTGTGTGTGTGTTGTGTGTGTGTGTGTGTGTGTGTGTGTGTGTGTGTGTGTGTGTGTGTGTGTGTGTGTGTGTGTGTGTGTGTGTGTGTGTGTGTGTGTGTGTGTGTGTGTGTGTGTGTGTGTGTGTGTGTGTGTGTGTGTGTGTGTGTGTGTGTGTGTGTGTGTGTGTGTGTGTGTGTGTGTGTGTGTGTGTGTGTGTGTGTGTGTGTGTGTGTGTGTGTGTGTGTGTGTGTGTGTGTGTGTGTGTGTGTGTGTGTGTGTGTGTGTGTGTGTGTGTGTGTGTGTGTGTGTGTGTGTGTGTGTGTGTGTGTGTGTGTGTGTGTGTGTGTGTGTGTGTGTGTGTGTGTGTGTGTGTGTGTGTGTGTGTGTGTGTGTGTGTGTGTGTGTGTGTGTGTGTGTGTGTGTGTGTGTGTGCACATACCGTATGTGCTTGTGCTTTTGTTATGTTAAGGTCTTCAGCATGTGGTTTGAAGAGTATTATGACGTTTGTTTTACGCAAAGATACACTGTTCTATTAAGACGACCGGCTACGCGTATTACCATAGATAGTACAAAATGAGTATCATTTATTTAGTGAGTACAAAGGCTGTAAGTGGTCAAAGCACTCGAAGCGACACATTCACTGAATCTACTCATCCCGTTACATGGAGCTCTTATATCGAAGATGCACAGCTTCAGTGACAAGTGGCGAGTGGCGGTGGCGGTGCTGGCTGGCAGCAGCATGGGAGGGAAAATCAAGACGAAAAGAAAATCGAAAATCTGGAATCTAGAGACTTCTGTACCTCAGAAATTAGTTTCAAGACACTCAGAAACCACTTCGTTTGTTCGAGTCACTCTCGTCGCTCTGCTCAGCGTGGTGTTTGCTTCCGTAAGCGTTCGTTTTCATCAATACGCCCGCAGCTCTACCGCGCGAGCCGCGAACCGCTCTCTCGACGGCAATGGCGCCCGAGGTGAGCGATCATGCAGATCGTGCGCCCGGTGCTCCACGTGTCGCGCTTCTCGCGGCAATGCCGGAGGTCGATGCGTTTGTCAAGATCGTGTTCCTTCGCAACGGTTCCACCGGAGTTCCCAGAACCCTACTTCTTCCGCGCGTTGTTGCGATAGGAAATCACGTTGCTAATAACATTTTTGTTCTCTTGCAACGTGATTCCTCATCGAGAATCGCTGCGCGTCTCTTATCTCAGCGCTACCTGTCCCAATCCGTCGCGCCGCGTAATCCGTCTCTCCTCGTTATCCACCGCACCGCTATTCGCAGGCGCGGCACATGGATATGCGCACGACAGACCTGGCGACCAGCACAGCCATGATCATCCCCTCACGTGCGACTGTCTCCGTTGTGTCGTACCCTGTCGCATTGCGCTCGTCGCAGTGTCTTATAAGCTTCAACTTCTCCTGCATTCCTCTTCCGTCGTCCCCCTCCATCCCCCGCCAGGCGTGGTACATGGACGACAAACTCAACAATCTCGCGCTCACAGCTTCAACTTGCATGCCCGTCGGTTCTTTTCCTTCATTCTGCCCCTCCATCCCCCCTCCATCCCCCATCCATCCCCTGCCAGGCGTGGTACATGGACGAGAAGCTCCGCGACCAGCGCCTGCCTCCGCTTGCATTCTGGCATTCGCGATTTCTCTGTTTCCATTCCTCTTCTTCCGCGTCTCGTCCGTCGTCCCCCTCCATCCCTCACCAGGCGTGGTACATGGACGACAAGAGCGACGACCAGCGCCTGCCTCATCGCCTCGACCCCAACCAGCCCTGCTCCCTCGAGACGCTCTCCGGTGCGCCGCCCTGCCTTTCTCCCTCCCTCCCTCCCCGGTCTCGCTTTCTGAGGCGCCTAAGAAATCCTCTCTAGTGCGCCTCCTTCCCTCGCTTGCTGCCGCCGCTTTCGCGGCCTGCGCGTACTCGTTTCGCGTTCTTGCTTCGCCGGCCTCTGCTGTCTGCATCCATCCATCGCAATCCCTCCTAACGCTTACCCTTTCGCGTTCGCCCTTCCAGCGATATCTCTCCTCTCCCACCCCTCCCGCCTGGTTGTCTCAACCTCAACCTCCCCCTTTCTGGTTGTCTCTCTCCCCCACCCCGCGTCCCTCGAGCCTCTCTCTCCTCCTCCCGCGTTTCTCTTTCCCGCGTCTCGCCCGCGTGTTCAGCGCAGAGATGGGAATCCAACTCCCTCCCACCGTCCCCGTCGTTCATCCCAACCTTCCATCTAACTCTCGCCTGTCCCGCCCGTCCCGCTTGTCCCGCGTGCCTTACGTGTGCCCCCCACAGAGCTGGGAATCCTGTACTGGAAGCTGGACGCGCACATCTGGGAGAGACGACCCCGTCCTGCCGTGCCTCTCAACCTCCCACGTTCCCAGCCTGTCCCACGTCTCCCGCCTGTCCCGCGTGTCCTGTGTGTCCCTGGCAGAGCTGGGCATCCTGTACAAAGCTCGACGCGGACATATGGGAGAGAGACACCCTTCTGCCGCTCCTCTCAACATCCCACATCCCGCGTGTCCCGTCTCTCTCACGTGTGTCCCTCGCAGGCCTGGGCATCCTGTACTGGAAGCTCGACGCGGACATCTGGGAGAGCGACCCCGAGCTGAAGCAGATTCGCAAGGACCGCAACTACTCGTACGAGGTGAGGTGTGGAGCCGTGGGGTGTGAGGTGGGGAGCCGTGGGGTGTGAGGTGGGGAGCCGTGGGGTGTGAGGTGGGGAGCCGTGGGGTGTGAGGTGGGGAGCCGTGGGGTGTGAGGTGGGGAGCCGTGGGGTGTGAGGTGGGGAGCTGTGGCGTGTGAGGTGGGGAGCCGTGGCGTGTGAGGTGGGGAGCCGTGGGGTGTGAGGTGGGGAGCCGTGGGGTGTGAGGTGGGGAGCTGTGGGGTGTGAGGTGGGGAGCCGTGGGGTGAACAGAGCTGAAGCAGATTCGCAAGGACCACAACTACTCGTACGAGGTGAGGTGTACTACTCTTCTTCCCTCCCCTCCTTCCCTCCTCTCCTTCCCTCCCCTCCTTCCCTCCTCTCCTTCCCTCCCCTCCTTCCCTCCTCTCCTTCCCTCCCCTCCTTCCCTCCTCTCCTTCCCTCCCCTCCTTCCTTCCTTTCCTTCCCTCCTCTCCTTCCCTCCTCTCCTTCCCTCCTGTCCTTCCCCCTCTCCTTCCCTCTTCTCCTTCCCTCTTCTCCTTCCCTCTTCTCCTTCCCTCTTCTCCTTCCCTCTTCTCCTTCCCTCTTCTCCTTCCCTTCTCTCCTTTCCGTTGACCATGGTCGTTTGCACAGGAGGTGGTGAACATCCATCCGGACACGCTGCCCAACTACGAGCAGAAGCTCAAGTCCTTTTACGAGGAGCACATTCACACCGACGAGGAGATTCGCTACATCCTCGACGGCAGCGGTGAGTGAAGGGGTGAGCGGCTGACCTGGCGGGCGGTGGTGAGTGAAGGGGTGAGCGGCTGACCTGGCGGGCGGTGGTGAGTGAAGGGGTGAGCGGCTGACCTGGCGGGCAGTGGTGAGTGAAGGGGTGAGCGGCTGACCTGGCGGGCAGTGGTGAGTGAAGGGGTGAGCGGCTGACCTGGCGGGCAGTGGTGAGTGAAGGGGTGAGCGGCTGACCTGGCGGGCAGTGGTGAGTGAAGGGGTGAGCGGCTGACCTGGCGGGCAGTGGTGAGTGAAGGGGTGAGCGGCTGACCTGACGGGCAGTGGTGAGTGAAGGGGTGGTGAGCACTCAACTACGAGCTGCGGTCGTTCCACGAGGAGCACATCCACACAGACGAGGAGATCCGCTACATCCTTGACGGCAGTGGTGATTGCTGCTCTAAACAGCAGCGGTGAGTGCTGCTCTAAACAGCAGCGGTGAGTGCTGCTCTAAACAGCAGCGGTGAGTGCTGCTCTAAACAGCAGCGGTGAGTGCTGCTCTAAACAGCAGCGGTGAGTGCGGGGTCTGCTCTAAACATGCAGTCAACTAGAAGCAGAGTCTGCTGCCCTTCCACGAGGAGCACATTCACACGGATGAGGAGACCCCTCCTTGACGCCACTGGTGAGTGAGCCGCTGGCACCTGTTCCAGTTGGCAGTGTTCTGTGCTGCTCTGGACATCAGTGTTCAGTGCCCCATTCCCACCTGTTTGGTACGGCTGTGGTGAGGGGGTGGGCACTGTGCTAGAGGGCAGTGGCGGGGGGCCAGTTTTGTCCGCAAATTCTTCTTTACGTGCCCCCTCTTACTTCTCCTTCACGTGCCCCTTTCTTGATCCTCCACGTTCTCTTTCATGAATCACTCCCTTCAACTGTATTCACCGTGTCTCGTGTTTCCTTGGCCCTCCCATCTCCCATCTCCCGCCGCCAGGCTACTTCGATGTGAGGGACTTTGAGGACCGTTGGATCCGCATCCACACGAAGAAGGGCGACCTCGTTGTGCTGCCAGCTGGCATCTACCACCGCTTCACCCTCGACTCCACCAACTACGTCAAGGTGCGTTCCGAGCCGTCTCAATACGTTTTACCCTTGACTTGACCAACTACGTCAAGGTGCGCAGCGCATGCAGCGAAGCATAGAGGATTGCAGCCTGCAGTTTGCTTGTGCTGCTCGTTTTGCAGCTTTGTAACAAGGGCACTCTAGTCATGTGCCTTGTACAAAACGTGACAGGCAGAGTTCTCATTGTGTCTGCGGTCTGCGACTGGCTGTCTCCTTTTCAGGCTCTCCGTCTCTTTGTGGGCGAGCCTGTGTGGACTCCTTACAACCGTCCGGCTGATGAAATGGCTGCCAGGTATGTGCCCTGCCAAGTGTCATGCTGGTCATGCGGAATCGTCAGCCTTATCTCACCCTCTCACATCAAGTGCCTATTTTGCAGGAAGGAGTACCTTGAGAAGTTTGCCATCAGGACGGCAACTGCTGTTGCATAGTCTCATTACACTGACATTTTGATAGGCATTATTGCTGTGAATAGTTCACATGGTTGCTACGTACTTTTATGAGGACTTCTCTCATTTCAGAGATCCTTGTAACTTGCCGTTAAAGAACGAGCAAACAAGGTCACTCTAGCAGATTAGGAAGGTTGCATTGCAAACCATTGAGGTCCATTGATGTACCGTCTAAGGGCGTGTGAAATTGTTTTAGGTTCGTAATTTAGGCCGAACTTTAGCTGGTTACCACGTTCACCAATTTCGCCGACACGGTTGGCGAAATGCACTTTAAATCGGAAACACACAAATGCGACCAGCAAAAAGTGAACAAGGCTCGAATCTACGCACGAACGTGAGAGTGCAAGATGAGCCGAACATGTGTTATTTTGGGCACGCAAGAGAAGTTGACGAATTGCGCGATTTGTTCGTGCACCAATGAACGCACCACTGAAACAAGGTAAGCAGTTCGTCTCGCAGAGCTAGACAAAACCAGGTTACCTAAATAACCTATGGGCAGCTCGGCCCACCCCCTGTAAGGTCGAACGTGCAAAATCGAACTTGCAAGACCGTTTGCGAGACGCGGAATCGAACTTAGCCATCAACGAAAGTCGAATTTTGTTCAACTCATGTTCAAATGCCACATTCGAGAATGAGTTGGGACATGAGAATTCGTTAATTCGTCTGACATCCACCCATGTTCAACTCTGTTTTCCACAGTAATCGTGGGCTTATTTGAATATAATCATATTTTTTTAGTTTGAATCTTATGAACACTGCTTTACATCCAGAGCAAAACAGGACCCAACTTCACGCCCATTTAATAGGGAGCGGGGAAGACACCGGGGATGGCGGCAATGGACTGAAAAGGCACAAGAAACAGAGAGTGGATGTCAGACAATTTAACGAGGAATGATAGATAGAACAAAAAAACTGCGGAAAGCTCCTGGAGTGCCAAGGGAACAACGAATTACCTCGACGACGTTGTTGTGGAAGGGGTCGGAGAGGTGGTCCAGGAGGTTCTCAATGGGGCTCTTGTCGGTGTACGCGCACTGGACCCAGAAGCCGAGGTTAGCAAGCATGGCCAATCGGCCGTTCTTGATCTCCCGGAGACGCACATCCTTAACCTTGGCAGGCTCGCCGAAGCCCATGCCGAGGGGATCGAAGCCGGGGTAGCCAACATCGGTACCCTTGACGGCATTGCCCTTGAAGATGGGGTCCTCGCTGTAATCGGAAAATAAATTTCACGTGAGATCCAGTTGCAAAGACTAAGGCTAAAGAACGGCAGTGAAAACGGAAAACAAAACTCACTTCACGGAGCCGGGGTTGTTGATGTCAGCCCATCTCCTGCCCTCAACCCAGCCAACAAGGATGATCTCAATGGCCCACAGGGTGGGGGTGTCGAGCCAGTACTCGGCCACGTTAGCGGCGTCCCAGCGGGGGATGTCGAGGAGGCCAGCAACGCGGAGAGCGTCAGGGATCATGATACCGGCGGCACCGAGCATGGCCCAGCGGCAGTGGAACACCTCAGCCTGGACATACCAGTCGAGGTTGCTGGAGGCAAGACCAAGGGGGTCGAAGCCGAAGTCAGCGGGAAGGGTGCCATCAAGGTAGGCAGGAGGGGTGCTGCCGGGGAAGTACAGCGGCCTCTCGCCGGCCCTGACGGAGAAGGCAGCCTTCACGGGGGCGGCGGCGACCTTGACGGAGCGAACCTTCTTGCCGGAGAAGGCAGACTTGCTCACGACGGAGCTGGCAACAGCCGCAACGGTGTGGGAGGCGACGACGGCAGCCATGGCTTCAGATGCAGTGTACAGCAGGGGAAGCTGGGGTACACTGAAAGTTGGGTTGGGTTCGTCAACAACTCCAAGATTGGGGGTTGCAAGGAGGGATAGTAATTCAGTTCAGATGGAGGGAGGGGGGTGGGGGAGGGGGACGGGGGAGCAGCAGAGGGGAGCAGAGAGGATCAGGGAGGGCGTGGCGCGTCGCGGCGAAATGTCACACGGGGGCAGCCCAGAAGATCCATCGCTAGCCTCTGCGTCGAATGGGAGAAATCGGCGAGCAGATAATGTGCCAGCTCGACCAATGCGAGGGCTCGCTGGGGTTCGCTTCGGCAATCCCCAGCCAGGAAAGTTATGGGGTTGAGTTGACAGATATGAGGGGCTTGTGAGGCAAAACGATTGTCCCTCAAATGAGCGGCTGATTCGCAAATTAGCAACATTTGTATTCAATGTACACTTCTGTAATTTTCTGCATATAACGATTTGTAGTCCTGAACTTGTGCAACCACGAAAAAATGAAACCTAAAATAAATAATCTGCACTTATGTAGATTATATTTCAAATATATTGGTGATTTCAAACAAAATCAACCTGTATCGAGGTATGAATATCTTGTTTGTACAAAAACCAGCCCTTATTTTTCAATGTAGTAAGACACATTGGGAGGTGATTTGATGGTAGTGCATAGAAATGAACAGAATACTCTCCAAATTTTGCACAAAGGATTGCATTGTAGCGAGTTGCACCATTGTCCTTCCATCAGCGCCGTCTGCTGATCCACAGCTCTAATGGGAGTCCGACAGAGGCTGATGCTGATCCGCGTTGAAGCGGCTGCTTACGCGACTCCTCGTGTCACTTCTCGAAGTGTCGATGCCCGAGTGTTCGTAAATCGTTCAATGACCTGCCGCCCTTAGTACTTTGTTCCGCCTCTCGCCCTTAGGCCTCTCGCCCTTAGGCCCGTCACCCCGCGCGAAGGAAGCCTGCAGTTCCTCGCACAGACGCACTCTAGAGCCTCCGCCCGCATTTTGCTCCAAGTACGCCCTTCAGGCGGTTACACCGCCACTGCGCTTAGGCAAAACTCCCAGCCATGGCGTCGCAGTCGCAGCCCGTCGCACGGAGTCGCACAGCGTCTCGAGGCGTCGCAGGGCGGCGCGCCCCAGAGGTGTACGACGTGGTGGTGGTGGGCGCAGGCCTGGCGGGGCTGCAGGCGGCGCAGCAGCTGATGGCGCGGGACAGGCAGTGGGCGGAGTGGGCGCGCGGAGGCGCAGCGGGCGCGGGAGGCGCGGAGGGCGCGGGGAATGGGCGCAGCGGGGCGCGGAATGGGGAGCTGCGCGTGGTGGTGCTGGAGGCGCACGGCATGGTCGGGGGGAGAGTGCGCGGACTGGAGGGACTAGTTCCTTGGACTGTGGAGGTGAGGGGAGTGGGGGGAAGGGGAGGTTGAGGAGGGGGGAAGGAGGGGAAGAGAAGAAGAAGTTGGGTTTGGGGGGAATGGGGGATGGTGCGAGAGAGGGGTGTCATGATGAGGCGGGGGGAAGAGGCGGGGGGCAAGAAAGGTGGGGGGAGGAAGTGGCAAGGCGGAAGGAGGGGCAGATGCGGAGTAAAGAGAGAGGATGGTTGGAATAGACTGGTTGGGGAGGACGAGGAGGAAGGGAAAGGGGGGGGGTGAGGGAGGCGAGTGAGGGAGGGCAAACCGCGTGGGAAACGTGGGAAGGGATTCGAGATTCGGGGTGCAGGGTTGAGGGTTGAAGGAGGGGTGTGAAGTGGAGGGTCTTTGGTGGCATGAGGGATGTGGGGAAAGGGTTTCGGTGGTGGCGAAAGGGAAGCGCGTGGGTGATTGTGTATAGCATTTGAGAGTTCCCAAATGCTTATCATTGTGACTCGAATGCAGCAGCAGCACCAGCATGTGCTGGCTCAACTCAACTCAACCCACTTGTGGTGATCCGATTGTGATTATGTATTGACTCGAATGCAGCAGCACCAGCATGTTTTGGCTCAACTCAGCCACTCGTGGTGATGTGATGCGATGTGCGCAGTTGCTTGCTCAACTCTTCCTTAACGTGCTTCATACAATGCGGTTGTGTGCGGTGCAGATGGGTCCGGAGTTCATTCACGGGGATCGCAACTGCTCCATCAAGGCAGCAGTGGATCAGCTTGGCTGTCAGCAGACCACCCTCGCCTTCCATATCCGCGCGCCCTCTCTCTTACTGCCCTCTCAGTGCCCTCTCAGTGCCGTCTCAGTGCCCTCTTAGTGCCCTCTCAGTACCCTCTCAGTGCCCTCTTAGTGCCCTCTTAGTGCCCTCTCAGTACCCTCTTAGTGCCCTCTCAGTACCCTCTCAGTGCCCTCTTAGTGCCCTCTCAGTGCCCTCTTAGTGCCCTCTCAGTGCCCTCTTACTGCCCTCTCAGTGCCCTCTCAGTGCCGTCTCAGTGCCCTCTTAGTGCCCTCTCAGTACCCTCTCAGTGCCCTCTTAGTGCCCTCTTAGTGCCCTCTCAGTGCCCTCTTACTGCCCTCTCAGTGCCCTCTCAGTGCCGTCTCAGTGCCCTCTTAGTGCCCTCTCAGTACCCTCTCAGTGCCCTCTTAGTGCCCTCTTAGTGCCCTCTCAGTGCCCTCTTAGTGCCCTCTCAGTACCCTCTCAGTGCCCTCTTAGTGCCCTCTCAGTGCCCTCTTAGTGCCCTCTCAGTGCCCTCTTACTGCCCTCTCAGTGCCCTCTCAGTGCCGTCTCAGTGCCCTCTTAGTGCCCTCTCAGTACCCTCTCAGTGCCCTCTTAGTGCCCTCTCAGTGCCCTCTTAGTGCCCTCTCAGTGCCCTCTTACTGCCCTCTCAGTGCCCTCTCAGTGCCGTCTCAGTGCCCTCTTAGTGCCCTCTCAGTACCCTCTCAGTGCCCTCTTAGTGCCCTCTTAGTGCCCTCTCAGTGCCCTCTTACTGCCCTCTCAGTGCCCTCTCAGTGCCGTCTCAGTGCCCTCTTAGTGCCCTCTCAGTACCCTCTCAGTGCCCTCTTAGTGCCCTCTTAGTGCCCTCTCAGTGCCCTCTTAGTGCCCTCTCAGTACCCTCTCAGTGCCCTCTTAGTGCCCTCTCAGTGCCCTCTAGTGCCCTCTCAGTGCCCTCTAGTGCCCTCTCAGTGCCGTCTCAGTGCCCTCTTAGTGCCCTCTCAGTACCCTCTCAGTGCCCTCTTAGTGCCCTCTTAGTGCCCTCTCAGTGCCCTCTTAGTGCCCTCTCAGTACCCTCTCAGTGCCCTCTTAGTGCCCTCTGAGTGCCCTCTCAGTGCCCTCTCAGTGCCCTCTTAGTGCCCTCTCAGTACCCTCTCAGTACCCTCTCAGTACCCTCTCAGTGCCCTCTCAGTGCCCTCTCAGTGCCCTCTTAGTGCCCTCTTAGTGCCCTCTCAGTGCCCTCTCAGTGCCCTCTTAGTGCCCTCTCAGTGCCCTCTCAGTGCCCTCTCAGTGCCCTCTCAGTGCCCTCTTAGTGCCCTCTCAGTGCCCTCTCAGTGCCCTCTCAGTGCCCTCTCAGTGCCCTCTCAGTGCCCTCTCAGTGCCCTCTTAGTGCCCTCTCAGTGCCCTCTTAGTGCCCTCTCAGTACCCTCTCAGTGCCCTCTCAGTGCCCTCTTAGTGCCCTCTCAGTGCCCTCTCAGTGCCCTCTCAGTGCCCTCTCAGTGCCCTCTCAGTGCCCTCTTAGTGCCCTCTTAGTGCCCTCTCAGTGCCCTCTCAGTGCCCTCTTAGTGCCCTCTCAGTGCCCTCTCAGTGCCCTCTCAGTGCCCTCTTAGTGCCCTCTCAGT
Organism: Closterium sp. Naga37s-1; assembly: GCA_947471745.1. Taxonomy (NCBI): domain Eukaryota; kingdom Viridiplantae; phylum Streptophyta; class Zygnematophyceae; order Desmidiales; family Closteriaceae; genus Closterium; species Closterium sp. Naga37s-1. Next base: position 2,226,899 of record CANJKZ010000328.1, read on the forward strand.
GCCCTCTCAGTGCCCTCTCAGTGCCCTCTCAGTGCCCTCTCAGTGCCCTCTCAGTGCCCTCTTAGTGCCCTCTCAGTGCCCTCTTAGTGCCCTCTCAGTACCCTCTCAGTGCCCTCTCAGTGCCCTCTTAGTGCCCTCTCAGTGCCCTCTCAGTGCCCTCTCAGTGCCCTCTCAGTGCCCTCTCAGTGCCCTCTTAGTGCCCTCTTAGTGCCCTCTCAGTGCCCTCTCAGTGCCCTCTTAGTGCCCTCTTAGTGCCCTCTCAGTGCCCTCTCAGTGCCCTCTCAGTGCCCTCTTGCTCCCGTTTGTCACGCAGGTTGTCAATCCCTCCTAATTCCGCCCATCTCCCTTTTCCACCTCCACATGTCAGGCCTTCTCTGACCCTTGCCATCATCACCACCATGCAATGCATGCGCCCTATTGCATCTCATCACACACAACGCTTGCAAGCACCGGTGGCACGGCTCTCCTTAACTGCCTCTCACCCTTGCCTCTCACCCTTGCCTCTCACCCTTGCCTCTCACCCTTGCCTCTCACCCTTGCCTCTCACCCTTGCCTCTCACCCTTGCCTCTCACCCTTGCCTCTCACCCTTGCCTCTCACCCTTGCCTCTCACCCTTGCCTCTCACCCTTGCCTCTCACCCTTGCCTCTCACCCTTGCCTCTCACCCTTGCCTCTCACCCTTGCCTCTCACCCTTGCCTCTCACCCTTGCGTCTCACCCTTGCCTCTCACCCTTGCCTCTCACCCTTGCCTCTCACCCTTGCCTCTCACCCTTGCCTCTCACCCTTGCCTCTCACCCTTGCCTCTCACCCTTGCCTCTCACCCTTGCCTCTCACCCTTGCCTCTTACCTTTGCCTCTCACCCTTGCCTCTCACCCTTGCCTCTCACCCTTGCCTCTCACCCTTGCCTCTCACCCTTGCCTCTCACCCGTGCCTCTCACCCCCTACTTTTCCGTTATCTTCATCCCTCCTCCTTCCCTCCCCCTTCTTGTGTCTCGTTCCTTCCATGTGCCCGTTCTTTCCACTTCCTCACCACCTCCTCTTCTCGCCCTTCCTCCTCTTCCATCCGTCACTCCCCTCCTCCTCCTTCTCTCCTCTTCCCTTTCGTGTCCCACATCATTGCTACCATCTCTCCCCTTCCCCCCATCCACCCGACCACTACCGTTGTTCTCTCTTCTTCTCCCCCATTCCACCAACCACCGGACCACTACTATTTCGGCAAGGAGCAGCGCCTGGTGCCACCCGAGGAGGCGGAGAGCGACCCCGATGTTGCGGCCGTGCACGCCTTCTTTGAACACCTCGCCTCGCACGGGCAGGGCGGGCAGGAAAGAGGCGGGGAGGGGGAGAGGGGCGGGGAGGGGGAGGAAAAGGAGGGCGACTGCTCGGTGGTGGAGATGATGCGGCGCAAGGGCGCCTCGCCACGCCAGCTGGCTCTCGCGGAATGTAGGTAGTGGTGATGATGCTGGTGCTGTTGGGGATGGCTTTTGCTGCTGCTTGCTGCCTGCTGCTGGTGTTGCTGCTGCTGCTGGTGGTGGTGGTGGTGGTGGTGTTGCTGCTGTGGCTGCTTCTGCTTCTGCTGCTGCTGCTGCTGGTTGCGGTGGTGGGGGTGGGGATGCTGCCTGCTGCTCACTTCCTCTGTTGCTCCTCTCTCCTATCCTATGGCGAGGGCGGGGGTGTATGGCGCTGCTGTTGAGGGCGTGGGTGTATGGCGCTGCTGTTGAGGGCGGGGGTGTATGGCGCTGCTGTTGAGGGCGGGGGTGTATGGCGCTGCTGTTGAGGGCGTGGGTGTATGGCGCTGCTGTTGAGGGCGGGGGTGTATGGCGCTGCTGTTGAGGGCGTGGGTGTATGGCGCTGCTTTTGAGGCGCCTCAAAAGGCGAGGGCGGGGGTGCATGGTGCTGTGAAACTAAAATCCTTCTTCTCTCTCGTCGTTATCCTCCCCACTTCCTCTCCCGTCCTCCCGGCCCTTCCCACCTCCTCCCCATCCCCCTCTTGCCTCCCCTCCCCCGCGGTGCCTGCCTCCCCAATCCTTCCCCCCCAGCCATATACGCGAATGACTTTGGGTGCTCGCTGCACCATCTGGGCATGGGGGAGAGTGTGAGGGAGGCGAGGTCGTGGGTGTATGGCTTCAAATACATTGTGTGCGACCGGCCCTTCTCAGCCGTCGTGCAACACTTGGCCATGGGCCTTGAGGTGATGACGACATGGCTTGTTGAGCCGAACGGCATGGGGGAGGAGGGAGGAGGGAGGTGTGAGGGAGGTCAGCGCATGGGGGAAACCAGGTCGTGGGTGTATGGCTTATCCAACGTCTGGTTGTTTCTGAGAGTTACCAAGAGGCATTTGGGAGCTCAGGTGATATCAGGATTATGATGCCCGCACTTCATGCCTTTACGTGGTCAAAAGAAGAAAGAAAGAAAGAAAGAAAAAAATGCGGTTTTTTTTCCTTTGTTTTGCTCCCTCTTGTTCTTCCAGGTGAAATGCGATTGGCCTGTGGCCTCCATAACTTATGGCGCCAACAGCAGTGCGTCCGCGAATCCTGCTGCACCCATCTCCACCGCTCGCAGTGCTACACTGGCAGCCCCAACTGCCCTCATCACAGTGACCAGCAAGCACGGGGAGCAGCTTCAGGCAAAACGCGTCGTCATCACTGTGCCTCTGGTGGGTGTTTCCCTCATGTGTGTCTCTTGCAAGTACCTAAGAGAGCCCCTCGTGAGAGCCCCTCGTGAGAGCGCCTCGTGAGAGCCTCTGAGTGCCCCTTTTATGATCGTAAGGTTGGGTTGGTGGAGCGCTTTTGCGTGCAGGTCCTCCACTCCACACCTTTGTTTGCCCTTTGCTTTGGTGAACGCAACGCAACGCAACGCAACGCATCACACTCTTCCTTCCTAGCAGTGGCTGCTGCTTCGCTCTTCCTTTCATTCCAATCTACTGCTGCTCCTCCTGCTCCTATCCCCACTCCCCTGCTCCCCTCCCCTACTTCCCTTCTCCTCCACCTCCCCACTCCTTACTCCCTTCTCCCCCACTCCCCTTCTCTCGCACTCCCTTTCAATCCCACTCCCCTTCTCCCCCACTCACTTTCACCCCCGTTCCCTTTCTCCCATACTCCCTTACTCCCGCACTCCCTTTCACCACACTCCACCGCTCTGCACCACCAGCCTGTGCTGCAGGCAGGGGCCAAGCCCAAGCAGCGGGCGATCGGAGCCGTGCGCATGGGGTGTGCTGTGAAGGTGAGAGGGGGATGGGACAGGGGAGCTGTATGGGAGATGTGATACATGTGTGAGACGCTTGTGGCCAAGCAGCGGGCCATGGGAGCCGTGCGCATGGGGTATGCCGTGAAGGCGAGAGGTGTTCTGGGAAGATTGGAGGGGCAGGAAGGATGAATCAGATGGCATTTGGGGGGAATGTGGGGGGCATGCAGCCAAGCAGGGGGGCATAGGAGAAGTGCGCATAGGAGAAGTGCGCATGGGGTTTGCCATGAAGGTGAGAGGGGTAGGATGGGGGAGGAAGCGGCGAGAGGCTTCTTCAATCCTCCTCGTTTCTCTCCACTCTCCCTAATCCAGGTGAACATGGCCTTCTCTCACCGTGTGTGGCCCGCCCACCTCTTTGACATAGTCTGCACCACTCCTTCCCTCCTGTCCCCCTCTTGCCTGCACCTTATGCCCCCTGCACACCACGCCACACCCCTCCCCTCAGGTCCTAATGGCCTTCTCCCACCAAGTGTGGCCCGCCCACCTCTTTGACATAGTCTGCACTGACTCCTTCCCTCCTGTCCCCCTACTGCCTGCACCTTATGCCCCTCCCCTCCCCTCCAGGTGCTCATGGCCTTCTCTAGCCGTGTGTGGCCCACGCACCTCTTTGACATAGTCTGCACTGACTCCTTCCCTCCTGTCCCCCTACTGCCTGCACCTTATGCCCCTCCCCTCCCCTCCAGGTGCTCATGGCCTTCTCTAGCCGTGTGTGGCCCGCGCACCTCTTTGACATAGTCTGCACTAACTCCTTCCCTCCTGTCCCCCTACTGCCTGCACCTTATGCCCCTCCCCTCCCCTCCAGGTGCTCATGGCCTTCTCTAGCCGTGTGTGGCCCGCGCACCTCTTTGACATAGTCTGCACTGACTCCTTCCCTCCTGTCCCCCTACTGTCTGCACCTTATGCCCCTCCCCTCCCCTCCAGGTGCTCATGGCCTTCTCTAGCCGTGTGTGGCCCGCGCACCTCTTTGACATAGTCTGCACTGACTCCTTCCCTCCTGTCACCCTACTGTCTGCACCTTATGCCCCTCCCCTCCCCTCCAGGTGCTCATGGCCTTCTCTAGCCGTGTGTGGCCCGCCCACCTCTTTGACATAGTCTGCACTGACTCCTTCCCTCCTGTCCCCCTACTGCCTGCACCTTATGCCCCTCCCCTCCCCTCCAGGTGCTCATGGCCTTCTCTAGCCGTGTGTGGCCCGCGCACCTCTTTGACATAGTCTGCACTAACTCCTTCCCTCCTGTCCCCCTACTGCCTGCACCTTATGCCCCTCCCCTCCCCTCCAGGTGCTCATGGCCTTCTCTAGCCGTGTGTGGCCCGCCCACCTCTTTGACATAGTCTGCACTGACTCCTTCCCTCCTGTCCCCCTACTGCCTGCACCTTATGCCCCTCCCCTCCCCTCCAGGTGCTCATGGCCTTCTCTAGCCGTGTGTGGCCCGCGCACCTCTTTGACATAGTCTGCACTAACTCCTTCCCTCCTGTCCCCCTACTGCCTGCACCTTATGCCCCTCCCCTCCCCTCCAGGTGCTCATGGCCTTCTCTAGCCGTGTGTGGCCCGCGCACCTCTTTGACATAGTCTGCACTGACTCCTTCCCTCCTGTCCCCCTACTGCCTGCACCTTATGCCCCTCCCCTCCCCTCCAGGTGCTCATGGCCTTCTCTAGCCGTGTGTGGCCCGCGCACCTCTTTGACATAGTCTGCACCGACTCCTTTCTGCCCGAAGTCTGGTTCACCCGCCGCTCGCCCTCCTCTTCCCCCACTTCCTCCTCTTCCTCCTCCTCCTCCACCACTCCTGCAGCGCCTATCACTGCTGTTGTCCCCCCTCCCTCGGTCCCCATGGGTCAGTTCCTCGCAGTCGGCTTTGCAGCAGGTGATGCAGCAGAAGACATGGCGAGGCTGCCGCCCCAAGTGGTGCTTTCCCGGGCTCTGGAGCAGCTAGACACCATGTTTCGTCGCCCGTGCTCCACCTGCAAACCAGGGCCTGACGGTGTCAGCGTAACTCAAACTCAGCCAAAACAGACTTATGGAAACGACACAAGCGGGTCAAGTCGGGTCTGCCTAGCGCATGGGCTGCAGCTACAGGCGTTGCCGCATGGAGCTTCTGGTGACAGTGTCGGCACCTTTGTCGTGCCGGCAGCGTCAATAAAACCACCCGGGAGCAGCAGCAGCAGCAGCAGCAGCTCGTGCCCTCCTGCTGCTACACCCCTTCTCTGCACCTCCTGCCACCCAGCTTCTGCATGCTTCGTTTCAGGCTGTTTCGCTGACTGGTCTAAAGACGTCTATATCCGTGGCGCCTACACCCATCCAACGATCGGAGCAGGGGATGCAAGGGACCAGCTGGCGGCGCCTTTGGCTGGAAAGCTGTTCTTTGCTGGGGAGGCCACGCACTTTGGTGTGAACCCATGCATGCAGGGAGCACTGGACACGGGTACAAGAGTGGCTAATGAAGTGTTCTGGTCACTGCAGGAGAGCAAGTTGTAGGTTAGACTGATATTTAGTGACGTTTGACAGTACTGGTGGGGAGGCACGTGTTAATGAACTATAAAGTGTATTTTCTGTTACCCTATGTGACAAGACGTTTAGGGTTATCAGCTGAGCTACAATGGTTGCAAGATATGTTTTTCACTGATAGCAGACGGAGGAAATGAAAGATGTGATGTGTCGTTGCATAGGCACCACTAGGTACAAGTTGTATTTTAGAATTTTTCATTTAATATTATGCACACTTGCTTTACATCCAGCTCTAGAGACCAGACATTAACCCAGCTCAATAGAACACGGACTGCAACCACAGAAGAAAGGTGTACGAAAGGCGTTGGTGAGCTGAACTTCAATAGAAATTTGGTAAGGGTGTATGAATAAAATAATACAGAAGACGAAAGCTTACCATGGCGTTGTGTGCGAAGTTGTTGAAGCCGGGGTTCTCGAGGTGGTTCAACAGGTTCTCGACGGGGCTGGCATCGGTGTAAGAAGCCTGGACCCAGAAGCCAAGGTTAGCAAGCATGGCCAATCGGCCGTTCCTGATCTCCTTGGAGCGGATCTCCTTCACGTAAGCAGGTGAACCGAAGCCCATGCCGAGGGGGTCGAAGCCGGGGTAGCCAACATCGGTGCCCTTCACCTTGTTGCCCTTGAAGATGGGGTCCTCGCTGCAAGCAGCAGATAACAAACGTTAGCAACCAATGATACCGCGGAACATTCAATTAGTGGAAGGCAAAGTAACCCATGTGGCCAGACTTACCTCACGGATCCGGGCTTGATGATGTCGGCCCAGCGGTTGCCCTCAGCCCAGCCGAAAGCGGCGATCTCAACCGCCAGCAGCACACGCCAGTCAATGCCGTAGTCAGCGACACCCGCGATGTCCCAGCGGGGGATGTCGAGGAGACCAGCAACGCGGAGAGCGTCGGGGATCAGAACGCCAGCAGCACCGAGCATGGCCCAGCGGCAGTGGACGAGCTCAGCCTGGACGTACCAGTTGACATCGTCGGAGGCTGCAGGAGAATGGGAAATAATGGAGGAAATATAAGCACATGAACCATTAAAATCCATCTGGAAAGAATAGAACCAAACTTGAGCTAACGCAATTTCACGATGTTTAGGTGGAGGAATAGGAGACTAACCAAGGCCAAGGGGATCGAAGCCGAAGTCAGCAGCATAGGTGCCGTCAAGGTGGGCGGGAGGGGTGCTGCCAGGGAACCACAGGGGCCTGTCGGCATCAGCGGACACGCTGAATGCAACCTTCTGGGGAGCGGCAGCGACCTTGACGGAGCGAACCTTCTTGCCGGAGAAGGCAGACTTGCTCACGACGGAGCTGGCAACAGCCGCAACGGTGTGGGAGGCGACGACGGCAGCCATGGCTTCAGATGCAGTGTACAGCAGGGGAAGCTGGGGTACACTGAAAGTTGGGTTGGGTTCGTCAACAACTCCAAGATTGGGGGTTGCAAGGAGAGGTAATTCAGGAGGTCTGAGGATCAGGGAGGCCCCACCGTGTCGCGGCGAATGGTCACACGGGGGCAGCCCAGGAGATCCATCGCTAGCGTCAGGATCGAATGGGAGAAATCGGCGAGCAGATAATGTGCCAGCTCGACCAATGCGAGGCCTCGCTGGGGTTCGCCCCGACAATCCCCAACCAGGAAAGTTGAGCAACTCAGTCCCCTCCAGATATGCGAGGGCTCGCCAGCCACAGCGATTGTCACGGAAACGAGGGATGACTCAGCACATTAATGGATATATAATCTTGTACACCTTGTTAAATCATACGTATGTATATAACAGTTTTGCATTCATGAAACAAGCATAATAATTTATTACTAGGTCAAATCATATGGTAATATAAACAGCATACAGATTAGATATAGATATTGAGAATTATAACCAATTTATATACTTTTTGTTTTACTTCTACGGTCTCTGCTAGTACAGTATCACGGAAATGATACAATTCTCGGCAATACAAACGCAATGAACCAGTGCCGGCATCTGATGGTCTTCCTATTTGAAAAAACCTGTTCGTAAACAACAGGGCCCTGTTCGGATTGCCATTGCCCGGCCATCAGGGGTCTGCTCTTGTTTGGTATGGCTAGACGAGCCACGATGACGTTGAGAGCTCGGCAGCCTGATCGGATCGGACCGAGGGACATGCCTGTTACAAAGCAAGATTATGGCCTGGCTGCATCCCTGAGAAGTTTTACAAGTGCTATCAATCAAGAGACATCCATGGTTGGACCAAGGCCCAACCAAATAGGGTCCAAAAAATAATCAGGTTGGAATGATAGGGATGAGGGGAGGGGAGAGGGGGGGAAAAGGGGCGGTGGAGGTGTGGTTGGTAGGTACGGTATAACGCAGACAAAAATGGTATGGTGGTTTTACAGGTGAGCTTTACATTCAAGAAAACGTTACCGTACAGTACGTTGAGGTTGTTGGAAACAATTGATTTAGCGCCTCTGTCGTGTCGAAACACCAAGTCAGAAGCGAAGCGAAACATATCGAAGCATTAGCGAGTCAACCCTCGGAGGTTGAACATCTGCTGGAGGTTATGCGAAAGTCGAAGGTCAACGACTTTTGACCTGGCAAATACAGCGCGACAGCAAGGACAAACAACTGACTCGCTATTAAGCAGTTGCCCGAGTCGTCACTGTATCGAACCGCAACAGCAACAGCAAAACGGTTATTAACTGTATCTCTTCGTATTCCTTGTACTCTTATAAAAGCTTGTATCCCTTTGTTTTAATCAATCTACTTTGCCCTCACATACTAGCGCAAGGTGGTTCACAAAGTTCTCATTTAACGCTTCCGCTATTACATTGTCCTACTCAGAATTTAGTCCTGCAAAGATCCTAAGGGCTTTTCTCAGCCCAACAGAGGTAACTTTTGATTTAAGCCCAATGATATACGGTATGGCAAAACGTGGGCACGACTCACAAATGTGGTAAATATTTCGTATGCGTCTTGTCAAACTATATGTTTGTTAGCTTCTAGGCTACACTGAGGTTCACACTAGAGGGGATAACCCAATTTGGGTTTCCTACTTGTATCCAACTGTTGCTTAGTTCATTCATTCCTCATTCCTAATCTTGACATGGTTTCAGAGTAGGTCCCGGTTAGGACCGATTTTTGTAGGGTCCACCGTATTCGTTCCGCTCTGCCCGGCAGTCGTTTTTTTTTCCCCTGCCTGGCCCGTCGTTTCTGCCCTGACCAGCACGCCATCGCGCTGCTGCACTGCACTGCCCAGCGCACTACCACGCTGCCTGCCCAAAGCCGCGCGCTATCGCGCTACCTAGTGCGCTCGCCCGCCCGCTGCCCGCGCTGCCTGCACGCTGCCCGCGCTGCCCGCACGCAGCTCGCACGCTGCTCGCGCGGCCCGCACGCTGCCTGCGCGTCGCCCCCGCTGCCTTGTGCCACCGGCGCTGCCTGCTCGCTGCTGGCCCACCGCCCGCTGCCCTGCGCGCTGCATTGCTCGTGCTGCCTGCGTGCGCCCTGCCTGAGCCGCCCACGCATTGCCCTGCGCCGCCCGCTCACGCCCCTGCCCTGCCCCTGCTGCTGCTGCCTGCGAGCCGCCCAGCCGAGCCGCCAAACCGAGCCACCCAGTCGAGCCACCCGTTCGAGCCGCCCTGCCGAGCCGCCCACACCGAGCCGCCCTACTGAGCCGCCCCTTACTGCTGCTACTGCTATTACTGTTGCTGCTTCTACCACTATCGTTCCTCCTGTCATGGCGACCCCTACTGTGCTCACCTTTGACGGCAAGGGCCACCCGGTAGACTTTGAGTCGTGGCTATAGGATCTCCACTGGTACATGCAGAGCCTGACTAGGGAGGATGTCTCTCTCTTTGAACATACCTCGGGGTCCCTCGATGCCCCTCCTGACTCAGCTGCTCGTGTAGACCAGTCCAAGTGGACTTCTCGTGACGCTACTGCCGCTCTTGCTGTCCGTAGCCACCTTCCGCTAGACCATCACTCCCACTTTCGCCAGCTTAAGACGGCCAAGGCGCTTTACGACGCTGTAGTCAAGCGCTACTCTTCCCCGTCGTCTGCAAGTGTAGGCCGCCTGGCGCTGCCGTTCCTCTTTCCTGAGTTGTCGGACTTCACCACAGTAGCCAACCTCCTGACTCACCTGCGCTCCCTTGAGACCCACTACGCTGCCGCCCTCGAGCCCGCCTTTAGAGCTGAGAACAAGCCACCCATTTACCTCACCCTTTACATTCTCACGACCCGCCTCCCTTACTCCCTTCGTGCTGTACGCGACCACTTCCCCGCTCTCGACCCCACGAAGATCACCCTCGCCTTGTTTGAGTCCCGTCTCTTAGAGGCTGAGTCCGTTGCCCTAGCTGTCGCTGCCTCTCATGGCACTCCCCTCCCCTCTGTCTTTAAGGGGTGCTCCCCCTCCCTGCTCGCGCCGTCTGTTGCCTCTGCTGCTGCTGTGGACCTCTTTGGTGCTGAGGAGGTCGGTGTTGCGTCTGCTCCTAGTGGGAGGTGCCGTAGCGGCAAGGGCAAGGGTGGCAAGGGTGGGGGTGGTGGGGGTGGTGGGGGTGGCGGGGGTAGCGGTGGTGGCGGTGGAGGTGGTGGTGGTGGGGGAGGAGGAGGTGGAGGCGGCAGAGGAGGAGGAGGGGGTGGTGGGAGCAGTGGGGGTGGTGGAGGGGGTGGAGGTGGCACTAGGAGTGGAGCTGGCGGAGGAGGAGCTGGAGGTCCGGCCACTTGTTCAGTTGTGGTGCAGCGGGTGGTGGAGGCGGCTCTGGGGGTGGTCAGCAGCAGCAGCTGAGCCCACAGGCGCAGCTTTCGCCGCAGCAACTTCGTGAGTGGGCGATCTGACGTGGCAGCTCAGGTGGCCCAACTCGCTGCGGGTACGTCCGTCGCACAGGTCAGCCTAGAGCGACCTGCACTCGCACCGACCACACCGAGTCTCGTTGCTTCCTTCGCCTCGACGATCTGTATCGTGTGGAGCATGGTGAGCACATGACGACTCATGACTGGCTCGCCTTGCCAAAGAAGGACATAAATGTTTTTGCTTGTGAATGGGCTGTGATCCATGCTGGCATGTATGCCATGTATGCCATGTATGCTGCTTCTGCTAGTGTTGAGGATGACTGTTACTTGTATGTGCCTAGCGTTGCTAGGGTAGAGGCTGCTAGTCTTGGTGCTTTTGACTCAGCTAGCACAGGTGCAGAGCTTGAGGAGGCCTTGTACACTTTTACTCTCGACTCAGGCGCATCTCGTTTCTTCTTCCACGACAGCACCACAGTCACATCACTCACAGCCCCTGTCCCTGTCACACTGGCCGACCCCTCCGGGGGCCCGGTAGTCGCGTGTGGCGCTACTGTTCTCCCTTGCCCGGCGGCCCCTTCCGGCCTCCTTAGAGGTCTCCTCCTCCCTTCGTTCGCTAAGAACTTGGTGGCTACCTCTGTCCTCCAGGACCAGTGGGTCACTGTCACCCAGCCTGGAGGAGAGCTTGTGGCGATCTTTACGGACTCCCGCACTGGTGAGCACCTTGCCACATTCACTTGGAGGCCCAGGTATGGTCTGTACACACTGACTACTGAGTCTGCACATGTGGCTGAGCAAGTCAGGTAGCTGCGTCGGTTGAGGTCGCTGCGTCTTGTTCGTGTCGTCTCCTCATGCACCAGACTCTCCTCTGGCACCACCGCCTTGGCCACCCCTCATTGCCACGCTTTCGTGGCATGCACTCACGTCTCCTTGTGTCTGGTCTCCCCAGGTCCCTGCCCCCACTTCCGAGGTCGCTTGCACCGCCCTGCCTTCCTTGCGTCGAGGGGCGGTACCGCGCCGCTCCTCACTCCTCGTTTCCTCCTACCACCGCTCCTCTGCAGACCCTCCACATGGACGTGTGGGGCCCCGCCCGCGTCACTGGACAGGGGGGCGAGTGCTAATTTCTGCTGGCTGTAAACAACTACACGCGCTACACCACGGCCTTCCCCTTGCAGAGCAAGGCGGATGTCTGTGGTGTCTTGATCCGCTGGATCCGCGCTGTCCGTCTCCATCTTCGCGATCGGTTCCGGCATGACCTCCCAGTCCTGCGGCTGCACTCTGACCCTGGTGGTGAGTTTTCCTCCCACCTCATCGAGGACTTCTATGGCGCCGAGGGCATCGTCTAGTCGTTCACGCTTCCAGCCTCTCCACATCAGAATGGGATTGCTGAGCGCCGCATTGGCCTGGTCATGGAGGTTGCTCGCACCTCCATGATCCATGCAGCTGCTCCCCATTTTCTATGGCCATTTGCGGTCCGATACGCCGCTGAGAAGCTCAACCTCTGGCCCCGTGTCTCCCACCCGGAGACCTCCCCTACTTTACGGTGGACGGGCGAGGTTGGTGATGCATCGGCGTTTCAAGTCAGGGGTTCCCTCTCTCTTCTCCGAAGAGTGCGTCTTCCTTGGTTTTCCCACCGACGCACCGCCCTGGCAGTTTTACCACCCGGGCTCTCGTCGTGTGCTGTCCTCCCGCGACGTCACTTTTGACGAGTCAGTTTGCTTCTACCGTCTTCACCCCCACCGCAGTTCCCCGGTACCCCTCCCGCCTCTCTCCTTGGTTGTCGACCCCCCCCGATAGCCCCCCTCCCTCCTCTCGGTCCTGCTCCCTCAGGGGTGTCTCAGGTAGACCCACCCCCCTTGGTTGATCCTTTGGAGGTCTCCTCTGACACCTCTGGCCCAGCTGAGGGGGGTGACCCGACTGCTGCCAACACCGTGGCCCCTCGCCGCTCCGCGTGCTTGGCGGTCCCTCCTGGTTTTCCACCTCGACCGTCTTCACCGCCTCTGCAGCCCGTCGCTGTGGACTCTGGTGCTGCTGGAGGTGGTGACACCGGGGGTGCGGACTATGGGGGTGCTGGCTATGGGGGTGCTGGGTGTCCTACGGGTACAGGAGGTGCTGGAGGTGCTGCTGTTGGAGGTACTGCGGTTGGAGGTGCTGGTGGGGCTGGTGCTGGTGGTACTGGTGCACGTCGGCAGGAGATTCTCTCGCCGGAGCGGCTTCACAAGTGGGCTGTCCGGTGGGGCAGCCCCGGTGGCGGCGCTGGACGTGCTGGAGCTGGCGGTACTGGAGGTACTGGACCTGGAGGTGCTAGTGCTAGTGTTCTTGGAGTTGGCCGTGCTGGAGGTACTGGTGCTGGAGGCACTGGTGCTACTGGAGTTCCTGGAGGTACAGGTGCTGTTGGTGGTGTTGCGGGCGACTCTGGTTCCCGTCGACAGGAGCCTCTCTCGCCGGAGCGGCTTCGAGAGTGGGCTGTCCGGTGGGGCAGCCCCGGTGGCAGAGCTGGACGTACTGGAGCTGGAGGTACTGGAGGTACTGGCCATGGAGGTGCTAGTGTTGTTGTTCCTAGAGTTGGAGGTACTAGAGGTGCTAACACTGGAGGTGCTACTGAAGGTACAGGAGTTGGTGGTGCTAGTTGGCAGGAGTCGCTCTCGCCGCAGCGACTTCGCGAGTGGGCTGTCCGTTGGGGCAGTCCCAGTGGTGGAGCTGGCGGTACTGGTTCTGGGGGTGTTGTTCCTACTAGAGGTAGAGGTTCTGGGGGTGTGACTACTCAGCCGCAACCATTTGCGCTTAGTCACCTTCTCAGTCTACCACCTGCTGCTACTGAGTTCCCGGTTGCTGGTACTACTCCTCCGTTACTGTTCCCACCGACTGACCTGTCTCCGCCATAGTTACTGCTTGACTCCCCACTGCCTGCTCCTGCTCCGTACACTGACATGACAGACTCCCTGACCGAGACTAGAGAGCCTAGTTCTTGTGCTTCCACACCTGTTCGTGCTCGTCGTGTTGCCCGTCCTCGTGCTCCCACTGTGCCAGGCACTCACTGCATGCCACTTCGTCCTTCCTCTGTTCCACAACGTGTTGTACTGCCGTCGCCACCCGCGTCTTCTCTTCCGCACGTTCCTGAACCTGAGTCTGACCTTGTCCGTACTCCCAGTCCGACTGTCACTAGTCTCCTTGCCACGGTTGTGACTGACCCTTCCGTTGAGTCTGCTGCTGCGTCTCCCTTAGTTGCTGAGCTTGTTGACTTTGCTCCTTTGTGCCGCCTTGACTACGCCGCGAGTCTTGTTTTTGACTCTTCCTGTCCTCCGTCCGTCGGGGGTGAGTTTGCCCTTGGATTTAACGTCCTTGAGGACAGGCAGTTTGAGCAGGAGTGCCTAGCAGCCGCTGCACCTCATCTCGCGTCCACGCTACTTTGCCCTGAGGGAGACACGGATGAACTGGACATCCCGACCCCGTGTTCTTATGCAAACGCGATCACGGGTCCGTACTCCTCTCAGTGACAGATAGCCATGGATGTAGAGATGGCTTTCTGGAAGTCCAGAGGCACCTATGTCGATGCAATTCCCCCACCTGGGGCGAACATAGTCGATGGCATGTGGATTTTCAGGGTGAAGCGGCCGCCGGGATCTCCGCCTGCCTTCAAGGCGCGTTACGTTGCACGAGGCTTCAGTCAGCGTGAGGGGGTCGACTTCTTCCATACCTTCTCCCCCACCCCGAAGATGACCACTCTTCGGGTGCTACTGCACATTGCAGCACAGCGCGACTACGAGCTGCACTCCCTCGACTTCTCGACAGCCTTCCTGCAGGGCAGTCTTCACGAGGATATCTGGTTGCGCCGCCCACCTGGATTCACTGGGTCGTTTCCTGAGGGTACCTAGTGGAGTCTCCGGCGACCAGTCTACAGCCTGCGTCAGGCGCCCCGTGAGTGGCACGACACACTGAGGACTATACTTGCGGCTCTTGGTTACGCTCCCTTGACTGCTGACCCTTCTCTGTTTCTGCGCACAGACACTTCTCTGCTGCCGTTCTACGTTATTGTTTACGTCGACGACTTAGTTTTTGCTACTGCTGACACTGAGGCACTGGCTCTAGTGAAGGCGGAGCTGCAGGAGAGACACACCTGCACTGACATGGGTGAGCTGCGGAGCTATCTTGGCTTGCAGATCACCCGGGATAGAGCACGGCACACCATCACCCCGACTCAGTCACTCATGGTGCAGCGGGTCCTTCAGCACTTTGACTTCTCGTGGTCCTCGCCACAGCCCACTCCTCAGCCTACAGGCCACTCGCTCTCAGCTCCACCTTCGGACGAGTCCGTAGAGCCGAGTGGTCCGTTTCCAGAGCTTGTGGGTTGCCTCATGTATCTGATGACGTGCACACGACCTGACCTCGTATACCCTCTCAGCCTCCTAGCTCGCTACGTGGCTCCCGGTAGACACCGAAAGGTGCACTGGGAAGCTGCAAAGAGGGTACTGCGTTACTTGTGCAATACATCGGGCATGGGGTTTGTGCTTGGAGGACAGGGTTCAGTTGTTCTGACCGGTCACTCGGATGCTTCTTGGGCTGACGACCAGACGACTCACGGATCGACACAGGGGTACAGTTTCCACTCTTGGTTACTCGGATGCTTCTTGTCTCTTGATCTTGCCTTGCACTTGTTGTACTCTTATATATATGACTATACTTGCATGTTGCACTGGCAAGGTTGTGATCAGTGTGCTGCAAGTGCTATTACCACTTGCTTGTGCTCAGAATGCGTGGTGATCTTGAGATCCACCCTGAGCTTTGCTTTGCGTTGTTCTCTTGCTTGACTGTTCTTGTGACCGTTGGTTGTGTTTGCTATCCCCCACTTTGCCTATGGGGGTGTGTCAAACTATATGTTTGTTAGCTTGTAGGCTACAGTGAGGTTCACACTAGAGAGGATAACCTAATTAGGGTTTCCTACTTGTATTTAACTGTTTCCTAGTTCATTCATTCGTCATTCCTAATCTTGACACGTCTATCACAACAAGGGGACTGGGAAGGGTGTAACCGCGAAAAACTGGTACCAGGGCACAACGCGTGGGCATTTCGGCAGCTGTGTGCACTGGTAGCATAATTTAAGACCATAATTCGGTAACGGGACTTGGTTGCTCCGCCCGGTGAAGCTGAAGGACCTTTCTGGTTAGTGAACTCTCCTCTTGGCTTGGCACTAGGGATACCTCCTTGGGTAGCAGCGTGGGCTATGGGTAATGCGAGGAGGAAGGACGGATGGGGCTTGCAGAAACAGAAAGGACGGAGGGAGAGGAGGAGGGAGGTGTGGTGGAGTGATGGGGAGCAGCGAGGGGGAAGAGGAAGCGGTTGGTGTAGGCATTCGTCCACTGGGGGGGTGGGGAGGGGTGGAAGAGAGGAAGTAGTGGAAAAGAGAGTGAGGGAGAGCGGTTGAGGGCGAATGTGAGTGTGAGAGAGTGGGGAGGGCAGTGAAGTGAGAACAAGGAGATGGGAGAAGCGATGGAAGAGGGAGCGGCTGATGAAGGGGGGCGGGCACGATAGGAAAAGGGGGGTTGTGGAGGGATGGAGAAGGAACAAGAAGTGCTATGGCTGTGAGTGGGAGCGTGCGCATGGCAGCAGAGATGACGGGAGAGAGAATTATGGGCTGTTGGAGGAGGCTCCCCAAACACCCTCACCTCCTCCCCTCACAGCCTCACCTCCTCCCCTCACAGCCTCACCTCCTCCCCTCACAGCCTCACCTCCTCCCCAAACACCCTCACCTCCTCTCCAAACAGCTGCCCCAGCATGTTCACAGCGGGGTCGTGCTGCTCAAAGTACTCATCAAACGCCCTCTGCCCCTCCTCTGCTGCACGGCAATCAGCCTGTGTGGGTGGTGCTGCCCCTCCATGGCACGCCATGCAGGCGTCGTGATAGGCTGTGATGTACTCGTTGAGGAGCTGCCACACACTGCCGCTGGTGGGCTGGTGGGATAGGGGGGAGTATGGAGGGAGAGAGGGGGGAGGATGGAAGGGAAGGAGAGAGAGGGAAAAGGACCATGGCACGCCATGCAAACGTCGTGGTAGGCTGTGACGTACTCCGTGAGGAGTTGCCATTGGTGGGCTGGTGTGGTGAGATGGAGGGAGGGAGGTAGAGAGGAGGATTGAAAGGAAGGAGGGAGAGAGGGGGTTGAGGGAGAAAGAGAGGCAGTGACCATGCAGGCGTTGGTGAAGAACTGCCACACACTACCTGTGGGCGGCTGGTGTGATGGGTGGGTGGGAAGGAGGGAGGGAGGGCGGAGGATGGAAGGGAAGGAGGGAGAGGGACAAGGACCATGGCATGTTATACTGGGTGGGTCGTGGTAGGCTGTGTTGTACTCGTTGAGGAGCTGCCACACACTGCCGCTGGTGGGCTGGTGTGGTGAGATGAGGGAGGGAGGGAGGGAGGGAGGGAGGGAGGGAGGGAGGGACGGTGGGACGGAAAATGAAAGGTTGGACCAGCAGAGCAGGTGGGTGGGAGCAGGTGGCGTGGCACAGGCTAGAGCAGATGAGGAGGTGAATGACAAGTGGGGTAAGGTAACCTGTGGTAAGAACAAGTGAGGAAACTAGAGCGCAGGGCACCATATTTAGCTGCATGCACAGCAGCTCTTCACCTTATGTCGTCCCTCACAGGAGGAATAATTTTACCACAGCTAAGTTTGAACTTCAAACCACAGACATACATCACTGCAGCGCCTTACCTGCAAGCTGGCATACGCCCACCCATTCTGCCAGTTGTGGTGCAGCAAAAGAAGAAGCGAGGGGAGAAGAGGGTAGGGTCCTTTTGAGACGTCTCAAAAGTCAGTTGTGGTGCAGCAAAAGAAGAAGCGAGGGGAGAGGAGGGTAGGGTGGGATATCCAATGAAACACTCACAGCGCTGCAGCGTCTCACCTGCAAGTTGGCATCCGGCCAGCGGTGCTGCAAGTGATACAGCGGCAGGTGCGGCAAGACAAGGCGAGAGAAGGCGAGGGTAGCGTACCGTCCTCAGCTGCACCCACACCTGTAGCGTACCGTCCTCAGCTGCACCCACACCTGTAGCGCGGTTGTTTTTGAGACGTCTCAAAAACACCTGCACATCAACTGAACCACAGCGTCTCACCTGCAGGTTGGCATCGGCCCAGCTGTCCTGTGAGCGGTAGAGCCGAGAGTAGCATAGCGTACCATAATTATTGCTGCAGAGTAGCAACTTATCATTTCGATCTATCTTTCTCCAAGTCAGCGCCAGCTTAGTAACTCATATAGCCTTTGACCCTTCAGGAGTGCGACATTGCTAAGAATAAAATCTACCTTCGGAAAACCTCATACGTAAATCATATTATTCTTAGCAGGGTCGCATACCTGAAGGGTCAAAGGCTATATGAGTTACTACGATGGTGCTGACTCGGAGAAAGACAGATCGAAATGGTGAGTTGCTACTCTGCAACAACTGTTTTGGCGACTTAGTAAGTTGGGAGTTTAGAAATTTTGGCCACAACACGCAAGTTGTCACACAGGCAAGTAGCAATCCATGCTTTAATTGCCACACAGGCACAACTTGGTCTCGCTCACCTGCAGGTTAGCATCTTCCCAGCCGTCCTGTGAGCTGTAGAGAAGCAGGTTCAGCGAGAAGAAGAGAGAGTGCTGGTAGCACTCGGATTGAGCCAATACCATATCTATACCATACAAGGCAGCAGGTAGATCACAACAACGCCTCACCCGCAGGTTGGCATCCGCCCAGCCGTTCTGGGAGCGGTAGAGCAACAGGTGGGGCGAGAAGAAGTGCGAGGAGCAAAGAGTGGCATGCCGTATCCAGCTGCACCTGCACAGGCAGCACAACTGAGTCTCACTCACTCACCTGCAAGTTGGCATCAGCCCAGCCGTCCTGAGAGCGGTAGAGCAGCAGGTGCGGTGAGAAGAAGTGCGAGTCAGTGGCGAAGAAGCGGGCCGTCATGGGCGTGAGCAGATGGGCGTGCTGCTGGCGAATGGTGTTCAGACGGGCTGTTACTGTGGGCTGCACGTGGGAGGTGGGATGGGGGGGGAGAGTAGGGTGACATGACAAGTGCGGGGAGAAGAAGTGCGAGTCAGTGGCAAAGAAGCGAGCAGTCATGGGCGTGAGCAGGTGGGCGTGCTGTGAGCGGATGGTGCTCAGACGGGCCGTGACTGATGCCTGCACGCAGGAGGTAGGTTAGGGAGCAGGATGTGATGTAAAAGGACCAATAAAAGGAATGGGTGGAGGTTGGCAAGCGGTCATGAGTGTGAGCAGATGGGCGTGCTGTGAGTGGACGGTGCTCAGACGGGCTGTGACTGATGCCTGCACCAGGGGAGTGAGATAGGATGCAACATCAAGAGGTTAGAAAAATGGTAGCAGGTGGGCGTGCTGCTGGAGGACGGTGTTCAGACGTGTGGTCACTGCAGGCTGCAAAGCACATAGCATGCAGGCAAGACAGGGAGGCGAATGAGAGAAATTTACTGCAAGTGGTGAGCAATTGGAAAAGAAGTGAGAACGTGACTCACAGGGTCACAGGGCCACAGGTAGAAGGCGGCCATGGGTGAGGCGGTATAGCTGTTGGGGCGACGTGGGGTGCAGGTGGATGAAGGTGAGGAGGCGTCGAGGCCACCCCGGTCGAGGGGTGCATGCTCACAAGCTTACAGGCTCACCGGGAGGAGGTTCCCCTGGGTGAGGCGGTGGAGTTGGTGGGGTGACGTGGGGTGCAGGTCGATGAAGGCGAGCAGGCGGGAGGCGTTGAAACACAGCAGCTCCACTGCCAGTAGAGGGAGGTCGCACCTGGGGAGGCGGGAGGGGCAGGGGGTGGAGGGAAAAGCAGGCAACATGTGAGGGACATGAGGGATGGAGTTGAGACACAGCAGCTCCACTGCCAGCAGAGGCAGTTCGCACCTGGGGGAGGTGGGGGAGTGGATGGAGTTGAACGGTGTGGAGGGAGATGGAGGGAGGTGGAGGGAGGTGGAGGGAGGTGGAGGGAGGTGGAGGGAGGTGGAGGGAGGTGGAGGGAGGTGGAGGGTGTGAAGTGCAGACAGCATGTGAGGTACACGAAGGATGGAACTGAAGCACAGCAGCTCCACTGCCAGCAGAGGCGGGTCACACCTCGGGGAGACGTGGAGAAGGGGGTAAAAGGGCGAGGGGAAGCACAGGCAATACAGTGAGGAGCCGACAGAGTGAGAGCAGGTGAAGGGATTTGAGGTACAACGGGGGGGGGGGGGGAGGCCGAAACAGCAGGCAGCATGTGCAGCACGGCATGAGGAAGGAGACGAAGCAGAGCAGCACGGTTGCAAGCAGGGCGAGGTAGCAACTGAGGAGGTGAAGGTGAGAGGAGGGCCAAGGGAGTGTTAGGCAGAGAGGGTGCGAGGCAGAGGTGCGGGCAGCACGCACCTTAAGCACGGGTGAGACACACCTGAAGCGAGGGTAGCAAAGGGCGGTGAGCGCCTCCACCTTGGTCCCATAGTCCACATATGACAGGCGCACCCGTCGCGAGGGTGAGTGGGTGGGACACACACCTGGAGCAGGAAGCATGCACCTGAATCGCGAATAACAGAGAGCATTGAGGTGGGGTGAGGGTGAGAGACACCTGAAGCGAGGGTAGCAGAGGGCGGTGAGCGCCTGCACGTTGGTCCCATAGTCCACATACGACACCCGCACCCGCCGCAGCACTGCCGTCTCCACCAACCAGTTCCTCACACGTGGCCTCTCCTCCTCCCCTCCCCGCGCACCCCCCTCCTCCTGCTCACCATCCCCGCTTTCCCGCTCCCCCTCCCCTCGCCCTCCACCGCTACCTCCTTCCCCACCCCCCCTCCCGTCCCTCTTCCGCCCTCCCCGCCTGCCCGCGCCCCTCCCCGCGCCCTCCCTGAAAGCCAGGTCCGGGGGCAGCGGCAGGGGCTTAAAGCCCGGCTGCTGCTGCAGCGCGCGCCAGAGGAGGCGCAGGTGCGGGGCAAAGGGCAGGGGGGAGTCGCTGGGGGAGTCACTGGGGGAATCCGCCAGCCCATGGGGGTCGCTGGGGGAGTCCGCCAGCTCATGGGGGTCCAGCGGAGGGGGCTCGTGTGGCGAGATGCGCGCATGCGAACGTTCAGATGTTAGGACGGCTGCTGAGCCTGAAACGTCCTCGTCGGTGGTGGATGCTTCGACTGCTGAGCTCTCAACAGCTGCAGCAACTGCAGCAGTGCCAGCAACTTCGACTGCTGATGCTGCTGCGGCTGCTGCTGGAGATGCAGCTGCTACTGTTTCCGTACCTGCCGCGTCTCTGGTTGTCCGCTGCGCCGCTGGTGTTGCGGGTGTATGCTGCGCTGCTGGTTTTGTGGTGCTGCGGCGACTAGAAGCAGTCGCCTGGTCGTCGCCAGACATGCGCGGCACTCCACGAAGCCGGTTGCGCGACTCCTGTCGCTCATGCGAATGGCTGTGCGACCGCATGCGACGCTGTCGCTCTGGTACATTGCTCGCCGCCTGATGGGTGTACCACGGCGACGAAGAGTGTGCAGCTGTACGCGCTATAAGATGGAACGACGTGGACGCCATGCCGCTTTACGTCGGTACCAACAACAGCCGTGCGGTTTATAGAGCGAGAATAGAGCAAACGTGGATTCGCCACGCTCTAGAGCGACGCGATACAGAGTGAGCGAGGATAACCAGCGGAGCCGAAGGTACAGAGCGGTGCTGATCTGTAGAGAGCGGGGGTACAGAGCGGTCAGATGCGGATATTTGTCACTAGTTTTGCTCACGTAGTTTCATTTGCACTAGTAGTTGTCGTCCCTGGTGATGTGGAGAAGGTCGTACGTTTCTCAAAGAAATTCCCTAACATTTGTTTGTTCCCCTAAATAATTATAAGGGTGAATAACTAGCTAGCAGCTCTATCAAATGGGATTGTTATTAACTTCTTGAAATTATTGTTCATACATATGCAACCCTCCACATTTCATAAGCCACAATTGAAATCTAGGCTAATAACATTTTTCTATGACGATTCTTGTCAGAACATTATAGCTTATACATTTGTGTAGGCTCAGGGCTGATTTTATCAGGGTAATTACCCTGATTTCAAGGTGATTTCAGGCTTTCCACTTCGTGGAGACTGAAATTTCAGAGTTATTGAATTTCCAGCCCTGATCCAATCAGAGTAATAGTTTAGCTATCCCTGATTTTGAGTACGGTGTAACAGACTAGGCTGTTAGTGGACCCTGACTTAACAGAGTATCGACTGTGTGGACCCTGACTTATCGAGAGGAAGTTTCTCGGAAGTTTCCTTCCGATGACCCCGCCTTGGATTGATCGCAGTGATCCCCCCACATGTGCGTAATCCCCCCCCCCTTCCCGCTTTATCGAGACGAAGTTTCTTCGAAACTTCGTACTGATCGAAACTTCGAGACTTTATGGAGAGTGGGGATATTTCCCCGACTTATCGCGAGGAAGTTTCTCGGAAGTTTCGTTTCGATGACCCCGCCTTGGATTGATCGCAGTGATCCCCCCACATGTGCGTAATCCCCCCCCTTTCCGCTTTATCGAGACGAAGTTTCTTCGAAACTTCGTTCTGATCGAAACTTCGAGACTTTATGGAGAATGGGGATATTTTCCCCGGTAACAAAGCGCGCGTTACTACGCTGATGTTCAGTTCTCGACCCTGAACAATCAGTGTTAACTACTTTACAACCCTGAGCAATCAGGGTACTGCTTTTCTGGAAAATGTGCACCCATAATAGAGGGGGAAAATTTTCCCCGGAATCAGGGAAGCTTAAAATGAAACGTCAGCCCTGTGTAGGCTGTAGTGGGGTAGCCCATAAGGGGTACAACCCAATTAGGGTTAGTACTTGTACCCAACTCTTTCATAGTTCATTCATTCTCGTTCGTTACTTTGACATGGAATCAGAGCAGGTTCCTTGGGCCCACCACCTGCTACGCTGCTAGTACTACCACCTAGGCCCGTCGCCCCTAGACCCGTCGACCCTAGCCTAAGCGCCCGGCCCGTCGTTCCTAGCCTACGCGGCCCGCCGACCCCTAGCCCGCGGCCCGTCGACCCTAGCGCCCGGCCCCGTTCCTAGCCCGTGCCCGGCCACGATCCTAGCCCGCGCCCGGCCCCGTCGGCCCTTCGCCCCGCGCCCGGCCTCGTACCTAGTCCCGCGCCCGGCCCCGCCCCTAGCCCGCGGCCCGCCGACCCCCGCGCCCGGCCCCGTTCCTAGCCCACGCCCGGCCCCGTTCCTAGCCCGCGCCCGGCCCCGTTCCTAGCCCAGCGCCCGGCCCCGTTCCTAGCCCGCGCCCGCCCCCGTACCTAGCCCGCGGCCCGTCGACGCCCGCGCCCGGCCCCGTACCTAGCCCGCGCCCAGCCCCGTACCTAGCCCGTGCCCGGCCCCGTATCTAGCCCCGCGCCCGGCCCCAGTTCCGCGCCCAGCGCCCGGTCCCGTACCTGCCCAGCGCCCGGCCGCGTCCCTAGCCCAGCGCCCGGCCCCGTACCTAGCTCACGCCCGGCCCCGTACCTAGCCCGCGCCCGGCCCCGTACCTAGCCCAGCGCCCGGCCCCGTACCTAGCTCGCGCCCGGCCCCGTACCTCACCCGCGCCCGGCCCCGTCCCTAGCCCGCGCCCGGCCCCGTACCTAGCCCCGCGCCCGGCCCCGTCTCTAGCCCAGCACCCGGCCCCGTACCTAGCCCGCGCCCGGCCCCGTACCTAGCCCGCGCCCGGTCCCGTCCCTAGCCCTTCTTTGAGGGGTGCTCCCCCTCCCTCCTTGCCCCCTCCTACGCCTCTGCTGCTGCTGCTGCAGACGTCTCTGTTGCTGAGGACGTCGGGGCTGCTTCTGCTAGTGCGAAGCGCCGCAGCAGCAAGGGCAAGGGTGGCAGGGGTGGTGGAGGTGGCAACGGTAGTGGTGGAGTTGGCAGCGGGAGTGGTGGTGGGGGCAGCAGTGGAGGTGGTGGAGGCAGTGGCGGTGGTGGCGGCGGTGGGACTGTTGGCGGGAGTGGGGGCTCTGGTGGCAGTGGTGGGGGCAGTGGTTGGAGTGGCGGCAGTGGAGGCGGTGGGACTGGTAGCGGTGGGACTGGCGCTCGGCGTGTCGGTTGTGGGGGTGGCCAGCGTCAGCAGCAGCAGCGTCGGAGCGAGACCCCGTCTCCCCAGCAGCTTCGTGAGTGGTTTCTGCGTGGGGCGTCTGGGGGTAGTTGCCCGTATGTCATTCGCACGGGTGACCGTGCTGGTCAGACTTGCGGGCGGCTCCACACTCAGCACCGCTGCTTCTCCCGCCTCGACGACGCTTGGCGTGCTGAGTCTGGTGACGACGCCGAGATCCCTCGCTGGGCAGATCTGCTGAAGTCTAGGATTGCTATATTTGACCTAGACTTTGATGCTATTCTCTCTGCTATGTATGCTTTGTCTGTTAGTGCTGAGGGTGACTGTTACCGGTGTGTGCCGCCTGACCCAGGCATAGCCGCTGCTGCTCTAGGTGCTAGTGAGTTTGGTACTCTCCCTGGTACTGTGCCTGCCGAGGCCTTGCACACTTTCACGTTGGACTCCGGCGCCTCGCGCTGTTTCTTTCGTGATAGCACCACCCTCACTCCTCTTCCTGCACCTGTCCCGGTCATACTGGCTGACCCCTCCGGGGGACCTGTCGTGGCCCGTTCCTCCACTATCCTCCCGTGTCCGGCGGTTCCGTCCGGCTCACTGTCAGGTCTTCACCTCCCCTCGTTCTCTACGAACTTGGTGAGCACCGCTGCCCTCCAGGATGCGATGGTCACTACTACCACTCCTGGGGGTCAGCGTGTGTAGATCTGCACGTGCACACGGACGGGGCGTCACCTGGCCACGTTCACTCGTCGGCCAGGGTCGAGTCTGAACACACTCACTACCGAGCCTTCTCAGGTAGCTGCGTCTGCTCAGGTGTCTGCGTCAGGTGTCTGCGTCAGGTCAGGTAGCCGCCTCTTGCTCGTGTCGCCTCCTGTCGCACCAGACTCTTCTGTTGCACCACCGCCTGGGTCACCCCTCCCTGCCTCGCCTTCGTGGCATGCACTCTCGTCTTCTTGTCTCTGGTCTCCACAGGTCTCTGCCTGCTCTGCCGCCCTCGTCTGCCCCGCCCTGCCTCGCTTGCGTCGAGGGGCGGCAGCGCGCCGCTCCTCACTCCTCCTCGTTTCCCCCGACGACTGCTCCCCTGCAGACTCTCCACATGAACGTGTGGCCCGCGTCAGTGGACAGAGCCGCAAGCGCTACTTTCTGCTGGTAGTTGACGACTACACGCGGTACACCACGGTCTTCCCCTTGCGCAGCAAGGGTCAGGTCGTTGATGTTTTGATCCCTTGGATCCGCACAGTCCGTCTCCAGCTCCGCGAGCGGTTCGGCCAGGACCTTCCTGTCCTGCGTCTGCACTCTGACAGAGGTGGTGAGTTCTCCTCCAACCTCTTGCGGGACTTTTGCCGTGTGGAGGGCATTCTCCAGTCATTCACGCTTCCGGACTCCCCTCAGCAAAATGGGATTGCTGAGCGCCGCATTGGCTTAGTCATGGAGGTCGCTCGCACCTCCATGATCAATGCGGCCGCTCCCCATTTTCTGTGGCCGTTTGTGGTCCGGTACGCTGCGCATCAGCTCAACCTCTGGCCCCGTGTCTCCTTGCCGGAGATCTCGCCCACACTGCGTTGGACGGGGGAGGTTGGTGATGCGTCGGTGTTCTGGGTCTGGGGATCTCGTGCCTTTGTTCGCGATACGTCAGCGGACAAGCTCTCCCCCCGTGCTATCCCCTGCGTCTTCCTTGGCTTTGTCCTCGACAAGCCTGTCTGGCAGTTTTACTACCCCACCTCGCGCCGTGTCTTTCGTTCTCAGGACGTCATGTTTGACGAGTCGGTTCCCTTTTACCGCCTCTTCCCCTACCTCTCTGCCCCTCCCCCGCCCCCGCCGCTCTTCCTTGCTCCCGGTCCCCCTCCAGTTGACCCCCTCCCGCCCCAAGGTCCTGCTCCCTCAGGTGTGTCTTAGGTAGACCCTCTCCCTGGTCCTGCGCCTGTTCATGTAGCCGTCGACTCAGGTGCTGCTCGAAGTGCTGCGTCTGGGGGTGTGGAGCCTGGGGGTGCGGAGTCTGAGGGTGCTGAGACTGGGGGTGCTGAGCCTGGGGGTGTTGAGATTGGGGGTGCTGAGCCTGGGGGTGTTGCGACTGGGGGTGGTGAGCCTGGGGGTGTTGAGCCTGGGGGTGCTGCTTCGGAGGGTGCGGAGTCTGGAGGTGAGGAGCCTCGGGGTGCTGCTTCGTCTGGAGGTTCTGCTGGTGCTTCGCCGAGACTGTCTCCGCAGCAGTTGCGTGAGTGGTTTGTTCGGCGTACGCGCCTTCGGAGTGGAGCTTCTGGAGCTGGAGGTGCTGGCGCTGCTGGAGCTGGAGGTCCTGGAGTTGGTGCTGGAGCTGGTGTTACTGGAGGTACTGCGACCACTGGTCCTGGAGGTGCTCGTACCCGGGGTACTGGAGCTGCCGGGACTGGTGGTGTGGAGGGCGCTGGAGCTGGAGCCCCTACGGAGCCTGGAGCTGCTGGAGCCGGAGGCACTGGCGCTGGTGGCGCTGGAGCTGGAGGCGCTGGAGCTGCAGGGGTTGGAGCTGTTGACCCTAGAGCTGGAGGTCCTCGAGACACTATGCGGCCGCGACCGTACTTCGTTCCCCTGCTTCAGCAGGTTCTTGGTGTCCCGTCTTCTTCTGGCCTTAATCCTCCCCTCCTGTGTCCACCGCCTGACCAGTCGCAGCTGCCGTTGCAGCCGGCCTCTCCACTGCCTGCTCCCTCTCCCTACACTGAGCAGTCCGTCGGTCTTACAGAGCATCGTGAGCGTGCGTCTCATCCTGTCTCGCCTGTTCGCACTGCTCATCGCGTTCCTCGTTCGTGTACTCCTTTTTTCCCTAGCACGCACGCTATGACCCTTCGTCCTTCTTCTGTTCCTCTACGTGTTCCTCTGCCAGCTCCTCCTGAGTCCTCTCTTCCTGAGGTCCCTGACCCAGAGTCTGACCGCGCTCGTGCTGCCAGTCCCACTGTCTCTCGTCTCCTCGCCACTGCTGTCACAGACCCTTCTTTTGAGTCTGTTTCTGCGACTGCTCTTGTTGCTGAGCTGCTTGACTTTGCTGCTGCCTGCCGTCTAGACTACGCCTCAGCTCTTGTTGCTGAGTCTGCATCGGCCAGTCCTCCGTCCGTCGGGGGTGAGTGTGCTCTTGGCACGGACGTCCTTGAGGACAGGCAGGAGGACTTTGAGTGTCTTGCAACCGCTGTACCTCGTTTCGTTTCCATGCTGCTTGCCCCTGAAGGACGGAGGTGGTGCTGGTGGCGCTGGAGCTGGAGGCGCTGGAGCTGCAGGGGTTGGAGCTGTTGACCCTAGAGCTGGAGGTCCTCGAGACACTATGCGGCCGCGACCGTACTTCGTTCCCCTGCTCCAGCAGGTTCTTGGTGTCCCGTCTTCTTCTGGCCTTAATCCTCCCCTCCTGTGTCCACCGCCTGACCAGTCGCAGCTGCCGTTGCAGCCGGCCTCTCCACTGCCTGCTCCCTCTCCCTACACTGAGCAGTCCGTCGGTCTTACAGAGCATCGTGAGCGTGCGTCTCATCCTGTCTCGCCTGTTCGCACTGCTCATCGCGTTCCTCGTTCGCGTCCTCCTTTTGTCCCTAGCACGCACGCTATGACCCTTCGTCCTTCTTCTGTTCCTCTACGTGTTCCTCTGCCAGCTCCTCCTGAGTCCTCTCTTCCTGAGGTCCCTGACCCAGAGTCTGACCGCGCTCGTGCTGCCAGTCCCACTGTCTCTCGTCTCCTCGCCACTGCTGTCACAGACCCTTCTTTTGAGTCTGTTGCTGCGTCTGCTCTTGTTGCTGAGCTGCTTGACTTTGCTGCTGCCTGCCGTCTAGACTACGCCTCAGCTCTTGTTGCTGAGTCTGCATCGGCCAGTCCTCCGTCCGTCGGGGGTGAGTGTGCTCTTGGCACGGACGTCCTTGAGGACAGGCAGGAGGACTTTGAGTGTCTTGCAACCGCTGTACCTCGTTTCGTTTCCATGCTGCTTGCCCCTGAAGGACGGAGGTGGTGCTGGTGGCGCTGGAGCTGGAGGCGCTGGAGCTGCAGGGGTTGGAGCTGTTGACCCTAGAGCTGGAGGTCCTCGAGACACTATGCGGCCGCGACCGTACTTCGTTCCCCTGCTTCAGCAGGTTCTTGGTGTCCCGTCTTCTTCTGGCCTTAATCCTCCCCTCCCGTGTCCACCGCCTGACCAGTCGCAGCTGCCGTTGCAGCCGACCTCTCCACTGCCTGCTCCCTCTCCCTACACTGAGCAGTCCGTCGGTCTTACAGAGCATCGTGAGCGTGCGTCTCATCCTGTCTCGCCTGTTCGCACTGCTCATCGCGTTCCTCGTTCGCGTCCTCCTTTTATCCCTAGCACGCACGCTATGACCCTTCGTCCTTCTTCTGTTCCTCTACGTGTTCCTCTGCCAGCTCCTCCTGAGTCCTCTCTTCCTGAGGTCCCTGACCCAGAGTCTGACCGCGCTCGTGCTGCCAGTCCCACTGTCTCTCGTCTCCTCGCCACTGCTGTCACAGACCCTTCTTTTGAGTCTGTTGCTGCGTCTGCTCTTGTTGCTGAGCTGCTTGACTTTGCTGCTGCCTGCCGTCTAGACTACGCCTCAGCTCTTGTTGCTGAGTCTGCATCGGCCAGTCCTCCGTCCGTCGGGGGTGAGTGTGCTCTTGGCACGGACGTCCTTGAGGACAGGCAGGAGGACTTTGAGTGTCTTGCAACCGCTGTACCTCGTTTCGTTTCCATGCTGCTTGCCCCTGAAGGAGACCCGGATGCTCCAGACATCCCGACCCCGCGCTCTTACGAAGAGGCGATTACGGGTCCTTACTCCTCTCAGTGGCAGGCAGCCATGGATGTTGAGATGGCATCCTGGAAGTCCACAGGCACCTACGTCGACGACGTTCCCCCACCTGGGGCGAACATAGTCGATGGCATGGGGATCTTCAGGGTGAAGCAGCCACCGAGTTCTCCGCCTGCCTTCAAGGCGCGTTACGTTGCTAGAGGCTTCAATCAGCGACAGGGAGTTGACTACTTCCAGACCTTCTCCCCCACCCCGAAGATGACTACTCTTCGGGTGTTGCTGCACGTCGCTGCTCAGCGTGACTACGAGTTGCACTCTCTGGACTTCAGCACATCGTTCCTGCAGGGCAACATGCATGAGGAGATCTGGTTGCGTCGCCCACCTGATTTCACTGAGTCTTTCCTTGCAGGTACTCAGTGGAGTCTTTGGCGGCTAGTCTACGGTCTCCACCAGGCGCCTCGCGAGTGGCACGACACACTGAGGACTACACTTGCGGCTCTTGGGTTTGCTCCTGCTACTGCTGACCCGTCGCTGTTTCTTTGCACCGACACCTCGCTGCCGCTGTTCTACGTCCTCGTCTACGTCGACGACCTTGTCTTTGCCACTGCTGACACTGAGGCACTGACTCTTGCGAAGTTGGAGCTGCAGAAGAGACACACCTGCACTGACCTGGGTGAACTGCGCAGCTATCTTGGCTTGCAGATCACCCGGGACAGAGCACGGCGCACCATCACCCTGACTCAGTCACACATGGTGCACCAGGTCCTTCATCACTTCGGCTTCCAGTTCTCCTCGCCACAGCCCACTCCTCTGTCTACCAGCCACTCGCTCTCAGCTCCACCTTCGGACGAGTCCGTAGAGCCGAGTGGTCCGTACCCAGAGCTTGTGGGTTGCCTCATGTACCTGATGACGTGCACTTGACCCGACCTCGCGTACCCTCTCAGCCTACTGGCACGCTACGTGGCTCCCGGCAGGCACCGAAAGGTGCACTGGGATGCTGCGAAGAGGGTACTGCGTTACTTGTGCAGTACGTCGGGCATGGGGCTCGTGCTTGGAGGACGTGGCCCAGTTGTCCTCACCGGTCACGCAGACGCCTCCTGGGTTGACGACTCAGCTACGCAGCGGTCGTCACAGGGTTACACCTTCAGCCTTGGTTCCGGCTCTGTTTCTTGGCGGTCTACCTGCTCGTCTTCGGTTCTCAGCTCCAGTTGTGAGGCTGAGATCTACGCTGGGGCCATCGCTGCTCAGGAGCTACGCTGGCTCACCTACCTGCTGAATGACTTGGGAGAGCAACCTCGTTCGCCTCCAGTTCTGTACGTAGACAACAAGGCCATGATTGCCTTGTGTCAGGAGCACAGACTAGAGCACAGAATAAAGCACATCGCTCTGCGATACTTCCTTGCTCGAGAGTTGCAGCAGCGTGGCCAGCTTCGTCTTGCGTACGTGGTCACTCGGGCCAACACTGCTGATGTCTTCACCAAGGCACTTCCGCTTGGTGATCATCAGCGCTTTGTTACAGTGTTAGGCCTTGTGTCTACTTTGCCTCACTTGCTTACTGCTTGACTCTGTTTGTACAGTGAACTATATATATACCTGCATGCTTGCACTTGCCAGGGTATGATAACTGTATTGTTTGTTCTCTTTATATAACTCTACATGTGAACTGGCCTTGTGGCCCTCTGCTTGTGCTTGGACTATGTGGTGACTTTGTGATCCACCCTGAGCTTGCTTTGCTTTTCTTGACTGGTCTTATGACCGCTTGTTTTCCCCCAATTTGCCTATGGGGGTGTGTCAGAACATTATAGCTTATACATTTGTGTAGGCTGTAGTGGGGTAGCCCATAAGGTGTACAACCCAATTAGGGTTAGTACTTGTACCCAACTCTTTCATAGTTCATTCATTCTCGTTCGTTACTTTGACAATTCTTCCCCATGATAGGCTAGAAACATAATTTATTCATAAACCATGGGGTTAACAAAAAAGAAAAACACGAGAAAGCGCTGCTGCGATTAGAAGTTGATCGTCTCTAGGATCTCCTCAGGAAGGTTCGCACACGACTGAGTAGTTGTGGTGGGCCCTTGAACTCAAATCATAGTGAACGTAAAATGATTGAGATGAATAAAACATGCAAATACAGGAATATAAATAAGAGTACAAGGGAATACGAATCGACCTAGCCTAGCCATGTACTATAAGGGGTACATTCCCTTATTGCAGCGAAACCGAACCGTGCGACTCCAAAGGGTTACGAAACTCTCCGAGCAGAATCCTCGCCACTGCTGCTGCCTGATGCTCTCTGCCTTGATGGTCCAGACGCTTTGTAACTGTATGAACCTTCGTGTCACTTTCACCCTTTCTTCTTCAGCCTCGGTACTGCATGCTTCGATTGCTACTGTCAGGAGTGCACCGTAATGTTTCATCTTTCACTCTTCGTAACACCCCCCTTCACTCCTGGCCGTAGTGGGTCTTGACCCGCTTGACTACTCCGCTGAGTTCGGAGTAGTGCTGGTACTGCTGACGTGACAGTCGCTTCGTGAGGAAGTCGGCTGCCATGTTACCCGTCGGACAATAGGTTAGGTCAACCTTGTCCTTCTCAACTTCGTCTTTGACGAACAAGTACAGCAGCGCCATGTGTTTGGTGCAATTGATGAAGCCAGGCTTGTTTGCGATCCTGATCGCACTTTGGTTGTTGCAGTGCAGGCGGAAGTTTGGCGAAGCGGGAATTTTCGCCTCCTGTAGCAGCTCCTATATGTAGAGGCCTTCGCGAACAGCTGCTGTTGCTGCGATGAATTCGGCTTCTGCCGATGACAGGGCAACCAGCTCCTGTTTCTATGAATTCAAGGAGATGGGGCCGCTGGGCTCGAGGCGAAACAGAAAACCAGTCCTGGACCGTTGATTGTCGGGGTCAGCGGCGTGATCGGCGTCCACGTAGCCGATGAGGTTGAAGGATATGGTTGGGATTGTGGAGTAGCAGAGCCCAACATTGGGCGTGGAGATGAAAAATTGCAGGGCCCGCTGAAGATCCAGAAGGTTTTCAACCGTTGAATTGCGAGAGTACTGAGCCAGTTGGCTTGCGATGTACAAGAGATCGGGCCTGCAGGTAACAGAGGCGAAGAACAAGCATCCTAGCTGCTGCTGGTAAGTCTGGAGCTCGGCGGGGGACAGGGCTTTGTTGCCAGGCTTGTGGTTGGGGCCTGGAGTGCGGTAAGGGGTGGAGAGTGGTGCAGGTGCGATATTGAAGCGTTTGCTAAGTTCCTCTGCATACTTGGCAGCTGAGAGATGAATGGATTCTGCTGAGTAGGAGATATTCAGCCCAAGGAATTGCTTCACGTCATGGTTGCAGGCGATGTCGACGCGCCCTGCAAGACTTTTCTCGAACTGCTCAAGCAGTTTGTTGCTTGACCCTGTGTAGAGGAGGTTGTCGACGTAGACCATGAGCAGGATGTATTCGCCGCGGAAATCGCGGCGATACATGCCGGGATCGTGAGGCAGCTGCTTGAAGCCTATCTCAAGCAGGATGTTGTGTAGGTACTGCTGCCAGAGCCCTGGTGCCTGTTTGATCCCGTAAAGGGACTTTCGCAGCTGGCACACGCGTGAGTCTCCCTCGCCGTATGTGTGCGGCTGCTCCACATAGATTACATCATCTACTAATGCATAGAGGAACGCGTTCTTCACATCGATCTGTCGAAGCGGGAGGTGTCGAGCAGCAGCGATGGCGAGCAGGATTCTGACGGAGGTGTGACGGCTGACCGGCGCAAACGTCTGGTCGAAGTCGATGCCGTGCCTTTGGTCGTACCCGCGCACGACCCAGCGTGCCTTGAATTGCTCGATTGTGCCGTCCGCTGCGGTCTTCATGCGGAAGACCCATTTCTCGGAGAGAATTCTTCTCCCCTTAATTGCCACTCGATCGACGAGCACCCAGGTATCGCAGGACTCAAGTGCCTTAATTTCTGCATCCATCGCCTCGCCCCATTCCTTGCTGTGTGGTCCTGTGAGTGCTTGGCACGGATTATTCAGTTCGATGACACGTGGCACCGTTGAGGTGGCAGTGTGAAGCCCGAGAAGCTGTAGTCCATAGACGGTGCTGTCGTGGCGATGTTGCGGGATGACCTCCTGCACGTCATCGTCGTCGCTCTCTGGTTCAGGTGGTGCTGGTGGTGCTGCGCCTCTGCCGCTTCCTCCTGCTGCGCCCGCTCCTCCTCCAGGGGAGTCGTCATCATCGTCGTCACTGCCGTGGCGGTCACCTCTTGTGAACTCGCCTCTGGTGTCCTGCTCCAGGATGGCTGCTGCAGCTTCGTCCTCGGGTGAGGCGTAGCTGTACCCGTTGTTGGCGTAAACGCGATTCGCGTTCGCCTGCTCATCTTCGCGGAATTGCCTGAGAAAGAGCCGTTCGTAGAAGATAACGCCGCGCGCGTTTGCGACCTTCTGGCTCATGAGGTCCAGGATGAGCCACGCCTTGTGTTTGTGGCTGATGCCGAGGTGAATCCCCCAGCGTGCGCGACTTGCGAATTTCACGATAGTTGATGTTGGCGGGCGATACTGCACCATGCATCCCAACACGCGGAGCATGGATGTGTCACCCTTGGTCCCCGTCCACTTCAGATGTAGCAACAAGTTGCCGGTGATGGCGGTAGTTGACACCAGGTTGTGCACCCGCGCGACGTGGTGCATTGCGTAGGTCCAGTATGTTGGCGGAAGCTTCGATTGCTTCATTAGCGCCCGCACCTTCGTCATGAGCGTGTGGTTCGTGCGCTCAGCTACGCTTTACTACTAGTGCGCGTAGGGGAGGGAAATGTGATGCTCGATTCCTTTTTTCGCCCGGTAATCCTGCAGCTCCTTGCTCATGAACTCCGCTGCGCCGTCCGATTGCCAAATTTTCAGCTTCTCCCTAGATTTCCGCTGCCCGTGCGCCAGCCAGAAACAAAAGACTTCATACGCGCATCCACGTTCACGATCCAGACGTAGCGCGTTCCTGCGTCGACAAAGGTGAGCGTATAAAGTTCATCGTTGATTCCGCAATGCCCCACATTGAGGAAGTCGCAGTATACATTGTGCAGCTTGGGGTAGCGGTTGGTTCCAGGTTCGAGCAGCGGGAATGGCTGGTGACTCAGTGCAGCTTTGGGGCAGACGGTGCAATTGCGCGGCTGTGTCGTGCTCCTTACTTCGGTGCCATCTAGACACAGGAGTGCGCCTTGCGCAAACACGCCGGCCTCGATGCAGTTCTTTAGCGTGACGCGCGAGGGGTAACCAAGGCGCTGGTTCCATAGGTCATCGCTGGCGCAGAATCCAGAGGTGCGCATGTAGCGCGCGTGTGCTTCTGCGGGGTCCTCGTCGGGTGCTTGGGCAGGTTCCGCCGCTGCTTCTTCAGCTTCTTCTTCGTTTGCCGTCGTTAGCATCAACGCCAAGAATTCTCTGTCGAGAATTATGGAGAAGGGAATATTAGTCCCGGGGATGGTCCCAGGGACAAAGGTTGGTTCGCGCGGCTCGAGGGCAGGCCTGTAGACGGTGCGCCGCGTGGTAGAGGGCTCGTTTCCCCAGTCGATGGTGTCGCGGTGCGGCTGGATGTCAGGTAGGGGTAGTGCAGGTGCAGGGCGGCGAGGAGGGCAACGAAGAGGAACAACAGGAGGTTCTGCCTCGTTTTATTCTTCCCCCCTTTGTTCCTCGGGGGAAGCTCCCCAGCCTTCGCCGGAAGTGCCCCAACCGCTTGTCTCGCCGCCAGATGCGGCGCCCCATTCGCCAGTGTTGCCGCCAGTTGCGGCGCCCCATCTGCCAGTGTCGCTCGTACCCCATCCGCCAGCGCTTCCCCACCCCCCTTCATTGGAGGCGCTCTCCTCTTCCTCCCATCCGCTCCAGGCGAACGTGCCGCGCGACTCCGCAAGACTCCATTGGCGAAGCTCTTTCGCTTCGCGTTGCGCCAGCTCCTCTTCTTCAGCTACGGTAAGCTTCTTCGTAGAGTCGCACCAGTGAGAGTAGATCTCCATGAACTTCTCCTTTGTGTAAGGGCGTGGCACGTTGTGCGCATCGCAGGTGCCGAGGCCAGTGCCTCGTAGCATGCCCTGGAGATGTTGCGACGCAGGTCCGGCGTGTCAAACATTAATCACATAGCCTGTCTAGGCTGTAGTGGGGTAGACACTATGGGGTACAGTTTCCTAGGGTTTCATATTTGTACCCAACTCATTTCCTAGTCATTCATTCCTGTTTCTTCACATGGTATAGAGCGGGTTCCCTAGTGGGACCGTTCCTTCCTAAGGGCCCACCGTTATAATTTTTTTCCTACCTGCCCGAAGTGCGCTTCGCGCTCTGCCCTGCCCTCGATTTTCGCGGCCCCTTAGCGGCCTGTCCTGCCCTACGCGGCCCCTTTGCGGCCCATTAGCGCCCCCCCCCCCCCTCGAGGCCCCGTTGCGACCCCGCCCCGGCCCTGCCCCGTCGCCCGAAGCCGCCGAGTCGCGGCCCTATCGCGGCGCTGCCCCGGCCCTGCCCCGTCGCCCGTTGCGACCCCGTCGCGGCCCCGCCCTTGCCCTGCCCCATCGCTCGTCGCGGTCCTGTCGTGGCCCGGCCCCGGCCCTGCCCCGGCCCTGCCCCGGCCTTGTTGCGGCCCTGTTCCGGACCTGTTGCGGCCCTGCCCCGGCCCTGCCCCGGCCCTGCCCCGACCCTGTCGCGGCCCTGTCCCGGACCTGTCACGGCTCTGCCCTGGCCCTGTTGCGGCCCTGTCGCGGCCCTACCCCGGCCCTGCCCCGGCCCTGCCCCGACCCTGCCCCGGCCCTGCCCCGGACCTGTCGCAACCCTGCCCCGGCCCTGCCCCGGACCTGTCGCAGCCCTGCCCCGGACCTGTTGCGGCCCTGCCCCGGCCCTCCCCCCGTCCTGCCCCGGCCCCGCCCCTGGTAAGAGCACTGCCGAGCCGGCCCGCCCTGCCGAGCCGCGCTGCCTTGCCTAGCCGAGTCGCGCCGCCCTGCCCTGCCGAGCTGCGCTGCTTAGCCGAGTCGCACTGCTGCTGCTGCTAGCCTGCTGCTGCTGCTAGCCTGCTGCTGCTACTGTCATGGCTAGTCCCAGTGTTCTTACCTTTGATGCTGAGGGTCGAGCGGTTGACTTCGAGGTCTGGATAGATGATCTGCAGCTTTTCCTACAGTGCGATAGCAAGGATGGTCTCTCACTGTTCGATCTCACGTCTGGCGCCTCTACTGCCCCTGCTGCTGATGCTGACAGTACTGCTCGCTCACAGTGGACCACGCGCGATGCTGCTGCCCGCCTTGCTGTGCGTAGTCACCTACCGTCTACTGAGCGCGCGCACTTTAGTCAGTACAAGAGTGCTAAGACTCCGTACGACGCTGTAGTTGCACGCTACTCTTCCCCTGCCACTGCTGCGCTTAGCCGCCTCATGCTACCGTACCTGTTCCCTGACCTCGCCGCTTTTGCCACAGTCACTGACCTCATTACGCACCTCCGCACTAGTGACACCCGCTACCGCGCTGCGCTTCCTGCTGAGTTCTGCGCCAAGAACCCCCCCCCCCCATGTACATCACCCTCTACTACCTAGTCACCCGACTCCCTGACACCCTTCGCTCGGTCAGGGACCACTTCCTCTCTCTTTGCCCTACCACACTCACCGTTGACCTCCTCGAGGAGCGCCTCCTTGCAGCAGAGACTAGTATTACCGCTGTAGGAGCCTCTCGTGGTGACCCCCGTTCCTCTTTTGCCCTCCGTTGCCTCTGCTGCTGCTGTCGACCTTGTTGGCACCGAGTCGGTCAGCGCTGCGTCTGCTCCTAGCGAGAGGCACCGCAACGGCAAGGGCAAGCGGGGCAAGGGCGCTGGAGGAGGTGGTGGGGGAGGCGGTAGTGGCGGTGGAGGCGGAGGAGGGGGTGGGGGTGGGGGTGGTGGCAGAGGTGGGGGCTTCGGTGGCAGCGGTGGAGGTGGAGGCGGCGGTGGCGGTGACGGTTGGGGTGGAGGCGGCGGAGGCAGCGGCGGCGGAGGTGGAGCTGGTCGAGGCGGAGCTGTGCAGCGGGGACCCCAGCACCAGCAACGCTCTCGTGAGACCCCGTCGCCCCAGCAGCTTCGTGAGTGGTACGCAGGGCGCCAGGGGTCTGGGGGTGCTGGTCCCTGTGCCTACATCCTGCGCACCGGCGACCGCACTGGAGAGCAGTGTGGCGGCCTGCACGCCACCCAGCGCTGCTTCAGCCGCCTGACAGACGCCTGGCGTGCCCAGTTCCCTGACGCCATTGAGATCCCTCGCTGGGGTGATCTGCTCAGGTCGGGTGTAGCTATCTTTGATATTGACTTTGATGCTATTCTTGCTGCCATGTATGCTGTGTCTATTAGTGCTGAGGGTGACTGTTACGTGTGTGTTCCGCCTGACCCGGGCATTGAGGCTGCTGCTCTAGGTGCTAGTGAGTCTGCTGCTCCAGGTGCTGGTGAGTCTGCTCTCTCAGGTACCGCCTTGGCTCAGGTTTTGCACACCTTCACCCTCGACTCGGGTGCTTCCCGCTCCTTCTTTCGAGACCGCACCACCCTTACGCCGCTCAGTCGGCCGGTTGGGGTCTCCCTGGCAGACCCCTCTGGGGGTCCTGTCCTTGCCCACTACTCCACTGTCCTCCCGTGTCCGGTGGCCGCGTCAGGCTCCCTGTCCGGTCTCTACCTCCCCTCGTTCTCTACAAACTTGGTGAGTGGTGCTGATCTTCAGGATGGCGGGGTTGACCAGTTCACTCCTGCGAGTCAGCGAGTGACCCACTGCACGTGTGCTCAGACGGGCCGCCACTTGGCCACGTTTACCCGTCGACCGGGGTCGAGCCTGTACACACTGACCACAGAGTCTCCACCGGTTGCTGCGTCTGGTCAGGTAGCTGCGTCGAGTCAGGTGTTTGCTGCAGCGTCTCGGTCAGGTCCTGAGTCTGCCCCCTGCTCGTGTCGCCTCCTGTCCCACCAGACCCTCCTCTGGCACCACCGCCTTGGTCACCCCTCCTTGCCTCGTCTCCAAGGCATGGCCTCCCGTGTCCTTGTCTCTGGTCTCCCCCGGTCCCTCCCTCCCCCTCCCCCGGGGCCTGCCCCTACCTGCGTTCCCTACGTTGAGGGGCGGCAGCGCGCCGCTCCTCACTCCTCCGAGTTTCCTCCGACAGAGGCTCCGCTGCAGACTCTTCACATGGACGTGTGGGGCCCAGCCCGCGTCCGTGGACAGGGTCACGAGCGTTACTTCCTGCTGGTGGTTGACGACTACTCGCGTTACACCACAGTCTTCCCCTTGCGCCGCAAGGGTGAGGTCACTGAGGTGTTGATCGACTGGATCCGCGTTGCTCGTCTCCAGCTCAGAGAGCGTTTCGGCTCGGACTTTCCTGTTCTGCGTCTGCACTCCGACAGAGGTGGAGAGTTTTCCTCCGACCTTCTGCAAGCCTTCTGTCGTACGGAGGGCATCCGCCAGACGTTCACGCTTCCGGCCTCTCCGCAAAATGGGATTGCTGAGCGCCGCATTGGCATGGTCATGGACGTCGCTCGTACGTCCATGATCCATGCGGCGGCTCCTCATTTTTTGTGGCCGTTCGCGGTTCAGTACGCGGCGCATCAGATCAACCTTCAGCCCCGGGTCTCCATGTCGGAGACCTCCCCTACTCTGCGGTGGACCGGGAAGGTTGGCGATGCGTCTGCGTTCCGTGTCTTGGGATCTCGAGCTTTTGTCCGTGACTTGTCTGCGGACAAGCTGTCCTCCCGTGCTGTTCTTTGCGTCTTCCTCGGCTTCCCCCCTGACGCGCCTGGTTGGCAGTTTTACCACCCCACCTCGCGTCGTGTTCTGTCCTCCCAGGACGTCACGTTTGACGAGTCGGTTCCGTACTACCGTCTCTTCCCCTACCGCACTTCCCCCCTCCCCCCCCCGCCGCTCTTCCTCACGCCCGGTCCCCCCCCGGTAGACCCCCTCCCCCCTCAGGGTCCTGCCCCCTCAGGTGTGTCCCAGGTAGATGCAGTCGAGCCTGTCGAGGTAGCTGTTGACTCTGGTGCTTCTGGGGGTGCTGAGCCTGAGCGTGCGGAGCCTGGGGGTACTGGGTCTGGGGGTGCGGAGCCTGAGCGTACGGAGCCTGGGGGTGCTGGGTCTTGGGGTGCTGAGCGTGAGCGTGAGGAGCCTTTGGGTGCTGAGCCTGGGGTTGCTGAGAGTGGGGGTGCGGAGCCTACCGGTGCTGGACCTGGCGGTCCTTCGGGTGCTTTGTCCCGGCGGGAGCTACCCTCTCCACAGGAGCTGGGCGAGTGGTTTGCTCGGCGCTGGAGCCGTGCTGCTGGAGCTGGTGGTGCTGCCGGTGCTGGAGGTTCTACTGCTGCTGGGGGTGCTGGAGCCACGGGTCCCGGAGGTGCTCGTACTAAAGGTACTAGAGCTGCTGGGCCTGGTGGTACTATTGGAGCTGGGGCTACTGGCGGAGCTGGAGCTGGTCGTGCTGCTGGAGTAGGTGCTACT
This sequence comes from Closterium sp. Naga37s-1, assembly GCA_947471745.1. Lineage (NCBI taxonomy): Eukaryota > Viridiplantae > Streptophyta > Zygnematophyceae > Desmidiales > Closteriaceae > Closterium > Closterium sp. Naga37s-1. The sequence continues at coordinate 2,265,568 of CANJKZ010000328.1, forward strand.
GGAGGTACTGGAGCCGGAGCTACTGAGTCTTCCGGTGGTCCTGCTGGAGCTGGAGCTGTTGGAGGTACTGGAGCTAGAGGTGCTGCTGGAGCCGGTGCTCCTGTGGGTGCTGGAGTTAGTGCTAGTGGAGCTGGTGGTGGTACTGCTGGTGCTGGTGGTGCTTCTGGAGTTGGTGCTGCCGCTGCAGGTGCTGGTGCTGTCTCTGCTGGTTCTGGAGGCGCTGCGCGGCCGCGGCCGTACTTCGTTCCGCTCCTTGAGCAGGTTCTTGGTCTTCCGCCTTCTTCTGGTCCTGCTCCTTCCTTAGAGTGTCCACCACCTGTCCAGTCCGAGTCACAGTTACAGCTGGCCTCCCCACTGCCTGCTCCTTCTCCCTACGCTGGTCCTACTGGAGGTCTTGCTGAGCGTCGTGAGCGTGAGTCGCGTCCTGCGTCGCCTGCTCGTGCTGCTCGCACTAGTCGTCGTGCTCCCCGTCTGCGTCCTCCTTCGGTCCCGGGCACGCATCAGATGGAGCTGCGTCCTTCCACTGCGCCGCAGCGTGTCCCTTTGCCGTCTCCTCCAGAGTCCTCTCTTCCTGCTCTTGCTGACCCAGAGTCGGACTCCCTTCGTGCTGCCAGTCCTACTGTCACGCGTTTCCTAGCCACTGTTGTCACTGACCCTTCTTTTGAGTCCACTGCTGCGTCTGCCTTAGTTGCCGTGCTTGTCGACTTCGCTGTTCACTGTCGTCTAGACTACACCGCTAGTCTTGTTGCTGAGTCTGAGTCTGTCTGTCCTCCGTCCGTCGGGGGTGAGTGTGCTCTTAGCACGGACGTCCTTGAGAACAGGCAGGAGGAGTTCCAGTGTTTTGCTGCTGCTTTACCTCATCTCGTGTCCATGCTGCTTGCCCCTGAGGGAGACCCGGATGCACCAGTCATCCCGACCCCGCGCTCTTACGCAGAGGCGATAGAGGGTCCCTACTCCGCTCAGTGGCAGTCAGCCATGGACGCAGAGATGGCTTCCTGGAAGTCCACAGGCACCTACGTCGACGAGGTTCCCCCACCTGGGGCGAACATCGTCAGTGGCATGTGGATTTTCAGGGTGAAGCGGCCGCCGGGTTCTCCACCTGTCTTCAAGGCACATTACGTGGCTCGAGGTTTCAGTCAGCGGCAGGGAATTGACTACTTTCACCTTCTCCCCGACCCCGAAGATGACCACTCTTCGGGTTCTGCTGCACGTCGCTGCTCAGCGTGACTACGAGCTTCACTCTCTTGACTTCAGCACTGCTTTCCTACAGGGCAGCCTGCACGAGGAGATCTGGCTGCGCCGCCCACCTGGCTTCACTGGGTCGTTTCCTCCTGGTACCCAGTGGAGCCTCCGGCGGCCAGTCTACGGTCTCCGCCAGGCGCCCCGTGAGTGGCACGACACACTGAGGACTACGCTTGCGGCTCTTGGGTTTGCTCCTTCTACTGCTGACCCGTCGCTGTTTCTTCGCACCGACACTTTACTGCCGCCGTTCTACATCCTCGTGTACGTCGACGACTTGGTGTTTGCTACGGCTGACACTGCTGGACTCGCCCACGTGAAGTCCGAGCTGCAGAAGAGACACACGTGCACAGACCTGGGTGAACTGCGCAGCTATCTTGGCTTGCAGATCACCCGGGACAGAGCACGCCGCACCATTACCCTGACTCAGTCACAAATGGTGCAGCAGGTCCTTCAGCGCTTCGACTTCACGTACTCTTCGCCTCAGGCCACTCCTCTGTCTACTCGCCACTCGCTCTCAGCTCTGCCTTCGGATGAGTCCGTAGAGCCGAGTGGCCCGTACCCAGAGCTTGTTGGCTGCCTCATGTACCTGATGACCTGCGCTCGACCTGACCTGGCATACCCTCTTAGCATCCTGGCACGCTATGTTGCTCCTGGCAGACACCGACCAGAGCACATGGCTGCCGCGAAGAGGGTGTTGCGCTACTTGTGCAGTACGTCGGGCATGGGGCTCGTGCTTGGAGGGCGGAGTCCAGTGGTCCTCACTGGTCACGCAGACGCGTCTTGGGTTGACGACCTGGCTACGCAGCGGTCGTCACAGGGTTACACCTTCAGCCTTGGTTCCGGCTCTGTTTCGTGGCGGTCTACCCGCTCGTCTTCTGTTCTCAGCTCTAGCTGTGAGGTTGAGATCTACGCAGGGGCCATGGCTGCACAGGAGTTACGCTGGCTCACCTACCTGCTGACTGACCTCGGTGAGCCACCTCGTTCTCCTCCAGTTCTGTACGTAGACAACAAGGCCATGCTGGCCTTGTGTCGGGAGCACAGACTGGAGCACAGAACGAAGCACATTGCTCTTCGCTACTTCCTTGCTCGTGAGCTGCAGCAGCGTGGTCAGCTGCGTCTTGCTTACGTGGCCTCTCAGGCCAACACTGCTGATATCATCACCAAGGCACTTCAGCCTTGTGATCATCAGCGCTTCTGTACTATGCTAGGTCTTGTGCCTACTTGGCCTCACTTGCTTACCTCTTGACTTTACTTGTACTGTGATCTATATATACCTGCACCTGCTTGTTTACCTTTTATATATAATCCTGCATGTGAACTGGCCTTGTGGCCTTTGAACCTGTGCTCGGAATGTGTGGTGACGTTGTGATCCACCCTGAGCTTGCTTTGCTTTGCTTTGCTTGACTGGTCTTGTGACCCCTTGTTCTCCCCCACTTTGCCTATGGGGGTGTGTCAAACATTAATCACATAGCCTGTCTAGGCTGTAGTGGGGTAGACACTATGGGGTACAGTTTCCTAGGGTTTCATATTTGTACCCAACTCATTTCCTAGTCATTCATTCCTGTTTCTTCACACGGGGAGGGGATGTTCTTGCGTTCCGAAAATGCCGCGTGTTGCGATTTCGAGCTCCAAGTTGGACATTCCCTCTTCAAGCGTCGCTTCCCGCTCTGCTTCGGCAATGGCAGCAAGGCCACGGCCGGCAATCGTGCTTGTCGAGGCTGTGGGCGTATGGCAATCCATGCAGATGCCATCTAGGTCAGGGTCATGCAGCGCCAACTCACGTGGGTGCGGGTGATGCGGCACCCATGGTCGTCCGTCAAGATGTTTCCAATCGGAGCGGTGAATGTGCTCGAAGCGCAGGGGAACGAGATCGATGAGCTCATGCGAATCGCCGCTGCAGTCGGGAATGTCGAAATCGAGGATGTAGACTCCATTTTCAGAGTGCGCTCGTCCGATCTGCTTGCGCGCCTTGTTCGGCGCAATGTAGTGAAGCAGGATGTCGCGTGTCTCGGGGTCGGTGCTGAGGTCAACTCCGCAGCCCATGAGTTGCGCCGCCGAGAGGAGGTTGAAGCGCAAGTTCTGCACAATCAGCACGTCGTTCAGCGAGATGTGCGTCCTGCTCCCTCTGGTCTTGAGAACCACGATCCCTTGCGTGCTTGCGCGCAATCGTGTGTTGTTCGCCACGGTGACATAGGTAACTGCGGGAGTGGGGATGGCATTGGATATGTAACGCTTGGAGCCTACCATATGCTTGTCAATATTACGAACGAGAATGAATGAACTATGAAACATTTGGGTACAAGTACTAACCCTAATTGGGTTGTACCCCTTATGGGCTACCCCACTACAGCCTACACAAATGTATAAGCAATAATGTTCTGACACACCCCCATAGGCAAAGTGGGGGAGAACAAGTGGTCACAAGACCAGTCAAGAAAAGCAAAGCAAGCTCAGGGTGGATCACAAAGTCACCACACAGTCCAAGCACAAGCAAAGGGCCATAAGGCCAGTTCATATGCGGAGTTATATAAAGAGAACAAACAATACAGTGATCATATACTAGCAAGTGCAAGCATGCAGGTATATATATAGATCACAGTACAAGCAGAGTCAAGCAGTAAGCAAGTGAGGCAAAGTAGGCACAAGGCCTAACACAGTAGCAAAACGCTGATGATCACCAGGCGGAAGTGCCTTGGTGAAGACATCAGCAATGTTGGCCCGAGTGGCCACGTACGCAAGACGAAGCTGGCCACGCTGCTGCAAATCTCGAGCAAGGAAGTATCGCAGAGCGATGTGCTTCGTTCTGTGCTCCAGTCTGTGCTTCTGACACAAGGCAATCATGGCCTTGTTGTCTACGTACAGATCTGGAGGCGAACGAGGCTGCTCTCCCAAGTCGGTCAACAGGTAGGTGAGCAAGCATAGCTCCTGAGCAGCCATGGCCCCGACGTAGATCTCAGCCTCACAACTGGAGCTGAGAACCGAAGACGAGCGGGTAGACCGCCAAGAAACAGAGCCAGAACCAAGGCTGAAGGTGTAACCCTGTGACGACCGCTGCGTAGCTGAGTCGTCAACCCAGGAGGCGTCTAAGTGACCAGTGAGAACAACTACACCCCAACCTCCAAGCACAAGCCCCATGCCCGACGTACTGCAAAGGTAACGCAGTACCCTCTTCGCAGCATCCCAGTGCACCTTTCGGTGCCTACCGGGAGCCACGTAGCGAGCCAGGAGGCTGAGAGGGTACGCGAGGTCAGGTCGTGTGCACGTCATCAGGTTCATGAGGCAACCCAGAAGCTCTGGGTACACACCACTCGGCTCTACGGACTCGTCCAAAGGTGGATCTGAGAGTGAGTGGCTGGTAGACAGAGGAGTGGGCTGTGGCGAGGAGAACTGGAAGCCGAAGCGCTGAAGGACCTGCTGGTGCACCATGTGTGACTGAGTCAGGATGATGGTGCGCCATGCTCTGTCCCGGGTGATCTGCAGGCCAAGATTGCTGCGCAGTTCACCCAGGTTAGTGCAAGTGTGTCTCTTCTACAGCTCGGACTTCACAAAGGTCAGTGCCTCAGTGTCAGCAGTGGCAAAGATGAGGTCGTCAACGTACACGAGGACGTAGAACGGCGGCAGCGACGTGTCGGTGCGTAGAAACAGCGACGGGTCCGCAGTAGAAGGAGCAAATCCAAGAGCCACAAGTGTAGTCCTCAGTGTGTCGTGCCACTCGCGAGGCGCCTGGCGAAGACCGTAGACTGGCCGCCGGAGGCTCCACTGGGTACTTGCAGGAAACGTCCCAGTGAAACCAGGTGGTCGGCGCAGCCAGATCTCCTCGTGCAGGCTGCCCTGCAGGAAAGCTGTGCTGAAGTCCAGAGAGGGCAACTCGTAGTCACGCTGAGCAGCGACGTGCAGCAACACCCAAAGAGTAGTCATCTTCGGGGTGGGGGAGAAGGTCTGGAAGTAGTTAACTCCCTGTGGCTAACTGAAGCCTCGAGCAACGTAACGCGCCTTGAAGGCAGGCGGAGAACCCAAGGGAACGAAGTACGGTCACGGCCGCACTGTGCCTCCAGCACCTCCAGCGCCAGGGTCAACAGCTTAAGCTCCTGCAGCTCCAGCGCCTCCGACGCCAGTGCCTCCAACTCTAGCTCCTGCAGCTCCAGCGCCTCCTGCGCCAGGGCCTCCAACTCCAGCTCCTCCAGCTCCAGCGCCTCCAGCGCCAGCTGCTCCAGGCTCCGTAGGGTCTCCAGCTCCAGCGCACCCAACACCACCAGTCCCGGCAGCTCCAGCACCACTGGTACGAGCACCTCCAGGACCAGTAGCCGCAGTACATCCAGTACCGCCAGCTCCAGTAGTAACATCAGCACCTCCAGCTCCAGTGTCTCCAGCGCCTCCAGCTCCCGGAAGCTCCACTCCGACGGTGTGCGCGCCGAACAAGCCACTCACGCAGCTGCTGCGAGGACAGTCGCGGCGAAGCACCAGCAGGACCTCCAGACGATGCAGCACCCCGAGGCGCAGCACCCTCAGACCCCGCACCCTCCGACTCAGCACCCCCGGGCTCAAAACCCTCACGCTCAGCACCCCCAGGCTCAGCACCCCCAGACCCAGCACCCTCAGACCCCGCACCCCCCCGGCTCCGCACCCCCCAGATGCAGCACCCCCAGACGCAGCACATGGAGCAGCACCTGAGCCGACAGCTACCTCAATAGGCGCAGTACCTAGGAGAGGGTCTACTTGAGACACACCTGAGGGAACAGGACCCTAGGGGGGGGAGGGGGTCTACCGGAGGGGGACCTGGAGCCAGGAAGAGCGGCAGGGGTGGGGGAGGGGCAGAGAGGTAGGGGAAGAGACGGTAAAAGGGAACCGACTCGTCAAACGTGACGTTATGAGAGGGGAAGACACGACGCGAGGTGGGGTGGTAAAACTGCCAGGCAGGCGCGTCAGGGGGAAAGCCAAGGAAGATGCAGGGAATAGCGCGGGCGGAGAGCTTGTCCGCGGACGTATCACGAACAAAGGCACGAGAGCCCCAAACCCGGAACACCGACGCATCGCCAACCTCCCCCGTCCAACGCAGTGTCGGCGAGGTCTCCGGCAAGGAGACTCGAGGCCAGAGGTTGAGCTGATGCGCAGCGTACTGGACCGCAAACGGCCACCGAAAATGGGGAGTAGCCGCATGGATCATGGAGGTACGAGTGACCTCCATGACTACGCCAATGCGGCGCTCAGCAATCCCATTTTGCTGAGGGGAGTGCGGAAGCGTGAACGACTGGAGAATGCCCTCCCCACGACAAAAGTCCCGCAAGAGGTCGGAGGAGAACTCACCACCTCTGTCAGAGTGCAGACGTAGGACAGGAAGGTCCATACCGAAGCGCTCGCGGAGCTGGAGACGGACTATACGGATCCAAGGGATCAAGACATCAAGGACCTCACCCTTGCTACGCAAGGGGAAGACCGTGGTGTACCGCGTGTAGTCGTCAACGACCAGCAGAAAGTAGCGCTCGCGGCCCTGTCCACTGACGCGGGCTGGGCCCCACACGTCCATGTGGAGAGTCTGCAGGGGAGCTGTCGTCAGGGGAAACGAGGAGGAGTGAGGAGCGGCGCGCAGCCGCCCCTCGGCGCAAGGAAGGCAGGGCGGGGCAGGCGAGGGCAGGAGGGGAGGCAGAGACCTGGGTAGACCAGAGACGAGAAACTGGGAGTGCATGCCACGAAGGCGTGGCAGGGAGGGGTGACCCAGGCGGTGGTGCCACAGAAGAGTCTGGTGCGACAGGAGGCGACACGAGCAAGAGGCGGCTACCTGACCTGACGCGGACACCTAAGCAGACGCAGCGACCTGAGGAGGCTCGGTAGCCAGCGTGTACAGACTCGACCCTGGCCGACGAGTGAACGTAGCCAGGTGACGCCCCGTCCGTGTGCACGTGCAGATCGACACACGCTGACCCCCAGGAGTGGTGGTAGTGACCATCGCATCCTGAAGGGCAGCGGTACTTACCAAGTTCGTAGAGAATGAGGGGAGGTGAAGACCTGACAGTGAGCCGGACGGAACCGCCGGACACGGGAGGACAGTGGAGGAACGGGCAAAGACCGGGCCCCTAGAGTGGTCAGCCAGTCTGAACGGGACAGGTGCAGGGAGAGGAGTGAGAGTGGTGCTGTCACGAAAGAAACAACGCGAGGCCACTGAGTCCAACGTGAAGGTGTGTAAGGCCTCAGTAGGCGCAGTACCAGGGGGAGTACCAGACGCACTAGCACCTAGAGCAGCAGCAGCTATACCTGGGTCAGGTGGCACACACCGGTAACAGTCACCCTCAGCACTAAAAGACAAAGCATACATGGCAGAGATGCAACTCCCGACCTAAGCAAATCCGTCCAGCGAGGGCGCTCGACGTCGTCACCAAACTCAGCACGCCAGGCGTCGTCAAGGCGGGAGAAGCAGCGGTGCTCAGTGTGAAACTTCCCGCATGTCTGGCCCGCACGGACACCCGTGCGAATGACATACGGACAGCTCTCACTACCCCCACTCGTCCCACGCTGAACCAACCACTCACGGAGCTGCTGGGGCGACTGGGTCTCGCTCCGACGCTGCTGCTGCTGTCGCTAACCACCACCAGGGCCTCCACGCCAAGGTCCAGGCCTACCACCACTAGTCCCACCGCCTCCACTGCCGCCACTCCCTCCGCCGCCTCCATCGCCGCCACCAGAGCCCCCACTGCCACTACCAGTCCCACCGCCGCCACCACCTCCACTGCCTCCACCACCTCCACCACTGCCCCCACCACCGCTCTCACTGCCACCTCCACCACCACCGCTGCCACCTCCACCACCCCGGCCACCCTTGCCCTTGCTGCTGCGGCGCTTCGCACTAGTCAAAGCAGCACCGACGTCCTCAGTAACAGAGACGTCTGCAGCAGCAGCAGAGGCGAAGGAGGGGGAAAGGGGGGAGGGGGAGCATCCCTCAAAGAAGGGCGAGCGCGGAGTGCCACGAGCAGCACCTACAGCGACTGCACTAGTCTCAGCTGCGTGGAGATGCTGCTCGAGGAGGTCAACAGTGAGGGAGGTGGGGTCAAGGGAGAGAAAGTGGTCCCTGACAGAGAGAAGAGAGTCAGGGAGGCGAGAGACTATGAAGTAGAGGGTGATGAACATGGGGGGCTGGTTCGTGGCAAGGAACTCAGCAGGGACGGTAGCACGGTAGCGAGCGTCGCTAGTGCGCAGGTGGGTAACCAGGTCCGCTACTGTGGCAAAAGCCGACAGCTCAGGTAACAGGTAGGGCAGTAGCAGTCTTCCTAGAGCGGCAGTGGCAGGGGAGGAGTAGCGAGCAACTACAGCGTCGTACAGGGCCTGTGCTGTCCTGTGCTGTCCAAAGTGAGTACATTCGGCCACCGGCAGGTGGTTGCGAATGGCTAAGCGGGCAGTAGCGTCACGAGACAGCCACTGGGAACGAGTCGCACCGTCAGCTATGGCGGGAGGGGCTAGAGTGACACCGGACACGTGGTCAAACAGTGAGACACTGTCCTTAATATCGCTCGGTAGGTACAGTTGCAGATCGTCATGCCACGTGTCAAATGCAACCGGTCTTCCCTCCTGATCGAACGCTAGAACTCTAAGCAAAGCCATAGTGGCGCATCACTCAGGAGCAGCAGTAGCAGCAGGAGCAGCAGCAGCTGTAGCAGTAGCAGCAGTTGCAAGAGCAGTTGCCAAGGGGACAAGGGGCGGGGCCGAGGGGCCTAGGGGCCGAGGGGCCAAACACGAGGGTGGCGGGGCCGAGGGGCCGAGGGGCCAAGGGTCCTAGGGGCCGAGGGGCCGAGGGGACTAGGGGCCGAGGGGCCAAGGGGCCTAGGGGCCGAGGGGCCGAGGGGCGGGGCCGAGGGGCCAAACACGAGGCCGAGGGGCCAAAGGGGCCTAGGGGCCGAGGGGCCTAGGGGCCGAGGGGCCAAACACGAGGGTGGGGGCCGAGGGGCCAAGGAGTCACGAGGCACCAGGGCCGCTGCTAGGGGCCGAAGGGCCAAACACGAGGGGCCACAGGGCCGAGGGGCCAAGGGGCGAGGGGCCGAGGTGCCTGTTGCCTAGGGGCGAGGGG